>CM067854.1:35677500-36967500 GCA_034642435.1 Megalocaria dilatata
AGGATATCAAGAAGTACGAAGTTGCGTAACAGGGACATTAAAATGGACTTATTAAGGCTTGTAGAAGATTCACAAATGAAGGTAAAAATTTAAGTCCACAAATTTATGTTATCTGGTCATTCGTTCCTACCTAATGATGCTGACTTCGCTTTAATAGAAAAGCTGCAAAGTAAACACAATATATTCATGGACCAGATAACTAGGTTAATATAATAAAATTTGCAAAACGGAAAGCTCCAAAATTTGAAATTGTGTCAATGGAACGAGAAAATTTTGTATCCACTTACAAAACGGAGCAGGTCATCACAAAGAGAAAACAACCAGTGGACAAGCAATTAATTGGCTCAAAATCCGTTGGATGCCATTTCAATGGGATAATCCCTTTATCATGTAATTTAAAGAGACACTGAATGACAGCGTAGATTTCAGTGAGGTACATTTTATGAAGAAGAGAAAGGGGAATGCGATACAATTATTGGCTAATATCGCATTGGATCTACTCTACAAGACTAGAAGGATAGTAATAGCAGGCATAAAGAGTGATATGCTCGATCTACTGAATTTCATTACTCCATACTTACCACCGGAACCTTCATACTACCGGAAGAACCATGTCTCACGCTAGTAAGTTATTGAATCAATTTGAACACGTGAGTCTATTGAAGGAACAGTGTAAAAATCTTAGTGACCCGTTTTTTTTTGCTCACCAGTGTATATAGGGGATTCGCGCAAGTCCCGCATAGTCCATTCTCTCTATTTTAAATGGAACAACCTGCTACTTTTATATTTTCTGGAGCTCCTTTCAACGAACTTTATCATGTATAGTCTATTATCTCTTATCAAACTCAAATATTTTTCGGCTGTCAAAGTCCCATCTACTGGCGTACCATAACGTTGAGGAACTGCTGGTTCATGAGGGTAGCGAATTTGCAAAAAAAAAGTATAAACAGAATAAAATAGATGGGACTTTGACAGTCGAAAAATATTTGACTCTGGTTAGAAACGAAGTTGTACCTCCGTTAGTCCACTTATTTCCCAACGCAATAGATCCAAGCCAACCGAATGAAAATGTCTGGTTCCAGCAGGATGAAGCCCCAACCCATTATGCTTCAATGGTCAGAACATCAGGTAGTTGCCACACTGTATATTTTCATTCTGTACTGAACTGAAAATTTCATACACCTATTCGCCGAAGGTGCATGGAGAAAACCCAACGATCACCTATTTGACCACAACGAGTCGTTGTTCGCTCTTATCAATTTTACCACTACTATATATCGATTACCTCTGGTGTCATTATTGCCGCATTAAACTGAACAAAAATGCAATTTGAACCGTGTAAAATTTCCGCTTTAATTTCCACCGCATATTCGTTCTGATTCTGTATTTCGTTAGACTGCAATCGCGGATTCATTTGTGAGGCAGAATTAGCGGTTAGCCGGGCAACGAAGCCAAGTAATGGCCAATTTGTGGCGGACCATTTATCATCGAATGAAAATTGCAGATAAGAGGAATGAAAAAGAGGCACGAAGTGCAAAAATCAAGGACAAGCTTTCAAAGTACAAACATCATCATACAGTGTGGAAACCAATTATGGACTAAAATTATTTGTTTCCTTACGTTAGGAAAGTGTGAAAAGACTGGGACAAGTCAACTACTTTTAAATTAAATAGTGCAATTTTTAAACATAAATTTGAATAATGAAATTTGTGACCTCAGTGTATATAATTATAGAAATTTAATTGGATATAGGTCAAGTAAAATACTTGTTGGAGGTAAATATGCTGCATTTGCAGACGTTTCCACTTAAATAAGGACATCCTAAGGGCACTAGAAAATAGGATTTTAAAGTCTTACACGAAAACAACAATGAATTTGTGTAAAAACATAACATAATATGAAAATTGAAAAATTAATACACCCATATCCAAGTTATTACTCCAGTGTTATGATTAATAGAATGTGAATGCTCTTAAAAGGCATTACGTCCAAAAACATTCCCAGATATTAAGGAAGTATAAAATCACTCGAATTTCTTCTAGATGTTAAGAAATCTATCAGTTCTTGCGACTACCAAACACAGTTGACATGCAAATTATGGCAAGCATGTTCTATGTGGCAGTAAGGGAATAAAAACAAATACGTGCACCCGAAAAACAACACACAATCATATATACGGAACTTGTACCGGGCGTTGAATGCTTTTTAAAATGCCTTGCACTCAATTTTTCGACGTCTTGTTTTTTGTTCATACTATTAGGATGTTTTTTGATTTCAATCATTTAATTTTGTAGTCTTTTCTTATAATTCTTTTGTTTGCCTAAAATAGCGACATTATTAAAATCGAAATTTGTCCTCAAATTGTTCAGTTAATACCGTCTTATTTTTTGCATTGATAATGTTAGCCAGTCTTATGCTTCGTTTATGCTCAGAAATTCTTGTCTTAAATTATCTTCAGGTCTGACCTATGTATATGTCATTACATTTAATACATTGTATTTTGTATATGACACTGCTTTCGATGTCTTGTGGTGTCTTTCTGTTTTTTTCTCTTACCGATAAGAACTGAGAGTAATAAAATAAAAACAGATTGGTACCAGAAAGCTACTATTTCCGAGAGATTTCCCAATTTTCATTCATAGCACTCCTTTAAAGAAAAACTCAATATTATCAATGACCTGAAGCATAGAGTGATTAACTTTTCACACCCTGATTTCCATTTAAAAAATTTCAACAAGATAAAGAATTACTTGGTGAAAAACAACTACTAGTCTAGTTAACAAGTGCATTTTGGGTCAACTTTTTTCAGCAGTCTCCGACAATTATGATCAAGGTGTCATTCAATTCGGAATGGCATCTAGATGATTTTTGAGAGAAATGAAGTTCCGTTTGCAAAAATTGCAAAAGTTATTAACAATTAACTAAAAAAAACAGTGTTTAGTTTTTTGCAAATATCTCAAAAACTAATAAAGATTTTTTAAATAAAGAAAAAAGATTCGAAAAGAGGAGGAAATTTCCTGAAAAAACTGTCGACTCCCGGAATTGTAGTTCCAATATTAATAATTTTCCCAGAGGGATGAAAATACGGCCGAAAACGGGTACTCTGGCTTTCGTCTACTTTGGACACTTTATTAATAAAAATTATTTTAACAGATTAAATATGAAATTTAATAAATGAAAAAATTCAAATTTTTATCTCAATTTTTGAATTAGTTAATTTTCAATAGTTAATTAATAATTTTTTTCTGCTTGGACATGAACATTGCAAGTGTGATAATAATTGTTAAACTATAAACTTGAGATTTTTTCCTCTCTTGGAGCAGTTTTTGGAAGACTTCAGAATAGATCCCTGTTGAAAAAATGTAAAAATGTTTATTTTTCGGTTTTTTATTAACAATTTTCGTTGTTGCAAAATTAAAAACTTAGATTAATTATCAAAAAAAATTTTTTTTATAAAGTATTATTGATGGTCCGTTTTTATGTTGTAGGAAGCTACATAGAAATATTTTTTTTCATTGAGGAATATGAATCTTTGATGCAAATAATTATTTATTTTTTGTTATTTGTTAATTAACGATCGTTTTCTATCACTTCTAACTAATATTAAGGAACCATTTTTTTTTTAAATAATGATTTACTTTTCATTTCCATATAAAAAAATAATTTTCGTCTTGTTTGATTTTTCATTGTTTATATAATAAACAATTTGTTATAAACAAATAAATTTTTACTTTACATAATATTTTTTTCCCTATTTTTCTTACTGCCACATATGAAGACATGTTTTTTTATTAATAAACATATTTAAAAAAAAATAATAATAAAAAAATTAATGAAAAAAATCATGTCTGTATTTGTGGCAGTAAGAAGAATTGGAAAAAAATATAAAATTGTTTATTATATAAACAATGCAAAATTAAACAAAACGAAATTAATTTTATATGGAAAAGAAAAGTAAATCATGATTTTTGAAAAAAAAATGGTTCCTTTATATTAGTTAGAAGTGGGAGAAAACGATTGTTAATTAACAAATGCATTTTTAAGCAATAAAAAAATTTTTTTACGGAAAAATTTTTTTTTGTAAATCATTATTTGCATCAGAGATTGAATTCCTTAAAGGAATTTTCAATTATTTTATAAACAACGCATTTGTTTATAACAATTTTTTAAACAATAAGAGATAAAGATTTTAGAAAAATATTTCTATGTAGCTTCCTATAACATAAAAACGGACCATTAATATTTTGTAAAAAAAAATTTTTTTCTATAACTAACCTAAGTTTTTAATTTTGCAACAACGAAAATTGTTGATAAAAAACTGAAAAATAAACATTTTTAAATTTTTCCAACGGTAATCTATTATGAAGTCTTCCAAAAATTGCTCCAAGAGAGGAAAAAAATCTCAAGTTAATAGTTTAACAATTATCATACTTTCAATGTTCATGTCCGATCAGAAGAAAATTATTGATAAACTATTGCATAACTAATCGAAAAATTGAGATAAAAATCTTTTGGCGGATTATTGATCATTCACCTATCCAGTATGCCCCTGAATTTTTTCATTTATTAAATTTCATATTTAATCTGTTAAAATAATTTTTATTTATGAAGTGTCCAAAGTAGGCGTGGCTTACGAAAGCCAGAGTACCCGTTTTCGGCCGTATTTTCATCCCTCTGGGAAAATTATTAATATTGAGACTACAATTCCGGGAGTCGACTACTTTTTTAGGAAATTTCCTCCTCTTTCTGAATCTTTTTTTTTTATTTCAAAAATCTTTATTAGGTTTTGAGATATTTACAAAAAACTAAACCCTCTCTTTTTTTAGTTAAATGTTAATAACTTTTGCAATTTTTGCAAGCGGAACATAATTTTTTTCAAAAATCATCGAGATGCCATTCCGAATCGAATGACATCTTGATCATAATTTTCGAAGACTGCTGAAAAAAGTTGACCCAAAAGGCACTTGTTGACTATACCCCCATGAACTTGTGAACAAACTTTTATTCTCGCCTTTTCCTAAACTATCAGTTTCAGTCCAGAATGAAGAAGCGAAATATTTCAAGATTCCATACATAAAATCTCTCTCGAAAAGAATAGCCGCACAACTCAAGAACACAAATATAAAAGTTGCTTTTAAAAATGATAATAAGATTAAGAAACTGTTTACAAAGCAAAAGCAAAAGACACCACAAGAAATCGAGAGCAATGTCATGTACAAAATACCGTGTAATTAATGTAATGACATATACATAGGTCACACCCGAAGATATTTGAAAACGAGAATTTCTGAGCATAAAGGAAGCATAAGACCCGCTAACATTATCAATGCAAAAAATAAGACGCCTTAAGCTGAACATTTTGAGGACAAACAAAATGATTTCGATTTTAATAATGTCGCTATTTTAGGCAAACAAACAAATTATCAGGAAAGACTACCAAATGAAATGATTGAAATCAAAAAATATATTATAGTATGAAAAAAACAAGACGTCGAAAAATTAAGTGCAATATATCAAGGCATTTTGAAAAGCGTTCAACGCCCGGTACAAGTTCCGTATTTATGATTGTGTTTTGTTTTTCGGGTGCACGCATTTGTTTTTATTCCCTCACTGCACAGAGAACATGCTAGTCATAATTTGCATGTCAGCTGTGTTTGGTAGTCGCAAGAACTGATTGATTTCCTAACATCTAAAAGAAATTAGAGTAATTTTATACTATCTCAGTATCTGGGAATATTTTTGGACATAATGCATAATGACTTTTAAGAGCATTCTCATTTTATTAATCATAACACTGGAGTAATAACTTGGATGTGGGTGATATTTGTTTTTTAATTCTCATATTATGTTATGTTTTTATACAAAATTATTTTTCTTGTCGTGTAAGACTTCAAAATTCTTTTTTCTACTTCCATGAGGATGGCCTAATTTAGATCGAAACGTCGGCAAATACAACATATTTACCTCCAACGAGTATTTTCCTTGAACTAAATCCAATTAAATTTCTATAATTATGAATTCGAATATACAGGCAAGTTAAGCACAGACCGTCCTCTTTATTTTAAACAACCCGTATATTCTTATATTTCTTAAAGCTCCTTAAAAACCTGATGGCAACAAGTTATATCATGTATGGTCCATTATGAATAATATCGGGTGAAAAAATGAAATAAATAATTTATCACCGGTTAAATAATGGTATTTTTTCAATAACCTGAATAGAGGCTAATGAAATTTCTGAACTATCAGTTGAGTTGAGAAAAATTTTTTAAATCAATTCTCGATACGCTGATGGACCTTAGTTTTGTTAACATTTTTTGTTATGAATACTCAAAGAACTATCTACATATGCCGATAAATGGAGAAAATCTACAAACAATGTGGATTGTTATCATTCAGATATTCAGGTGTTGAGATATACATTGAAGTAATAATTTCCTGATTGAAAACGTATTTCGTGTAGAAGTAATACTGAAATATTTAACTGAGACTCACCGAATTGAGATTTGAGGATCGGTTTCGGGGATAATTGCATAAGTCTAGCTGAAATGGCAAACTTATATAATCGAGGAATAGTATACTCAGTTGACTAATATATCACAAGTTACTGTGTCTGAAGTTCATGCACAATTCAGAGAACCTGGACATGTCAACTTTGGAGATGTCGTTGAAGATACTGTGAAATTGGATATTTTGTTAAGTGTTGCTGAGGATCCAAAGACAAGTACACGTTAAATTGCCCGTGAAAATAATGTAATTTTGGTGGAGATACCGTCTCTTATATATTTTTTAATTAAAATGGGTTTCCACCAAGTAAAAACCGAATCAATAAAACATTCCTTGAAAAATGTCCACGCTAGAATATACTCTATGTACACTTTTGTACTATTAGATGGTACATAAAAGTCATCAGAGCGAACGTAAACGTTTCGAGCCAACATGCACTATATTATTTTTTTCTCCGAATCAGGAAGTAAAGTAGAGAACTGCCATCTAGTCCGCAAAAAGTCCGGTATCGGGCAGTAATTCAGTGGTCATTTTACGATGCACTCAAACGAATATCTCCAATTAAAAATACACTTAATGCCGGGTGTCTGAACCTAGAGCTTCATGAAATCGTTAATACTCACTTGGCACAGTAATAATTTTTATCGAATCTTTTAATTACGGAATTTTAATTAAACACTTTTATGGGCAATTGGAGTGCTAAATCTAAATACTGCAATTAATTTCGATCGTTTAGTGCGGAAATAGGGGAAATTGTCAAGATCGTTACGATTTTATTGGGCGGTAATTCAGATGAAGATATATAGTTACTTTTAAGATGGATAGAGTTTCTTAGAAATAGTTTAGACTGTTACTCTGGTAGTTTGGAGTGTAGCACGCCAGAGGTCCTTAAATCAAACGAGATCGCTCAGACTTTAAAATTATCCTGCTAAAAAATAAGAAAAGCACATTAAATGAGAAAATGCCATCTTGTTGTTTTTAACATCTACTGTGCTCTGGCGCAACTTCCCGGCGTAGCATATAGAGGACGCTACCGCTTTCTGAATGCCGAGCTCAACTTCCTCGCCCGGTTCAAGTAGAGCAGAGTGACAGCGTTCCGACAACCGAAGTTCCGACGAGGAACAAGGTCACTGGCCTCATAGGCAGACATGCGCACTACACCTATCTAAAGAGTTCAGGTGCGCATGTTCGGAACAAAACGCGCCTCCGAACTGAGAGGTTGAAGCTCTCTCATAACACCCCATTCACTTCAGAGCTTCATTACTAAACAATTGAAAAAATGTACGGTATAATTAACTAACAATTTTCGGAAATGAAGATAAAAAAAACATTGCAAAGGGTTTACGAATTACCATCAATTCAGAGAAATAACGATAAAGAAAAATATGCGAAAAAAGGTATACAAATAACCATAAAATATCGGGTGTTTTTTTAGAGTGATAGAATTTCAAATTGAAATGAAACACATATAAATTAATATTGAAGCTCAAAATTTTTTTTATTTGAAAGATAATCTTATGACATTTATGTTTTGAAAATAATTTCCAGCATATATCTACCACGACTAGCTCTAAGGAACTGCATTCGACCAAACCAATTTTGGACCACTTTCTCGAGTAATTCAGGCCTTATTTCATCAATAACACAATTTATGTTGGCTTCCAAAGCGTCTATTGTTTCTGGTTTATCAGCATAAACCAATGACTGGACATAACCCCAAAGAAAATAATCCAGTGGAGTTATGTCGTATGATCTTGGGGGCCAATTAATTGGACCATTTCTCGAAATAATGTAATCGCCAAATGTTTCCTTCAATAAATCAATTATTACGGTAGTAGCATGAGGTGTAGCACCATCTTGTTGGAACCAAAACACTTCTGGGTCGATACCATTTAAATTTTGAAACAAATAATCATTGGTCATCGATCTCTAACGAGCACCATTCATTGAAAAATTAGCTTCAGCATTATTTTTAAAGAAATATGGACCGATGATGCCTTCAGCGTGTAAAGCACATCAGAGTGCATTTTTCAGGATGCAATGAAACCTGCAGAACTTCTTGAGGATTATTTTCACTCCACATACGGCAATTTTGCTTGTTTACATAACCGTTCAACCAGAAATAAGCTTCATCACTAAACACAATTTTACGATAAAAAAGTGGATCAACTGTTCTAGGGCTCAATCAGCAAACAAACAACGCTTATTATGGTCAAGTGGCTTAAGTTCTTGAACCAGTTGAATCTTCTATGGGTGTAGACCAAGATCTTTACTTAAAATTTTTCATGTGGTGGATACACAGAGTTCAACCTGTTGAGAACGTCGACGAATAGACAAATATGGATCATCATTAACACTATGACTTACAGCAGCGATATTTTTTTCTGTACGTACAGTTCTTTGTCTTGTATTTGTTGTTGCATCAAGTAGAGAAAATGTTGTCCGAAATCTATCGACAGTTCGACGAATAAGTTGCTCTGATGGACGATTATGTAAACCATAAATTTCACGAAGTGCTCTATAAGTTTGGCGAATAGAACACTGATTTTGAAAATGAAATTTCAACAAATTTTAAACGTTGTTGTGGCGTGAGTCTTTCCATGATAATTTGTCAATGCTTACTGAACACAAATCTCAAAACAACATGGCTTCTATCTTCTGTCAAATCGCAGTTATCCCTATCGAAAGTCCTATCACTCTAAAACAGAACACCCGATACATACAATAATTATGTGTATTGAAAAAAATTATTTCGGAGTCTTCTGACCGTATATATCGACTTTATTTAGTTCCCATAGGCAAGGAAAACAGCTGAAGTCTCACTTAAATTCCTATAACTGTTGAGTCCGCACATATCTGCCATTGATACGTGTTGTAGTTTATTCAATCCAAGAGTGCCCATATTTTCAACTTTCTTTCATCGTCACTGAATGGGCAACTGGTATAGAGGGTTTTAAAGATCTGCCTCGTGTTACAACAATCTTTCGACCAGTGTTATTTAATGAAAATTGCAGACGACAAAATATTCGGAACAAATCTTCATCGGAATCCATCTCAACACTTTAAACTTCTATGACACATCATCATATAAAATAATTGTTACTATTCATTTGAAATAATGTATATCAAAGTAACGGACTACTAAATCGACATTTTCTCATGACACAAAAACATCGACTAATCGTATTGTGCGATCAAATATATTCTCTCAACTCATTCATACTGAGAGAGACTCTATTGAAACCACTTTTTGCATCGTATTACATTAGCACTCGCCCCCTTTTAGGGTAGGACTAGTAATCCTAGAAATAGCACAAAGGTCCCCGGCCTGCCTAATATGTGGTCCAGTTTCTCTAGCCATACAGCGTTAATTGTGTTTTCAAGTGCACCGGACACCTTTTATTATCATACATGCATAGTCCGAGTACGTTATGTTTTTTGTGAACCGTGAAGCGATACGACAAAAGAGGTTTTTTACGTGCGAATATCTCATGTCTCATGAGGTGAGGGGTGAACTAGGATAACCGAATAATTCTTTGTTGTTCACCGACGGCAAAAACGTTTTTATTGGAGTTAATTTCGTTAAATACTCAGGGTGAACCAGTTTCACCCATATTTTGGCTAGAAGAAGTGTTAGTGCTCCTTTGAGAGTAAACGATTAGGGGATACAAGGAGTATATTTATTAAAAAAAAATTCAAGGGATATATTTATGAATATTTCCGTTGATAACGGTTTACATTTGGTGATGTTCGAAGTTATGACAAAATTTTGTGTTATTTTTTAATTACGTATGCATTATGTAGGTCAACATTTTTCGCGACTTCAATTTCAAGGAATAATTCACCCCATCTTCACTTTCTGCAATTATTCAATGAAATCTTTAATGAGAATTCTATTCAATTTGAATGTAGATCAATACTTGATAGAAGTAAAATTTAAATGACTTTAAATTCAGAATCAAATATTCTGACGTCTACAGTATATATTGAAACTATATAAAAAAATCTATCAAATTGATAACCTTTTAGATAATCAATATAATATAGTTTTCAATGTCTCGGAAAAAACCTTTTCACATCCTTACATGAAATGTATTAATACAATTGTATTAAATAAAACTATATCAGTATGTATTTAAACATACAAATACAAGAAAATCCACTATTCCGAAATTATCTAAAATTCTCAAAATAAAGGATCAAATAAAAATAATTGAACAAGAATTCCAACATTTGATTTCGGTCTCTAGACCTCTTCAGAAATGTATTATATTCAGATTCGATAGATCACAAGATCAAAATTTAACTCACCGATAAGATAAAACCTGGAACGAATACACTCGAAGTAAGCATTAAAGTATCCAAATTAAGCCAGATATGATCAACGTGTTGCTACATACAACCTATAACTATTTGTACTCGGAACTCAGAAAAATATAACAAAACTTATTCACCCCAAATAATGTCCCATTATGAGAAAAATGACCAGAATTTCAGAAATGATAATTAATTAAGCAATATATTGCGGATATTCAGACTCTATATGAATTTATTTCATAATTTAAAAATCAATTTGAATGTGAGTCAATACTTGATGGAAGTAAAATGTAAATAACTTTAAATCCACATTGCATAGAAAATATCTTACAGCTTCCTACTTCAGACATTTTGAACATTTTTCATGTAGAATCAAGAAACATAAAATTTGAATATCAAAACAGATTCAATCTGTTAGTCTTCTACAATTTTAATTTCAAAAAAATTTTTATTAAAAAAACTTTTAGAATTAAATTAATCTCTACAATTTGTAATGTCTACATTTGTTATGTTTCTTCTATCAAGTAAAAAGCCTTTTTCTATTTTATTTTAAGAAACATACAGCTCAATTATTTGGAGTCTGCTGAAATTTCTAGATGAGTACTTAATGAAAATTATCTGAATATAATGTATGACTATTTATGTGGATTCAAATTATTCAATTCATTGAATAAAATAATTTGAATATCAAAATAGATTTAATAAGTTAGCGTTCTACAATTTTAATTCGGAAAAATGTGTTCAAAAGACTTTTAGAATAAATTAATGTCTTATAAGCACTGCTTATATTTAATAGACGTATAAAATCGAAACTCATTATTCATTATCAAATGGAATTAAAAAAACCCAACAAATAAAAATTGTCAATTGTAATTAATAAATAAATGTTTGTTTGTTTCGTTCCAAGCATGCGTACAGAACTCTTCAGACAAGCGTACACAGCCTTGTTTGTGACAAAATGTTTTGTTTTCTGATCTTATATTTATGAGAACTAAATCTTTCTCAAAAATATACCACATAATTTTAAGAACTTCTCAAATACTGATTTATTTGAAATATTTAATATATTTAAATATGTTACTTCAAAAACTCTCAAAACATGTAGCACATCCTCAAAAAATAATTAGAATCCATATAAGATCAGTTCAACTTCACATTCAAAAGACAAAATCAATTAACAATAAATAAACTTACCCAATACGACCTCTAGGAAAATTTGTGTATTGAACATTCAAACTAGGTACATCTAATATCCAAGGTACTCTATGTTCTATGCTCCAAAATTATAAAGTATCAGAAGAATTCACTTTTGGATTCCATTCAGAAAATAGCAGTACGACTGATCACTACCCAACTGAAACAGCCAGTTTGCAGTCGTTGAAATATAGAATAAATATCACTATTGTGTAAGGTTGATCCGAAAGTAATTTTGTTTTCACCGATAAGGATTTAATTGCATTTTTTCGAACCAAACTTCACACTCAAGCCGCATAATTATTATATGTTCTGAGAGCTGATATAGCATGGCTTGTATGTCAAATAGTTCAATTGATCTAATGCTGAATTTAGAGTTATTTAAATTACTGCTATCAGGTATTGACTCACATTCTAATTTTTTTAAATATCTCTATTATTTTCAATAAATATAAAAAAATTATGTTGAAAAACATATTGTAAATAAAAATAATAATAAAAATAATTCAGTTCAAACTATTCCTTTGATCAAATTCAATCCACAATAATCGTTCCCATCTGATTGATTGAGATTGATTTTAACATTTTTTGTATTCCATTTAGCATTTGGTAATACCTTTTGTATATTTAAATTTATGTTTAAAAAGCACACTATTGAATTTGAAAGTTGATGTGTCCCAGTTTTTCTCATAATTTTCTGACATAAGGACACGAATAATTTTATTTCATAGGTGGTTTCCACACTATATGTTTATTGACCTAAGGTGAGAAAATGATCATGTACTGGTATGGCAATAATAGTATAGCCCGTCTTAAAAGTATCCGGAAAAAACAAAGCTCAATTGTAATTATTCAGTATATATTTTAATTCTTTAATTAGAAGATTATAACAAAATATTCAACTTATTTACTTATACAACCTCCATTTAACTATGAATACTCGACTAAACGTCAAGGTACACCGAAAACACCTCCATAATTTTCGTTCCAGGACTGTGAAACTGACTGAATTAGATAATCTTCATTTCGTGGAGCTACTCGTTCAACTTCAATCTTCATTAGTCCCCAAATGTTTTCAATGGGACTAAGATCTGGTGAAGCTGATGGTCATGAAATGGTTGTCACTTGCTGTTCTTGCACCCAAGCTTGAGTTTAGGTCGAAGTGACATCTTGCATTACCTGCTGAAAACGCACACCTCTGGATATGAAACAAGCGCCGTTTCAAGGAATAACTCGTTTAAGATGCCAAAATATTTTTCACTCTTAATGGTACCATCAACTAAACAGAGAGGTGTAGCACCACGCTGAGATATTGCTCGCCAAACCATTATTTTGGTGAAAAATTTGGAAATTTGAACGGTAACAGGTTGTTTTGATAGGATTTTCAAGTGATTTCTCCCAAGTTGAAAATAACTTTCATGAGATATAAAGACATAAAAATTATCTTCTTGAAAACGTTGACAAAATTCTGTCCTTCGTTCCTTTCATAAAGGTGTCATTATAGGGATTTTTTTCGTCTCATTGATATATAGCATTGCCTTTTCAGTGTCTTTAACGTTTCGAAAACATTTTCTATTTAAATATTCTGTTTTTTTTTCTAGTTGCAACATTATTTCATAAATTGTATACCTGTTGACAATCAACAATATTTAAAAAATAGTGTTGCCATGCAACTTTGGCCATAGCTGACTATATGAAAAATCTTTTTCATTCATTACTTTTGTCTTAGAATGTTACCAAAAAGAATTATTTTGAAATAATGAAGAACAACCAATTCCGGATGATTTCTAGAAGAACTATACATTACATAACAAGAGTTAAAAGTAGCTTATTACGCACGACTAGAAAAACTTACGCAAGAGCCTCAAAGCGGCGACTGCGTAATTCTAGAAGTGTGTAATTACAACGAGTCTTACAACGAGTTGTGTTTTATACATTGTCTACCACCTCATTCATTCCTATAATAACTTGAGATTCCATTAAGTGCCGAAACGTCAAAATGTTATCCATTAAGGGATGAAACGTCAAAACAATATAGGCTACGCAGCCTTCTATTCGTTTCCATGGCAATTACTGAAGGGTCCATCTTATTGGTTATACGCCGTGCGATTTATTTTACAGATGCTACAGTATTGGTTGTGATCATGCTCTTTATTTACGGTAAAGTTAAATCGTACTGTTTTATGATGCATAGTGTTTGTATAGAAAGTAACATAGGTGGTGAGTTGTACAAATTTCGTCATTTTCTGTAGGGGGTATTTGATATTGATTTCTCGCATATCACTTGGTGAAACATTTTCAAATTAATAGAGTAAATGAAAACAACTTGGCTAAAGTTTTCACTGTTTATTTGATGTCTGTTGACATAAATGTTTCGGGTTTTTAGCCCATTTCCAAAACTGAAGAGAACAAAATTCAAAATCCTATTTATAATGGTAGTGTAGATCACAGGTACAATTTTGAACAGTGTAAAAATATGGTGTTTGTTGGGTCCTAATCTTTTACAGATAAGAACAATGGTTATAAATTGAATTAAAGTTGTTGATTCGTCATTGGTAGCTTCTTACCATGTGCTAAACAAATTTCCAAACTTTTTAAAAGGTCCATTCTTTTAAAAATCTTAGTTCTACTGAAATCTATGGAATGGTAGTTATTTATACAATGTTCCGAAAAACCAGGTATTACTTTATTATGTAATAAACTTTTTTTATGTTCTTCTACCCTTATGTTTAAAGATCGTCCTGTCTGACCTATGTAAAAGGGCATTCATCACAATATAATTTGTATATACCACTTTTTTCACACGTTTCACGACAATCTTCGCTATTTATTATGAACCTAAGTTATTTTATTTGTATAAATAATATTGATATTATTCTGTTTTAGTGTATGGCAAATTTTATCACTTATTTATGGTATGAAATTTATCCTATGGAATTTTTTTTCCTTGTCCTTAAGAGAAGCTAGAGCTTTTTTATGCTGTCTTTTAAAAATTGATTTATCGATTACCTTCGTATTGTAACTGTTGTTCGACGCTAACGACTTGAAATAAATTAGAGCTTTGAAGGCGTTAGCGTCGAACAACAGTTACAATACGAACGTAATCGATAAATTAATTTTAAAAAAACAGCATGAAAAAGCTCTAGCTTCTCTTTACCCTATTCTTCAAAAATTCTGTAGGATAAATTTCATACCACATATAAGTTATAAAATCAGCAATAGACTAAAATGCAATAATATTAATATTATTTGTACAAATTAGAAAAACTCAGGTTGACTTTTAATCAATAGCAAAGACTGTCGTGAAACGTGTGAAAAAAGCAGTATATATAAATTATATTATAGTGAATGTCCTGCATTTCACATAAGTCAGACAGGACGATTTATAAACATAAGGGTAGAAGAACATAAAAAGGTATATTACATAATGAAAAAACATCTAATTTTTCGGAACATTGTATGAATAACAACCATTTCACATACTATATTTCAGTAGAACTGAGATTTTACACGTAGCTAATAAAACAGAAGAATGGACCTTTTAGAAAGTTTGGAAATTTGTCGAGCACATGGTAAGAAGCTACCAATTACAAATGAACAACTTCAATTTAATTTATCACCATTGCTCCTATCTGTGAAGGATTAGGATCCAACTAACACCAAATTTTCACACTGTTCAAAATTGTACTTGTGATCTACCCTACCATCATAAATAGAATTTTAAGTATTGTTCTCTTAAGTTTTGAAAATGGGCTAAAAACCCGAAATATATATGTCAACAAACATCAAATAAACAGTGAAACTTAAGCCAAGTTGTTTTTATTTACTTTATCAATTATTGGTAATATTATTATTATATTTTTCAAGATGGGATACAACAGTACGGATTTCCTCGATGCAGAATCTTCGTGAAGGCCTGAAATTCAACTACTTCACAGACAATCGTGGATACGTCTCTGTCTACGCACATTTCAGTCACATCCACTACGTGCAATCAGGATCACTAATCTCTCGTCGTGCAATCTCCGCTCACACAAACCCATCTCCTCGCATACGTCTGAACCGACCTTAGAAGTTCATTACCAATTGCACCAAGGCGTGTTTCTCGTCTCCACTCCAGGATGAGATATTATTCCAGCTCGTAACGTTAACCTGTGGCCACGACTAGCCAGACTGCGATATCACAATTGCGGGAAATTAGAGGAAGAGAACCAGCGATATTAATTTTGATGAGTGCAATCACGCCGTTCGGATTGATTGAGTTTCGCTCTGAAAATTACACGAACCGAATTATGGCCAATATAAAGTATTTAACTGACAGGATGTGCCAGTTAAGCTGTGATTTAACAGCGTGTGGGGACAGCGGGTTCGCTGAGGGGCACAGCCTCTGGTGCTCAGCCGAGATGGATTGTACTCGAACGCGAAAACCTATTAGATGAGATCTGAAACAAATTGTAGATGAAGGCGAAGTATACACACGTGCAAATTTTAAGCGTATTTTAAAAACTCGGAAATTAATATCGGGTGTTTTTTTAGAGTGTTAGAAATTTAAATTGAAATAAAACTCATTTAAATTAAGATTGAAGCTATTTAAAGACGACGACAGATGTCGACAATCGGCATTCATTTTGTATAACCTCAAATTGTCATGACCTGCATTTGTATCATATAAGCAGATAAATTGGTGTTAAAACTCAAGTTATGATACACCACTTGATCTTTAACCCAACTCAGGGTCTTTTCTCTTAATATATAGGTGTATTTATCTCATTATAAAAAGGGTATTATGTGTGAAACTTTTTATATTTACTACTTTCAATAAAAATAAAATTAATTCCAATTTTTAAAAAAGGAAACAAGCAAAACGAAATAATACTCTATATAAATCTATTTTTAACTATTTCTAACTATTTTCTAACTATTAACCCTTACCACTGTCACCATTTACTATTTTCATTCTACTCATAATTCCTGAATATAGTTCCCTACTCGGAAATATATCAAATCATATACTTACTTTACTAAACTTTCTTTTTGGAAAGAACTTGGGTTCGTGCTCGTCGCACGAAGGACAAGTCTTTTGTTTTAAAAGTATTTTCTGAGGAGATTGATAGAGCAAAAATAACACATTTAAATGACATATCACATATAATGAACTATTATGGTGTCAATCAATAGAAATTTCAATATTTACAAATTTTCAGTCTTGAAAAGCAATTGATGTAAAACGATATTCTAAAATCAAATCATAGTAATTGTTTAAATAAATTTTTGGAAGACTTCAGGACCCTGGACTATCAATTTTAATAAGTCATACTTTCGTTCTCGCTTATGAACAATTTATATTCAAAACCAATAAAGAGATTTTCGTGAAGTCACAAAAAAAAATCCTACCTTTTTCGGGACATCGATCCACAAAACCCGATACCATGTTCAATAGCTGAATCCGCTACACGGGGGTGTTAGTCTCAGCCCAAAGGCACAACACCCCTTCAAGAACAAACACTATAATTTAGCCCTTCATTTTAACCTGAATTAAACTAAAGTATCCCGACCACGAACCGATTAGTGACTGTCTGTCACCAATACCGAACGACCACTCTCTTTTTTTTCGAACTTCCAAAACGTTGGCTTCTATCCTCCTACCGAAATTTTACTAAGTCGGCTTTTTCTAAGTTCCCATCGTTTCAACCCCTACACACGTCTAGACCATCCAGATCTTTTGACTTGTCGATTTCTTATCTTGACTTTATTGAGAATTCCCAATCTTAGCCTTCAAGTCCTTTGTGTCGTCTGCACTAAAATCATAATCGCGAACTTCCGTTCTCAAGACCTCCTCGTTGAAATTTAAATGAATCGATCTATTGATCAATACATTGTTGCTTTTAGAGTTATCGCCCGTTGTTTAGGCTACATTTCTATCTCAAATAATTAACACCGCTTGTCGGTCCTCGAGCTTCATTATAATAAAATTCTTTGGATCAAAATTTATTTCCCTATTTCTAAGTAAAACATAGGCCCTTCATTACAAAGTGTTTATAATCAAAAATTAGGAGACAACTCCACATTCGGTCCATTCGAACCGCATTGAAACCAGTAAGCAGATATTTACAGTCCACTCAACGCCGATTTGGAACCAGAAAAAAGCAGGTAATTCAACATTGTGGTAGCATGTTCCACCGTGGTTGACCCAGGACAAGGAATTTTGGCCAGAACACAACCTCACAACAATTGACGAGATCCCTGAGCAGAAGGGAAAAGTTGTTAATTTAGTAACACTTGTCAACAAAAGGTCAAAAATTTTCGATAAATATTCTTCAATATCAAAATTGCAAAGAGTCATAGCCGATGTATTCAGATTCATCACTGATTGCAGGAATAAGATAAGGTCAACAGGTTTTCAGTAGATGAACGGAACAGATCAATATTATATTTAACAAGGTTAGCTCAAGCTGAATCTTTCGGTGATGAGATCGACACATTGTCAAGAAACAAAGGAATATCACGACACAGTAAAATCTTATCTTTGAATCCTTTTCTGGATCAGGACAAGTTTCTCAGGGTTGGTGGTAGGTTAAGAAACTCCACGGAATTGCAGTTTACCCAAAAATTTCCAATAATCTCACCTCAAGGGCATAAATTTACGGAAATGCTAATTCGAACAATGCATTATCAAAACCTTCACGCTTTTGTCCATAATGCGTCGAAAATTTTGGCCGATCGCAGGCAAAAATACGATAAAGTCTGTTTTAAGGAAATGTGTAGTTTGTTTTCGCGCAAAACCCCCACTATGCAACAACTGATGGGGAATTTACCCAAAGAGCTCATCAGTGCATCTCGCCCTTTTTGTACTGTGGGACAGACTTTGTCTGTCCCACAGTACAAAAGGCAATTTATTTGCCTTAATGTCTTAATGCCTTAAGGCAAATAAATTACGAAACACCAAAATCATCAAGGTGTATTTATGCATCTTTGTTCGCTTCACTACCAAGGCTACTCATTTAGAACTGGTGAGTGAGATGAGCTCTGATGCATTCTTAAATTGTTTCAAGCGGTTCATTAGCAGACGAGGCAAACCTGTTAAGGTATTTTCAGATAATGACACAAACTTCATTGGTGCCAACACTGCATTAAAAGATTTTTTAAGGGTTCTAGCTAAGGACAATGATAAAATAGGCAGTGCATTAGCTACATAATCCATAACGCGGAGATTAATTCCAAGTAGATCCCCTCATCAAGGTGGTATCTGGAATTCGGTTGTAAAGGCAGCCAAATTTCAATTGTATAGTCATTAATGTGAACTTCACTCCTACCTTAGAGGTATTTCATACCATTATTTTACAAATTGAAGCTTGTCTTAATTCAAGACCTTTGACCCCTATCTCAACCGATCCACAAGATTTCCAAGCACTCACCCCAGAACACTTCTTCATTGATACCTCCCTAACAGCACTGCCAGAGCCTAATCTAGAAGAAACTAGAACCAATCGCCTGACTCAATACCAACAGGCTACTCAAATGATACAGCGAAGCCGATCTAGATGGTCTCTGGAGTACATATCATCACTTCAACAACGTTCCAAGTGGAAGACCAGAAGACAAGAAGAACTGAAACCAGAAGCACTAGTACTTCTGAAGAAAGATCACCTTCCTCCTTTGAAATGGAAGATGGGCAGAATACTGAATCTGTTCCCTGCTTCCGACGGACTCGCTCGAGTAGTGTCAGTGAGAACTCAAAATGGTGACGTGCTATCCAGAAATTGTGTGTGTTTCCAATCGATAACTGATTCAGTGAACCATTTGTATCCTGTATATGTCGTTTTAAGTGTTTCATTTTCATGTTGATAATTTGTTTCATTTTCATGTTGTTAATTTGTTTCATTTTCATGTTGTTAATTTGTTTCATTTTCATGTTGTTTATTTGTCCCATTTCCATATCATTTATTTTCTATTAATATTTCATGCTTGATGAATATTTCGGTCTCATTCTTTGAAACCACGAGGTTTCAAGGTGGTCGGAATGTTATTGTCTCATACATAAAGTGAATTTTGAACAGAGGCCACATCAGACATCTCATAGAATGACAGGAGAATATATGTTAAATATTCTATGACAAGTTGACATCCCTAGTGAGATGTCCAGTTCTCTCTCTCCCGCTTCAACTCTGGTCCTGTTCGGTCGATACTCTACCATGTCGACAATCGGCATTCATTTCAGTTATAACCTCAAATTTTCATGACCTGCATTTGTATCATATAATCAAATAAATTGGTGTTAAAACTCAAGTGTTTATAATCAAAAATTAGGAGACAACTCCACGACACTCGAATGTCATATCGGAATTTACCTGACCACATTTCAACCCCTAAGAAAGTCTCTCATTCGGCCAATTAGCCAAGAGGCTCAGTTGAAGACATTTCTCGAAGTCGCTCGTTGGCCCTTTCTTCGTGCTTCGACCAAACGGTCAACATTCCTTACTCTTCGAATATTAAGTTCTGAACCCACACACATTCTCTAGAAGTAAGTTCTAATCACATTTCTCTTTGACTTCCAAGTTATAATCACACAGCTCTCTCTACTCTTGAATTATTTTATATTCACATTTCAATTTAATCTTCCAAGGAACTATCTCTCGTAGTAACACATAACGCACTAAAGGGGTGGATGTGAATGTCTCGGGTATTTTTTTATAGTAATAGAATTTTAAATTGAAATAAAACACATTTAAATTAAGATTGAAGCAAATTTTTTTTTTATTTGAAAGATAATTTTATGACATTTATGTTCTAAAAATAATTTCCGGCATATGTCCACCACGACTAGTTCTGAGGAACCGCATTCGACCAGACCAATTTTGGACAACTTTTTCGAGTAATTCAGGCCTTACCTAATCAATAACTCGAGTTATGTTGGCTATTATTACTGGTTTATCAGCATAAACCAATGACTTGGCATAACCCCAAAGAAAATAATACAGTGGAGTTATGTCGCATGATCTTGGAGGCCAATTAATTGGACTATTTCTCGAAATAATGTTATCGCCAAATCTTTCTTTCAATAAATCCAATGTTACGGTAGCAGCATGAGGTGTAGCACCATCTTGTTTGAACCAAAACACTTCTGGGTCGATACCATCCCAATTTAAAATAAATAAACATTGATGATCGATCTGTAACGAGCACCATTCACTATAACATCAGCTCCACCATCGTTTTTAAAGAAATATGGACCGATGATGCCTCCTCCAGCGTGTAAAGCATACCATACAGTGTACTTTTCAAGATGCAATGGAACCTGCCTAACTTCTTGAGGATTGTTTTCACTCCATATACGGCAATTTTGCATGTTTACATGGCCGTTCCAATGACCTTCATCACTAAACACAATATTACGATAAAAAGTAGATCAACTTCAAGCTGTTCTAGGGCCCCATCAACAAACAAACAACGTTTATTATGGTCAAATGGCTTTTTTGAACCAGTTGGATCTTGTGTGGGTGTAGACCAAGATCTTTACGCTAAATTTTCCATGTGGTGGATGCACAGAGTCCAACTTGTTGTGAACGTCGACGAATAGACAAATCTCGATCATCATTAACAATATGACTTACAGCAACGATATTTTCTTCTGTACGTACAGTTCTTTGTCTTATAAAATAGAAAAAGGCTTTTTACTTGATAGAAGAAATATAACAAAATTTGAATATCAAAACAAATTAAATATGTTGTCTTCTACAATTTTAATTTCAAAAAAATTTTATTCAAAAAACTTTTAGATTTAAATGAATGTCTAAAATAAGCACCGCTTACGTTTAATAGACGTATATAATCAAAACTCAATATATAATGTCAAATGGAATAAATAAACCAATAGATATACGAAAGTCATTAAAATGAATAAATAAATATTTAAAGGAGATTTTGATATTTGGAATATTATCTAGGACCGATGAAGGGATTACTCAGAATTATATTTATTTTTTGAAGATATTGTGCATGTTTTGAGAGATTTCTGATTAACTTATTCGAATATTTAAATATATTGAATATTTCAAATAAATTATATTCTTTGAGAAGTCCTTGAGGTGTTTTCATGTTTTTAAAAGTCAATTGGTGTTCTTGAAGGTAAGATCAGAAACAAAATTTTATCTCCTTCAAATATTTATTTATTAATTTTAATGACTTTCGTATATCTGTTGGTTTATTTATTCCATTTGACATTATATATTGAGTTTTGATTATATACGTCTATTAAACGTAAGCGGTGCTTATTTTAGACATTAATTTAATTCTAAAAGTTTTTTGAATAACATTTTTTTGAAATTAAAATTGTAGACAACATATTTAATTTGTTTTGATAATAAATTTTGTTATATTTCTTCTTTCAAGTAAAGAGCCTTTTTCTTTTTCATTTTATATATAATGTATAATTATATTTCGGCTTCAATAAATCTCATTATGGAATGTCAATGTATTTAAATAACCTTAAAAATAACATACACTGTTCTGTGATTTTGTTAGAACATAGATCAATCTTGAATTCTAAAGTTGGTTTGTTTTCGAAGCATTCATTCTTAACACGTGTGCGTTGTGATATAGGTGTAGTTTTTTGATTTTGATATTTGGAATATTATCTAGGACCGATGAAGGGATTACTTAGAATTATATTTGTTTTTTGAAGATATAGTGCATGTTTTGAGAGATTTCTGAATTAACTTATTCGAATATTTAAATATATTGAATATTTCAAATAAATTATATTCTTTGAGAAGTGTGTTCATGTTTTTAAAAGGCAATTGGTGTTCTTAAAGGTAAGATCAGAAACAAAATTTTGTCTCCTTTAAATATTTATTTATTAATTTTAATGACTTTCGTATATCTGTTGGTTTATTTATTCCATTTGACATTATATATTGAGTTTTGATTATTTACGTCTATTAAACGTAAGCGGTGCTCATTTTAGACATTAATTTAATTCTAAAAGTTTTTAGAATAAAATTTTTTTGAAATTAAAATTGTAGAAGACAACATTTTTGATTTGTTTTGATATTCAAATTTTGTTATATTCTTCTATCAAGTAAAAAGCCTTTTTCTATTTTATTTTATATATAATATATAATTATATTTTGGCTTCAATAAATCTCATTATGGAATGTCAATGAATTTAAATAACCTTAAAAATAACCTACACTGTTCTGTGATTTTGTTAGAACATAGATCAATCTTGAATTCCAAAGTTGGTTTGTTTTCGAAGCATTCATTCTTAACACTTGTGCGTTGTGATATAGGTGTAGTTTTTTTATTTTCTATATTTGGAATATTATCTAGGACCGATGAAGGGATTACTTAGAATTTATGTTTAAAAAGCACACTATTGAATTTGAAAGTTGATATGTCCCAGTTTTTTTTTTTAATTTTCCAACATAAGGACACGAATAATTTTATTTCATAGGTGGTTTCCACACTTTATGTTTATTGACCTAAGGTAAGAAAATGATCATGTACTTATATGGCAATAATAGTATAGCCCGTCTTTAAAGTATCCGGAAAAACCAAAGCTCAATTGTAATTAATCAGTATATATTTTTAATTCTTTAATTAGAAAATTATAACAAAATATTCAACTTATTTACTTATACAACCTCCATTTAACTGTAATCACTTGACTAAACGTCGAGGTACACCCGAAACTAGATCAATTCCATAATTTTCGGTTCAGGACTGTGAAACTGACTAAATTAAATCATCTTTATTTCGTGGAACTGCTCGTTCAACTTCAATCTTCATTAGTCCCCATATGTTTTCAATGGGACTAAGATCTGGTGAAGCTGTTGGCCATGAAATGGTTGTCACTTGCTGTTTTTGCACCCAAGCTTGAGTGTAGGCCGAAGTATGACATCTTGCATTATCCTGCTGAAAACTCCACAACTCTGGATATGAAACAACCGCCGTTTCAAGGAAACGGCGGAAATGCCGGAATATTTTTCACTATTAATGGTACCATCAACTAGACAGAGAGGCGTAGCACCACGCTGAGATTTTGCTCGCCAAAGCATTGTTTTGGTGGAAAATTTGGAAATTTGATAACAGGTTGTTTTGATAGGATTTTCAAGTGATTTCCCCCAAGTTGAAAATAACTTTCATAAGATATAAAGACATTATAATAAATTCCGGATACTTTCTAGACGAACTATACATTACATAACAAGAGTTAAAAGAAGCATATTACGCACGACTAGAAAAACTTACGCAAGAGCCTCAAAGCGGCGACTGCGTAATTCTAGAAGTGTGTAATTACAACGAGTCTTACAACGAGTTGTGTTTTATACATTGTCTACGACCATATTAATTCCTATAATTCCTATAATAAATAAATATTTAAAGGAGACAAAATTTTGTTTTCTGATCTTACCTTCAAGAGCACTTCGTGAAATTTATGATTTACGTAATCGTCCATCAGAGCAGGTCATTCGTCCAATTATCGATAGATTTCGGACAACATTTTTTCTACTCGATGCAACAACAACAAGACAAAGAACATTTGAATATCAAAACAAATTAAATATGTTGTCTTCTACAATTTTAATTTCAAAAAAATTTTATTCAAAAAACTTTTAGAATTAAATTAATGTCTAAAATAAGCACTGCTTACGTTTAATAGACGTATATAATCAAAACTCAATATATTATGTCAAATGGAAGAAATAAACCAACAGATATACGAAAGTCATTGAAATTAATAAATAAATATTTAAAGGAGACAAAATTTTATTTCTGATCTTACCTTTAAGAATACCAATTGCCTTTTAAAAACATGAACACACCTCAAGGACTTCTCAAAGAATATAATTTAATTGAAATATTTAATATATTTAAATATTCGAATGAGTAAATTCAGAAATCTTTCAAAACATGCACTATATCTTCAAAAAACAAATATAATTCTAAGTAATCCCTTCATCGGTCCTAGATAATATTCCAAATATCAAAATCAAAAAATTACACCTATATCACAACGCACACCTGTTAAGAATGAATGCTTCGAAAACAAACCAACTTTAGAATTCAAGATTGATCTATGTTCTAACAAAATCACAGAACAGTGTAAGTTATTTTTAAGGTTATTTAAATTCATTGACATTCCATAATGAGATTTATTGAAGCCGAAATATAATTATATATTATACTAGCTTTTTACCCGCGGCTTCGCCCGCAGTGGAGTCATTAAATAAGTATGAAAGATAAAGGGTAAGGGTATAATAATAGTAAAACTTCATTACTGAAGTAGCTAAATTTGACGATTTTTTGACAAACAATTGTTTTATCTTTCGTGAAAAAATTTTTTTTTTTTAAATATAAAGTACCCTATGTTACTTCTAATACCTTCAAGAGTATATGTACAAAGTTTCATGATGATCGGTTCAGTAGTTTTTGCGTGAAAGCGTAACAAACAAACTTACATTCGCATTTATAATATTACTAGCTTTTTACCCGCGGCTTCGCCCGCAGTGGAGTCATTAAATAAGTATGAAAGATAAAGGGTAAGGGTATAATAATAGTAAAACTTCATTACTGAAGTAGCTAAATTTGACGATTTTTTGACAAACAATTGTTTTATCTTTCGTAAAAAAATTTTTTTTTTTAAATATAAAGTACCCTATGTTACTTCTAATACCTTCAAGAGTATATGTACAAAGTTTCATGATGATCGGTTCAGTAGTTTTTGCGTGAAAGCGTAACAAACAAACTTACATTCGCATTTATAATATTAGTAGGGATAAAGTAGGGATAGTAGGGATTAGTAGGGAAGTAGGGATAGTAGGGATATAAAATAAAATAGAAAAAGGCTTTTTACTTGATTATGATATTTGGGATATTATCTAGGACTGATGAAGGGATTACTCAGAATTATATTTGTTTTTTGAAGATATTGTGCATGTTTTGAGAGATTTCTGAATTAACTTATTCGAATATTTAAATATATTGAATATTTCAAATAAATTATATTCTTTGAGAAGTCCTTGAGGAGTGTTCATGTTTTCAAAAGTCAATTGGTGTTCTTAAAGGTAAGAGCAGAAACAAAATTTTGTCTCCTTTAAATATTTATTTATTAATTTTAATGACTTTCGTGTATATCTGTTGGTTTATTTATTCCATTTGACATTATATATTGAGTTTTGATTATATACGTCTATTAAACGTAAGCGGTGCTTATTTTAGACATTAATTTAATTCTAAAAGTTTTTTGAATAAAATTTTTTTGAAATTAAAATTGTAGAAGACAACATATTTAATTTGTTTTGATATTAAAATTTTGTTATATTTCTTCTACCAAGTAAAAAGCATTTTTCTATTTTATTTAATATATAATATATAATTATATTTTGGCTTCAATAAATCTCATTATGGAGTGTCAATGAATTTAAATAACCTTAAAAATAACTTACACTGTTCTGTGATTTTGTTAGAACATAGATCAATCTTGAATTCTAAAGTTGGTTTGTTTTCGAAGCATTCATTCTTAACACGTGTGCGTTGTGATATAGGGGTAGTTTTTTGATTTTGATATCTGAAACATTATCTAGGACCGATGGAGGGATTACTTATATTTGTTTTTTGAAGATATAGTGCATGTTTTGAGAGATTTCTGAATTAACTTATTCGAATATTTAAATATATTGAATATTTCAAATAAATTATATTCTTTGAGAAAGCCTTAAGGTGTGTTCATGTTTTTAAAAGGCAATTGGTGTTCTTAAAGGTAGGATCAGAAACAAAATTTAGTCTCCTTTAAATATTTATTTATTAATTTTAATGACTTTCGTATATCTGTGGTTTATTTATTCCATTTGACATTATATATTGAGTTTTGATTATATACGTCTATTAAACGTGAGCGGTGTTTATTTTAGACATTAATTTAATTCTAAAACTTTTTAGAATAAAATTTTTTTGAAATTAAAATTGTAGAAGGCAACATTTTTAATTTGTTTTGATATTGAAATTTTGTTATATTTCTTCTATCAAGTAAAAAGCCTTTTTCTATTTTATTTTATATATAATATATAATTATATTTTGGCTTCAATAAATCTCATTATGGAATGTCAATGAATTTAAATAACCTTAAAAATAACCCACACTGTTCTGTGATTTTGTTAGAGGATAGATCAATTTTGAATTCCAAAGTTGGTTTGTTTTCGAAGCATTCTTTCTTAACACGTGTGCGTTGTGATATAGGTGTAGTTTTTTGATTTTCTATATTTGGAATATTATCAAGGACCGATGAAGGGATTACTTAGAATTATATTTGTTTTTTGAAGATATAATGCATGTTTTGAGAGATTTCTGAATTAACTTATACGAATATATTAAATATTTCAAATAAATTATATTCTTTGAGAAGTCCTTGAGGTGTGTTCATGTTTTTAAAAGGCAATTGGTATTCTTAAAGGTAAGATCAGAAATAAATTTTTGTCTCCTTTAAATATTTATTTATTAATTTCAATGACTTTCGTATATCTGTTGGTTTAATTCTTCCATTTGACATAATATATTGAGATTTGATTATATACGTCTATTAAACGTAAGCAGTGCTTATTTTAGACATTAATTTAATTCTAAAAGTTTTTTGAATAAAATTTTTTTGAAATTAAAATTGTAGAAGACAACATATTTAATTTGTTTTGATATTCAAATGTTCTTTGTCTTGTTGTTGTTGCATCGAGTAGAAAAAATGTTGTCCGAAATCTATCGATAATTGGACGAATGACCTGCTCTGATGGACGATTACGTAAACCATAAATTTCACGAAGTGCTCTAAAAATTTAGCGAATAGAGTACTAATTTTGAAAATAAGAGAGCAACGAGCACTTTTCCATACACTTTTTCAGTATAGAATAGTTAAAAATGCTGTTCAAGCCAGAAAGAAATTAACCGATATGTATGGAAAAAATTTGTTGACAGTACGCCAGTGACAGAACTGGTTTGCAAAATTTCGATTCGGCAATTTTGATGTCGAAGATCCGGAAGGCCGGTTGAAGCTTATAAAGACATGATGAAGGCATTAGTTGATGAAAATCGGCGAATAACAACACGTTAGATCGGTAAGGTTGAATTTACCGAATTCAACAGTTTATGACCACTTGAAAGGCTTGAATTTAACCTCGAAGCTCAATATATGGGTTTCCTATGTTCTCACGGGTAGAAATTTGTGTCGTCGCGTTGACGTCTGTGATTCGCTTCTTAAACGTCTCGAAAGTGATCCATTTTTGAAGCACATCACTACTGATGAAATTTTTTTTTCACCTAAAAAGGGTGACCAAAAAAAAAAATTTTTTTTAATTTTCACCAAAAAAAGTGACCAAAAAAAAATTTGAAAAAATTTTCTCCCAAAAAAAAATTTTCACCCAAAAAAAATTTTTTGAAATAATTTTCTTCCAAAAAAAAATTGAAAACATTTTCTCCCAAAAGAAAATTTTTTTTCACCTAAAAAAAGTGACAAAAATTTTTTTTTTTTATTTTCACCCAAAAAAAAATTTGGGTTAGGTTAGGTTAGATTAGGTTAGGTCCAATTCTACTATTGTGTACGGTCCATTTGAAGCCAAATATGGAGCCATTGGTTATTTATAAAATTTTTCAACGGCTTATAATACATTGGAGAAAAAATATTTTGCTTCTTATTAAAAGTTAGTTGTAATGGACGGTTGTACAGCAGACAATTGTAGAATATTACTGATAAGGGGTATGAGCTATGGTAATAGAAAGTTCTAGAAATCGAAACAGTCTAACATAAATCTGTATAACCATTCTATACTCAAACCAACTCGACAAGGTTTTGTTGATCACAGAGGCGAATTGCAGACATGCGCACGTTTCAAACTGATTGGTTTCCGTCAATGCAATGTCTGCTAGTGACTCCAAATCTGTCAGGTATCTATATTCGCTATGCAGAGGCTCTAAGTTATTAGCGCCATCTAAGGTACTAGAGCCATCTAGAGTATGCAAAATACATACAGGACATACCTTTGCGAGTTAATTCAAGTAAAGAAATGTATTATGGATATTTTCAGGTTACTAACGCAGAATAAACTTTCCCTATGCTCTAATCAAACTTAAAAATATTGAACCCTTTTACAAATACAAAGCAGTGGACTTCTTTGAAAATGAGAGAGCCAAAATATATTGGGATACGGGGGTAATAACGGACAAGGAAATCAAACATAACAAATCGGATATATTGCTCATGAATAGGAAGAACAAAACTGCTAATTATAGACGTCGCCATACCCGTCGATCTGGCTTATGCATTGAAGAAAATCCACAGACTCGTGAAAGTGACTGTGGTGCCAATAATTCTGTCTGCTAACGGCCTTGTAGATAAAGAACTGCCTGGGTCCTTAAAGCTGATAGGGGTTAAGGTGCCTTTGAAAATAATGAGCCTTATGCCGAAGGCTGTGATTTTGTCCATCTGTTCCACAATAAGGAGAATAATGGCTAGAGATTTAATCGTTGGTGTTCAACACCCCACTTTATCATCATTTCCACCAATTTAATTGTGATAAAAAAAGAAAAAATAATAATAATATTAATAATGTATTCATTCCCAATACAGTACATATCACAGAATTTGAATAAATTTTTAACCTATAAAAAATTTCATGGGGAGTCAGGTACAATTTTGTCTAAAAAGACATTTAAGTATAAATGAATAAAAAATGTATAAAAAAAAATAAAACAAAACATCAGTCAAACAATAAATAAATAAATTTGACCAGACAACGTATTTTCTAAAAATATATTTTTCTCAAAAAGTATCATTCAGGTATTCATGTATTGAGTAGTCTCCTAATTAATCATAAGGAGACATTTCAGTTCATTCTTAAGATTTATTAGTCAGATGACTTACATTTAACTTGGATACTTTTATACGATGGTATGGTATGATGAAGTTGTTTTTGTTTCTTTTATCATAGTTGTGAGTATAGTTGTTTTTCAATAGTATGTCCTTATTATCATGGATGTACATTACACAGGTAAGTATAAGAATGGACGTCACGGTAATTTTTTCTCTGGGGAATAGCTCTCTCTACAGCTATATCTACTACTTACGCTACATAGTATTCTCAGTACCTGCTTCTGTTTTATGAATACTTTCTTACTTTCGGATAAATCGCTCCAGAAAAGAACGCCGCAGTTAAGGACATTATGAAAGTAGCTGAAGTAAGTTTTCTTGGATACTCCAACGCCCACTATTTGCTTGATTCTCCTAACTGCATGCATAGGTAGCTCTTGACAACACATTTCATCAATGTGAACAGAAAACTTGAGATTTGATCGCATAAAGACACCAAGTAGCCTCATTTGATTTCCCGAAGGCACCTTTGGTTCAAAAAGTAGTCTCTGTGTTTTATCACTGTTCATCATCATTTTGTTTGCGTTGAACCATACCTGGGCTTTCTTTAGTATATTCTTGTCTTTATCTTCCGATTAATGGTTGTTCATCCCTTTATTCAGAAAAGAAGTGTTATCAGCGACGGTTTGATCTGATTTCACATTAGCTGGCAAATCATTCATGTATATCACAAACAGAAGGGAACCAACACAGAACCCTGCGGTGCACCATGACTCACAGTCTGCCAAGAAGAAGACCTGCCTCCCAAGCTTGTTTTCTGCATCCTGCTCGTCAGATAATTTTTCATTAGGTCAAGAGCCTCACCCCTAATTCCATAGTATTCAAACTTGTTTGAAAGCATAGGGTGTGAAATACTATCAAAAACCTCGAATGAGTCACATGCCTGTAAATAAGATTTTTGTCCCTCATCAAAAGCATTTCCTATATTTTTAAGCACCTCCTTCAGTGCCGTCTCCACTGATTTGCCCCTCATGCTGTTGTTTGCAGAAAAGTTGATGATGACTGTTCAGCCACATTCTGACCAATAAATTCCGATGAATAATACATATGTTGTGCTTTACTCTCAAATTTTTTCTAAGAGTCTGAACTATAACCAAATCAGTGTACCTTGAACAATTAACAATATTGTGGCATATATCCAACATACGGAGTTACCATAAAATTTTCACTCAATCATGAAGGCTCAACAGCGGAAAAAACAGTATTGAAATGGATGACATGCCATAAAGTTAAACCTACCCGATTTTCACGCGCACCGATTTCAACGACTCTACGTCAACTCTTATCTTTTCATATTAATTCCCCATTTTCCCTCCATTTATCGCTACCAATGAACGAGTGCTGGCTGCAGATAGGAACTCAACGAGCGGCGGAAATGCAAGCGTGCCAGTCAGTCACATACCGTTGATATTTACTCTCTCGAACTGCACCAGAAACTCACCCATAAAATGATGCCTTATATATGCATGCAAGGGCATACGCGTTGCCTATCATTACCTCGCAGCTTGTCTGCAAGCAAAAAACCTAGACTGGTATGCATATTACATGTGTTGGGTGTATCCACTCCACTTGGTCCGTTGCCAGAGCCAGTGATAAAAATGCGCCCGTCTCGCAAAACACAATTGTTCTCTCACTGAAATATGCCGTTTTGTTTTCCGGGGTTGGAGTGGAGAAACACCACGTCAATTGACACTCTTACGGTCTTTCTTGGCGGGAGGAAAATACAAGCAGTGATGGAGAAGAGAAAACTAGTGGAACGGAATATGCGCGCTGAAAAAATGATACAAATCTGAAATAATGATACAAATCTGACATAATGATACAAATCTGACATATTTTCGAATACGTTTTCCAACGGTCGGAATACAACATCCACTGGAATCTCTTTCAACCTATAGTAACTACCCTGCACACGATCACACCCTGGAGCTGCTTTCCATTCTCTCACAGCTCTCATGCGTCCCCATCATCCAACACTTATAATGCTCACTCTCATCTATCCCTCTTACCATTCACTCCAGAATCACCATTCGCTCCTCCAAATCCTCCCTACATTCATACAAGACATGCTTTCAACTTTTTATGATAATAATAATAGGGCTTTACTGAATTCACCTTCATTTTCATCACAACAACGTGACAGTAAGAAAAAAAATTATAAACGGATAAACTATCATGAAATGAGGTAAAATAACATAAGGGCGGAGTTCAGATAATATGCAAATATATCTCAGTTCTTCCACTCAAAAGAAGCTCAAAATAGAAACGATATAACCAAAAATGTCGAAAACTTTATAAGGTGGAAGGAAGAAAAAAAAATTATATATGAACAAAAAAGAAACAAATAGATATTATTGGACCATTTCTGGAAATAATGATATCGCCGAATCTTTCTTTCAATAAATCAATCGTTACGGTAGCAGCATGAGGTGTAGCACAATCTTGTTGGAACATTTTTGGGTCGATACTATTAAAATTTTGAAAAAAATAATCATTGATCATCGATCTGTTTAGCTCCATCATCGTTTTCAAATAAATATGGACGGATGATGCCTCCAGCGTGTAAAGTACACCATACAGAGCATTTTTCAGGATGCAATGGAACCTGCATAACTTCTTGAGGGTTGTTTTCACACCATATACGGCAATTTTGCTTGTTTACATAGCCGTTCAACCAGAAATGAACTTCATTTCACTAAGTGCTCCAATAATTTGGCGAATAGAACACTGATTTTGAAAATAAATTTCAACAATTTGTAAGCGTTGTTGCAGCGTGAGTCTTTTCATGATAATTTGTCAATGCTTACTGAAGAGAAATGTCAAAACAATATGGCTTTCCACCTTCTGTCAAATCACAGTCATCCCTATGGAAAGTTCTATCACTCTTAAAAAGCACCCGATATATCTATATATATTTTTATAATTTTTATAAAAATATATTGTCTGGGTATCTTCGTAACAGAGGTTGTCGAAAATGTAAATTTTAAATGGCCATCCCCTTATTTTAATTCATTTTGACGTTTTAATCTGATTGATATTCAGTGTAGATTTTTATTTTCTTTTATACTTTCATACATAAAAATTTCTCATTAGACAGTTTTTTGGGTTGTTATTCAAAAATAATGAACAGATTAACTTAAAAAATCACACTACTAATTTGTATGTTAACTTAAATTTATCAGTTGTATGAGAATCAATCAAAATCTTAAAACATACACGTTCCTTTTGTTGAATAATGGATGATACCAGTGGAAATTGATATTCATCTCTTATCATTTATATTATTATTATCATTGATATCATCTCTTATTCGTTACAAATATTTAATTTTCACTCGTAGGTACTTTCTCATTGGCAAGTTTTTTGAAAGAGTTAAATTGATAAACCTCCTAATTTTGCCTTGAACTGATGAAAAAGTGTTTGAATTTCAGAATTTATTATCTCTTTTTGAGTCAATATTTTCAATTTCTGGTATTAGTGAAATTTATATGATTTTTTCATTTGGATAAAAAACAATTAGAAAATTGCAACATAATAATCATATGAATCCAATAGAGGGTATCAAATACCAATTAGTTGATTCTCCAGATAAAAGGGAAAAATTTCCCGAATCTATAGCAGCAGGTAGAGTGATCATAAACTAATTGAATTCCAAATTTTCTATTGTTTGCTCTTCCACTTCTTCCAGTGAAAATATAAAGTGGAACGTGGGGCTTTAGTTGGCTTTATTAAATCAAAAACATTTTCTCCAGGCAATATTTTTAAATTCCTTTTGTAATTGTACAGATTCCATATTATCAAACAAGAATCACGAGAAACGGTAACCAATGAGAATTTCGATACACTAGAAATCAATTCAGTTATTCAGGATATTCAAAGTGTGTTTTTTCAACAGCATCTTGAAAACTCATTATGCAGGATTTTTACTCTTTACAAACCGTAACAATTCTTTAAAACAAGTTTTTATAAACTACTTTCTTTACTACCAAAAAATCAAAATATCATTTCGTGGCTGCAGTTTAATGGAAAACAAATAATAATATTAATATTATTTGTACAAATAAGAAAAACTTTGGCTTACTCCCAGTCAATAGCAAAGACTGTCGTGAAACGTGTGAAAAAAGCAAAAAGCACAAATTATATTGTAATGAATGCCCTTCATTTTACATGGGTCAGACAGGATGATCTATAAACATAAGGGTAGAAGAATATAAGAAAGTTTATTACATAATAAAATAACATCTGGTTTTTCGGAACATTGTATAAATAACAACCATTTTATAGATTTCAGTAGAACTGAGATTTTATACGTAGTATCACCATTGCTCTTATCTCTAAAAGATAAGGACCGAACTAACACCATATTTTTACACTGTACCTGTAATCTACCCTACCATTATAAATAGCATTTCAAGTTTTGTTCTCTTCAGTTTTGAAAATCGGCTAAAAACCCGAAACTTATATGTCAACAGACATGAAATAAACAGTGAAACCTAAGCCAAGTTGTTTTTATTTACTTTACTTCTTCAAAAATATTATTATTTTTTTTTTAATATCAATATTAAAAATATAAAAGTGATTGATATGCTAGAAATCAATATCATATGGAATGAAATAAGAAATTACTTTGTTTTCTATCACTTTTTATTATAACTGATATACAGTGACTCGAGTTTCGTTGTGTTTACTACATTTTCAAACTGTTTGAAAATGTAGTAAACACTACGAAACTCGAGTCACTGTATATCAGTAAAAATAAAAAGTGATAGAAAACAAAGTAATTTCTTATTTCATTCCATTAAAATGAACTACCACAAAGTAAAGGACTACTCCATCCAATATTTCAATATCATATATCAGTTGTTTCTAAAAACCTGTTTTAATTATAATCAACTACCAAATGTTTACTCTTTAGAAGAAAATCAATCATTATTATTATTATTATTATTATTATTATTAAATACAAAAAGAGTTGAGGCATAGATCTATACACTCATAAACAAAAGTAAACAAAATTGATAATATCATTAATGTGCAAAGATCCAATTGTCGATTCTTGAATCCGTTAACTGAAGGCGCACCAACAACATCAGGCTATAATCGATTCCAGCGCTCAAATATCCTATTGGGTCCTTGGCAAGCTTATTTTCGTGGCCCCTTAGGTGATTTTGGCTCACCGTGAATAAGTCTTGGAGACAACCAACAGCACATCCATGGAGTGCCCGGTAGGTCATTATAAGATCGCCCCGCTCACGTCGATGCGCAAATCTAGGGATGCCCAAGAGTTGGAGTCGTGAGTCATAATCAGGGCGGTTGCGGCCATATGACAATATGACAGAAAGATCTGATATGAAGAGGAGGAACAAAATGGGTCCGAGGACCGTGCCCTGTGGAATACCGCTGATAACACGGGCATCAATTGACGACATGCTATCTCCAACTCTTACTCGAAAAGTCTTATCATGTAAAAATGAACTTATCCACGACAAACAATCGTCTTTAACACCCAGATTTTCCAGTTTAGCAACTAGGCGACGATGAGGAACACGATCGAACGCCTTCGCAAAGTCTAAGTAGATGACATCCACCGGCACATCAGAGTCCCAAGCTCTAGTCCAATCACCGATACAAGGGAGTAGGTTGGTTAAAATGGAGCGCCCTGGTGTTCAGGCAGAATTTTGTTGGTAACCGCAAAGGTTAAGATGGCTTCAAATATGATTCTCTCCATCAGTTTACAAGTAGCCGTCGTTATACTGTAGTTTTTAGGATTAAGCTTGTCACACTTCTTGAAAACAGGCGTAACAGAGGCGGACAGACAAACAGAAGGCAGCCTAGAAGTAAAGAAGGATTGTCAAAATATTATTGACAGAGGGAATACAAGTGCTTCTGAACGCTTCAACTGAAATGATGATATACCATCCAGGCCAGGAGCTGAGGAAGGTTTCAAGATAGAAAGGTGTTTTTTCATTGAGTCTTCACCGAAAACAACGTCCTCAAGTTCCGCTGTTAAACGAGGCATATCAAGAATTGTTACTGGACCCATGGGTTCCTCGATGAAAACGGCCGAAAACAACTCCGAGAATACGTTGGCAGTTTCGGCATGATCTTGACACATCAAGTTGGAGCCGTTCTTCACACGGGGAACTCCGACCCTGCTATTCGACGAAGATCTCAAATATTTGAAAAGCTTCTTCCGGTCTCCAGAGCTGGCTAATTTGTGTTCAAATGATGTTTTAGTATTCCGTATCACAGCAGACATAGAATTAGAAAAGGATCTATGGTTTTGGTAGTCGGTTCGTGAACGACTTCTAAGATACCTCTGCCACAGTGATTTCTTCCTTCTTATCATTTTGAGAACCTGGTCAGTGATCCAAGGTTTGGAGGGATTTGATTTAATAGTTCTTTCCTCTGTGCACACGAATACGGCTTCGTTAAAGATATTCGAGAATGTTAACCATAATGCATTGACATCTGTGTCTTCAGGAAGAAGTGCATTCCAGTCTTCTTTCAACAGCAACTCCTTGACCCCTTCATAATTTATTTTGCGGATGGTTTTGCGACTGGTTTGTGAGGAGATGGGGAAATTGAATTGTAATTCCGAAGCTATAACTATATGGTCAGATTTGCCAAATGGTGGAAGGTATTGTATAGGCGAAAATAAGTGGAAATCGTTAGTTATCATAAGATCGAGTATGGAAGGGGTCTGACCGTGTCTAAACCTTGTGGGACCAGAAACCAATTGATGTAGATCAGTATCCGTCAATAATCTGGCGTAGGGATATGAGGGTGAATTGACAGAGCATTGAGCTATGGGCCATTTTATGTCGGGACAATTGAAGTCTCCCGTTATGAGAATATTTCTTTTATCAAGAAAGACCATGGACAGATACTCACCAAGCTTGATGTCGTATGTTAATGGGTTAACGCTGAAAGAATTGAACACTTCATTGATGATATATATACAAACACCACGGTAACCTGAGGTTTGCTCACTATCATATCGAAATATGGTGTAGTTGGGTAGGGAGCAAACTGAGTCACTGATTGATGGATGGAGCCATGACTCAGATATAAAAACAATGTCAATTTTTTACATGTGGGAATAGAAATTAAATTTGGCGCAAATGTATGGGAATAAATAAATAAAAGTAAAATCAACAAGTTTTACTTGTGACCAGCGCATTCGCCATTATGTAACGATAAAAATCGATGGGGAATTACGGTTTCATATATTACTTCTATACCTGGTGAGGGATGGCCATTTAAAACTTGAAGCAAGGGTAACAAACGTAGAAGTTTTGAGGAGGGTGAAGAAAGACCTGGAAGTAATGGATACAATCAATCAGAGCTCTCAAACTAGAATATCAGGGCCATGTCATGCGGAATGAGGAAAGATATCGATTGTTACAGACAATCTTACAGGGTGAAACCTTTGGACGGAGAGGGCCGGGAAGACGCCGGATATCGTGGCTTAAGAAGTTGAGAACCTGGTTTGGAAAAACAACATCAGACCTCTTTCGGATTACAGTTGAAAATAAAATCCGAAACATTTTACTATCAGCAGATCAATATATTTTTCGATCAATTCCGTGAGCTGCCCGAATATCGTGCCTTCAGCAATTTATTCCATTCGAAAATTCATTCCTTGTCATTAAGCGTTGCATATTTTCTTAAACGTTTTGTTTCGTGCGCCGCTTATCAAATTGAAATATTGTGGCATTTATCATGTCTCCTTACGAGCTAGTGGTCATGATTATGACACCCAGATAAAGGAATAATAATATGGTGGAACTGAATAATGCATTATGGAGAAATGAATGCATTCCATTGTGTTATCGAGGCTGAAAAGTCGAATTAGGTGTTGAGAATGGCGAAAGGAGATTGCAATAATGTTATCGCGAGATTACTATCAAGATATCAACATAGCTGAGTGAACGTTTGAAAAAGAGTTATTCCGACAAGCGTGCAGATTCAGAGATATAATAATGTAGTGTTACAAATATTTGATTGAATCAATCATTACTTAACAGCAATCCTTTAAAAACTGTATCAAAAATAAGATCAAATAAAATAGAAAAAGGCTTTTTACTTGATAGAAGAAATTATTATGAAATGTCAATGGTGTGAAGAAGACCATAGAATGCCTTACAGGTTTCTGTGATTTTGTGACGAACTGACTACCTGGTTTTTTAAAGTTAGTCTCTTTCGAACAGGTTCACGTGTTAAGTTCTAAGGTATGATATAGTGATGGTTAGTTCATTTTGATATTTAAATGTTATCTAGGGCCGATGAAGAGATTATCCGTATTCTAATTGTTTTTTGAAGACATATTACATGTTTGGAGAGATATTTGAATGAACTTATTTGAATATTTAAATATATTAAATATTTAAAATAAATTATATTTTTGAGAAATCCTTAAGCTGTGTTTTATATTTTTGAAAAGGAATTGGTTTCACTATGGTAAGATCAGAAACAACATTTTGTCTCCTTCAAATATTTATTTATTAATTTTAATTGCCTTTTTTATGTTGGTTTATTTATTCCATTTGACATTGTATATTGAGTTTTGAATATATACGTCTATTAAATATAAGCGGTGCTTATTGTAGACATTAATTTAATTTTAAAAGTTTTTTGAATAAAAATTTTTTTGAAATTGAAATTGTAGAAGACTAACAGATTAAATCTGTTTTGATATTCAAATTTTAAAAATAAGATCATTATAATTTCCACATATTCGTTACGAATATAACTCATTCTAAACTTTTCTCTTTAATATTTATATTGTATTCATTTTAATTGAATGAATTTCATAACGTAAATAGAGGTCATTCTTGATAGAAGGTATATAAAATAATATAAATATTTTAAAAAATTTTAAACAATTTTAAAAAATTAGCCTTCTACATATTTAATTCCAAAAGATTATATTCAATGATTATAACTTCTGAAAATAAATTAAAATAATGTCGTATAAGTACCACTTATATCATGACATAAAATAAACATTCATTATAAGATATCCAAATGGTATAACAAAATCCAATAAATAAAAATTATTAACTAAAATCCTATAAATTAAACATTTTGAATAGACAAAATTTTGTTTCTGCTTATCAATCCTATGAAAACCAATATCTTTCAAGAATATCCAACATAATCCTAAGAATTTTATCACAAAACTATCTTACTTAGACTATTCAATATTATTGGATATCTAACCAAGGTACTTTATACAAAAACTCAAGATATGCAAAACATTACTGAAAAACAAGTTTTAAAATCGACTTTGCTCATCAGTATTCAAATATTCATATTCAATAAATATAAAATCAATTAATAACACATATTCAAACTCACCCCTCGTCTTCGAGAAAAAGTTCTATTTAAAAATGAGAACCTTAAATAGGTATCCACTACCCACAGAAATATCTCTGTGGTTTAACCTGATCTAGAAGATTGAAAGACAAATTTAACGGCCTTTGCTATAACACAAGGACTATCTGTATGAATGTTTGGGGAAACCATATAATTATATATTATAAATAAAATAACGTAAATAGAGGTCATTCTTGATAGAAGGTATATAAAATAATATAAATATTTTAAAAAATTTTAAACAATTTTAAAAAATTAGCCTTCTACATATTTAATTCCAAAAGATTATATTCAATGATTATAACTTCTGAAAATAAATTAAAATAATGTCGTATAAGTAACACTTATATCATGAGATAAAATAAACATTCATTATAAGATATCCAAATGGTATAACAAAATCCAATAAATAAAAATTATTAACTAAAATCCTATAAATTAAACATTTTGAATAGACAAAATACTGTTTCTGCTTATCAATCCTATGAAAACCAATATCTTTCAAGAATATCCAACATAATCCTAAGAATTTTATCACAAAACTATCTTACTTAGACTATTCAATATTATTGGATATCTAACCAAGGTACTTTATACAAAAACTCAAGATATGCAAAACATTACTGAAAAACAAGTTTTAAAATCGACTTTGCTCATCAGTATTCAAATATTCATATTCAATAAATATAAAATCAATTAATAACACATATTCAAACTCACCCTTCGTCTTCGAGAAAAAGTTCTATTTAAAAATGAGAACCTTAAATAGGTATCCACTACCCACAGAAATATCTCTGTGGTTTAACCTGATCTAGAAGATTGAAAGACAAATTTAACGGCCTTTGCTATAACACAAGGACTATCTGTATGAATGTTTGGGGAAACCATATAATTACATATTATAAATAAAATAACGTAAATAGAGGTCATTCTTGATAGAAGGTATATAAAATAATATAAATATTTTAAAAAATTTTAAACAATTTTAAAAAATTAGCCTTCTACATATTTAATTCCAAAAGATTATATTCAATGATTATAACTTCTGAAAATAAATTAAAATAATGTCGTATAAGTACCACTTATATCATGACATAAAATAAACATTCATTATAAGATATCCAAATGGTATAACAAAATCCAATAAATAAAAATTATTAACTAAAATCCTATAAATTAAACATTTTGAATAGACAAAATTTTGTTTCTGCTTATCAATCCTATGAAAACCAATATCTTTCAAGAATATCCGACATAATCCTAAGAATTTTATCACAAAACTATCTTACTTAGACTATTCAATATTATTGGATATCTAACCAAGGTACTTTATACAAAAACTCAAGATATGCAAAACATTACTGAAAAACAAGTTTTAAAATCGACTTTGCTCATCAGTATTCAAATATTCATATTCAATAAATATAAAATCAATTAATAACACATATTCAAACTCACCCTTCGTCTTCGAGAAAAAGTTCTATTTAAAAATGAGAACCTTAAATAGATATCCACTACCCACAGAAATATCTCTGTGGTTTAACCTGATCTAGAAGATTGAAAGACAAATTTAACAACACAACACAAGGACTAACTGTATGAATGTTTGGGGAAACCATATAAGTATATATTATAAATAAAATAACGTAAATAGAGGTGTATTTACGTTATTTCATTTATAATATATAATTATATGGTTTCCCCAAACATTCATACAGATAGTCCTTGTGTTATAGCAAAGGCCGTTAAATTTGTCTTTCAATCTTCTAGATCAGGTTAAACCACAGAGATATTTCTGTGTGTAGTGGATACCTATTTAAGGTTCTCATTTTTAAATAGAACTTTTTCTCGAAGACGAAGGGTGAGTTTGAATATGTGTTATTAATTGATTTTATATTTATTGAATATGAATATTTGAATACTGATGAGCAAAGTCGATTTTAAAACTTGTTTTTCAGTAATGTTTTGCATATCTTGAGTTTTTGTATAAAGTACCTTGGTTAGATATCCAATAATATTGAATAGTCTAAGTAAGATAGTTTTGTGATAAAATTCTTAGGATTATGTTGGATATTCTTGAAAGATATTGGTTTTCATAGGATTGATAAGCAGAAACAAAATTTTGTCTATTCAAAATGTTTAATTTATAGGATTTTAGTTAATAATTTTTATTTATTGGATTTTGTTATACCATTTGGATATCTTATAATGAATGTTTATTTTATGTCATGATATAAGTGGTACTTATACGACATTATTTTAATTTATTTTCAGAAGTTATAATCATTGAATATAATCTTTTGGAATTAAATATGAAGAAGGCTAATTTTTTAAAATTGTTTAAAATTTTTTAAAATATTTATATTATTTTATATACCTTCTATCAAGAATGACCTCTATTTACGTTATTTTATTTATAATATATAATTATATGGTTTACTCAAACATTCATACAGATAGTCCTTGTGTTATAGCAAAGGCCGTTAAATTTGTCTTTCAATCTTCTAGATCAGGTTAAACCACAGAGATATTTCTGTGGGTAGTGGATACCTATTTAAGGTTCTCATTTTTAAATAGAACTTTTTCTCGAAGACGAAGGGTGAGTTCGAATATGTGTTATTAATTGATTTTATATTTATTGAATATGAATATTTGAATACTGATGAGCAAAGTCGATTTTAAAACTTGTTTTTCAGTAATGTTTTGCATATCTTGAGTTTTTGTATAAAGTACCTTGGTTAGATATCCAATAATATTGAATAGTCTAAGTAAGATAGTTTTGTGATAAAATTCTTAGGATTATGTTGGATATTCTTGAAAGATATTGGTCTTCATAGGATTGATAAGCAGAAACAAAATTTTGTCTATTCAAAATGTTTAATTTATAGGATTTTAGTTAATAATTTTTATTTATTGGATTTTGTTATACCATTTGGATATCTTATAATGAATGTTCATTTTATGTCATGATATAAGTGGTACTTATACGACATTATTTTAATTTATTTTCAGAAGTTATAATCATTGAATATAATCTTTTGGAATTAAATATGTAGAAGGCTAATTTTTTAAAATTGTTTAAAATTTTTTAAAATATTTATATTATTTTATATACCTTCTATCAAGAATGACCTCTATTTACGTTATTTTATTTATAATATATAATTATATGGTTTGCCCAAACATTCATACAGATAGTCCTTGTGTTATAGCAAAGGCCGTTAAATTTGTCTTTCAATCTTCTAGATCAGGTTAAACCACAGAGATATTTCTGTGGGTAGTGGATACCTATTTAAGGTTCTCATTTTTAAATAGAACTTTTTCTCGAAGACGAAGGGTGAGTTTGAATATGTGTTATTAATTGATTTTATATTTATTGAATATGAATATTTGAATACTGATGAGCAAAGTCGATTTTAAAACTTGTTTTTCAGTAATGTTTTGCATATCTTGAGTTTTTGTATAAAGTACCTTGGTTAGATATCCAATAATATTGAATAGTCTAAGTAAGATAGTTTTGTGATAAAATTCTTAGGATTATGTTGGATATTCTTGAAAGATATTGGTTTTCATAGGATTGATAAGCAGAAACAAAATTTTGTCTATTCAAAATGTTTAATTTATAGGATTTTAGTTAATAATTTTTATTTATTGGATTTTGTTATACCATTTGGATATCTTATAATGAATGTTTATTTTATGTCATGATATAAGTGGTACTTATACGACATTATTTTAATTTATTTTCAGAAGTTATAATCATTGAATATAATCTTTTGGAATTAAATATGTAGAAGGCTAATTTTTTAAAATTGTTTAAAATTTTTTAAAATATTTATATTATTTTATATACCTTCTATCAAGAATGACCTCTATTTACGTTATTTTATTTATAATATATAATTATATGGTTTCCCCAAACATTCATACAGATAGTCCTTGTGTTATAGCAAAGGCCGTTAAATTTGTCTTTCAATCTTCTAGATCAGGTTAAACCACAGAGATATTTCTGTGGGTAGTGGATACCTATTTAAGGTTCTCATTTTTAAATAGAACTTTTTCTCGAAGACGAAGGGTGAGTTTGAATATGTGTTATTAATTGATTTTATATTTATTGAATATGAATATTTGAATACTGATGAGCAAAGTCGATTTTAAAACTTGTTTTTCAGTAATGTTTTGCATATCTTGAGTTTTTGTATAAAGTACCTTGGTTAGATATCCAATAATATTGAATAGTCTAAGTAAGATAGTTTTGTGATAAAATTCTTAGGATTATGTTGGATATTCTTGAAAGATATTGGTTTTCATAGGATTGATAAGCAGAAACAAAATTTTGTCTATTCAAAATGTTTAATTTATAGGATTTTAGTTAATAATTTTTATTTATTGGATTTTGTTATACCATTTGGATATCTTATAATGAATGTTTATTTTATGTCATGATATAAGTGGTACTTATACGACATTATTTTAATTTATTTTCAGAAGTTATAATCATTGAATATAATCTTTTGGAATTAAATATGTAGAAGGCTAATTTTTTAAAATTGTTTAAAATTTTTTAAAATATTTATATTATTTTATATACATTCTATCAAGAATGACCTCTATTCACGTTATTTTATTTATAATATATAATTATATGGTTTCCCCAAACATTCATACAGATAGTCCTTGTGTTATAGCAAAGGCCGTTAAATTTGTCTTTCAATCTTCTAGATCAGGTTAAACCACAGAGATATTTCTGTGGGTAGTGGATACCTATTTAAGGTTCTCATTTTTAAATAGAACTTTTTCTCGAAGACGAAGGGTGGGTTTGAATATGTGTTATTAATTGATTTTATATTTATTGAATATGAATATTTGAATACTGATGAGCAAAGTCGATTTTAAAACTTGTTTTTCAGTAATGTTTTGCATATCTTGAGTTTTTGTATAAAGTACCTTGGTTAGATATCCAATAATATTGAATAGTCTAAGTAAGATAGTTTTGTGATAAAATTCTTAGGATTATGTTGGATATTCTTGAAAGATATTGGTTTTCATAGGATTGATAAGCAGAAACAGTATTTTGTCTATTCAAAATGTTTAATTTATAGGATTTTAGTTAATAATATTTATTTATTGGATTTTGTTATACCATTTGGATATCTTATAATGAATGTTTATTTTATGTCATGATATAAGTGGTACTTTTACGACATTATTTTAATTTATTTTCAGAAGTTATAATCATTGAATATAATCTTTTGGAATTAAATATGAAGAAGGCTAATTTTTTAAAATTGTTTAAAATTTTTTAAAATATTTATATTATTTTATATACCTTCTATCAAGAATGACCTCTATTTACGTTATTTTATTTATAATATATAATTATATGGTTTCCCCAAACATTCATACAGATAGTCCTTGTGTTATAGCAAAGGCCGTTAAATTTGTCTTTCAATCTTCTAGATCAGGTTAAACCACAGAGATATTTCTGTGGGTAGTGGATACCTATTTAAGGTTCTCATTTTTAAATAGAACTTTTTCTCGAAGACGAAGGGTGAGTTTGAATATGTGTTATTAATTGATTTTATATTTATTGAATATGAATATTTGAATACTGATGAGCAAAGTCGATTTTAAAACTTGTTTTTCAGTAATGTTTTGCATATCTTGAGTTTTTGTATAAAGTACCTTGGTTAGATATCCAATAATATTGAATAGTCTAAGTAAGATAGTTTTGTGATAAAATTCTTAGGATTATGTTGGATATTCTTGAAAGATATTGATTTTCATAGGATTGATAAGCAGAAACAAAATTTTGTCTATTCAAAATGTTTAATTTATAGGATTTTAGTTAATAATTTTTATTTATTGGATTTTGTTATACCATTTGGATATCTTATAATGAATGTTTATTTTGTCATGATATAAGTGGTACTTATACGACATTATTTTAATTTATTTTCAGAAGTTATAATCATTGAATATAATCTTTTGGAATTAAATATGTAGAAGGCTAATTTTTTCAAATTGTTTAAAATTTTTTAAAATATTTATATTATTTTATATACCTTCTATCAAGAATGACCTCTATTTACGTTATTTTATTTATAATATATAATTATATGGTTTCCCCAAACATTCATACAGATAGTCCTTGTGTTATAGCAAAGGCCGTTAAATTTGTCTTTCAATCTTCTAGATCAGGTTAAACCACAGAGATATTTCTGTGGGTAGTGGATACCTATTTAAGGTTCTCATTTTTAAATAGAACTTTTTCTCGAAGACGAAGGGTGAGTTTGAATATGTGTTATTAATTGATTTTATATTTATTGAATATGAATATTTGAATACTGATGAGCAAAGTCGATTTTAAAACTTGTTTTTCAGTAATGTTTTGCATATCTTGAGTTTTTGTATAAAGTACCTTGGTTAGATATCCAATAATATTGAATAGTCTAAGTAAGATAGTTTTGTGATAAAATTCTTAGGATTATGTTGGATATTCTTGAAAGATATTGGTTTTCATAGGATTGATAAGCAGAAACAGTATTTTGTCTATTCAAAATGTTTAATTTATAGGATTTTAGTTAATAATTTTTATTTATTGGATTTTGTTATACCATTTGGATATCTTATAATGAATGTTTATTTTATGTCATGATATAAGTGGTACTTATACGACATTATTTTAATTTATTTTCAGAAGTTATAATCATTGAATATAATCTTTTGGAATTAAATATGTAGAAGGCTAATTTTTAAAAATTGTTTAAAATTTTTTAAAATATTTATATTATTTTAAATACCTTCTATCAAGAATGACCTCTATTTACGTTATTTTATTTATAATATATAATTATATGGTTTCCCCAAACATTCATACAGATAGTCCTTGTGTTATAGCAAAGGCCGTTAAATTTGTCTTTCAATCTTCTAGATCAGGTTAAACCACAGAGATATTTCTGTGGGTAGTGGATACCTATTTAAGGTTCTCATTTTTAAATAGAACTTTTTCTCGAAGACGAAGGGTGAGTTTGAATATGTGTTATTAATTGATTTTATATTTATTGAATATGAATATTTGAATACTGATGAGCAAAGTCGATTTTAAAACTTGTTTTTCAGTAATGTTTTGCATATCTTGAGTTTTTGTATAAAGTACCTTGGTTAGATATCCAATAATATTGAATAGTCTAAGTAAGATAGTTTTGTGATAAAATTCTTAGGATTATGTTGGATATTCTTGAAAGATATTGGTTTTCATAGGATTGATAAGCAGAAACAGTATTTTGTCTATTCAAAATGTTTAATTTATAGGATTTTAGTTAATAATTTTTATTTATTGGATTTTGTTATACCATTTGGATATCTTATAATGAATGTTTATTTTATGTCATGATATAAGTGGTACTTATACGACATTATTTTAATTTATTTTCAGAAGTTATAATCATTGAATATAATCTTTTGGAATTAAATATGTAGAAGGCTAATTTTTAAAAATTGTTTAAAATTTTTTAAAATATTTATATTATTTTATATACCTTCTATCAAGAATGACCTCTATTTACGTTATTTTATTTATAATATATAATAATATGGTTTCCCCAAACATTCATACAGATAGTCCTTGTGTTATAGCAAAGGCCGTTAAATTTGTCTTTCAATCTTCTAGATCAGGTTAAACCACAGAGATATTTCTGTGGGTAGTGGATACCTATTTAAGGTTCTCATTTTTAAATAGAACTTTTTCTCGAAGACGAAGGGTGAGTTTGAATATGTGTTATTAATTGATTTTATATTTATTGAATATGAATATTTGAATACTGATGAGCAAAGTCGATTTTAAAACTTGTTTTTCAGTAATGTTTTGCATATCTTGAGTTTTTGTATAAAGTACCTTGGTTAGATATCCAATAATATTGAATAGTCTAAGTAAGATAGTTTTGTGATAAAATTCTTAGGATTATGTTGGATATTCTTGAAAGATATTGGTTTTCATAGGATTGATAAGCAGAAACAAAATTTTGTCTATTCAAAATGTTTAATTTATAGGATTTTAGTTAATAATTTTTATTTATTGGATTTTGTTATACCATTTGGATATCTTATAATGAATGTTTATTTTATGTCATGATATAAGTGGTACTTATACGACATTATTTTAATTTATTTTCAGAAGTTATAATCATTGAATATAATCTTTTGGAATTAAATATGTAGAAGGCTAATTTTTTAAAATTGTTTAAAATTTTTTAAAATATTTATATTATTTTATATACCTTCTATCAAGAATGACCTCTATTTAAGTTATTTTATTTATAATATATAATTATATGGTTTCCCCAAACATTCATACAGATAGTCCTTGTGTTATAGCAAAGGCCGTTAAATTTGTCTTTCAATCTTCTAGATCAGGTTAAACCACAGAGATATTTCTGTGGGTAGTGGATACCTATTTAAGGTTCTCATTTTTAAATAGAACTTTTTCTCGAAGACGAAGGGTGAGTTTGAATATGTGTTATTAATTGATTTTATATTTATTGAATATGAATATTTGAATACTGATGAGCAAAGTCGATTTTAAAACTTGTTTTTCAGTAATGTTTTGCATATCTTGAGTTTTTGTATAAAGTACCTTGGTTAGATATCCAATAATATTGAATAGTCTAAGTAAGATAGTTTTGTGATAAAATTCTTAGGATTATGTTGGATATTCTTGAAAGATATTGGTTTTCATAGGATTGATAAGCAGAAACAAAATTTTGTCTATTCAAAATGTTTAATTTATAGGATTTTAGTTAATAATTTTTATTTATTGGATTTTGTTATACCATTTGGATATCTTATAATGAATGTTTATTTTATGTCATGATATAAGTGGTACTTATACGACATTATTTTAATTTATTTTCAGAAGTTATAATCATTGAATATAATCTTTTGGAATTAAATATGTAGAAGGCTAATTTTTTAAAATTGTTTAAAATATTTATATTATTTTATATACCTTCTATCAAGAATGACCTCTATTTACGTTATTTTATTTATAATATATAATTATATGGTTTCCCCAAACATTCATACAGATAGTCCTTGTGTTATAGCAAAGGCCGTTAAATTTGTCTTTCAATCTTCTAGATCAGGTTAAACCACAGAGATATTTCTGTGGGTAGTGGATACCTATTTAAGGTTCTCATTTTTAAATAGAACTTTTTCTCGAAGACGAAGGGTGAGTTTGAATATGTGTTATTAATTGATTTTATATTTATTGAATATGAATATTTGAATACTGATGAGCAAAGTCGATTTTAAAACTTGTTTTTCAGTAATGTTTTGCATATCTTGAGTTTTTGTATAAAGTACCTTGGTTAGATATCCAATAATATTGAATAGTCTAAGTAAGATAGTTTTGTGATAAAATTCTTAGGATTATGTTGGATATTCTTGAAAGATATTGGTTTTCATAGGATTGATAAGCAGAAACAAAATTTTGTCTATTCAAAATGTTTAATTTATAGGATTTTAGTTAATAATTTTTATTTATTGGATTTTGTTATACCATTTGGATATCTTATAATGAATGTTTATTTTATGTCATGATATAAGTGGTACTTATACGACATTATTTTAATTTATTTTCAGAAGTTATAATCATTGAATATAATCTTTTGGAATTAAATATGTAGAAGGCTAATTTTTTAAAATTGTTTAAAATTTTTTAAAATATTTATATTATTTTATATACCTTCTATCAAGAATGACCTCTATTTACGTTATTTTATTTATAATATATAATTATATGGTTTCCCCAAACATTCATACAGATAGTCCTTGTGTTATAGCAAAGGCCGTTAAATTTGTCTTTCAATCTTCTAGATCAGGTTAAACCACAGAGATATTTCTGTGGGTAGTGGATACCTATTTAAGGTTCTCATTTTTAAATAGAACTTTTTCTCGAAGACGAAGGGTGAGTTTGAATATGTGTTATTAATTGATTTTATATTTATTGAATATGAATATTTGAATACTGATGAGCAAAGTCGATTTTAAAACTTGTTTTCCAGTAATGTTTTGCATATCTTGAGTTTTTGTATAAAGTACCTTGGTTAGATATCCAATAATATTGAATAGTCTAAGTAAGATAGTTTTGTGATAAAATTCTTAGGATTATGTTGGATATTCTTGAAAGATATTGGTTTTCATAGGATTGATAAGCAGAAACAAAATTTTGTCTATTCAAAATGTTTAATTTATAGGATTTTAGTTAATAATTTTTATTTATTGGATTTTGTTATACCATTTGGATATCTTATAATGAATGTTTATTTTATGTCATGATATAAGTGGTACTTATACGACATTATTTTAATTTATTTTCAGAAGTTATAATCATTGAATATAATCTTTTGGAATTAAATATGTAGAAGGCTAATTTTTTAAAATTGTTTAAAATATTTATATTATTAATGAATGAATTTCTATCAGTTTTACTGTTTCATTAGGAGAAAGACTCGGAAAGACATTGTCTAATGAAATTAATTTTGAAATATCCGGTGTTTTTTTAGAGTCATAGAACTTTGAATTGAAATGAAACACATTTAAATTAAGATTGAAGCTAAATTTTTTTATTTGAAAGATAATTCTATGACATTTATGCCTTAAAAATAATTTCCGGCAGATGTCCACCACGACTAACTCCGAGGAACCGCATTCGACCAGACCAATTTTGGACAACTTCTTCGAGTAATTCAGGCCTTATTTCATCATTAACACGAGTTAGGTTGGCTTTCAAAGCGTCTATTGTTTCTGGTTTATCAGCATAAATCAATGGCTGGACATAACCCCAAAGAAAATAATCCAGTAGAGTTATGTCGCATGATCTTGGAGGCCAATTAATTGGACCATTTCTCGAAATAATGTTATCGCCAAAACTTTCCTTCAATAAATCAATTGTTACGGTAGCAGCATGAGGTGTAGCACCATCTTGTAAGAACCAAAACACTTCTGGGTCGATACCATTCAAATTTTGGATAAAAAATCAAATAATCATTGATCATCGATCTGTAACGAGCACCATTCACTGTAACATTAGCTCCGGCATCGTTTTTAAAGAAATATGGACCGATGATGCCTCCAGCGTAAAAAGAACACCATACAGTGCATTTTTCAAGATGCAATGGAACCTGCAGAACTTCTTGACGATTGTTTTCACTCCATATACGGCAAATTTGCTTATTTACATAGCCGTTCAACCAGAAATGAGCTTCATCACTAAACACAATTTTACGATGAAAAAGTGGATCAACTTCAAGCTGTTCTAGGGCCCAATCAGCAAACAAACGACGCTTATCATGGCCAAGTGGCTTTAGTTCTTGAACCAGTTGGATCTTGTATGGGTGTAGACTAAAATCTTCACGCAAAATTTTCCCTGTGGTGGATGCACAGAGTCCAACTTGTTGTGAACGTCGACGAATAGACTAATCTGAATTATCATTAACACTATGACTTACAGCAGCGATATTTCTTTCAGCACGTACGGTTATTTGTCTTGTTGTGTTGTTGCATCGAGTAGAGAAAATTTTTTCCGAAATCTATCGATAGTTCGACGAATAAGCTGCTCTGATGGACGATTATGTAAACTATAAATTTCACGAAGGGCTCTATAAATTTGGCGAATAGAACACTGATTTTGAATATTAATTTCAACAATTTGTAAACGTTGTTGCGACGTGAGTCTTTCCATGATAATTTTTTATGCCTACTGAACAGAAATGTCAAAACAACATGGCTTTTACCTTCTGTCAAATCACAGTTATCCCTATCTGAAGTTTTACCACTCTAAAAAAAAACACCCAATATGTAGTGAGTCAATATTTGTTATTAACTGAAAATAATTTTCTTTTGAGTAGTTTGCTTGAAAAATGTTTCTCTTTCAATAATATTGATTAATTGTCTGGAAAGGAAAATACCATAGTTGATCCGTGAGTGAAACAGTTCAACATATACAGTTTTTACAATTACTCTGTTTTCTTTGGATATCTGTTGAAACAAAACTGAAATTGTACGTGAAAAATTTTCACTTAATGTGCATATATTCTTCAGTTTTCATCAGCAGTTATTCCCACCAATATCATTTAATTTCAAAAAGTTATCGCCAAAAATTTTCTGTATAATTGAAATTTGTGTTGAGGTCAGCAGAATAAATCTGCGTGATATTTAAGATGTTGTATCAAGTGAAAAACCACGTTTTCATTATTTCGTATCACGGAATTTCTTTTTATTATTTTATATGTTGAAATTTCAATGTTTTTTGCCTGATAAAATGAGAGACGCATTTTCCACAATTTCAAAATGTGTCAAGTAAATCGTATAAATTATAAATATAACGAAATCAGTAAAGACCTTTGTTCGTACCTATTTAAATAAAATGAAAATGAAGAATTTCGTTTTCTAGTTTTTGGCTGCAATTCAAAAAATATGTTTCTATTATCATATCTACTGCTTATATCCCAGCGATCAACGGAACTTATTCGAGTGGCTTTGAGTTATGAACATTACACAGATATAAGTCGTATCAACACGATTTGAAGAACTTTGAATTAACATAGATAATAGGTATAAAAATCACATTAGTTGCTTCAATTGAATATCTGTTATTTCCAATAATTTTAAGAGTAATTATGGATCAACAGTATATATTTAAATTGATTCTACTACCAAAATTCTCCATGTCTTCGTTTAACTATTCATTAATATTCCGGGGTGGATTCGAGAATATGTATCCTCATTATCAATATTAACCCTTGATCGTCCTTTCCTTTCTACTTATTTAACAGTCTCCAGGTGTTGCTCATTTCGTCCTTACTCATAAATATGACAGGTACACGTTAGGGCCACTAATAGTATTCCACTAAGGCAGGAGAGTTAATTTTCTGTATGAAATAACGATTATGACTATGAAAAAGTTCTCGTAAGAAATGGAGATTCAGACTAAAATGATCTGGAGGCCGCAAGCGTACTACTGTGCCTGGCTAATTATTGGGACAGCTGAGTTGGATAAAAAGTGTGCAGGGTCAGTGCCGTACGTGATGACGGACCGCAATGAATTCATTTCATGCTATTCTGTTTTTGAGAAGGTTCCAGTAGTGCTCAGTTTTTGGATCTTTTAGAAAATGAACTGTCGTTATCATACCGCAGGTTTGTTAAGATATATTGTTTCAAATTCAAATGACATAAGAAGTCTAACTAGCCAACGACATAATTAATTCAACTTGATTTTTTCTAAATAGAGTGGCAATATCTTAAGCAGGTAACAATGTCGAAGTTTTATCCTTTTTCGTGTAGACATCCGCTTATGAAGGCTGATTGTTATAGATATTTTTAGTTATTGCGTCGATTGATTGAGAAGTTGCAATTATCAAAAACTGCTTTCGAGATAGAGCGATGCTACAGACTAAAATCAGCGGAGGGTAAGTCTGGGCTGTGGCCCCTATTAGTAACTTTTACAACTTCTGCTGGTCGTGATATTGTCTATAGAAATAAATCTAAACTAAAGGAAACAGGCGTATTTATTACTGAAGATTTAACGAGAGAAAACTATAATTTGTTCAATGTCTGTAAGTCAAAATTTGGGTTCAGAAATGTATGGACTTCAGAGGGGAGAATTTTTGCACGCATTGATAATATAATACGGAGACTTCGGAATATGGATGATTTGCAGGGATATGAGGTGCAGTTGGGAGAATCAGTGCGGGTCTAAACTCTTACATAATAAACGTCTCGTCTGTTGACGGTGAATGTTCCATTGAAATTGTTTATTAATTTTGTTATTATTTCATTGTGCTTTTTTTTGATAATATAAGTTAGATGATTGATTTAATATGTGCTAATTTGAATGTAAGGTCATTGCTCTCAAATTTTCTTGAATTACGTGATGTACTTTTGTTAAATAACTTTGATTTGTTGGCGCTGACTGAAACTTGGTTGAAGGATGATCCGGATGATTCTATTTTCATTGATGGATATCGGTTTGTGAGAAATGATAGGATAACTAGAGGAGGAGGTTCTGGTATATATGTGAAGGAAGGAATCGATTATGAGGTTGTGAACTTGGAATTGAGGCTAGAAAGTTCATCTATTTTGGTTACTGTAAATAAGGTAAAATTTTTGTTCTGTGTTGTTTATAAGCTACCAAAAATTGATAATAATGCTAGTTTACAATTACTCTTGGATGATATTGAGAATTTTATGCTGAAGTCTGTAGCTATGGTCGATAAAGTTATTTTACTGGGTGATATGAATGTTGATTACTTGCAGAGTGATAGTCTTTACTGCAAGTCTTATTTGAGCACCTTGGATAACTTTGGTTTGACGCAGTTGGTAACTCAACCAACTCGAGGGGCTGCCTGTCTTGATCATGTAGTCACCAACGTTCCTGATATTTTTCACTCGGTGGATGTTGTTGATTTTCATGATAGTGATCATGATTTGGTCAGATTTTCCGTTTCGATTCCTGTTCATAAGTGTAGTCCTAAATTTGTACTATATAGAAATCTTAAAAAATTTTCATTGAATCTTTTTCAGAGAGATTTGGAGCTATCTCACCTGAGTAATATTTTTAAAACTAATGATGTTGATGAAAAGGTGGAGATCTTGAATAGTGTTTTGGCTGACTTGTTCGATAGGCATGTTCCTCTTGTTTCGCGTCGCATTACAAAACCGCCGGCTCCTTGGCTATCTGAGGATATCAAGGAACAAATGAAGTCTAGAGATAGAGCCAAGGCGGGATTCAGAAAGTCGAAGAAGGCATCAGACTGGGTAAGATATAAAGAGCTACGCAACTTGACTACACTTAAAATACGTAACTCTAAAAGGGAATATTTTTCTTCCTTGTTTCGAACTCATAATAAGAGAGATTTGTGGAAGCAACTGAATTATATGAATATAGGTAGTAAACAACGACCTTCGATTCCTCACGGTTTAGCTCACCCTGATGAACTGAATAACTTTTTTGTCCATTCCATTCCGACTAGTCAAAATAGTTTATCTGATGAGTTTCTCAATTATTACTCTTCTAACACTTTTTGCGAATTCGAGGTGAAAACAACTTTCTCACTGGTTGATGAGGCGTTGGTCAATAAATATTTGCATGATATACAATCGAATGCCGCTGGTTCTGATGATCTGAGCATCTCATTGATTAAATTGTGTGGTCCTTCCGTTCTGAAGTATCTCGTGAATATAATAAACAGCTGCATTCTGAGTGGATACTATCCCTCAGCATGGAAAAATTCTATAGTCTTGCCGATACCAAAAAAACGTAATGTGGAGCAGCTCAGTGACTTACGACCTATCAGCATATTGCCTGATGTCTCTAAGATATTCGAGAAGATCCTGTATCACCAGATGATTGAACATCTAAATAAGTTTGAAGTGCTTCCGGAGTTTCAATCGGGGTTTCGTAGAGGTTACAGTTGTACGACTGCTCTTCTCAAAATAAGTGATGACATTTTATTGAATTCCGATAGGGGTCTTGTAACAGCGTTGATCTTATTAGATTATACAAAAGCATTTGATACGATCTCACATGATTTGCTGATTGCTGTGCTTTCTTTCGTGGGATTGTCCGAAGATTCAGTTTCATTGCTTACGAGCTATCTTTCTAATAGAACCCAGCGTGTGAAAGTCAATGGTTCACTATCGGGTCCTCTGCCTATATCTGTAGGTGTACCACAGGGATCATTGCTGGGTCCCCTGCTCTTCATAATTTATACCCATATGTTTTGGAAATACCTTAAATTCTGTAACGCCCATTTTTATGCTGATGATGCCCAGCTTTACCTCAGTTTTGTTGCTGGTGATGTTGATGAAGGTGTTCGAAAAATAAATTATGATCTCGCGACCATCCAAGAGATATCTGAGCAGCACAATCTTTTGGTTAATCCTGGTAAGTCATGTGCGATACTTTTCGGCAATCAGTCTGTGTGTGATCAGTTGAGTGAACATGTCCATTTTTTCATTGGAGGTAATGAGATTCCCATCGTGAAGAGCGTTCGTAACCTTGGATAAATTAGCCTCAAGGCGTAGAGAGAACGCCTAATACAACCCGCAATATGCAACCTATAACGAAAAGAATTGTCCATTATCAGTAATGGACAATTCTTTTCGTTATAGGTTGCATATTGCGGGTTGTATTAGGCGTTCTCTCTACGCCTTGAGGCTAATTTATCCTCACCGTAATGTTCTGCCTGTTGAGGTCAAGAAAGCTGTCTGCGATTCCCTGGTGCTGTCCAATTTTAATTACTGCTCTCAGGTATTTTTCTCCTGTTTGGATCAGGCTACTTTAAACTCAGTACAAAGGATACAAAATTCTTGCTTAAGGTTCATTTTTGGAATCCGTAAATTTGAGCATATAAGTCATAAATTGGTGGATGTGAATTGGTTGAATATGCGTAACAGATTTTTGGTGGGAGCTCTAGCTTGTTATCATAGGATTTTATTGTCTCGTAAGCCATCTTATCTGTATCGAAAGATAACGTTCAGGTCTGACGTCCATAATCTGAACACACGTAGTAGAGGGCTTATATCTCCCCCTCCTCATAGGTTGTCACTATTTGAGAGATCTTTTAGTTTCTCAATTTATAAATTCTATAACAATTATATAGTTAGTTCTCTTGCGAATCTATCCGTGATGTCCTTCAAAGCTAGGGTCAGGAATTTGATTTATAGAGAGCAGTGCGGTCAGAGTGATCAGTAATTTCATTTTCATATATGGCACTTTAATACATTCTTATAATTGTTAAGGTTGGAATATCCGAATACTTTTTCTGTTTTTTTTGTTTGTATTTTCGCCTCGAATTGTATTATTTTTTTTTTATATATTTTTGATCAGGGTTTGAGTGGAAGAGCAGGGGTTGCAAAGCAGATTGCTTTATGGCCATCTGAACTCCGCCCTGTGATTGTTCCTTTCAGAATTCATTATATTAATTATAATTATATATATTTTTTATTTTTTGCAATAAAGTCATTATTATTATTATTATTATTACTCTTATTAAGTAAGCATAGCACAATATCTTTCGAAATAATCATCTTGATAATGTTCTTTAAATATTTTAATATAAGCCTTCTACATGTTTAATTTCAAGAAATTATATTTAATAATTATAACTTCAGGAATTAAATTAAATTAATGTCATATAAGTACCACTTGCATCAAACGACGTATAAAATAAACATTCATTATAAGACATCCAAATGATATAACAAAGTCCAATAAATAAAAATTGTTAACCAAAACCCTATAAATTGAATATTTTGAATAGACAAAATTTTTGAATGATATCTGTTTTCATAAGATTGATGAGCAGCAACAAAATTTTGTCTACTCAAAATATTTAATTTATAGAATTTTGGTTAATAATTTTTATGTAGAAAAAATGAACTGCCTCCATGGCAATTTGTTGATCATTTTATGAAGCGAGTACATGAAACTGGATCGCTATTTGTTGAAACGACTCGTTCACTTTTTCGTTCAGTGAGAATATCTGTAAATGTCGCTGCTGTAGCTGAAAATGTGGCTGAAAATCAGCTATTCATCGTGCTCAAGAACCGAACATCTTTCGCACATCCCTGAGGAGAATTTTCCATCAAGACGTCAGTATGAATTTTTGCAAAGTTCAACTGGTGCATGTAGTGAAGCCTCGTGAATGATCGCATGGCCAAAAATAAGCATTTTTCAAGAAAATCAGCTGATTTCCATCTCGGAGGACTATTTTTTGCGGGTATCTGCTTAGGATAAGTGTTGCACTAACCATTCAGAAACGGTTGATGCTTTGAAACACGAAATCTAAATTACCTTTCACGAAATTAAGCCCCGAACAATGTACTGGGTATTGTAGCCAGTCTTGGCGGTCATTTTAATGGCATTCTTAACTGCCAAGGTTCAGCCTTCCTGATAAACTCACAACTTTGTGAAACTATTCATTAGTTTTTTATTTATAGCCGAACAAAAATACAGATTCTAAATGGCTCATTCCTTTAAAAGTGGGAGGGTTCGAATTAACATCGAACAAGGAATTTTTAATATACTATGCAGGTATAATATAACAATTATTATCCTCGAGTCAGGAATCTAGGCCTTTCAAATATGTATCATTATTTCCTTGAAACCTTTGGGCTTCTTAAGGACCGAAAATATTTGTCCATAGTTTTCTTAGAAACCTATTAGAACCGAAGCTATTTAAAGACAACAACAGTCGAATGTCGTATCAGAATTTATCTGACCACATTTCAAGCCCTGGGAGAGTCTGTGATTCGACCAATTAGCCAAGAGGCTCAATTGAAGACATCCCTCATAGTCGCTCGTTGGCTCTTTCTTCGTGCTTCGACCAAACGTTCACGCAATATTCCTTACTCTTCGAATATTAACTTCTGAATCCACACACAATCTTTAGAAGTAAGTTCTAATAACATTTCTCTTTGTCTTTCAAGTTATAATCACACAGCTCTCTCTACTCTTGAATTATTTTATAGTCGCAATTTCAATTTAATCTTCCAAGGAACCCATAATGCACTAAAGGCGTGGAAGAGAATGTATTATCTACATTATTTATTTGTAATTAGTTAGTGATTTGTGAAAGGTAAACCCAACAGTGAAACCAATAAAAGTGAATGAGGTGAAAGTGAACAACGGTGAAAAACCTCAAAGAAGAACTATTCCACGAACAATACAGTGTTTTCACCGCAATTAGAGTTAAACTACACCGAAACAAATTCCTCAATTCAAACTTCTAATTTGTGATATATGTATTTAGTCTGCAAATAAACCTTCAAAGTCTAATATACATCCCTCATTCGCCCCCATTTGAAGTATGCTTAGCTAAGAATTTGCATGCTAATTGGTTAACGTTTAATCAATTACAAGAACGAATTCAAAAAGATGTCTCTGCATACCAAGCAATTATTTACAGGGTGCTGTCACAAAATTTTATTTTAATAGCATTCCGAATGAAAGATGTCATGAAAAATTAAAATGACTTGAACTTATGTGAAGATTGAAAGGGTTCATTGAATATGTATCTTAAATTAACGCATTTGATATATTTCGTTACACTGTTAAGAGTTTATCTAGTAACGTGGTAGGCTCACAGACTCCACCACTGGCTCTTCTCCCAGAATTCAACCCGCAGAAGAAGTTCATGATGCACATGCATCTGCAAGTGGTAAGTTGTGTTTGCGAAATGGCGATACTTATCAAGTGGTAGGACAGACAGGGGCCAGACGTCTCCAAGTCAACGACCGAGTGCATTCCTCCCCCTCCCTCCAGCGAGCACCGAGTGGCCTCACGACCATCGCTAATCTCCTTGTCAATTCACGGAGCATCAAAGGCAAACAAGGACTTCATTTTATTCTGCGTTTATTTTCTTTCTCTCTGTGTACCCGAACTCATCTGCAACGTGGCGTCAGTTGGGTAAATGGGAGGAAATCCTAAAAATCAACAAGTTACGGGGGGTCCCTGGAGATTTTCAGGTGCTGCTTCGCAAATGTGTTTTATCATTGAAATCGATGTCATTTCGAGTGAATGTTAATTTGTTTATTTCACTGAGTTTTTCGTCTTTATTGGCTTATTGTTTCATCAAATAATACTCCATTAGCCAAAGGACCTTTGGTTGATGGACAAATGTCAAAAGGCAAAAAGAAAGGGTCCAAGGAAATTTTTTCAAGTCTTATTTTAAGTTTTTCGACTTACAAAGTACATAAATTTAAATTATTGCATTAGAAAGAGGCTGTTTATTTTATTACCAGCAGAAAATTTGACTAATTGAGTCAAGATAATATGGGATGATTTGACCATCCCATCAACCTGAATATGTCAGCATATAATAGTTATATACATAGACTATTGAATGTCCCTTTGAATTCAGATAACTATTTGAAAAGATTAAATATTATTAAACAGGTAGCGTCAAACAACGGATACAACCCCTTTTTTATAGACAAAATGGTATCCAATAAACAAAAAAACGTGTACACCATGACTTGAACTTCGCCAGGAAGAAGAATTTTCATTGAGGTGAGTTATTTATACCCCTTTTGCAAGGTAACTCCTCTCTACTTTTAGCGTTATACATAGAACTCTAGAGTCTTCGGCAATATTCTATGATCTATAGTATTGAGGGTTTCAGATAACTCACATGTTTAAAGATTGCGTTTTTTCTACCATCAAAAGTTTCACTTACTTTTTAGGGGATTCCAGTAAGTACTGTTTTCACTGATCGATCCGTTAGGAATCCAAATTGTTCCATATAGAATATTTTTCGTCTCCTAAAAATATTAACAACAACACTTTTTCGAGTAATTCAGGCCTTATTTCAACAATAACAAGAATTATGTTGGCTTCCAAAGCGTCTATGGTTTCTGGTTTATCGGCATAAACCAATGACTTGACATAACCCCAAAGAGAATAATCCAGTGGAGTTATGTTGCATGATCTTGGAGAACAATTAATTGGACCATTTCTCAAAATAATGTTATCGCCAAATCTTTCTTTCAATAAATCAATTGTTACGGTAGCAGCATGTGGTGTAGTACCATCTTGTTGAAACCAAAACACTTCCGGGTCAATACCATTCAAATTTTGAAACAAATAATTATTGATCATCGATCTATAACAAGCACCATTCACTGTAACATTAGCTCCAGCATCGTTTTTAAAGAAATATGGACCGATGTTGCATCGCGTAAAGCACACCATACAGTCCTTTTTTCAGGATGCAATGGAACCCGCAAAGCTTCTTGAGGTTTGTTTTCACTCCATATACGGCAAATTTTCTTGTTTACATAGCCGTTCAACCAGAAATGAGCTTCGTCACTAAACACCATTTTAGGATCATTAAACACCATTTTTCAAGTGGCTTTAGTTCTTGAATCAGTTGGATTTTGTATGGGTGTCGACCAAGATCTTTACGCAAAATTTTTCATGTGCACAGAGTCCAACTTGTTGTGAACGTCGACGAATAGACAAGTCTGTATCATCATTAACACTATGACTTACAGCAGCGATATTTTTTTCTGTACATACAGTTCTTTGTCGTGTTGTTGTTGCATCGAGTAGAGAAAATGTTGTCCGAAATTCAGGAAGATAGACCCTATAGTACTAAGCCAGTTTTATGAGAATATGTGCATAAGTTAAAAAAATGATATTCTTTCAATTTCCAACTGATGAGAAATAAATTCAATTGCAAATTCAATATAGAAAAATTACATATCCTTCCAATATCCAAGTATTCACCAGTTATAAATGACACCATTTCTATGGGAGAAACGACTGCACGAAAACTCTCCGCTCACCTTTATTATAATTGCCTATTAATCCATGTCCCAACAAACACATTCATCGTCAACCCTTCCCGGTATCTACAATATGTTCCGGGAACTCTAGGAACATCCCATTATTCTCCGAAATTCGCCGTGCGAATTTATGTCCCATTCCACGAATAAATCCAGCACTTCAATTCAAAACCGGGCGCAGTATTGAGTTCCCGCAAGCCGATAAAACAGTTTTCCCGAGCCCGTTCGATAATATTCTCATTAGGAATGTGTCATTTCGATTCGAGACCACATATCACAGTTGAATATAAGAACCGAAGCAGAAAACTAATATTGCTTTCGTTGCATTCCCACTATCCAATCTCGGAACTTATTCCAGAGGCAAAAAAATCAAAGAGCCCCGTCAACTGGAAGGATTGAGTAGGCAGATGTGACCGGGATTTACGAGGTTTAATTAGAAAATTCATTGAATTTATATGGGGTTTTACAAGGAAATATTCTTCTGCATAATTTCTTCTGTAGGTGCCGTGTCCTCCCAGAGCATTGGTTGTCCGTTGCATCATCTTCACTTCATCCACAGCGGACCTTAAAAGTGTCGTGGTACTCACTCTATACCACTGGCTAAGACTTTTCAACCAAGCTGTCCTTCAGCCACCAGAACCACGCCTTTCTTCTCTTTTCTCCTGAACAATTATATGTAGAAGAATATTTAGAGTTTCTCATCACGTGGGCAAAGTACTCCAGCTTTTTTCTCCTTATGGTTTTGAAAATCTCGCCATCTTTGGCGAGATTTGAATACTGACGAAGCAAAGTCGATCTTAAAACTTATTTTTCAGTAATGTTTTACATATCTTGAGTTTTTATATAAGGTACCTTGGTTAGATATCCAATAATATTGAATAGTCTAAGTAAGATCGTTTTATGATGAAATTCTTAGGATTATGTTGGATATTCTTGAAAGATATTGGTTTTCATAAGATTGATCAGCAGAAACAAAATTTTGTCTATTCAAAATATTTAATTTATAGGATTTTGGTTAATAATTTTTATTTATTGGATTTTGTTATACCATTCGAATGTCTTATAATGAATGTTTATTTTATGTCATGATATAAGTGGTACTTATACGACATTATTTTAATTTATTTTCAGAAGTTATAATCATTAAATATAATCTTTTGGAATTAAATATGTAGAAGGCTAATTTTTAAAATTTTCAAAAAATTTTTAAAATATTTATATGAAATGACCTAACCTTATTTCTATAATGTACATCAGAATTAAAACTGCTGAAGAGGAAGTCTTGCGAAAGAGCATTCACATTCACATTCAAATATTAATTGACTTTTTTGACCCCTAATTGAAGATTGGATAAAGAAGACATGTTGTTCCGAAATAACGGTGCTTCACATACAACTTTAACTTTTTTGGCAGAAAATGTCCTAAAAGAATTATTTCTTGTTGAGTTATCGAAAATTATCTAGTGAGAATTAGGCCATGCAACAAAAATTTTGTATAATATTGATCATAAATGTTTGAATATACTTTCGAGAGCGCAAAATAAATGAACCATACATTTAGCGTCGTCCGAAATAGAATTAGCTCAGTCGATTTAAGAACATTTCAGCGAAGGAAAATAATTATTTTTTCATCTCTTAATGTCCGGGAATTTACTCGCTAGACGACTGCATGAAAACATTGGATCCGACTCTGATTCTGTGGTTTTCTCGTGATAGCCTGAGTCCAAGCTGCGATGTCTCCGTTTTATATTTCACTCCCATTATATCTGATACGGTTTTGTCCCGTTTTTGCCTTTTTTGTACTGACTTATCGACAACCCCTCCGCGTGAAAAAACGTAGGTACGGTCGGGTTTAACGTTCTTATAGGGTGTATGGGTATTTAGAGTACTTGCTTATTTAGATCGTCTCATGTTTGGTACGTTGCTCAATGTGAATAAATATATAGGATGGTCCATATAAAACTGTCAAGCCTAATATTTCCGCATATAAATGAATTTTTCTAGAAAACGCAGAGGTGGGTTAATTTTTATTGTGGTTATGAATTTCGTATGTAAAATCATACCTTTAAACAGGGTAGCCTACCCATCAAGAATCTCGAATAGCAATGTGGTTCAAATGGCACGTTGTTGAGGTGCCAAATCAGGAGATTTCGATGGCATTCAATAGGACCAAATCCAATTATCGGGAAAATTATTATTCAGAAAGCACGTTTTGAGGCTATATAAGGTGGCGTATATTGTTGAAAAAATATGTTTTTTTTCCGATCATCGTCATAATGGCTAGTATTCAATAACGTGCATATCTTGAATATAAGAAATGAGGGAGTCATATCACCTCCTCCCCATTTTTTGGCCATATTTGAAAGTTCTTTCACATAGAAATCTACAAATTTTATAATCAGTGTATATCGTCATCCTACCAAGCGTTGATTGCATCTATCGGGTGTTTTATTAGAGTGATAGAACTTTCGATAGAGATAACTCTATCAGCAGCTTATTCGTCAAAATGTCGATAGATTTAGGACACTCGATGCAACAAAGACAAAAAACTGTTCGTACAGAAGAAAATACCGCTGCTGTAATTCAAGTGTTAATGATGATCAAGATTTGTCTTAGTCAACGTTCTCAACAAGTTGGACTCTGTGCATCCAACACATGGAAAATTTTGCATAAAAACCTTAGTCTACACCCATACAAGATCCAACTGGTTCGAAAAGTAAAGCCACTTGAACATAATAAGGGTCGTTTGTTTGCCGATTGAGCCCTAGAACAGCTTGAAGTTGATTCACTTTTTCATCGTAAAATTGTGTTTAGTGATGTAGCTCATTTCTGGTTGAATGGCTAAGTAAACAAGCGAAATTGCCGTATATGGAGTGGAAATCATCCTCAAGAAGTTCTGCAGGTTCCATTGTATTCTGAAAAATGCACTGTATGGTGTGCTTTACACGCTTGAGTTAATGTTGCAGTGAATGGTGCTCGTTACAGATCGATAATCAATGATTATTTGTTTCAAAATTTGAATGGTATCGACCCAAAAGTGTTTTGGTTCCAACAGGATGGTGCTACACCTCATGCTGCTACCGTAACAATTGATTCATTGAAAGAAAGATTTGGCGATAACATTACTTCGAGAAAGGGTCATGCGACATAACTCCTGGGATTATTTTATTTGGGGTTATGTCAAGTAATTGGTTTATGCTGATGAACCAGAAACAATAGACACTTTGAAAGCCAACATTACTCGTGTTATTGGTGAAATTAAGCCTGAAGCATTCGAAAAAGTGTTCCAAAAAAGGTCTGGTCGAATGCGGTTCCTCAGAGCTAGTCGTGGTGGGCATATGCCGGAAATTATTCCCAAAATATAAATGTCATAAAATTATGTTTCAAATAAAAAAAAAATGGCTTCAATCTTAATTTAAATGTGTTTCATTTCAGTTTAAAGTTATATCACTCTAAAAAAAACACTCGATATATTTAGAGGAAGAATTTGGAAGTATCTTTTCGAGAACCAATGAATTTCTCTTGCATATTAAAACAACTATATTTCAATATATTAGTTTTCTATGGCTTCATTCAGTTTTTATTTTATATCTGAACTATTTGTATTTAATTTGAGTATTCATTTGTTTTTTCTCTCGTTCATATATCAATTTTTTTTGTTCCTTTCACCTTATAATGGGTTTTTGGACTTTATGGGTATATCAATTTTATTTTAACCCTTTTTTTCAAACAGAATTCAAGTGGAATAACAGAGGTATAATTTAAATATTATTTGAATTACGCCCTGAGATTGTTTTACTTCATTTCATGGTAGTTTATCCGTTTATAATTTAATTTCTTACTGTTACGTTGTTGTTGTAATGAAAGTGAAGGTGCATTCAATAAAGCCCTATTATTATAAAAAGTTAAAAGCATGTCTTGTATGAATGTGGGGAGTATTTGGAAGCTCGTGGGGAGTATTTGGAGGAGCGAAGGGTGATTCTGCAGAGAATTGTAAAAGAATGGATGAGAGTGAGCATTATAAGAGTAGGATGATTTGGATGCATGAGAGCTGTGACAGAATGGGAAGCATCTCCAGGGGGTGGTCGTGTGCAGGGCAGTTACTATAGGTTGAAAGAGATTCCAGTGGACGGTGTATTGGAGCACTGATTCCAATAGTAACGACAGGTGTAGCAATCATGCATTATCCTAGCAAGACCTAGGTTGAAAGATCCTAAATTTACTATAGAATGCATTCCCATAGCATGTCCTAGCAATGATGCTATGATTGCTACCAAAAGAAGGCAGGTGTTTTCCTGTTCGCCCTATTGGGATATGTTTTTTAGAGCAAAACCCCTCTACCTCTCTACCAGGGCAAGAGGAATTATGTCTTCCCTGCGTGTGAGTTGCGTTTTCCAACTTGGGAGCTAACCTGCATATTTAGTGGGGCTTGAGTCTCGGAACCTGAAGCCAAACTCGAAGCAACGAGTTCCTCATTGCGCGCTGATAAGGAATATCCCTATCTTGCTCTCATGAGAGCTGCAATTGTAGGCTCTTGGGTAGGTAGGTCACGCAAAATACCCCTCCCCTCCTCTTCTTGCCTTTCCGAACCACTTCGAAAGTTGAATAATTAATATTTTTTACCCATTTGGCGCTGGAAATTTTCAATGATGAAAATGGAAACTTCAAATCTACTATGGAGAACAACACTACTAGAATCCATGTTTTTGACCAGGACCACTCCTTACCCTGAATTTACTTTTGATTTGGATCGAACTGAATTTTTGGTTTACATATCATTTGCATAGGAGAGTTTTCTTGGATTCAAAAGAGTAAATCTCTGACTGCTTAAGTACGAGTGGAGATTATTCAAAGCCTACTAGAGGAGACTCCACTATTTTGTCACAGCCAACTACACACTGAAGTTTCGGAAGGGGATTAAACATTGCATACACAAAAAATATCGTCAGTTTTTCTGGGCTAAGTTAGTTTTCTATGAATTTTTCACAACTGTGAGGGGTCAAGTGTTAATAATCATTATAATTTTGTGAGATCTAGTGAATGTATTGAACTTCAAGTATTTCATAGTTTTCAGAGTTGAAGAGTTGTCTCTTGTAGTCGAGTCACCAGAAAAAAACAGAAAAAAACTGCTGATGAAAACTGAAGAATATATGCACATTAAGTGAAAATTTTTCACGTACAATTTCAGTTTTTTCAACAGATATCCAAAGAAAACAGAGTAATTGTAAAAACTGTATATGTTGAACTGTTTCACTCACGGATCAACTATGGTATTTTCCTTTCCAGACAATTAATCAATATTATTGAAAGAGAAACATTTTTTCAAGCCAACTACTGAAAAGAAAATTATTTCCAGTTAATAACAAATATTGACTCACTACATATCGGGTGTTTTTTTTTAGAGTGGTAGAACTTTCGTTTGGGATAACTGTGATTTGACAGAAGGTAGAAGCCATTTTGTTTTGACATTTCTGTTCAGTAGGCATTGACAAATTATCATGGAACGCCGCAACGTTTACAAATTGTTGAAATTAACTTTCAAAATCAGTGTTCTATTCGCCAAACTTTCAGAACACTTCGTGAAATTTATAGTTCACATAATTCTCCATCAGAGCAGCTTATTCGTCGAATTATCGATAGATTTCGGATAACATTTTCTCTACTCGATGCAACAACAACAATGAGACAAAGAACTCTACGTACAGAAGAAAATATCGCTGCTGTAATTCATGGTGTTAATGATGACCCACATTTGTCTATTCGTCAACGTTCACAATAAGTTGAACTCTGTGCATCCACCATATGGAAAATTTTGCATAAAGATCTTGATCTACATCCATACAAGATCCAACTGGTTAAAGACTAAAGCCACTTGAAGATAATAAGCGTCGTTTGTTTGCTGATTGGGCCTTAGAACAGCTTGCAGTCGATCCTTTTTTTTATCGTAAAATTGTGTTTAGTAATGAAGCTCATTCCTGGCTGAACGACTATATAAACAAGCAAAATTAGAACATATGGAGTGGAAACGATCCTCAAGAAGTTCTGCAGATTCCATTGCATCCTGAAAAATGCACTGTATGGTGTGCTTTACACGTTGGAAGCATCATTGGTCCATATTTCTTTAAAAACAATGCTTGAGCTAATGTTATAGTAAATTGTGCTTGTTACAGATAGATGATCAATGATTATTATTTTCAAAATTTGAATGGTATCGACCCAGAAGTGTTTTGCTTCCAACAAGATGGTGCTACAACTTATGCTGCTACCGTAACAATTCATTTATTGAAAGAAAGGTTTGGCGATAACATTATTTCGTGAAATGGTCCAATTAATTGGCCTCCAAGATCATGCGACACACCTCCACTATATTTTTTCCTTTGGGGTTATGTCAAGTCGTTGGTTTACGCAAAACAAAACAACAAGACAACAGAAACATAAGACGCTTTGGAAGCCAACATAACTCGTGTTATTGACGAAATAAGGCCTGAATTACTCGAAAAAGTGGTCCAAAATTGGTCTGGTCGAATGCGGTTCGTCAGAGCTTGTCGTGGCGGACATATGCCGGAAATTATTTTTGAAACATAAATGTCATAAAATTATCTTTCGAATAAAAGAAACATTTGGCTTCAATCTTAATTCAAATGTGTTTTATTTCAATTTAAAGTTCAATGAAGCTAAAAGAAACACCCGATAGTTACTATTGTATGAGCGTTTTAGATAGCATTTTATTGACGCAAAAATGTTTAAACGCGAGAGCGAAGCTGTAAATGGATTATAAATCCACTACGAAGAACAAAGCTTCAACAATGCATATTTCTCCCATTACGATTCACGCGATCCGGCTCTGCTCACGTGAAAGAGAAAGGGCAGCTGAAACGCAATCTCTATCCAGACGAGTTTTTGCGTTAACTGCCCTTGGGGAGTCGAACAAACTGTATACGCCACCACACCTGCCGGCGCGATGTCCGATACCAGGATATTTGCTTTGTAAGTTGCGGGATGCAAGGGGAAGAATCGTGGTTTTCACTACATTCTTCGTTATTTGTAAAAATCCACTTCTTCTATCAGATGATTTTCACCAATGGTTTTTGGTGGTTTATCAATCTTGCAATGCCTGCATGTTCGCAAACACCCACATTTCTCGAATTTTTCAATTATATTAGAAATAGAAGGAATCGGCATATCTTCAAAGGCAACAATAAAATAATGAATTCATTGTCTCTTTAATTGATTGACCGCCAAAGTACCCTTCTATGATTTTAATTTTGTTTTCTATACTCAACAGTTGGATTTACTTTACTTTCAACCGATATGGACTAACGAATCCCTTGTTTGAAGGGCGAATGATTGTGATTGCTGAAATGAAAGCAGTGCAGAGCCTTGTCTCGATCGAACCATCTTTCTCAGTGCCATTGAGAGAGAACCGTCGTTTATTTATCATCGCATAGCGCTGAAGTTTCGATTCTTCCAAGGCTCCACTGGACGTGGCCCTCTAAATTAACATTGAAAATCTTATGTTTCTGACTCTCTTTTCCATACCCAATGAATAATTAATAAATAAATCTTTATTCTTCCTTAAGGACTTTACAATGTTTAATGCAATAAAATTCAAAGTAAGTATCACAATACGAAATTGAATTAAAAGAAAGAAACACAACAAGAAATAAGACCAAGCAAAAATCAAATGGCTCACAAAATCAATTTACCATGATAACCTTACTTATTAAACTAGAGAGAAATTTATGTGTGCTGTCATAACATTTTTCAATGAACAGACTTTTTAAACTTCTTTTGAATTCCCTAATGTTCATTACCTTGTGACTATTTGGCAGGTGATAGTATAATTTTATACCAGCTAGTCGTGGTGACGACTCATATCGGGTGTTTTTTTTAGAGTGATTGCACTTTAAATTGAAATAAAAGCCATTTATATTAAGATTGAAGCCAAATTTTCTTTTATTTGAAAGATAGTTTTATGATATTTATGTTTTAATAATAATTTCTGGCATACGTCCACCCTGACTGGCTCTGAGGAACCGCATTCGATTTCAAATTTGGATCACTTTTTCGAGTAATTCAGGCCTTATTTCATCAATAACAAGAGTTATTTTGGCTTCCAAAGCGTCTATTGTTTCTGGTTTATCAGCCAATGACTCGACATAACCCCGAAGAAAATAATCCAGTGGGGTTATGTCGCATGATCTTGGAGGCCAATTAATTGAACCATTTCTCGAAATAATGTTATTGCCAAATCTTTCTTTCAATAAATCAATCGTTACTGAAGCAGCATGAGGTGTAGCACCATCTTGTTGGGACCAAAACACTTCTGGGTCGATACCATTCAAATTTTGAAACAAATAATCATCGATCCATAACGAGCACCATTCACTGTAACATTAGCTCCAGCATCGTTTTTACCAACATAGAGTGTATTTTTCATGATGCAATGGAACCTGTAGAACTTCTTGAGGAATGTTTTCACTCAAGTGGATCAACTTCAAGCTGTTCTAGGGCCCAATCAGCAAACAAACGACGCTTATTATGGTCAAGTGGCTTTAGTTCTTGAACCAGTTGGATCTTGTATGGGTGTAGACCAAGATCTTTTGCGCAAATTTTTTTATGTGGTGGATGCACAGAGTCCAGCTTGTTGTGAACGTCAACGAATAGACAAATCTAGATCATCATTAAAACTATGACTCACAGCAGCGATATTTTCTTATGTACGTACAGTTCCTTGTCTTATAGTTGTTGTTCCATCGAGTAGAGAAAATGTTGTCCGAAATCTGTCGATAGTTAGACGAATAACCTGCTCTGATGGACGATTATGTAAACCATAAATTTGTGCTCTATAAGTTTGGCGAATAGAACACTGATTCTGAAAACAAATTTCAACAATTTGTAAACGTTGTTGCCGCGTGAGTCTTTCCATGATAATTTGTCGATGCTTACTGAACAGAAATGTCAAAACAACATGGCTTTTACCTTCTGTCAAATCACAGTTATTCCAATCGAAAGTTCTATCTGAAAAAAAACACCCGATACTCGCTGGTTTTGTACTTTATTTGGCATGAAAATAATATTTTGGTGTCTAGTTTCATAATTATGAAAGTCTGAGCACATAATCAAGCCATCTAGGTCAAATCGAACAAATACCAAGCAATCTAACATATATATAGAAGGAAATGTTAAAATTCCTAATTTTCTGAAAGTGTCTTTACACGACTGTCGGGTGTTCAGACTGAATATAGGGCGAATAATTTTCTTCTGTGCAATGAACACTCGAACTCTTTCGATGAACCCCAAAGAACGCCAAGTGACTAGTTAGCAGTCTCTATAGTCTGTCCCAAGAGGCAGAAAGTGTCATAAGGGTTACGCTTTATCATCGCGCGTGGCGAGAACGCCTCCGAAGGGATGAATCCACCAGCTTCCAGTTTGGGCTTCAGTTCAAAAACCTACAACCGTATGACTGGTAGCAGCGAAGCACTATCCAACCTCTACTGGCTCTACATTATCAGTAGCCGAGCTGTTTGGGACGCAACTCAAACGCGAAGGGGCTTCTTATCCATCCACTCGAACACAGTCTCATGAACTAAGATAATCTCAAGATTGATGCCTCAATTGATCCTGGTACGAGCACCGTCAATCCTTGTGAAGTCTTTCAATTGATCCTGGCGTCAAGCAATAGACCAGCCGTATCGTCGAGATCCACAAACCCCAGAAACGTCTCACAATCGATCCAGCTTCAGGACGAGACCGGTTGAACTGTCAAGTCCCTCTAAACCCTGAAACATTTCTCGAGAATGTTCCGAACATGAGTGAATTGATAAACGGGGCTAAACCCCATTCTATCTTACGGAGAAACAAGGGCCCCATTCGATCGATCTTCCACCACATGGTGGACTGGCGCGAATGGCATTACGTTAGGCACCAAGACTTAACCCTCCATTTTACCGGGAGGAAACAAGGGTTCTAGTCAAGACAAGCGCCCCCAGCGCGACAAACTCTAATGCCATGGAAGGCGTGAGTAAGACATCAAGGAGAAGGAAGTTTTTCACTCTGTGCAAGGGATAGTAGCGGCTACTGTTTTTTTTTGTACAATATCGATATTATCGATATGCCACCGCAGATTCTTATCGACGTATAGACCCAGGAATTCAGCAATCTCAACAGATTCAAGAATGTCTTTATTCTAATTGATGAAAAATGTTGAAGCCTGAACAGAATCTCGAATCTGGAAGTCTACAATTTGAGTCTTATTTAAGTTTACAATTAATGAGTTCATCATGCACCAATCAGTAAAACATTGGATAAGTCTCCCACAAATGTCCGTCGTCTCCTGAAGACAACTCGCTCCCACCACCAATGATGTGTCATCAGCAAACATTATAATGCTACAAGCAGTCAGTAAATCAGGCAAATCGTTGACAAAATTAAAAAAAGAAGTCCCCAAGACCTCTAAGGGACACCTAGATTATTATAGTACCACGTGAAATAAAACCACCGTGTTCAACAAATAGAGAACATTGTGATAGGAAACTCTTAATCCAGTGAAGGAAGATACCCCTGAATCCCAACTGATATAATTTTTCGAAAATAAACTTATGCTGGAGGCAATGGAAAGCCCGTGACAAATCAAAAAATATGCCAATTACATGATCAACTTCATCCAAATAACAATGAACAAAGTCCATGAACTCGGCACAAGCAGTCTGCGTTGATCTGCCAACGCGACAGCCATGCTGATGAACCGACAAGATGGAAAATTTGCTCAAGAATTGATACATCCTCTCACTTCTCTCAAATACTCACGATATTACACTGAGTATTGAAATAGGACGGTAATTTGATATTTCATCTGCTGCGCCCTTCTCATGTATCGGTATCACTTTGGCTATCTTAAATACTGATGGAAAGCTGCCAGTTGAAATACCTGTATAACAGATAACGAAGAGATGGTATTTTAGCAATTATACAAAAAGCATTCAACTTTCATTGATTGGAGAATTTTCTGCACTTTCCGATGGTCTTTCTTCTTCAGTAGGTTCAACATGAGGAGACTCTCAAATCGCCACCGTCGACAACGTCCCGCAGAAAATGAGAATCCGCATGAATGGAAAGGAATGTGTAGCAGGAAATATTCGGACAGTTATTAACGTGCCAGTTTACGAGCGTTGTTTCTCATCCCGCCTGTATTTTGGCCGAATAAAGTGAAAACTTCGACCGGGCTTTATCGGGCGACGAGCGATATATCAGGGAGCAACTTGTGCAACGAACAATAAAACCGCCGAAAACATAAATTACTCAAACGGAGACCGTAAATCAGACCCTGCTGGCAATGATGATACCGAGAGGCAGCGAGGAAGAGCTGAGAGTTAATCCGCACTTCCTATTTGCATATGATATTTGTCATTTGCACAATGCCTGTCTCTGCAATCTTAAAAAGCACCAGACCGAACCGCAGCTTAGTTGTTAAAAGGATCCTCATCCCCTTCTTCCTGGTCTAAATATTGTTCGCACGACGATTTGTCGGCGGTTTGTTGTGAATTGGATCTGACAGAAAGGTTGTGTTCGTTCACAACAGGAACTCGAGGCTTTTGGTTCCTTCTCAACCTAGCAGAAGATTGCAGGATGGATTTTCTGCAAAATCATTAATTCACAGATTCCTTTACTACTTATGCGCACACATCTAAAAACAACCTTCATTCACTCTGTCTGTCTTTTCTTCGCCTCATGTTTGAATCAGTATTCATTCATTTCCACCTTCCGAAGATGCCTATTTCTCCCTAAATGTGGAAATAAGATCATCATGGCCATATGGTGTGACGTTGTAGCATGGAGTGATGTTGTAGCATGGTGTTCCACCTTTAGGTTCTCTCATGCATTTAACATAACATACACTATTTACATTGAATAATCTGAGTGATCAGTTAGAAGATTCCAAACGAAAAACAATGATCAATGGAAAACAATTTGTCTGTCTCTTCATTACCTCATGTTTGATTGATGCCAATTTCTTTCTAAAGTAGGTAGTAGGTAGAATGGTCAGGGTATATTGACGCTGTTTTGTCTGCTTAATGTGAAAATAAGAATGAAAATGAGATCATCTTGACCGTATGGTGTAATATTGTAGCATGATTTTCCACCTTCAAGTTCTGTTATTCATTTAAATTAACATATTCTATTTACATAAAATTATCTAAGTGATCAGTTAAAGATCCCAGGGGACAAAACAATGGTCAGTTGAAAACAACAAGTTTCATTAAATCTGTCTGTCTCTTCTCCATTTCGGTTCAGTATTCATTCGTGTCCACCTTCCAAAGATGCTAATTTCTTTCTGAAGTAGGTAGTAAAGTCAGGCTGGTTGGTGTGCTAAATGTGGAAATAAGAATGAAAATGAGATAATCTTGGCCATATGGTGTGATTTTCTAACATTGAACATTTTCAGCAATATTGAAGATCTTGAAAACTTGGCAAATAACTTCAGTGCTTTTTTCTGGGAATGCAAACTTTGTAAGAGATGAAGAACAAATATTGCTCATTCATGCATAAGTTCATAATTTTCTCTGAGAAACAACATGGCTATCTGAAGATCAGAAGTACTACTACACCGATGTGATGGCTTTTGCTAGATATATTGAAGGCATTCGATAGCATCAATCATGAATGCCCTTTGAAGAAACTCTCTTTATGTGGTATTCGTGATTGTCAACTGAAGTTGCTCAGGAGCTACTCGTCTGATCGTGTTCAGAGGGTTTGTATTGATAGTGAGGACTAGTTTTTTTGTCATAGGATAAAGTTCCCCAAAAAAGTAATCTGGGACTCTTTTTATTTCTGATATATATTAATGAACTCGACCTCTTGTTGTTTATTGACGATACGAGTGCTTTGTTGCGTAGCAGGCATCTTAATTCGAGTATTGCACAAACTAGCCTTAGATTCAGTACAGCTTTGGTGAACTCAAAATGAGTTACTTCTCAATGTCAGTAGGACTGAGTGCGTAATTTTTAGAACGATTCAGTCTAAAAATATGTATCCCCAGTCAATAACTCTGAATAGCACCTAGGTAGGATTTTTGTCTTCGACAGAATTTCGTGGAGTTTCTTTTGATGTCACCTGAAATGGAATGATCATGTGAGTCAGGTTAGCAAAAAACTCAATAATGTTTTGTACATGATCAGGGTATTGTCGCAGAGAGTGAACATGGAACACTTGAAAACAGTTTATCATGCAAATTTTGTTTCACTTTTGAGGTACGAACTTGTCATATGGGGTGGAAGCAGTGATTTAAATAGAATATTCATTATGCAGAAATACGTCTTGAGGACAACAATAGAATTGAAATATGAAGAATCATGCAGACGTCATTTTAGAAATAATTCCATGCTCACACTTCAGGGACCATACGTTTTGGAATGTAGGCTATTTGTGAGAAAACATTCTCAATATTTTAATGATTTGTTGAATAAAAACATACTGAAACGCTGTTCATATGAACAAGGCTAGAATTTCTTCAAGTTATTTCGAACCAGTATTATATCTGAGACATAAAATCATCTTTTAAGTCTCCAAACGTTATATTAGGATAAGGTTCGAACGCAGGTCTCTCCTCAATTCAAAAAGGAAAATAGTTGAAAGCTTTTCCTTGAATGAAATAACCCAAATTCTTTGCTTCATTTCAGAGTGACATTTCCGAATTTTGAAACCAGGGCACGTCGCCGACTGGATGGAGTCTAAAGATACGCTCCGAAAGATGCAACACGACGTGTCGTGTGTTTAGCTGGAAAAAACCGAAAACGTGCAACTTGCTGGCAATTGGGAATTGCGAGTAATTTTGCTACGTTGCGGCTCGCCATAGGGCTTTGTCGGGATTAATTCCGATGTGTCTGACCAATCCGAAGTCTTTGCTGTAAATTCGGTGCGAATATTGTCGAGATATCTCATTCAATTACTTCTATTTCAAGAGCGTAACATTTTGGACATAAAGAAATTGTTATCGAACATTTGCGTCAGTTAATTAAAAAATGAACATATAAAAGGTTGAGGAAAAGAAATCCGTTATTTTTTCAATTGATGATATCTCGTAAAGTATCCATCAACAATTCCAGACTTATGCCCCTTGTCAAGGTGACATTGCACACTAAAACATTTATTTTGATGTTTTTATTTGGTAAACTCAGTTGTAAATTAGAGGGTGTTAAAAATGGAACTCGACAAAGAGAATATTTCGTACATTTTACAATTTTCCTATGATGAACGTGAAAATTCAAGTCAGGCGGCAGAAATTGTGAATGGTGTCTATGGCGCTTTGAAACCTCTACAAAGTTCAATGAATAACGCATTATCTGCTCATGGTGATTTGGTAAAACAGACTCCTATAATTTTAATTTAAAAGAATTTTCATTAAAAATTTTTTTAAATTAAATTGATGTCTTATAAGCACAGCTTATATATAAAAGACGTATAAAATCAAAACCCAATATACAATATCAAATGGAATAAATAACCCAACAAATATAAATTGTCAATTGAAATTAATGAATAAATTTTTGAAGGACACAAAATTTTGTTGCTGATTTTACAATTATGAAAACTAATTTCTTTTCAAAAATACAAAACATAATTTAAGGACTTTTCAGAAAATATGATTTATTTGAAATGTTAAATGTATTGAAATAGTTACTTTAAAAATTTCTCAAAACATGTATTATATCTTCAAAATACAATTAGAACTTCGATAAAGTCTTCATCGGTCCTACTTCACATTTAAAAAATAAAATTAATTAACAACAAATAACAGATTAAATCTATTTTGATATTCCAATTCTGTAATATTCTTTTTATCAAGTAAAAAAACCCCTTCTTATTATTTTATATGTAATATATACTAGGGATGAATAAAACTCATTATGGAATATCAAGTGGTTTAAAGAAAACCATATAATACTTTACAGCTTTCTGTGATTTTTGTGACGAACATAGAATACCTTGGATTTTAAAATTTGTGTGTTCTATACAAGGATATCACTAGACTGGTCAGGTGAGATATAATTGTTGTTGATTATTTTTATTTTTGAAATGTGAAGTTGAACCGATGAAGAACTTATCGGAATTCTAACTGTTTTTTGAAGATATAATACTTGTTTTGAGAGATTTTTAAAGTAACTTATTTAAATATTTCAAATAAATTATATTATCTGAGAAGTCCTTAAATTATGTTTTGTATTTTTGAAAAGGAATTAGTTTTCATAATTGTAAGTTCGAAAACAAAATCTTGTCTCCTTCAAATATTTATTTATCAATTTTAATTGACAATTTATATTTCTTGGGTTATTTATTCCATTTGATATTGTATATTGAGTTTTGATTTTATACGTCTATTAAATATAAGCTGTGCTTATAAGACATTAATTTAATTCTGAAAATTCTTGAATTAATATTTTATTGAAATTAAAATTAGGACACTAACAGATTATATCTGTTTTGATATTCAAATGTTGGAAAGCAATTAATTAGTATTGGAGTCTTAAGCCCTCTGGTGCAAGTGACAAAGCTTTCTTCGAGCTATAAGTTAGAAAAATATCTGAACTACTCATCAAAAGTTAAGAATATTGAATTAATATGTCAAAATTTAAATATCAAAACAGATTTAATCTGTCTTCTACAATTTCAATTTCAAAAATGTATTCAAGATACCTTAGCATTAAATTAATGTCTTTATAAGCACTGCTCATATTTAATAGAAGTATAAAATCGAAACTCATAATACAATATCAAATGGAGTTAAGAAAACCCAATGAATAAAAATTGTCAATTAAAATTAATAATGAATATTTTTTGTTTCGTTCCAGGCATGCGTACTGAACTCTTCAGACAAACATACGAAGCCCTGTTTGTTACAAAATGTACTTATTGTTTTCTGATCTTATATTTATGAAGACTGAATCTGTCTCAAAAATGTACAAATTAATTTTAAGAACTTCTCAAAAACCAATTTATTTGAAATATATTTAAATAAATTGCTTCAAAAACTCTCAAAAAATGTAGCACATCCTCAAAAATAATTAGAATTCAGATAAGACCAGTTCAACTTTACATATAAAAAATAATAAAATCAATTAACAATAAATATACTTACCAAATGCCTTCTCTGGAAATATGTGATTTCAAGAACATTCAACTTATTGATTGAATTAATATGTGCATTCTCTTCAGAAAAACACAATTTCTCTCTGAAATATGTATAAGTACAGTGATGCAGATGGGAATAATAAGATTTCAAAATGAGATATTCATAATAACTAACACGATATTTAAAAAAGCATAAAATTCAACCAAAATTTTGAAAATTTAAAAAAATGATAGTTCTATCCTTCCTGAATTAAAAGTATGACCTATACGTGCATCAATAACTGCTTTGCATCTTCTCTGTACGCTTTCCACTAAGTTATTGAGAATGTCCTGCTGAATTTATTGCCAACGTTGTGGCAAAAGATCTCGAAGCTGTTGAAGCGTTTCCAGTAATGGTCTCTGGGAATCAAAGGTTCTTTGTTATTGGTTCCAAGCAAGATTGATTGCTTGGCTCGATATAGGTCAGGAGACCTTGGAGATGATGCAAGGTGTGGAATAATCTGGCTTCCTCTGGCAGTAAACTCCTAGTAGCATTTGGGTGGGAGTGAATTATCATCGAGAAGAATAAAATTTTCACCAATTAATGCGTGAAAATGTGCGACTCCTACGTAAGTACTTCATCAACATATGTCTGCAACGGCATGGTTCTTGGAAGTACTAATAAGTAAGTTCTACCTTCAAAACAAACCCCGACCAAAACTATACTTTTGTTTTCTCAAAAAGAATGGACATTTCGAGGGGTGGTTCTTTCATATGAGTGGACTTGTCCATATCCTCAGTCAACATGTATCAGAAGAACGTCCATATCTGGATTTTATATCTATCAAGTGTACCCCCTCCATGGCCACTCCATTCTTTGACGCTTGTGTTAACGAATGAGTAGAACTCTTCCTTACAAGCGTCATTGTAGCACATGATCTACCACTTTTATGACGAAGAGTTCCAGTGGTAAAGTACCGTGCCACTAAACGTGATATCACAATTTGGCTAACAACAACCAGCCTGAAGGATCCTATGCTTTAATGGTATCGTATTGGGATGAAACTTGTCTTGGCATAATGAAAACTCAACATTAAAATGTGAATTTCTGGCACACATGGACAAAAATGATTGAACTTGATAAGAACTTGCTTCACGATGAACCTGCAAACGTTTCTATAATCGTTATAAGTTTAGATAATTGAAAAAGATATTAAATTACACAGAAAATATGAATCTTCGGAAAGCATTACTATCCTCAACTTTTGACGAGCAGTTTGTTTGAAATGTAAGAACACAAATTCATTCTTTCTTTCATTTGGAAGTGGAAAGGTTGAAAACCCCAAAAAACGAGAATAACAAGGAATGACGTGTCCATGTTGTGCAACAGAAATGTAGACATTCTTATTGGTCGATATGCATTATGCAAAGGTAGACCTTGCAATTAAATTGAACTGAATAAAATGCAAGGGTGAATGATTTCATTATGAATAAGTTTCAATATTTTCCATCTAATAATCGTCTAGACTACACAGGCGCCGCCAATTCGATTTCTTGGAGTAGAAAGTAATGGAAAAGCTAATACTGGATGTTGTTTTGAAATTATTGTTTCGCAGTTTACGTTGGACACTACTGTTTACTATCGAGATATTTCATGAATATTACTCCATCTATTATATTAACATCAAGATGGTTGGACTATTGTGAAGAATATTTCTAATATACCTACATTGCTTAAAAATTGAAACGAATAATTTGCGTACATTAAGGGTGATTCATTTAGAGGTACTCCTTCATGGTGGGGATTTAATTGAAGATTGCACATGCCTCGTGTTAACTGAAGTGCCATTTCTGTTCAGTAGTCTTTGACAATTCATAATGGAAAGACTTTGCCCGGCACAGCGTCTTCAAATTGTTCAAGTTAATTACGAAAAAGGGCGTTCTACGAGGAATGTGTATCAGGCAAGCTTGTCAAGAGCCAGCGACTAAAACGGAAACTATTAGGAAGGTAGGTCGGCTTCAGTTCTTGGACTAGTTGAATTTTGTAAGCTTTTAAAGAAAGATCCCTACGTAAAATACGCCAAGTTGTTGAATATGATAGGCTGAGCTGATGAGAACGGCGACGAATCGACACTTCACGTTCTTCGCGTACACTCTCCGTTACCGCCCATATATTTTCTTCACTACGTGCTGGGTAAGGTCTATTTGGTCGAGTATTATCCAATAATGAAAATTGGGTCTCAAACTTACGGATGGTAGAGCTAACTGTACATTCGGTAGGCCGATTATGTGGACCATAAGTTGCTCTAAGCGCCCGATACACATTCCTCGTAGAACGCCCATTTTCGTTATAAAGTTGAACAATTTTTAGACGCTGTGCCGGGCTAAGTCTTTCCATTATGAATTGTCAAACACTACTGAACAGAAATGGCACTTCAGTTAACACGAGGCATGCGCAATCTGCAATTAAATCCCCACCACAAAAAGTACCTCTAAATGAATCACCCTTTATAATAATATATAGTCGTCCAAAGCTCAATTATAATTATTAAGTATATATTGTTAATTCTTGAATTAGAAATTTATAACAAAATATTCATCTTATTTACTTATACAACCTCCATTCAACTGTAAACACTTGATTAACCGCCGAGGTACACCCAAAACCAGGTCACCTCCATAATTTTCGGTGATGGTAGTACAGGACTGTAAAACTGACTGAATTAAAGAATCTTTATTTCGTGACGCTGCTCTTTCAACTTCAATCTTCATTAGTCCCCATATGTTTTCAATAGAACTAAGATCTGGTGAAGCTGTTGGCCATTAAATGGTTGTCACTTGGTCTTCTTGCATCCAAGCTTGAGTATAGGCCGAAGTATCTTGCATTATCCTGCTGAAAACGCCACTTCTCTGGATACAAAGCATGAGCCGTTTCAAGGAGAAAATCGTTCAGAATGCCACAAACTTTTCACTATTAATGGTATCATCAACTATATAGAGAGGCATAGTACCACCCTGAGATGTTGTTCCCTAAACCATTATTTTGGTGGAAAATTTGGAAATTTGACGGTAAGAGATTGTTTTGATAGGATTTTTGAGTGATTTCCACCTATTGGAAACAACTTTCATCAGATATAAAGACATTATTAAAATCATCTTCTTGAAAACGTTGACAAAATTATATCCTTCGTTTCTTTTGTAAAGGTGTCATTATAGGGATTTTTTTCCTTAATATGTATGTCTTTTCAGTGTCATACGGACGATTTCTGGACATACTTACATATTTCGTTGATTTCCAACTCTGTTAGCCCATTCGCGAAACCCCAGGTGTGGATTGTATCGTTATAATAACAATAAAGCGTTTAAATTATTTCCTTTAATCTTACGCGGTCTTTCTGAAACTGGTCTATGCCTCATATCCATGCCATTTTTTATCCTCTTTCTTGTCTCTTATACAGCTTTTTTCCTAGTTCAGTAAATTGCACTAATTTTTTAACGATTCGAAAATATTTTCTATACAAATTTTTCACCTGTTTTTTTTTTTAGTTGCGACATTATTTCATAAATTGTATAGCTCAATCAACTATATTCGACAAGTAGTGTAGCCATGCAACTTTTGCCATAGCCAACCACCTGCACAACCTATTTTTCACATTATTCTTGTCTTAGAATGTTACAAAAAAGAAGTATATTAAAATTATGAAAAATAATAAATTCCGGATACTTTCTAGGTTTCTTCTGTTAGAAGATACTTGAAATCACGGTTTAATATCAAGTAGGGTTTTCTCTAGCTCTTCGTCACTCTATTTGGCATTGTGTCTATGAGGAATGATTTGCCAAACGTCCGTCATAGTATTAGCGAGCTATTGTTATACAATTTTGGTCTATAGAGACAGAGGATCGATACATTCGGTTAATGCCATGCTTTTGTATGAGTGTCTTAATCACTCTTGCCCAGTGTGAACGAGCATTACCGTCGATGAAAGTAAAATTGTCGCCAACAGCTGCCGCAAAATGAACAATTATTGGTTCTTAAATTAAATCACGATACCTTACCGCTGTCATGATGAATAATAAGATCTATGCGCTCATTAAAACAAATACACACTTTGTCGCCACCGAAAAGATTTGTTAGCGTCATGAAAATATTCATTATACCTTTGACCCCGTTCTCACCACAACATCTTTTTTCTACTTTAGACAGATGCTGATGAAATCTGCTCTCATGCGTGAACAGGCAGGATCTCCATCTGTTCGCGTTCCTTCCTCATGCTAAAGAGCGCAACGATATCTTACAGCCTGGTGCTTCCTACTCAATTGCGGATGTCTGGCAGATCTTCTTGTCATCAAATTGAAACTGTACAACCTTTTTCGGATTGTTTGACCAGAAAGTATCCTAGCTTGCTAGAATGAGCTATTGATTCGGAGCATTCTGAAGAAAGATTTCGCATTATCCAATCTTGTGCGACGTTTGTTTCTCTTCCACGGTCTATTAACTACACTTTGCGAAACTCAGAGCCGGTAAGCAACTTCTTGTTAAGTTAAACCTTTGCTTAACCATCACACTTATTGTTCAAGTTTGACGCATGTTAAACTCGTGACAATTCATCAACAATTGATACTACACAGCATCAGATCGATTGCATATTACTCATTATCGCACAAAAAAGAAGATCATACATCTACAAGAAATGATTTTTCCTTTTTATAATTGATTAATTCAGTATCATCAAAACCATATTTTTGTATGTGTGATAAGCAAACAAACGCCTCTACACACGGTATATCCAGTAATACTGAAAACTTTATTCCAAATCTAAGTAAGAAATAGTTTACAGATTCGAAATTTTCAGAGAAAAGTGACTATTGAACAGGGCTCTCCACCATTTTTTTCGTAGAAGATCCTTGGTTTTCGTTGAATTATTTTGATCCTACATTACAAAGTACAGATATCGCTGATACTGGATTTCTGGAAATAATGAACCAGATCATATAAAACTTCGTATTATTATGTATTTGAACAAACTCAAGTCTAAATAAAAGCTGATGAAATCGAAGGTGGAACTACTTCTACAATATCTTGTTATTGCTCTTTTTGAACAAAGTTCTTAGAACTCATTGATGGAAACCCCCTGCTGGACTTTGGAGCTAAACCGATAATAAAATAGAAAGGCCTTTTACTTGATAGAAGAAATATAACAAAATTTGAATATCAAAACAAATTTTGTCTCTTTTAAATATTTATTTATTAATTTTAATGACTTTCGTATTATATCTTTTGGTTTATTTATTCCATTTGACATTATATATTGAGTTTTGATTGAATACGTCTATTAAATGTAAGCGGTGCTTGTTTTAGACATTAATTTAATTCTAAAAGTTTTTGAATAAAAATTTTTTGAAATTAAAATTGTAGAAGATAAACATATTTTGATTTGTTTTGATATTCAAATTTTTTTTAAACCGATAATCTTTCATTATGTAGGAGGAAAAAAGAATCACAACTAACGCATCCCATGTAATTAATTGAATTGAATGAAGTAGACGGTTATTATTATTATTATTATTATTATTATCCTGATACTCCTAGATCTTCTGTGAAGATCCCTCAGAAGCTTTTTCAGCTTGTACGAGTTAGGAGTTCAGTTGTGTTCTGTGTAGGCTTTGTTACTGCGATCTTGCGCCACTTTAGGTCACAGCACTGTTAATTTTTGACCCAACAGTGAAATGGTGGCAGATACCCGTCCAACTAGAAAATTTCTTTTCTACCTGAATAGGATTCGAACCCTGGACCTCCCGGTCACGAGTCCGATGCTCTCCCGCTGAGCTATCCACACTCATTGTTGTCTAGACGTGGGGTGAAATTGAAAGTCATTGCTAGATGGATGCCTTTTCATCCACTATGCAGTATTCCTTAGAACAGAAAACAAATTCCTCACCTAGAGAATGCAGTCTTCAAAGGCATTTAAAAAGTAATTCAAAATGATTCACTCGACTGCATGCTTGAGATTTGTCAAGAGAGAATATTTTCTGAAATGGAAACTGCTCCGTTTTTGTCAATTATGGCTGAGCTTTTTATATGATTATTTCCTGCTACTCTCTTGACTAAATCCGAATATTCTTGAATATCCTGTTTACCGATGGAAGAAAGGAGAAAATATTGAGTTCGTACACGGTAACAGAAGCAGATACCAGAAAAAGTGTCATGAAGTATATCTCAGCAATCCTTAATTTTTTCAAATGAATTAGTTTGAATGATCTATACCAAATGTCATAAATAAGTAGTATGAGCGATGGTAACAGAAAGTTCTACAAAACAAGACAGTGCAACATTCATCTGTATAAAATGTCCAAAAATCAAATTTAAAATGTAATTTGATAAATGCTTTCCCCCAGTAAAAAGAATTGAAAAATCAAATTTCAACAAATTTAGAGAGACTCCTGAATTAAAAATAATGAAAAACTGCTTAGACTACTTACTGATAGCTTCAACCAAGCCGGAACTAAAAAGCAGTTATTACAACTAACAAAGTATAAGGCTATCTTAGCGGAAAAACGTGCTCAGGCAGGCAATATAATAGAAAAATCGGACAACGAAAGTGAGACCACATGGAAATTAGTAAACTCACTAACTGGAAACCTAGAGAAGAAAAAGTTATGCCCGTGGTCACAGATGATCCGAAATAGTTGGCGGAAAATTTAATGAATTTTTTGCTAACATTTCACCATCATTGGTTCAGAATCTCTCAAATAATTCACCAAATAGAGCAACAAAACAAAAAAACCTGGAAAATTCTTTCTTTGCTTTTGACATTACTGAAGCAGAAATGATCTCAATGTTCATTAAATTAAATAACAAAAGCACATGTGGTTATGACGAGATTCCAATCGGTTTATTAAAGACGTGCATATCTCAGAAAGTGTCCCCATTAACCTACATCTTAAATCGTACTTTGAAGGAGGGAGTTTTTCCAGATGCTCTAAAGGTGGCTATTCTAAGACCCATATAAAAGAAAGGAAACGAAGATGAATTGGGGAATTATAGGCCGATAAGTTTATTGAGTTCCTTTTCAAAGTTCTTTGAAAAGGTCATAGCTATCCGTTTACTGAAATTCTTCAAAAAGTTCAACATCATCACTAGCTGCCAGCATGGGTATATGAATAGAAATACAGAAACTGCCATTTATGAGCTGACTCTGGCAATCTTAGATGCTTTGGAGAGTGGTGAAGTGGCACTGGGCCTCTTTTTGGATCTCTCGAAAGCTTTCGACTGCGTTGATCATCAACTGCTCTTGAACAAACTTAAAAGATGTGGGATAAGGGACAAACAGCTGAACCTGATGAGAAGTTATCTACAAAGGAGAAAGCAGAGAGCAATGATTTCAAGAAATGGAGAGAATTATACATCAGAGAACATTGATATAACCATGGGTATACCACAGGGCAGCATACTGGGACCTCTACTTTTTCTGGTGTACATAAATGACCTGGGTTTAAGAGTACCAAAAAATTGTGACCTGATAAATTTTGCTGATGACACTAATAAATTAATAAAATGTAATAACATGTGCTAGGTGATATATGTGACTGGTGTTGTGAAAACAAACTCATATTGAACATACAAAAAACTGTTTGGGCCTATTTTAGCACTGATAGAACAACAAAAATATTTCCAACAGTTCTGCAATGTAAAGATTATGATATTGACGTCAAGGAAATAGTATCTTTTTTGGTAGTTACACTTAATGAAAATTTGAAATGGGAAAACCATGTTGACCAACTAAAGAAAATATTGAACTCTGTCATTTATACACTCAATGTTCTCAAAAATCAGGTTTATAATGATGTTTTAAAAACAGTATACTTTGCCAATTTTCAATCCTTGGCTTCTTATGGCATCATTTTCTGGGGTAGTTCCTCAGTCATAAATAGAGTTTTCATAACACAAAAATGGGCAATGAGGATAATGAAATAAAATGAAAAAAGCCTTTTTACTTGATTGAAGAAATATAACAAAATTTGAATATCAGAACAGATTTAATCTGTTAGTCTTCTACATCTCTTTTATATTTGTTGGTTTATTTATTCCATTTGACATTGTATATTGAGTTTTGATTATATACGTCTATTAAATATGAGCAGTGCTTATTGTAGACATTGATTTAGTTCTAAAAGTTTTTTGAATAAAAATTTTTTTTTAAATTAATATTGTAGAAGGCTAACAGATTAAATCTGTTCTGATATTCAAATGATGGTAATATTTGGTATGAAATATCGAGAGACTTGTAGATCACTCTTCAAGAAAAAAATTTTTCTGACTATACCGGGTCTTTATATTTACCGGCTAAAGTTATTTTTTCATAAGTATAACCACTATTATGCAATATACAAGACGTATTTTTCCATGGTTTTTGCCTAGTCACACTTTGACTTGTCTTGAAAAGCATCCTCCATATATGGCAATAAAAATATTCAATATGTTACCAAAAAAATTACAAATTGTTCAGGAATATAAGAGATTCAAGAAAGAGATGCATAAATTCATAGTCGATTGTGAACCTTATGATGTGAAAGAATTGGTTAATTATTGTAGTTAGTTTGACTTGTTTCATTTTTGTAGTGTATATATTACTTCAATTATTGAAATAAATATTATTATTATTATTATAACAATTCTAAGCTCAAAAAAGCCCGATTTGGTTTCATTGATCGCTGGGTCATAAGTAGCGGGCATGCGCACGTTTCGAAAGTTTTGGCTTTCTCGTCAGTACCCTATAATATCCAACGACTACAAATCTGTCAAGTACCTATATTCGCTCTGCACAGAAACACAAAGTTATTAATTATACACTAGCGCCATCTAGTGCACCCAAATATACATACACGATATACCATACCGAGCCAATCCGAATACTCGATTTTTTCGACGTTACAAACGCAGAAAACTTTCTTCATGCTCAAGTTAGTCCTCTTTCGTTGTACTGACAAAAAAGCAACAATTTTCGAATCGTGCGGATGTACTAGCAATCCAGAAAACCTAATTAGGCTTGTTTGAGTTTGGAATTGTTATACAGATGTATGTTACACTGTGTAACTTTTTATTACCATAGCTCAGACTGCTTATTGATGATCTTTATTGTTTATTTAAGAATTAACAATTTATTAACTTCATACAGTTTTGATGTTCCACAATTCATTTAGAATCCTGACACTGTTTCGGTCTTTCGACCATCTTCAAAGGAAAACAAAAAGGAACTTAACTTAAAATTGAAAAGGTTCTCTCATTTCACTTAAGACATCTGTGTATTTTTATGGCGCATGCAAATAACCGCATCCAATATAAGGGGGTGTTGCCAAAGTGTATTTGAGAATTTGTTGACTTCTCCTTTTTCTCAATGGCTTTTTTGATTGAAAACATCTCCAAATCATGAATTCATCCTTTCAAACATTATATAGTAAAGTGACATCTTTCTCATTCAAAAATGTTCATTTTCTATACAATGTTCTGTAGAACCGGTTCTTTTTTGGTTTTTCAAACTAGACATCCTATGTTCTTTGATTCTCAGTTATAAACATCGGCCTGTCTCTCCTATATATGTAGCATTACATCACATTACATCACAATCATTACATTTAATTTGATAAATCCCTGATTTTCTAAAGTTGGGGTTCTTTTCTTTCAACAATATCTCAGCTAAAGTATTTCTATTTACTGCTGCAGAATCCATTCCCATTTTATGAGGACCATTAGAGATTCTACTCCTGAAACCTTTTATATAAGCCAGTGAAAACCATATTTTTTTCTTCATAAAGATCATTTATTTCGATATAATTTTTTCTAAATATTGTGGTAAATTTTTCTTTTAATCAGTCATGGCAAATTAAGATGTCAACATTCCATAGTTTCATTCCTAGACTTTTAATATCCACTTGAACGAAGTCAATTTCCAAAAAGAAGTCAATATAATTAAAACATACTATCGGTGAACAATGACTATAGAACTGGAATCATTGACAAAATAATTGATAAGAAAACTTACCACAATATTTAAAATAAAAATTGAATCAATATAAATGATCCTTAAGAAGAAAAGAAAAGGTGGTTTTCAATGGCTCATTTGAAGGGTTTCAGCAGTACGATCTCTAATGATCTTCATGAAATGGAAATTAATTATTTAGCGGTAAATAGAAATAATTTAGCTACGATGTTGGTGAACAATAAAGAAAGGAATCCAACTTTTCCGAATCAGGGATTTATCAAATTAAATGTGATGACTGAAATGATACATATATAGGACATTGTTGCTTACAACATAGAATCAAAGAACATAGGATGTCTATTTTGAAAAACCAGAAATCAACCGGTTTTGTGGAACATTGCATAGAAAATAATCATTTTTCAATGAGGAAGATGTCACTTTATTATTTAATGTTTATAAGGGTAAATTGATGGACTATTCGGAGATTCTTTCAATCAAAAAAGCCATTGAGAAAAAGGAGGATTTAACAAATTCACAAATACTCTTTGGCAACACATTGGATGCTGTTATTTCCATGCGCCATAAAAAGACACAGTTGTCCTAAGTGTAATAAAAGAACCTTTAAAATTTTTTTTAGTTCCTTTTTGTACTTCTTTCAAGATGATCAACAGACCGAAACACGTGTCAGGATTCTGAATAAATTGTGAAATATTGAAACTGCGTGAATTTTTTTAAATAAAATTGTTATAATGTTTGACCTAGAGCCAAATTCATACTTCATTCATTTAATCTTAGAATTAAGTAGAATGATGAAGTTGCAACAGACATTTGCACAAATTTTCAGTGATCCGTTCAGATCTGATTAAACCTTCACTATGCGGTGTGTATCACCCATTGTGACTTCCAGAAAATCAGATACCCAAGTAGTCTCGGATGCAAATTCCGTAGTCCGCAAATCCAATTCAGCGTAAATAAAGAACGCTCTCGATGTCGAGGCGTTCTCAATAATTCACAGACAGTTATTTCCAAAGTATATTCAATACACGAACGGTCGATGCATAAAATTTTCACTTTATTGAAGCAATCTTCCCGGACCGAAGTCATTATTTTGATCGTTCCGCCCAAATACAGACCGAGGGCATAAAGATACTGGCAACATGTCCACGTTCACAGTGAAGACTAAGTTTGTTCGAAACTTCTTCGAAACTTATCGAAGAATAAACCTTGCGAGCCGAAAGCCATGAGATCTGCTGTAGAGGAACCATTCGTAGTTATGCTGTTTTCTCAACTATTTCTTAATAGGTGAGCCGGAGTGGAAGAATAAACTGTATGTTGGCGACATGAAAAACTTTTTGTTTTTTCGTGCAAGAAAAAACCTTGAGGAAGTTTGCGAAATTGCTAGCGTTAAGGTGAATGATATTTAAAAGTAATTTTCAACCGAGAACTTTTCCCAATGCTATGTCGTCAATAGAATTGGTTTGAACCCAGATAATCTACATATGAAAGTAATAGGTTCTTGAAAAATATTAATAGAAAAATAAGAGTTTGGGGACAAAGAAATCCATTATTCTTCCGGTAGATGGCTGTAGTAATCGATATCTCTTATAGTAGCCATCAAACAATTTCAGATTTACGCTCATGGTCAAAGCGACATTTCACACTAAAATTATTCTTTTGATGTTTTTTGTTTGGTCCTTTCAGTTGTGACTTACAAGATGTTAAAACTGAAAGCCAACAAAGAGGCCAACAGGCAAAAATGTCTTAAACCTGCAGTGAGGAAGAAGGTCATTTTATTCTGACACTTCCTGAATATGTATTTCAACCTAATTGGATTAATCATTTATATAATTAAAGCAGTAAATGTCGTGTTAATCAACCATACAAAGAAAACTCACAAATATTCTTTCCGTTAATCGAAATATGCTTATTGAAAAAACATTTTTCCTAAATAATAATAAATATTATTTAATATGAATTTTCACCAAGTGAGGACTGATTCAATTCAATATTTAAAACATTTTGCCTTCTGACAAAGTACAGAAAAAAGAAATTAGCCATATACTTAATATAAATATTTGATTGATTCGGTGTTCACTTGGTGGCAACTGATTTTAATCAAAAAAATATATTTGAGACAGTAATTTATTTCCACAAAAATGTTTGTTCTACTACAACAATTGTTTCACAACGATGTGGCTTCTTTAGGTATTACATTGTACTCTCTGATGGTATTCAGTGTAATCGAGTTTAAATACATTGTTAGGTAAGTAACCAAATAATGGAAGCACAAGTCATAAAAACTCTAGGTATTTAGTGGAGTTTGCCGTTAAAAATGCCATTAAGAAAAGATTTTCAGTAATGGAGACTTATCAACATCTGTTTGTTCGTTCAAAAAGATTTTACGGGCATTATACCTGTTGATTTCAAGAAATTCTAGAAGTGTTAATCTAGAACTTTTTCTTTTAACGTAGGTAATTTCATAATAATTGTCGAAATTATGCCTGAATTCCTTAAGATGATAAGCATATGTCGAATGTACAGAATCGGATATATGACCCCTTTGGTGTTCTTGGACACGTTTCTTGAATGATCTACCAGTCTGGCCAATGTATACTACAGGGCATCTTTGCAAGTCAACTTGTTGACTCCGGATTTATTTTCTTTATTTGTTCGATCTTTATTGTTTTTTATGTAGGTACTAAGGTTATTAATTGTCTTAAAAGCCGCGTTATAATTGAAAAATTTTTTGAAATATTTAGCAATATTTTCAGATAATCCATTGACATAAGATAACAAAAAATATTTCTGTGTATTGTCCTCTTTTATGATTGGGTACACGAGATTTAATGCCATTTTCTTTTGATTATTGGATACCATTTTGTCTATAAGAAAGGGGTTTTAACCGTTGTTTGACGCTATTTGTTTAGTAATATTTAATTCTTTCAAAAAGTTATCTGAATTCAAAGGTACATTCAATAATTTATGAATAAAAGTATTATATGCTGACATCTTTTGGTTGTGAATTTGATTTTTGGGTGAAATTTCATTAATAAACTCCACCCAAAGATCAAATTCACAATCGAATAAGAAAAGAATCAAAGTATTAATATTCTTGACCTTGCAATAATAAGACTAAATAATTTACATTATTTCAGTATTTTTCACAAACCTACACATACAGACATCACAATACATAAAATTTCAAATCACCCCACCAACCAAAAGATGTCAGCATATAATAGTTTTATTCATAGATTATTGAATGTCCCTTTGAATTCAGATAACTCTTTGAAAGAATTAAATATAATTAATTAAATAAAAAATAAAAAATTAAATAGCGTCAAACAACGGTTACAACCCCTTTCTTATAGACAAAATGGTATCCAATAAACGAAAGAAAATGGCATTAAATCTCGTGTACCCAATCATAAAAAAGGACAATACACAGAAATATTTTTCGTTATCTTATGTCAATGGATTTTTTGAAAATATTGCTGAATATTTCAAAAATTGTTTCAATTATAACGCGGCTTTTAAGATAATTAATAACCTTAGTACGTACATAAAAAACAATGAAAATCGAACAAATAAAGAAAGTAAATCCGGAGTCTACAAGTTGACCATCGGGAGAAAAATTTTTTCTCGATATGACACCACGTACAAGCGATGGCTAGCCGGAGCTTCTGTGGTATTGTCTATTTGTTCACATGTATATGGATATGCATACTGCTCTGTTTAAACTTTATGTAAATGGTTTTATGGTGAATAAATATTATTATTATTATTATTATAACGCGGCTTTTAAGACAATTAATAACCTTAGTACCTACATAAAAAACAATAAAGATCGAACAAATAAAGAAAATAAATCCGGAGTCTACAAGTTGACTTGCAAAGATTGCCCTTTAGTATACATTGGCCAGACTGGTAGATCATTCAAGAAACGTGTCCAAGAACACCAAAGGGGTTATATATCCGATTCTGTACATTCGACATATGCTAATCATCTTAAGGAATTTAGGCATAATTTCAACAATAATTATGAAATTATCCACGTTGAAAGCAAAAGTTCTAGATTAACACTTTTAGAATTTCTTGAAATCAACAGGTATAATGCCCGTAAAATCCTTTTGAACGAACAAACAGATGTTGATAAGTCTCCATTACTGAATATCTTTCCTTAATGGCATTTTTAGCGGCAAACTCCACTAAACACCTAGAGTTTTTATGACTTGTGCTTCCATTATTTGGTTACTTACCTAACAATGTATTTAAACTCGGTTACACTGAATGCCATCGGACAGTACAATGTAATACCTGAAGAAGCCACATCCTGGTGAAACAATTGTTTTAGTAGTACAAACATTTTTGTGAAAATAAATTACTGTCTCATATTCATTTTTTCACTTAATATAATTTCACCGGTTCAGCAAAATTTAAAAAACAACAATATTTTTATAAATTTCGTCTTTCAAAAATTCCTGTGATTGTTATAAATCATACCTGTTCAACTTGATGATAACACAACTTCAAGATATGATATCCATAATTGCATGCATAAACGAAGTGAATCGATCTGCAGATATTTCAGAGAATTTCGATTTCGTAGTGAATCCACAAAAATCTAGAGTAGGAGGTATGTTATCATGGAAACTGGTACTTAATGAATTTATGTCGGTGTTCCGATACTTTAGGTTCATAAAATATACGGACCAGATATTGTGGGCAAGGTACACTATGGTCTGAATAATAAAAGTCCCCCAAGGAAGATATACATTTACGAGAACAGAGTGATATTCTTCCAGATCGGACCTCAACCCATTACGGTTTTGAATGAACGTTGTGATCTCACCTACGATCCAAAATAAACAGAATGAGATAATACTTACCTTTAATTAATTAAAATGTTGTCATTGATAAAACCGTATTAAAAAATTTGGAAAGTACTAGCTTGAAATCATTCATTACTGATAAAAGTCTTCTCGCTGATATACGGCTCTTAATATCAGTTAACTTAGAAATTGTATTGAATAAATAGTGTTCATTTCACACTTCCTTATGTTGTGAAGAAGACTCGAAAAAGCCTAAATGTTTCTGTGAATCATCTCAAAATTTTCAGTGGTATTTACGAAAGAAGCCCACAAAAATTTGTTATTATTTATTCCCACAAAGATTCCTTCACAAAATAGTAATAAGGAAAGTACAATTCAAATTGTTCACGCTATTATGCGCACGGTCTTGATGACGTCACATTGAAGTAATCGATCAAGTGTCATACCATACAATAATAACTTTATTTTTGTTTTTATTTGATATCACCTTTTCATCCTATAAAGAAAATTGTACAAATTGTGTTTAGTGGCAGAGTACACATATGCTACTGAAGATACCAGAAAAACTATTAATAAGTTCGCGAAAAGTATACGAAATGGGGTTGAAACGCATTCACAGAGATCCTGATAATATAGATGCAGATTTTACAGCTTTTTTAATGAAATTTCAAAGTACTATCCGTCGCTTTTGGATTATCGATACGGGCCCACTTTTTATCGCCAGTCACAATTCGATGCAAAAATCCCTTTTTTTGTCCTTGAAGCAGTTTTTCGCACGTGAAACACCGGCGTTCGACGTCTCTTGGCATCAATTCATACGGCGTTCAATTTCTGACCGTTCGGATCATTTCCAGTGTTTTTAAACGATGTCATATGGCTGGTGCAGTGACTCCAAGAGTTTTTTCCGAGTTTCGCTTGCGTTTGCGATAGATCTTCATCGAGCCTTGCTTCTTATTTTTCATTCTCAAACCTTTGTGATGCTCCGACTCGTTCTTCGTCTTTTATATCAAAATTGCCACATTTAAATCGGAAAAACCACTTCTGACACGTTTGTTCAGCTAGAGCATGATATCTACTAAAATACGATCACTTTCGGCAACCTTTTTCTTGAATCATTGAATTGAAACTCACCGCAAAAACATTTTATGATCAGTTTTTTCATTAACCACCCTATAATAAGTATTCCATAAAAGTCTCCATTAAACCACCCTAGTCTAAGGAGCATTTTCCACACTTTCCAATGGTGTACACTGAATTTTTATTAAGATGATTGTTTTCAAGTTATGCTATGATTTTAGTGGAAAAATTGTGAAACTCCACAACGAAAGATAGTTGGACCATACTGTTTAGAAACTTTTGTTTTGCAAATTGCCTGTAGAATCACCTTGTGAAACTTGACCAGAGATAAGTTGGGCACCCTGTATAGACTGCATACAAACAATTTTTAGTCTAGTAGTTTAGTCCGTCTAGAAAGTATCCAGAAAAAACGAAGCTCAATTGTAGTATTAATATAGTATATTTTTTGGATTCTTGAATTAGAAAATTATAACGAAATATAAATTTACTTATACAACCTCCATTTACCTATAAACACTTGACTAAACGCCGAGGTTCCTCCAAAACTAGATAACCTCCATAATTATCGGTGATGGAGGTCCAGAACTGTGGAACTGACTAAATTAAATCATCTTTATTTCGTGGCGCTGCTCTTTCAACTTCAGTGTTCACTAGTCCCCATATGTTTTCAATGGGACTAAGAACTGGAGAAGCTGCTGGTCATGAAATGGTTGTCACTTGGTGATTTTGCATCCAAGCTTGTGTATAGGCCGAAGTATAGCATCTTGCATTATCCTGCGGACAACGCCACCCCTCTGGATATAAATCATGCGCCGTTTCAAGGGGAAAGCGGTTTAGAATGCCACAATACTTTTCACTATTAATGGTACCATCAACTATACAGAGACGCGTAGCACCACGCTGAGGTATTGCTCCCCAAACCATTATTTTGATGAGAAATTTGGAAATTTGAACGGTAGCAGGTTGTTTTGCTAGGATGTTTGAGTGATTTCCACCATGTTGGAAACAACTTTCATCAGATATAAAGACATTAAAATTATCTTCTTGGAAATGTTGACAAAATTCTATTCTCCGTTCCTTTTGTAAAGGTGTCATTAAAGGAATTTTTTTTGATTTTCTTGATATGTAGCCTTGTCTTTTCAGTGACATACGGACGGTATCTGGACATATTTTTATATTTCGTTGATTTCCATAACTGTTAGCCAATTTGCGAAACCCCAAGAGCGGATTTTGTCGTCCCAAGTCCAATAAATCGCTTAAATCGTTTCCTTTGATCTTACGCGATCTTCCTGAAACTGGTCTATGCCTCATATCCATGCCATTTTTTATCCTCTTTATTGTCTCATATTCTTATCTTTTAACGTTTTGAAAACCTTTTCTATACAAATTTTCTGCCTGTTTTCTTTTTCTAGTTACGACATTTTGATAAATTGCCTATTGATAATCAACAATATTTGACAAATAGTTGCTATGCAATTTTGGCCATACCCGACTCTCTGTACAACCTTTCTCATACATTACTTTTGTCTCAGAATGTATAAAAAGAACTATATAAAAATTATGAAAAATAATAAATTCCGAATACTTTCTAGACTACACATCTTTATATTCCCCTCAAAGTATGCTTATTCTGGAATTTGCATATAAATTGATTTTTATTCAATGATAATTGAAAAATTCTAAACGGCATACCACGAAATCCTTCATCCTGATAAAACAAATAAAGCGTATAAACCAAAGAATGCTCAGGTGTTCTGTAGAAAAAACTAAGGAAATTCTTTATTAAAGCTATTGACGAAGTGATAAAAAAGCGAATTTAAATTTATATTCAGGAGATTAATTAGGTTCCTATGGAATAAAATTTTCCGCTATATCGGGTGGACTAGGAAATGAAAATATTCCTTTTTTGACGGGTGATACAATATGAAACTTTAACCTTTTCGGTTAGATACAATCCATAGAATCCCATAATCTTACGTATATTCTTTGTTTTCGATTGAAATACAGTAGGTGAAAGGTAAAACCTACATACTGTGGCAATGACGCAGCTGGGCCCATTGGATCGGTATAAGCAGGACGGACGAAAAAACGAAAACAAAGAAACAGTCTCAACATCATCTTCTTGATTATCCGGACTCGACAGACAATTCAATGTATCGAGTTCCATTTTCTTCAACGTTCCAACTAGAAAAGACGGACGGACGGAGAATTAATACGTCGAAAAATCTATTTTCCATTGTTCGGCGCGAGTTTTACGACGCGAGGCGTTCAATTTCGGCGCAATTTCGAAGCAATTTCGGAAATAAAGCAAATATTGATTGCCGCACAACTGGTGGCAACCGAGGGCGTTTGTCTTCGCCCCCGAAACGACCAGGGGAAATCTTCCGTGCAAAGAAACATCAATCAGGGGAATCGCAGTCATTTTATTCGCTTCACCTAGAGGCTCTAATCTTGTTCTATCTATATAATCTGGAAGTATTTGATGTTGTTTCGCGGGACGAGAGCCGCCTGCGATAGCTCCAAGAGGTATTTTCTTTAGTTTATCTCCTTGTTTCATTTGTTTTCCTGGCTTATCTAGTGATGGAAAGCTGGAATCAATTTGGAGTTTCCGTTTGGCTGCGTTTCTATGCATTTTGACCGAATTTATATAGCTGCTTCGTTTGTTGTTAATATTTGTTTTCCTTATTATTCAAGAAATCACTGTTGATTTCTGATATAAAGGTTTTCCCAACCTTCACTTCTTTTATTCCATCTTTTTCCAATCCTCAATCCTTAGAATATTTTTTGTACCCTTCTTTCTGTTGTTTCGTATGTATTTTGTAACCATTTAATTGCTGGATCGTAAATTTCCATTATTGGTTATTCAATTCTGCTATTCGATGTCGATGCATACAAGGGTTAAGCACAGTTACTTCAGTTTACAAAAAAGGTGATCCACAGGATATCGTTAACTATCGCCTTGTATCAATTCTGAGTTGTTTCTCGAAGGTAGTTGTAACGTACCACGGTTAGTTTTCCGCAGTATTTTGCCTATTATTTCAGTATTTTGAAATAACTGGCAGTTGCAATTTAATTAATCTCGATGACTAATTTCGATGGGTTTAAGTGGACTGTATTTTTGGCGTAGTTGGCGAGGGTTTTTACTTCAAGGGCCATTGTATGTAGTTAACTCTATGATGAACTAGCTTTTTTTATCTAATAAGATAAACCAACGAGGATTATAAGTAATATAAGAAAAACAAATGTTAACTTCCGCTATTTTATTGATTTACACGACAATAATAATAATAATAATAATAAGTTTTTCGTATATTGAAGATGAATTATGGTCAAGTAAAGATCGAGACAATAAAAAAGAGGATTATAAGGAATTGAAGTATAACACTCGTAATACACCATGATAACAACGAACTATAATTTTTCATTCTCTGCATATAAACCAAGTCAAAAGGTATGATTATTACACTAAAAACAAATGTAATGAATTTGGCACTCAACAAGGATTACTATATTTACAATAATAACCGCAATAGCTTGGACCGAAATATCGCAAGCTAGGTACGAACAAATTTGACTATCCGAATGATAGTGCATAATGTAGCAAAGGCTAAATGCGACAAGTTTGACTATTACTTGAATGACAATTTTACAGTCTTTTCAAAGACTGAACGTTAGAAGTGCTCGATGCATCCCTTCTGACAAAAAGAGCGGAAATTAACGAATTTGATTGAAATGTTTATTTGGACGAATATATGAACGAAATGAACCTTCTTATTGGTTACAGAAAAATTATGAGAATAATGCAAGTAGGGAAGGATAGGAACATTTTGTAATCCCGAATTCTGTGTCACATGAAAATCTTTGAAAAACTTTCCATGTTTTTTAAGGCCATATATAATTATATAAGTGTAAACAGTTGAACGACAATTCTCAAAACTGCTAGATCAAAATATCAACATGAAAGGCCTAAGTATCGAATAACAAAATCGAATAAAGTCGAAGTTAGGCAGGGTCGTCTCTAATGAGACGGGGCAGTATTCAAGAGAATTGTTCTAAATAGAATTATTGATTATTTGACTAAATTCAATATCCTCACTATCTCAGCACAGTTTCTGACAAGGGCATTCAACTAAAACTGCGGCATTTTTATTTGTCGAAGATATCTACAGAAGTAGAAAATAAGTTCGTGCGGTTTTGATAACAGATGTCACTACTAGTTTATCATTCTAAAAAAAGGAGATTTTGTATTGAATTGTGAGAAGCGATGAGAAGTGGATCCATCACGATAATTCAAAACGTTGGGTAATGTATGAATGTCTCATCAACTGTCAAGTTGAATATTTAAGGCGTGAGGTGTATTATGAGCTGTCACAATTGAACGAAAGGATCACAGGGGAGGTCTACCAATGACGATTGTTGCGTTTGGGCCGAACATTGCGAGAGAAACGGCCACAGTATACCGACAGACACGACAAAGTTATTGACAATGCACGGCCACATTTTGCATCGCCCGTTAAAACGTACTTAGAGACGCTCTAATGGGAAGTCCTACTCCATCCACCGTACAACTCAAATATTGCTACCGATTACCATCTTTACCAATCGATGTAACATGGCCTGGCTGACCAGCACTTCTCCAATTACGAGGAAGTTAAAGAATGGACCGATGCATGGATACTGGCCGAGGAGCCGGCCTTTTTTCGCGATGGGATCCATCATTTGTCAGAAAGATGGAAAAAAGTAATAGCTAGCGACGGACAATTCTTTGAAATTTGAATGTATAACCAATTATTTACAATGAAGATTCAATTTTCGATAAACACCGCCCTAACTCATTTATACTTCTTATAAGTAGGTCTTATGGAAATTACAGCGACCTACAGTTTAATTTTTAATGCAATTTCTTGCAAACGGAGACCGGCAATTAATTTCGTTCTTGCACATGTCGATATTTCATTGTCGTTTTAACTTTGAAGTCGTGTCAAAGACATTTTAAGGTTATTGTGACTTAAACCCTTCTGAATAATTAAATATTAGATTATTTTTCGAATATGGGATGAAATGGCCGGACAAATACCAGTAGGGCATATCCGGCATTGTATGTTTTTTGTGTTTCGCAAGGGCAGTAACGCAACAGTGGCGACCAAAAACATTGTTCTTCGGTAACTTTAGTCATCCCAAAAAGGCACTTCTGTGTGTTTGGTGGAGTAAAAGCGGAATTCTTCAAATGCTGAATACTGGACAGAGTGTTAATGCAGATCTTTATCGTAAACAGTTGGATCGACTGAACCATAAAGGGCGTTATTCTGCAAGATGACAATGCAAGAGTGCACTGTGCAAGATGAACCTTGGAAGGAATTAATGAATTGGGGTGGGATATACTGCATCACCCGCCATACTTTCCGGATATTGCACCCTCGGATTTTCATTTATTTCGATCGCTTCAACATTCTCTCAGTGGCAAAAATTTGAAAATGTGGATGATGTCCAAAATGCTATCTCAAGATATTTTACTCAAAAACCAAGTGGTTTCCATCGTTCCTGCATTAGAAATTTGCACACTAGATCGCAAAAGGTTGTCGATAACGAAGATGATCACATTATTGATAAAAAATGAAAACTTGTTGATAATTTGTTCGTTTGAATTTAAAATTTAAAAAAGCCGTTTTACTTTTCGGTAAATATTATTGATATTGAAATCGATATTTTGTTGACTCTCTTAGATCTTTTGGAAGATGCCTCTGAAGCTTCATTCAGCTTGGGCGAGTTAGGAGTTCAATTTGTTGTACATCAAGTATGTATAACATAATCACTCTTGTTTGGATACCGACCCACTCAAAGTATTTGGGTAACGAAGAGGCAGATCGGCTGGCGGTTGGTGAAGCTGCGCTGCCTCTGGTTAGCCTAGGAATACCACATGACGTGGCTAAGCGGACGATAACAGGCAGAATGAACTCAAAACTAGAGTCTTTCTGGCTGAGCTTTTCTGGCCTGAAACATTCGAAGGTGTTCCTTGGTGTTCTGGTTATGCTTTATATCTGCGACCTTACTCAACCTTAGACACAATACTGTTAATTCTTGACCCGGAAGTTTCATTATCAATGGGAGACTACCACACTGCCAAAGAATCAATTAGAAGGAATTATTTCTTCTTGATGTAGCATCTCTGATGTCACCAGGTAGATTTACATCACAAATGGCATAAATCTGTTTCATTTTAATTTCAAGTCTAGTCTTAGTTATTGGGAAAGCCTATCATATTTCTATGGAAATGAGAAGAGCAGGCTTTTCTCTCTGTTCACTAACTCCTTCATGAAAAACTTTATAATTCCATATTTCCTTATGAATGAAAATCTTCTCGACCGTGCAAACACCCTTGCGGCCTCTAATGATTTCTCATAAGACTTCATAAACCCCTCGCTCCCAATCTCATAATGCCTCCTCTCTACGAACCCCCATCTCCATTCCTCCACCACGTGCCCTCGGAAATGGCCCCATAAGGAACGACACGAAACCAGCCCCGTCCCGACATAAATTGCACAGGATGCGGTAACGATGCATCGAGTCTGGCGATGCCGACGTCGTAGAAGACGACGTCGGCTGCCGCTGCCGCGGAAGCGTAATCGGGCCACGGACGGGACGCGGATTCGATCTGCGTCAGAGGAGCGGCCGGAGGGGCGGGTGACGTAGTGTCTAGACGCGGCTTCTCCCTCCAATGATACCTGCCGTCCTCCCCTCCACGTGATGACGTGCGCCGGCCATGCTGCTTATCCGATTCGCCTGCCGCCCACGGTGCCGGTCGACGGTTGATTTCGACGTCGTCAGAGGCGATATTGGTCCAGGTCGGGTATGTCCTGCGCTGGGGAGGTAGCGTCCTCTTTCGGTGGGATCGAAAACAGCGCGCGTACAGGACCAATCGTAATTTTGTGCGCCCGTTTCTTGGAGGTACGAATGCAAATTTTGCAGTTTGCTAATTTGCAACCGAAGTTTGCCTCAAAGTATTACTGTTTTTTTTTTGATGACCTTAGCAAGACTATTGCATCTGAAGTGAGAGGTTCGAAAGAATAATGTAGGGGCATCTTGTATTCTGTTGTTTTCTCGATAAGTGTCTCATACTTTGGAGATGATCAACGTTGCTGAAGCCCTGCGAAATTCCGCTTTCTTCATTGGCTCCTTTGAGCTTTCATGAAATTGTGCAAAATGCTGTGAGATATATAGTACGGTACATGAAGAAGAGCAATTCAAGCGATTATTATGATTCTTCAATTAGGGCGGTAAAAAGAAATATCAACTCTACCATTTCTCCGCTTGCAATGTTGATAATCAGATGCTTGAGCTTTGGCATATTCCCTAAGTGCTTGAAGGTGATCCCTGTTTTTGAGAAGGGTGACAGAGACGATATCAACAACGTCCGGTCCAATTTCACTTGTTTCTGTTTTCTCGAAACTATGAAAGAAAATCATGTACTTGCAGATTGTCGTTTTTCTTGAGCGTAATAGTTTGCTGACTGACCGAGGCTAACGAGGGCCTTTGATTGCGTTCCCCTTGACAAATTACCTACAAAGCTTACAAGATATGGTTTTGATGAGAAGTACATAGGTATGGTGGGATCTTTTTTGAGCGAGAGGTACCAAGTGATCAGTTCGGATGGTATATACTCCAGCATGAGTCCCATTACCATGGGAGTGCCCCAGGGATCGATTTTGTTCCTGATGTACATTATTGATTTGAAACCGAAATTCGCTTACCCAGTAGAGCAAAGGCTATGATGAAAAGACGAAAGAAAATCGAACTAAAACACTCTAATTTGCGCTAGGGATTTTTGCCCGTCCGCACTCGAAACTTTCTACTTCGTAAAATAGTCTCATAGTGCGAAGAAAAAGATAAATTGAACTTGTCTTTCCTGAATGAATCCCAAATTGTCAACCTGATGCAAATTCTTACTCCCTATCTATTTATTTCAACTTTACAATTAAAATAGTGGCTCTTATTTACAATATAATACAGTTTTACAATAAGCCTGAGATACGGGATATATAAGGAATTATCTTTGAGGTTATCCTGGGTTTTTGTTCTTCGAGGCGTCGGAATGATAGTGCTTTCCCCAAGAATAGTTCCTATTCTGCATATCACCAGCAGGTGTTCAGTCTCAAATTGTTCCAAATAACTATTTGAGCGTCTGGAACCAAGATGGTGCGTTAATAAGATACTCTAAACCGGCACAAAGAACACTGTCTGGTATTTAGATAATCCAAGCAAAAAGGCAATCCAGTAAGATTGTTCAGTTCTTAGAACATCAGGTATAAAATCTTCGGTACAAAGACGCCTTTTGATGAGACGTCTTATAAGAAACAATAAAAATTTTATATCCCACGATTTTTATGGATTAGGTAAGTTAATCTGATAAAAATATCACAATGTGTGACTTCGTGTAAACTCACAATACGAAAAAAAGCTATCTGGAAAATTCTGCGCTTCTTGAAAATAATGCATGCGTTAACAACGTCGACTTTAATTGCAGCAACTCCAAACTTCTCGATGGTCTTAGTGAAATCATATCATTGGAGCATTTTTTAGCGATTGTAATTCAAATCAATGGTGGAGCGTTTTTTAACGTTACAGATTTACAAGCTTAGAATCATAAATTGAACCCACCTCATTTGCCGTTTATACAACTGTTGCAGTTAAGGCCTCGGATTCACAGACATGGCTGAGGCTTTTAGAAAGGGTTTTCCGCGAACGGTTTGAGTATGAATGAAGCTAAGACTCATAACATGATTATGACACTGAGACCATTGGATGATAGAAGAGGCACGATCCATTCTGTAAAGTTTGAGGTGTTCATATGGACGCTGCACTCACATGGAGAGCACATTACCAGGCACAGCCGAAATATTTTTGCCCTGAGAAAGCTCTCTGTGTATTTTGCTCTGGTAGAATACCATTTTATATATGAAATTTTACTGTGGGGCAGCTGCGCATATCGTGAGGCCGTTTTCCGAATGCAGAGACGAGCAGTTAGGATTTTGGTGAATCTGAACTATCGTGACACCTTCAAGTCGTTGGGTATTCTCACATTCCCATCTTTATTCATTTTGGAGCGTTTAATTTATATACATAGAAAAGAGACGACAATCTGTTACAAGCAGACATGCATGGATAATACACGAAATAAGTGACTCTGTACAACTTCCTGGTGGGGTGAAAAACCTGTCAATAAATGCGTTGAAAACGAAAATATAAAAGATATTGGCACGTTAATGGCAGTTAATGTATTTTATTCAATTGACGAATTTTGAAATTTGACATGGGATAAAACTGATTTTATGTGAACATGTTCTGGAGCTGTTCTCTCAATCATTAGTTTAATCAGTTACCTTTCTATGATATGTGAAAAAAATGTTTTATTTGTACTGATCACCAATAAATCTCTTTCTCTCTCTTGGTTAGAATACGTTCTCTTGGTTAGAATACGTCGAATTCATTAGTCAGTCGATTCGTAATAATTTTAGTAAGGAGTTTGAATAAGTGGAAAAGAAGGCTGATTGGTCTATAACTCTCAATTTTAAATTTGTCTTCTTTCTTGATAAGTAAAATAAATTTAGCATTTTTCCACTCCTCTGGCAGGTATTTGGTCGAAAGGATCTGTAGTGATTTTTCTGTGACGTCTCCTACCATATTGAGCATTTCACATCTTACATATCTACATAGTCGTAAACTCAAAATCCTCCATAAATGTAGTATGCTTGGAAATAAACAGAGTCTTCGATAAGGTTGATCATAATATCTTGATGAAAAAATGGTCTGAGACAGGTGTGCATGGAGACTCGCTACGTTGGTTATCTTCATATCTCAATGAAAGATTTCAAATTGTTGTCGTTAAAGAATTTTTTTTTTCTGTGTGACCTCAAGTGTCTGTTCTTGGGCCTCTTTTATTTATAATTTATATTAATGATATAAGTGGTTGTTTTGATTTAAGTAAATTCTTGATATTTGCGGACGATGTGAAGATCTTTTCCCGTATAGCTGACGTTTTGGATTCTTTTAACTTCCAACAAGACTTAAATGCATTCAATAACTTCTGCGTCGAAAATAAACTCCACTTTAATAAGTGTAACTGCATAATATTCAGTCGTAAACTAAAGATCAATCATTTTGATTACTATTTGGTTGATAGTCGCTTACAGCATCGGCATGAGGTGAGGGCTTGGGTGTAATATTTGATAAAAAAATGTTATTTGATTCATACATCGATTATATGGTGACCAAAAGTAGCCAGATGCTGGGCTTCCACTAAGGCCTTGAAGGTTCTATATTTTTTCTGCATTTACAGTAGGTTATCTTATGCATCGGTTGTTTGGTCGCCACAATATGAGGTCTACAAGCAGAGATTGGATGGAGATGGTGCAGAATAAATTTTTGAGATATTTAGATTACAAGGTTACAGGTAGTTACAATTTCATGGCGAGTATGACTAACCTTAGGAAAAAATTATGGGTTTGTTTCGTTGGAAAACTGTAGGGAACATAGCGATGTTATGTTTTTGTACAAATTTTTGAATGGTTACGTTGACCCTCCAGCTTTGCTGTCCTATATGAGTCTTCATGGTCCATTAGACCGTTAAGGGGATATGCTGTTTTTGAGGTTACGTTTTATAGAACAAATTTGAAAAATTTTTCATTGTCTCAGTCTTTACTTGACGGAAATTCATCTTCAATATAAGAAAAATAAATGTTAACTTCCGCTATTTTATTGATTTTCACAACAATTGTTTCGTCATACCATGACTTCATCAGGTGAGTATATAAACTGAGGTATACAATGCAAAACATGACCTTAAATACACAGCTCTGGTTCAAAAAATAGAGGGGTGGAAAGAGAGGTATACAATTAATGAAAAATATTAAGTAGGGGGGATCTATTTTAATCTATTTGATCATTCAATAAAATTTATCTCTTATTATATCTATTGATTTCTAAAGTTTCTAACAGATTTAGTTTCTGACTTTTGTTTTCAATATGTAATATTTCATAGTTCATATTAAAATTATGGTCAGTCTCTAACAAATGGTTGGCGTCAATTGAATTTGGTTTATTATTAATATAACATTTTTTATGTTCTCGTATCCTTGTTTGGAATGAACGACCTTTCTGTCCCATATATACTCATGGGCAATCACTACATGTTAACATGTAAACTCCCGATTTCTTGTTTTTAGGAATGACGTCTTTATTATTTTTTATTAAGCTGCTTAAATAATTAATGGTTTTAAAAGAGATGTTATAATTTTCTTTTTTCTTTGAATATCTAGCGATCTTCTCATATTTTTTGCCTATGTAAATTAATGAAATAAGTTTTGTTTCGTTTGAATTTTGAAATTTTGGATATACAAGTGATATTGCTTTCTTGTTATTTATTTTATCAAGTAAATTGTCTACAATTAACGGATTAAAATCATTATTGAAAGCTATTTGTTTAATCGATTTATACTCTTTGTCAAAATTTTCTTTCGTCATGGGTATGTTAACCAATCTATAAAGCATACTATTTATTATAAGCTGACAATTTTTGTGAAAATGGATCAAAATTCAAACGAAACCAAATCTATTTCATTAACTTACATAGGCCAAAAATCTGAAAAGATTGCTAGATATTTGAAGAAAAAAGAAAAATATAACATCTCTTTTAAAACTATTAATTCTTTAGGCAGCTTAATGAAAAATAATAAAGACGTCATTCCTAAAAAAAAATCAGGAGTTTACAAGTTAACATGTAGTGATTGCCCATGTGTATATGTGGGACAGACAAGGATACGAGAACATGAAAAATGTTACATTAATAATAAACCGAATTCAACTTATGCCAACCATTTGTTAGAGACTGGCCATAATTTTAATATGAACTATGAAATATTACATATTGAAAAAAAAAGTCAGAAACTAAATCTGTTAGAAACTTTAGAAATCAATAGATATAATAAAAGACAAATTTTATTGAATGATCAAATAGATTTAAATAGATCCCCCCTACTTAATATTTTTCATTAATTGTATACCTCTCTTTCCACCCCTCTATTTTTTGTACCAGAGCTGTGTATTTAAGGTCATGTTTTGCATTGTATACCTCAGTTTAAATACTCACCTGATGAAGTCATGGTATGACGAAACAATTGTTGTGAAAATCAATAAAATAGCGGAAGTTAACATTTGTTTTTCTTATATTAACATTTGTTTTTCTTATATTAAAATTAATAAATACATGAATGTATATATTTCTCAGTATAACGACCATGATATATTTTTCCTGTCAATTGGTTCATTCAAGAGAAAAATTAAGCTGTTGAATAAGGATTTTATATTTTGTTGAGTTTCTTACTGATTATGAGTTTGATTTTCTTAAGTTAGTGGGATGTGTATATTTGGGATTGATCCGATGTTGGACGTAATGTTACAGTTTTTATATTTTGTCGTGAATGTCATTTCGAGCTTATGCCTGTTGATATCCTATTTGACCAATAAATACACACATCGTCAAAAATCTTGGCCCCCCTAGGTTTCTCAAGAAATAAACAAACAATGTTCTGGAAATGAGATAAATATTTTCCTTTATTTCAACTGCAATATATTTGATGAAAATCTTTGTTTGTTACGCTTTACTTTATGCAGGATAAGACAAAATAGGAAAAATTAGAAAAAATCTAAATTTATGGATTAATTTTTTTTGATTAATTACAGTTATATATACACAACTGAATACAAATTCAATAGTCTGTATTACCACCTCTTCTTTCAATCAAATGACCAATACACCTAGGCATCCCACCAATCAAGTCATTAATGAAATTTTCAGGCATATCGTTCCATTCTTCCTGAACTCAATTCCTGAAAAGTTGAAAGTGAGTATTGGCGATTGGATATTCCTCTCACTAAGTAATCCCATTCATGCTCAATCGGATTCATGTCTGGCGAGTTTGCTGGCCAGTTCATTCTCTGGATATTACTCTCTTGAAGAATGTTTTGAACCCTTCGTGTGCGGTGTTGTGGTGCATTATCATCCTGATAAATGAAATTATCCCCAAATTCGTTGCGCAGAGGAACAATGAGTGGTTCAATGATGTTTTTTACATAGATGGCACCATTCATTCAACGATAATAAGATGGGTACTGTGACCGAACATTATACCCTCCATCACATTATTGATCCGCCTTGAAAGGGTACAACTTCCCGGTCGAAATTGAATTGCTCGAGTCTGCCTGGACCTTTCCAAACCCTTTCTCGTCGACTATCACTTCGTAAACCGTGGTAAAAGCCAGTCTTGGTGGTGTTCTACCCATTGCCGACGGATAGCTCTATGTCCAGGTGATAGCCGAGGTACTCTCAGAGGTCTTCTTTCCCTTAAATTTGAGGAGTGCAGTCGTCTCCTTATACTGGTTGAGACTACCAGTCTATAGGTCCTCAAAACATTACTTCGGAGTGCTGTTACAGATACCGTTCGATTCCTTCGAGGAAAATTTGCGATATAATGGTCTGCCCTTTTAGATGCCGATTTCCAGGAAATAAGCCACTATGCACCTTACTGAAGTCCATGGAATATTCAAACGTTGCGCAACCCGGTGGTTCAACAAAGCTTCTTGATATAGGACTATTATTCTTGCCCGGTCAAACTGAGAAATTGGAGTTCAAGGCATTTTCCACTGAATATTCTCAATATTACAACTCTCGTTATTCGCTGAATACTGATTGACTTCAAATATATTGTATTATCCCGAACAAGAAACAGTATTTATTGTTTTCATTTAATTGATAGGATTGTGAAGATTCCACACACAAAAAATTGTCATTTTACATTCAACAAGTTGAGAGTTGATAGGGGAGGCCAAGACTGTTGACGATGTGTGTATATAGAATAAATGAAAAGGATAGTTGCGTTATGAAAGCCATTTTCTACCTCAGATTAGTAGTATCTATTCGCTCCCAGAATTCAGTAGTCGAAGATTTAATCCCATATGAAATCCAACGCGACGAGGCGGAAAAGAAGAAGAGCAAAATATGCATGAGCGCAATAACGACACCGTCCCATGAAATTCAGAAGGAAGTCGTTACGAGGCAAATCCGGACTGATCAATTCAAGACACAAAGGCGAACCCAATATCCAGGCATCCCGGAAAATGAACCATAACAAGTTAATCTTGGGGAAGTGAATATAATGCGGCCCTATCTACGGGACACCATATAATCATCGACCGAATTCGAAGACAAAGGACACTTTATTTTTATCTCCGGGTTTTATGAGGAGCGACATTGAAAATTTAAAGTATTCTTTCAGTGGGCTCATGTAAATCTAGATCGGGAAAATGCTGAGTCTGCCACCCTGGAAATAGTGGCGGAATGGGTTTAATCAGCAAGAGCGGTGGCACTTAATGAAGTAATAAAGCCAATGATTCAGAAATTTATTATTATATTTTTTGCGCATGGTCGCACAGAGGTGTTTTCAGTGAATTTCTTCAGTGGAGCAGTGCAGGAGATGAAAAATGTTATCACAACTTTGCTGGTTTATTTTTGAATTTATACAGGTATGGAAAAGGCACTGAATTCTATCAGTTGATTGTATTGACATGTGAGTGTAGCTCTTTTACCATGTGACTACTCAGCAGTCTCCAGATGTCTGCCCCCAGATGAAGAAAGTGTGATGAGGATCACGCCATGAACCCCTCCGAAGGGATGAACCCACCAGCTTTCAGTTTGGGCTTTAGTTCGAAAACCTACAACGGTCTGACTGGTAACAGCGAAGCACTATCCAACCTCTACTTGCGTTTGGGACGCTGGAAGGGCTTCTTATCCATTCATCCGAAAGCAGTCTCATGAACTAAGATAATCCCAAGATTGATGGCTCAATTGATCCTTGTACGAGCACCGTTAATCCGGCCTGTACGTCTAGACCCACGAACCCATGTGAAGTCTTTCGATGGATCCTGGCGTCAAGCACCAACGGACTAGCCGTTTCGTCAAGATCCACAAACCCTGAAACGTCTCACAACAGATCCAGGTTCAGGACGAGGCTGGTCGAACCGTCAAGTCTCGCTAAACCCAGAGACATTTCATGAGAATATCCCGAACATGAGTGTCTGCGAACAGATAAACGAAATACCTCCCTAGTCCAGACTGCGGACTTTCAACCACTACCCCCTCGAGTGCAACACCAATCGGGTGGCCAGGTGGTATAAGTACCACATGTGGGCATTCGCCCTCCTGAGGTAACGCAGTATGCTACATAACGCACTCGACAATTGGACAGAAAATTCCGAAGATTTACTGCAATAGGGTACAGTACCCTAGTTTTAAGGGATAGGCCCTGTGCTGGGACGGACTCCCTTGTCACTGAGTTAATCAACACGGCTCCCATTCCCTCCATTCAACAATAACGGCAAAACTAGGTACCCATTTGGTCGACCTCCCACCGCACGGGTCCAGTGACTAGCGCAAATGGCATTACTTTAGGCATCAAGACTTAACCCTCTATTTCACCGGGATGAAACTAGGGTCCTAGTCAAAACAAGCGCCCCCAACGCGATAAGCTATAATGCCATGGGAATCGGCCTATCTTCAAAGGCAATAATAAATGAAGTTATTGTCTCTTGAACTGATTATCCACCAAAACCACCAAAATAATCATAAAATTTTCTGCAAACAACAGCATGCGTTTTTGATTGGCAAATCATTGGAGACGGCAAGAAAGGAGGTGCTTGAAATATAGGAGAAGCTTTCGATAGGGGATTAGTTTACAGGCATATGACTTATCCAAGGCTTTCGATAGTACTTCACACTCAGTGCTTTTAAACCAGCTTGAAATAATATGGAATCAGGGGTAAGGCTCCTGACCTGATGAAAAGTTATCTGACAAAGAGGATGCAAAAAATAAGATTGGCAGGCAGGTCTTCTTCTTAGTAGACGGTGAGTCATGGCGTACCGCAGGGTTCTGTATTGGGTCCCCTTCTGTTTGTGATATATATGACTGACTTGCCAGCTAATGTGAAATCAAATCAAACCGTCGTTTTCGCTGATGACACTTCTTTTTTGAATAAAGGGATGGACAACCAGGAATTGGAGGAGAAAAAGAAGAATCCACTAAAGAAAGCCCATGTATGGTTCAGCGCAAACAAAATGATGATGAATAGTGATAAAACACAGAGACTACTATTTGAACCAAAGATGTCTTCGGACAATCACATGAGGCTACTTCGTGTCCTTTTGCAATCAAATCTCAAGTTTCCTATCCACAATGATGAAATGATTTCCAAGTTGTCAATAGCTACCTATGTAGTTAGGATAATGAAGTAAATAGCGGGAGTTGAAGCAGCAAAGATTACGTACTTCAGCTACTTTTATAGTGTCCTTAACTTCGGCATTCTTTATTGGGGGGATTTGTGTGAAAGTAAGAAAGTATTCATAAAACAGAAGCAGGTACTGAAAATACTAGGTGTCGTAAGTAGAGCTGTAGAGAGCTATTCCCCAGAGAAAAAATTCTTACTGTGACGTCCATTCTTATACTTACTTGTGTAATGTATATCCATGATAATAAGGACATACTGTTGAAAAACAACTTTAATCACAACTATGATACTAGAAACAAAAACAATTTCGTATAAAAGTATCACAGTTGAATATAAGTCATCTAGCTATAAAAATTTTCAACAAACTGTCGTCCAGAATGAAGGAATCAAATCGAATGAAACTTAAGAATGAACTAAAATGTCTCCTAATGAATAAAGCATACTACTCAATACTTTTTAAAAACATGAATATCTGTATGATACTTTTAAAAAATATATACTTGTATGAATTACGTTATCTGACCAAATTTATTCATTTATTGTTTGTTTCACTAATGTTTTGTTTTGTTTTATACATTTTTTATTTCTATCTACTTATGTCTTTTAAGAAATTGTACCTGACTCGCCAAGAAATTTTTGATGGGTTAAAAATTTATTCATATTCTGTGATATGTACTTTATTGGAAATGAATAAATGAATTATGTTAATTATTATAATTATAAGTACCATTTTATGACCTGAATTTTTTTCTTCTGCACTGAACATTTCGATTCACTTTATTTTCAACCGATATGGTCTAAGGCATCTCACTTTTGAAGTGCGAATGGAATGCAGACTGCAAAGCCTTTCGATCGAAGCATCTCAACTCTCCACTGCCATTGAGAGAGAACAATTGTTTATTCGTCTTCGCATCGCGCTGAGGTGTTGATTCGGCCACTGCTCCACTAGACCCTGGTCGTCGTCTTGATTAACATTGAATTTCGTATCTTTCCGAGCAATATTCAAGCAACAGGAAGAGAGTCCAGCTACCTTCTAGTTATAAAGCCGGTCTTCAAGGTCAGATAAATTTTAATTGAAAAAAAAACAAAAAATCTTCTGAATACTCACGAAATTAGCTTTATTTTTCAGATAATTTTTTGACATTGGTGGTCAAATATTATTTCGAGCATGTGGCCGCCGCTGCTGTTACGTGCATAACCTATGGTCGATTGGTTCAATGACAGATCCTCTGCACTGCTACCAATGAAGTCTTTTGTGCGTTATCATTCTACTTGCAAAGGAAGGGAAATTTACAGAGTAAATTATCATGGAAAACCTTGCTCTGGTTTGCGCCAGCGCTTTCATTCGCAGAGTATGTCTTCATTGGTTTCTATTGTAGATTCACATAAGAGTTTTTTAAGCAATCTTGTCGAGGTGGTGTCTTACGACCCAGTGACTATTGAGTAACCTCAACTCGTTCTGCAACAGCGATAGGACTACTTGTTCATTTTCTCCAGAGGAGAGTGCCTTAGTTTGTCGTTGAACTGAGGTGTTAACACATTTGGAGTTCTTCTCCCTGTGTAGGTGAATTCCAATACGAGGATGAAGGGAGTAATTGCTGTTCTATTTGCAATAACATCTGCTTTCCTATTTCCCTCAATGTCTTAGGAGCTAGATTCAAACTAGGAAAAGTTTGTTGCTTTCCGCCAGTGATATGATTTTTGACAGCTTCAGATGGTTTTTGACTCACACTTAATGGCCATCAGTTGTTTCAGTGCCATCTGACTATATAATGGATAAACGTACCTAACCTGGTTATCTAATTTCTTTATGATTCTCCCAGTAAATCGGGCTGTTTTTCGATAGAAACGTAGCTAATATTGCGAAATGTAACACTGACATCCTGCAGATTGACTGAACCCTGTAGAATATAGGCATAGTGAAGGTATAATTGTTTGCGGTGCAGAATTGTTCTTCCATACGCTACTAATCTATTATGAATAGATCAGTAATCACTTTACTTCATCCCAGATGTTACCTCATGTTCAACGAATCAATCAAAATTAGATTCTCTTCAGACAGACCCTGGAATTCAGTCTCTTCCTCTTTGCATTTACCTCAAAAATTACCTCATCCAGAACACGACTTTAATCACGTTATTCAAATAGCCATTAAGCCGAAAGATCGCATCGGAAAGTCGACAAAGAAGCAACAACAAACAAAACCCTCCCTAATCAGGCGACGAACTCGCAAAAGTTAACGGCGACGTCGATGAGGCCTAGCCGAGGATGGCCCCTTTAACACTTTTGTTGTCGTATGCAAATCGGCCCTGCCGGAACAGAATCTTGATCGGTTAGCGCCGAACGCAATTACCGGTGACTGTCAAAAATCGGGGTTCGGGCGTTAATCGGATCTTGCCTCGATCTGAATTTCTGGGGCAACTATCTGGTGTAACCGTGAAAAGTGAGGGGAGTGTGTGGAAACCGCGCTTAAACTAATTAAGCCCGTTAGGGGTTGCTCCCCGAGTGATTCGTCGCCAGACGGAAATACCTGACGGCAGGCGGCTCGTGAAGTTAGCGGCAATCGCCGGAATTTGTTTGTCTTCGACGCCGCTTCGGGGTTATCGAATTTGCGCCAAGTGTTGTTGGGTACCTTCGAGATTTCAAGGATTTAGAACATATAGGGTGGGCCTTGATTACAACATTCGATAAACTCCAGTTTCTAGGTATAACTCAATTATAATTATAACTGGGGAATAAATCTGTTACAACTAATAATTCTTATAACCCTGAGGAAAATAACGAATGAAAAATAGTCAAAGGCAAGAAGAACAGAAGGAAGCAAAGACCTGCTTTGGTAGTTGGAAATTTCTCTGGGCCAACTTCAGTAGAAGGTGTCAAGAAATACAAGGCACTGCATGTCTCAAATTTGAGACCCACTACTACAGCTGCCGATTTGGAGAGTTTTCTTAGTCAAAATTTTACTGATGTCAGATGTGAACTATTGAAGTCTCGTTATCCCGATATTTATGCGTCCTTGAATGTACTTATTCCTGAGGATGAATACAATAAAGTGGCAGTTCAATCAAACTGGCCAAATAGATGCAGTGTTCATTCTTTTCATCAACGCAGGTTGTCGATAGAAAACCGTTCAATTTGCTAATTGAAAATTTCTCGTCCCCTCCAGAATATGACTTTTGGAAATTTCGGCTTTTGCAATTGAATATTCATCACTAACAAGATGAGCGACTTTTCTGTGTTATGATCAGACCAAAAACCCAATGTTATTAGTGTTGCTGAGCATTGGTGTAATGAAGCTAGCCTGAATGTAATGTCATTACCGGGATATAAATTGGTGACTAGTTTTTGCCGGCCAACACGAGAGCATGATGGTGTTGCTATTTTCGCCTAAACTGGTATGGATGTGTTGGAATTACCAATCTCAAGTCTCTCAGAAGAAATGGAGTATGAGTTCTGTGCTGTGAAGATGGTGCGCGAAAACTTAAGGATTCGTATAATTAGTGCTTATATTTATATTCTATACTAAAATTAAGAATATTGATGCAATTCTGTACATTATATAAATATTTTTAAAAATTTTTAAAAAATTAAAAAAAAAAATTAGCCTTCTACATATTTAATTCCAAAAGATTATATTTAATGATAATAACTTCTGAAAATAAATTAAAATAATGTCGTATAAGTACCACTTATATCATGACATAAAATAAACATTCATTATAAGACATCCGAATGGTATAACAAAATCCAATAAATAAAAATCATTAACCAAAATCCTATAAATTAAACATTTTGAATAGACAAAATTTTGTTTCTGCTTATCAATCTTATGAAAACCAATATCTTTCAAGAATATCCAACATAATCTTGAAAGATATTGGTTTTCATAAGATTGATAAGCAGAAACAAAATTTTGTCTATTCAAAATGTTTAATTTATAGGATTTTGGTTAATGATTTTTATTTATTGGATTTTGTTATACCATTCGGATGTCTTATAATGAATGTTTATTTTATGTCATGATATAAGTGGTACTTATACGACATTATTTTAATTTATTTTCAGAAGTTATAATCATTAAATTTTTTTTTTAATTTTTTGAAATTTTTTTAAAATATTTATATAATAGAGCAAGAGCCCGTGAACCCCAGACCTTCGTTATTTTATAAAAGCTGAAAGTTTGTCGGCGCATGCTCCCAACACAGGTAAGAACGAAGGCCCATTATGAAATTCGGGTTGTAGTGGCTTTGGCAGGTAAACGGTACTAAAGGTGTGTAAAATACTAATATAGTTTCGTCAAATTATAAAGAGCGATTTTTTGGTATTACCTTTAGAATACTATTAAAAATCACATTATCCATTGCCAGACACTTTACATCGTGGTAACCCCTTGCCAGACACCCTTAATGTTCAGGTCATAATAATTCTACTTACGTTATAGTATAAAGGCTGGTTTTTATACATGATACTTGGGTAATGAGTAGATGATGTTTTCTCAATAGCCAGACATTTTTGATAGTTCCAACCCCTTGCCAGACAAGCATATAGGGTAGCTGTAGAAACGAGCCCGAGGTACTATACGTACGTGAGTGCGAGTGAGATGGCGAGTTAGGTCTATTGCGATCCCGTAACGTGCAGCTGTTATTTCTACTGCGCATGTATTGTTTAGTGCTCAGTATATGTTTTCATCAACAAAAATAACATTATATGTTATCTTGAAGTTTTATTAATTTAATGTTTATTATTAATTAATAACATTGGATATTCCGAATATATCAAAAGAATTAAGTGAATTCAATATTATTAGTAGATGATACGTAGTGTATGATAAGTAAAATATATGTTTACGATTTGTTTATGTGACTAATTAAATAAAAGTGAATTTGTATTAAAAAAAAATCATGGGTGATACATTAATTTGTGTTTTTTGCAACAAAAGTAGCGAAAAAATAATATTATTTTCTGACGAGACATTGAAAAAATGTGAATTAATTTTAAAATTGCGAAAAAAACATAACCTGAAATATAATAATATCATTCTTCCACGTGAATATACAGAGGGTGGCTATCATAGGGAATGTTACAAATCATTTACAGGGTTAATGAAAAAATATTTTACCGCAGAACCAAAAAATTCTGAAAAGAATGTCGGATTGATAATTGATGTTGATGCAGCACGGCTTCAATTATTCATCAATACATATCAGGTCTCAGATATTAATGAAGCATTTAGTCGTAAAAAGCTACGAAATTTTGACGCTAGTAGTCTGCCACCCTGTAAATCTGAACTGCTACAACAATTTCTGCGAGCCAACTATGTATCTAGCATTTGGAATCATGCAAACCATCAAATTCCATCAATTTATCATCCTGAAGAAAATGGTTGGGTACTCGAAGACAATCAGTATCATTTTAAATGGTTCGAAGGTGATCAGTTACCAAATTTCGTCAGAGATTCATTGAAAACTGTCTCAGGTATAAATATTACTTCTAACCATTCAACATTTTTTTTTTACTTTTAATCCAATAAAATTTTTCAAATTTTCTCAGAAACTGACGAAGAAGAAGAAGACCACAATATCGAATGGACCAACAGTGACGAAGAAAATGATGACAATGATGATTATTATGATTATCAATAAATTAACAGTATTTCTTATACATTATGATACTATGTCATATTACCGATCTATTTTTTTACCCTTCATTATAACTTATAGTGTCACTAATCTATCTTTAATAAAATTTTTGAAAAATATTTCTATTTGGCTTTTCTATTTAACCAGTTACTGACAGATTAAATTGAACTTTTTAACAATTTCGAGTAGTTGTAGCAAGGAATGTCATTTGTGCAGATATTTTTAAAATTTACATCAATTATTAGTCACATAAATTGGCCAAAAAGTTTATTTGGATAAGTCATTCTAATCACGAATCTCTTTTTAACATTTACATAGATTGTGCGGCAAAGAGGTTGAAAATAGCAAAAAAATATCTGACTAAGGAGAAAACATCATCTAATAACTACCTAAGTATCATATAAAAAATCAACGATTTCATTATAACGTAAGTAATAGTATTATTAATATTTTTCTTATAATTAATAATGAATACTAAATTTATCGTAAAAAATAGCATATATTATTTTTACTGATATACGCATGTACAAAGTACTAAACAATACAAGCGCATCTCACTCGCACTCACATACGTATAGTACCTCGGGCTCGTTTCTACAGCTACCCTATATGCTTGTCTGGCAAGGGGTTGGAACTATCAAAAATGTCTGGCTATTGAGAAAACATCATCTACTCATTACCCAAGTATCATGTATAAAAACCAGCCTTTATACTATAACGTAAGTAGAATTATTATGACCTGAACATTAAGGGTGTCTGGCAAGGGGTTACCACGATGTAAAGTGTCTGGCAATGGATAATGTGATTTTTAATAGTATTCTAAAGGTAATACCAAAAAATCGCTCTTTATAATTTGACGAAACTATATTAGTATTTTACACACCTTTAGTACCGTTTACCTGCCAAAGCCACTACAACCCGAATTTCATAATGGGCCTTCGTTCTTACCTGTGTTGGGAGCATGCGCTGACAAACTTTCAGCTTTTATAAAATAACGAAGGTCTGGGGTTCACGGGCTCTTAGACTATAATTTTATATACCTTCTATCAAGAATTAACCTCTATTTATGTTATGTTAATTCTGTACATTGTTCATTCCTGTGTGGTGTTTTCAATATTGACTATTTGAGTGATGGTAAGGCTACAAAACTGTTGAATGACCTACTAATTTGCTTGAAGATAACTTCTCTGTTGACAACCCGAATTTTCACCAACAATAATGGTCATACATCGTCTTCAAAAGTAGACTACATTACAACAGATGGTAACTTGAATCACTGTAAGGCAAACGTATTCGAATGTCACTTCAGTGATCACTTAGTCATCTCGCTTGATTGTTTTCTCAAATTGATGATGATACTCGTATGAGTACACAAAGATAAAAACTGAGTAGATATAACATCTGTAAAATTAAATGAACTGGTGCTTGAAATATCTAATTCTTTTTTTAACGATGTTTATTCGACCCCTGATGTTGATGTGTCTTTCAATTTATTTATGGGCACGATAAACTTTGCGGTGAATAAGTGCTGCCCATTGAGACATAGCGATGTTTCGGATAATATGACTATCAAGTGGATAACAACCGTGGTTAGGCGTGCTAGCAATGATCTGAAAAACTTGTTTTGGTTACATAAAAACTGTCAAACCAAACTGTATAAAAGAGTCAATGCAGACTATCATCAGTTTTTGGAATACTCTAAGTTGGAATTCCATCGGAGACTCATAAACTTGTCTGATAATAGAAGTAGGACGGTCTGGGGAATTATAAACCGAGAAACTGGCAGATTAAAACATTGTGATTATCCCAAATTAAATTTAAATGGTCAAGTATGTTCTGAACTTACCAAAGTTTCTGATGCTTTTGGGAAATACTTCTCATCAGTGGTGACGTCCTACCTTATTGAAACTTATGGTGACAGGATATCTGACTCATGCACGGTTTCTCCAATGGTGGCGACAACTTTTTTCTTCCACCCAGTAGACAAATATGAAGTACTTGATGCTTTTAAGCTTTAAAAAAAAAACAAAACGACTCCTGGTCCAGACTGTGTTTCTGCAAGAATTTTAAAGACGATGTGGCAGATCATCTAGCACATATGATTAATCTGTCGGTTTCTTCTGGTGTATTTCTTGATATGTTGAAGCATGCAACTGTGCTGCCAATATATAAGAAAAATTATGCTTATAGCATAATTTTTTTTTCGAGGTAGTAGAAAGGGTGGTAATGAGTCGTACGACTGATTACCTGAATAAGTACAATCTAATTTCTAATTGTCAGCACGGATTTTGAGCTAAAAGATCGATTCAAAGTGCTGCTCTTCACTCTTTCTACCACATTTATAGCTCTTTGGATGGGGGACTTTGTGTATGTGGTATTTTTTTTGATTTTCACAAGAGCTTTTGATTGCATTGCACCACCAGTTTATTGCAGCTTTTGATTGCATTGCACCACCAGTTTATTATCAGTAAATTGTACAATCTACGTTTCAGGGGAAATTTTTTAGATTGGATTTCAAGTTTTCTATCAAATCGATCCATGTCCGTGAAAGTTCTTGAGAGATTTTCAAATAGTTATGAAAGTGAGTTAGGTGTTTCTCATGGTTCTGTTTTAGGACCGCTACTGTTCATTCTCTTCATTAATGACTCGCCCTTCTTCATTGTTAATGAGTGGTTGGTCATTTTTGTCGATGACCTCTGTGAATATGTCCAAGACTGAATCAGTCGTATTCGAGGCAAGGAATTCTTTGGCAGAGCCACTTTGTCTGCATGAACAAAACAGAGGGTTGAAACCAAGCGGTTCAATAAAGTTTTTGGATGTGTACGTTGATAAGAACTTGAGATGGTGTGAATACGTAGACCATGTTTGCGGAAAACTGAGCTCATGTTTTTACGCTATAAGACGCATTATAGACTCACTTTCCTTTGACGCAATTCTGAATGTATGTTATAGTTTTATGTTACAGCCATATGGCCTATAATATTTTGGTGTGGGGAATTTCTGTTGAATTCAATAGAGTTTTCCTATTACAAAAGAGAATAGTAAGGATGACCTGCAGGCTTGGTTCTCGAGATCACTGCAGACCTGTATTTATTGCTGATGGTATTCTCACAGTACCTTGCCGGGGCGGAATTTGCGTTAGCGGCAAAACACCCTTGGGTCTCGTAGATCAAAATCAGTCAAGAAGCCTACCGCCGCGAAATTCTCGAGGCCGTAGTACGTGGGCCCAGCAGCGACACACATTGGACCTTTCAACAGAACTCCGCTCCGGCTCACAAAGCGAAAATGACGCAAGAATGGTGTAAGACCCAATTTCCGGGTTTCATCACATCTGCAGAATGGCCGCCATACTCGCTGGATCTCAACACAATCGAGTACAGCGTGTGGTTGATTTTGGAGCTCAGGGCGTGTGCTAAACACCACAAAAGTAAGGAGTCGCTGAAGCCATTCCAACCGACGTTAATAACTGTAGTAAGTTGAAAGTTAGTAAAAACGATGGACGAGAATTTTGAAGCACCAATACTTTAATCAATGGGCCGATTCATTCAATTTCAATCAATGGATCGATTCATTTAAATGTACCTCAGGAGATCTTGGGAACGGAAGTTCGCGATTATGATTTTAGTGCAGACGACACAAAGGAAAACCTTCAATGATAAGATTGGGAATTCTCAGTAATGTCGAGATATCAAATCGACAATACAAAAGATCTGGATGGTTAAGACGTGCGTAGGTGTTTTGAAGCGATGGGAACTTCGAAAGAAGTCGACATAGGAAACTTTTGTGTAGAAGGAAAGAACTCAACGTTTTTCAAGTTGGAAAAAGTGGAGTCGTCGTTTGGCACTAGTGACAGATAGTCACTATTCAGTTCGTGGTCGATATAGTTTAGTTTAATTCCGTTTGAAAAATAGGGGGCTAAAATATAATGTTTGTCCTTGAAGGGGTGTAAGGCCAACCAACACCCCATGTAGAGGTTTCAGCTTTTGAACATGGTATCTGGTTTTGTTGACAGGTATCCAGAAAAAGGTAGGATTTATTTTTTCTGTAACTTTACTAACATCTTTTTATTGGCTTTAAATGGAAATTGTTTATAATTAAGAACCACAATATGACTTGTTAAAATTAACAGTCCATAGTCATGAAGCCTTGATTTGAATGATACTTATTACTTGAATCCAGAATATCGTTTTACATATTTTGTTTTTCAGAATAGTGTGAAAAATTGTGATAATTTAATATTATATCGATTGACACTATATATGTTCATTATATGTGATATTTTATTTAAATGTGTTATTTTTGCTCTATCCATCTCCTCAGAAAATACTTTTGAAAGAGAAGACTTATCCTTCGTGTGACGAGCTCGAACCCAAGTTCTTTCCAAAAAGAAAGTTCAGTAAAATGATTTAATATACAGGGTGTCCCAACGAAAATTTGACCCCCCAGAACTGAGAAACGAAGAATTTTCGAAGACTTAAAAAACAGGTCAACTTCTATTCCGAGGGGAAAGAAATTTCCATCATGAGCTCCGACAAAACCACCCCCATGAAGGTGGCATCAACCTACAACATTTTTTGAATAGGAAAGAGATATCGATGGTTAGTTAGATTGAAAGTTATTTATGTTCTGTGCACAACCCAGGTAAAATTTTCAAAATCGGTGCACTATTCAAGAATTAATGTAATTTGAACTTACCATCAAAAGGTGATGTTGAACTGTCCAAACTCAAGAACCTAACGGTTTTGAAGAATCCACAAATAATTTTCAAGTTCTGTATTAGGGAGAAATAATTCCTATGACGACATTGTTACGAAAAAACCACCTGAGGGTAGCAACAACCCCCAATTCTTTTTTGAATAGGAAAGAGATAGCGAATGTGAAATTTTCGATTTCGGTAATTTTTTTTTGAGCAATTTGATATCGAACATGATCAGAAGGGTAACTCAAACAGAAACCCAGCACATTCAAATACACCAGATAAGGTAAAAATAATAAGAAGTAATGATAGGGAACATCCAGTTAAACCCTTTTTTACATCCCAACATAAAACGTATTAATACCAATGTATTAAGAAAAACTATATGTATAAGTGTGTACATTAACATACAAATAAAAGAAAATCCACTATTCAAAAATCATACAAAATTCTCAAAATAAAGGATGGAATAAAAATAATTGAACTAAAATTCCAACATTATATAGCTATTTCGTTCTCTAGACCTCTTCATCAAAACTTAACTCACCAAATAAAATAAAACATGGAACGAATAAACTCGACCTAAGTTTTAAAGCATCCAAAATAAAACAGCGATGATCAACGTGTTGTTACCATCAACCAATAATCATTTGTTCTCGGAAGACAGAAAAGCATAACAAAAATGATTCACCATAATGTCTCATGATAAAAAAAATAACCAGAATTTCAAAAATAATAAATAATTAAGGAATATATTGTAGATATTTAGACTCCATGTGAAGTTTATTCATAACTTAAAGAACAATTTGAAAATGAATCAATATTTGATAGAAGTCTCGCTCAATTATTTTTATTTTATCCTTTATTTTGGGAATTATTGATAATTTTGGAATAGTGGATTTTCTTATATTTGTATGCTAATATACATACTCATATAGTTTTTGTTAATATATTTGTATTAATAGGTTTCAAGTCGGGATGTTGAAAGGTTTTTCCGAGACATTCAAAAATATTTTATATTGATTATATATAAGGATATAATTTTTATAGTTTCTGTAAATAAGTTCAATATATATTGTAGAAGATAGAATATATAATTCTGAATTTAAAGTCAAAGATTCATCTCTTTTTAGAAGAGTTCATAATATTCTCCATATTTGTTCAAGATAAAACGACCCATTGGATAGATGTCAAATATTAAACCAACTTTCTGTCAAAACACGAGTTTTTTCAACTGAACTGGAAAATGTCCGATAGTTGGCTAACAGATTCTTTTATTCTGCTTTTCATTTTAACAGAAATTCCTTTACAAGTTGCGCAAATTTCAGTGGGTCACATTTTGATTGCATGATTTTAGAGGTTTATTACTTAAGAAAATAACAAACCGAATATGAAAACGGAAATGAATGCAGTAACAGTACAATTCTGTCCCATCTGATTAACACAACCAGGACAGAATTTCATTCCGGGACAAATCCTTCCTACGACGGGCATAAATGAAACCCAAACAAAAGCCAACCACAGAACCCATGTTGAAAGAATTAAACAACGCTTTTCACGGGGTGAAATTTGTTCGCCATGTGTCCTCACCCTACTTGGACTTTACATAATGGAGGTCCAGCCAAGCTGACTCAACAAAAGAGAGAAGATAGGATCCCCGAAACATCGAATTCACTTGGTTTGATTAAAATACTGGGCACAGAGCGAACGTCTATTCTCATTTATTAGATTCACACTCTCGAATAATTAAATGTCTGGCGCGGGCCAAACAACATGGCCATTCTTCTTCTATCGCTACACATGACAATTTCCATTCGGGTCCGGACGACGGAACGGATCCGGTTCCCCGGAGGGATTTTTAAAAGGTAAAATCCGACTACTACTCAACTTCATTAGTTGCGGTCGCTTTCGGTCGAATTTATCCTTTCCAATTTCTCCTACACGGGCAGCTGAGCGCATTTGCTTATTTATTGTTGAACCGTGTGTGATGTATGTCTCGGAGATTTCCAATTCGGGGACAGAGGGAAATTGGGGACTTTTCTGCTTATTTTGCTGATTCAACCTGCTGCTTCCGCATGATTCCATCTGATTCCAGGCGTGACTCCAAAAGGAAAAAGACTGATAACCAGATAGATCTATCAGTTGGTAGATCATTAAGTTTATAGATCATTGATTCGGTAGATCAGTTGAGCGGACAAGGCAACTCAATTGGTAATATCTTTATCTCAAATTCAGATTCAGGCTCATATGGGACCACAATGACCTTCTAGACACCATCTATCAAAATAAGTTGGTCAGACCGCGTCATAACAAAAGTCTACAAAAGATTTGATTTCTTCAAATTCCTTACCTTGCGAGATCCTTCGGTACTTGATGCTGATCTCTAGCTTGTTCACCGTGAATTCTACCGGTAAGGTAACTGGCATGTAAGCATAGCTCTTTCACCAGGTGACTACTCACAAGTCTTCACAATCTGCCCCAAGAAGCGGAAAGTGTGATGAGGGTTATGCATTGTCATCGCGCATAGCGAGAACCACTATGAAGAGGTGAAACCACCAGCTTCCAGATTCGGCTTCAGTTCGAAAACCTACACCGTGACTGGTAGCAGCGAAGCACTATGCAACCTCTACTGGCCTCAATCTTCATTAGCCGCCATAAATTTTCAATGGGACCAAGATCTGGTGAAGCTGCTGGCCATGAAATGGTTGTCACTTGGTGTTCTTGCATCCAAGCTTGAGTATAGGCTGAAGTATGATATTTTGCATTATTCTGCTAAGAACGCCACCCCTCTGGATATAAAGCAGGAAAAAATCATTTAGAATGCCACAAAACTTTTCACTAATAATGGTATCATCAACTGAACAGAGAAGCGTAGCAGCACGCTGAGATATTGCTCATTATGGGGATTTTTTCAGTTTCCTCAATATGAAGTCGGGTCTTTTCAGTGACATACAGACGATTTCTGGACATACTTTTATATTTCGATGATTTCCCAATCTATTAGACAATTTTCGAAATCCCAGACGCGGATTGTGTCGTTCTAAGGCCAATAAAGCGTTTAAATTTTTAATCTTACGCAGTGTTGCTGAAACTCGTCTATGCCTCATATCCATTCCATTTTTATCCTCTTTATTGTCTTTATCCCAGTTCAGTCAATTGCACTATTTTTTTACCGTTTCGAAAACCTTTTCTATACAAATATTCTACATGATTTCTTTTTTGTAGTTGCGAGATTTCTTCATAAATTGTACAATCAACAATATTTGACAAATAGTGCTACCATGCAACTTTGGCCATAGCCGACTATCTGCATAATGAATTTTATACATTATTTTTGCCTTACAAAAAAGAAGTATATTGAAATTAGGAAAAAATAAATAATAAATAATAAATTCCGGATTCTTTTTATAGTTTCTACCCAAGATCGAGCAATAGGGGATCCTTATAACATATAGACATTAGTTTTTTTTAAATTGACACCTTTAGATTTTGAATTGAGTATATTATCATATCTATAGATGGTTTTGGGCTGAACCCTAATGACGAAAATTATTTATCCATGTTGTGTCCAATATCATACAAGGAAAAATGTTTATAGACAAATATCATTGTTATATTAATACAATATATATAGTGAAAATTTTCATATTTGTGATACCTCTGATAAGAAACTATATTTTGATAAGAATGAATCTCTTCTGATGTTAATCAGAATTTCGCAATAAAATGGTCTCAAAACAGTCCGAAAATATTATTCCATCAAATTGAAATATCATGGTATAACCAAAGAGAAAGAAAACACCGAACCTGGAGTTTCCGATTTCTACTCCAAACTTGATATCTGTGATAAATGTAACTTTTAAAGTCGCAATTAGGTAATTAATGCGACGGCAGAATCAGCATGAGTGGAAATACACGTGATGCAGTTTTTGTTCAGCGACGCTCGGAAAACTAGCGAGCTTTTTGCAAAGTTGAGTTATGATTATTGCACGCCTCCAGACATAAGTAAAGTTTAAATTCAAGACTTATTGCTGTTAGGACTTTCTTGTGTGTAGTTTCCATGCTATGACAAATTGTGTCTGCTATATTATGGCACACTGATTTATGGGAGGACCTAAACGTTCCCGCTTTGGAGCGAACCTTCTTTTCGTTACGCCAACGTCGGACAAAATCGGCCATTGCATCGAGTAAGCGAGAAATTGACAATCGAAAATATGTGATGAATTCCGATCGGAAATTTTCGCCGAAGGAATTCCCGAAGTGAATGTTTATTCAGAATAATTCAATCAAAAATATGAAGTAATTACATAAATTATGAATTCAGAATCTACCATACTTGATGAAAGTTCTACGAAATTGTATCCATTGGTGGGAAAACTCAAGAGAAGACAACAGAAACCATAAAATACTCGATTAAAAATATAAGGCATTATATGTTTTCGATGATTGTTCTCAATCATTGTAATTATGTTATTTATGGCGAGCGGGCGTCTGTCCACCCTACCACTGCGTCCGCACGGACTATTGTGGTTCAACCCTAATTTATATGTCCCCGACGAGATCCAGTTTTTAGATAAAACCGATAATCTGGTTCAGGGGTAATTTTTTCAGTTCTCTGTGGGCTATAAAAGCCTGGCCAAAGACCTCGAATCTGATGCGACTCACCGCTGGGCACTCTGAGACGATATGCATGGCTGTTTCAGTGTCCTCAAGACACAGCCTGCATTCATCGTCTTCAGCCAGACCGATTTTGTGCAAATGCGCTTTCAGTCTGCAGTGACCTGTCATAATTCCGACAAGTGTTCTTAGTTTGGCCCTATCCAGGCCTAGCGCTAGGTTCGCCATCTTTTTGTTCGAAGCTGTTCCAAGGAACAACTTCGAATGTTTCAGGCCAGAATGGCTCCGCCAGAAAGACTCTAGCCTTGAGTTCATTCTGCCTGTTATCGCCTCGTTAGCCACGTCATGTGGTATTCCCAGGAATGGTTCCGGTCCTACCAGAGGCAGCGCAGCTCCAGCAAACGCCAGCCGATCTGCCTCCTCGTTACCCAAATAGTTTGAGTGGCTCGGTATCCAAACCAGAGTGACTCCGTTATACATACCGAGCCTGTTTAAAGCCGTGCGGCAACTCCAGACTGTTCTTGAGATACAAGAGCTCGATTCTAAAACTTTTAGTACTGACTGACTATCAGTAAATATTTTGATTTTACCGTGGTGAATTTGCCGTTTTATCAGCAGTTCTGCCGCGGTCTCAATGGCAAATAATTCTGCCTGGAATATGGTTGCGTTTTTGACCGAGACTCAATGAGATGTTAATTCTCGGTTTGCTCCCATAGACTCCCGCTCCTATTCCGTTCGTCGTTCGCGAGCCGTCTGTGAACAAGCCAAGGTCGGTTCTCAATAGAACCTCAGCATGCTGGGTCCATTCGTCCCGGCTGGGGACGATTACATTGAAATTCCGTTCTTGGCTCGTGACTTTTGACATAAGATCCGAGGGCATCGATAGGATACTGTTCGTTAAAAGCTCGTCCAGCAGTCCTAAGCCTCCCATCAGTGTTGCCTCTGGCCTGTCAATCGCCAGTTGATATAGTTTGTATGTGATCCGTTCCGCCTTTCTCTGCACGAGTAGGTGGAGGGGTGGTAGATACGCACTTTCAATCATTAAATAACTCTTACTTTTAGAATTAAACATATCAACAAGATCAGAAACTTATCAGTTCAACAAAAACCCAAACACAATTAACTAGGAACACGTGTCCTATCTGACAGTAATCTTGTAATTGAAACAAACAACTTATTTTAAGGTTGATACAAGATGTGTCACAAGTCATGAAAGCAGCTAAATTTTTCTTCTAATGAGTCTCTACACTGTATTGGGAGCACAGATTAATTCGCCCTTGGCAGGCGAGAAGAGCACTCAAAGAGTTAATTACTAGAAAATACTTCTCTGGTTCCAAGAAAATGTTCATCCAAGCCAAAAATTTAATCCAGGCAGAAATTATCCAGAAAAAACTAATCCAGAAAAAACTCCAGTCAAACATTAGCAGCCTAAAGTCTTCATTTGGCAGATTTTGAGCCAATTACTTCAAATAAAAATATGGTAAATATAGTAGTATAAAGTTCTAGAAATCGAGACAGTGTAACATACATCTGTATAACAATTCTATACTCAAACAAACTCGACAAGGTTTTGTTGATAACAGAGGTAAATTGCAGATATGCGCACGTTTCAAACTGATTGGTTTTCGTCAGTGCAATCTATGCTAGTGACTCCAAATCTGTCAAGTATCTATATTCGCTATACACAGAGACACTAAGGTATTAATAATACACTAGCGCCATCTAGAGTATGCAAAATACATACAAGACATACCTTTGCGAGTTAATTCAAGTAAAGAAATATATTCTCGATATTTTCACGTTACTAACGCAGGAAAAAGTTTCCTCATGCTCAAATCAGACCATGATTTGCAGTAATGTTCATAATTAGCATATTCATATCCAAATAAATTAATTTGGCTGATCTGTACCAAAAATCATTAACAAGGAGTATGAGCTATGGTAAGATCGGCCGAATTAATTTATCTGAATATGAATATGCTAATTATGAGCATTACGGCAAATTATGGTCTGATTTGAGCATGAGTACAGTTTTTTCTGCGTTAGTAACGTGAAAATATCGAGAATACATTTATTTACTGGAATTAACTCGCAATGGTATGTTTTGTATGTATTTTGCATACTCTTAATGGTGCTAGTGTATCATTAATACCTTGGTGTCTCTGTGTATAGCGAATGTAGATACTTGACAGATTTGGAGTCACTAGCATAGATTGCATTGACGAAAACCAATCAGGTTGAAACGTGCACATGTCGGAAATTTGCCACTGTGACCAAAAAAACCTTGTCGAGTTTGTTTGAATATATAATTGTTATACTGATGTATGTTACACTGTCCCGATTTCTATAACATTTTATTACCATAATTGCTAATGTTTGGTGGAAAAGTTGAGGCCATTTTTCATGATATGATCAATATATGATCCATATTCAATGACCAGTTTGTAGGAATTCCAGACTTTAATGAATATTTATGAGTACAGATGGATTTCAATTGAAGTCTTGTTAAATAGGCAAGTAGTTTCAGTTCTTATCGTCAATCAAGATGAAACAAACTATTCGCTTCACGACTAACTATCTACCATTTTTTCTGCATTTTTAACATCCCTACAAGCAAGCATCGAAATTCGCTGAAGACCCCAATAGATCAACCAAGCCCAGGATTTATAGCGCCTCAATTCGCAGCACAAATTACGCTATGCTTCTTCCCGAAATCAATTACTCTTTTTCGGACGGAGGCATAAATCCTTCTTTCATTAACACCATATTTTGTGGGGATGGTGCGAATAAAAATAGACTATCGGCGGCGGTGATGGTGGCGGAATAATGTAGCGACGGTATTGGATTCTCTGAAGTAACTGCACCCGCTGTCCGAGTGATTTATACCGCCGCACATTATTCTGCAATTCAAATGAGGTATTTCGCCGGCTCCTTCCTAGATGTCCCTGTTGTCTGGCTGTTACCGCTTCAACCGCCGCGTCGTCGAATTACTCGAAGCGGAAATTTATGGGCATTCTTTAATTTTCGCGATACAGAAGGGTCTCATTGGCGAAGGCAATCGGGGCTTATGGGGAATGGGATATATTTGCATCGTCTTGCTGGAAGATTTACGCAGCGTGGAAAAGTACGATTTACAGTTGCAGATTGGGACGAATTTATGTGCTAATGGCTACATATTTTCGAAAAAGAGTGACGGAGTGATCATTAATAGACATGATGTTACTGGAAGGTGCGAAAAATATAAGAATAAAGTTTTTGATTGTCTCTGTTTTCACTTGACGAAAATTCATCTTCAATATGAGAAAAACAAATATTAACTTCCGCTATTTTATTGATCTTCACGACAATGATTTCGTGATTCCATGACTTCATCAGGTCAGTATTAAAACAAAGGTATACAATGCAAAACATGACCTGAAATATACAGCTCTGGTACAAAAATTATAGTGGTAACAAGAGATGGTTTACAATCAATGAAAAATGTTAAGTAGGGGAATCTGTTTAAATCTATTTAATCATTCAAAAAATTTGTCTTTTATTATATCTATTGACCTCTAAATTTTCTAATCGATTTAGTTTATGATTTTTGTTTTCGATATGTAATATTTCATAGTTTGGATTAAAATTATGACGTGTCTCTAAAAAATGGTTGGCATAAGTTGAATTTGGTTTATTATTAATGCAACATTTTTCATGTTCTCCGGTACATGGAATGAACGGCCTGTCTGTCCCACATATAGGCATGGGCAATCACTACGTGTTAACTTGAAAACTCCCGATTTTTTGTTAAGTTAACGTGAATGCCCATGTGTATATGTGGGACAGACTGTTACCGCTGTTCATTTCAAACAAGGATACAAGAACATAAAAAATGTTACATTAATGATGAACCAAATTCAACTTATGCCAACCAATTGTTAGGGGCTGGTCATAATTTTGATCCGAACTATGAAATATTACATATCGAAAACAAAAGTCATAAACTAAATTTGTTAGAAACTATAGAGATCAAATGAAATAAAAAAAGGTTTTTCACTTGGTAGAAGAAGTGTAACAAAATTTGAATATCGAAAAAGATTAAATCTGTCAGTCTTCTATAATTTTAATTTAAAAAAATTTTAATAAAAAAACTTTTAGAATTAAATTAATTTCTACATAAGCACCGCTCATATTTAATAGATGTATATAATCAAAACTCAATATACAAAGTCAAATGGAATAAATAAACCAACAAATATAAATAGTCACTTAAAATCAATAAATAAATTTTTGAAGCAGACAAAAATTTGGTTCTGATCTTACCATTATGAACACCAATTCCTTTTCAAAAACATAAAACACAACTTAAGGACTTCATATAATTCATTTGTAATATTTAATAGATTTCAATATTCATATAAGTTAATTCAGAAATCTCTCAAAACATGCACGATATCTTCAAAAAACAATTAGAATTCCGATAATCTCTTCATCGGCCCTAAATAATATTTAAAATATCAAAATCGACTAACAATGAGTATATCTGACCTCAAAGTGGTACCGGAAATCGCTTAAATATTATGGAATGTCAACGGTTTAAAGATAACCTTATTATACCTTACAGTTTTCTGTGATTTTGAGACGAAGATAGACAGACTTTTTTTTGAAATTAAAATTGTAGAAGACTGACAGATTAAATCTGTTTTGATATTCAAATTTTACTAGAGAGATCAATAGATATAATGAAAGACAAATTTTTTGAATGATCAAATAGATTTAAACAGATTCCCCTACTTAACATTTTTCCTTGTTTGTAAACCACCTCTTGTCATCCTTCTATTTTTTTTACCAGAGCTGTGTGTTTAAGGTCATATTTATTATATTTATTTTATAATATTCACCTGATGAAGTCATGGTATGACCAAACAATTGTCGTGAGGATCAATAAAATAGTGGAAGTTAATATTTGTTCTTCTTATATAAAAAAAGATATAGTGTCCTAAGTTCAATTTGATTTAAAATTTTCAGAAATATATTTTTTAATAGTTGTTGTATTTCCACAAGGTTCTTGTATCTACTTATTTCGAGCAGAACCTTGAAATTCTTCAATGAATTATATGAATCTAAAAAGCTCATGATCTACTTATGAACGGGGTGTTGCTCCTTACTAATAGGGTCCAAAGCTATCTCTTGAAATTCTTAATCCTTCTATTCAACGCACGTCGTCAATCGACTATCAGTAACCAATTTCTCCAGGTTTGAACAATCTTCCGAATAATCCAAAATTAATTGATACTATAGTCCGTCTAGAAAGTATCCGGAAAAAACAAAGCTGTAATTATTTAGAGTATATTTTTAATTCTTGAATTAGAAAAGTATAACCAAGTATTCATCTCATTTACTCATACAACCTCCATTTAACTGTAAACACTTGACTAAACGACGAGGTCCACCCGAAACTAGAGATCACCTCCATAATTTTCGGTGATGGTAGTCCAGGATTGTGAAACTGACTGAATTAAATCAACTCTATTTGGTGGCACTGCTCATTCAACTTCAATCTTCATTAGTCGCCATATATTTTCAACGGAACTACGATCTGGTGAAGCTACTGGCCATGAAATGGTTTGGTGTTCTTGCATCCAAGCTTTAATATAGCATCTTGCATTATCCTGCTGAAAACGCCACCCCTCAGGATATAAAGCATGCGCAGTTTCAAGGGGAAAATCGTTTAGAATACCACAATACTTTTCACTGTTAATGGTACCATCAACTATACAGAGACGCGCAGCACCACTCTGAGATATGTTGCTATCCAAACCATTATTTTCGTGAGAAATTTGAAAATTTGAACGGTAACATGTTGTTTTGATAGGATTTTTAAGTGATTTCAACCAATTTTGAAACATTTTTCATCAGACATAAAGACATTATTGAAATTATCTTCTTGAAAACGTTGACAAAATTCTATCCATCGTTCCTTTTGTAAAGGTGCCATCATAGGGATTTTTTTGGTTTCCTTGATATATAGCCTTGTAGTTTCAGTGACATACGGACGATTTCTGGACATTCTTTTATATTTCGTTGTTTTCCAATTTTGTTAGCCAATTGGCGAGAGCCCTGGCGCGGATTGTGTCGTTTGAAACGTTTAAATTGTTTTCTTTAATCTTACGCGGTCTTCCTGAAACTGGCCTATGCCTCATATCCCTGTCATTTTTTATTCTCTTCATTGTCTCATACTCAGCACTTTTTCCTAGTTCGGTTGATTGTACTAAAGTTTTAACGTTTCGGAAACCCCTTCTAAACAAATATTCCACCTGTTTTCTTTTTTCTAGTTGCGACATTATTTCCTGTTGACAATCAACAATATTTGAAAAATAGTGTTGCCATACACCTTAAGTCATAGCCGACTATCTGCACAACCTTTGTCTTAGATTTTTTTACAAAAGAGAACTATATCAAAATTATGAAAAATAATAAATTCCGTATACTTTCTAGACGGACTCTATATTCTCCGAAAGAATGTCCGGAAATTCAACTTCAATTCGCTCAATTCCATCAAGTTATCAATAAATCTACCTCAACTAAGATGTTCAAAATGGACGTCGATCCTATTGGTGAAGAAAACATAATTACGTCGTAATTTTTCGAAAATCAACGCTTCTAGCGCTGAAGTAAAGAAGTACCGCAGTACACTTGACAAACTATAGCAAAGATCAAAATGTTTGAATTTCAACGGCACCCCAAAATGATGCATTTTCCCCCAAACTATTATCTCGGAATTCGACCTTTTCACCTTGTTTCCTAGAGGTGAATATTCGCCCGATTAGTTAATAACACTAACATGTGTCGCAGAACAATAAACTAATAAGGATCACCAAACATGATTTGCTCCAAGTGCAATGCTATGATTAATTAATAAAGCGAACCCATTCTCACAAACATGCAATCAAAATCCTCACCTCAATGACGTATTATTGATGCAGCGCACTCGCGGTATGTCTGCAAGGGCGTATTTACACGACAATTTGGAGACGATGTGACACGGACCAGACTGCCAAATGAATTAATTATTATTTTGCAGAGTCACGTGCATTGTTTAGCTAAAGGATTCCCCTGGGGATGAAGACGCGTTCTGGGTTTCATTCAATTAGAGAGCAGAAGCAGTTAATTCAATACCGAAGAACACATCAATGCCATCGCCATGGGAATATGGCGGAAATGAAAAGGAATTTAATTGTCAATTTCAACTCAAAAATGAACACGAGAAATAGAATAGATGGAATGGAGAAATAAAGGCAGAAAATTGTATTTTTATCTGCTTGATTTATGACATATGGCATATTTGATTCTACTTTGTACAAATGATGCTATACGATTCGATGTTTTTTTACATTTCGGAGCTGAAAGAACTGGGTACAAAATTGTCAGTTTCATGAAACATAATACGATATTTTCATTTAGACTGTACATATCAACTGCTTGTAAAATGTTAAGTATATTGAATCAATTTAAGTTTTCTCTTCAGAAAAGCCCAATTTCCTCTTGAAATTTGTATATGTATAGTGTTTCAGATCAAAATAATAAGATTTTAAAGACAATAACAAGAACACAATCTTCCAAAACCTATAAAATGTTACCAAAAATTCATAATAGTATTCACGCTCAATACAAAGTATGATCACCACGTGTGTCAATAACTGCTTGGCATCTTCTCTGCAAGTTTTCCATCAGGTAAGTGAGAATATCCTGCTCAGTTTGTTGCAAAAATTGTGGCAAAAGGTCTCGGAGCGGTTGAAGCGTTTTCGGCTGAGTACTGTAGGGCACCAAGTGTTATTGGTCTCAAGCGTGCTCGATTAGATTTAGATCAGAGGTTCTTAGAGGTAATAAGAAAAATCCTTGGTTTCTCTAGCAGTAATCACCTGGCGGAATTCGTGTTGCAGTACGTTATCATAAAAAAACAAATTTTCGCCAATAGCTGCGTGGAATTGTTGATAATTTCATCAACATATACCTAGAACGTCATGGTTCTTAAAAGAGTCATTTCTGTCATGGAAAAACTACACCCTGAACCATAATTATGCCTCCTCAGAAAGAATGATCACCACGTGCATCAATAACAGTTTGGCATTTTCTCTGCATGGTTTCCATCAAGTTATTGGAAATATTCTGCTCACTTTGCTTCAAAGTTGTGGCAAAAGATCTCGGAATTGTTGAAACATTTCCAGTTGTAATCTGTGGGGCATCAAGGGTTCTTTGTTATTGGTCTCAAGTGTGCTGGATCAGAATTAGGTCAAGGGATTTTAGATATAGTGAGCAATATCGTGGCTTTCTCTAGCAGTAATCACCTGGCAGAATCTGTGGTGAAGTAGATTATCATCTAAAATAAGAAATTTTCGCCAATAACTGCGTGAAATTGTTGATAACTTCAGCAACATATTCCTGAGAATTCATGGTTCTCAAAAGTACTTATAAGTCAGTTCTGCCATCCAAAATACTACACACTAAACCATAATTATGCCCCCTCGAAAAGAACGATCACCAAGTGCGTCAATAACTGCTTGTCATATTCTCTGCATGGTTTCCATCAAGTTCACCTTGCTGCCAAAGTTGTAGCAAAAGATTTAGGAGCTGTTGAAGCATTTTCGGCTGTGATCAGTAGGGCATCAAGTTTTCTTTGTTATAGGTCTCAAGTGTGTTCGATTAGATTTCGGTCAGGGGATCTTAGAGGTAATGGTAGATAGGAAATATCCTGTTTTTCTCTAGCAGTAGTCACCTACCAGGATATGTGTTGCAGTGCATTATCATAAAAAAAGATCGCCAATAGCTGCGTGAAATTGTTGATAACTTCATCACCATATGCCTAAGGCGTCTAACAAGTCAGTCCTGCCACCGAAAGATCTGCACCCTTAACCATAATTGTGCTTCCTTGAAAAGGATGGATCTCTAAAACATAGAACGGTGATACTGTTGTACGAGTTGACGTATCCACAGTCGTACTGGTTGACTATAAGAAGAAAGCCTATATTTGCACCCGTCAGTAAAGACAACGTATCGCCATTCATCTCGCTAGTGTACCCGTTCCAGCTCTAATCTTTGACGCTTTTATTCGCGATTAAGTGGAACTCTTGTTAGTTAGCTTCTCGATGTTAGATTGACGTCTTCTGACTGAGGTTACAGAAATAAATGAAGCTATGGCATCTCGAATTTACTTGCCATTCTGCAAGTGCTGAGAGGCTGTTTTTCTCACCGAAAGAACCAAAAAACGGTTTTCTACTGGAGTTTTAGCACGTGGTCTACTACTTCTAGGTCTCCGACGAAGAGTTCCAGAGTAAAGAATCGTGCCAGCGAACTTGATATCACATTTTGTCCAACATTGAAGAGCTTAGCCAGTACCAGTGGTGTTCGAATAGCCTGAAGCATCCCAATGACTCTGGTAGCATCTTTCACGGATAAAACTTGTCTTGGCATGAAGAAAATTCGATTATGTTCCCTCCAAAAACTGAATCATCACAGTTGGTACTGAAGTAAACTCGTAGTGAAAAAAGAAAAGTAAAAAACGTTTTATTAAATATAATTGATTTTACTTCCTTTTCAAAAATAAAATGAGTTTCCATCAAGTTAATACTGTTGATTTGAAACCAAAATCGCTAAACCACCACAGCGAAGGCTATAATAAAAAGATTAGAGGAAATTAAACTACAGTTTAATTTGCGCTAGCGATTTTGTCCGTCCACACATGAAACATCCTACTTCGTAAAATTCTTCATAGTGCGCCAATGAAATGATAAATAAAACTTGTCTTTCCTGAATGAATCCCAAATTGTCAACTCGATAGTGAAAATGCAAACTTTTACTCCTTATCTATTTATTTCAACTGTACAATTAAAATAGTGCCTCTATTTAGAATATAATACAATTTTACAGTTAGCTTGAAGTCCGAGATATATGTAAGGACTTATCTTTGAGGTTCTCCTGGAATATTGTTCTCCAAGGTTCTCCAAGAATAATTCCTATTCTACATATAATCAGCAGGTGTTCAGTTTCAAATTGTTCTAAATGACCAGTAGAGCGTCCGGAACCAAGATGGTGCAGTAATAAGATACTCTAAATCCGGCACAAGGAAGATTGTCTGGTATTAAGATAATCCAAGCAAAAAGGCACTCCAGCAAGATTATTCAGTTCTGAGAACATCCGACACTAAGATCTCCGGTACTAAAACGCCTTCTGATTAGACGTCTTATAAGAAACAATAAAATTTCAATATACCACGATTTTCATGGATTAGGTACGTTAATTCAATAAAAATACCACTATGTGTATCTTCGTGCAACCTCACAATACGAAAAAGAGAAATCTGGTATATTCTACGCTTCTTGAAACAATGCAACTCTACAGCACATGCGATAACAGCGTCGACTTTCATTGCGGAAACTCTTAACTTCTTAATGGTCTTAGTTTAATCACAATATTAGAGCATTATTAGCGATTGAAATTCAAATCAACGGTGAAGTGTTTTTTGACGTTACAGATTAACCTAGTCATTTGAGACCAATTCTGGCTCAAATTTGGAATTTAACAGGTATCTGGGAAAAACGACAGCTCGGTGTTCCTCAGAACAAGTTCGAAAAATGAGAATTTGCGACGCGATTCCTGAAAATGCGTTTAAAAATGTTTATTCGTTAGCGATTCAATGAAGTTCAATGAATAATTTATATTTTGTGTTTCATTAAACGATTTTTGGTATATTTTTGATACAGTAGTATACACCATGACAATATATATATTCATTGAAAAGTATTAACATTATGTTCACTTCGGAAATATTGATTACTAAGTTTCGTACGAATGGCCTCAGTTATTCAACTTATACTTAACATTTTCCATACTTTAACTTACACTGCAGTTAGTTTTTGTAGTAATCTACAAAATCAACTCAAATAAATTTGATCGACCCTGTGGTATCCTAATGACAGGGAAATAACATTAGACTATATTATCCTTTCAACTCAATGGTCATACATTATTACCTCAGATCACCATATTGCATGCGACCTTTCAAATAATTCCCATCATGTGACATGTTGACGGAAGCAAACCACAGAAATAACAATCACGGAAATGTAATTCGGAACGACTGTACAAAGCTATTTTTGCTAAATTATTTCTATTCCAACGAGGTAGTTAAAACTGCATAAAAGGAAATTCGGGTAATTTTCGACGCGTCTAAAATGATATTTTCCCTACTCGTTCAAATCTATAATTGATATGCCAGTGTTATAACCGTATAATTAAATCATAGAGTTAATCTCTAGTTTTTTAGCGAACGTTGTATAAAATGAAAGTAATAGCGTGAGTACTTAAAGTGGAATAATCTGCTCATCAAAAGTAAAAGATATTGATGTTTTCAGAAGATGCATATTTTCCGTATCATATCAATTTGTTTTCAATTACGTAAACTAAAAACGATTATAGAAACGTCTTCTGGTTCATTGTGAATTTAGTATTTCTCAAGTTTTATCATTTTTGTTGATTTTTTATTACACCAAGATAACTTTTGACCAAGGAAAATGCCAACAAAGCCTTTTGGTTGCTTCAGGCTGATCGAACACAAGTGCAAGTGGCCAAGTTGCTCAATGTTAGCGAAAGCCTGTTATCATATTTACTGGCACGTTACTTTTCACTAGAATTGTTCTTTAAAGACCAAGGAGCAGTAGACCACGTGCTAAAATGGCAGTTTTTTAACTCTTTCAGTGAAAAGACAGCCTCACACCACTTACAGACTGGAAAATCAACGTATTCGAGATGCCACAGATACTTTAACTTCCCCAAGCATAGTCAGAAGGAGTCTCCATGAAGTCAATCTTCACTCTCTTGACATTTTTTACCCTATAAAACGCACATTAAACTTTTATTGTAAAACACGTGGATTTACAGCCCGCGGCGACTGGCAAAGCCGATAACACGACAAGAATTCAAGACGACAGGACGCAAATGATAAGACAGCGGAGCCTGGTCACGTTAACTGCGGGGCGGGATTTGTAACATAAATCTCTCACTCATAAAACTGGCGTGGTTCTATCCGATTGCAGATACTCTATCCATAAGGGCGAATACGTTAGAATAAGATCTGTACTAGCTTTAAGGTAAGGGTTTTCTCGTGTTCGTAGATTCTGCCATCTAGTTAAACTCTTCTTGTCAACCGTTAGCCTTCAATGGTTTCTTTTAGGAAGAAGGCAACGACTCGGGCACTGACAGCACATAGCCGCCCCCAGGCATTAGATCTTGTCGTGATGGGGGTGCTTGCCTTGACCAGGACCCTAGTTCCGTCCCGGCGAAATGTTAAGTCTTGGTGCCTAACGTAATACCATTCGCGCCAGTCACTGGACCTGTATAGTGGAAGATCTTCGAATGGGGCCCTAGTTTTGCCGTTCTGGTGAAATGAAGGCCTGAGCTGGTTGATTAACTCAGTGACAGAGAGTCTGTCGCAGCACAGGGCTTCTCCCTTCAAACTGACGAACTCTACCCTATCGCAGTATAAATCTCCGGATTCTGTGTACTGGCGTGCGTTATTTAGCATACTGCGTTACCTCGAGGGGTTGGATTGCCCTCTGGTGTTACATGTACCACCTGGCCACCCCATTGGTGTTAGATTCGAGAAGACAGTGGTTGACAGTCCGCATGCTGGACTAGGGAGGTATTTCATTTATCTGTTCGCAGAACCCCATGTTCGGGATTTTCTCATGAAATGACTCGAGGTTTAACGGGACTTGACGGTTCGACTGGCATGTTCTGGCCCCGGATCAATGCGTAACTATTTAGGGTTTGTGGATCTCGACGAAATGGCTGAGCCGTTAGTGCTTGACACCAGGATCAATCAAATGACTTCACATGGGTTCGGTGGGTCAGGACGTACAGGCCGTTAGACGGTGCTCGTACTAGGATCAAAAGAAGTCATCAGTCTTGAGATTATCTTGAGAATTCCTTTCGGCGGGTGAGTTGCGTCACAAACCAACTCGAATACTGACCTGCAGAGCTAGTGGAGGTTGAATAGTGCCCCAGTCAGACGGTTCTGGCTTTCGAGTTGGGGCCCAGCCTGGAAGCTGGTGGCATCATCTCTCCGGAGGGCTTCTCGCTTCGCACGATTATATGGCGTAATCCTTATCACACTTTCTACCTCTAGGGGTGGACTGTGGAGACTGCTGAGTAGTCACTTGGTGAAAGAGCTATGCTCGTCATGCCAATACAAAAACCTCGTAGAATTCACGTGACAGCACATAGCCAGGAGAAGTAGGATAGTGCTTCTAAGCCACCAGTCTATACTGAAAGCAAAAGGGGATTTTTATTTCGTTTTGCGTGCTGATTGAGTGCATCACAATCTCTCGTCCATGTGGACAGTTAGGTCACTAAAATTTTAACTGCGGAACTGGTCACGTTACCCGGTCTTGATATATAGAAAATTCGTATGAATTTACAGTGTTCTGGAAGGCAATGTGTCCATTTTTGATGATGGCCTCAAGACAATATTTTGCTATTAACCAGCTAATATACGATTGCGTAGTAACGCTGATATCGGCGTTAACATATGTCTTGGATTGTTTTTGCTGAATTTAATTCATTTGTGATGTATGATGATATTTTTGGCCCACTAAATGAAATGAAATGTTTCGGAAAATCTAGCTGAGTACTCGACTGGAGCAGTGCTGTTTCTGAAGGGTCAATCAAGAATCTATAATGGGATAGTTCATTAATCACCTTCCAATATTAATATACTTTTGGATGAGACCAGATTCTTTGGTAATTTTCCGAACTAGCAACATCTGAAGTAATCCAAGAACAAGTTCAATACAAGTTTCACATAATCATTTAAGAAAATAATAAACCAAAATTGCACTACCCCGTCGTTCTCACAATGAAGTATTTTCCGAGACCGAAGCCGTTTTCCTCCAGAATTAGTTCTGCAATATCGAAGTTGTTGAAACTGCATAAAGGCGAATTCGAATCATTTCGAATGAAAGGAATAATGTTTCCTCTATTCGTTCTGCCGTTCGAAAGTCTTCGTGTCTATAATTAATGGGCGCGCGCGAAGAACATTCATCACAAGGTATACTGAACCAGCACGGCGACAATAGTCACGTCCAGATTCCTTGAACTGCCACCCGCCATTCGGGACGTATCCCGAAGGCTTCGTCTGGATTTTATTATGCAAAGGACGGTTCATGATTTCGAACAGTTTGTCTTCATCTACACCTAGAATGAGATTCAGGGAACGTCGCTGAATGGAGTTCGAGACGCTTTTCAATTTTGATATTGGAGTCGGAGATTTAACAGAGAATGATATGATTGAATTACATTGTTCTCGAAGAAAAGCAAATTCGTGTTTTTAGAAAAGAAAGGTAATTTACTTTATTTCGGGATATCGTGGAATATTGCTACGGAGGAAGTTACAATATTTTTTCCGTAAATTCTCAGAATATCAGGTGTGTAAATGAGGTCGTGCGGTTCTTTTTTTTTATCTTAATCCAAAATTAGTCACCCTAAAAGTCTTAATGGGAGAAGTGAAGAGCCAGGTGACAAAGGCTACTACGATATCGTGCTTTTTAAGGGATATCATCTGGAAAAATGAGCATATATCAAATAAAAGAAAAATAAGAATCTATAAAACCAGTACGGATCCTGTAGCAACATATTCTGGAGAAACAACAGCCAAAGCAGCAGTCACAAAATGCCTACTCCGAACAGCTGAGATGAGAATAGTTTACGGGACCACCAGAAGAACAATGGGATAAGACAACTTTTCGGAGTGGAAGATGTTGTCAGATGCGTCAGAGGTAGATAAGAAGGCTGGAGTGGTCATGTGGACGGAATGGCTAATGATCAGGTAGCCAAAATTGTTAAATAATTTTCATCAAGCATAGGAAGACCTTCAGCTAGACCACCGAAGAGATACTACTAAAGCTGTACCTCAGCATCCCAGGAATGAATTCTACCAGGTTTTCATAATGGCATGTAAGCATGGCTCTTCACCAAGTGACTACTCAGCAGTCTCCACAGTCCACCCCTAGAGATATAAAGTGTGATAAGGATTACGCAATATCATCGCGCGAAGCGAGAATCTCTCCGAAAAGATTAACCCACCAGCTTTCAGTTTGGGCCACGGCTCGAAAAACCGTCTGACTGGTAGCAGCGAAGCACTATCTAACCTCTACTGGCTCTGCAGGTCAGTATCCGAGTTGACTTGTGACGCAACTCACCCGCCGGAAGGAATTCTTATCCAAGCACCCGAACGCAGTTCCATGAACTAAGATTATCTCAAGATTGATTATTTCTATTGATCCTGGTACGAACACCGTCAACACGTATTGTACGTCTTGACCCACCGAACCCATGTGAAGTCATTTGATTGATCCTGGCGTCAAGCACTTACGGCTAAGCCGTCTCGTCGAGATCCACAAACCCTAAAAAGTTACGCATTGATCTGGGACCAGGACAAGACCGGTTGAACCGTCAAGTCCCGCTAAACCCCGAGTCATTTCATGAGAATATCCCGAACATGGGGGTCTGCGAACAGATAAATGAAATACCTCCCTAGTCCAGCATGCGGACTTTCAACCATTGCTCCCTCGAGTCCAACACCAATGGGGGACAGGTGATACAAGTTACACCTGAGGGCAAAACTTGGGCCTCATTCGGAGATCTTCCACCACACGTGTCCATTGACTGGCACGAATGGCATTACGTTATCCACCAAGACTTAACCCTCCATTTCGTCGGGTCGAAACTAGGGTCCTAGTCAAGACAAGCATCCATCACGTCAAGATTTAATGCCTGGGGGGCGATCCCAGGAATGAGACAGAACTCCGAAATAACACCATGACCTATAAACAGGAAGAAGAAGAAGTTTATGACGCATTCAAAGAAAAGTTCTCTATCTCGCACTCATTTCTAACTTCTCAAGTTTAATCTCAAGGAACATTTCCGTTCACGCACTCGTGATAATAGAAACATCGCTACTAAAAAAGTCGAAAGTGAATGTGTTATCTATGATTTTTACACTTGTGATTAAGGATAGTGAATTTGTGAAGTGAACACAATGAAGCCCACCGATATACTCTTCTACGAAAAATATAATCAATTAAATCTTTCGAAGATAATAGAAAAGATTTTGAGCATGCGCAGGAATTGTTGAGAAGTAGAATTCAGATGCATTCCGTGACATACCTGTTGACAATCTTAAAATGAAATTGAAGGTTTCAATTTGAAAGATATCAGCAGCCATAACAAGTGAAGACAGAAAGTGGATTTTGTTTAGAATTATTCCTCAAAAGTATGTTTTGAAATTTTCATTGTGTTAAATTCTCATTGTCAAAACTATCCAATGATTAGCAACAAACATGAAATATGTAAAGGTGGACCATTTAACATTTGCATTTTTGATCGACTATAAATAAACGACTAATGAATATTTTTTCCAAGATTAGAGTTTATTGGAAAGTTTAAACTTGACATTTACGATTGAAGCACAATACTTATTTGTATTTACTTAATTAATGATGGAATTAATTGGATCTTTATCCAATTTCTATTGGTTTGAAACCCCAATGCTTGTGTCGGGAAAAACAGAAATCGATCTTCCAGTACTGCTGGCGCCAGAAAGGGTTTTAATTCGCAACCAGATCACCGCGCAGAAGACACAACGAGTAGCAATTGTTCTGACGAAACCTCGGATAATCCGAGCGAGGCAAATTAAGAGAATTGCCCCCTTGAACCCGTCGATTAATTAAACGTATATAAGCGGGATGATAATGGACTAATAAGGCCTTTGTGTCGCGTCTACATTGTTCGATAGAGTTACAATTGCCGGCTTTGACGTCTTTCAAGGCATCACATTGTCATCGCAGTCGACTGGGTCCTGATTGTCCCCCGTCGGACGGGACAGAAAATAGAAGTTGAAATGAAGAGATAACGGGATTGTTTATTATCGTTACTTCGGATAGACTTGTCCGGAGAGGAAAAAGTTTCCAGGTGGATTTACAGGGCATGTTCATGCGGAGGCAAAATCAATGCTTCCTAGTGTAGCCGTTTGTTGGAATCTTGTCTAATTTAGCTTTATTGAAAAATTAATCACTCATTACTGACTATACAGGGATGTCCCAGAAGTCGGCGTAAAACCGGAATCACGTAAAAGGTTAAGTCATAATAGTTATCAGAAAAATATAAAAGAGTCCTGTATTTTTAAAATCATATTGCACTTTCTTTTATTCAATATAATGCACACCCTATGATGATTTTTGAACTCCTGTTGCTAAAACCGTTTACTTTTTTCAAATTCAATTTTTCCTTTGTTATCCCTAATAGTGCTTCTGTAACCTGTAATCTTCAATCCTAAGCCAATTACTCCAGCTTGGAAAATAATGTCACTTTCAACCGTCTTGTATTCAAAATTAAAATTTCGCCCAACTTCAATTGACTCTACTAGCTGGAGTAATTGGCTTAGAATTGAAGATCACAGGTTACAGAAGCACCACTCGGGATAACGTTGGAAACATAAAATTGGAAGAAAGTAAAAAAATGTTGCAACAGGTGTTCAAAAATCATCACAGGGTGTGCATTTTCTCCAATAATAAATATGTAATGTAATTTGAAAAGTACACGACTTAGATTTTTTGAAATATTTTCTGATGACTACTATGATTTAGCCTGTTACCTGATTCCGACTTGACGTCGACTTTTGGAACAACCTGTATAGTAATCAATAGATCAAAAGAAAACTGGCAAAACGTTTTAATGTTTTGACAAAACCATTGTTGGTCTACATCGAGGAATCTGTGTTTTCAAAGATCGTGGTCGTCAATTATTCCTTTAGAAGGAATACTAACGACAGAGATAAAAAAATATAATAACATTATTGACAAAAATAACAGTTACTCCATAGGAATGGATCACATTTGAAATTGTCTCAAAATCTAATTGAATCGTTTATGATTTAAAGTAAACACTTTATTTCCCCTGATATTTATTGTTCACACAATAATTAATATTTAAATAAGGTTATTCTGATTTTCACAAATTTTCATTGTTATGTTTACAACAATCGTTTCGCTATCACAGTAGCATCATCAGGCAAGATTACATTTTGAATAACTAAGCTTGTTTCCGAAATCCATTGCTATTTATATTACAGTAAGTACAATAAATTTTTATTAAGCCCTAAAACCCAAAAAAGCGTCTCTGCAAATTCCAGCTTATCTGAATATATTTAACAGAGGTGAGTTATTCAAATCTATTTGTTCGTTAAGTAATATTCCAATTTTATTATGTTTATTTATCTCTAAGGATTCTAACAGATTTAAGGCATAACTTTTGCTTTCTATATGTAGAATTTCAAAATTATGGTTGAAAGTATGTCCTGTTTCTAACAAATAGTTGGAATATGTAGAATTACTTTTATTATTGAGGAAACTCTTCAAATGTTCACAAATTCTATGTCGGAAAGTTCTTCCAGTGTGTCCTATGTAAACTTTAGGGCAATCACCGCAGGTTAACTTATAAACCCCCGATTTATCATCTTTATGGGTACAGTCTTTATTATTTTTAATAAATTTACTCAAGTTTGAATTCGTTGTAAATGAAGTTCTTAAATTATATTCATTTTTGAGGTATGTAGCAATTTTCTCAGAAATACCTCTAGTGTATTTTAAGGAAATATATCCAAAATTGTCTTTTATATTAGAAAACACCATATTTAAAGCTATTTTATTATTTTCATTCATCAACTATTTGTCTATCAACTTAGGATCATAGTCATTATTAATAGCTATTTGTTCAATTACGTTTAGTTCTGAAATACAATTTTCTCGATTCATGGGAATATTAACTAATCTATGGATCGTACAATTAAATGCTGATAATTTTTGATTTAACGGATGATTTGATTTATTGTGTATAATAGAATCCGTATAGGTTGGTTTGTTAAATATTGGAAAATCATGTGAATTATTTATTCGAGTAACATTTAAATCAAGAAAATTAATAGAATTATTATGTTCGGTTTCCATAGTGAATTTAATTGAAGGATGTATTTCATTGATGAATGAAAAGAATTTTTTTAAAAGTCTGCCTGTACTTGTGAAGCAACAGAAAATATCGTCTACATATCTATACCAATATAAAAAGTATTTATTTTGTCGAATTTCAGTTTCAATATTGTCCATGATATTATATTATAAATCTGAAAATGGTTTGATTATGGGAAATCCCTTAAGTCCTTTATTAGCAGAAATATTCATGGACAATATTGAAACTAAAATTCACCAAAATCCTCTTAAGAAATACTTTTTATATTGGTATAGATATGTAGACGATATTTTCTGTTGCTTCACAGGTACAAACAGACTTTTGGAAAAATTCTTTTTATTCATCAATGAAATACATCCTTCAATTAAATTCACTATGGAAACCGAACATAATAATTCTGATAATTTTCTTGATTTAACTATTACTCGAATAAATAATTCACATGATTTTTCAATATTTCACAAACCAACCTATACGGATTGTATTATACACAATAAATCAAATCATCCTTTAAACCAAAAATTATCAGCATTTAATTGTATGATCCATAGATTCATTAATATTCCCATGAATCGAGAAAATTATATTTCAGAACTAAACATAATTAAACAGATAGCTATTAATAATGACGACTATGATCCTAAGTGGATAGACAAATTGTTGATGAATGAAAATAATGAAATAGCTTTAAATATGGTGTTTCCTAATATAAAAGAAAATTTTAAATATATTTCCTTAAAATACACTAAAGGTATTTCTGAGAAAGTTGCTACATACTTCAAAAATAAATATAATTCAAGAACTTCATTTAAAACCAATTCAAACTTGAGTAAATTTATTAAAAATAATAAAGACTGTACACATAAAGATGATAAATCGGGGGTTTATAAGTTAACCTGCGGTGATTGCCCTAAAGTTTACATAGGACACACTGGAAGAACTTTCCGACATAGAATTTGTGAACATTTGAAGAGTTTCCCCAATAATAAAAGTAATTCTACATATTCCAACTATTTGTTAGAAACAGGACATACTTTCAACCATAATTTTGAAATTCTACATATAGAAAGCAAAAGTTATGCCTTAAATCTGTTAGAATCCTTAGAGATAAATAAACATAATAAAATTGGAATATTACTTAACGAACAAATAGATTTGAATAACTCACCTCTGTTAAATATATTCAGATAAGCTGGAATTTGCAGAGACGCTTTTTTGGGTTTTAGGGCTCAATAAAAATTTATTGTACTTACTGTAATATAAATAGCAATGGATTTCGGAAACAAGCTTAGTTATTCAAAATGTAATCTTGCCTGATGATGCTACTGTGATAGCGAAACGATTGTTGTAAACATAACAATGAAAATTTGTGAAAATCAGAATAACCTTATTTAAATATTATTTAATATGGATTTTCACCAAGTAAGGACTGATTCAATTCAATACAAACAATAATTGTTTCGTCAATTACATTTTGACTTCATCAGGTAAGCATGGTAACTAAAAACTTTTACAAAATCGGTCTCCTTAAATACAAGTTTGGTCAAAAAGAAACGTGATGACATGAAGGTTTGTCTTGGGAATTTTCAGAATTTATTCAAGAAGATTCAATAACGGGGATTGGTTTAAATCTGCCTGGTCGTTAACTGAAATGTATTTCTCATGATGCCAGTTTATTTCTAGTGCTTCTGAAAGTTCCAGTCCATTGCATTTGTTCTCTATATGGAGAATTTCGAAATTATGATCAAAATCATGTCCTGTTTCTTGAAAATAGTTGGTATAGGTAGAATTTGATTTATTTATAATCGCAAATAAGATATTAAATATAAATCAAATTTCACCTTCAAGAAACAGGACCTGATTTTAACCATAATTTGGAAATTTCCCATAGAGAACAAATGCAATATATTTGGAAAATCAAAGGAATTTTTTTTAAAATGAATACATAGTTTATTTAATTTTATATTGGTCATTCTGGTGCAACACATATTGTCATCTTTCTGGTACTAGCATGATAGCACGCTCATAAAATTTTTGGTCTTCGCATGCATAAAACTTATCCAGGTGATTTTTGAGCTCTTCATTTGAAGTTTTAATGGCCAAAAAATTTGGCAATGACCGAAACAATTAATAATCCGAACGCACCAGATCTGGAGAATATGGTGAGTGTGGCAGTGTATCCCATTCAAGCTGTAAAAGCTTTTGGCGAATCACCAAACTTGAATGAGGTCTCGCATTATCTTGGTGGAACACTACACCTTTTCTGTTGATTAATTCTCACCTTTTCTGTTGAAGTGTATCATTCAGTTTGTCGTGCATTCCTCAGATGGCAAGTTTTGTCCATGATATATTAATTTTTATATATAAGAACATTGTGATAATGGTATTTACATTTTTGACCTATTAATGTTTCATGTATCGAAAATATAATCTTTAATATTTAGTCAATGCACAAATACTGGCAAATCACAGGATTAAATTCCGCTGCAGTAAATGCGATTAAATATTCAGCATATCAGAGCATAGTTTTAACGGACGACGAATTTTGGAAGACAGAAATTTCTTTGGCGCCCTCACGTTTTGTTTATTGAGTTTTGTGCTAGTTCTTTTGTTGCGGTTTGGGACGTTACAGTCAGCGGGACTTAGCATTCTGCTCGGCTCTAGTCCTTCGACGGACTTTACAACGACTTCAAGAATATCAAGTTCACGTTCCTTCTGTTTTCGATACTACGGAAAACTTTGGTTAGTTTCCTTTGAAGAGGTCGACGGTTCGTTTCACTGATATTTGGAAAACCGCTGGTTAATTCAGGCCATCCGTTGTTTTCCCGGTATTCAATGGCGAAAGAAACAAAATAGTTATTTTGTAGGAAATTTAAAGCTTAACGTTATTGTACTTTTGTGATTCTTATGATTATATAGTCCGTCTAGAATTTATCAGGAATTCATTATTTTTGATAATTTTAATATACTTCATCTCTGTAACATTCTAAGATGAAAGTAATGTATAAAATAGGTTGTGCAGCTAGTCGGTTATGGCCAAAGTTGCATGGCAAAACTATTTGTCAAATGTTGTTGATTATCAATAGGTATACTATTCAGGAAATATTATCACAACCAGAAAAAAGGAAAACTGGTAGAATATTTGTATAGAAAAGGTTTTCGAAACGTTAAAACATTAGTGCAATTAACTGAACTGGGAAAAAGTGAGACAATAAAGCGGATAAAAAAAGGCATGGATATGAGGGATAGAAACCGTTCGTATGTCACAGAAAAGACAAGGCTACATTTCAAGGAAACTATATTGAATAACCATATAACATTTTCAGACCTATCAATATCGCATTCAAACCGAAAATGAAATATAACGTGTTCAGAAAACTCACATTAACCGATATATATATATATCCCAATAGACTCAAACCACCCATACTCACAAAAAATTTCATCCTACCGATCGATGATACATAGAGCCTTTTCTTTTCCCCTGTCCAAGAACAACCGTGAAGTTGAAATTGATACTATCAAAACAATAGCCTCAAACAATGGTTTCAGTCATAAGATAATAGATAAAATAATCAAATGTCCCAAATAACCATGAACCAAATTTATCCTTCTACTAAAACAGAAAAAACCAAAAAGTTCATTTCTCTTTTGTACTTCGGTGTTAAGTTAAAGAATAGCCAATAATATATCGAAACTTGATATCAAAATAGCTTTCAAACCAGAAAATAAATTGTCATCTCTGTTATTCAACGCGAAGGATCCAACCCCAAATTTACTAAAATCAGGAGTTTCTGAGTTAACATGTTCAACTTGCAATAAAAATACCATGTGCTTATGGGTCAGTTTCCTGAAAATGAACGAATCTTCAAAATAGTTGCAAAAATGTAGACCTTACATATTGTAAAACATCTAAAAATTATAAAACATAGTGATAAAAAATTTGTTTCAATTATGATCAAATACCAAATAGTAACGGCTGAAACAGTATATATATATATATATATATATATATATATATATATATATATATATATATATATATATATATCATATAGTCACTGTATATTCAGTTGATAGAAAATGATAGAAAACTGAGTAATTTATTATTTCATTCCATTCAAAAATGAAGTATCCCCAAGTAATGAACTTGGGGATACTTGGATGATTTAATAATAATAATAATTTATCCATTCTCAATACAGTACATATGACAGAATATGAATACATTTTAACCCATCAAAAATTTCATGGGGAGTCGGGTATAATTTAGTCTAAAAAGATACATAAGTAGATTCTGTCAAGAAAGTATTGGGAATTATCGATTTAAATCTGACGGGGAATGAGGCAGGTAAATTTTTTTTCCTAGGTTGGTACCACTGTCCTTAATTACTATGCCAAGCTTGAGCGGGATCTGTCAACTAGTGTGTTTGCAACAGCTGATTAAGTCAGTCGATGTCAGAGTGCGTGCCGATTTTTACTATGGGTGATTACGTTGAGCAATGAATTTGTTTAAACTTTTGTGTTGCAAATGAATTTTCGTGTGCCGATGCATTGAAAATGTTGCAAAAGGCCTTTGGTGATAATGCTCTATCGAAAACTCGTGCATATCAGTGGTACAGAGCCTTCAAGGACGGTCGTGAAGTGGTCGAAGACTTGCCTCGTTCCGGACGCCCATCGACGGCTTCGATCGAAGATAACGTCGATAAAATTAAGGAAAGGATGCTGGAAAACCGTCGTACCAGCTTGAGAGAGATAGCACATGATCTTAAGATATCCCATGAGTCCGCACGTACGATTTTGATTGATATTTTGGGCATGAGAAAGGTGGCTGCACGACTCGTACCGAAAGACCTGAATTTTCTTCAAAAACGTCATCGCGAACAGGTTGCTTCAGACATGCTGGATCGCTGTAATTCCGATTCTTCATTCATGGAACGCATTATAACTGGTGATAAGACCTGGATCTACGAGTACGATATGCAAACAAGCCAGCAATCATCGGAATGGGTGGCAAAAAATGAGCTGAAACCGAAAAAACCACGCCAAAGCCGCTCGAAAATGAAGGTGATGCTCATTGTTTTCTTCGATCTCCGTGGCGTGGAGCACTACGAATTCGTTCCAGAGGGTCAGACGGTAAACAAGGAGTATTACCTAGGCGTTATGAAACGTTTGCGTGAGCGTATCCGTAAGAAGCGGCCAAATTTGTGGGCGAACAACTCATGGATTTTGCATGACGATAACGCGCCTTCTCACCGAGCTACGATTGTGACTGACTTTCTCGCCAAAAACTCAACAAACGTGCTTCAGCAACCACCGTATTCGCCGGATTTGGCTCCCTGCGACTTTTTCCTCTTCCCAAAACTAGAATTGCCCCTTCGTGGCACCCGTTTTGATTCGGGGCGAGAGCTAAAGTCCATCCCGGAAAGCGCCTATAAAAAATGTTTCGATAATTGGAAGTGCCGTTGGCATAGATGTATTGGAGCAAATGGAGCCTATTTTGAAGGCGACCCAATAAATTTTGACGATTAAATGTAAAAATGTTGTTTTAATTGAAAATTCCCGGTACTTTCTTGACAGAGTAGTATATATAAAATGAAAAATGTATAAAAACAAAATAAAACAAAACATTAGTCAAACAAACAATAAATAAATGAATTTGGCCAGACAACGTATTTCATAAAAATATTTTTTTTAAGTATCTATCATACAGGTATTCATGTGTTGAGTAGTATGCTTTATTCATTAGAAGACATTTCAGTTCATTCTAGAGCTTTATTCGATTTAATTCCTTCATTCTGGACGGCGGTTTGTTGAAAATTCTTATAGCTAGATGACTTACATTTAACTGTGAATACTTTTGTACGATGGTATGGTATGATATAGTTGTTTTTGTTTTTAGTAGCATGGTTGTGATTAAAGTTGTTTTTCAATAGTATCTCCTTATTATCATGGATGTACATTACACAGGTAAGTATAAGAATGGACGTCACGGTAAGAATTTTTTCTCTGCGGAATAGCTCTCTATAGCTATATCTACTACTGACGCCACATAGTATTCTCAGTACCTGCTTCTGTTTTATGAATACCTTTTACTTTCAGACAAATCCCCCCAGAAAAGAATGCCGAAGTTAAGGACACTATGATAGTAGCTGAAGTAAGTAATCTTGGCTGCTTCAACTCCTGCTATTTGCTTTATTCTCCTAACTGCATAGGTAGCTCTTGACAACTTAGGAATCATTTCATCATTGTGGACAGAAAACTTGAGATTTGATTGCAAAAAAACTCCAAGTAGCCTCATGTAATTGATCCGAAGACACCTTTGGTTCAAACAGTAGTCTCTGTGTTTTATCACTGTTCATCATTATTTTGTTTGCGCTGAACCATACCTGGGCTTCCTTTAGTGTCTTCTTGTCTTTCTCTTCCAATTCAATCCCTTTATTCAGAAAAGAAGTGTCATCAGTAAAGAGGACGGTTTGATCTGATTTCACATTAGCATTATATCACAAACAAAAGAGGACCCAATACAGAATCCTGCGGTACACCATGACTCACCGTCTCCCAAGAAGAAGACCTGCCTCCTAAGTTTGTTTTCTATATCCTATTTGTCAGATATCTTTTCAACAGGTCAAGAACCTCACCCCTGATTCCATAGTTCAAGCTTGTTTAAAAGAACAGAGTGTGAGATAGTATCAAAAGCCTTGGATAAGTCACTTGCCTGTAAACTAGATTTTTGTCCCCCATCGAAATCTTCTCCCATATTTTCAAGCACCTCCTTCAGTGTCGTCTCCACTGATTTGTCCATCAAGAACCCGTGCAGTTGTTTGCAGAAAATTTTATGATGTTTGAAAAAACTCAGTAATCTATTTTTCATTATTATCTCAAACAATATTCAGAACACAGGAAGTATCGATACTGGGCGATAGTTTTTGAAAAATTTGAAATTAAGCACAAATTATTTGAATGGAGTACCATCCAAATAACTTGTGGTTAATTTCAATCAAAGTCAATGAAAAGTGATAGAACGTGTTTCTCTTATATCATGACAAAGTAGCAGACCACTCAATTCAATACATCGTCCAAATTGAATAAAATTCCTTTCGTTTCTACCGGAAATAGATCCCAGGTGATCAAAAACTGATCACCTGTGAAACCTGACGAATCAACGACTCTTGAAATTTTCCGAATTTTGTCACGTAGCTACATTTCTATCGAATGCAACGAAACAATAAACAATGCACCCAAGTAATGGGGGTTCCTCGAAAAGAAGCAGCGCGCATTTCGTGTCGGCAATTGAACACAAGGTCGTCTAAAGTTTCGATGCATCATGTTGTTTGGCACCTGCTTGCTCTGTCTAGACTGTCTGTCTGGCCAGTTATCGAATGCAGTCTGGGTTATGGAAAGAACACTCGTCATGTTTGGTCGGTAACTTCATCTACATGCAGTTTCAGGTCCCACTACTGGGAATTTTGGTGGATCGGGAGATTTTATCAACGATGTTTTCTCGGAAATATGAACGTGGCGTAAACAAGTGCTCCTACATATTCCACATTTGCGAGCGCTCGTACCAGACTGCTATCGTTTTGTCCATCCATCGTTAACACATTTCTTTTTTATAACTGTTCAAAGACCGATAATTTTCTAAGAAAATGTGTTATGAAGGGTCCTTCAACCGGAACGCCCCATTTTTAAATTGGCATTACTCACGCATGGCAGTCACTGTTTATTTGTGACATTAACAGATGTATTTGTCAATGTCTACAATTTAATCGTAGAAAGGTACACACTCTAATAACGTTTATAAATATCCAAATTCATTAAGAAAAATCGCGATCTGTTACTCACTTTGCGCACTTCACTTCTAATTTTTAGTCGTTGTAATGGTCAAGCTAAAAGAACAGTTGAACGTTTAGTGAAGAAGTTTGAAACAAATTTTACACTTCATGATGTTACAGTGAGACAAAGAAATGCAAGAAGTGAAGGGCATAATGCTGCCGTACGTGAAGGTGTTCGTGAAGACAAAAATTTATCGAATTCGCGACGTTCACAAGAACTAGGCATATCCCAGACGTCTTTGTGGTGATTTCTGCGAAAAAACCTTCGTTCAAATCCATACAAAATTATTTAAATCCAATAATTCAAACCAACAGATCATTCAAATGGTCGTGTATTCGGTAATTCGATTATTTCAAGAAATGAACCGATAAATTATCGTTTCTGCGATTTAACCCCGTTGGACTACTTTCTTTGGGGTTACATTAAGTCATTGGTTTACAGCAATCGTCCAGCAAATTTTGACGATATATAGATCAATATTGAACCAGTAATTGCTAACATTCGACTCGATTTGTGTGAGAGAGTCATGAAAATTTGTGTTCAACGCCTTCATTCTTGCCAGCGTTTCCGTGGTTGACGTTTAAATGATATTTTGTTTCATAACTGATGGCGTCCATTGTATCGGGTGTTTTTTTAGAGTGATAAAACTTTAAAATGAAATACAACACATTCAAATTAAGATTGAAGCCAAATTTTTGTTTTTATTTGAAGGATAATTTTATGACATTTATGTTTCAATAATAATTTCCGGCATATGTCCACCACCGCTGACTTTGAGGAACCGCATTCGACCAGACCAATTTTGGACCACTTTTTCGAGTAATTCAGGCCTTATTTCATCAATAACAAGAGTTATGTTGGCTTCCAAAGCGTCTATTGTTTCTGGTTTATAAGCATAAACCAATTGACTTGACAGAACCCCGAAGAAAATAATCCAGTTGAGTTATGTCGCATGATTTTGGAGGCCAATTAATTGGACCATTTCTCGAAATAATGTTATCGTCAAATCTTTCTTTCCATAAATCAATTGCTACTGTATTAGCATGAGGTGTAGCACAATCTTGTTGGAACCAAAACACTTCTGGGTCCATTCAAATTTTGAAACAAATAATCATTCATCATCGATTTGTAACGAGCACCATTCACTGTAACATTAGCTCCAGCATAGTTTTTAAAGAAATATGGACCGATGATGCCTCCATCGTGTAAAGCACACCATACAGTGCATTTTTCAGGATGCAATATAACCTGCAGAACTTCTTGAAGATTGTTTTCACTCCAAATACGGCAAATTTGCTTGTTTACACAGCCGTTCGACCAAAAATGGGCTTCATCATTAAACATAATTTAACGATAAAAATTGGATCAACTTCCAGCTGTTCTGGGGGCCAATCAGCAAAGAAACGACGCTTATTATGGTCAAGTGCCTTTAGTTATTGAGCCAGTTGGATCTTGCATGGGTGTAGACCAAGATTTTTACCCAAAATTTTCCATATGGTGGATGCACAGAGTCCAACTTGTTGTGATCGTCGAAGAATGGACAAATCTGGATCATCATTAACACTATGACTTACAGCAGCCATATTTTATTCTGTACGTACAGTTCTTTGTCTTGTGTTGTTGCATCGAGTAGAGAAAATGTTGTCCGAAATCTATCGATAGTTCGACGAATAAGCTGCTCTGATGGACGATTTTGTAAACCATAAATTTCACGAAGTGCTCTATAGTTGTGGCGAATATAACACTGGTTTTTAAAAGAAATTTCAACAATTTGTAAACGTTGCTGCGGCGTGAGTCTTTCCATGATAATTTGTTAATGCTTACTGAACAAAATGTCAAAACAACATGGCTTCTACCTTCTGTCAAATCACAGTTATCCCTATCGAAAGTTCTGTCACTATAAAAAACACCTGATAGTAGAGGAAATATATCGAATTCTCATTTCTTGTGAAGCATGTGGCATGATATTTAAATAAGATAAGGCCACTTGTTTCATAAATATTTATGGAACCATTGAATAAGGGAATCGTGAAGGTTTTTGATTCTAAAATAAATCTTAAAATAATCAGCGAAAAGCAGAAAGTTACGAATCTTCAAGTATTCTATTTATATATATTATAATAATAACGGGGCCAAAGGGGAGCCTTGAGGTACGCCAGAAGTTGCTGAAAAGTATCGGGATTTAAACCTCTCCACTGAAACTTATTGTGACCTTTTTCTCAAATATGATTCAAACCAATTTTTTTTTTAAATAAATATGGACCGATGATGCCTCCAGCGTGTAAAGCACACCATACAGTGCATTTTTCAGGATGCAATGGAACCTGCAGAACTTCTTGAGAATTTTTTTCTTTCCATATACGGCAATTTTGATCGTTTACATAGCCATTCAACCAGAAATGAGCTTCATTACTAAACACAATTTTACGATAAGAAAGTGCATCAACTTCAAGCTGTTCTAGGGCCCAATCAGCAAACAAACGACGCTTATTTTGGTCAAGTGGCTTTAGTTCTTGAACCAGTTGGATCTTGTTTGGGTGTAGACCAAGATTTTTATGCAAAATTTTCCATGTGGTGCATGCACAGAGTCCAACTTGTTGCGAACGTCGACTAATAGACAAATCAGGATCATCATTAACACTATGACTTACAGCAGCAATAATATCTTCTGTACGTACAGTCTTTGTCTTGTTGTTGTTGTTGCATTGAGTAGAGAAAATGTTGTCCGAAATCTATGGATAGTTCGACGGATAAGCTGCTCTGATGGACGATTTTGTAAACCATAAATTTCACGAAGTGCTTTATGAGTTTGGCGAATAGAACTCTGATTTTGAAAATAAATTTCAACAATTTGTAAACGTTGTTGCGGCGTGAGTCTTTCCATGATAATTTTTCAATGCTTACCGAATAGAAATGTCAAAATAACATGGCTTCTACCTTCTGCCAAATCACAGTTATCCCCATCGAAAGTTCTTTCACTCTAAGAAAAAATATCCGATCCTTTGTAATGAAATAAAATTTTCAATAATATTTTATTCACAAAACAAAATGGTGCTATTAATGAAAGACCCTTTAAATTCGAAATTTGCGGATGGTTTTTTAATATTGAACTGGTTCAAGTGTTACAATTGAGAGTACAAATTAATTCCTTCCGTTTTTTCAGTTCAAGAAATGATTCATTTCAACAGATAATGAACAAACAAATTAATTAAAATATTGTCCATAACTGCTTTCTACTTTTCCGCACCTATGATTGTTTCAGTTTTTATTTGACGCAAATTCATCTTGAAATTATGAATAAATAACAATATTCTATTTCTGCTAATAATTTATTTCACAACAAATGTTTCGTCATATCACGACTGCATCAGGTCAGTACAACTAGGTACTGATTATACAATTCTAGAAAATGTATATATATAGTACAGGTGATATAACAGAGGAAATGAAGATAGTTTTACAGTTCCTTGAGAATTCCGAAAATATTTCAAACAAAATTCAATAGGAGATCTCCTTAATTCCCTTTTAATCATTCAATGAAATTTGTTTTTTTATACCTACTAATTTCTAATGTTTCTAATAGTTATAGTCTGAGACTTTAGTTTTCAACATGTTAAATTTCAAAATTAATATCGAAAATATGTGTGTACAATATGTGTTCTGCATAAGTTGAATTCCTTTTGTTGTTGCAGTAACATTTTTCATGTTCCCTTAGTCATGTCTGGAAAGATCTTTCTGTTTGATGAACATATACAAACTGGCAAGTACCGCAAGTTAGCTTATAAATACCTGATTTCTTGTTCTTAGATACTTTATCTTTATTATTCTCCATTAATTTTCCTAATGAATGATTATCGGTTTCCTGAGAGATGTTGAAGTTATGACTCATCTTTAAATATCTAGCCACCTTTTCCTTTTTTGATCCTGAGTATGTTGATGAAATACTATATATTTATTTTCTATTATATTATTGTTTTAAGGGCATATTAATGACAAAGCTTGTTTTAGTGGAATTTTTATAGGAAGATTTTCGATAATTTGAACATTGAAACCGTCGTTCAACGCAACCTGTTCACTATTACTGTACTATTTGTCAAAATTCTCATTTGTTATAAATATTTTGGCTAATCTATAGTCGGTCTAGAAAGTATCCGAAAAAAACAAAGCTCAATTGTAAATATTTAGTATAAACTATGTATTTTTATACTATTATATATTGTACTATTTGTCAAAATTCTCATTTGTTATAAATATTTTGGCTAATCTATAGTCGGTCTAGAAAGTATCCGAAAAAAACAAAGCTCAATTGTAAATATTTAGTATATATTTTTAATTCTCGAATAAGCAAATTATAACAAGATATTCATTTTATTTACTTATACAACCTACACTTTACTCTAAACACTTGACTAAACGTCGAGGTACTTGACTAAACGACGAGGTCCTTGATATGTAGCCTTTTCTTTCAGTGACATACTTCATGGTTTCTGGACATACTTTTATATTTCGTTGATTTCCAAATTTGTTATCCGATTTGCGAAACCCCAGGCGTGGTTTTTGTCGTCCTAAGGCCAATAAAGCATTTGAATTATTTCCTTTAATCTTAAGCGGTCTATGCCTCATATCCATGCCATTTTTTTCCTCTTTTTTGCCTCCTACAGCACCCAGTTCATCAATGACACTAATTTTGTCACATTTCGAAAACCTTTTCCATAGAAATATTCTACCTGTTTCCTCTTTTCTAGTTGCGACATTATTTCATAAATTGTATACCTGTTGGCAATCAACAATTTTTGACGAATATTGTTTCCATCCAACTTTGGACATAGCTGACTATCTGCAGAACCTATTCTATACATTACTGTTGTCTTAGAATGTTACAAAAAAGAAGTATATTAAAATTAAGAAAAATAATATAATCCGTATACTTTCTAGACGGACTGTATATATTTAGACGATTTTCACTCATGGATATTAGTGTTTTAGCAGCGTTGCAATTTTCACATGTTTGTAAACACCCACATTTCCCAAGCGTTTTAATGTAACAAGAAGCAGTGGAACTTGAAGGAATTGGCCGATCTTTGAATGCAACAATAAATAAATGTACTGTTTCTTCAATTGAGTTACCAACAAGTTACCATTTCATAATTTGAATTTTTGCTCCTATAGTATAAACATTTCTATTTACGAAAAGTCTATTTGATTTCCAACTGTTACGGACTTACACGCCAGCAGTTCTGAGTTCTATTTGCCGACTAAATTTGTAATTATCCGAAACGTTATGAGGTGTCCAACTCCCCTCTCCTCTCAGGGGATACATCTCTGTGAGAGAGAAGAGCATTTTTTTCGAGTTAAACTCTGAATTATTCATCATCATAACGCGTATATCTTTCAGTTATTCCAGTGTTCGACTGAACGTCGGAGTTCTCTGTCTTATGCATTGAATATGGTATTATTAAAACGAGATTTCTAAACCTGTATATTGCAAAAGCTCAAGTCGAAGAAATAATTTCTTCTTGGTATAACAGTTCTGATTTCAATCAGCTTATTTGAGAAAATAATAAACCAAAACATATTGCAATCGTTACCCCTGCTGCATAGCATCTTGTGACTGTTCAGTCACGCTACTGAAGACGCAGAACAAACGAGACTCGTCTGTCTAGGAGACACTCACAATCAATTCGAAGGGAGCTGCATCAAATTTGCATACGTATGAACATATGAGCTATCCGGTCGCGCTACAAGAGATATATGAACTTGGCGGCAAGCTACCTGCATATATCGTTCGCGCACTTCTAAAAGGATGAATTGGCCCACTTTTTACGGAAATCCACCGCCTAGACAGTTTCCCGAGGCGTCGCGGGAGCAACGTTTTCGCGGCTCTTTACGATCCTCCCATAGTCGCCATATATCTGGAGTTTTGCCCTCATACTCATCTTCATTTCGAGTTGAAAAATAATTTATAGGGAAATTCGTCCGTAATACCTGCTATTATACGAAGAATATATTACACTATAATTTTGCCAACCTATACGGCAGACTCATTCCAATTTGTACGTATCTTCATGGGTCATAAGGGAAGAGGATACTCTCTCATGGTTTCCGACATTGATGTCATTGCGAACTTGGTGAAAAATATTGTTAACCCCGCTAGGTTCCGTATGGTTTAAGGTTATCCTTTATTCATTCCTTTATCATACACTGAAATGCCAGAAAGCTGTGTTGCGGAAATTCTTGAGTGGACAGGAAAATGGACTGACAATATTTGGTTGCCGAGGGCAGAGCACCTGACTCGATGTATGAGAGCGAGGTAGTACTTTAGGACAAAAAAAGACTCAAGGATAAAAACCTTGACCTCTCTCCAGCTCCCATACATTATTTAACCCTGTTCTTCGCATCATTCATAAAATTAAGGTTCTAGAGATCAACAACCTTTCCAACATCCTGAAACATAGTTAATATGCAAGCAAAGGAAAATAGAACTATCAATTCAGTGAACACATGGCAATAGGAACATGTAACAATGATGTTCCAGGTAGTTTAACCCTTTGGTCAGGAATTCCCCATTCACACACCTACTTTCTAATTAAATTATTATGGGCGCATAATATCGTTGTTCAGAAAATATATTGTTGCTGCATTCTGTGGTATCCATTATTTAACTACCTATTCATTATTATATTTATATCTAATAATATAATTGTTCAGGAATGCCTTGTTGCGGCCTTCTGAAGTCACAGGATTGTTGTGTCAGTATCTAATTGTGTATCCACATTTTATTCGCTCTAAACTCTTTGAATTCTCAAACAAAGTACCATTGTTAAACACCTCTACATTCCAACAAATGAAATGAAGATAAAGACGCTTACATATACGAAATATGTTAAATGATCAATTCAGATTAAAGTAAACAGGTCGCCCCTAGCTGGAGCATCAATACAGTAAGTAAAATCCACCAGCGAATAAAGAATATGATACAAATAACACTCACGTTGACTTTAGGTAATTCAATCACTTGAGTTTCATGAAGTCAGATTACGGTAGATATATATCTTCTGTTGAAGCTGAACTCAAAACTAACCCGAAAAAACTTTTCGATCTTGTTTGTATCAATTCGAGGGATTCAGGGATTTCTAGTAGTATGTCATATGGGGATTGTGAAGGCGAATCAAGTGAGGAACTTTTCAACTTACCCGCTGATTATTTTGAGAGTGTTTTCATCAGGTCAAGTACAGTCATCAATAGGAGTTTTAAGGTCGGCAGTCCAGATCACCGTTATTTGAATTCATTTAATATTACCACTAGTCATGTTGAAGCATAATTGAACAGGTTGAATCTAAATAAGGTCGCTGGTCCGGACTATGTTTCTTCAATTTTTGCAAAAAATGTAGCTTCTCTCTGAGTCTTCCTCTCTCACTGATTTTCAACAGATCTCTCAGTGCCATTTTTCCCGACTTTTGGAAGATCGCCTGTATAATTCCAATCTTTAAGGCCGGAAGTAGGAGTCTCATTGAGATTTATCGGCCCATTAGTAAAGTCTGCATTTTTGAGAAAGTCTTTGAATCTCTGATCTATACACACTTAGTCCATCTTGTGAAAGCCCAAATAGTACCAAAACAGCATGGCTTCGTCAAGGGTAGGTCAGTTGAAACAAACCTCATCAGTTTCATTGAATATGTGCAAAGCAACCTGGATCGTGGTATTCAGGTAGATACTGTCTACACAGATTTCAGTAAAGCTTTCGACAGAATCAACACTGATCTCCTTTTGCAGAAGCTTGAAGATGTGTGTGTTGGGGGGGCACTGTTGAGGTGGTTCGAGTCTTATCTGCGCAATCGTTCTCAATACGTAAAAGTAGGAAGATTGTTTTTTCAACATCTGGAGTTCCTCAAGGTTCCCACCTGGGCCCTCTTCTGATTATTGTTTACATAAATAGAATAAGTAAGTGTTTCAGAGTTTGCGAGTTTTTGCTATTTGCGGATGACTTGAAGTTTTTCTTGAGGATAAGGGATGCTTGTGATTGCTTGGATCTTCAACATGATCTGGACAGAGTGGTCGAATTTTGTGTGGAGTGTCGCTGACTCCTTAACTTATCCAAACGTTAAGTGTATCATTCACAAGGAATAGAACCATCATATATTTCAGATATTCTGTCTCTGGAACCGCCTTGAAGCGCGCTGATAAAGTGAGGTATTTAGGAGTAACTCTTGATTATAAGCTTCTATTTGACGAACAAATAAATAACTTAGTTGGTGCTTGTTACAGAATGCTTGGATTCATTATCAGATAGTGTTGTCAGTTCCGCAATCGTGAAGCTATACTTCCCCTTCATTATGCCTATGTGTTCAGCAGGTTCAACATATTATCAGATTTATATTGATAGATTGGAAAAAATTCAAGGAAGGTTTCTTCTGGAGAACTGGATTTCGTTTGAGCCCTGGCGATCCTGATAATTACAGTTACTGTGCGCTTGAATCACTTTGGAATGTTTGAAGAACAGAAGAGTAATGAGTGATATCATTTTCATTTTCAAAATTTTGTCCTACCAAATAGACTGTAACAATATCCATGAGTCCATAAACTTTCATGTCCCGTTGAAGTCTCTCAGAAATCATACCGCATTTTACTTGCCTACCCGTAGAACCAACAGTGCGAAATATTCACCCTTGTTTAGGATGCTGGATCTATGTAATATTTATAATGACAAAGTTGATTTATTTTTGGTTGGAAACATGAACTCTTTGAAGATGAGAAGGCTTTTTATGTAGTTCTAAACTTTATTGATGTATATATTTATGAGTAGAGAATGTTTTGTTTGTTCTTTTGAATTGAATTCCTAATATTTTATTTTTGTAACACTGTCCTATTGTAATATTTTAGTGAATGCTGTCTTTGGGTGTTTGTTCACCTGTTTGCTTTCATAGGTGTAAATAAATAAACATAATACAATAACTTTATATGTGAGAGCAGTTTAGTCGACTACCTTTTGTGTCTAACCTTCACTTTTAATGAACAATGGACAATGGCATTCCATTTCTAACAAAGGAAAACTGGACACTCTGAAGCCGGCGTTCAGTCACCCAAGATTACCACAACCTTTCTGGAGAGAACAGACGCTTCTCCCTCGGGATTATGTTTACATTTACAGACGCGCGCAAGTCTACGAAGTGACCAAAGACTCTTACTCCTGACAGGGACAGTGACAAGTAGGCATAAAAATCCCCAGGTGGTTCTTCCCGCCTAATTTGCCTTTATAAGAAATATGTGAATCTCTTCAATATCAAATATTAAACTTACTATTTTTCAAGACATGAATGACAGAAGTGTTGCCTGAGTCGAAATAACCACTACTTCAAAATGCGAACTGTATATGATGGCCCACCTTTAGAAAGTTCAATTCGTCTTATGCCTCTAACGGCCAGTTTCATAAACGAAATTAAATCCTCTTTTTTCCTAAAAAATCTCGTTCAGTGATAAAACGTGTTTCTTAAGCAAAATTTAAGGTTAAAGGGAACTTAAAAGCGTCCTTTATCTTAAAGTGAGAAAATCGGCTCTTCACGGCTAGAAAAGAATCCTTCAACGAGAAGCTCGACACTGCTCAGATGCTCGGTGAACACAAAGACAGTTGACATAACCTTCCCCTGTCACACTTGACCATTTTATTTGATTTTAGCGTACTACAAATGTTGCACCAAATGTTGAATGTTGATTCAAGCTCTAGTTCTTCATCAGATGATGAATAAATAATTGTGAGAAGACCAAAAATTTACAGAAGTAGATAATAACATTTGTCCACGTTAGATGATCTAGATTTCTTCGATCGTTTTCGCCTGACAAAACCAACTGTTTTATCTGCTTCAACAAATTGCAGATCAATTATACTTCCCCTCTAACATGTGAACAAATTTCGATTTATTATTTTCTGTATACCATCATTAAATTGACAATTTTCAGAGGCAGCTGTGTTGAACCGATGAACCAACTATTTTTTACATCAAGATTCTTTGGAACTGGATATATACTGATAACAAACAGCCGGAGATTTCATGGGAATTTCTGAACCTTCTGCTTCTAGAATTATTCGAAGTGTTTCTTTTGCAATCGCATCCCCGTGTGCACAATATATAAAGATATGTAAAGGTGATCATGAAATGCAAGCAGCAGAAAAGTTTTATGCAATTGCTATTGTTCCACGTGTCATTGGTGCTATAAATTGCACATTAATAAAAATCACTTCTCCAGGTGGAGATGATGCAAAGGTCTTTCGATGTCGAAAACATTATTTTGCCCTTAACGTTCTAACCTTGTGTGATTTAGACTTGAGAAGCAGAAATATTGTAGCTAGATGACCTGGCTCAACACATGATAAAACCATCTTTAATAACAGTGTCTTGCAGAGGCAATTTGAGAATGGTGAATTTGGACCGTATTTGTTACTTGGTGGTAGTATAGTTTGCAGATTTATCTCATGAAAAAGTTACCACAAGCTATAACTGCAGCTGAAAATTTATATAAGGAGTCAATTATACGAACTAGAAATGTGGTGGAGAGAAAGTATGGAGTTTGGAAACGTCGTTTTCCTATACCTTCTAAAGGAATGAGTGTTAAGTTAACGACCCTAAGGACAATTATTGTTGCTACCGTTGTATTGCACAATACAGCTGTAGATATGAACGAAATATTTCCAAATGAATGATTGGATGATGTGCAGAACGAAGAGGACTTTCAAACAAATTCAACTAATGTTAATGCAGTTCGTTAAGTGATAGAGTAGATCATTAATGAACATTTTGCTAATTAGCAATTTATATTTGTATGATAGTTGAAAATAATTTTGCTTGTCACTCGTGAAACTATTCTTCATATTCAATTTGTGCCTTCAACCTGACAAGATACCATATAATTCTCATATGATTTTACTTAAGATATGTATTTAATTTGATGCAGCTCGTCAAATGAGACGGTTGATTATTAATGAACATTTTGCTACTTTATAATTTATATTTGTATGATAATTGAAAATATTTTTTTTGTCGCTTGTGAAACTGTTCTTCATATTCAGATTATGTCTTCAACATGACAAGATTTCATATAATTTTCATAAGATTTTACAAGGTATGTATTTAGATAGGTTTCTATGTTTGTATATCTTATTCATTGTTTTACTTTAGGTAACATCTGAAAAAGTTTCAAGTGAGAATAAAGAAATAAAAATATTATGTGTGGTTGAAATTTCTGTTTTTAATTCAAATTTGAGAGGATTTCATAGTATGCAGCAATGCTGATAGAATTCTAATACCTCTTTACCCAGAAAGTGCATTCAAAATAAAAAAATTCATTATAATTATTTAATTTTCTCTTCATCTCCAACATTTGCAAATCTAATAATATTTTAAGCTTCGAATGCTCCTCTTCTTTTCTTCTATTCTCTTCCTTGATAGCCACTTTCTCAGCTTCTACTAGAGCTGTTTTTTTTATAATTAATCTCTTTCGCTTCGGCAAGTGGGTTCGTAACAGTTGGGCTCAACTGTTTGGAAATTGGCTCCCTCAATTTCAATAGAGCCTATTCTCTTCCTGGATAGCCACTTTCTGAGCTTCTATTCTCTAGTAGAACAAAAAACAGCTCTCTGTTTTTTTATAATACATCTCCTTCGCCTCGGCAAGTGGTTTCGTAACAGTTGAGCTCAACTGTTTGGAAATTGGCTCCATCAATTTCAATGGAGCCCCACCACCTGTCCCTTTAATATGACTTCGTTGAGCAGCTATCACCTTTCTAGTTTTAGTTTTTATATTGTCATATTTGGATTTGAGATGGTCCCCATTTCTCCAACGCAGAGCTGTTGCATTGAAAGCAGTTGCTATTCTCTGCCCGACTTCATCCTATAACATTAAAATTCTCTTTTTCAATCAATTCCAAGAGACGTAGTTCCTCCTCAGGTTTTAAAGTAATACTTTTTTCTCTTTCCTTCCATATTCATTCATATAACTCACGTTTACTAAAAAATAGCAATTCGCACGTAATAATGATATAAACATAGATTAACAAGAATATATTCTTTTATCTACGGATATAAATTCCAATATCCTGTCTTCTGCACATAACCTTGTTTATGAAGGCTGATTTATGCAAATGGTAAGATGCGTTTTTTTTTACTTGATAGAAGAATAATTACAAACTTTGAATATCAAAACAGGTTTAATCTGTTAGTCTTCTACAATTTTAATTTCAAAAAAAATTTTTTTAAAAACTTTTAGAATTGAATTAATGTCTTAAATAAACACTGCTTATATTTAATAGACGTAAAAAATCAAAATTCACTATACAATATCAAATGGAATAAAAAACTCAAAAAATAAATTATCAATTAAAATTAAAAATAAGTAATATCGAATGTTTCGTTGCAAACATACGCACCTGAACTCGTCAGAAAGGCACGTGGTACGTATGTTTAGCCCTTGACAAACATTTTCAGTTTCTGGTCTAATATTTATGAGAACTAAATCTTCATCAAAAATACACAACATAATTTTAAGACCTTTTCCAAAACTAATTTATTTGAAATATTTAATATGTTCAAATATTTAAATAAGTTACTTCAAAAATTCTCATCTAGCACATTAAATATTCAGATAAGGTCAGTTCAACTTTACATTTATAATATAAATTCGATCAAAAATAAATAAACTTGTAATCTTACCAAACAATTTCTGCAAAATCTGTGAACGCAAATAAACTAGGTAGGCACATCTAATATCCAAGGTAATATATGTTTTATGCTGAACACAGAAATCACACAAAGCTTGTAAGACATCTTATGGCCTTCATTAAACCACTGGAAACTGTATAATAAATTTCATTATTCAAAAACCTAATATAATCCCTACTATCCCTACTTAATATTATAAATGCGAATGTAAGTTTGTTTGTTACGCTTTCACGCAAAAACTACTGAACCGATCATCATGAAACTTTGTACATATACTCTTGAAGGTATTAGAAGTAACATAGGGTACTTTATATTTAAAAAAAAAAAATTTTTTTACGAAAGATAAAACAATTGTTTGTCAAAAAATCGTCAAATTTAGCTACTTCAGTAATGAAGTTTTACTATTATTATACCCTTACCCTTTATCTTTCATACTTATTTAATGACTCCACTGCGGGCGAAGCCGCGGGTAAAAAGCTAGTAATATTATAAATGCGAATGTAAGTTTGTTTGTTACGCTTTCACGCAAAAACTACTGAACCGATCATCATGAAACTTTGTACATATACTCTTGAAGGTATTAGAAGTAACATAGGGTACTTTATATTTAAAAAAAAAAAAATTTTTTACGAAAGATAAAACAATTGTTTGTCAAAAAATCGTCAAATTTAGCTACTTCAGTAATGAAGTTTTACTATTATTATACCCTTACCCTTTATCTTTCATACTTATTTAATGACTCCACTGCGGGCGAAGCCGCGGGTAAAAAGCTAGTTATATATAAAATAAAATAGTACCATGCGGTTTTTTTTTACTTAATAGAAGAATAATTACAAACTTTGAATATCAAAACAGATTTTACTGTTACTCTTCTACAATTTTAATTTCAAAAAAAATTTTTAAAAAAACCTTTAGAATTAAATTAATCTCTTAAATAAGCACTTAAATAAGCACATATATTTAATAGACGTATAAAAATCAAAATTCACTATACTTTAATTTTAATCAATAATTTATTTCTTGGGTTTTTTTATTCCATTTGATATTGTACATTGAATTTCGATTTTTATACCTCTATTAAATATAAGCAGTGCTTATTTAAGACATTAATTTAATTCTGAAAGTTTTTTAAAAAAACTTTTTTTTAGATTAAAATTGTAGAAGACTAACAGATTAAATCTGTTTTTATATTCAGAGTTTTTTAATGATTTATTCTTCTTTTCTTTTTTTTCAAAAGTTCCAACGCATAACTCACAATTTTTACAGAATATCATCAACTGTATTCGTAAAATCACTAGTTCTCAGGATAGCTAACAGTCGGAAACATATGACCGGCGCATTAAAGGAAGCTTTAAGTAAAGGACATTCGATGTGCGTTTATAACACTGATGGTCCCATTTAAAGGATCCTTTTTCATAAAGAGACTTCATCATAAAGGACTTTGGATGTTGTTTATGAAACTGGCCGTAAAGAACTCATTTGGTGAGAAAGAAAAAGTGTTATAACTATGTCCGAACACAGTCAGAATCAACCAAAAAAACTGCCTTAATGACCATTATCAACTGAGGGAAGACGTGTGACGCAACTGGCTCACATCGAAAAAAACCGCTTCATTAAATACATCCCGTAATTCACACGAAACGACGCGGCGCATTTTTCATCTGCATCCTTCAACGACATCTATCTATGCGAGCGAAAACTTGACGGTTATTAACGAAGTGTTATCAACAGTTTGGAGTTCATTACAGGCATGAAAAAGTGTCTCAGTGCCCCGGCTTTCCGAAGATTAATAACCATAATATACCGCTTTTAATTAAACACCGGCTCAGACATGGCCACGATATACAGGAATTTCAGCTATCCCGAAAATAAGTTTCGCATAGACGAACGTAGCCGGAGACGTGGTGGACAACTGGAAAGACGGGCACGAACTTTGTATGTGGTGCTTCAAATTGCTGCAAGAAATTCGGGGCGGTGAACGTGGAGGAACTTCGTACATCTATCTTGAAAGAGAGACAATGGAATTAGACCATTTCTCATCCAAAAAGAAATATTGATAATTACAGTCCGTCTAGAAAATATCCGGAATTTATTATTTTTCGTAACATTCCTAGACGAAACTAATGTATAATTAAGTTGTGCATATAGTCAGCTATGGCCAAAGTGACATGCCTATACTATTTGTCAAATATTGTTGATTATCAACAGGTATACAATTTATGAAATAACGTCACAACTTACAACAAAAAAACAGGCAGAATATTTGTATAGAAAAGATTTTATAACATTTAAAAAATTAGTGACTGAATTGGGAAAAAGTGCCGTATATGAGATGATAAAGAGGATAAAAATGGCATGGATATAAGGCATAGACCAGTTCAGGAAGACCGCGTAAGATTGAAGGAAACAATTTAAACGCTTTATTGGCCTTAGAACGACACAATCTTTGCTTGCGGTTTCGCAAATTGGCTAACAGATTCGGAAATCAACGGAATATAAAAGTATGTCCAGAAACTGCCCGAATGTCACTGAAAAGACAAGGCTACATATCAAGGAAATCAAAAAATCCCTATAATGACACCCTTACAAAAGGAACGAAGGATAGAATTTTGACAACGTTTTCAAGAAGATAATTTTAATAATGTCTTTATATGTGTTGAAAGTTGTTTCCAACTTGGTGGAAATCACTTAAAAATCCTATTAAAACAGCCAGTTACCGTTCAAATTTCCAAATTTTTCACCAAAATAATGGTTTAGGAAGCAATATCTCAGCATGGTGCAGGGAGCAATATCTCAGCATGGTGCTACTCCTCTCTATATAGTTGGTGGTATCATTAATTGTGAAAAGTATTGTGGCATTCTAAACGATTTTTTCCTTGAAAGGGTGCGTATTTTATATCCAGAGGAGTGGCGTTTTCAGCAGGATAATGCAAGATGCCATACTTCGGCCTATACTCAAGCTTGGATGCAAGATCACCAAGTGACAACCATTTCATGGCCAGCAGCTTCACCAGGTCTTAGTCCCATTGAAAACTTAGGGGGACTAATGAAGATTGAGGTTCAACGAGCAGCCCCACGAAATAAAGATGATTTAATTCAGTCGGTTTCACAGTCCTGGACTACCATAACCGAAAATTATGGGGGTTATCTAGTTTCGGAGTGTACCTCGACGTTTAGTCAAGTGTTACAGTTAAATGGAGGTTTTTCAAGTGAATAAGATGAATATTTTGTCATAATTTTCTAATTCAAGAAATCAAAATATATATATATAATATTATTTGATGGAAATTTATTTTCAATCGATTGTAAATAAAATCCAAATTCCACAAACTTCAAACAACAATTGTTTTCAGGTGGATGTCTTTGACGTCCGGAAGTCTTTTATTACAAGAATTAGAAAATACATAGAACCCGAGTAAGCTACGTAGAACATTCACCCTAAGTATACTCTTTTTATGTTAAATTGTTCGTAATTCTTTTTAGTAGTGGAACAGAAGCCGTATGGTCCAAGTTTCTTCATTGTCTGTTATTTTAAATCCTCTTCTGAGACAATGAACTCTTCAATTGCGACGCACGAATATTACGTAAATATTATTTTTACATCGTATTTTCAAATCGAAATCACAACCAAGATTGGTCAAATTTCGTCATCAGGAATGGTTCATATGGCGTCCTCTTCAACAAAAAGTGACGTCATATATAAACTAATAAATGTTTGATTGATTCGGTCTTCTATAGGGATAACTGTGATTTGACAGAAGGTGAAAGCCATGTTGTTTTGACATTTCTATTCAGTAAGCATTGACAAATTATCATGGGGGGACTCACGCCGCAACAACGTTTAAAAATTGTTGAAATTTATTTTCAAAATCAGTGTTCTATTCCCCAAACTTCGCATTTCGTGAAATTTATGGTTTACATAATCCTACATCAGAGCAGCGTATTCGTCGAACTATCGATAGATTTCGGACAACATTTTCTCTACTCTATACAACAACAACAACAAGACAAAAAAATGTACGTACAGAAGAAAATATCGATGCTGTAAGTCATAGTGTTAATGATGATTCAGATTTGTCTATTCGTCGACGTTCACAACAAGTTGAACTCTGTGCATCCACCACATGGAAAATTTTGCGTAAAGATCTAGGTCTACACCCATACAAGATCCAACTGGTTCAAGAACTGAAGCCACTTGACCATAATAAGCCTCGTTTGTTTGCTTATTGAGCCCTAGAACAGCTTGAAGTTTTATCGTAAAATTGTGTTTGATGATGAAGCTCATTTCTGGTTGAACTGTGTAAACAAGCAAAATTGCCGTATATGGAGTGAAAACAATCCTCAGGAAATATTTGATAGCTTCGGTCTTTACTTGGTGGAAACTCATTTTAATTAAAATAATGTATATGAGAAGTACAATGTAATACCTGAAGAAGCCACATCGTGGTGAAACAATTGTTGTAGTAGTACAAACATTTTTGTGGAAATAAAATTACTGTCTCATATACATTTTTTTAATCCTCAAGAAGTTCTGCAGGTTCCATTGCATCCTGAATAAAATGCACCTTATAGTGTGTTTTACACGCTGGAGGCGTCATTGGTCCATGTTTCTTTAAAAACGATGCTGTAGCTAATGTTACAGTAAATGGTGCTCGTTACAGATATATGATCGATGATTATTTGTTTCAAAATTGGGATGGTATTGACCCAGAAGTGTTTTGGTTCCAACGAGATGGTGCTAAACCTCATGCTACTACCGTAACAATTGATTTATTGATTAAAAGATTCGGCGATAACATTATTTCGAGAAATGGTCGAATAAATTGACATCCAAGATCATATGATATAACTCCACTGTATTATTTTATTGGGGTTATGTCAAGTCATTAGTTTATGCTGATAAACCAGAATCAATAGACGCTCTAGAAACCAACATAACTCGTGTTATTGATTAAATAAAGCCTGAATTACTCGAAAAAAGGTCCAAAATTGGTCTGGTCGAATGCAGTTCCTCAAAGCTAGTCGTGGTGGACATATGCCGGAAATTTTTTTAAAACATGAATGTCATAAAATTATCTTTCAAATAAAAAAAAAATTGGCTTCAGTCTTAATTTGAATATGTTTTATTTTAATTTAAAGTTCTCTCACTCTAAAAAAAAACATCCGATATATAGGAAACGGTATTTTAATTTCCACAAAAATTTTTATAATACAACAATTGTTTCACCACGGTATGAGGTTATTTTCATTATTATTATTGTCCTGATACTCTTAGATCTTCTGTGAAGATCCCTCAGAAGCTTTTTCAACTTGTGCGAGTTTGGAGTTCATTTGTGTTCTGGGTAGGCGGTGTTACTGCGATCTTGCGCCACTTTAGTTCAGAGCACTGTTAATTTTTGACCCAACAGTGAAATGATGGCCGACACCCGTCCAACTAGGAAATTTCTTTTCCACCTTCCGGTCACGAGCCCGATGCTCTATCACTGAGCTGTCCACAATCATGAACTCATGAATTAACTTACAAAGCAAGAATGAAGCCTCGTGATCATATCATGCGTTCCCAATTAGCTCATTGGGCTAATGAAGGCATTGCCGATAAAGAGCATTTTCCCAGAAAAATCATCTTTGACGATGAAGTGATGATTTGACTCCCTTTGACAATTTTTTTTTGGGGATCCGTTGAGGATAAGTGTTACGCTTATCATCCAGAAACAATTGATGGCTTTAAACATGGAATCAAAGTTGCCATTCATTAGATTGAGCCCCACACAATTGACCAGGCCCTGAAAAATTAGGTTGATCGTAATGTGTAATCGTTAGGGTAATGTATCCAGTCGTCGCGCGCATTTGGATGATTTTTTTTATTCGCAAATGTCGAGATTTAACCTTTCTAATGAATTCACAACTTTGAGAAATTAGTCATTAGTTTCTTGCAAAAATGCAAATAACCCACCCTTAAAGTTTGATTCAAAGAAGAACAGAAGAATATCCTCATAAAAGTTTATGTCTAGTCCCACTGAACAATTTTTCATCTCCACAATGAAGCACTCTCAGATTTATGGAACAATTCAGATCGATTCCCAGCGGCGTAACTACACCGTCAGGAGCCCGTGGCAAATTCTTCAGATGGGGCCCTCCCATTAAAAATCATTAGGTTGTTTAATCTAATTTTAATGAATCACAAAACAGTATAAAAATCATGGTGTGAATTCAATGTATTATCCAATGGAAAAATGTTCGTCATAAAATCATAGGTACTAATTAATTAGAAAAAAAATACCATTTAATTTTAACAAAATATGTATCACTAAAATTCTTTCCTCCCAGATTTCTGTTCAGCAAAAGTATTAATTATGTTGTCGAAGTTCAAAGATAGCGCCATAGAATTTTCAATAGTTAAAATAGCTAAGTTACTCAGTCTGTCTTGTCCCATGGAATTTCTTAAATAGGTTTTTATTAGTTTAAGTTTCGAAAATGATTTTTCAGCACTAGCTGTAGTCACAGGGATTGTGACAAGCAACATTATTGCAGAACATACTTCAGGGAAGCTGCACGACGTAAAATGATTCTTTATTAATAATAAATCAGCAAGATCTCTAATACACGTAGACTTTTCTATTTCATCTCTGAAAGTGGATCGAAAACTGAGAATTTCCTTGGCAAATGATGGAGATATGTCCTTTTCAATATATTCACAAATTCTAGAGCTTTTTTCAAAAGTTCAGTATCATTTAAGTTCTGCAAATTGGCAGGTTCCAAACACTGAAATTCGAAACAAATTCATTCAATGGAAGGAAACGTGTTTTCAGCTGATCAATGATGATATCCAAAACTCGATAAAATATGTTCATTGTGAATGAACTTTCCGGGTCTCGCAGATGCTCATCTTCGCAAAGTTGGTCAAAATGGCGTTTCACTCTCCTTTGACGAGTTTTAGGAAATTCAGGGTTGATAGAACACTTTTCGGCTACACTATTAGCTTCATTTTTTAAAAATTCAAATTCAAACCGGTACTTTTCCAATTCATCTAAAGAAATTTTCAACGTTTTAATGCGTTCGAAATATCGGTGGCTTTGGACTGAAGTGCTTTAGATGCAGCATGCACAGTTTGTAGAATTTTTCAGTGGAAAACCAATAGCATCATAATAAAATTGTAGTTTTCGATTTTCTTCTTGAGTGAAATAGCTTCATTTTTTTCATCTGGTCTAGAATTTAACAGAATTGTTTTCGTAAGTGTTTTTTGAACTTCAACAAATCTAACTCTTAGGGCAAAAATATCATCAAAACGTCCTGCCCATCTGGTAGGGTTCAATGTTTTTAATGTTATTGATGTTGAAGAGTCCTTTTCTTCGTCGGATATTGAACTGGACAGAATATTCCATCTTTTGATGCTATGCCCAAAAAAATTATAAATTTGTGGAACAGTATCAAGAAAATTTTGCATTTCAATAACTTCCCTTACTGCATTGAGAACCAGATTCAAATTATGACCAGCACAGTGAACATACATTTGGTTCGATATTTTTTATGGATTTTTAAACTCCACCTTGCCTTTCATTGTGTTAGCACCGTTATATCCTTGTCATCGACACTTATTTAAAGGTATATTGTCATTATAAAATAAAACACTTGTTTACATTTTCTACTTTATTTTTGGTATTGACGTACGTTTCGTCTTTGCTAGAAAGACTTCATCAGAATACCCACCTAATTCTGATGAAGTCTTTCTAGCAAAGACGAAACGTACGTCAATACCAAAAATAAAGTAGAAAATGTAAACAAGTGTTTTATTTTATAATGACAATTACAACTGATTTCTACCAAGCAACGGCCCAATCTATCATAAATTTAAAGGTATATCTTTGTCATTTATGGACTTTAGTATTCATTTGGACATTGCTGAGGCATTTTGGTCTTTAACCTCACGAAATCCTTAAAATGACTCTTTAATAACCAGCGTTTTTGGAATTCCATTTTCGTCTCTCTCGATCATACAGTAACGGTAAAATCCACACATTTGATCCGTTTTTGAGATATCTTAGGTCGTATCGAATATGATTGAGTAAGAAGGTGCGGCATTTATTTCATTTTTTAGAGAATTTTTCAATTTTAAAACCAGAACAGAAATTAGCTCATTTTGTATTTTCGGACTTGAGTATTTTATGTGGCCCTTTGGTTTATTTAACAATTTTTTTCAAAATCGGATCATATTTCGCTAATAACTCAACAATACTCAAAAATTTTCCCCTAGAACTTGGTTCATTGCTATCTGCGTTTTCTCTGTGGCCACGAAAGGCTAAATCACACGTCGAAAGTGTCAGCGTAACATCTAGGAGTCTAGACAATACTTTGCGCCAAAAAGGTTTTTCTTTCTTGATCATGGACTCTTGCTCTTCTCCTAGTGTTCCATGTAACCGCCATTGTTGATACGTTAGACAAGAATCCAGGTGAATTTTCGATGTCTCGTGCCTTTCTATGGCGTCTACGATATGTTTCCAGTCGCTGTAGCCTTCCATCCAAACATTTTGTATTTTTTTTTCAGGTATATACCCGATTTTCGAATAACGAACATGGTTCACAATACGCCTTCTGAAGTATTAAGGAATAGTATAGCCATACATGTTCAAATTTGACCCCAGACTTTGTAACGATATAGTAAGGTTTTTCTAAAAAAGATCTATTGTCACTGTCTTTCAAATAAGGACCCTTAGGTTTACATTGTCCGTTTTCGTTTAATTTGATCATTTAATTCTTTAATATGACCCTTATCAGTAACATATGCTGAAGATGCAATATTGTTCACACTAAAACATGATTCACTTTGATCTTTACTAGTACTTTGTTGTGGGTGTTCTTGATCTGGATATACACTGGTTTCGGGTGCTGCATCTGCTATACTTTTGCTTTCAGTTACTTCCAATTTTCCACTTTCGAGAACTGTTCACTCGCATTTTCATCAAAAGAGTCACTTTTCTTAAAGTACTGACTAATTTTAGGTTACTTACGATTTTTTTCTTCAGACTCCCTCTTTCTCTTTCGTTTTTCACTCCCACTGAGATATTTCCTAGAACTGGATGAATTGGTATTCAACTTTCACAATAATTAACTTTACTCACTTTGTCTCTTTCGCAGATTCAATAAAAAAATCAGTTATTAAAACAATCAAAACGTCTAATGCCACGGCAGAATGCGCAATAGAGTGCTGCGCAAACAAATTCGGACCAAACCTGATAAAATATGCGGTGATCTCTTCAAAGGGTCCGCGGCTGCCCGTCGACAAAGGTACGCTCTCTTTGTCGGCGTAATAAGAAGTAATAAAATAACACATGTTGGCGATGTGGAGTCGATCTCTTCAAAGGGTCCGCGGCTGCCGCCGACAAAGATACGCTCTCTTTGTCGGCGTAATCAGAAGTAATAATATAACACATATTGGTGATGCGGAATTTTTTTCACTTCGGCATATTGGATGGAACTGAGCGGAATTATTTATGATCGACTTGCGGGTCTCATTATGCTTTCTAAAATTGATCAACATCCTTTACTTGTTATGTTTATTAATAATTTATACTATATCGTCTACTGTCTTTAGTGAAGTGCAATTTCAGTTGTTAAGTACCTATGATATTATGATACTAAATATTGTTCAAAATCTCAGCTTTCCTCGAAGGTGCTGCCTTTCTGATCGGGGGCCCATGGCATTTTATCAGTCCTGCCACCCTGCAGTTACGCCACTGCGGATTCCTCCTCTGAAGCCCTTACAGCAACGAAAACCGCCGTTCACGGAATGTCTGCGACAACGGCCTCAAAAATGTGATATATGTTTTTTTTTTGGCGAAACAATAACATTATTCCATCGTCGTCGATTGCCGGCAGATAACCGTAAAAATATCGGCGTACCAGTAACTGGTTTTAGGTTATTTCCGGTCCGCCCGTCCGCGAGAATAGGAAACGGATATGAAACAGAGCCAACCGCGCACTCTTTCCGCCCGTTCGGTTACCGTAATGGCGGACGTCGGTCGGAATAGATCAATCATTCCTTGCTTCGCAAATAAGCATCGGCCACCGAGAAGTCGAAACTGGTTACTGGGATTTATTTCAAATATTTATGTGTAGACTCTTAGGTGCAACGAAATATTTCATAAGGAATAAAACCCAACTCAGACAAATCTTCCTTCACCATTTATAGTGGTCATGAATAAACATAAGATTTTTGGACCTGAATCCAATTTTCAGGACTCTTGGACATACCACGTGGAGAGTTTTGGCCTTTACCTTTCTTCTTTATTTCTTGGAGAACACACATCACTATTTTCTTCTCTTCCAGTTTTTCGATCATTTCTTGGTCTTTCGCATTGAATGACGTGATAATCCATGAAGCAACTCTGACAATATTATGTTCCGTTTCATTATCCTTCTCCTTGCCTGCGTCATATCCGTGGTATCCGTCTTGTTCTGTGACATATATTCGATACTTCGAGCGAAATTAGTATTTTACAAAGCGTAGGATGCTAATCTGACCCCACAACCCCTCTTCTTTATCCAGACTTGGGATCGGCAGTAACGTCCAATGAGCTACTCAATCCACCCTGAAACCGCCAAGGCGGAGTTGCATCAGACCGCTCGTGACATACACCGCAGATACGAGACTAGAAAACTCTTGGAGACTACAGAAATGCTAATTCTGAGTAAAAACATCAGAGAGGCATGTAAGACAGAGAATATTAATAAGTGGGTGTAACGAAGGAAAGTGGAATGGAAACAATACATAGAAAAAATGACGCAGGAAAGATTGGTGAAAATTGAAAGATATTAAGTCACCAAGTGGGCCGCGAAGCGTTGGTCGACCTAGAAAAGATGGAGTGATGATATCGATCTGGGATGAGGTGAATTTTGATGAAAGAACAGGCCTTTGGCCTAAGCTGAAAGATAGAAGAAGAGTCGAATGAAATCAAAAAGTACTAACCATAATTATTCAAATCCATCATCCAAAATACATTTATTTCGATTGGATATTCACGAAAAACAAATTCCATCACCAAAAACTGTTCCGATCTAAATATTATTTGAACGCTAAACGAAAACAATCAATTGAATATACATATACCTTCATTCACCAAATATTCTATTCAAAAGCGAACTTTTGATGAATGTGGTGAACGAGTTGAGTACCATCTAAAGAAATAAACTACCTCACAGAAAAATGTCGGAATGAAGATGCGATCATAGACTATATATCTCACGCGCATGTATGGAAATATCAATTATAAATAATTCAAACAAGTATAGGCCGAAAACTTACTTCGAAGGGTTATTTAGAAATATTGCAGATAATAGCTGGATTAATTCTCTGGAAGCTCTACAGATCTAATCTTATAAATCTTTCTGAAACTTTTCAGAATTAAAAGAAATATAATGACTTAGAAACACTGATTCACATTATAGAAATATAGAATTGTCAGTATATATGAGCGGTAATTAGTCGATAAAGAATCAGAAGAAAACATGAAATACTGACTATAATCATCCAGATTTATCATTCAAGACAAATTAAGGGAACAGCAAGGAAATTCCATCACTCAAATATATTCGAGATAGGAGTCAGGAAATCTATTTTATTCACCTTTTTAAAAAGTAAATACCACATTCTTCAGAAGAGGAATCTGAAATTCTTACCTGTATTCTCCTCAGTTGGAAGTTATTTGAAAGCTAAATTATTATTGATTGTTTTCATTCAGTATCCAAATAACCATAAAAATAGCCTATATATATATATATATATATATATATATATATCCATCTCTGCGCGTTCCAGTTCTAATGTTCAAGACCCCAACAATATTGTACAGCCCGGTGCTCTCTGCTCAATTCATTCATTCATTCATTCATTCATTCATTCATTCATTCATTATATCTTTATTTGCAATAAAAATTACAAATGGTGTCAATCAAAATTTAAATAAAAAAATGAAGAGACATGATTTCTCAAACAACATACAAAATCAACACAGACAAATGAACAAATCTTCATCACATAAAATATCCATCACAATTCGACAAAAACTCTTCAACAGAATACACTGTATTATCCAGAAGCAACTGTTTCAAATCTCTCTTGAAAACTATATGAGATTTGCAATGAAAATCCAAAGGAAGCCTATTATACAATTTGGGACCCCAGAAATCAATTCCCTGTTGTGTCCGCCTCAGACGATGCATTGGAGTCCGCAAGAGGTCTTTACCTCTTGTTTCATACAGATGATTGATGGAATTGGTCGGGAATTCTTTCAAACTTTGATGCACATAACACAGCACATTATATATAAAGAGGGACGGAATCGTAAGTACTCTATGAGCCTTAAACAGTAATCGGCAGGACTCATTATATTTTAAATTGAACATAGCTCTAATTGCTCTTTTTTGTAGAATGAAAATGCTCTTACTTCCACTTGTTGACCCCCAGAACATTATACCATAATTGATGTGACCGTGAAAAACGGCGTAGTAAACAGATCTCAATGCTTCCAAAGTAACCACCGACCTGATGGTCCTCAGACTGAAGACTGCAGAGGTGAGTTTCTTAGTTAGTCCTTCAATATGCCTTACCCAGTTCAGACTGCTATCAATATACATCCCAAGGAACTTAATTGATCTCTCGGGTTTCTGATTGAAAACCAGGCTTTGTGTTTTCTCTTCATTAAGTTTGAGTTTATTGGACGACGTCCACAAACCTGCATCTTTCATAACTGCCTCCTTCATTCCTTCCAGACCCCCAAGCGTAGTCTCCTTCAGAATAAGGGTGGTGTCGTCAGCATAAAGACAGGTATCAGCACTGTTGATGTTACAAATCATATCATTGATATAAATAATAAAAAGTATTGGTCCCAATATTGACCCTTGAGGGACTCCATATAAGTTTTTTTTTGTATCTGAATACTCTCCATTCCATTTCACAGTCTGCCTCCTATCCTCCAAATATGACCTCATAAGATCCATTGCTACACCTCTAATTCCATAGAACGATAATTTCTCGAGAAGGTTATGATGATCCACCGTGTCAAAAGCTTTCGACAGATCACAGCAGATCAGCATTAATTCCTCATTCTCATCTTGACCCTTGATTATGCTCTGAAGTGCACTATTCACCGCAGTCACAACAGATCGTCCCTTTAGATAGCCATGTTGTTCTCTAACAAATAATTGTAGTCGTTCAAAATACTCTACCAGACGTCCTTTAATAACAGCCTCTAAAATCTTCGAAAACGTTGGAATGAGTGAGATGGGACGATAGCTGCTATAAATCTCACTATCACCCTTTTTATACACAGGTACAACTTTTGAATGCTTCAGCTTCTCAGGAAATACACCCTCAACCAGACATTTGTTCACTATTATCACCATGGGTTCAACTATCACACCAGATACATCATCACACCTGATGAAATCATTGGACAAACCGTAAATATCTTCAGACCTTGATTTTTTCAGATTGACTATAATATTTTTTACCTCAGAATGATCCGTAGGCCTGAAGAAACATGAGTCCTTAGTTTTACCATAAAGATTGAACTTCTTCATATATACACCAGGCTCAGGAGCATCACAATTAATACTGTTAAGAATCTGTTCGGGGACATTCAAGAAAAAGTCATTGAAACCGTCCGCATTACCATCTTTACATGTTACTTTTTTCCTGGCCTTTTTAGACCCTATTTCCGCGTTTACCACCTTCCAGGCTGCCTTTTGCTTGTTCTTACTCTCATTTATGAAATGTTCATTCTTCAGTCTTTTTTCCAAATCCACCATTTTGAAAAATTCCCTCCTAAAATCAACATAAATTCGATATGACAGATCATCTTTCATTACCTGAGTTATGGTACCCAAAGCATCCAATTTATTCTTCATTTGTTTGAGGTTTTCACTATACTTAAAATTTGTGCATGCTGATCTACCAGTCGTAAATGATCTAACTATTTTTTTAATTTCAGGAAAATACTCATTGAAAGCCTGCACAAATCTTTCATGAAACTCGTTATACGCATGCTCAGCAGAGAGGCCAGACAAGACGTCGTCCCACCGCACCCTGCAAAAATCCTGCTGAAATTCTCCCAGAACATCAGGTCTATACTCTCTCGTAGTGACCATCTTATTATTCGTTCCATGTGGTGTCAACACCTGCAGGCTTATTCTTTGTGCCAAATGGTCACCCATGTGTACATTAAATGTTTCTGTTCCAGGCCAATGCATCTCAAAATTCACTACAATGTTGTCTATACATCTCTTTCCACTTATTCTACTAACATCAGTTGTTGTAATCTTCATATCGAACGTATCAAATAAAACCAATAAATCATTACTTTCTCTTTTATTTCGAAAATCTATGTTAAAATCTCCGGCTAGTACTATTTTACTTCCTTTATTAACCATAGAAAGAGCATCATTCAAAATATTAAGAAATTTTCTAATATCTCCACTAGGAGATCTATAGACCGAAATTATAACCAGATTTTCATTTCTTACTTCGATAGCAGCAAGCTCAATATCTACTTCAACACTTAGATGCTTAATTTCTTCAATTTCAACGAATTTTAGAGAATCACGAACCAATATCATAGATCCTCCATGGATATGTTTAGATCTCGCAAAAATACTACCAACCTTGAACTGACATAAAGCAACACTGCAACCAGTTTGCTCCTGCATGAAATGCTCTGTAATACACATTATATCTATCCTGTTTTGATCCAAAAACATTCGTAATCTATTAATCTTATTTCCTATTCCATTTATATTAATATTAAGCAAAGTGATTACCTGTGGTGCCCGACCTTGTTTTATCTCCATTCCATTGCCGAAAAAACCGAAACTTCTTCACCAAAACACCGCTAGGCCAAGTTTCAGGTTTATGTAACTCATCCATAAGTGATATGTCAGCTGCAACCTTAAAAGAAACACTACTAGCATCATCCCTCTTAGGTAGCCTTTCCACAAAAAAATCTCCAGTAGGAAACTTCTTCTTCAAATAGTTTTTAACATTACTTTCAGTTGCTTTAGGACAATAGTGTCCTAAAACTGAAACTCTGCAACCTATTCCAAATTGCTTGACCAGATACTATCCTACCAGTAGATTCGTGAAGAAGGGATTTCGTCGTGCAGTTGACCGTATTAGCCGATCTTGTGCGATGCTTGTAGCTCTTGCTTTCACACCCCCATTAGTAAATGCAGCACTTCCACTAAAAAGATAGTGATTTCATGCTCTAACTAACTATACTTGGCGAAATCCTGAGAATTATTCATTGTTTTTATTTAGCATCCAAATAACTTCCAAGTGAGGATAATATAAAAATTTGAATATCAAAACAGTTTGAATCTGTTAGTCTTCTACAATTTTAATTTCAAAAAATTTTTATTCAAAAAACTTTCAGAATTAAATTAATGTCTAAAATAAGCACCGCTTACGTTTAATAGACGTATATAATCAAAACTCAATATATAATGTCAAATGGAATAAATAAACCAACAGATATAAGAAAGTCATTAAAATTAATAAATAAATATTTAAAGGAGACAAAATTTTGTTTCTGATCTTACCTTTAAGAACACCAATTACCTTTTAAAAACATGAACACAGTTTAAGGACTTCTCAAAGAATATAATTTATTTGAAATATTTAATATATTTAAATATTCGAATAAGTTAATTCAGAAATCTCTCAAAACATCCACTATATCTTCAAAAAACAAATATAATTCTAAGTAATCCCTTCTTCGGTCCTGGATAATATTCCAAATATCAAAATCAAATAGCTGCAACTATATCACAACAAACACGTGTTAAGAATGGATGCTTCGAAAACGACCAACTTTAAAATTCAAGATTGTTATATTTCTTCTATCAAGTAAATAGCCTTTTTCTATTTTATTTGAGCATAATATAGTTAAGAATTTCAGATTCCTTCTCTGGAGAATGTGCTATGTGAAAATTTTGAATCTATGCGGAAAATTTTTTGGTGATGGAATTTGTTATTCCTGAATATCCAATAGAAACAAATTCGTCTTAGATCTGGATGATTTTGGTCAGTACTCTATTTTTCCTTTTGACTCTTTATTGGCTAATTGCCGCTTATAAGTGTTGATAATTACATACATTCTGTCAAGAAAGTACCGGGAATTATCGATTTAAATCTGGCGGGGCAATGAGGCAGGTGAAAATTTTTTTTCCTAGGTTGGTACCACTGTCCTTAATTACTATGCCAAGCTTGAGCGGGATCTGTCAACTAATGTGTTTGCAACAGCTGATTAAGTCAGTCGATGTCAGAGTGCGTGCTGATTTTTACTATGGGTGATTACGTTGAGCAAAGAATTTGTTTAAAGTTTTGTGTTGCAAATGAATTTTCGTGTGCCGATGCATTGAAAATGTTGCAAAAGGCCTTTGGTGATAATGCTCTATCGAAAACTCGTGCATATCAGTGGTACAGAGCCTTCAAGGACGGTCGTGAAGTGGTCGAAGATAACGTCGATAAAATTAAGGAAAGGGTGCTGGAAAACCGTCGTACCAGCTTGAGAGAGATAGCACATGATCTTAAGATATCCCACGAGTCCGCACGTACGATTTTGATTGATATTTTGGGCATGAGAAAGGTGGCCGCACGACTCGTACCGAAAGACCTGAATTTTCTTCAAAAACGTCATCGCGAACAGGTTGCTTCAGACATGCTGGATCGCTGTAATTCCGATTCTACATTCATGGAACGCATTATAACTGGTGATGAGACCTGGGTCTACGAGTACGATATGCAAACAAGCCAGCAATCATCGGAATGGGTGGCAAAAAATGAGCCGAAACCGAAAAAACCACGCCAAAGCCGCTCGAAAATGAAGGTGATGCTCATTGTTTTCTTCGATATCCGTGGCGTGGTGCACTACGAATTCGTTCCAGAGGGTCAGACGGTAAACAAGGAGTATTACCTAGGCGTTATGAAACGTTTGCGTGAGCGTATCCGTAAGAAGCGGCCAAATTTGTGGGCGAACAACTCATGGATTTTGCATGACGATAACGCGCCTTCTCACCGAGCTACGATTGTGACTGACTTTCTCGCCAAAAACTCAACAAACGTGCTTCAGCAACCGCCGTATTCGCCGGATTTGGCTCCCTGCGACTTTTTCCTCTTCCCAAAACTAAAATTGCCCCTTCGTGGCACCCGTTTTGAGTCGATTGAAGCCATAAAACAAAATTCGGCGCGAGAGCTAAAGTCCATCCCGGAAAGCGCCTATAAAAAATGTTTCGATAATTGGAAGTGCCGTTGGCATAGATGTATTGGAGCAAATGGAGCCTATTTTGAAGGCGACCCAATAAATTTTGATGATTAAATGTAAAAATGTTGTTTTAATTGAAAATTCCCGGTACTTTCTTGACAGAGTAGTAATATCAAAGCGTTAAAGACACCTAATCGGAAATGTAATAAAACCGTGATTTTTACATTGGAAGATCCCTGTTAGATGCGTTGTTGGACGGCTCCTTTCCTGAACGAATCGTTCTCACCGAGAATCTAGATCCTCAACGAAACTTTAAGTCCTACGATTACCCGGCGAACTCACGAGCATAGCTCCGGTAGCCAGATGGCCGAGATAAACACTCCGAAGACCGAAATTTCATCCGAAACTTGTTATGGAAGCCCCTCGCATCCTTGCGAGTGCAATTGCTTTCGCCAGACGTGAACATAAATCAGTCTGGGCCGCGAAATCCGCCGTTATACCTGTAACGATTTATTTGAATACTTCCCCAGGTGTGCAACCCATCGGGCTAATGGTAAGCTACACCGACACGAAAATCCGGCGAGAACTTTTGCGCCCGTGAGCAGGCAACGTTCGCTCCTACGTTCCCGCGTCAGTTCCGGCAAATAGAATTTACAGGTATCGTATATCGCACGGGAAGATTGGTCTGGGGCTGGTGCAAAAACTGCAGGAAGAAATGCAATGTATATTTCACCCTGGGACGTCGAGTAAACCTGTCGAAATCGGGCAATTTAGGATCCCGCTGCAACGGTATCTCTAACATTCCCGTGCTTTATCGTGAATAAGGCCCCACTTGATGAGTCACGAGTTTATACGAAAACCTCTTTGCTGTGATAACTGTTTATCAGTACATGAATGAATTTGTATGTTATCCCCGCGAATAAAGAACGATCGCATCTTTTAAGAGTACAAACTGAAATGTATTTATTTCATGAAAAAATTTTGAAAATGTAAATTCTAATGTAAATTTTAATTCATAATATCCTGTTGTAATGTTAAGATTATTTCTTTTGTCATGACGAATTATCTTGACGGACCCGAGATACTGAAATCGGAAGTAGAACATTCACAGCTATACGTAGAAAAGCCGTTAAGTTGGATAAAATACCTGCAGAATTGCTGTAACTAGTCGATGAAAATAATATCAAAATACTTATAAAACTTTTTTTTCAATGCGGTTTATGATACTGGAAAGATTTCCTCGAACTAGGCTCAGGTTTTGTCCTAAATCCGAAGAACCGCAGAGCAAGAAAATATTCAGAATACCGCCTAAGAAGCCCCTCAAAATTTTACCCGAAGTACAACAAAATCAGGCTCAAATGTGAAGAAGATCTTGAAAGTCACAGTTTGGTTTTAGAAATACTCTTGGTACTAGAGAGGCGCTTTTTACGATGAATGTCCTATAACAGAAGTGCCGTGACCAGGGAAAAGACGTTTTCATGTGCTTCGAGAATTTTGAGAAGGGATTTGATATAGTGGGACTCGTGAATTCTACCATCATAGTTGTATTGGCATGTAAGCGTTGCTCTTTTACCAAGTGACTACTCAGCAGTCTCCACAGTCTGCCCCCAGAGGCAGAAAGTGTGATAAGGTTCACGTCATATCATCGCGCGAAGCGAGAACCCCTCCGAAGAGATGAACCCACCAGCTTCCAGTTTGGGTACCGGCTCGAAAGCCAGAACCGTCTGACTGAGAGCAGCGAAGCACTATTCAACCTCTAGTGGCTCTGCAGGTCAGTACCCGAGTTGTTTTGTGACGTAACTCACCCGCCGGAAGGAATTCTTATCCAAGCACCCGAACGCAGTCCCATGAACTAAGATAATCTCAAGATTGATGACTTCTATTGATCCTGGTACGGGCACCGTCTAACGGCCCGTACGTTCTGACCCACCGAACCCATGTGAAGTATTTGATTGATCCTGGCGTCATGTACTTACGGCTAAGCCATTTCGTCGAGATCCACAAACACTAAAAAGTTACGCCTTGATCCGGGGCCAGAACAAGCCGGTCCAACCGTCAAGTCCCGTTAAAGCCCGAGTCATTTCATGAGAATATCCCGAACATGGGGGTCTGCGAACAGATAAATGAAATACCTCCCTGGTCCAGCATGCGGACTTTCAACCACTGCCCCCTCGAGTCCAACAACAATGGGGTGGCCAGGTGGTACAAGTAACACCTGAGGGCAAACCAACCCTCGTGGTAACGCAGTATGCTACATAACGCACTCGGCCATTACACAGAATCCGGAGATTTATATTGCGATAGGGTAGAGTACGCCAGTTTTAAGGGAGAAGCCCTGTGCTGCGAGAGACTCCCTGTCACTGAGTTAATCAACCGGCTCAGCCCTCAATTTCACCATAACGGCAAAACTAGGGACCCATTCGGAGATCTTCCACCATACAGGTCCAGTGACTGGCGCGAAATAGCATTATGTTAGACACCAAGACTCAACCCTCCATTCCGCCGGGACGAAACTAGGGTCCTAGTCAAGGCAAGCACCCCCATCACGACAATATCTAATGCCTGGGGGGCGAAAAATAGAGTGGGACAAATAAAATGGATGAAAATACTGAAAATCAAAGGTATCGATTACAAGGATATACGTGTCATTAAGAAGTGGCATTGGAATCAAAGCGCAAGAGTTAAAATCGGAAATAATCTTACCAGAGAAATTTCAATGCAACAAGGAGTAAGACAGGGTTGTATTTTGTCTTCATCATTATATTCTATATATATTCAGATCAATTATTCGAATAAGCATTGTAAGGTCAACCATATGGAATAAAAATGAATGGAGAAATTATAAATGTTCTGAGATATGCGCATAATACAGTGATTCTATCAGATAACCTTCAGGACCTTTAGAAAGTAGGAGAAGAAATGTAGCAGTAAGCCACATCCGCATACTGCACTTCGATTGAATAGGATGCCAATTGAAAGTGTTGCCAAAGTCTTATCTAGATTATATAATAACGGACCAACTAAATCCAGATGTACAAATCAGACGCAGGGTAGCAATGACTAAGACCACTTTTATAAAAATGGAAGCGTTTCTTTGTAATGACCACCTCAACTCAGAATTAAGACAGAGAATGGTAAAGTGCTAAATTCGGCTTTTTTTTTCAAAGGTGAATGCAATCAAAATTTTTAGAAAAATATGTATAATTATAACAGTGCTTCATCAACTATGTTATTACAATTGTTTGCTTGACAAAAAAAAGTGTTCTAGTTACATGCCTTACACTATTATCATTGTTCTAGAATTTGTAGAAAACTTGTTCAAAACTCTCGTTTCAATCTAGTCCTGATTTTCTTTAAAAAAGTTACGATAGACGCTCATCAAACTCAACCCAGTCAATCTGTCCTCTCCCATTGTACTTTTCAGCCAGGTCTTTACTCTTCGAAGGGTACTGAAAGATCGTTCAACAGTAGCCGTAGTGGATGGGAAAACACTTAAAATGAGTAGTGCATGCCTTGTTGCAAGAAAAAAAATATAAGCCTCCCTCAAAAGTGCAGCCACTTCAATATCCTTTAATTTGTCCCCTGCTAAATCTTTCTTTTTCCACATATTATACCACAAATCTAATTCTACTGAGATATCACCCAACTCAAAAAATTCCATGAAAGATTTTGCGTTTCCTTCCAAATCTTTTGAAGTACTTTTTAGCATGTATTAAGGATGAAGATGGCAAAAGCAGGTGTATTCTCGTGTGGGAATTTAACATTCAATGATAAGGTTAAAGATTCAAGATAAGGATAATCAACGATCGTCTCCAGTATTCAATCGCAGTTTCAAATGGCGGATTATTTCTATCTATTAGCTTTTTAACAATTCGTGGAACTGTTAACTCAACGTCGATTTTATCCGCGATATTATGTGATTTTTTAAGTACTTCCTCAGAAATATGTTCAATTTGTTGTCGATCCTTCTTGATGACATCAAGGATTTCACCAATGTGTGTCCTCACCATAATCAAATCCATATTTTTACCATGTAGAACGTTCACAACGGGTTCCAAAATTGCAGAGTAATTTGCAATCATGAATTTGCAATCATGACTAAATCTATGATGAAACCTGGTTTAGTTACTGCACAGTGCAACTGATAGGCAAATTTTCTTGTAGCATAGTTTCCTTCGATCGAGAGATCTTCTGATGCTCTAGTATTTCTCAGACCATCTGGTCTCACAGAGCCTTGATAAATTAGGAGCCGAAGTCCTGCGGGTTGGCGACTTACGAAAGAAGGATATTGTATCGTTAACAGTTGCAATCAAGTTTCTTATTTCCGGTAGTTCTCTAGCATCATTGACCACAAGATTTAGTTTGTGGCTTGAGCAATGAAAGAATAAAAATTTTTGTGCTTTTTCCTCAAAATGGCCTGTACACCACCTTCTTTTCCAGCCATCGTAAAACATTCGTCAAATCCAAATCCAACACAATTCTCTGCTGAAAGATTTCGATCAATTAAAAAACTCTGAATTGTGCTAGCGATCTTAGGGGCGTCTTGAGATTTCAGCTCAACAAATCCTAGGAATTCGTCTCTGATTTTTTGTTGATTCTCATCATAAAACCGCACTCCGATAGAAAGCGGTTCTTTTCCAACGATGTCTGCTGTTTCATCGGCCATTACAGCATGAGCTTTTGCTTGTTTACAGTCATCCATAATTCTTTCTTTCACCACATAATCCTATTATTTCGTTCTGAATTTTTGGTGAAGTGTAGACTGCATTTTTTCGACATCTATCCAAGTGATGCTTTACCTTCAGATCACCACAGTCAATTCTCAAATTTAACACAGGTCACAGAAAACCCCCCTCATCTTCTTTCTTTCCTCTAAGTGGCAAATAATGAGTTCCACAAAATATGATACAAGAAATAATTGGTGACAATATTTGTTTGTTTTCTTCAATCATTTTTTGGTGACCACTTTGCAACTGTGCATGAACTGGAAGATTTTCAAGGAATGCTTTTGCAGCAGCTGTTGAAGTTTTGTGGTAGTGACTGCCGACTTGTTTTCTACAATCTTCATGTATATCTTTAAACGTCGTGTAAACGTAATTTGATGGTGGTACCCAGGGATTTGTAAGCAGGGTGCGTGTTTCAGTTCCTACGTTATTTTCAATGTAATTTTAAGGATTTTCTCTAATGTTTAGTGATGTATGAGATATGCTTAAGTTCACGGTCACACAAGAAAAATAGTTCATTTTGTCAGCGTTAAATTGTAAAATTTTATAGCAAATAGCTCGAAACAAGTGTTTATTTACTTCCAGAGTTTTTGCTGCTTTATTCCTGGCTCTATTAGAAACTTTATATCTATATAAAGAAAAAGTCGTCCTCGCAGCGTAGGCAAAAAAACTGAGTCGTGCAGAAATTTGTGGGTGATTTCCCAAAAAACGAGGAAAGCCGTTGAGGTTGTTATCACGTAAATAAGCCGATAACCAGCTCCGAACTGTGGACCCGTTCTGGGAGAACGGACGTCTGACGCGAATTCGATTGGGAGAAAAGAAATCAGATATCGAATAATGGCCGAGACACTGATTAGTATTGCCGTAGTTCCATTTCACCTGAAGCCCAGACTCCGTTATCGCTCTTTATGGTGCATTCATTTTGTTAAAAACCCGAAATTGCACGACCGAATGCCAACCTGGTCTGCCATATTGCCACATATTTTGTTGTTAGCAGTACGTTAGTGGCCAGACGAGTGGGAATTCGTATTAGTTACGAATTCTTATTGCAGAATGCACTTAGCCAGCAGAAAAAACTTATTGCTTCGGAGCGAGACACGGGGATGAACAGAAAATATCGGCGATCGTGAAGATTTTCTCTGCATTTCCAGGAAAAGTTTGAATGCGAATTCACGTTGCTTATGGGGGTACTTCTGAATATTATTATTATGGCGAACAACAATCTACGGAACATTCTCGGAGGTGGAAGTTTTTGCGAGCTTCTACTCAGACTTTGTCGTTTGTATATTTCGCGAATCTTGAAATAAAAATAGTTTCGAACGATACTGAACTGATTCACATCTGCGATTTAGTAGTTGGTCATAATTGGAATGAGTTTGGAACGAAATGAATGGATTTGTGGTTGACTCTTGATGAAATATGATAACAATTTCACTCCAAAAAATTGACGGTTAGGCTTTGTTACTGCGCTATTTTTAAATTTTGAAAATTATCACATTTAATATCAAAATTGCAAGGTTAACGTTTTTGTAAAGATTGAGGGTGTAAATTTAAAAATGCATGAGTCTCAATTTTAATTTGACAGATTTTTTATGTTAATATTATTGAACTGTTTCAGCCATAACAACAGAGTGAATTTTTGAATATATTAAATAATATTCACCCAAAAATTAAATTATAATTAGACAAAGAATCAAACAATAGAATTACATTTTTAGACCTCTTGATATCACTTTCGAATAGTACAATAGAATTTAACGTGTTTAGAAAACCCACATCCACTGATATATGTACTCCTATTGACCCCAATCAGCCATATTCACAAAAAATGTCAGGATATCAATCGATAATCCATAGAGCTTTCGCAATAACCTTATCAAAAAATAACAGCGAAGCTGAAGTCCAAACTATTACATCAATAGCCGCAACAACGGTTTCAATCCTAATATAATAGATAATCTAATTCGACAGGAACAATCTGAAATAGCTATAAACCAAATATATCCCATAATAAAAACTAAAGAAAACAAAAAATTCATCTCTTTAACGTACTTCAGTAGCATAAGTCAAAAAGTGGCCAATTGTTTTTCAAAATTAGATGTTAATATTGCGTTCAAAACACAAAACAAATTATCATCCGTATTATTTAATGGAAAGGGCCCAACTCCAAACATACATAAATCAGGAGTTTATAAGTTATCTTGTTCAACGTGCAGTAATGAATATATAGGACAGACGTGACGTTCCTTCAAGACGAGGTTCAACGAACATAGAACGAATTTCATGAAAATAAACAAACTTCTTCTTTTGTCACTCTTTGTTTAGAAAACGGCCATCCTTTTCCGACAATAGATAAACTTAAAATTTTACAAGTAGAATGAAAAGGAAAAAACTTGATTATTTAGAATCTGTTGAAATTTTCAAGTCAGTTCACAATAAAAATAATATAAAAATAATGAATGACTTGTACGCATCTATGTAAATCCAAAATTTTTGAGATATTTAAATAAGCAACATCTGTTTACCAATCTTTTTTGACGTGCCGAGATTCTAATAGTTGTTAGTTGTCCTCTCAATTTAAACCTTTTTTAACCTGTTTTTATTACCTCTTCTACCTTTGTATATTCATAAATACTCTGATGTGCTTTTTGAGTCTTCAGTTGTCTGAAGATGGGATAGTTAATTACCGAAACTCGATTTGTAAAATATCAATTTATTGGTAGTGAAACATAGCAATTTCTACAACTTCTTTTAATGTTAATTTTACAATCTTTTTCAATCTATGCATTATTATTTCCAGTTCGGCTTGATTAAAAAAATTCGGACACCGCTGTGCCATTTCGGAAAAAGGAAATAATCTAGGTGAATATTTACATTTGAAGAGTGCTCTTATAGTTTAAATATATAAGAATATTTTTCATGAATGAAGTCTTAACCACATTGTAGAAATTACTATGTTTTACAAATAAAAATTTATATTACACATTTTCTTGTGACTCGAGTTTCGGGAAATGAACTATCCCATCATCAGACAACTGAAGATCTAACAGTGTTACAGAGGTATTTAAACAAAAGTGATAAATATTTTGAATAATTCAATAGATTCTAGATAACACCTAATAGTGGTACAGAGGTTTACAAGCGGAACGTGATAAAACAGATCTAACAGATATCGGAATGTCGACAATTGACCAAGAAGGTTGTTAAACAGATGGTGCCCATTTAAATATCTCAAATAATTTTTCGGGGGACATAGCTCCGTACAGTCATTCATTATTTTTACGTTATTTTGATGTACATCTCAAATATTTGAATTTACATAGCTCTATACAGTCATTCATTATTTTTTAAATTATTTTTATTGTGAACGAATTTGAAAATTTCAATAATAAAGTTTCTTTTCATTTGAATCTACATCTAAAATTTCCTTAAGATTTTCTTTTGTCGAAAGGAATTACTGTTTTCTAAAGAATGAGTGGCAAAAGTTGAATTTTTGTTTACTTTTCATTAAATTCATTTTATGTTCGTTGAAAAAGGTTTTCAACAGATGTTACTTTTTGAATATCTCAAATATTTTCGATTTACATAGCTCCGTACAGTCATTCATTATTTTTACATTATTGTTATTGTGAACTAATTAGAAAATTTCAACAGATTCTAGATAATCGAGTTCCTTCCCTTTTGATTCTACATGTAAAATTTTAAGATTGTCTATTGTGGGAAAGGAATGACCGTGTTCTAGACGATGAGTGGCAAAAGTAGAATAGTTTATTTTTTATGAAACTCATTTTATGTTCGTTGAACCTCGTCTTGAAGAAACATCCTGTTTGTCCTATATATTTATTACTGTACGTAGAACAAGATAACTCATGATTTGTGTATGTTTGGAGTAGGGTCCTTTTCTTTAAATAATACCGATGATAATTTGTTTTGCGTTTTGAAGGCAATATTGACATCTGATTTTGAAATACTATTGGCCACTTTTTGACATATGCTACCAAAGTACGATAGAGATATGAATTTTTTATTTGAGAATTATATGGGTACCATTTGTTTAACAACCTTCTTTGTAGATTGCTGACATTTCGATATCTGTTAGAAGGCCCTACTTTTTTAACCCGGTTTTTCATCACGCTTGTAAACCTCTGTACCACTATTAGATGTTATCTAGAATCTATTGAAATATTCAAAATATTTATCACTTTTGTTTAAATACCTCTGTACCACTGTTAGGTCTTCAGTTGTCTGATGATAGGAGAGTTCAGTTCCCGAAACTCGAGTCACAAGAAGATGTGTGATATATATTTTTATTGGTAGTAAAACATACTAATTTCTACAATTTATTTTAATTATGATCAACTACCAAATAGTAACGGCTGATACAATTCAGTATTATTAATATTAGTTAATGATGAGATATGTCTTAGGCACACTGTTAAAAGTTCCATTGTCCCAGGTTTTCAAATTGAGAATTACATCGTGAAATAACCGCCGTGTGTGTCGGTGACGTCACATTGGAAATACATACAAGTAAAGAGAAAAATATGTGACCATCAAGAATCATGAATCACTATCAACTTTTCTTCCGGGTTTCTTTGTTTCGTAAGAATTAACGAACTCCATCATCAATTCAAAAAACTTTACTCATTCCCGAAGAGGAAAGTCCCATTCAATTTCGGCCGGATTGCGCCTGCAACGCAAATTTGGGCTTACTTGTTGCTCTTACGTACTCTTTTATAGGTTCGGCATAGAAATCGAGACGCTTTCATCGTATAACCCCATCCAGACTGTTCGGAGGATTTGCACAATAATATTTTAGGATCCGCGGTACGGATTTGCAAACAGAATGTGCGGTTTATTGATTTCATTTCGTTTTATGGCAAGACCTACAGAGAGCCTTTCTTCTCGCCGCCGGATTTCAGGATGCCGTCGAAACTGAGCGTATAAAATACTCATTTGCATGAGCCAATACCGGTAATGGAAGTTCGCAATCGAGGGATCATTTCATTACTATTATCAATTATTCAGGTGCCCATCCGCGTTTCATTTGTTCTGAATTGTGCAATGTTGGCGTGTCATTTGCAAGTCGGGATATTATATGAGCAGCTTGACGGGGAGGTAACGTAAACGGGGCTAGACAACAATTGAAAGCCGGGCTCGAACTGATCAATAGAGACTGTCATATTTTCTATAAACCATAAAATGTTCACAGGCACCTCAAGCTGCACCTTCAAAATTATGTACTGGGATTAGCTTGTTATTGACTATGAATAATACTAATAGGTGAATTTTTGTCAACAATAGGTTTACAGAAAAGAAAAATCATAATGAAAAATTGTCACCACATTTCACATCTTTCATCACAGAAATTCTTCAACTGAATAAGCTTCTGAATTCATTAAATTTTGATGTATTTTCTGCTCATGAGTATTGTTCAATCTGTTCGAAAATGAACACGATATTGTCGATTTTCATTAGTATTGGATCTCTTGCAGGTCCGCTTCCTCCGGCTTTTTCTCTCCTGAAATAACGTCTTTTTGTTCACAAATCCGATCGACAAATTAGCTTCCTGAAAATCCGTAATTTTTCGTATAAATCTTTTCGTATAAAGCATTGACAAATTATCATGGAAAGGCTCAAGCCGCAACAACGTTTACAAATTGTTGAAATTTATATTCAAAATCAGTGTGCTATTCGCCAAACTTATAGAGCACTTCGTGAAATTTATGGTTTACATAATCGTCCATCAGACCAGCTTATTCGTCGAACTATTGATAGATTTCGGACAACATTTTCTCAACTCGATGTATTAACAACAACTAGACAAAGAACTGTACGTAAAGAAAAAGAATATTTCTGCTGTAAGTGATAGTGTTAATGATGATCCAGATTTGTCTATTCGTCGACGTTCACAACAAGTTGGACTCTGTGCATCCACCACATGGAAAATTTTGCGTAAAGATCTTGGTCTACACCCATACAAGGTCCAACTGATTCAAGAACTAAAGCCACTTAACCATATTAAGCGTCGTTTGTTTGCTGATTGAGTCCTAGAACAGCTTGAAGTTAATCCACTTTTTTATCGTAAAATTGTGTTTAGTGAAGAAGCTCATTTCTGGTTGAACGACTATGTAAACAAGCAAAATTGCCATATATGGTGTGAAAACAATGCACGTTCCATTGCATCCTGAAAACTGCACTGTGTGTGCTTTACACGTTGGAGGCATCATCGGTCCATATTTCTTTAAAAACGATGCTGTAGCTAATGTTACAGTAAATGGTGCTCGTTACAGATCGATGATCAATGATTATTTATTTCAAAATTGTTTTGGTTCCAACAAGATGGTGCTACACCTCATGCTGCTACCGTGACAATTGATTTATTGAAAGAAAGGCGATAACATTATTTCGAGAAATGGTCCAATTCACTGGCCTCCAAGATCATGCGACATAGCTACACTGATTAAAAAAATGTATATGAGACAGCAATTCATTTCCACAAAAATATTTGTACTACTACAACAATTGTTTCACCAGGATGTGGCTTCTTCAGGTATTACATTGTACTGTCTGATGCTATTCAGTGTAACCGAGTTCAAACACATTTTTAGATACATGACGAAATAGTGGAAGCACAAGTCATAAAATCTCTAGGTGTTTATTGGAGTTTGCCGCTAAAAATGCCATTGAGGAAAAATATTCAGTATTGGAGACTTATCAACATCTGTTTGTTCGTTCAAAAGGATTTTACGGGCATTATACCTGTTGATTTCAAGAAATTCTAAAAATTGTTAGTCTAGAACTTTTGCTTTCAACGTAGATAATTTCATAATTATTGTTGAAATTATGCCTCAATTCCTTAAGATGATTAGCATATGTCGAATGTACAGAATTGGATATATAACCCCTTTGGTGTTCTTGGACACGTTTCTTGAATGATCTACCAGTCTGGCCAATATATTTCCTGGACTACCCAGACTCAAGAACCACGACCCTGAACAGAACAGAATCCTTCTAGCCTAGCATGTAGGCTTTCAACTAGATTCCGACACCACTGGGTGGTCAGTAGCGCGAATATTCTTGTGGGCATCTACCCTTCCCAAGGTAGCCTTATTTCCAAAAAGAACCTAAAAAACTATCGGTCGCCAAGAGGAGTTCTACTCGATGCCAGAAATCACGAACTCGAGGGATTACTCGTAACACTTCACCGTATCCCTTTCCTTAAAGGTAGCACAGATCTATTACTGACATATTCGCCCTGATGGACAGAGTACCTGCAATAAGGTATAACCAGACCAGTTTTATGGGTGAGCGCTCTGTGTTGCAAATTCTCACTATTAAGCACAATGGAAATAGAAATTATGAATAAAATTTGGAATGAATTAAAGCAATTCATGTAATGTATGAAAATCTAGCTCCATCTGTTGGTTGATTTTCAAGTGATCGACTGAACATGGAGAAACTACAAGTTCTCCAATTAACTGAATTAAATGAATGAATATGAAGTTGAATATCGTTTAATTGGGGTGTATAACAGTGAAGTCGAAAAAAAATCATACAATACTCTTGTGAAAATATACGAAAAAAAAATTCTCCTCCGAAGTTTCCTCTCTAAATCCCTCGGCAATCATTGCAGAGCAATGTATTTGCCGGGAGACTCAATTTCGTGGTAACTTTTTCGAACGTCTTTCAAAAGTCCAGCAACTTCCGTATCGGCGAATTGAGAATCTAATCGATAAGAAGTTACGTGACGAAATGGGAAATTCCTCAGGCATTTTCCCAGATACTCGTGAACCCTTGTCAATTAGTATATGAGGTCGGGGTGATTTGGACTCGGTGATATACTCCAACTAGTTTTCAAAGTTGGGTAACTTTCTGTGTGACTTCGTTCGGAAAAGATATCGACGAGGTGAAATTGAAACAGTATGTTTTCCAAAGATCTCGTCGCTGCAGTTTGGAATAAGTTTCTTTCGTAAGAACACTGAACGTTTGGTACCATAATTCATTATTAATCCAGAATGTATACGATGCATTTCTTGATGGGAAAGATGTTTTACGAAATAAAATTGGAAATAAATAATAAAGTAAATAAAAAAAACTTGGCTTAAGCTTCACTGTTTATTTCACGACGGTTGACATATAAGTATTTAAAATTAAAAAATATATAGGACACAGTATTTTATTTCTACAAAAATGTTTGTAATACAATAATTGGTTCACCCTGATGTGACTTCTTCAGGTATCTACATTCTACTGGCTGATGGTGCTCAGTGTAACCTAGTTCAAATACATTGTTAGGTAGGTGACAAAATAATGGAAGAACAAGTCATAAAAACTCAAGGTCTTTATTGGAGTTTGCCGCTAAAAATGCCATTAGGGAGAGATATCACGGGTCAACATGAAATTTGATTTTGATTGCAAAGCATTAAATTTCGGTAGTTTAGGTCGTAATAAGACGGAAAAAAAATATATGGCATGAAAAACTTTGCTTTTGTGCTTAGAAGTCTAATTGAACGAAATTTTTAAAAATCTCGGATTTTAATTTTTGATTGAAAATAAAACTATTGAAATAAAAATGTTTATTATTTTTATTAAGTTTTACTATCAAATTAGCTTACAGAAAAGTGGAAAATAACTTAAAAGTGCACACTTTTACTTTTTCTTTTATGTTCATAGCTACTTTCTCTCAATAAACCCCAAATATAGTAGCCCATCATGTTTTCATTGTATTGGCCTTGATAGCGTTGTTCAAAATTCATGATGTCCTGATGGAAACGTTCTCCTTGCTCTTCGGAATAGGCTCCCATATTGTTTTTAAATTTATCCAAATGAGCATGCAGCATATGTACTTTTAATGACATCCTGCAGCCCATGGCCTTAAAATTTGTAAGCATATCCTCAACCAACTTTTCGTAGTTTTCAGCTTTATTATTTCCTAAAAATCCAGAAACTACTGCTTTAAAACTGTTCCAACTTGCTTTTTGAGTACGATTCAGCAACGTTGGAAATTTTTCATCGGCGAAAATCTGTCTTATTTGCGGACCAACAAAAACCCCAGCTTTAACCTTTGCTTCCGATAACTTCGGAAAAAAATTTTTTAAGTATCCAAAAGCTTCTGAAGTTTCATCCAGTTTTTTAACAAATTGTTTCAACAACCCTAACTTAATGTGCAAAGGCGGCATTAACACTTTTTCCGCTTCAACAATCGGCTCAAATTTGACGTTCTGTTTTCCGACACACAATTCTGTTCTTACAGGCCATGACCGTTGAATATAGTGTTTAGAATCCGCTCTGCTATCCCACAAGCACAAATAACACGGATACTTTGTATATCCACCCTGTAGCCCCATTAAAAATCCCACCATTTTAAAATCTCCAATCAGCTCCCAGTTATACTCACGATACTGTACAGATTCAAGCAAAATTTTGACACTTTCATAATTTTCTTTAAGATGTACTGAGTGAGCAATTGGAAGAGACGGAAATTTATTTCCGTTGTGCAATAGAACTGCTTTTAAACTTTTTGTAGAGCTGTCAGTGAATAAACGCCATTCGCTAGGGACACAGGGTATGCCAATTGCTTCAAACATACCTTTAATGTCATTACAAAAACAAAGTCCATCCTCCTTCGTGAAAAACGTTGCAAACATTTCATGCCTTGTCCGCTGATCCGTGATCTTAACATCATCAATCAAATTCCACTGTTTTAACCGAGAGCCTAGAAGCTCTGCTTTATTTTTTGGCAAATTTAAATCTCTAATTAGATCGTTAAAATCTTCTGAAGTAATGAGATAGTGTTTTGGTTGTTCAGGTGTAGGCAAAAACTCCTTATCGGAATTACTTTTATAAGAACTAAAAGATGAGCTACTTTTCTGCGATAATTTTTTTGGTGGCTCAGGTACTGGTCGTGTCAGGTCGTGAGCAATTGGAGCAGAAGAAGATTCGAGGTCAGGATATTCAATAGGTTTTGCATTTTTACCTCTACGTCTTTTACTCGGATTCACCATACAAAAGTAGCAGTCAGTAATATGGTCTTTTGGTTCTCGCCAAATCCTTGGTATTGCAAATTTCATAGACCTTTTCTCACCTCGATACCAACCTAAAAATATAAAAATAAAAATTAATATGTCTATTATTTTGGATTCATCGCTTGATTAAATAAAAATTGCTTACCTTCCAAACACCTTTTACAATAACTACAAGCAACATGTGGAGCCCATGGCTTATCTTGATTCCGTACAGGACAGTCAAAATATGCTTCATAGGCTTCACAGAGAACGTGAGATGTCTTTAGTTCATATTTCACGTCTCGAACTTTAATAAATTGACTACATATAAAACAAAAAGCATCAGCATCGTATTTGCACTTTCGTGACGACATTTTAAGTTATTCTGGGCTTGTAAACAACACCTGATGGTTGTTTATCACTCGGGTGCCATCTAGCGGCACAGTGTTAACGTTAATAACCCACTCTCACCGCGCGGTCTTTTTAAAAATATTAAAATCAATTAAAATTTATGAAAAAATTGAAAAATGAGTATTATTATTATAACTATCACAAAAGCAAACTTTATACCGAAAAAAGGTATTTTCTTTTCGTTTTTGTGCATAACTAACTGGAAAATAATAGTATAAACTTTAGGACAAAGAACGAAATTTTTTTTGTAGAGTCGTGTATTCAGTAAAAATTCATTATAAGACATCCAAATGAGATAACAAAATCCAATAAATATAAATTGTTAACCGAAATCCTATGAATGAAATATACTCAATCATATTCAATAAAATATATTATCAATCAACCAAAAATATTAACTTACATTTCACAATTCAGAAAGCGTCTAGGCAAATGAATACTGAACATTTAAATGGAGTCCAATGTTGACTCCAAAATAAAATAGTTCTGTGGTTTACCATTGATCTTAAAGATTGAAAGGCAATTTAACAGCCTCTGTTATAGCCCAAGAACCATCTGTATAAAGAATGTTAAGGAAACAAAATAATTATATATTATGAATAAAATAAAATAAATGGAAATTATAACTTCAGGAATTAAATTAATGTCATATAAGCACTGCTTATAGCAAACGACATATAAAATAAACATTCATTATAGGACATCCAAATGAGATAATAAAATCCAATAAATATAAATTAACAAAAATCCGATATAAATAATATTTGAATAAGTTTATTCTGATTTTCACAAATTTGTGAAAATTTGCGTTGTTTGACGCTATTTGTTTAATAATATTTAATTCTTTCAAAAAGTTATCTGAATTCAAATGACATCCAATAGTCTATGAATAAAACTGCTGACATCTTTTTGTTGTTGTGGTGATTTGAAGTTTTATGTATTGTGATGTCTTTACGAGTGGGTTTGTGGAAAATACTAAAATATGTAAATTATTAGTCTTGTATAGTGAGGTCAAGGAAATTATTACTGTGGTTCTGTGCTTCTTCGATTGTGAATCTGATTTTTGGGTGGAGGTTATTAATGAACTTTTTAAAGATATGTAGTTGTCGGTCGGAGCCTTTGAAACAACAAAAAATGACATCTACATATCTATACCAATAAAGAAAATATTTGCTCATCGGATTTAGGTGTACTATTGATTCTAGACCATCCATAAAAATTTCAGCTGAGTGGATTTCCCATTATTAAACCATTGTTAGGAATATAAATTGTTAAATTGGGATTAGTTTTTTTGAAGACATATTTTAGGGCAATTAAGAATATAATTCATTTTTAATCAATAGTTTCTTTACAAACTATGTTGTTTTAATTGGTACAATTGTATAATTGACTGCTGACAGATCCCCTTTACTGGATATCTTTTCCTTATGGCATTTTTTCGCGGCAAACTCCAATAAACATCTTGAGTTTTTTACATGTACTTCCATTGTTTTGTCACCTAACAATGTATTTAAACTCGGTTACACTGAACACCATCTGTAGAATGTAGATAATTGAAGAAGCTACATCGTGGTGAAACAATTATTGTATTACAAACATTTTTGTAGAAAAAAAAAATGTCTCCTATATATCTTTTAATTGAAATGAATTTCCACCAAGTTAAGACCGAATCAATCAAACATTGACATATATCCTATTTATAATAGTAGGGTAGATAACAAGAATAATTTTGAAGAGTAAAAATAAGGTGTTGGTTCGGTCTTGATATTTTAGTTCTTTTCATGCGCTAAACAAATTTCCTAACATTCTAAATGGTCCGTTCTTCGGCTTTTATTACCTACGTGTAAAATCTCAGTTCTACTGAAATCTATAAATTGGTTTTTATTTATAAAAAGTTCTGAAAAACCAGTAATAATCAAAATGATTGCAGATATTAGCATCACTTCTGTTCTGCTCTTATTAACTGCAACCATTGCACCAATTCCTGCAGTTGTTCTCCATCTGAAATCCTAGGAAAACAACCTGTAACCGTTAAAATTTCCAAATTTCCCACCAAAATATTGTTTTGGGGAGCAATATCTCAGTATGATGCTACGCTTTTCTGTATAATTGATGGTACCATTAATTATGAAAAGGATTGTGACATTCTAAACGATTTTCCGCTTGAAACATCGCATGCTTTATATCCAGAGGAGTGGTGTTTTCAGCAGGTTAATGCAAGATGCCATACTTCGACCTTTACTCAAGCTTAGATGCAAGAACACCAAGTGACAACATTTCATGGCTATCAGCTTCACCAGATCTTACCCTGATTGAAAACATAAAGGAACTAATGAAGAATGAAGTTGAACAAGTAGCGCCACGAAATGAAGATGATTTAATTCAGTCAGTTTTACAGTCCTGGACTACCATCTCTGAAAATAATGGAGGTGATCTAGTTTCGGGTGTACCTCGACGTTTAGTCAAGAGTTTCCAGTTAAATGGAGATTGTATTAGTAAGTAAGATTAATATTTTGTTATAATTTTTTATAATTAAATAATTACAATTGAGCTTTGTTTTGTCCGGATACTTTCTAGACGGGCTGTATATACTATCGAGCTTGGCTAAGAGGGCTCCATATAACTCAAAGGTTCCTGTAACTACGTTTTTTATTCTTTTAGAATGCCACACTGTTAAGTCCCATTTTACATAGGAGCAAGGATGAAATACGACTGTCTTTTTTCAGACCCTTGAATAGAAATCACAATTTGCTATTGATCGAGAAATTTAAGGTATATGAAGTGTCCTACAAATGTTGAATAGTGAAGAAGAACTTGGAAATTTCAATACTAGTTTATGGCAGGGATCATACTTACCACATAAGGCAAACAAGATCCGGTCGTCAGACCCGACCTTTATATCAAATTACTCTCCGCTAATGACCACTCGTTCGCTCCTTCTAGACGACATTTTTATGAATATGCTGCTCATTCCATTCATTCGCGAAGAGTTAATAGCGCAATTTACCTATTTGTCCTTTTTTTCGTTTCTGAGATGCATCTGAAATCATTACATTTATAACAAAATAAAACGTCCCTACGAGTTGCCCATAAAATTATCGTATTAAAATGTCTAGACACACCAGACAAGCGAATTTTGCTAGTGGCTCATGAGAGATCATAAAATTGTAATCCACCACCCGTTTCGAGTAATAACAAAATTGGATGGAACGACGTTTGGTCAAGACGATTTTCTACAATCTTGCCCTCTCGTTCCAGTAAGTTAATTCTGTTGATATTTCCGGAGAGCTCTATTCGAGATTATTCATCAACTATGAACCACACATAAAGCGGTCTGTCGCGATATTTGACCGGGATAATCAAATGATACATACATTCTTTTATGCAAATTTGCATCATCTTCTAGTTTTTATTATCTACATATCATCCCTAAAAACTTGGAACGTTAACCACAAGTTGTACACGATAATAAAATGAGTGCATATGAAGAATTGGAGAAAATTTTTAGTTGTGATTCTAAAAGGTTCCATGAAAACTATTATTACCGTATCTCAAACATCACTGATACAAATAATTCCTTACACTACTAAATAAAATATTAAACTACTGTATAAACCAGAAGGTTCTCAATAAAGAATTGAAACAGCTGGCCTTGTCCTCAAGAAGGGTAATGTGAATGTTGATTTCAATGACAGGTCCATGTCGATACTACCAGCTCTCTCGAAAATACTTGAAAAATCGACTCGTTATTCGTGGAAAAACATTCCATTATTCAAATAGAGCAGGTCGACGATACAAGCTATGATCGAAGTGCTCGAAGAAGTCATTAAAGCATATGAGAGCTGAATTCGCATGTATGGACTTGAGCAAAGCTTTCGAGAAGGTAAATAACGAAAATTTTCTGAATAACCATAAAAAACATAAGAGGTGGACCTAGTAATCTTCTTAGTTTCTATCTCACAAAGGGAAAGCAGACAGTCGAGAAATCAAGTAGAACATTGTATTGTCTTGATTTAGAGAATGAGAGAGTGGTGTCCTACAGGGGTCCATACTGAAGCCGATACTATTTATAATATATATGAACGATCTGTTTTGGAATGTCAGTTCCGATAGAACTTTCTGTTACGCATATGATACCAGTTTTATTTATGGATCAAGATGTCAAGAGGAACTCCATAAGAAGTCGATTAGGTTGGAGAGAAATGCATGTTCGTGGTTCCCAGCAAATGGTTTAGTCCACAGATGAAATTCAGAAAATTGATTTGTGAGGGTAAAGAATTTGATGAATACTCTTTACCCTACCTAGGGTTGTGATTCCAGTATTTCCTAAACTGGAGTCTCCACATCGACGCACTCTGTAAAAACTGTCAACTGCAATGTTTGTGATACGTCGTATAAAAGAAATCGTGGACCAAACAACAGCCAAACATACTTAAAACTCTGCATTCCATAGTTCGGCTCTCTATGAAATAATATTTTGGGGGCAGAGTAGACAAAAGAAGATTTCTGAAAGAGAAAAAAGTATTAAGAACGTTTTTCAATATTTGAAGTGCAGATAGTTGCAGGGAAGTAGTCAAAAGGGATGATATAATCACCATTACTTCTGTGTTAATCCTAGCTTGTGTGAGTTGGGTTCACGTGAAGAGAAAGAGGTATACAAAATACTGGAATTATGATTCTTAGGATATAATGCTCGGGAGAAAAATAAATACGCTTTAACCAGGCCTTTGGAGAAAGAGGTAGTATTGGAAATTCTCAGGTCCATGCTGTTTCAGGTTTTTGCAGTATAATCTGAAGATTTATTTCGTACACGTATAGTGCAGCAGGTTCATGAATTCTTGGGTATTTGGTGTGTAGTGTGGAAGTTGTGTCCGAAACAAATATAGCTTCTTCCATACGCGTATGGTGCAGCAAGTTCGTGCATTTTCAGGATTTTGAAGCGTAGTCTACAGGTCGCTTCTGGAAGAGATCTAGCTTCGTCCATACACGTATGGTGTAGCAAATTCAAGCATTCTCAGGATTTTGGAGCATAGTCTGAAGGAAATTGTACTTCTTTATTTTAGAAGCAAATTCTTGCATTTTTAAGGGTTAAGAGTGTAGTCTGGAGTCTTCTACTGGAAAAAGTCAGCTCCTTCTATGCACGTATGGTGCAGCAAGTTTGGAAGTTTGAAGCACAGTCCTTCTGACACTTAGAGCGCAGCAAGTTTATGCAAAGAAACAAAAACACGATCTGAAATTTCCTAGGATATAATAATAACAAATTTCCTGGTCCTTGAGGATGTTTTGATCGAGAAGAAACTGCAATAAGGAAGTTTTTTCAGAAGAACTCATCACCTTTGCCTTCTTCAAGGAGCCACCACTGCTCCAATCTAATCCAGACCGAAACAAAAGCCGCAACTGAACGTCCACGTTACACTAACAGATCGACCAAACTATTTTAATCAGAATAAAATCAAACATCCAGATGATGAAACGTTTCGGAACTGTCTGAAACTTATTGTCGAATGAATACGTTGGAGCAGAATAATAACTATCTCGCTGTGTAGTTTTATGCGAAAACACGGCTTTTATTGCCAATTTGTGGAGCGCTTGATTCGGAGAGAAACGTATCTAATTTGGAAACTTAGTTTCCAACTCTACAATGATAAATAGCAGCAACCACTTGGAAATAATCTACAAACTGTTCAGTAAACGATGTACATATTTTACGGGTTTCATTAAAACCAAAGATTCCGGAGATAAATATTTGCTTTCGATGCTGAACTCGAATTAATTTCAACTCGGTATATACCCTTTGGGTTACGTCCGGAGACCTCAGTTTGAGTTAATGTACGAGAAATGTTCCAGAAACACGACACTCATTCTTGACTTCAACTGACCGCAGCATGTAATTGCTGAAGGTATATACAAAACCGTTGCATTCATACTGTAAATATTTGCTTGGTATGTAGACATACCTTTTTGAATTCCTTCCTTATAATTGATTAAACATTAACCAATTGGTATGCAAATTCTTGGAAGCATGAAATGGGGTTGAAAGAGGGATGCATATTTGACTTTAATGGTTTATATACAGCCTAAATACAGATATTACAAGTTTGAAAAGTTTATCCAAATTGAAAGAGTTGTTTCAGTGTAGTTTCAACTCAAAATGCGGTGAAAGCACTATCTTGTTCGTGGAATAGTTCTTCTTGGAGCTTTTTCACCGTTATTTACTTTCCCCGAATTCACTTCTATTCGTTCCACTGTTGGGTTCACTTCTATTCGTTCCACTGTTGGGTTCACTTTTCACAAATTACTTTGTAATTACAAATAAATTATGTAGATAATACATTCACTTCCAAACCTTTAGTGTGTTATGGGTTACTATGAAAGAGAGTTCCTTAGAAGATTAAAATGAAATGCGAATATAAAATAAATCAACAGTAGAAATAAATGTGTTTTATAATCTAAGAGAACTTAAAACTAGCAAGTGGTTTCTTTTGTCCCTTTTGGGCAAGCGACAAAATGCGACTATTTTGGGGATGTTTCTTCAAGGGTGCTTTGTGGCTAACTTAGGTGAGAGAACTGTTTGATTATAACTTGAGAGACAAAGAGAAATGTGATTAGAACTTACTTCTAGAGAATGTGTGTGAGATCAGAACTTAATGTTCGAAGAGAGAATATTGCGTGACCGTTTGGTCGAAGCACGAAAAGAGGGCCAACGCATGACATTGTACTGTGTACAATGTGATACCTGAAGAAGCCACATCGTGGTGAAACAATTGTTGTAGTAGTACAAACATTTTTGTGGAAATGAATTACTGTCTCATATATATTTTTTCAATTAATTCTATATGTCTACTAGAAAGAAACAGTAGTTCTAAGACATTTATTTAATTCAATTTAAAAAGATTTTAAGAAATTTTGTAGAATCAAAATTTGTGGCTGGTGCAACAGAATATTTTATTTGATATTTAAGTTTAATTATGAAATATTTTACAGTGCTTCATCTATTACTCTCGAAAAAAGGAACATAGATGGAAAATATTGAATTGAATCAGTCCTTACTTGGTGAAAATCCATATTGAATAATATTTAAATAGGGTTATTCTGATTTTCACAAATTTTTATTGTTATGTTCACAACAATCGTTTCGCTATCACAGTAGCATCATCAGGCATCTTGCCTGGAAAATAAAGGGTATTTGTTTAAATGGGTCTTTCATTAACAGCGCCTCATTTTGTTTTGTGAATAAAACACATTATTCATTTGAAAATTATTGAAATTTGTATTTCGTTATAAAGTACAATCGATACCATTAGTTATGAAATAAAAAAACATTTTAATATCTGTCACGGAAACGCTGGCAGGAATGAAGTCGTTGAATCCAATTTTCCATGACTCTCTCACACAAATCACGTCGTATGTTAGCAATTAGTCGGTCAATATTGATCTGTAAATCATTTAAATTTGCTGGAAGATTGCTGCAAACGAATGACCTAATTTAACCCCAATGAAAGAAGTCCACCGGAAGTAAATCGCAGGAACGAGGCGGACAATTTATCGGTCCATTCCTTGAAATAATCGAATCACCGAATTTAGTTTTCAATAATGATCTGTTGGTTTGAGTTCCTGGGTAAAAACAATTTTGGATGGATGTTAACCAAGGTCTTTTCCTAAAATTAGCCACAAAGAAGTCTGGGAGATGCTTAGTTCTTATGAACGTCGAGAAATCGATAAACTTTGGTCTTCACGAACACTTTCACATACGGCAGCAATATTCTCTTTACTTCTTGCATTTCTTAGTCTGTCTCCCTACCCATTCTGAAGTGTAAATTGTGTTTCAAACTTCTTTCTTAAACATTCAACTGCTCTTCAATCCGGACGATTATAACGATCAAAAATTGCAGTTGAAGCACGTAATGTTAAAGTAACAGATTGCGATTTTTCATAACAAATTTGGATTATTCTTAAACGTTGTTGGAGTGTGTACCTTTCCATTATTAAATGGTAGACATTAACATATACAACTATCTATGTCGCAAATAAACTGTGGGTGCCATGCGTAAGTAATGTCAATTTAAAAATGGGGCGTTCCCATTGGAAGATCCTTTAGTTTCGACTACTCTCTGGTACACAATAGGTGGTAAACGATTCTAATAGTGAAATTTTCATTCAATTCATATCCCGGTTTAATCTTAGAATAAATATGTTTTATCAGATCAGATACCTGAAGTTTCCATATAGCCTAATGGTTGCTTAAATCCCTACGTGACCATAAAAGATGTGGAACAAAACCCCTGGGTAATACATTAGCGGTATACTATTTTGGTTGCACCTTGCAGCTTAATCCAATTAGAAATTTAACACGAACTAATTAATTTCAAGATAAGTTTCTTGCCCGGAAACACGCTCCTGCATTTGTGGCTGCTCGTTCGAGCACTCGAAAATGAGTGTGAAATACACTTCAGTTCAGGAGCTTGTTTATGAGAATAATGTTTTTGTCGAGGATTTTTATGAAGAAGATATTTTTAATTCAGCTGAGAACGAGGCGAAATTTTATGAGTCTGTACGAACAACCGTTCAAATCAGATGGGAAAAGTGCAACTTATAGCGCGTAAAACTTTCTGCGAAATATTTATCGATTATTTGATGGATTCGGTCCTTACTTGATGGAAATTCATTCTCAACTAGTATTGAATTAAATCAATTTCCACAAACTTTTTATTGTTGAATGACTATTGTTTCGTCATAGTGTGGCTTAATCATGTTCTATTTGCACTGATACTGTGTGAAAACTTACATAGGTTCTTATACAGGGTGTTTATGATTAGTTGCGAAAAAATTTAGGGAATTATTACTCGTCAAAAAATACGGTGGGTATTTCATATAAACATTAGTTACAGTCCCCTAAAGACAGTTTTTAATTTTTTTAATGATAAGCCGGATCAGAAAATAATTGTAACTGAATCAAAGTTAATCAAAACTAGTCAGTTGTCATAACAAAAAGACATCCACTCACTAGATAAATTCCAAAATTTGAATATCAAAACAGATTTAATCTGTTAGTCTCCTATAATTTTAATTTCAAAAAATTTTATTCAAAAATTTTTAAAATTAAATTAATGTCTCATAAGCACAGCTTATATTTAATAGGCGTATAAAATCAAAACTCAATATACAATATCAAATGGAATAAATAATCCAACAAATATAAATAGTCAATTAAAATTAATAAATAAATATTTGAAGGAGACAAAATTTTGTTTCTGATCTTACAATTATGAAAACTAATTCCTCTTCAAAAATACATAACATAGTTTAAAGGACTTCTCCGAAAATATTGTTTATTTGAAAAATTCAATATATTTATATAAGTTACTTCAAAAATCTCTCAAAAACAATAAGAATTCCTATAATTTTAATTATAGGAGACTAACAGATAAACCTGTTTTGATATTCAAATTTTGTAATATTCCTTCTATACAGTAAAAAATCTCTTCTTATTATTTCATTTTATATATAATATATAATTATACTCAGGTTTGAATAAAACTCATTATGCAATCTCAAATGGTTTAAAGAAGACCATATAATACTTTAAAGTAAGTGTATTCAAAACGAGGATATCACTAGGTCTGTGAGGTGAGTTATATTTGTTGTTAAGCAATTTTATTTTTCAAAATGTGAAGTAAAATGAAGAGCTTATCGGAATTCTAATCATTTTTCGAAGATATAATACATGTTTTGAGAGATTTTTGAAGTAACTTATTTAATTATATTAAATATGTCGAATGAATTATATTTTCTGAGAAGTCCTTGAAATTATGTTTTGTATTTTTGGAAAGGAATTAGTTTTCATAATTGTAAGATCGAGAACAAAATTTTGTGTCCTTCAAATATTTATTTATTCGTTTTAATTGACAATTTATATTTGTTGGATCATTCATTCCATTTGATATTGTATATTGAGTTTTGATTTTATACGTTCATTAAATATAAGCTGTGCTTATAACACATTAATTCAGTTCTAAAAATTTTCGAATAAAATTTTTTTAAATTAAAATTTTAGGAGACCAACAGATTAAATCCGTTTTGATATACAAATTTTGTAATATTCCTTCTATCAAGTAAAAAACCTCTTCCTATTAGATAAATTCCACTTCGGAAATAATTCCAGCCTCTACCACTTATTTGCTAAGAATAGATCGGGCTATCCAAAATAAATTCTTTCATTGTGAAATAGGAATATCGAAAGAAGGTTTAGGGGTTGCTTTTTTTACCCCTTGCAATCATAGAGGAACACCACCAAAAATTTTTTTGAGCGCCTTCTAGCCTGCATAAAATGTGTACCTAATTTTATTCTCTCAGTTTTTTGGTTTTTTAGAATGAAATTAAAAACTGATTTTCAGGCGCTATCTTTAGGGGGCTGTAACTAAGCAGGGGGACTCAAAAAATAAAAGTTTATAAGAAAAACCCACCTAATTTTTTGACAAGGAATCACCTCCTAAATTTTTTCGCAACTATTCTTATACTACTCTGTCAAGAAAGTACCGGGAATTTTCAATTAAAACAACATTTTTACATTTAATCGTCAAAATTTATTGGGTCGCCTTCAAAATATGCTCCATTTGCTCCAATACATCTATGCCAACGGCACTTCCAATTATCGAAACATTTTTTATAGGCGCTTTCCCGGATGGACTTTAGCTCTCGCGCCGAATTTTGTTTTATGGCTTCAAAACGGGTGCCACGAAGGGGCAATTGTAGTTTTGGGAAGAGGAAAAAGTCGCAGGGAGCCAAATCCGGCGAATACGGTGGTTGCTGAAGCACGTTTGTTGAGTTTTTGGCGAGAAAGTCAGTCACAATCGTAGCTCGGTGAGAAGGTGCGTTATCGTCATGCAAAATCCATGAGTTGTTCGCCCACAATTTTGACCGCTTCTTACGGATACGCTCACGCAAACGTTTCATAACGCCTAGGTAATACTCCTTGTTTACCGTCTGACCCTCTGGAACGAATTCGTGGTGCACAACGCCACGGATATCGAAGAAAACAATGAGCATCACCTTCATTTTCGAGCGGCTTTGGCGTGGTTTTTTCGGTTTCGGCTCATTTTTTGCCACCCATTTCGATGATTGCTGGCTTGTTTGCATATCGTACTCGTAGACCCAGGTCTCATCACCAGTTATAATGCGTTCCATGAATGTAGAATCGGAATTACAGCGATCCAGCATGTCTGAAGCAACCTGTTCGCGATGACGTTTTTGAAGAAAATTCAGGTCTTTCGGTACGAGTCGTGCGGCCACCTTTCTCATGCCCAAAATATCAATCAAAATCGTACGTGCGGACTCGTGGGATATCTTAAGATCATGTGCTATCTCTCTCAAGCTGCTACGACGGTTTTCCAGCACCCTTTCCTTAATTTTATCGACGTTATCTACGATCGAAGCCGTCGATGGGCGACCGTTCTTGAAGGCTCTGTACCAATGATATCCACGAGTTTTCGATAGAGCATTATCACCAAAGGCCTTTTGCAACATTTTCAATGCATCGGCATACGAAAATTCATTTGCAACACAAAACTTTACACAGATTCTTTGCTCAACGTAATCACCCATAGTAAAAATCGGCAAGCACTCTGACATCGACTGACTTAATCAGCTGTTGCAAACACACTAGTTGACAGATCCCGCTCAAGCTTGGCATAGTATTTAAGGACAGTGGTACCAACCTAGGAAAAAAAAATTTACCTGCCTCATAGCCCCGCCAGATTTAAATCGATAATTCCCGGTACTTTCTTGACAGAATGTAGGTACATCCTGTATATGTATTGACAGGTAATTGACAGTGGCAATGAAAGTTGTCGTTGGGTTTTCCAAACTACATGAAGATATTCCATAGAGGTATCCGCTTGCTCGTTAAGGGATTCATCTGGAAATTATATCGGTTCATTCCAAGTGATTTTAAGAATGTTAATCTAGACCCTTTACTCTCGATATGAATATTTTCATATTCCTTATTGATATTATGTTTAAATTTTGTAAGATGTTTGGCTTATGTGAAATGTGTGGAATTTGAAGTATAGCTCCTTTGATGTTCCTGGATTCTTGAACGATCTATCGTTCCGACCAATATAAACCATTGGCAATCCTTACAGTTCATCTTATAGACTCCTGCTTTATTATCCTTGATTGATTTATCTTCATTATTTTTAACGTATTTGTCTATGCTATTAATGATTCCAAAAGCTGCTGTGTGAATAAATTTTTTTCTTGAAAAAATTGGCAATTTTTTTGGGTTTTCTATTTATATAGGAAATTTGTATGAATTTTTTTGAGATGGGGTCTTTTGTGGAAGGATAAATGTGAGTTAATGGCTTATATTTCTGTTTATTGTTCAAAATTTTATCTATAAGGGGTTGGGTTGAAACCATTGTTAAATGATATTTGTTTGATTATATCGGGTGTTTTTTAAGAGTGATAAAACTTTCGATAGGGATAACTGTGATTTGACAGAAGGTAGAAGCCATGTTGTTCTGACATTTCTGTTCAGTAAGGATTGACAAATTATCATGGAAAGACTCACGCCGCAACAACGTCTACAAATTGTTCAGATTTTCTTTCAAAATCAGCGTTCTATTCGCCAAACTTATAGAGCACTTCGTGAAATTTATGGTTTACATAATCCTAAATCAGAGCAGCTTATTCGTCGAACTATCTATAGATATCTATAGAACAAGTTGGACTCTGTGCATCTACCACTTGGAAAATTTTGCGTGAAGATCTTGGTCTACACCCATACAAGATCCAACAGGTTCAAGAACTAAAGCCACTTGATTATAATAAGCGTTGTTTGTTTTCTGATTGGGCCCTAGAATAGTTTGAAGTTGATCCACATTTTTATCGTAAAATTGTGTTCAGTGATGAAGCTCATTTCTGGTTGAATGGCTATGTAAAAAAGCAAAATTGCCGTATATGGAGTGAAAACAATCCTCAAGAAGTTCTGTAGGTTCTATTGCATCCTAAAAATGCACTGTATGGTGTGCTTAACACGCTGGAGGCATCTTCGGTCCATATTTCTTTGAAAACGATGCTGAAGCTAATGTTACAGCGAATGGTGCTCATTACAGATCGATGATAAATGATTATTTGTTTCAAAATTTGAATGGTCTCGACCCAAAAGTGTTTTGGTTCCAACAAGATGGTGCTACAGATTATTTTCTTTGATGAACCAAAAACAATAGACGCTTTGGAAGCCAACATAACTCGTGTTATTGTGCCTGAATTACTCGAAAAATGGGTCCAAAATTGGTCTGGTCGAATGCGGTTCCTCAGAGCTAGTCATGGTGGACAAAAAAAAAATTGGCTTCAATATTAATTTAAATGTGTTTTATTTCAATTTAAAGTTCTATCACTCAAAAAAAACACCCGATTCCTGAATGAAGTCCGTTAGAATTATATTATATCAAATTATATCATGGGCTTATCTCATGGGAAAATACATCTGCTACTTCAAAGTTGCTAAGCCCCTGTCAGCAATAACTGCGAAACACTCTTCTCCTTTCCCAACTGTTCGCTAGTTCAACATATTTAGCCGAAATTGTAAATCCATTAATAAGCAAAAGATTAATGACTGGATCTGCAACAGACACATCATTGTGGAATTTGCATATGATAAATTCGCGGGGATGAAGGACGGAATATTGCACAACAAACTAATCATCTGGCTGGCAGTAATTAGCACAGTTTACCATCAAGTTTAGCTGGTGTCTGCCGGGCTTTATCGTATAGCTAGAGTTCATCCGGCTGCGAATAGAACGGAGTTTGGGGTCCTCTGTTTAATGTTTGCTGTTCATTTCTGTATTGTCCGCGTTAAATGAAACTATCAGTCAGTGTTCCTTGCACAGCTTGGCCCTCCTCGGCTTCATTATATGGCGTGTGAATGTCAGGGAAGTCTGCTACTTACGATATTGGATCTCTCCCATCGTTTCTGAGGTTTTCGCCGCGGATTGATCTCTGGGCTTTATCGACCGTGGTGAACTCCGAATGGAGGTGTCTCTGGAGTTATTTTTAGGAAGGCAGCTCAACGATAGGAACTAATTGGGGGATTACCGTGAATTGAGTTTATATTTCGATAGAATGGGAGGTACTTTGCGGTCTTTCAAGTCTACGTATGCTTCTTGGAATAGGTTTTAGATAGTTATCGAACTGAAAATAGTCGCTTCACGAATTTACGAATCTGAGTGGATCGTGGAGCTTTTTTCCTTTTTGAAATGGAATATACGAGGGTGGTTCAAATATAATGGGACATATACTCTAACAGGTTGTCCCGTCTCTAATGAGACGGGACGTCTCATTAGAGACGGCCCTGTCGTTCGAAATTAGTTTGTCATTCGATACTTATGTCTTTTACGTTGATATGCGATCTAGCAGTTTTGAGATTGTTTTCAAACTGTTTAGTTTTACTCGACACTTCAGATTATTCATTTTCTAATTATTATATATGGCCTTAGAAAACATGGAAAGTCAATTAGAGATTTGGATATATTTATGTTGTTAATTTCACATGACGCAGCGTTCGGAATTACAAACTGACTCTATCCTTCCTTGCTTGCATTTATTTCATAAATTTTTCTGTAACCAATAAGAAGGTTTAATACGTTCATTCAGTCCACCTCGAAATGGACCTTCCAATAAATTTCGTTAATTTCCCTCTTTTTGTGTAAGAAGGGATGCGTCGAGCACCTCTGACGTTCAGTCTTTGAAAAGCCTCCAAATTTATTATTATTCCTAATAGTCAAAGTAGTCGCATGTAGCCTTTGCTACATCAAGCATTATTATTCGTAATAGTCAAAGTGGTCGGTGGCATGTAGCTCTTGCTACATCATGAATTATTATTCCTAATAGTCAAAGTAGTCGCATGTAGCCTTTGCTACATCAAGCATTATTATTCGTAATAGTCAAAGTGGTCGGTGGCATGTAGCTCTTGCTACATCATGCACTATCATTCGGATAGTCAAATTTGTTGTACGTAGCTCGTGACATTTCGGTCCCAGCTATGGCGGTTATTATTGTTAATATAGTAATCCAGTCGATTGCCAAAGTATTGGCAAATTCATTTCATTTATTGTTAGTGTAATAGTCATACCTTTGACGTGGTTTATATACAGTAAACCAAGAATTAGTGTTGAATTTTTGACCTCTGAGTGCCTCGTTCAGTGATCCAAACATGTGGTAGTCGCAGGGCGGTGAATCCGGATTGATGGTACGTTGAGTGCGCAGAAAATCGACGTACAGCACGCCCTGCCGGTCCCAGAACACAGTACACATTACCTTACCCGCGGACCAGGTTGTCTTCGCTTTGACTGGCGCCCCTCCCTCCTTCTTCCTCCACTCTTTACTTGACACCTTGGTTTAGGTAGTGTAATAGTGTGCCCATGTTTCGTCTGTAGTGAAGATCCGACAAACTTCCAACCGCGTTAATTTTTGCTCAAAGTTCAACAGTTGCTCAAAGTTCAACATCGCGCAGTTATTTTGCGAAATTGGAGGTGTTCGTGGATGATATACTCTACACTACCAATACTGATGCCGACTTCAGCCGAAATGTCTCGAACATTCATCCTACGGTCCTCCAAAATGAGTTGTTCTACGCGGAAAATATTGTCTGGTGTGACACTGGTTCGCGGTGACGATCATGTGGCTCATTCTCGACGATTTCACGGCCATCCTTGAATGCTTTGGCTCATTCAAACAAGGCAGCCCTACTCAGGCACGCACTATCGAACTGCTTTTGCAAACGCACAAGAATATCCGTGTTTTCAACGTCTTCTCCCACTAAAAAACGAATAATACTACGTTGCGCAACGGCAGTTGGCACTTGACGTTCACTCATGGTCGTAGCACACGCGTGAAACACGTGCTCCGACGAAAACAAATACCACACTGTTCGTAGGAGACCCAGCTATCACATCCTCAAGCCATGACCTTCGAAACATACATGCGCGCCATCTACAGAGTTTGTCTCGATCATATTTCAACCACCCTCGTACTTCGCGAATACAAATTGTGAAATTGTTTTTTCACTTCTCAAAATCAAAAGCAATTAGTGTAATTTTCATTAATTAATTTACCGTATAGATATTTATTTCTAAAGGCACACACACGCAGGTAATTCAATTATCAGATGAGTGCCCACAACTTAATTATAACAATTGCAACAAAAGAGTCTTAATCTAAGGAAAAAATATACACTAAAATAAAAATATGGCAACATTAAAAGCAGAGATATAAAATACGAATTCCAATATGAGTTAAACAAAGAAAGAAATATAGATAAAAGATACGGGAAAAAGAGACAAAGGCGAAATCACCATATAAGGGATTCACAAAGATATTTCTCGAAATATTCTTCACGGTATTTTCACTTTGGAAAAATACATCAATTCGATCATTGAACTGATTACATTGATGGAGCATTCCGTGGATCGGATGGTTTTTAGCGCTATTAGTGTACTTAAGAGGCTGATGAAATTATCCGACTGTCTAAATCTGCACCATAAAAATTCATTAGTGACGAAGATCATTTTCACTGGATTATTTTCTTTGGGGTTATGACAAGTCATTGGTTTATACTGATAAACAATAAACAAAAGACGCTTTGGAAACCAACATAACGCTTGTTATTGATGAAATAAGGCCTTAATTACTCGAAAAAGTGGTCCAAAATTGTTCTGATCGAATGCAGTTCCTCAGAGCAAGTCGTGGTGGACATATGCCGGAAATTATTATCAGAACATAATTGTCATAAAATTATCTTTCAAATAAAAATAAATTTGCTTCAATTTTAATTCAAATGTGTTTTATTTCAATTTAAAGTTCTATTACTTTAAAAGAAACAACCGATACATTCAAAGTCCAAAATATTGTTCGTCGCTACCCACTACTTTTTGACATCTATCTGACAAATGAGCAATCCCAACGAGACCGTTATCCATGCATCGATACATTTTTTGACTTCATTGTAATTGGAGAAGAGCTTGTCAGCCAAGCCATGTTGTATCGATCGGAAGAGATGATAATCGGAAGGAGATATGTCTGGGCTGTATGATGGGTGAGGTAGGACTTTCCATTTGAGCGCTTCTAGGTACGTTTTAAGGGGCGACGCAACATGTGACCGTGCATTGTTGATATCTTTGTCGAGCAGAATGCTTCAGTTTCAGAATCCTAGAATAGAGAATTATAATATGAGTTTTCCTCTAGACACCATGATGTATCGTCTGTTTTTTTAGAGTGATAGAACTTTCGTTAGGGATAACTGTGATTTGACAGAAGGTAGAAGCCATGTTATTTTGACATTTCTGTTTAGTGAACATTGACAAATTATCATGGAAAGACTCACGCCGCTACAACGTTTACAAGTTGTTGAAATTTATTTTCAAAATCAGTCTTCTATTCGCCAACTTATATTAGCACTTCGTGAAATTTATGGTTTACATAATCGTCCATCAGAGCAGCTTATTCGTCGAACTATCGATAGATTTCGGACAACATTTTCTCTACTCGATGCAACAACAACAACAAGACAAAGAACTGTAAGTACAGAAGAAAATGTTGCTGCTAAAAGTCATAGTGTTAATGATGTTCCAGATTTGTGTATTCGTCGACGTTCACAACAAGTTGGACTCTGTGCATCCACCACATGTAAAATTTTGCGTAAAGATCTTGGTCTACACCCATACAACTTTTTCAACTGGTTCAAGAACTAAAGCCACTTGACCATAATAAGCGTTTTTGTTTGCTGATTCGGCCTTAGAACAACTTGAGGTTGATCCACTCTTTTATCATAAAATTGTGTTTAGTGATGAAGCTCATTCCTGGTTGGACGACTATGTAAACAAGCAAAATTGCCGTATACTACTCTGTCAAGAAAGTACCGGGAATTTTCAATTAAAACAACATTTTTACATTTAATCGTCAAAATTTATTGGGTCGCCTTCAAAATAGGCTCCATTTGCTCCAATACATCTATGCCAACGGCACTTCCAATTATCGAAACATTTTTTATAGGCGCTTTCCGGGATGGACTTTAGCTCTCGCGCCGAATTTTGTTTTATGGCTTCAATCGACTCAAAACGGGTGCCACGAAGAGGCAATTTTAGTTTTGTGAAGAGGAAAAAGTCGCAGGGAGCCAAATCCGGCGAATACGGTGGTTGCTGAAGCACGTTTGTTGAGTTTTTGGCGAGAAAGTCAGTCACAATCGTAGCTCGGTGAGAAGGCGCGTTATCGTCATGCAAAATCCATGAGTTTTTCGCCCACAAATTTGGCCGCTTCTTACGGATACGCTCACGCAAACGGTTCATAACGCCTAGGTAATACTCCTTGTTTACTGTCTGACCCTCTGGAACGAATTCGTAGTGCACCACGCCACGGATATCGAAGAAAATAATGAGCACCACCTTCATTTTCGAGCGGCTTTGGCGTGGTTTTTTCGGTTTTGGCTCATTTTTTGCCACCCATTCCGATGATTGCTGGCTTGTTTGCATATCGTACTCTGGACCCAGGTCTCATTACCAGTTATAATGCGTTCCATGAATGTAGAATCGGAATTACAGCGATCCAGCATGTCTGAAGCAACCTGTTCGCGATGACGTTTTTGAAGAAAATTCAGGTCTTTCGGTACGAGTCGTGCGGCCACCTTTCTCATGCCCAAAATATCAATCAAAATCGTACGTGCGGACTCGTGGGATATCTTAAGATCATGTGCTATCTCTCTCGAGCTGGTACGACGGTTTTCCAGCACCCTTTCCTTAATTTTATCGACGTTATCTTCGATCGAAGCCGTCGATGGGCGACCACTTCACCACCGTCCTTGAAGGCTCTGTACCACTGATATGCACGAGTTTTCGATAGAGCATTATCACCAAAGGCCTTTTGCAACATTTTCAATGCATCGGCACACGAAAATTCATTTGCAACACAAAACTTTAAACAAATTCTTTGCTCAACGTAATCACCTATAGTAAAAATCGGCAAGCACTCTGACATCGACTGACTTAATCAGCTGTTGCAAACACACTAGTTGACAGATCGCGCTCAAGATTGGCACAGTAATTAAGGACAGTGGTACCAACCTAGGAAAAAAAATTTTTACCTGCCTCATTGCCCCGCCAGATTTAAATCGATAATTCCCGGTACTTTCTTGACAGAATGTATGCAGTGAAAACAATCCTCAAGAAGTTCTGCAGGTTCCATTGTATCCTGAAAAATGCACTGTATGGTGTGCTTTACACGCTGGAGGCATCATCGGTCCATATTTCTTTAAAAACGATGCTGGAGCTAATATTACAGTGAATGGTGATCGTTACAGATCGATGATCATTGAATATTTGTTTTAAAATTAGAACGGTATTGACCCAGAAGTGTTGTGGTTCCAACAAGATGATGAAACCTCTTGCTACTACCGTAAGAATTGATTTATTGAAAGAACGATTTGGCGACAAAATTATTTCGAGACATGGTCCAATTAATTGACCTCCAAGATTATGCGACATAACTCCACTGGATTATTTTCTTTGGTTTATGCTGATAAACCGGAAACAATAGACGCTTTGGAAGCCAACATAACCCGTGTTATTGATGAAATAAGGCCGTAATTACTCGAAAAAGTGGTCCAAAATTCGTTTGATCGAATGCGGTTCTTCAGAGCTAGTCGTGGTTGACATATGCCAGAAATTATTTTTAAAACATGAATGTCATAAAATTATCTTTCAAATAAAAAAAATTGACTTCAATCTTAATTTAAATGTGTTTTATTTTAATTTAAAGTTCTATCTCTCTAAAAAAACACCCGATATTTTTAGGTAGAACGAAACATTCTGTGTTAGAGAAATCCTTACTCTTCATTCGTCCACGAACTTTGAATGTATGCAAAAGCGCCAAACCATGTCGGAAAAACTCTTCGGGAATTTCCCGTTATTATTTCCAGAACGAGGTTCTAGATGAACAGGTGGGTTCGAAAGTTCTCCACCAGTCGCTCTCAGTTTTAACATAACCAACCCACAGCTGATATTTATCCCGCAATATTTTGCATTTATATTGAGCTCGCGAAGCCGCGACGGCACCGTTCCACAGATATCTAGTGTGCGTACATATGAAAACTTTGAAAGGTAATTTGACGTTCATCTGAATTTAGGAGGAAAACTTCTGCTTCAATATGTAGGTTTACTTAGATCGCGTTCAACTCTATCTCTAGCGAAGATCCTGACTTTCCAGGTTAATATTGCAGAGATTTTCGTACAATAATTTAAAATTTTTTAGTTCAGTAAAAATTCCGAATATCTGCAGATTTAACTAGAGGTTTGGAATCTCATGAAAATGTAATTTATTTTTATATTCTTTTGCATCCCTTGAATTCTCCTCATTGGCGTATTCACACCAAAGAATACCGATATCTCTCAAATTTTGAATCGCAAATGATTCCAGACTTGCCGATAAAAATTCATTAAATAATTTAATTATGCCTTTCCGTTGTAAATGGGATCTTTTTCATAATTGGAAGTTTTTCGGCTCGGGACAGTTTACATCGGTATTACAGTTCTAAACTTAAATGAAGCCGAATAGGTTTTGTTGATCGATGTGCATAAGCAGCAAGACCTGCATGTTCCATAGATTTTTGGTTTTTCATCAGTAGATAGCTCCAATGCCATCGAATACAACATTGTGACGCTCCTATATTTGCCCTCTATAGTGACCCTACTGTTTTTCCAAACAACAGCGCCATCTAATGCACGTGAACACACGTACGCAGCATACAACTCCAAGAACTGTTGTTTGAAACAACAGTAGGGTCGCTGTGCAGGGCGAATATAGGAGCAGCGTGGCGATGTAGCGAAGTGTGCTTCAATCAATTTTCATCTAGAAGAAGTCTTGAAATCAATACATAATTCGTCACCCCCAAGATTCAAAAGGGTCCAATTGCGTCCTTCAAAAGCATAATTCTCTCTTTTATATTTGTTCGGATTCTGTCCCCGAAGACAGTATTTGAAGACACAAAATTCATGCTGTAGGTCCATATTCAGGTTAGGAAAGTACGATAGGATCTCTAATAAAATGAATGAACTTTAGCACTTGAGACTTGATAGCCTGTTCAGGTCCCATATGGCAATTTTGCTTCGTCAAGTGCTGATGTCCTCCGACCCTCCATATTTGCGGGATAAATTGATATTTAGGGCTGATGTGTCTATCAGGTGTGGGTATAAACTTATGTTGCCTAGATTTATATCGGACATGTTTTAGCACTCAATTACCTTCAATTCTGTCACGGTATTCTGGATGTAGGGGTCGATAGTTCTTTGCATAGCTGAGAAGAAATTCAAATTTTCACTTTAAAGTGAGTCTGAATAATTATTTATTATTATATATAAAAATGCGCTGTATGATGTGCTTTACACGCTGGAGGCATCATCGGTCCATATTTCCTTAAAAACGATGCTGGAGCTAATGTTGTGAATGGTGCTCGTTACAGATCGATGATCAATGATTATGCTGATAAACAAGAAACAATAGACGCTTTGGAAGTAATATATAATAGATTAATTGATGATTTTTTAATTCTTTTATTCCGTTTGATGCTCTGTAATGGGTGTTCATTTTATGTGTCTACTGAATTGAATCAGTGTTTTCTAAGACATTCAGTCAATTTAATTCAAAAAAGTTTTTGAGAAATTTTTTTATGGAATTCAAATTAAAATTTGTAGCGAGGTTAACAGAATACATATGTATGATATTTGAGATATTGTAATAAGCCTGCTATCAAGTAAAAAAAAATCCTATTTATCTTTATACATTATACCAGAATTTAAAGTATTCTACATGTTTTAGTACAAGATTTTGGAGAGTTTGCGATACTTTTCCTCGTTATGATCTACAAGATGTAACAGGGCCGCTATACGGCGGATATGTTCTAACGTACACAGGTGCTATTTAAGGCACGTGAATATTCGGAATAAAATACCCACCGCATTAATTCATTCATCTATAAAAATTGTAGAAATACTTATGAGAATTCAGAAGCTTTTATGCGCTTTCCTAACACCCACGATTTCGAGTAAATTTTGCATAAGCAAAATAAAAATTTAAACTCGATCCGAGAACTGTTGCTATGGTTTCGGTAGCGGTCAACACTGCTCTATTCAAAAATTCTTTTCTTTTATCCTCTGATCATAAGATCTTCACGAAATAACGCACAAACATACATGCCATTCTTCCAATTTCTCTTATCGAATCAATTGGATATATATATATATATATATATATATATATATATATATATATATATATATATATATATATATATATATATATTTTCGAGAATATTGGGAAAAATGAAAGAAAATTGCAAATGCAAATAAAGGCGGAATCGTGAGACGAATTGTTTTTTTCATTAATGAACTATAATGATATATAGTCCGTCTAGAAAGTATCCGGAATTTGTTATTTTCCATAATTTCAATATACTTCTTTTTTACGACATTCCAAGACAAAAGTAATGTATAAAATAGGTTGTGCAGACAGTCGGCTATGACAAAAGTTGCATCACAACACAACTTGTCAAATATTTTTAAATGTCAACAGGTATAAAATTTATGAAATAATGTCGCAACTAGAAAAAAAAAACAGTTAAAACATTTATATAGAAAAGGTTTTCTAAACGTCAAAGAATTAGTGCAATTGGCAGAACTGGGAAAAAGTACTGTATATGAGACCATAAAGAGGATAAAAATGGCATGAATATGAGACATATACTAGTTTCAGGAAGTGGTGTCATTTAATGTAACAACAAATTATATCGATCTATCTCCTGTTTCGAAACATTCATACGACAAGTCAGTATCAATCGAAGGTTCTCCTGTATGGCGACGCGACCCATAAACGCCAAGGTGAAGACGAAAGAATGATGACTAGATCGCTGATGTGTCGTCTTCACACTCCGTGACCGTTTAATGATAAGTGCTGAACGGTGCATGTGTCATGTGTCCTAATGACGCCAATGCACGAAACATTTGTAAAGATTTATCTGTGCAACAGACGAATTACGTCCACGAGACGATAATGCTCCAACATAAATACACCTACTTGACGTTTGTGACAGGTCGAATTTGGAAAGGGACTTTTAAGAGTACCCTCCCACTTAGTAGCTATGTTCATGGTCACTTCACGTTGATTTGAAATCGAGATGCATGGATGAAGTGTGTACTGATCCATGCAAATTTTACTACAGGTTTTCCTAAAATTCTTGTAATTGTAGAAAAAGTTGAAAATGAAAAGGTTGAAATACGTATTTGATTTTAACCGTTTTTGCTAATGTCAATGTTCTTCAAGAAACAATTGAAATAAATAATTGATAATTATTCAATTTTCTCAATTTTCATGATAATACAAAAATACTATTACTGCTTATTGTGAGCCGACGGTATAAATCATAATTGAGTTAAGTAATAGATTCAATCTAACCCATTTAATTCACCAAAATAATGTAAATTGGGAAAAACCAATCAAAATTCAACTCATTTAAGGAAACATAGTGTATACTTCAGTAATATTGAAAATGTGTAAATAAGAAATATCCTCGAAGATGCTTAAATATGGATAAAGTTGTAATAGCATATTAGCTGAAGAAATTCAATCAATTCCATTGGTACTATTGAGTAATTTTTAAGTGAAAAGCATTAGAAGTTATAACTGTAAACTTTTGATACTTGGAATTCTTTTCGGACGAAAAAGAAGACTTTAACTCGACGGATTAACATAAAACAGCATCGGCATTCAATTTTTCGTAAAAACTATAAAAGGAAGTGGCACGCAATTATTCAGTATGAAATTATCCAGAGTGGAGACCCAGTCGTTCTATAAAAAAAAAATACTATTCCAAAGTATATAATTTCATAACCTAAAAAGAAGATAGTTTAATAACTTACATAGAAGATAGAATTGGTATCAAGAAGTAGGTAACCTGAATGTATAATGGAAATATTCAACATGTAAATCAAGTATCAAACAATTCAGATGCTGAAAAGAAAATTAACGATCTTGGCTATGAATTCAAAGCCTTCCAGAAAAATCAGTTGAACTTGAATCCAATATAATTCCTGAAACAGAGAAAGGACACTATTAAAAGGATCGTAAAAAGTGACAAACTTGCCAAAGGTGAAAATAATTTTAATTCTGTAACTTAAAATGTTAAGAATAATTTCCGGCATATGTCCACCACGACTAGCTCTGAGGAACCGCATTCGACCGGACCAATTTTGGACAACTTTTTCTAGTAATTCAGGCCTTATTTCATCAATAACACGAGTTATGTTGGCCTCCAAAGCGTCTATAGTTTCTGGTTTATCAGTATAAACCAATGATTTGACATAAGCCCAAAGAAAATAATCCATTGGAGTTATGTCGCATGATCTTGGAGGCCAATTAATTGGAGCATTTCTCGAAATAATTTTATCGCCAAATCTATCTTTCAATGAATCGATTGTAACGGTAGAAGCATGAGGTGTAGCACCATCTTATTGAAACCAAAACACTTATGGGTCGATACCATTCAAATTTTGAAATAAATAATCATTGATCATCGATCTTTAACGAGCACCATTCACTGTAACATTAGCTCCAGCATCGTTTTTGAAGAAATATGGATCGATGATGTCTCCAGCGTATAAAGCACAACATACAGTGCATTTTTCAGGGTGCAATGGAACCTGCAGAACTTCTTGAGAATATGGAGTTTTCACTCCATATACGGCAATTTTGCTTGTTTACATAGCCGTTCAACTGGAACTGAGGTTCATCACTAAACACAATTTATCTATAAAAAAGTGGATCAACTTCAAGCTGTTCTAGGGCCCAATCAGCAAACAAACGACGCTTATTATGGTCAAGTAGCTTCAGTTCTTGAAACAGTTGGATCTTGTACGGGTGTAGACCAAGATCATTACGCAAAATTTTCCATGTGATGGATGCACAGAGTCCAACTTATTGTGAACGTCGACGAATAAACAAATCTGGATCATCATTAACACTATGACTTACAGCAGCGATATTTTCTTGTGTACGTACATTTCTTTCTCTTGTTAATGATGTTGCATCGAGTAGAGAAAATGTTGTCCGAAATCTATGCATAGTTCTACGAATAAGCTGCTCTGATGGATGATTATATCAACCATACATTCACGAAGTGTTCTATAAGTCTGGCGAATAGAGCACTGATTTTGAAAATAAATTTCAACAATTAGTAAACGTTGTTGCGGCGTGAGTCTTTCCATGATAATTTGTCAATGTGTACTGAACAGAAAAGTCAAAACAACATGGCTTCTTTCTTCTGTCAAATCACAGTTATCCCTATCGAAAGTTCTATCCCTCTAAAAAAAATACCCGATATAACCAGTTAGCCGGCAGCTCCGGATACATTCAACTTTATACACGGGTGATGGAGGAAGTATTCATACCAAAATTTTTAAAAGTGAATTCCATAATAAAAAATAACTCACAGAAAGTTTTCAAACAAAATTTTTTCATTATTATAATTATTAAATTAATAAATAAAAATTTAATCAACAAAATTCATGAAAAAACAAACTAAAGAATTCAAATTATTGAAAAGAATTAGGATTTTACCATTTTTAATACTCTTCAACCAATATTTTTGAACACGGATTAGTCACGCAGTGATAATTAGTCACAAACTAATAGTTTTATCTATATTATGCATTCAATAATGTATATAGTAGAATACAACTAAAGGAAATGCTACAGAAGCTTTTTCTCGGAGATAATGTTATGGAAAAAGTGTAGAACAATTTTTTGTAGATGAGAACATGGTCCACATCTTTGTTTGAAATAATTTATCACTTAACTTCTTTAAGAGAATAAATAAAGTAACTAAACTTGAAACTGAAAACGTTCTTCTATTACACTCAGAACGTCTGTGTATTTTTATGGCGCATGGAAAAAAAAAGCGTCCAAGACAGGAGTGTTCTCAAGGAGTATTCGGGAATTTGATAAATTGTCCTTTTTCTCAATGGCTCTTTTGATTGAAATAATCTCCAAATAGTTCATCAAATCACCCTTTTTAGCAAAATATAGTAAAGTGACATCTTTCTCGTTAAAAAAATGATTATTTTTCAAACCGTTTGATCTCTGATTTTTCAAAATAGACATCCTATGTTCTTTGATTCTATGTTATAAACATCGGCCTGTCTGTCCTATATATGTAGCATTACAATCATCACATTCAATTCGATAAATCCCGATTCGGAAAAGTTGGAGTTCCCTTTATTGTTCACCTACATCTTATCTAAATTATTTCTATTTACTGCTAAAGAATTAATTTCCATTTTATGAAGACCATTAGAGATCCTACTGCTGAAACCTTTTATATTATATAAGTCATTGAAAACCATATTTTTTTTCTTCATAAGGATCATTTATATTGATTTGACTTTTTTTGAAATATTGCAGTTTTTTTTTTCTTTTTAATCATTTTGTCAATTATTTCAATTCTATAGTCATTGTTCACCACTAAAGTTTCAATTATATTGACTTCTTTTCGGAAATTGAGGTCGTTCATTGGGATGCTCAAAAGTCTATGAATGAAACAATGGAATGTAGACATTTTAGTGTGACTGATTGGTTTTTGAATGGATTATCAGTAGTGACATCTAAAAATGTCGAATTTAAACTTATTATCACTAAGACTTATATTAAGATCTAAGAAGTTGGTTCAAGAATTTTTCTATTTATATTGTGGATGTCCTAAATGCAATAAAAAAACCTTTTCAATTTTGAGTTCAGTTACTTTTTGTAATCTTTGAAGATGGTCAAAAGACCAAAATACGTGACAGGATTCTGAATAAACTGTGAAACATAAAAAGTATGTGAATTTTCATTATAAATAAAATTGTTATAGTGTTATATCCAGAGCCGAACATATACTCCATTCAGTTAATTCAGTCATTCCTGTGAACTTTTACTTTGAATAAAATGTTTTGCACGCATGAGATCGATAGGAACTTTTTACAATTTTATTATAATGGTCTCCACAGCGTTCATGCAAGTTTTCAGTCTGTTGAGAATTTATGCAAAGGTACCCCTCCTGGCCAGACTACCTGATATTTATAGGATATGCACAATTTCACATTTTATCTCGTCGCACAGATGATTAATGAGTGATTTCCACTTTAAGGAAGTATGCGGGAATAATAACCAAAAATGTAGATTTATACTCAAAAAGGTCCATATAAACGTAGTCGATGCACTTTTTCCATCACATCCATTTCGATTTTACTGCATTCGATAATCAGACAAATTTTTACTGTTTACACTCACCCTGATCTTTATGGTATCAAATGAGGCCATTTTCCGTGATCGAAACCCTCCATATTGGTTAGGCGTATCGGGCGATATGGTGCATTGATTTAAATTATGCTGATTTATTTTTATTGCCCTATTTTCCTGGCAACCACTCCTACGAATGAATGGGGCTGATTTGGCGTAAGAACGAATTACGCTTTTATTATGATACTTGCCTCGGTTATTATTCGCGAAAAAAGATACTCACTTGATAATGAAATTGCTGAATTTTATGGGAATTGAAATATCCTAGATATAAATGTGGAATAATATAGTTTATTCGCAATAATATGAGTCACTATTATTTTCAGCAATTTTGCTTTATATCATTATATTTTCTAGTGAACAAAAAGTTCGTTGAAGTGTTACAATGAAATGTACAAATTAATTAATAACACTTATATGTCCTGCATTCAATGAAGAATGCATGACTTTTTCGCAATTAAAATTGAAATCAGAGATCTGAAATATATTGAAAATGAATATGAAGAAATATTTTGAAAATTATTCCGAAGGATTTTTTTTAAATATTAATATCAATTCCGTAGAACCTCTATAAATTTAATCTAAGAAATCTCTCAGAAATTTTCGAAAATTAAATTGAATAGAACGTTTTGATAACACTGTTTCACATATTGAATTGTCAATACATATGTGCGGCAATTAACCAATGAAGAATCAAATCAATTCAGCCTGTTTCGATTGAATATTCAGAAATAACAAATTTCATCTACAAAAAATGCATCACATAGAATTCAAACATTTTTTCTAACATTTTAAGAAAACATATAGCATATTATCTAGAAAAAAATATAACATTCTCACCCATATTCTCCTCAGTTGTTAATTTTTTGGATGGTAGATGAAAACAATCAATAAAATTCATTCACCAAATATTTTGTATCAAAACGAACTCAAATAAACGTGGTCAACTAACTGAGTACCATTCATAAAACTGGATCATTTCACAGAAAAATGTTAAAAAGAAAATACGATCATAGACTCAATATCTGAAAACTACCACGAATAGTTTGAAAGTACAAATTATTATTATAATAGATAAAAATAAATTCAAAATTATTTCGAAGAGTTTTTTGAAACATTACAGACAATATCTGAATTTTAATTCTGCAAATCCACTAAAAAAACCCTTGTAAATTTTTCAAAATTAGATTGAATAAAATGTCTAAGAAGTACATTAAAGACAAAAAATTATCCTCACCTATACACGGCAATTAATCAATAAAGAATCAAAAGAAAATATAAAATACTGATTATGATCATCCAGAAACCATAATCCAAGACAGCCTTCGATTGAATATTCAGAAATAACAAATATCATCCCCAAACCTGCTCTAAATAGAATTAAAATTTTTTAAAATATTTTCTTTGTTTTGAAAAATATATGTAATAAAAATAATCAATAAAAAATATATCAACATACCTTCATACACTGAATATCTTGTTAAGAAGCGAAATTTAATTGACTGTTCATTTAACTGAGCACAATTTATATCAATAGGTTCCTCCACAGGATTTTTTGATATTTAAGATATTGAAAAAGCCTTCTATTAATTAAAAAAACATGCATTTTCGTTATTTTATTTGAATTCAGAATCATATCTTCGAACTTCTACAATATATAGTCCGTCTAGAAAGAATCCGGAAGAAACAAAGCTCAAAGATAATTATTAAGCTCATTTCTGGTTGAAAGGCTATGTAAACAAGCCAAATTGCCTTATATGGGGTGAAAACGATCCTCAAGAAGTTCTGCAGGTTCCATTGCATCCTGAAAAATGCACGCTGGAGGCATCATCGGTCCCTATTTCTTTAAAAACGATGCTGGAGCTAATGTTACAGTGAATAGTGCTCATTACAGATCGATGATCGATGATCAATGATAAATGATTATTTGTTTCAAAATTTGACTGGTATCGACCCAGAAGTATTTTGGCTCCAACAAGATGGTGCCAAACCTCATGCTGCTACCGTAACAATTGCCGTAAATATTGAAAGAAAGATTTGATGATAACATTATTTCGAGAAATGGTTCAATTAATTGTCCTCCAAGATCATGCAACATAACTCCACTGAAATCATTTTCTTTGAGGTTATGTCAAGTAATTGATTTATGCTGATAAACCAGAAAGAATAGATGCTTTGGAAGCCAACATAACTCGTGCTATTGATGAAATAAGTCCTGAATTACTCGAAAAAGTGGTCCAAATTGGTCTGGTCGAATGCGGTTCCTCAGTTTTAGTCGTGGTAGACATATGCCGAAAATTATTCTCAAAACATAAATGTCATAAAATTATCTTTCAAATAAAGAAAAATTGGCTTCTATCTTAATTTGAATGTATTTTATTTCAATTTAAAGTTGTATCACTCTGAAAAAACACCCGATATATTGAAATTATGAAAAGTAATAAACTCGGCCAACTTTCTAAGCGGACTATATATTGAAAATTATTCACTAAAATACCATAATTAATATCACGATGTATAAATCATATAAAATAGTTTTCAATGTCTAGGAAAACTCTTTTTTTACGACATTAAAAAATATTTCGTATTGATTATATATTTTGATATCATCCTGATGTTTTAGTTTATAATTTTCAATATATATATTGTAGAAGTTCGAAGAAATAATTCTGAATTTGAAGTTATTGGACTGAGAAAGGACAGTTTGAAAGGAATTCTCTATTGAAAAGAAGGTTTCCTGAATGTTTCAATATGCGGGATGGGGCTAAAACTTGGAAAATGTGCTTCAACTTTTTTCTCCTGAAATATCCGCCGATTTACAACAACAAATTTTAATGCATTGGAAATCGGTTTTCTCACATCAATGGACAATTTACTCATCAGAGCTGTGACTATAAAATCACGCATAAAAGCAGAAAGGTTTAGCATCAAACTAGTCCAATGCTGAAACAGAACTGATGAAGAGACAGAGACATCATTCGGTTCGAATTTATAGTGTGCAATCTATAACATCAAAGCTCATAAATATTGAACGCCGTTGTACGTTCGGGAGAAGAGTCAATATTTTATTTGCGCCCTGATATTTGTTCCTCCGAATTCAATTCCGACCCAAATCCTCATCTGCATATGAGCAATTCCGTGATTTTGCACTATTTCCAAATGCAATTTTTCAACTGATCGCACCAACAAATATTTGTCTGCCAAACAAACATATCGTCGGACGGTTCAAAATGGAGGCAATGAAGATCGAGAATTTTTTATTCGTTAGGTCATCCTCACTTTGAATATTCTTTTTTGGTATAAGATTTTATATAAAGTGCATTCACGTTTTCATTTGGCAATTTTGGCTCGAACAACACAATGTGGTTTCTGAAAGGTGTAGTTAAAAATTTAGGTATTAGTTGTATCGGCAGATATCTATAATTCAATGAAATTACCATTGTGTTTTTGAGGAAGCATGGCTGCCTTCTTTCCTGCTACCTTTCGAGACCTTCTTATTGTGTCAGTAGCTACAGACAACTTTTTCGTGAGTTTTTTTGTGTGTTGAAGAATATCATAAGCAATCCATCAAATTCGTGCCGTGAGTAAAAAACACATAACTATGTATGAACATACCCATATAAACATATGCGCATATAAATCAAAATAGCATCCACGGCTCAAACACGTCTACACAATAGAAATAAATGTTAAAATTAAAGATAACTTATCAAAATGAATATCACATTGACTAACTACAATATCGATCATATATAGTACACATAAAAGTTATTGGAGAACGTAACATAACAATGTAATCAACATAAAAGGTATAACTCCACCTCAGACCAGGCCTAGGTACGTGAAAATTCATTTCGCTTAGAAGAAATGGCGAGTCAATAGTACCATGCAAAATCCTGTAAAGGAAAGTCAAGGCATATATATATATATATATATATATAATATAGTGGAGTCCAAATCACAGAGGCATATTCCAACTTACTACGTATGAAAGAATAGTACAGCGTTTTCATCGTGCAAGGGTTCACAAAGCCACTCCACTTTCTGACAAAATAACCCAGTGTTTTAGAGGCTGATGCCGTGATCTGACCTATATGTTCCGAAAAGGAAGACTTATGGTCAAAAAAACTCCCAGATCCCTGAACCCAACACATCTGTCCAGGATCTGACCATCCAACGTATACTCATAATGAATAGAATACAATAACATAAAAAGAGGTTAATTCTTGATAGAAGGTATATAAAATTATTTAAATATTTTAAAAATTTTTTAAAAATTTTTAAGAAATTAGCCTTCAACATATTTAATTCCAAAAGATTATATTTAATGATTGTAACTTCTGAAAATAAATTAAAATAATGTCGTATAAGTACCACTTATATCATGACATATAAAATAAACATTCATTATAAGACATCCGAATGGTATAACAAAATCGAATAAATAAAAATTATTGACCAAAATCCTATAAATTAAACATTTTGAATAGACAAAATTTTGTTTCTGCTGATCAATCTTATGAAAACCAATATCTTTCAAGAATATCCAGCATAATCCTAAGAATTTCATCACAAAACTATCTTACTTAGACTATTCCATATTATTGGATATCTAACCAAGGTACTTTATATAAAAACTCAAGATATGTAAAACATTACTGAAAAACAAGTTTTAAGATCAACTTAGCTTCATCAGTATTCAAATATTCATATTCAATAAATATGACATCAATTAATAACAAATATTCGCTTACCCTTCATTCCTCTAGAAACACTTCTACTAAAATGAAACCTTAAATGTGGTGTTCACTACGCACAAAAATATATCTGTGGTTCACACTTGATCTAGAAGATTGAAATACAATTTAACGGCCTCTGCTATAGCACAAGGACTATCTGTATAAAGAATGTTAAGGAAACCAAATAATTATATATTATGAATAAAATAACATAAAAAGAGGTTAATTCTTGATAGAAGGTATATAAAATTACGTAAATAGAGGTCATTCTTGATAGAAGGTATATAAAATAATATAAATATTTTAAAAAATTTTAAACAATTTTAAAAAATTAGCCTTCTACATATTTAACTCCAAAAGATTATATTCAATGATTATAACTTCTGAAAATAAATTAAACTAATGTCGTATAAGTACCACTTATATCATGACATAAAATAAACATTCATTATAAGATATCCAAATGGTATAACAAAATCCAATAAATAAAAATTATTAACTAAAATCCTATAAATTAAACATTTTGAATAGACAAAATTTTGTTTCTGCTTATCAATCCTATGAAAACCAATATCTTTCAAGAATATCCAACATAATCCTGGGAATTTTATCACAAAACTATCTTACTTAGACTATTCAATATTATTGGATATCTAACCAAGGTACTTTATACAAAAACTCAAGATATGCAAAACATTACTGAAAAACAAGTTTTAAAATCGACTTTGCTCATCAGTATTCAAATATTCATATTCAATAAATATAAAATCAATTAATAACACATATTTAAACTCACCCTTCGTCTTCGAGAAAAAGTTCTATTTAAAAATGAGAACCTTAAATAGGTATCCAATACAGACAGAAATATCTCTGTGGTTTAACCTGATCTAGAAGATTGAAAGACAAATTTAATGGCCTTTGCTATAACACAAGGACTCTCTTTATGAATGTTTGGGTAAACCATATAATTATATATTATAAATAAAATAACGTAAATAGAGGTCATTCTTGATAGAAGGTATATAAAATAATATAAATATTTTAAAAAATTTTAAACAATTTTAAAAAATTAGCCTTCTACATATTTAACTCCAAAAGATTATATTCAATGATTATAACTTCTGAAAATATTTATTGAATATGAATATTTGAATACTGATGAGCAAAGTCGATTTTAAAACTTGTTTTTGAGTAATGTTTTGCATATCTTGAGTTTTTGTATAAAGTACCTTGGTTAGATATCCAATAATATTGAATAGTCTAAGTAAGATAGTTTTGTGATAAAATTCCCAGGATTATGTTGGATATTCTTGAAAGATATTGGTTTTCATAGGATTGATGAGCAGAAACAAAATTTTGTCTATTCAAAATGTTTAATTTATAGGATTTTAGTTAATAATTTTTATTTATTGGATTTTGTTATACCATTTGGATATCTTATAATGAATGTTTATTTTATGTCATGATATAAGTGGTACTTATACGACATTAGTTTAATTTATTTTCAGAAGTTATAATCATTGAATATAATCTTTTGGAGTTAAATATGTAGAAGGCTAATTTTTTAAAATTGTTTAAAATTTTTTTAAATATTTATATTATTGTATATAAAATTATTTGAATATTTTAAAAATTTTTAAAAAAATTTAAAAAAAATTAGCCTTCTACATATTTAATTCCAAAATATTATATTTAATGATTATAACTTCTGAAAATAAATTAAAATAATGTCGTATAAGTACCACTTATATCATGACATATAAAATAAACATTCATTATAAGACATCCGAATGGTAAATAATTGAATAGAATACAGTTTGCGAGAGAATGATAACACTCTACACTTACCAAAATTGAGTTTAAGTCCGTTGTTAGAACACTATAAATTGACCCTGTCTAAGGAAGATTGTAACCTGAGACAATTGCAACGATCAGCAATCTCAGCATATATCTTCAAAGCATCAGCAAAGAGCAGATGCATACAGTCAAGTTTAAGAGAGAGATCATTGATATAAATGAGAAACAATAATGGGCCGAAATTAGTCCCTGCGGTACACCGGATGTGGCAGGATAGGGTACAGATTCACATCCTCATACTCAACATATTGAAGACGATCCGAAAAATATGACTGCATCAACACCAACAACTGGTGCGAAAATCCAATAGACCTAAGTTTCAACAACAATAATCTATTATCAATCTGGTCAAAGGCCTTTTGAATATCTGCGTAAATAACATCCATCTGACCACGGTCATCCAATGATTCAGACAGCGACTGAGTAATACACGCCAAATTAGTAGTTTTAATTAAAAAATTTTGTGGAAATAAATTACTGACTCATATACATTTTTAATTGAACGATATATAGTGTCATATACAATAATTTCAAAGATTTTAGCAAAGTTGCACAAAACAGCTATGGGTCTATAGTTGGTTATTAGGGCAGGATTTCCAGATTTTAAAACCGGACAAATTTTAGAAAATTTCCAAATTTTCGGAATGTGCATACTCCTCAGAATGATATTAAAAATTATGCACAATGGTTCGGCAAAATAGTAAATGCAGTCTTTGACCAAAAAACTAGGTATATGGTCGACGCCAGATATAAATTTATCTTTGAGCTTCTTAGAAACCCTGATTATGTCAATCTCAGAAATAGCCGGAAGAGAAATGGAAACGTGATCGGCGTAAAGTCTATCGTAATGCTTGGGAGAAAAATCTACATCAGAGGCAGTGAAGACACTAGAGAAGAAACTGGAGAATCCGTCAACAATACTCTGAGAATCATTAAGCTCAACATTCTGGTAGCTCACACTTCCAGGAATACGGGATTTAGACTTCTTTGTCTGCACAAAAGATCAGAAGCTACTTGGTTCTTCACGAACTCTAGCCTCTATACACTTAACATAGTTCGAGTAAGATGCATTTATTTTCCGTTTGATTTTGCCATGCAGTATTTTGAATTGATTGTAATCACAACCACGTTTATACTTCTTATATAAGCCATGATAATGATGTGTGTATGTCATATTTAATCTCATGCGTAAACCAAGGAGGATAACAATGATCACCAGAAGTATAAAGTGGCACACAAGTGTCAAAGATATTGTTGAGCTTTGCATACATAACTTCACACGCCAAGTCACTATCACTCACTTATAGACTTATGTTTACACACAAAATTAATACTAGGATTTTCTGATGTCAAATTGAATGAAAAAGCTAGAGCAGGGTGATGAGCATCCTCTTTAACCAGGGGATGAGCATCACGAGCAACATTGCAAGAAAAGTTGGCAAACATCAAATCCAAAAGTCTATTATTCACATTAGGAACAATGTTATGTTGCTGAATATCCAAAAAACCACACATATTTCCCAAAACCTCACACCTTCCATCACCCACCTCCATAATGTTCCAGCCATAGGCTGGAACATTAAAATCACCACAAATTAAAATACTTTCGTGGGCGAAGGTACTAGCGAAAGTTTCAAGGGAATCAACAAAACGTTCAAATCCACCAAAAGCGACAGCTGGAGGTATGTAAATATTAAAAACCACCAATTTAAGACTAAAACAACTAATCTTACATACTACAATATCTATAATAGGAAATAAATCTCTTATCGATTTAACATCGACAACAGTAGTTTGTAATCTACTTTTTACAGCAATAAGTGAACCACCACCCTTAGATAACCCTGTAAGAGCCAAATCGTGATCGCATCTAAAAACCACATACTGACAAGAGAAAAGTTCCGAACTGCATAGACTATCAGAAAGCCAAGATTCGGTTAAACATATGATGTCATATTGACACAGCGAAATGCTGTTGAAAAATGTAGTAACCTTAGAGTTAAGGCCACGAACATTCTGATAATATGCCTCGAAACCTCCTTTACAATAATTGGGTGGAGCTGGTGGTTCAAGTAATAATCTTAGGGCTACCATTCACATACTTAATAATCAATTTTTTTTCACCTTTACTGAGTCTCTCATTCAGTATTGTTTTCAGTTGTATATAATATTCAACCTATATAGGAGTTCTATCATAAGATAGAGATACACTTTTAAAACGTTCCTTAGCTTTAATTTCCTTGACTTTTCTCAATTACGTACATCATCCGAAGAATCCTCCTCGGATGCCATAGCATTGCAGCTTTCCTTAGATGATTTTATGGTTTAGAGAGTGAAATGCCTAACTCAAATCACAGGTCATAATCGATATCGCCAATTTGTAGATCTGTTATACTGGAAGCTAGTTGCTCATCACAAACTATGAAACTTCTGAAAAACTCCAATAACCCATCCTTGATGGCTGCTTAAAATACCTCAAAAAGGATCGGAAGGATTGCAGTTACTCAATAATTCCAAGCATTATTTCATCTCATTCCTTAAATGAAGAAGTTATTTCGGCTCTTTTCAACTGCTCTGAAAAATAACCTTCAGTGCAATATTTTGTAGTGATCCACGACTTGCATATCTGTGCAATTTTCAGGCTTAAGTATTTTAGTACGAGTATGTTCAAGATATCAAGAATACGGTATTTTTGACAGATTTGCCTGCTTCCTTATGAGGGTCTTATGAAACCATATGTACCCTCGTGTAGTTCTGCTCAATATTAATTCTACAAATCATGATTTGAGGTTTCTGGATTTATATCTGGTTCACATTGCTGTCTCCTTTTTGTAGAATTGTCCTGAAATATCCTCCATATTTCCTTGTTTTTATTGGTCGCCTTCTCTATTTTTTTGAAGTTTTTCAGAATTCAGCCGGGCTTTTTTCAACTGATTTGAGAGACCATTCTTATTTACGTTCCTGCCGTCGATTTGCAGGTTAATTTTAGAAGTTCTGTTGTTGTTGTTTCATGCCGTTTCAACGCTTTTTTAGAAATATTGTTATCTGTATCGAGTGAAGTTTATTTACACTTTTTATTGAGATCGGACATAACCTCACTGTAGAGCATCACGGTGGTTAAGTGAGAAGAGATGTACGCACGGCTCCATTGATTCTGGGTTCGAATCTCGGCAAATTTTATCAAGGTTCTTATTATTTCAGGATTTTGAAAGGCGCACAAAATGCGTATGGTCTTCAACAATGATGTCACCATATTTTGGGTACCCAAACCACTTGACAACTAGTTTTTCCTCATAGCACCCTTCTTAAAACACTGTTAAAGCATTTTGTAAGTTTATCTTGTTGATTTTTCAAGCAGGAACCAAATTTTGAAACCCACTCTTTTTCGAGTCCATTCTCATAGTGCTACTGGATGCATCTGTTTTGACTCAAATGAACAAATGAATGAATTTCAATCTTTATAAGAGGTTATCTTCTGAGTTTTCAGAAGAGAATCAGTTAAGTATCATTCGGTTGATCGCCATAGTTCAGGGTGATCACTTTTTCCATCTATCTCTTGACAAAATGACGAATACGTATACAGCAATCTGAACGGAAGTTTTCAAATTCCAATCACTAGGGGCCACTGCAGGAGGAATTCTCCTAAATCCGTAATATAATTATCTCACAAAACGTTAATTAACAGATAGGGTACCGGCTGTATGTGCCCGAGTTCACGGAATTCAAACAAGAGAAGCAGAATCCATATTAATCCTCCTTGAAATATCTATCCAAATCAAACACGGAAAGTTTCGGCATGAATTATGGTCTATTACCACCAGTCGAAGAAGTTTCTACATCCACGGGTTCCGCTCATGAATAACTTGCATATCGTTACGAAACTACGGTGGTCCAATCCATATATTTAGTGTGTATCTGCTTTCGCTCAATCGCTATCGGTTTTTGTTGTTCTAGTCTTCCTAATACCAGATTGGGATATCGTTAATTAAACGATGGGAAGATATGGAAGTTTTGAGCACAGTAATTGGGAGTAATATCTAGACGATCTTAATAAGTAACACACTCTGTGTCTTCAGTGATGTTTTTATTTTTTAAAAGTAGATACCAAGATGTAATGAAAAATCCCAAACCTACTATCTTTTTAAATTCTGAAAAAGTTTTTACTCACCTCAATAGAATCACTTAAGAAATATAGGCTTTAGGGATTCAAAGTTACTATTAACGTTATCAATCTTGTGTTTGTGGCTCTGGAACAAAAGTATTTAAGTGCAGCCAAATAATTTTTATTCTATTAGATTCTCTACACTTTTTTGTACTAATATTTGAATTTTCAGTTTGATATTACTTTATTTTGCAGAGTGTTAGAATGTCAAGCGAACTTAGTGCAATTCTGGATCTGTTTCGTCAAGGTAAACGTCAATGCGAAATTGTTCTTTTGCTCAATGTGCCTTGGCAAACCGTGGACGATGCAATTTGCCGATTCAACAAGCTTAGCCATCATAGTCGTCATCCAGAAAGTGGAAGAAAACGCACTGTCAATACGCCTAGCAATCCCAACATCGTCAAGAAGTGCGTCAATCGAAATCCGAGGGTCTCCAAGAGAAAAATAGCCTATGAGACTGGTATCAACCGTAAATTCGTTCGTTAAATGCTCACAAAGTAGCTCAACCTCAAGCCATGCAAGCTCCAAAAAGTTCAACTCCTCCCGGATGAAAACAAGCACGTAAGACTCCAGAGGTGCCACCAACACTTTCGTCTCGCCATCGGTCAGCAATGGTAGCGCAGTCTTTACATAAGAGAAGCTTTTCACCGTAGAACAATCCCACAACCACCAAAACGACACAGTCTGGTCCAGAGAGGGTTCCGGTACGTCGAACATCGTCAAAATCCGCAATCCGTTATGTTCTGGGGCAGAATTTGCGCCAGCGGCAAAACACCCTTAGTGGTCAAAAGCAATCAAAAAGTCTACTGATGCGACATTAGACACGCATTGTACTTTTCAACAGGACTCCGCTGCGGCTCACAATCTAAAATGAAGCAAGAAGACCCATATTCCGGGTTTCATCACATCTGCAGAATGACCACCCTACTCGCCGGATCGCAACCCAATGGACTTCAGCGTGTGGTCGATTTTGGAGCTCAGGGCGTGTGCTAAATACCACAAAAGTTTGGAGTCGTTGAAGCTATCCCTGCGCCGGGAATCGGACCGATTAACGCCCGAAGAGCTCCGGCCCATTGCCGAAAATTTCAAGAAACGTCTGAAACTATGTATCGCCGCCAAAGGAAGCCACTTCAAAACCTCTTAAATATATTAGTACCAAAAGTTTATGTTATTTATTCCTACTTTTTCTGTTTAATTTCTTTTGTTTATTAAAGTTGAATTAAAACAAGTTTGTCCGAGGTTTTTCTTGTCACCCTGTAATATATAGGTTGGCTAAGTTATCTCTGGCCAAATTTCTTATTTACTATAAATTACTACTGGGGAAAATTAAATTGAAAATGTCACGGACAACAAACGAGATGAAGGGGAGAGAAGAAAAACTTGATATAGAGTCTCTATGGAATCACTCAACGAAAACTAGAATAGACGGTGCGAAGCCATCGAAAGAAACCTAATAATAGAGGAAGATGATGTCAACATTGAAGAGGCTGCGAACCAAGCACTTGGCACCCTTACCAAGAGCGGTCCATACAGAAAATGCAAGCAAATATCATGGTGTACCTAATTAAATTAGCTCTTAGGGTTCTTCGCCTGACTGATTAGACCCATGAAGGTGGAAAGCTCAACATCTACCCTGAGTTTATCATTGGGTAAGGTGAAACCCGAATCCCAGCTTACAATTTTGGATTCGTTTGACAAGAGCAAAAGAAAATTTGGGATTTCGCAAATCTTAACGAATTTTGTGGCGCGTTTGACCCTTTTACTCAAAAACAATAGTCTTTAAATCCAAAGAAATGAAAGTATTCTTTAGTTCGAAAACCTGTTAAGTTTGGAGCTTATTTCGACTTCAATTCGTCATCTTCAGTCAAGGAAAGTACCTTGAGACAAGTTGGAAATTTTCTGTTGAGAAGTTAATCTACAGAATTTTGATCAAAGACTAAAGTCAAAACTGCATAGCGCAAAAGACAAAAGTCGCTCGAATTGTATCAAAGAACTTGCGCAGATGCCGGACACTGATACAATCTTTGTGTCTTTGGCAAAATGAACAAACTTTGTTCTTTGGGTTTAAGAACCAACTAGATTGAAACATATGTAATCAAATTAGCTCTTAGGCTTTTTCGCCTAACTGATGAGACTTTTGAAGGTCGAAAGCTCAACAACTACCCTAAGTTTATCATTGGGTAAGATAAAACCCGAACCCCAGTGGGTGTTGGGCTTTCGACCTTCATGGGTCTCATCAGTTAGGCGAAGAAGCCTAAGAGCTAATTTGATTATATATGTTTTATTCTAGTTGGTTCAAGAAATAGTTCTTGAACGCAAAGAACAAGGTTTATTCATTTTGCCCAAGACACAAATATTGTATCAGTGTCCGGCATCTACGCGAGTTCTACAATTCGTGCGACTTTTGTCTTTTGTGCTATGCTCTTTTGACTTTTGTCTTTGCTCACAATTCTGTAGATTAACTAGTGAACAGAAAATTTCCAACTTGTCTCAGGGCACTTTCATTGATTGAAGATGACGAATTGAAGTCAAAATAAGCTCCAAACTCAACAGGTTTTCAAACCAAAGACTAATTTCATTTCTTTGGATTCGAAGACTATTGCTTTTGAACAAAAGGGTCAAACGCGCCACAAAATTCGTGAAGATTTGTGAATTCCCAAAAGTTCTCTTGCTTTGGTCAAACGAATCCAATGTTATAAACTGGGATTCGGGTTTCACCTTACCCAATGATAAACTTAGGGTGGATGTTGAGCTTTCGATCTTCATGGGTGCCATCAGTTAGGCAAAGAAACCTAAGAGGTAATTTTATTATATTATATATGTTTTGAATCTTACCGTCAATCCGGACTAGGCAGGCTACGAAGAAGCGGCAGTTGCCTATAATTGAGAAGGAAGAAGACGAAGATCAAACACTCTGGATATGAAGGTAAAAAGCGGAACACTACCAACAAATAAAATGGTAGATAACCTTCAAACTCTGCGTGAGTAGAGTACTAGAATTTGAACCATTTTTGTATACAGGTTTTTTGAATAACCAATTCCACCTACTTTCTTGATTGAATGAAAAGTTGGGAAACAACCTGTACATCCGCCCATTTTTCAGCATCTACAGCCCTGTCCGACCGCGATAAGCGACAGGAACTAATGAGCGATCGCATCATCAATCACGGCGTCACACGTCGCGTCCTTCGTGGAAACGCGACGCGACGCGGAACGGAACAAGCCGCGAACATTCAATATGCAATCGTCGTGTTGCCAAGACAGAATTTTATTAATTTAGCGTTATTAATCCGGTCCCAGCCGATAGTAATCATCGTATGGATAGTGGCTGCCGGTTATTAATCGGGGAGAGTATGAACGCGCGATGACGTTGCGCAATTTGGACAGGAGCTGCTGCATCAGAACGCCTACGCGATGCGATGAATAATTGTTGTTTCATTTGCGCCGCTGACGGGAGGGGGAAGAAAAAAGTTGTTGGCTGTTTTATGGGGAAAAGTCCCGACGCTAAGTTTTATTAGAGTATAGACAGCTCCACCGGTTTATTCAAATGTTAATGGTAAAGGATTCTGATTGTTATTGTTTCGGACTTCCATTGCCTGAGTTATGCTACACAATATTCCCCAATGTAGACATAAAATGAAATACAAAATAATTGAATATATCCTGAGATGAAAACAATTATTTTGGATCGAGTGAGATCACAAAGGAAGTAGTTTTGTCGGAATTAATTTATTCTTCTGGCCGACAAAGGAAACGTTACTGTCACCATGGACGTAAAAACAATGAGTAGATTGAAGATGTGTTGAAGAAAGAACTACAATCCTTTCACCAAGGATCCAACAACCTACATTGAGAGAAAAATATACAACACAGTGAAGAAATACCAGACAACGCTAGGACATCATTGACACCTCATTAAAATAAGTCGCTTCATTTATATGAATTCCCCAAAATTCACAAAGATTGCAGCCTTTGAGACCAACCAACAGCTCACGCAAATCTGCTACTAGTAATATTTCGACCTTTCTTTCACAGATCATCAAGCCTCTTCAGGGAAGATGACCTCCTTTGCAAAGCATTCCAGATACTTCAAGGAAATCATTGGCAACATCGAGTTGAAACCAGAAGACCAAACTTTTACACCAGTGTAAATGAAGCACTCTCAGTCATCAAAATCAGACTGGGAAAAGACACTACTCTTTCTGAACGGACAACCATGCGTATTTCCACCTCAATGACAAATATATTTGTATTCCTAAGAAGATGGACTTCCAATGGGTTTTGCGCCATCACCACCAGTGGTTTCAAATATATACATGGAATGGTTTGAAGACGACGCAAGGATCACATCAAGACTGGCTGGATAGGTTGATGATATTTTCATTGTATGGAATCTTGGAGTTACTCAGCCAGCTATATGCCATTGCTTAAAAGCAATACGACTGACCCGAAAGGTAGGAAACTGGATGCTGTATGAACTGAATCCAAAAGACGTCGAACGCTGTTTTTTCACGTGTGAAAAACTGCAGCAAAACATAAAGGGGTTTTTGCATCGGATTGTAACTGGCGATAATCCAAAACACCGGACCCCAAAAAAACTTTCCATGATATCGAACGCAAACCAAATTGATTGGTCGACATCATCTGCGCCTGATCCAGATTTAAAAGAGCTCTGTTTCCTCTTGAGAAGAGGCCTAAATGTAGACAAAAGTGATTTTTTCTCAGCTTCCAGTTCGTCAATTGGAATATCTCCCATGTTCTGACTAATTCTTCTCTAAGCGTCATGCACTTTTTGCTTGAGTTTATGATTTTTATTTGTGCCGTCCCATATTTCTCCTTGAGTCTCAAGAAGTTTTGAGAAGGTTTTTATTTTATCGTTATTCCACTCGTTTGAAAATACATTTTTCAATAAAATAATATACTAACTGACAAAGAAACTGAACACCCAGAAGGAGCTGTTTGAATTTTAAATTTTTTTTTGGTGAAACAGATATTATAGCCAGGAGTAAAAGATTGAAATCAGAAGAAAAAAACGGAGGGTTCACAAATTTTTTTTATACATTTGTTAATAATGTGTTTGTCTACCGCGATTATCTATACACTCCCCAACACGTCTTGGCGTTGATGCAATAACATGATCTATTTCTTCTTGAGGGATACTATTTCAAGCTACCTGTAGTTCATGCCTCAGAGCAGCCAAAGTCCGTAGGGGCTGGGGTGAGTTTCCAAGCCTTCTACCCATGATGTCCCTAATATGCTCTATGAGCGAAAGATCGGGGAATCTGGGCGGCCTTGCATTCTGACAACATGAGATCGAGCATTAGCTTACTAAAATATTGGATTCTCGAGACGGTTAAGGTAAAGGCACATATGGCTACACTCTTTCTTGAAGGTAACGCAGCGCTGTCATGTTACCTCGAATAAAGACTAAGGGTGACCTATTGCATGTGAAATAGCACCCCATACCCTAACGCCTACTGACCGGTGTACATGACGCTCAATATCAAACTGAGGTTCACGCCTTTCTCCCCAACGTCGTCCAACCCTTCTTCGGCCATCATGTGCACCCAAGGAGTATCAAGATTCATCAGAAAAGACGACCTGATGCCATTCTACATTCCAATGTTGACGTTTTCTGCACCACTGTAATCGTTGCCAGCGATGCTCAACCGTCAGAGGTAACACAATATGGGGTCGATGATGCTGCAGTCCAAAAGACTTTATCCGGCGGTAAACCGTTCGGACAGTTACAGGATGGCCTTGCTCTCCTAACCACTCATCAGCTAAAGGTCGAGTTGTCACAAATCGGTCTCTAATAGCCATAAGTCTTAGACGTCCATCTTTAACTTCATTTGTGCCCCTTCGACGTCCGGTGCCTACTCTTCTTCGATTTTGGGTAATATCAAACCACGCTTGACAATATCTCATAACATGCAGCTGTAAATATTTAGTGGGAATTCACTGAAGAGTGCCTGTTGAAATGTCCAATTCTTGTGCCCGATGGAGAATTGACGTCTTTAGCCTTTCTATCACACTCTCGCGAACTACCGTGATGTTTTGTACAGGAACGATTCCTACGAACTCGTATCGTTTGTTTCACATCACTTAGCGAATTAGTACTTTAGAATTTTTTGATTATTTTCTTCAAAGTAGATGAATTAGGCACATTATTTCGACCGAACTAACTAACTAACTAGGCTAAATGTAATCACACACTGTCGCTCGCACTACCAGCTCCGCACGAAAAACCGCCAATTCGGGGATCCTTGGGCAACGCGAGTAGCAGCGGTATAAACATAAGAAGTGAAGTGATTACATTCTTACGTTGCCCATTTTCCTGCTTCCTACCGCAGAGTGTATTTGAGCAAATGATTAAGCATGTTTTTCAAATTTAAATGTCCCGGATCTTCGTAGCAGAGAGCTGCCTGGAAATATTCGTAGCGGAAAATATCGTCCAATTAACAGAGGAAAGTGTAGTTTCAGTTTGGTTGAATAATTACGGAACTTTATCCTCATAGGCACTCTGTCCGCACGTACGCAACAGTCATCGTCTGATCCCTCGGTACAGTCATCAACTCACATTAGTTGCACGAGATTGATCGGGTTTCTGAAGACCGAGAAAAAACGGCGTTCGTGCGTCGACTGTTGTAATTGGAGAACCAAGCCGGATGATAGATGGCGCCGTCGGTCGCTGCATTCTGCACTGTTTGAAAATGCGATTGGAATGTCTCCCACGATTGATGGATGACGTAAACACCGCTGCGCCTCTTCAAAGCTTCACGCTAAACTGCAGCGGAGTTGTCTGTCTCGCTTTTTTCATGTTTGCCAGATCCCGACCACCGCTACAGTCTTCCATACCGACTATCGAACTGTCAGTCATCTGATGGGTATCTCCACGGAACGAAAATATTGAGTCGACTGTGTTTATTTCACTTTTGAAGCTTTTGGCGTCTAAGGGTCTATGAATAAATCTGTAATCATACGCTGACGACGCGGTGAGTTATGAAACGTCTCACGTAACGCACGGCCGTCTAGTGAAAACATTGTGGTTCATTAAATGATAAGTACACTCTTTTTCAATTATACTATTGTGCTACTTGCGCACAAAAGCTCCAATAACACTTTAAATACAATTGTTTCGCCGAAACTTCCCACCCATGGCTGTGTTTTCATTAGTACAGATTACGGACATGACAGAAATTGGACAGTGGTCTTCTTCCCCCTAACACTATATTTTGAGTCGACACACGAGTCAACAGATAGCACTAACCATCAACTTATACTTGCTTATGCTTGCGCAGCTAGATACCGCTAGTGTCTGTGGTTAACCACAGTTGTTGTAATGCTCATAGATAAAGGGATGTATTTATACATGGTGACAAGAAAAGCTTCAGACAAAATTTACTGTGTTCTGGAACAAAAGTATTTCAACGTAGCCTAATAATTTTTTTAATTCTTTTTTTTTCTACACTTTCTTGTACTAATATGTGAATTTTCAGTTTGATATTACTTTATTGTGCAGACTGTTAGAATGCTAAACAAACGTAGTGCAATTTTGGAAGTGTTTCGTCAAGGAAGGGGCCAAGGCGGAATTGTTCTTTTGCTCAAACACCGTGGCCGATGCAATTTGAGGTTTCAACAAGTTTGGCCATTATAGTCCTCGTCCAGGAAGTGGGAGAAAACGCACTGTCAATACGCCTAGCAATCGCAACATAGTCAAGAAGCGAGTCAATCGAAAAACGAGGATCTCCGTGAGACCGGTATCAACCGTGAATCCGTTCGTTCAAAAAGGAGCTAAACCTTAAGCCATACAAGCTCCAAAAAGTTCAACTCCTCGCGTACGACTCCAAAGGTGCCGTCAACTCCTTCGACTCGCCGCCGGTCAGCAATGGAAGCGCATTCTTTTCACAGACGAGAATATTTTCACCATAGAACAATCCCACAACCACCCAAACGACAGAGTCTGGACCGCAGGGGCGCCCGGTAGGTCGGCCATAGTCGAACATCGTCAAAATCCGCAATCCGTCATGGTCTGAGGTGGAATTTGAGCCAACGGCAAAATATCCTTAGTTTCAGTGGATCAAGGGGTCAAAATCAATCAAGGAGTCTACCGCTGCGACATTCTCGAGGCCTTAGTACTTCCGTGGGCCTAGCAGAGGATACATTAATAGTAAACGGCACTCTCCGATCAGAGAGCTCGAGAATAAACTCGATATACACATGCGCCGTAATTTGTTCTCGCAATTTGAATGATTGTCAAAATGACAATTCTAACTTCTGAAACATTTATCTCCCGTGAAAGAACTGTATTTTGTGAAGCAAATAAACTTATTGGAACGAAGTTCCTTATCGCGCGTTGCGAAAGTGGGCTAGACTGAATAAATTAAGACCAAAAGTTCTAACGACACTTTTTGCTATAGTCTCAAGCCGTGCGGCGTGCACGTGTTTCTCTCTCTCTCTCTCTGTCATAGAAAGCAAGCCAGTTGTTTTCTTTATCGTTACATTTGATGATGATGAAACTAAATTTCGATTTCGATTTCATAATCGAGTACAAGCTTCATCAACAATATCTCTAGTACAAGAGTTTCAGATATTGTCATTATATAAGTTTGAAACGAAGGCAAAATCAGTCATTGATTTCATTACTAGAGATAAAGGCATTTCATTGTGTACGTTCAACGTCCAAAGCCTTCGTAAACATTCATTTGATTTAATCGACTCTGTTACAGAAAAAACGAATATTCTGTTATTATCAGAGACATGGTTGGACAATCAAGAAGAATGTGATATACCGAATTTTAAATATATAGCTCACTTTAAACGCGATTTTGTTCGTTCAGGTGGAGTTGCGATTTATCACAACACAAATGATAACGACCAATCTGTTGTTCATAATGACCAAATATGTCGGTCATTATGAACAATATTCAGGACTTGCACGTAAGACGTACAAGTGTTGCAGATTTATGTGCAGCAGAGTGTGTAATGGAAAACGGCGTTACTTTAATCATGGAAGTCATATATGCCTCACCCAATAACAAATGAATAGATATTCAGGAGTTCATTCATCGAGCACTGCTAGAGTATTCTAAAGATGTATCTCAAACGCTTAGCAGATTACAACAGAAATTTAAATAAGTCCACTCATTTTGGCCGGTGATTCTAACATCAACTTCAGTAATGAAAAATCAAAACCATTGCTACAGTTTCTAGAGGAAGAATTTGATTTAAGAATTAACAAGAATCCAGCAGAATCAACAACAAAATATAATAGTACCATCGATGCACTTTTTTCAAGACATTCAAATAAAATAAAATCCAAAACATTTGTTTTCTACTTCAGTTACCACAAGCCAATTGTTACTAAAATTGAGCCTACTAATTAAGTTCATATTACATTGTTTGTTAGTAATGAAAAAAAAATATTATTATAACTTCAAAAAAATAAAATTTTATTACAATTCCTTCACTAATTGATCGAAAGGAACTTGGTTCCATCCGGGTGTCCTTTGAGACCTCTCAATTTTTACAATTATATTATTTGGACTTTGTAGTGTGAAATTTCAATATTTTAAGAGAAGAAGCATGCATAAATAATAATTAATATACCTTTTATTATAGAATTGCCGAATACACTTCTATTTCACATTATGTCATATTTCAAAATGTAAGTATGCTTGTTATTTTCACAAAAAGGTTCCTGGAATCATTTGGTTTTGAAATTTAGCCCATTCCAAGTATTTCCTACACCTTGACTAAAGAAATACAAAGTGATCATGCGACCAAGGTGTTATCGAAGAATGGAAGAGGAAATGTTCAACGTTGAGTAGTGTGAAGAAAATTTAATGTTACAGAAATAAACTCCTATTAATTCTTTGAAGAATCCTAACAACAGATGTTCACTTGTTTGTGGAATCAATTTAATGAAATATCCATTTCTTTGATTGAATGGTTGTATGGAAAGAATACCGTTTTTTGTCCCATCTTGAGGCTGTTTTTGATATATATATATATATATATATATATATATATATATATATATATAGAATTGAATAGTTTTAAACCTATAGTTTTAAAGTTAATTTGTTGAGAATGAGAATATAGGGCCATGAAGCACGTTCTAAATTTTTTTCAATACAGGGTGTTTTTAAATTTGGTTATTCTTTTTTTGATCATCTCACAAAAAATCGCCTACACAAAAAATGCGAGTTATCATCCCCCGAAGTGGAATTCAAGCCTGTGAAATTAAGAACGCATGTTCACGTTTTGTGGATCTGCTGTGAAAGTAAGTGATGTCAGTAGTCATGCTTGGTGTTTAACCAAATTGTAAATCAATGTATTGAATCATCACCTTTTTCATACAATTAAACAATATTCTGTATAAGACAATAGAGCCCAGTGTAAAGTGTAATGTACAACTCCCGATTGCCCTAGAAAGAAGTTAATTCGTTCCGAAATTTTACCGCCTGTGAGGGTTGATTACCCGACCTCTGTGAATATTTTGTAGGGACGATTTCTCACAAAATGGTTTATTTTGATGAATTCTTTCTTCTATAAACAAACACTCTGTATGTTCAATTTAAGTTTCAGGGGAGACCAATATAGCTTAAACGTAATAGTTCTTTTTCATATTCAAACAAAATATATTTGAAATATCACCTTGATAATAACCGAATGAAACTTTCAATCGCTGATATCGATAAATAAATGCAAGAGTCTGAGAAGAAATAAGTAATCTAGAATACATTTAAATATTGAATGATCCACATTTAGAGTAAAGTTTTCAAGTGATTATGGTAGGTAGTTGGACTCCCAACAAATCCGTTTGTTTTTTCATAAATTAATAATGGAGAAACATTTAAATGAAATGGTAAAATACTTTGATATGGAGGAAAAATGGATTTGTATCACTAACAAATATTCTTCCAGTTTTTTCAACTGAGAACTATATCATTTTTATATGTATGTATGTACCAATAATGTTATACATTGATATTCAACATAAAATTCATGCGGGAAAAAAATCAATCATTACACTCCATAGTCAATATAATAATATAAATATTTTAAAAAATTTTAAACAATTTTAAAAACTTAGCCTTCTACATATTTAATTCCAAAAGATTATATTCAATGATTATAACTTCTGAAAATAAATTAAAATAATGTCGTATAAGTACCACTTATATCATGACATAAAAAAACATTCATTATAAGACATCCAAATGGTATAACAAAATCCAATAAATAAGAATTATTAACTAAAATCCTATAAATTAAACATTTTGAATAGACAAAATTTTGTTTCTGCTTATCAATCCTATGAAAACCAATATCTTTCAAGAATATCCAACATAATCTTAAGAATTCACAAAAACTATCAATCACAAAACTATCTTACTTAGACTATTCAATATTATTGGATATCTAACCAAGGTACTTTATACAAAAACTCAAGATATGCAAAACATTACTGAAAAACAAGTTTTAAAATCGACTTTGCTCATCAGTATTCAAATATTCATATTCAATAAATATAAAATCAATTAATAACACATATTCAAACTCACCCTTCGTCTTCGAGAAAAAGTTCTATTTAAAAATGAGAACCTTAAATAGGTATCCACTACCCACAGAAATATCTCTGTGGTTTAACCTGATCTAGAAGATTGAAAGACAAATTTAACGGCCTTTGCTATAACACAAGGACTATCTGTATGAATGTTTGGGGAAACCATATAATTATATATTATAAATAAAATAACGTAAATAGAGGTCATTCTTGATAGAAGGTATATAAAATAATATAAATATTTAAAAAAATTTTAAACAATTTTAAAAAATTAGCCTTCTACATATTTAATTCCAAAAGATTATATTCAATGATTATAACTTCTGAAAATAAATTAAAATAATGCCGTATAAGTACCACTTATATCATGACATAAAAAAACATTCATTATAAGACATCCAAATGGTATAACAAAATCCAATAAATAAAAATTATTAACTAAAATCCTATAAATTAAACATTTTGAATAGACAAAATTTTGTTTCTGCTTATCAATCCTATGAAAACCAATATCTTTCAAGAATATCCAACATAATCTTAAGAATTTTATCACAAAACTATCTTACTTAGACTATTCAATATTATTGGATATCTAACCAAGGTACTTTATACAAAAACTCAAGATATGCAAAACATTACTGAAAAACAAGTTTTAAAATCGACTTTGCTCATCAGTATTCAAATATTCATATTCAATAAATATAAAATCAATTAATAACACATATTCAAACTCACCCTTCGTCTTCGAGAAAAAGTTCTATTTAAAAATGAGAACCTTAAATGGGTATCCACTACCCACAGAAATCTCTCTGTGGTTTAACCTGATCTAGAAGATTGAAAGACAAATTTAACGGCCTTTGCTATAACACAAGGACTATCTGTATGAATGTTTGGGGAAACCATATAATTATATATTATAAATAAAATAACGTAAATAGAGGTCATTCTTGATAGAAGGTATATAAAATAATATAAATATTTAAAAAAATTTTAAACAATTTTAAAAAATTAGCCTTCTACATATTTAATTCCAAAAGATTATATTCAATGATTATAACTTCTGAAAATAAATTAAAATAATGTCGTATAAGTACCACTTATATCAAGACATAAAAAAACATTCATTATAAGACATCCAAATGGTATAACAAAATCCAATAAATAAAAATTATTAACTAAAATCCTATAAATTAAACATTTTGAATAGACAAAATTTTTGTTTCTGCTTATCAATTCTATGAAAACCAATATCTTTCAAGAATATCCAACATAATCTTAAGAATTTTATCACAAAACTATCTTACTTAGACTATTCAATATTATTGGATATCTAACCAAGGTACTTTATACAAAAACTCAAGATATGCAAAACATTACTGAAAAACAAGTTTTAAAATCGACTTTGCTCATCAGTATTCAAATATTCATATTCAATAAATATAAAATCAATTAATAACACATATTCAAACTCACCCTTCGTCTTCGAGAAAAAGTTCTATTTAAAAATGAGAACCTTAAATAGGTATCCACTACCCACAGAAATATCTCTGTGGTTTAACCTGATCTAGAAGATTGAAAGACAAATTTAACGGCCTTTGCTATAACACAAGGACTATCTGTATGAATGTTTGGGGAAACCATATAATTATATATTATAAATAAAATAACGTAAATAGAGGTCATTCTTGATAGAAGGTATATAAAATAATATAAATATTTTAAAAAATTTTAAACAATTTTAAAAAATTAGCCTTCTACATATTTAATTCCAAAAGATTATATTCAATGATTATAACTTCTGAAAATAAATTAAAATAATGTCGTATAAGTACCACTTATATCATGACATAAAAAAACATTCATTATAAGACATCCAAATGGTATAACAAAATCCAATAAATAAAAATTATTAACTCAAATCCTATAAATTAAACATTTTGAATAGACAAAATTTTGTTTCTGCTTATCAATCCTATGAAAACCAATATCTTTCAAGAATATCCAACATAATCTTAAGAATTTTATCACAAAACTATCTTACTTAGACTATTCAATATTATTGGATATCTAACCAAGGTACTTTATACAAAAACTCAAGATATGCAAAACATTACTGAAAAACAAGTTTTAAAATCGACTTTGCTCATCAGTATTCAAATATTCATATTCAATAAATATAAAATCAATTAATAACACATATTCAAACTCACCCTTCGTCTTCGAGAAAAAGTTCTATTTAAAAATGAGAACCTTAAATAGGTATCCACTACCCACAGAAATATCTCTGTGGTTTAACCTGATCTAGAAGATTGAAAGACAAATTTAACGGCCTTTGCTATAACACAAGGACTATCTGTATGAATGTTTGGGGAAACCATATAATTATATATTATAAATAAAATAACGTAAATAGAGGTCATTCTTGATAGAAGGTATATAAAATAATATAAATATTTTAAAAAATTTTAAACAATTTTAAAAAATTAGCCTTCTACATATTTAATTCCAAAAGATTATATTCAATGATTATAACTTCTGAAAATAAATTAAAATAATGTCGTATAAGTACCACTTATATCATGACATAAAAAAACATTCATTATAAGACATCCAAATGGTATAACAAAATCCAATAAATAAAAATTATTAACTAAAATCCTATAAATTAAACATTTTGAATAGACAAAATTTTGTTTCTGCTTATCAATCCTATGAAAACCAATATCTTTCAAGAATATCCAACATAATCTTAAGAATTTTATCACAAAACTATCTTACTTAGACTATTCAATATTATTGGATATCTAACCAAGGTACTTTATACAAAAACTCAAGATATGCAAAACATTACTGAAAAACAAGTTTTAAAATCGACTTTGCTCATCAGTATTCAAATATTCATATTCAATAAATATAAAATCAATTAATAACACATATTCAAACTCACCCTTCGTCTTCGAGAAAAAGTTCTATTTAAAAATGAGAACCTTAAATAGGTATCCACTACCCACAGAAATATCTCTGTGGTTTAACCTGATCTAGAAGATTGAAAGACAAATTTAACGGCCTTTGCTATAACACAAGGACTATCTGTATGAATGTTTGGGAAAACCATATAATTATATATTATAAATAAAATAACGTAAATAGAGGTCATTCTTGATAGAAGGTATATAAAATAATATAAATATTTTAAAAAATTTTAAACAATTTTAAAAAATTAGCCTTCTACATATTTAATTCCAAAAGATTATATTCAATGATTATAACTTCTGAAAATAAATTAAAATAATGTCGTATAAGTACCACTTATATCATGACATAAAAAAAAACATTCATTATAAGACATCCAAATGGTATAACAAAATCCAATAAATAAAAATTATTAACTAAAATCCTATAAATTAAACATTTTGAATAGACAAAATTTTGTTTCTGCTTATCAATCCTATGAAAACCAATATCTTTCAAGAAGATCCAACATAATCTTAAGAATTTTATCACAAAACTATCTTACTTAGACTATTCAATATTATTGGATATCTAACCAAGGTACTTTATACAAAAACTCAAGATATGCAAAACATTACTGAAAAACAAGTTTTAAAATCGACTTTGCTCATCAGTATTCAAATATTCATATTCAATAAATATAAAATCAATTAATAACACATATTCAAACTCACCCTTCGTCTTCGAGAAAAAGTTCTATTTAAAAATGAGAACCTTAAATAGGTATCCACTACCCACAGAAATATCTCTGTGGTTTAACCTGATCTAGAAGATTGAAAGACAAATTTAACGGCCTTTGCTATAACACAAGGACTATCTGTATGAATGTTTGGGGAAACCATATAATTATATATTATAAATAAAATAACGTAAATAGAGGTCATTCTTGATAGAAGGTATATAAAATAATATAAATATTTTAAAAAATTTTAAACAATTTTAAAAAATTAGCCTTCTACATATTTAATTCCAAAAGATTATATTCAATGATTATAACTTCTGAAAATAAATTAAAATAATGTCGTATAAGTACCACTTATATCATGACATAAAAAAACATTCATTATAAGACATCCAAATGGTATAACAAAATCCAATAAATAAAAATTATTAACTAAAATCCTATAGATTAAACATTTTGAATAGACAAAATTTTGTTTCTGCTTATCAATCCTATGAAAACCAATATCTTTCAAGAATATCCAACATAATCTTAAGAATTTTATCACAAAACTATCTTACTTAGACTATTCAATATTATTGGATATCTAACCAAGGTACTTTATACAAAAACTCAAGATATGCAAAACATTACTGAAAAACAAGTTTTAAAATCGACTTTGCTCATCAGTATTCAAATATTCATATTCAATAAATATAAAATCAATTAATAACACATATTCAAACTCACCCTTCGTCTTCGAGAAAAAGTTCTATTTAAAAATGAGAACCTTAAATAGGTATCCACTACCCACAGAAATATCTCTGTGGTTTAACCTGATCTAGAAGATTGAAAGACAAATTTAACGGCCTTTGCTATAACACACGGACTATCTGTATGAATGTTTGGGGAAACCATATAATTATATATTATAAATAAAATAACGTAAATAGAGGTCATTCTTGATAGAAGGTATATAAAATAATATAAATATTTTAAACAATTTTAAAAAATTAGCCTTCTACATATTTAATTCCAAAAGATTATATTCAATGATTATAACTTCTGAAAATAAATTAAAATAATGTCGTATAAGTACCACTTATATCATGACATAAAAAAAATGTAATGTAATGGAATTAAATATGTAGAAGGCTAATTTTTTAAAATTGTTTAAAATTTTTTAAAATATTTATATTATTTTATATACCTTCTATCAAGAATGACCTCTATTTACGTTATTTTATTTATAATATATAATTATATGGTTTCCCCAAACATTCATACAGATAGTCCTTGTGTTATAGCAAAGGCCGTTAAATTTGTCTTTCAATCTTCTAGATCAGGTTAAACCACAGAGATATTTCTGTGGGTAGTGGATACCTATTTAAGGTTCTCATTTTTAAATAGAACTTTTTCTCGAAGACGAAGGGTGAGTTTGAATATGTGTTATTAATTGATTTTATATTTATTGAATATGAATATTTGAATACTGATGAGCAAAGTCGATTTTAAAACTTGTTTTTCAGTAATGTTTTGCATATCTTGAGTTTTTGTATAAAGTACCTTGGTTAGATATCCAATAATATTGAATAGTCTAAGTAAGATAGTTTTGTGATAAAATTCTTAAGATTATGTTGGATATTCTTGAAAGATATTGGTTTTCATAGGATTGATAAGCAGAAACAAAATTTTGTCTATTCAGAATGTTTAATTTATAGGATTTTAGTTAATAATTTTTATTTATTGGATTTTGTTATACCATTTGGATGTCTTATAATGAATGTTTTTTTATGTCATGATATAAGTGGTACTTATACGACATTATTTTAATTTATTTTCAGAAGTTATAATCATTGAATATAATCTTTTGGAATTAAATATGTAGAAGGCTAATTTTTTAAAATTGTTTAAAATTTTTTAAAATATTTATATTATTTTATATACCTTCTATCAAGAATGACCTCTATTTACGTTATTTTATTTATAATATATAATTATATGGTTTCCCCAAACATTCATACAGATAGTCCTTGTGTTATAGCAAAGGCCGTTAAATTTGTCTTTCAATCTTCTAGATCAGGTTAAACCACAGAGATATTTCTGTGGGTAGTGGATACCTATTTAAGGTTCTCATTTTTAAATAGAACTTTTTCTCGAAGACGAAGGGTGAGTTTGAATATGTGTTATTAATTGATTTTATATTTATTGAATATGAATATTTGAATACTGATGAGCAAAGTCGATTTTAAAACTTGTTTTTCAGTAATGTTTTGCATATCTTGAGTTTTTGTATAAAGTACCTTGGTTAGATATCCAATAATATTGAATAGTCTAAGTAAGATAGTTTTGTGATAAAATTCTTAAGATTATGTTGGATATTCTTGAAAGATATTGGTTTTCATAGGATTGATAAGCAGAAACAAAATTTTGTCTATTCAAAATGTTTAATTTATAGGATTTTAGTTAATAATTTTTATTTATTGGATTTTGTTATACCATTTGGATGTCTTATAATGAATGTTTTTTTATGTCTTGATATAAGTGGTACTTATACGACATTATTTTAATTTATTTTCAGAAGTTATAATCATTGAATATAATCTTTTGGAATTAAATATGTAGAAGGCTAATTTTTTAAAATTGTTTAAAATTTTTTAAAATATTTATATTATTTTATATACCTTCTATCAAGAATGACCTCTATTTACGTTATTTTATTTATAATATATAATTATATGATTTCCCCAAACATTCATACAGATAGTCCTTGTGTTATAGCAAAGGCCGTTAAATTTGTCTTTCAATCTTCTAGATCAGGTTAAACCACAGAGATATTTCTGTGGGTAGTGGATACCTATTTAAGGTTCTCATTTTTAAATAGAACTTTTTCTCGAAGACGAAGGGTGAGTTTGAATATGTGTTATTAATTGATTTTATATTTATTGAATATGAATATTTGAATACTGATGAGCAAAGTCGATTTTAAAACTTGTTTTTCAGTAATGTTTTGCATATCTTGAGTTTTTGTATAAAGTACCTTGGTTAGATATCCAATAATATTGAATAGTCTAAGTAAGATAGTTTTGTGATAAAATTCTTAAGATTATGTTGGATATTCTTGAAAGATATTGGTTTTCATAGGATTGATAAGCAGAAACAAAATTTTGTCTATTCAAAATGTTTAATTTATAAGATTTTAGTTAATAATTTTTATTTATTGGATTTTGTTATACCATTTGGATGTCTTATAATGAATGTTTTTTTATGTCATGATATAAGTGGTACTTATACGACATTATTTTAATTTATTTTCAGAAGTTATAATCATTGAATATAATCTTTTGGAATTAAATATGTAGAAGGCTAATTTTTTAAAATTGTTTAAAATTTTTTAAAATATTTATATTATTTTATATACCTTCTATCAAGAATGACCTCTATTTACGTTACATAGTCAATACATATCATTCTGATCTACTTGTGTATAAAGCAACCATCATTTTTAAGTTTTTAGTTATTGACCCGCCACCACTCCACCTTGACCATGGAAAGTTCCTGGAATACCTCAATTTTTCTTATCGTGCGAATCATCCTGATCTGCTGCATTAACCCACCGGGTTGGGGTACCATAATCGTGGAGGGTTCCTGGAACACTATTCATACAATAAATATTTAAATGAGAATTTAAACTTAATCACATACTTTCTATATCCATTACAAACTAAAATTAAACTTTTTGTGATAGAAGTCCTCAAATCTTCTCATCGTTCGAATTCCCAATTGACTTGTTAGTGGTTCCTGAAATATTAATCATCCTGTAATCATAATTTAATGATTTTAACAAGATCAGATCTATTACTTTTGCCATCCAGTACTAACTTTAATTTTACTTCTCGTCCTTAGTGAAACACTATCGAAAAGTTTAGTTAAGCTAATATAGGCAATCATGCAAAATAATTGTTAATTATATCAAGCAAGAAGCACTCATTGATAACGTTAAAGATTTCCTACTCCTGAAATCTTAGTCTTCCAAAAATTGTTAGTACATCAATTGACAAGCCTTGAAGTGATTCATAACTATATATCTCATACTATTTGCTCTAATATAATTGTTTTTCAATTTTCCTTTTTCTATCTTCTTCATTTGCTACAGATTTCGTTATTTGACAGAAAATGTGGTACATTTTGGAGAAAGTTCCAACGTCTACAGTTTCAATACCTTCACACATATGTGATCTATAAATTTCTTTAGTCAAAGTGTAGGAATACTTGGAATGGGCTACAATTCGAAACAAAATGATTCCAGGAACATTTTTGTAAAAATAACAAGCAAACTTACATTTTGAAATATGACATGATGTGAAATAGAAGTGTATTCGGCTATTCTTTAATAATAAGGTATATCAATTATCATTAATGCATGCTACTTTTTGTAAAATATTGAAATTTCACACTACAAAGTCCAAATTATATAATTTCAATAAGTTTATTTGCTTCAGAAAATACAGTCCTTTCACGGGAGATAAATGTTTCAGAGGTTAGAAATGTCACTTTGACAATCATTCAAATTGCGGAAAACAAACTACGGCGGATTTGTATATCGTGTTTATTCTCGAGCTCTCTGATTGTTGGGTGCCGTTTATTTTCAATGTATCCTGGCCTAGCAATCAATCAAACATTTACATAAATATAAGAACGGTGCAAAACTTTGAAAAGCTATTGTACAAGGTTGATTCATTGAACTAAACGAATATATAAAAATCTCCGAAACTCTAGATCTCAACAAAAAATATCTAACAATACACAAGCACTCCACCGACCATTTTCCATCCCAACCCCCCGATTCATCCACGAAGAACGAAGGGTTACATTGTACCGCGAAATAACGAGACGCCGCGTTTTTACCGCTTTCAAACGGAATTCATTTCTTACCACTTCAAGATCTATCCACTCCAACATTTTTCGAGCAAAAGTAACACTACATCGGGGCCCGCATCTCTGCAAAGCGCGGCGAGGAAGAAAAAAAACGGGAAATCCAATTCTCCCGTTCCGAAAAACGAGAAGTTCCAGCCGAGCCAGGCCGCGTTTGTGCTCGAGATTGTTTCTGGATGTATTCGGTTCAACTTTGGCAACTTCCAAAACCTGAAAAGTCGAGTAGTTCCGCATTCTCGGTGTTTGATCAACACGTTTGAAACTTTAAATTGCGCTAAAAGCTCGGCGGGATAAAAAGGGGCGGTTAACGTTTAACTACTGTCTGAGGCAGCGTCGGGTTAGGTACACGGGGCTCTTCCTTAACCTCCTTCGAAAATTTATGTAGAAATAGGATTTTCCTGTATGAAAAATCTAATTTCTAATTATTTTTCTACTTCCTCCTTCTCTATCATAGGCAACCTGTTCATTCTTTAAGCTTGCCTAGTCAACATGCCCTCACGTTATATTTACGGCTTTGCTGTGATATTGCTGAAGGAAGTTATTCATTGCCTGATCAATCCACTCTCACATGTGATAAATAGGTGAGACAGTGACATGAGATAGAAGGGTGACCAAGATCTATATGAAAATTATTGATCAATCTCTGTTCTGCCAGCTGTCTCAAAAATAATCGAATCTCTCATCAAGTCTAGGTTGATATCGTTCCTGAAAAGAAACTCATTACTGAGTGATCGTCAGTATGGTTTCAGGAGAGAAAAATCCACAACAACTGGCCTATTGCACATCGTAGAGTTCATAATGGAGGCATTGGATGATACTAAAGAGGTGACTTCGACCTGTATGGACTTAAGAAAGGTATTTGATTGTATCGATCATGGGGAGCTTTTGTCCAAGTTAGAGTATGTTGGCATAAGAGGGCCAGCGCTAACCCTGTTTGGGTCTTATCTACAAGATTGTTATCAGATTGTAGATTTTGAGCGAAAACTATCAGTTAAGAGAAGAATCACCGTGGGTGTGCCTTAGGTATGAGTGCTCGGACCTATTCTATTTTTAGTGTATATTGACGACTTGATGTATAATGTTGTTGTCAATGATTAAATCATATTTGCCGATGATATAACATTCTTGAACAGGGCTGCCAATAACATTGTACTAGAGGAGAACTCAGCGGCAACAATAAAGGACGCAGTGGAATGGTTCGAAGGAAATCGAATGAAAGTCAATACCGAAAAGACACGGGAGATAGTGCCACGAAACGTAGCAGTAAGGACAGTATCTCCTTACTTGGGGTAACAATTTGTGCAAATCTAACCTGGGAACATCACTTAACCGGATTAGGTAAAACACTTTCCACAGCATTGTTCGCAATAGGGGAAATAAAGAATACATTTACCGAGAACGAAGCACTCGTTGTATATCATGCGCATTTTCATGGAAGGGTGACCTACAGCATTATCCTATGGGGTGCATCTTCACAGGCCAGCAGCATCTTCCTTAAGCAAAAAAAGCTGTTCGATTGATCGCTGGTGCTGACCGAATTGCAAGTTGTCGACCACTGTTCAGGAAATACTTACAGCTCCGAGATGTTACTACTAGAGTGTCTTATGTACATCTTTGAAAGAACAAATTCCATAAACATCAAAAAGTTTACGACCACCACAAGAACAAAGGACAAATATGTGTCACTATTTCACCGTCCGAACAAAACACAGAATATGCACATATATAACGGGTTGAAGATGTTGAACATACTACCCGAGCATTTGAAAACACTATCTAGAGTGCGTTCCAAAAATGAGATCAAAAAAATTCTGGTAGAAGGTGTATTCTACTCAGTGGAAGAATTTTTGCTTCAAAAGTTTTAACAAACCCTTTATTAATTTATTGCACATTAAATTTTAGCGTGTTTGTCAATATATGTGAATATATTTATATTTTGGTTAATTGTGATTTATTAGAGTGACTGTTTTTATGTGAAACATTTTTTTTTTGTTTTTACACTTTTTTGACATCTTCTGTAAATTTTGAGGAAATGCATGAATATGAATAGTCCTGATTACGGTTAAATTATGGCTTCATCTCTTTCCTGGTCTTCTAATACTTCTTCCCCCCTTATTCGATTTAATCAAGCTGAATCATAACTATTGGGCGGCCACAAATTGAGGACAGGTTATTTGGGCCAAAATATAGCGATTGGATCAACACACAAGCCAAAGGAATCTTACTGTAGTCTGCGGTATAATTGAACATTCAGTATTGTTTTTGTTATTTATTATATGTTGATGTATATTATTAATAGGTATATTAAAGTGATAAGATACGTTTTTATTTCATCTATCATTCATATTCATCGATTTGTTTTTATTTCATCTATCATTTTATAATTCCACTGTCACTTATTACTCTACATGTTCATAGAATCATCTTCACCATAGAATATAACATATTGCATTCTTACTAATTCTAACATTCAGTTCAAAGAATCACCAGTTTCAAGCCTAACACATTTAAATGCACGACGCACTCTCCAAAAATGATTTCAAAAACAGTCTGAATTTTTGTAACTGGACAAGTTTTCAAATTTAACAGATCCATACATTACAATAGGCGCAATTTGCATTAGTACTCTTTCGAAAATCTAAGAATGATCAGGGAAGTCGATCATCAACATAAGAAGTCATTAAATATCTGGGAACAGTTATCGACAATAATGCGATAGGTGATAGGTTTTTCCTGCGAAAAAATTTCATTTTTTCGAAGGAAATCTAGGCGGTGCTGCATATTTGAATTTCCTTCAGAATATTCTTCCTGGATTAGTATTAGTTTCACCTACGCAAATAAGAAACAAAATGTGGTTTTAGCATGATGGATTATGCTGATTATTTTCGTCCTGTGAGAGATTTCCTGAATCATCAGTAGATGGATTGGTAGGGGCGAACCGACGACATGGCCTGCTAGATCATCGGTTCGCACAAAACCAGATTTTTTTTGTGGGCTCACATAAACGGAAGTGTATGATGAAGTTTCAATAACAGCTCTCAATATGCAGAAGAGAATGATTAATGCTTTTCGCTGCATTACTCAAGCCATGCTGATCAGTGTCATTCCACCATAGGATTGCTTTGTGTTCGAGAGAAAGTAGACGACACTTCGAACAAATCGTGGATTATCAATGTAAAAAAATATATACCGAATATTACCTGAATAATTTCTACAGCAGGTCCCATTGTTTGAACTATTTTAATATCCGTTAGTTATTATATTCATTATTCAAATAAAATTATCAGTTGTGATGTAATTTTTCATGTCTGCAGAACGCGAGAGTGAAAATAGGCCTCTGATTACTTCTGAGACAATATAAGGCATTCAAATCTATACATCATCATGAAAAACATACAGGATGTCACGTTCGAAAAAATCACGAAGTAACAATTTGAAGTTCCTCATATTTGTATATGACAGCTTGATCATTTAGTAATGATTACTACACAATTCTTCAATTTAAAAAAATTTCTGGTCAAATTCGTCCTACGATTGTTTCCGGCGAACTACTGTTTTCTCAACTTTTTGCAGTTTTCTGTGGATAAGGTCTGTTACGTTGGAAAAGTATCTCTAATATTTTATGTCACTATAGACATATTGAAGGCCATTGAAAATATATAGAAATATATGTAAAGATCCATTCAAAAATCACCCAATTGTTGAATATTTTTTTTGTGAGATCCCACAACTTTACGCGGTAGGAACGACACATTTTTATATATTGAAAATTACTATGAAGAAGTATTCGTATATTACAAATATTAATTCTGGAATTGATTCTCCAGAACCTCAACAGATTTGAATCTGAATAAATCTCATGAAAACATTTGGAATTAAATTTTTGAAAAACGAAATAGTAAAAGGCTTTTTATTTGATAGAAAAAATATAATAAAATTTGAATATCAAAACAAATTAAATATAATATGTTGTCTTCTACAACGTATATAATCAAAAATCAATATATGATGTCAAATGGAATAAATAAACCAACAGATATACGAAAGTCATTAAAATTAATGAATAAATATTTAAAGGAGACAAAATTTTGTTTCTGGTCTTATCTTTAGAACACCAATTGCCTTTTAAAAACATGAACACACCTTAAGGACTTCTCAAAGAATATAATTTATTTGAAGTATTCAATATATTTAAATATTCGAATAAGTTTGTAGAAGACAACATATTATATTTAATTTGTTTTGATATTCAAATTTTGTTATATTTCTTCTATCAAGTAAAAAGCCTTTTACTATTTTATTTTATATATAATATATAATTATATTTTGGCTTCAATAAATCTCATTATGGAATGTCAATGAATAAGCTTAAAAATAACTTACACTGTTGTGTGGTTTTGCTAGAATATAGATCAATCTTGAATTCTAAAGTAAGTTTGTTTTCGAAGCATCATTCATTGTTAACACGTGTGCGTTGTGATATATTATAGGTTAGTTTTTTGATTTTGATATTTGGAATATTATCTAGGACCGATGAAGGAATTACTTAGATTTATATTTGTTTTTTTGAAGATATAGTGCATGTTTTGAGAGATTTCTGAATTAACTTATTCGAATATTTAAATATATTAAATACTTCAAATAAATTCTATTCTTTGAGAAGTCCTTAAGGTGTGTTCATGTTTTTAAAAGGCAATTGGTGTTCTTAAAGATAAGACCAGAAACAAAATTTTGTCTCCTTTAAATATTTATTTATTAATTTTAATGACTTTCGTATATCTGTTGGTTTATTTATTCCATTTGACATTATATATTGATTTTTGATTATATACGTCTATTAAACGTAAGCAGTGCTTATTTTAGACATTAATTTAATTCTAAAAGTTTTTTGAATAAAATTTTTTTTTGAAATTGAAATTGTAGCAGACAACATACTATATTTAATTTGTTTTGATATTCATATTTTGAAAAACGTATCTTGGATACACTGTATCAATTTATAGACATATATATTATCATCACATGTGGTGAAAATTAACTAATAAAGAATCAAGAGAAATATAAAATAATGAACAAATTATGAAGACATCACCTTATATATATATATATATATATATATATATATATATATAAGAATGTAACCAATTATAATTGAAGAAATAGACGATTTGATGTCAAGATTCTGGAAGAAATTATTTCCTTAGTTTAAAATATACCAGAATAACATACACAAAATAAAATAATAACATACAAAGAACTACAAAGAAATAAAAGGAAATAAAAAATAGCTTACTAACCGGGAAGAAATCAAAAACAATGCTATTTCCTCGGGTTTCTCAATTCACATTTCTAACAGCTAACTAAATATAACATGTGACAGTTTTAGGTTAAAATCTTAGACATAGAACATAAATCATAGAACATAGAACATAGAAGTTACAAAGTTGTTTTCCCTAAAAATGACAGTTTTATTTTTACATACATATATTATATATGTTTCGATTGGATATTAAAGAATCACAAGTTACATCACCAAAAAATTATCAACATATAATTCAAAAAGGCCTTTTTTATTTTCCTTTTTTGAAGAAATATAGCACATTCTCCAGAGAAAGAATCTGATAAATTCAGACCCAAAATCTCATCAGTAAGGAGTTATTCAAATAAACAAAATAATCATTTAAAAATATATAAAAATACCTTCTTTAACACAACACATTTCTACAACAACTAACCAATTTTGGGATAATCACAGAAATATACAATGAAAGAAGATACGACTTAGACTATGCATTAGATAACTGCCAGGTGAATGTGATGTAATACAAAGAAATTTCTCAATTATTAAAATATATAAATTGAAAATTACTATGAAGAAGTATTTGCATATTACAGAATAATAGGTGGAATTAATTTTCTAGAACCTATATAGATTTAAATCCAAATAAATCTCATGAAAACATTTAACAGTTTTCGTATATTTCATGCTTATCCAAAAATTGGTTAGTTCTTGCAGAAATTTCCTATGAAAAAAGGTATTTCTATATATTTTTTAATGTTATCTTTTTGCTTATTCAAACAACTTCTTACTGAAAAGATTTTGGTCCGAATTTATCAGATTCTTTCTCTGTAGAATGTGGTATATATTCTTTAAAAAACGAAAATAAACAAGGCCTTTTCAAATTATATGTTGAATATTTTTTGTGATGGAACTTGTAATACTTTAAAATCCAATCGAAACATATATCGGGTGTTTTTTTTTGAGTGATAAAAATTTAAATTGAAATAAAACACATTCAAATTAGGATTAAAGCCAAATTTTTTTTTATTTGAAAAATAATTTTATGGCATTTATGTTTTAAAAATAATTTCTGGCATAAGTCCACCACGACTAGCTCTGAGGAACCGCATTCGACCAAACCAATTTTGAACCACGTTTTCGAGTAATTCAGGCCTTATTTCATCAATAACAAGAGTTATGTTGGCTTCCAAAGCGTCTATTATTTCTTGTTTATCAGCACAAACCAATGACTTGACATAATCCCAAAGAAAATAATCCAGTGGAGTTATGTCGTATGATCTTACAGGACAATTAATTGGACCATTTCTCGAAATAATGTTATCCCCAAATATTTCATTCAATAAATCAATTGTTACGGTAGCAACATGAGGTATAGCACCATCTTGTTGGAACCAAAACACTTCTGGGTCGATACCATTCAAATTTTGAAACAAATAATCATTGATATTCGATCTGTAACGAGCACCATTCACTGAAACATTAGCTCCAGCATCGTTTTTAAAGAAATAAGAACCGATGATGCTTTCAGCGTGTAAAACACACCATACAGTGCATTTTTTAGGATGCAATGGAACCTGCAGAACTTCTTGAGGATTGTTTTCAGTCCATATACGGCAATTTTGCTTGTTTATATAGTCGTTCAACCTGAAATGACCCATTTATCACTAAACACAATTTTACGATAAAAAAGTGGATCAACTTCAAGCTTCAATCAGTAAACAAACGACGCTTATTATGGTCAAGTGGTTTTAGTACTTGAACCAGTTGGATCTTGTTTGGGTGTAGATCAAGATATTTCGCAAAACTTTCCATGTGGTGGATTCACAGAGTCCAACTTGTTGTGAACGTCGAAGAATAGACAAATCTGGATCATCATTAACACTATGACTCACACCACCGATACTTTCTTCTGTACGTACAGTTCTTTGTCTTGTTGTTGTTGCATATTTTATTGATCTCACAAAACTACATTTCCTTTACTTCCTTCAGTCTTCTCACTGCCGACCTTACAGTGGCAGCTGCTGTGGTAGAATACACCCACGCACCTCCAGCAACGATCCTTTTGCATCTTTTGCAGGACCAAATTCCAACTACAGACCTTTTCATGGAATCCTTGCCGCAGAAACTGCAAGAATATTTACTGTGCTGCGTTATTTCCATTTTCTTGACCATTTTACGCAGGGAGGCACCATAACGGGTACCATATTTTCCTACAATTCCTACCTTTTTGGTGCGTTTTGCCATTTTGAACTTGTCTGCACTAAACACAACCTTCGACGAAGAGGTTGTTTATGATAATATATATCTATTTAAAGTGATACAGTGTATCTAGGAAATAATTTTTAAAATTTTAATTCTAAATGTTTTCATAAGATTAATTTCTATTTAAAGCTGTAGAGGATCTGGATAATAAATTCCAGCTATCATCGTAATATTTCACATTTTATGTTTTTTTTTCTTCACTTCAAAATACTGTTATTATTTCATGTTCGGTGAGAAATTTTTCCCACACTGAGAATATCCTAGAATCAATTCGAGACCCCACTGGCCGACTAGTTTCATACAAAAAAGAACAAAGAAGGATCGGTCTTGTGGTTCACGTCGTTTTTCCCAGTCCTTTTCATTTTCATATAGATCAAAGATTACATTCGAACCGCTCTGTGTCGCTACTCTCTCCGTTCCAATTAAAAGAAGATTTTTTCGTTTCGTTAATTGCGTTTTTTGCGTCTCGCCTTTTTGAATGAGTAGTTACAGTCGGAATGTCCATTTCGGTATAGTTCAAATGGGTATCCATTTTCATAGCCACAAAGGTTTGCACGACTCCAGACTTCAGGAATGAGTAATTAACTTTTTTCAGGCCGGCTGGTAATTGAAGCATAATTCGAAATAATTTTGATGCAGCAACTACGCCGAGAGTGAGTTCGGTTTCCATTCACCGAATAACGCGAACTTTGCGTTCTGACGAATATTATGTTGAGCTCGTCTGAGTCTGAACGTTCATTATCGTCGGTTCCTTGAACGATGCGATACTGTGATATAATGAGATCCTTCGTCAATTGCAGTTAATTTTAGGTCATTGTTAGATGAACAGATAATATGAATGATTTGAAACAGAATATTCACGTTGGTTCTGCTGAATGATTCATTTATATGATATAGAAACAAGAGAATAATTGAATGAAAATTATTATAATTCTTCTTCATTGGTGATCTAGGAGTAGTATGAATAGCTGTTGTTTCAAAATACCGAAATAACAGAAAAAGTACCACGTAAACCAGTTGTGGTATAAAGAGCCAGACGAAAAATTTTCTCCACCTTGGGTGAAAGCAGATTTTGCGAAATTACTCATCGTGTACTTGAATGTGTGAGAAGAAAATTCGAACCGACAATAATCAATGTTCCATTGTTCGTTATAATTCGTTTTCCTAGGATTTCCTGGCGCGCCGATCGTTGCTCTATTCGACATCAACTGCGAAAAAAGAAGAACCAATTTCAACTGTGCTTTCCACGTACACATATTGGAACGGGAATCGTTATTGAGGTTTTATCTCTGGTCGGACACCTCGACAGATATATTACCGAGCTTTGAGCCACTGTATGAATAGACAGGGGCTTAAGACTATTCCCCAGAAAGGACAGCCGGTATGTTTGATGGGCTGTTTCAGCGATAATAGATAACGAGAATAGCTCGATTCTTAGGGTAACACTAGTTTCTGATTGAGCTATATCGTAATATAGTTCTTGAATTACAAAATTATAACAAGATATTCATCTTATTTACTTATACAAACTCCATTCAACTGTAAAAACTTGACTAAACGTCGAGGTACACCTGAAACTAGATCACCTCCATAATTTTCGGTTATGGTAGTCCAAGACTGTGAAACTTACTGAATTAAACATCTTCATTTCGTGGTGCTACTCGTTCAACTTTAATCTTCATTAGTCCTCATATGTTTTCAATGGGACTAAGATCTGGTGAAGCGGCTGGCCATGCCATGTTCTTGCATCCAAGCTTAAGTATAGGCCGACGTATGGCATCTTGCATTATCCTGCTGAAAACGCCACCTCTCTGGATAGAATACATGCATCGTTTCAAGGAGAAAATCATTCAGAATGCCACAATACTTTTCACTATTAATGGTACCATCAACTATACATAGAGGCGTAGCACCACGCTGAGATATAGCTCCCAAACCGTTATTTTGGTGGGAAATTTGGAAATTTGAACGGTAACAGATTGTTTTGATAGCATTTTTAAGTGATTTCCACAAAATTGGAAACAACTTTTATCAGATATAAAAACATTATTGAAAACGTTGACAAAATTGTATCCTTCGTTCCTTTTGTAAAGGTGTAATTATAGGGATTTTTTTTGGTTTCCTTGATATGTAGCCTTGTCTTACCAGTCACATATGGACGGTTTCTGGACATACTTCCATATTTTGTTGATTTCCAAATCTGTTGAAACCCCAGGCACGGATTGTGTCATCCTAAGGCTAATAAAGCGTTTAAATTGTTTCTTTTAATCTAACACGGCCTCGATGAAACTGGTCTATAACGCATATCCATTCAATTTTGTATCCTCTTTATTGTCCCATATAACAGCACTTTTTCCCAGTTCAGTCAATTGCACTAAGTTTTCAACGTTTCGAAAATCTTTTCTATACAAATATTCTACCTGTTTTCTGTTTTCTACTTGCGACATTATTTCAAAAATATTACACCTGTTAACCATCAACAATATTTAATAATTAGTGTTGCAATGCAAATTTGGGCATAGTCGAGTCTCTGCACAACCTATTTTATAAATGACTTTTGCCTTAGAACGTTACAAAAAAAAATATATTAGAATTATGAAAGGTAATAAATTCCGGATACTTTCTAGATGGACTATACATTATATGTATCTTAAATATTCAAGTAATTCTGTTATACCTCGCTACAAAGTTAAGTTCTATGAAATTTCTCAAAAACTTTCTTTAAAATTAAATAAAATAATGTTAATGGTACAGAAAACACTCTTTCCTTTTTAATAGTCATATGGAATTGACACTTATCACACAGTATCGAAAAGGGTTAAAAGATTCCGAAGAAAATATAGTATACTGACGGATGATGGTTATTTCTTCCTTTCATAGAGAGCAAGATATCTGGGATATAATTTGAAATCATTTGTTTCATCAGTGACGGTTGGTGTATTCCAATACAAGAGTGTTTCTTCGTCCGCACGTATTGTTGAGTCCTACATTTAATGTTTCTGTTTTTAGTCCCATATACTTGGTTCTGAGATTTTGGTGGATTATCTTAGCCGCATAATTGTGTCTGTCTTGGTAGGATTTTGGTGCAAGGACTGAGCATCATGACATGGTCTAGTGTTTCTTCTTTAGGGAGATATGGAGATATGGAGATGGCCAGTACAAAGCCTTCTGTTTCAGGGAATAGGTTGTCGTAATTGAGAAATTCTAACGATGCCTTCTCATCTAGATTCCTATTTTTGATTTCAGCTAGGTATTTTTCTCGTAATGGTTTACTTCGCCACTGTGGTGTTTATACTCGGAGAGTAGTTTAAGTCAGAAAGTTTTACTGCTGTCAGGTTTCTTTCTTCTTTAACTGCCATTTTATGAAGTACACTCGTCTTAGTTTTTTCATGGAAATATTTTTTGAGGTTCCCTAAATGTTGGCTGTATCTGGCACTGCTCTCTCACCTTGGGTCCTTGGTGAGTGAAATTTTGTACAGTTGATCCTGAATGATGCTTTCTGAATTTTCTGAACTTACATCTTGTTTTCGAATCGAACTCATTCAGTTCTGTCTCTGTATAATTCAAGATACCAAAGCTGTACATTAAAATCGAAGTTTCTTAATCATTGGTAGCTTTGGATAGGTTTTTTTGCAGACAATTTCGATTTCATTAGTGGTATAAGTCTACGAAAATATCCTTCTTTCAAGGTCATCTTAGATTCCTTCTGTTCTATGCCTCTTGCTTGAGAGTAGCCTAGGTATTTGTATTTCTCATAGGTTTCAATTCCGTGTTTGTACCTTGGTTCTTATTGACCTCATACCTTTGTGACTAGGTACCTATCTTTCTTTTTCCATGCAGCTGATCTTACATTTTTGTAGGCCAAAATTTCACCTGTTCATCGTCACTTAATCTATCCACGCACGTTAACAGTTCTTTCAGTCCCTTTTAGCTATTTGAAAACAATTTTTAATCATCCATATACTATATATGATTTATTTGCTTATCAGGCTCGTTTAGCTCATATCCTTTGTTGTTGGTATTAAAAAAGGTGGTTAAGAGTCTGAGGGCTAAGTAAAACCATAGAGGACACAAGGCGTCTCATCGTAGTATGCCTCTTTTTATTCTCATTGTTGTTACTTTATTATCGTCTTCTACTGTCATTTAAACAAGACTGCCTAATTCTGTTTCAGCTTCAAACTTTGTCTTTCTCATAGAAGTCTTAGCAAAAAACTTCAGTAATCGATCTTTCAGGAAGTTTTGCAATGCGAGAAAAAGATGGTAATCGCTTGGTGCCAGGTCCGGATTATATGGTGGATGCATTAAAACTTTCCAACTTTTCTGGCGAGTAACTACAGATCTGTGTGGCCTGGCGTTGTCCTGGTTAAACACGACACCTCTTTTTTTGATCAATTCTGGCCATTTCTGGTCAATCACTAGCTTCAAACTAGGTGACGGTAGAGATACGAATTCAGTTTTTGATCATTTGTAAGCTACTAATAATAAAAAGTTCTTTTCCAGTAACACAGTAGAACCTTCCTGGCCATTAGTCCTGGTTTAATCACCGTTTCAGCCTCTTCACCGTACTTTGACCACACTCGTTTTCGCACAATATTGTCTTATGTGACCCATTTCTTATCCAGATTCACCATCTGTCTTTTGACTTCCATTTTCAACAGCAAAAGTTTTTTTTTTAGGCTGACATATTACTTTGACAACGAACATAAATTTGAAATTGTTTGATCGATACTTTACTAAAAATCTACCAAAAAAATAATGGATTTCTTCTTCCCCAATCTTTTATTTCTGAAACTACTCGTTTCAATTCGACGTAATTCAGACAGTGAACATAAACAGTATTTTTGAGCCTCAAGAAACACCAACAAGACATAATTGGAACGCGCTGTATATCCAGCATCCTGGTAAAGCGCTAATCGAAATATGTCTTCTTCCCTTTCGTATTTTCATATACGATATTTAAATTCCCATCCGCCACCCCAGCGAATTTTTTCGTCGCAGAACTCATTTCCGAGAAGATCGGTTTTTCCATAAGCCGTCCCGTGGGACGTCAATGGCTACATGTACTTGTACCTTTTTCCGATGCAGCACAGACGGACCCTACAATATCGAAAACGGCGGAGAGAGGATTTTAAAATTGGTCAGAGCTGCGCTGCTCCTAGGGGGTTTCCACCCAGGAATGGATGTCGGAAAATTGAATTTATAAATATTTCATATTGGAGACTATTCGAGCTCCAGCTGGCTAAAAAAACTGCGAATGAAAAACAGGAACGGCGGGGACTTTTATGTGGTTAAATCATTTCTGAAGTGGATAGGTTATGGGCCAGGTAATCAAACGGGGCATTATTCATAATACTGATACCCACTCTGCATAAGTAATGATCAGTTGAATCGGAAAAATTCTTCACACTGTCTGGGCATTCTGAATATTGCTACATAATACTTGGGCAATGTGATAATCCTGGAATATGCGCCATGGTCCGAGATATATTAACAGTTGCATGATACGTCATTTAATTTTTTTTCCTATTGATTGACTACTACTGTTATTATAAAAGTTTGGGGGAAAATAAATGCATTATTTTTGGGTAGATGGCTGTAGTGATCGATATCTAGTATCGATGGAACAATTTCAGGTTTATGCTCGTTGTCAAGGTGATATTTAACACTAAGAAATTCTGTTTTCTGTTTGGTCCATTCAGTTGTGAGTTGCAGGTGTTAAAAATGGAAGTCAACAAAGAGAAATTTCGACACATTCTACACTTTTTCTTTGATAAAGCAGAAAAAGCAGGTGGCTGAAATTATGAATGGTGTTCATGGACCCGATACTGTAACAAATCACCACTTGCAATTTTGGTATCGTCGATTCCGTTCAGCTACTTTTTATGTCAGGCCCGTCGTCGATAGTTGGTAGACCCGAAGACTTCCTTATAGTATTCCTAGAGTCGATAGATTACATAAAAAGATAAAATGTTCGTTTATAACCTTTTAAATTGTGTTTCATACTTTTTGTATGGGCTGTGTGTTGTATCGTTTTCTATATTCTAGTAGTGTTACACTCTAAAATTTTCTCTGAATGTGTGTTTAATGTATATATGCTATAAGAGACATAAAAATGAAAATATATCGAATAGAATTCAGTGTCAAATCGTTAAGATTTCAATTTAATGAACTTGAGGAGCTACTAGTTCTTGCTGATGAAATATATTATACTTTTTGAAATTTTCAACTCTTTGGCATTGCTTTCCTCGATATACCTTCAGCAACACTAGTTGACTCCCATCGTTCATGCCTTTTGAGTGTTTGAATGTTAGCGAGGAAGATGGCAGACGTTCTCCTCAAGCAATGGCCAGTGTAACTGGATATGCATCTGGGAGTTTTAAGTATTCTGAAACTTTTTGAGGAATATTTGCAAAGCTGTTGATGCCGACTGGTAGTGTTGTGCACTTACCGTGATTATAGTAAATCAAAAATCTATTGTTTCACTTGTTTGGGTCTCAATTGTGAATGCTTATGATACATATCATATCCGTTGCACTCTGATCCGACGGTAAATACACGATTCTTCTTTTGGTATCATATAAAGTTATAACCAAAATTTTCCAGTGTCTTCTTTATCTTTGACAGTCAAGCTGCTTCATAATTCTGCACGCCGACATGCTCCATTTGGACCAAATATTAGTACCACTTTCACTTATCATCGGAAGCCTCTGAAAAAATAATAACGTTTTCCATAGTCAAAACTTTTGAAATCTTTGCTTCTTATGTGTCATCTTGACGTTTCAGAAGAGAAAGTAATTTTTTGTATTGTGAAATATCCACATTTACTATTATTTGTATAGTACTTTTCAACATGGTATATGAAGACCTTAAACTGGATGTCTTGAGAGCTTTTGTCTTGAGAGCTTTTGCCCATAATAATTGAAGACATTGTATGGAAACTCCAATATATATATAAAAAATAGCTTATCTACTCAAAAAAATTGGCTGCCATTACACTTTCATCGGTTCTCAGCGCATTTTCTGTCATCTTCCAATTAAAAAATATTTCATATACCTTCTCGTATTTTTCCTTGGATTTCAAAGGAATTAAATTCGAAGACGTTTCTCGAGCGGCATTTACAATGTCTTCAGAATAATTTTCTGAATAGACTCATTTTTATAATTAATATTCAACTTAATCTCAATTCGACCCACAAAAATGAAACATGTTATCTGTTGTTATGTAAATAAACAAACCTTGTCAGGTTACTAGGTTACGGAAGTTCTACACAGGTATATACCTACTTTTTTAAATTTCTATCTTTGTTATGCTTTCATATATCTATGATTATTCGTAAAATAAAATAGAATAGAAAGGCCTTTTACTTGATAGAAGAAATATAACAAAATTTGAATATTAAAACATATTGAAAAATGTTTGTCTTCTACAATTTTAATTTAAAAAAATTTTTATTCAAAAACTTTTAGAATTAAATTTATGTCTACAACAAGCACTGCTTACACTTAATAGACGTATATAATCAAAACTCAATATACAATGTCAAATGGAATAAATAACCCAACAGATATACGAAAGTAATTAAAATTAATAAATAAATATTCAAAGGAGACAAAATTTTGTTTCTGGTCTTACCTTTAAGAACACCAATTGCCTTTTAAAAACATGAACACACTTGAAGGACTTCTCAAAGAATATAATTTATTTGAAATATTTAATATATTCAAATATTCGAATAAGTTATTTCAAAAATCTCTAAAAAATGTGCACTATATCTTCACAAAACAAATATAATTCTAAGCAATCTCGTCTTCAGTCCTCATTTAATATTCCAAATATCAAAATCAAAAAACTAACCTATATCTCTCACGTGTTAAAATACTAAAGCTTCGAAACACAGATCAACTATATAATTCAAGATTTATCTACGTTCCAACAAAATCAAAGAACAGTGTGAGTTATTTTTAGGTTTATTTAAATTCATTGACATTCCATAATGAGATTTACTGAAGCCAAAATATAATTATATATTATATGTAAAATAAAATAGAATAGAAAGGCCTTTTACTTGATAGAAGAAATATAACAAAATTTGAATATTAAAACATATTGAAATATGTTTGTCTTCTACAATTTTAATTTCAAAAAATTTTTATTCAAAAACTTTTAGAATTAAAAATATATCTACAACAAGCACTGCTTACATTTAATAGACGTCTATAATCAAAACTCAATATATAATGTCAAATGGAATAAATAACCCAACAGTTGTACGAAAGTAATTAAAATTAATAAATAAATATTCAAAGGAGACAAAATTTTGTTTCTGGTATTACCTTTACGAACACCAATTGCCTTTTAAAAACATGAACACACTTAAAGGACTTCTCAAAGAATATAATTTATTTGAAATATTTAATATATTTAAATATTCGAATAAGTTATTTCAAAAATCTCTAAAATTGTAGAAGACAAACATATTTCAATATGTTTTAATATTCAAACTATGATTATTCGTTTATTATTCACACAAAATGCGAAAAAATAGTATTTATAAAAAAACCTCGTTAAAAAACAATTATACTAAATTTATATAACTCAAAAGATTTACTATTCATTTAGTGAAACTTCGCTCTTCTAAACTTGTTGTTTAATATACTATTATCTATGCCATTCATCAGCACATATCCGGCGCATTCGCCATTTAGTTGCCTTTATGTATGCGAAATTCTATATAATACAACTTATTATATATCATTTTGAAAATATAGTGGCACTTCTCAATATAACGGTGTAATGAAAATGTTTCATCAACCTACAGTGTAAAGTTAATGAAATACTCCACCTTTTTAACCACTTTCCTGGACGAAAATCTAACGAGCAGTAATGAGATACTAAGGATATCCCCCTGGCATTTTATACTTCATTATTCTGACGGCTACTGATCATATTTTACCCAAGACTACCGGATTTATTTCTATGATGAAATTCACATGCTAAGAGAGTAGTCTAGAGCGCTTAGGAATATCCGTTTCCAGGTGGGGTGTACACAACTTGGAATTATCTGACGTTGAAGCGTACACCAAACACCTCATGAAATATTCACTTAACTAATTCCACGGAACCGCTGAGAGCTTCCATGTTTGAATTTGAGTCCGAGATCGACAGGTTACTCTATATAATTATTAGATGGGTTTCTGTTTCGCGAAAACTTTTGAATAATTTCAGATGATAAATTGTTGTTGGATGAGGAATAATTGTTTCTACTTTATTGGATAAATATCAGTTAGTATTATCTCATCAAATAACGTGAGTATATTGTAGTTTCCATTTTATGAAGACCATTCGAGATCCTACTGCTGAAACCTTTTATATAAGCCATTGAAAACCATATTTTCTCTTCTTCATAAGATCATTTATATTGATATAAATTTTTCTTTTGATATTGTGGTTTTCTTATCAATCATTTTGTCAATTATTCAAGTTCTATAGCCATTGTTGTCTGCTATAGTTTCAATTATATTGACTTCTCTTCGGAAATTGACTTTGTTCAACGGGATGCTGAAAAGTCTATGAATGAGACTATGGAATATCGTTTTAATTTTCCATAACGGATTGGATTTTGAATGGATTATGGTATCATCAGTGGTAGGTTTTCTTAAAATGTCGAATTCGAACTTATTATTTCTATGATACATATTAAGATCTACAAAGTTGTTTGAAGAATTTGTTTCCATTTCTATTGTGAATTTGATATTTTCATTTATGCTGTTCAGATAATTCAAAAATTGCGATATTAGCCTATCAGTTCCAGTCCAAATGCTGGATTACATTATCTATATATCTAGCCGAAAAGTGAACGAGTTTCACTAACTTATCATTTCCACTGTTAGCGAATAATAATTTTTTAAAGTTAAACATAAGAATTTATTGTTAAATTCAAAACAATTCTGATCTAAACACATTTCTAAAATTTCGAAAAGATTTTTGTTATTATCTTATGATAAATGGCTGTTGTTGATCGAAGTAAAATTGTTATAATATTACATCTAGAGCCCAACCGCATACTCCATTCATGTAACTAACAATGCCCAATATGAATTTAAGAAATCCTTTAAAACAATCATTCTTTGAAAAGCTCTTTCAACAAAATATGTAGCACATGTTTAAAGAAGCATTTGAAAATCTAATCAATAATCATCAGCTCATTTTCAAATCAGCATAATAAAAATAAATGATAAAAATATCTACCATACTCAGACGACCACGTGCTATTTCGAACTAACGACAGAGCAACAAATGGTTTCTTGGTGGTTAGACCAAACTACAGAATATACACAAAAGTTAAATAAAGTATTTTTCAAGAATCTCGAAATTTTCTCTGATACAATTTATATTCTCATTATTGTGTTATTATCTCAAATATGAGGGGTGAATCAACTTCACCCGAGATTTCTCATTTCAAAGATGCTCCTGCTCGCAACAGATTTTCCGTCCTAAGTCCGTGGCACAAAACACGGCGTTTTCTATCAATCTTCCCATCACTCCCGAAATTATCCCCGAGCAATGTTTATTAACTTTCAGACGCTTCGGCTACTGCCTTGCGTTCGTACCATTGACGAGCTTGTCGTCTGATAACTTCGAAGCGAACACGTAAATTCTGAATAAAATGATGCAATTTTCCGGAATATGTACTCCACACCCTCTTTCCTTTTGAACCTTAAGCGGATTTCGTACCCATCACTTCACATTCCGTTCATTAAGCCCGGTCCAAACGACGATAGGACCCGTTATCCTGTAACGAATTTCAATGAGGTTTTGGGAGCGAACGAGTCATCGTACCCTTTGACTGACGGCATTATACCAATCTTAAATTTAAATTCGGTGGCAATATTCATATACCATTTTGATTCGCAGAAGCATACGGAGTATCATGGAATAATGTTTGGACGCTAATTTCAGGGCACCTGTTACCTACATTGTAGGTTTTTTCGTACTCGGAATAAAAAATAGATAACTTCTGGCTTATGTACTTGGCGCATTTTTTTAACGTGGTTTTTTAGTAGGCATACATTATGATCTATTGTGATGAAGAAAGTTTGATGAGATCGTATCCTATTGATTGAAAGACCAGTTCTATTGCTTATAATCAAAATGGAACTGGTTGATTTAATCTGAATGGTATTATGATAGATAATTTTCCAATTCTACTTCAACAATTATTTCTTCATCTTCACATTTTCCTCCATCTCCTTGCAGAATTTCTGTACGCTTTTCTAAGGAAAGAAATGCACAAGTTGTCTCTTCACTGATATAAATATAATCATCTGTTGTATTTGATTCATTATTGGAGAAAGTCTAACCCGGACAACTGAAACATACTGGCGAACAAAATAATCCAATTTTTTGACAGCCATAATTCTTACTACATTCCGTCTTTCAGTTACAAAAAATAGTATTCAGCCGTTTTTCTGAAGCAGGCGGGATTAGGGTTTGAAATGGCTCCAATCTCCGATCTGTTAATTTCCAACCACATTCTTCTGGATCCAATTCATTGTGTAGCTACAATTGAACTTGATATAACACACGAAACAAGTGCTGAAAGGTAGAAGCAGATGTTGGAGGCAGACAAGACAACTGTAGTGTTTTATTGTTTCATACAGACTTCACAAATCTTAAGTATCTATACTTGTCTAAGGAATATATTCTTTGGAGGTACCATACATCACAAGAAGAAAGGGAATACCATTTGTGACGATATTGTATAGAGAAAAGTCATCAATTCACTATTGAGTATCCTAAGTACTTCAAAATGACTCACCCGAAAATATAAATAAAATATTAAATTGCATCAGTCCTTACTTGGTGAAAATCCATATTAAATAATATTTAAATAAGGTTATTCTCATTTTCACAAATTTTTATTCTTATGTTTACAACAATCGTTTCGCTATCACAGTAGCATCTTGCCTGATGATGCTACTGTGATAGCGAAATGATTATTGTAAACATAACAATAAAAATTTGTGAAAATTAGAATAACCTTATTTAAATATTGAATATAAATAAAATATTTTCAACATAAAATTGAAAATCATATAAATTCTCTGAAAACGTTCATCTTCACTGTCCCACTTTGTATAATTCCACGATAACGATTGATCTAAGGAACTTTGCAATAGAGCTTCACAAGATAAATGGAATTTTTCTTTAAACCTCAAAATTAGATGAGTATAAATCATTATTTATATAGTATGCACTTGGAGATCCTCTCAAATTAATAACAAAAACTTCCAATAAATTTGAAATCAGATGTGAAGGCGTGGACTATATTTTTCCACCAATGAGAGAGTTCTTTCAGGCTTCTGAGAATAAGTTGGTAAGATCCTTTATTAGATTTTTCTATTTTAACCTATATGAAAGCGATATATCCTTGGAATTTAGATTCAGGTGAACTTATGGAAATTAATTAAAATAATGTATATGAGACAGTAATTTATTTCCACAAAAATGTTTGTACTACTACAACAATTGTTTCACCACGATGTGGCTTCTTCAGGTATAACATTGTACTGTCTGATGGTTTTCAGTGTAACCGAGTTTAAATACATTTTTAGGTACGTGACCAAATAATGGAAGAACAAGTCATACAAACTCTAGGTGTTTATTGGAGTTTGCCGCTAAAAATGCCATTAAGGAAAAATATTCAGTAATGGAGAATGATCGACATCTGCTTGTTCGTTCAAAAGGATTTTACGGGCATTATACCTGTTGGTTTCAAGAAATTCTAAAAGTGTTAATCTAGAACTTTTGCTTTCAACTTGGATAATTTCATAATTATTGTTGAAATTATGCCTGAATTGCTTAAGATGATTAGCATATGTCGAATGTACAGAATTGGATATATAACCCCTTTTGTGTTCTTGGACACGTTTCTTGAATGATCTACCAGTCTGGCCAATGTACATTCTGTCAAGAAAGTACCGGGAATTATCGATTTAAATCTGGCAGGGCAATGAGGCAGGTAAAAATTTTTTTTCCTAGGTTGGTACCACTGTCCTTAATTACTATGCCAAGCTTGAGCGGGATCTGTCAACTAGTGTGTTTGCAACAGCTGATTAAGTCAGTCGATGTCAGAGTGCGTGCCGATTTTTACTATGGGTGATTACGTTGAGCAAAGAATTTGTTTAAAGTTTTGTGTTGCAAATGAATTTTCGTGTGCCGATGCATTGAAAATGTTGCGAAAGGCCTTTGGTGATAATGCTCTATCGAAAACTCGTGTATATCAGTGGTACAGAGCCTTCAAGGACGGTCGTGAAGTGGTCGCCCATCGACGGCTTCGATCGAAGATAACGTCGATAAAATCAAGGAAAGGGTGCTGGAAAACCGTCGTACCAGCTTGAGAGAGATAGCACATGATCTTAAGATATCTCACGAGTCCGCACGTAGGATTTTGATTGATATTTTGGGCATGAGAAAGGTGGCCGCACGACTCGTACCGAAAGACCTGAATTTTCTTCAAAAACGTCATCGCGAACAGGTTGCTTCAGACATGCTGGATCGCTGTAATTCCGATTCTACATTCATGGAACGCATTATAACTGGTGATGAGACCTGGGTCTACGAGTACGATATGCAAACAAGCCAGCAAACATCGAAATGGGTGGCAAAAAATGAGCCGAAACCGAAAAAACCACGCCAAAGCCGCTCGAAAATGAAGGTGATGCTCATTGTTTTCTTCGATATCCGTGGCGTGGTGCACTACGAATTCGTTCCAGAGGGTCAGACGGTAAACAAGGAGTATTACCTAGGCGTTATGAAACGTTTGCGTGAGCGTATCCGCAAGAAGCGGCCAAATTTGTGGGCGAACAACTCATGGATTTTACATGACGATAACGCGCCTTCTCACCGAGCTACGATTGTGACTGACTTTCTCGCCAAAAACTCAACAAACGTGCTTCAGCAACAACCGTATTGGCCGGATTTGGCTCCCTGCAGTTTTTTCCTCTTCCCAAAACTAAAATTGCCCCTTCGTGGCACCCGTTTTGAGTCGATTGAAGCCATAAAACAAAATTCGGCGCGAGAGCTAAAGTCCATCCCGGAAAGCGCTTATAAAAAATGTTTCGATAATTGGAAGTGCCGTTGGCATAGATGTATTGGAGCAAATGGAGCCTATTTTGAAGGCGACCCAATAAATTTTGACGATTAAATGTAAAAATGTTGTTTTAATTAAAAGTTCCCGGTACTTTCTTGACAGAGTAGTATACTAAAGGGCAATCTTTGCAAGTCAACTTGTAGACTCCGGATTTATTTTCTTTATTTGTATGATCTTTATTGTTTTTTATGTGGGTACCAAGGTTATTAATTGTCTTAAAAGCCGCGTTATAATTGAAACAACTTTTGAAATATTTAGCAATATTTTCAGATAATCCATTAACATAAGATAACGAAAAATATTTCTGTGTATTGTCCTCTTTTATGATTGGGTACACGAGATTTAATGATATTTTCTTTTGTTTATTGGATACCATTTTGTCTATAAGAAAGGGATTGTAACCGTTGTGTGACGCTATTTGTTTAATAATATTTAATTCTAAGAATTAAATAAAAGAGGACAATACACAGAAATATTTTTTGTTATCTTATGTCAATGGATTATCTGAAAATATTGCTAAATATTTCAAAAGTTGTTTCAATTATAACGCGGCTTTTAAGACAATTAATAACCTTAGTTCCTACATAAAAAACAATAAAGATCGTACAAATAAAGAAAATAAACCCGGAGTCTACAAGTTGACTTGCAAAGATTGCCCTTTAGTATACATTGGCCAGACTGGCAGATCATTCAAGAATCGTGTCCAAGAACACCAAAGGGGTTATATATCCAATTCTGTACATTCGACATATGCTAATCATCCTAAGGAATTCAGGCATAAGGTCAACAATAATTATGAAATTATCCACGTGGAAAGCAAAAGTTCTAGATTAACACTTTTAGAATTTCTTGAAATCAACAGGTATAATGCCCGTAAAATCCTTTCGAACGAACAAACAGATGTTGATAAGTCTCCATTACTGAATATTTTTCCTTAATGGCATTTTTAGCGGCCAACTCCAATAAACACCTAGAGTTTTTATGACTTGTACTTCCATTATTTGGTCACGCACCTAAAAATGTATTAAAACTCGGTTACACTGAAAACCATCACACAGTACAATGTAATATCTGAAAAAGCCACATCGTAGTGAAACAATTTTTGTAGTAGTACAAACATTTTTGTGGAAATAAATAACTGTCTCATATACATTTTTTTAATTAAAATGTGTTTCCACCAAGTATGGACCGAATCTATTAAATATTTATGGAAATTATATAATAATTAGCATATAATTCAAATCCGTACCACCGTTTCGTTTGTAGATTCGACATTGATAAACTCAATTTTTGTGACTTTTTGCAATAAATCAGCTTCGTCATAATATTGAATTTCGAAGCACTTCTAAAGCAAAAATGCAAAGATTGTTGTAGAGACAAATGATTTTGAATTTCTCCACAAATATCAAGATGAAATCATTGAATTGATATTTCTTGAACTGTTTTACCTCTGGAAATTACAGACTCATCCAACTATGCTGGAATTGATTGAATCTGGTATTAAGCCATCTTGTAAGAAAAAAATGTGTCTTGGGAGCAAATACCATCTATTTCATTCCGAAAATTCTCTAGGCATTGATCGATAATGCCCATTTTTAACTATTGCTCTTCCTCCATTTATTTCTTGAAAAAAATGAGGTCCAACTATGACTTACCAAAAAAAAATTTTTTTCAAAAAGCATACATAGGCTTCTCATGAATTTATCGTTTTTACACTGAACAAAACAATTTTGTTCTTCAATTAATTCGTCTAAGCTAATATAAACCTAATCTGGGAAATTATATTTTTAGAAATTCAGGATAGGTTAGAAATATTTCGTGCTGGATAGTACAGGAGAAGAATAAAGAGATTTCTGAATAATTGGTAACTCAATTTATTATAAGTAAAATCAAAACAGGTCTCATTTCAGTAATCAATTCGACTCCTTGCTGCCACTTTACTTTTGAACTAGTAGATAATCTATTAATCAACAACAGATGTAATACAATTATCAAAGAAGATAAATTTATTCAGATTCTAACATAAATAAATTCTGACAGTGCTTATACAATATGAAACATATATTCATATATAAAATGAAAGATTTAATAATTATCCTCTCCAGGGCGAAACAACAACTAAGCAAAGATGCTTGTTTTCTGCACCTTTCGAGGATTTTGAGCACTTGAAGCAGAAACAAAAAAAATATATAAATAAACAAAACAAATTGAATTCAAGACGAGAGAAGGAGGTGTGGACGACTGACAAATAAAACTAAAAATATCAAATTACACATATACACTGTAGCGAAAACAGGAAATTCACAAGTCGAAGGTGTGTCGGCTCTCAAACAAAAATTTTTTGAGCTCAGTTTTGAATCTTCTGATATTCCCAATTTTCCTAATCCCTAGTGGAATTCTGCCATAGTATTTTGGTCCTATGTAAAATAACAGACGCTGTGAGCAACCCTTTTTAAAAAAAGGGATCTCAAGTACTTCATTTTGTACTGCCCTAGTCACATATCTACATTCTCTCTGAATGTAGACCGGAAGTGAACGTATAAGAGAGATTGATAAACAAATATGGTTCTGACACTCATAATGCCCGATTCACGATATAATTCCTCCGTAGGGGTTAGTCGTTCTTTTCTGAGCATTATTTTTATTAAAGTGTTTTGTGATGTTTGTAAACATTTCTGAGCTTTCTCAGTAAGACCCCCCCACACAATCACACAGTATCGCAAAACTGATTCCACCAGAGAATTATAGACCAAAAATAAGTTTTTCCTATTTAATATATCCCTTAAGAGATAAAAGGTATGCATGAGCCGTCTTAACTTCCTCGACAAAACCGTGGCCTGCATTTCCCACCTCAAATATTTGTCCACAATAATGCCCAAATACTTGATTTCATCAACCCTAACAATCGATGGACACGTGCACCCCCGCGAAACACATTCCTCATCATGAACAAAGAGAAGGTCATCGTCCGGCTGTCCATCAACAGTAACAGAAAAAGTTACAAATTTACTTTTTTTGAAATTTAAGGACATTGAATTGAGATTCAGCCATTCATAAATGTCAGCTAGACAAATCTCAGCTGTTCGATATAAAGCATCCCACGAATCACCCACCAAAACAATTGCTGTATCGTCGGCATAAGATATGATGTTGTCGGAAATGTTTTTCAGCTGAAAAATGTCATTTAAGTAGACGAGAAACAGCAACGGCCCCAGGACTGTACCCTGGGGTACCCCCGATAAAATCGTTGTCGAATCGCCGACAGCTCCCCCGACCCTTACTCTCTGGGTTCTATCATTTAGGTAATTCTTCAATAGCTCATAAGCGATTCCCCTTACTCCTGCATTTCTAAGCTTAGCCAGCAGTCGCGCATGTGAAATAGTGTCGAACGCTTTAGCTAAGTCCAGGAACACCGTCAAACACTTTTTCGATTCGTCTAAGTTAATCACAACCCTCCTCACGAGATCTAAAATAGCATCCTCCGTACTGACACCCTTTTTAAAACCAAATTGTCTCTCTGAAATAAATTGATGCTGTTCAAAACAACCGAGAAGTCTTTTTTTAAGGCATTTTTCAAAAATCTTTGCCAAATGATTGATGAGGGAGATAGGCCGATAGTTGGAGGGATCATCATGGTTACCACTTTTGAAAACAGGGACAATTATTGATTCCTTCCACTGAAGGGGAACCAAACCGGAAGTGAATGTTAGATTTATTATATGGCAGATTGGTTTAGTGATAAACATGTGAATGGTTTTCAACAATTTAGCTTGTAAGTTATCTGGTCCAGCCGTAGCATCATTCTTTAAACTGCTTATTTCTTCAATTATTTCGTTTTCCGTAACCGGAGATAGAAAAACTGATTCCCGGATAACTTTATTATGCCTTAATCTTCCAGCAAAGTCAGGTTTGACAGTCTTTATCTTTTCAGCTATATTCACACCCACTTTAGCGAAAAAATCGTTCAACACCGTTGCTTTTTGTCTGTTCTCGGTTATGCAAACACCATTTTCATCTCTCAAGCTCAACTTGTCCAAACTTTTATTAACCGACCCGTTATTCGCAGCGCAGTTAATTGCCTCCCATAATTTTTTATAATTGTTACCAGCGTTCTGTATTTGTAACATGTAGTAATTGTTTTTGGTAATTCTTAATAGATTATTCAACTTATTTCTATACTGACAATATTCATTTTTACGTTCTATTGAAAAATTTTTGCACAGATTCTTTTTCATATTATCTCTTTTCTTTATGGACACAATCAAACCGCAGGTAATCCAAGGCTTGAGCTTTACAAATTTCCTATTAATTGGTTTTGCAATGGTGCAATGTGTTAACAAGCCTTGAATTTTGTCGACGAACCTATCATAACTCAACTGAACATCATCAGACCTCAAAACCCCCTCCCAGGTTTCCTCCCTCAGGCATTGCATTACTTTTTCGAAATCGGTTCGATTTAAGCGTACCTTATTTTCTGATGAACGAACAACGGTTTCGAAAGCAATAGAGACAAGTACAGCAAAATGGTCGGTGAGGGCGGTTTGTACAACTTTTGGTTTTATAGTAACGAAGTTATTAACGTATTTTACCCTCCTTATGAAAATATGATCCAATGTGCTTTTGCAAGTTTCTGTCACCCTGGTTGGTCTGTTAATATAGGAAACATATCCATGCTCGTTTAACATATCATTATAATCTGCCACCTCCAATGACAAATTGTCATGTAAATTGTAGTTTATATCTCCCAGAAATATCTCAAGTGGATTTTTCTTTAAAGTTTTCATATATTCATGAACATCCCTAATATAAACCATGGAATTAGTTGAAGGTGGTCGATATGATGCGGTGATTCCTATATTGAATTTTTCATTCTTGAGAACCACCCTACACAACACCGATTCAGTCAAAGAATAATTGATCACCTGCGCAGTGAATTCTTCGCGAATATAGACAATCAAACCATCACTCTTATTGAATCTTGACTCGTTATAAAATATATTGAAATTAGGAATTCTAAAACGACTCACCTCCTCCACATTCCAAGTCTCCGATAATACTATAATATCAGCTCTCTCCCCCACAGAATCCAGGTAAACAAGAAATTCCTCAAAATTTTTGCGAACACTTCGTATATTGAAATGTATTACAGTCAAATCCTTGTTTTAGAATTTTCATGTGGAAGTTCAAACCTTTATTTATTCACTAGTCAGTATTGTTAGAATATAAAAGTTCAAATATTTCTTCTTTTTGCAATTAATTGTATCTGTTGGTCAGATTCTGTAGTTTTGAGGTAGAATTATGTGCACGATACAAAACGACAGAATTGCAAAATGGCGAATGCGTCGGGCATATCGGGAAGCAGTCGACTGAGCGGGAAAATAATTTCACAATACAATATGTATTAATTCAAATGAATTGAAAGTAGAACTTCCTATTACAAAAGCTCACACCCCTTATTAATGATATGTATTTAAATATTTCAAGAATTCTCATCATTTCCAATTCATGAAAATCAAGAAAATTAAAAATTTCGGTGTCACAAGCGAAAAATTAGCCGAAGACATTCAAAACTATATCTTGACATTTCGTATAAAATATCATCTCCATTATTCAATTCAAACCTATTTCAATCAGGACAGTATGAGTTAACTTATTCAACTTGTAATACCAAATAAATACTGAGGATAGACAGGATGTCCTTTCAGTAAAAAATCACATTAATATTATCAAAAATAAGCAATGGGTGGAAAGCTAATTTTGCGGAGTACATTAAAATAATGAAATTGTTTCCTAAATATAATTAGGAAAAAAAATCGTAATATTTTCCATTTGTTGTAGTACGATGCAGTCATTTTTGAAACTTGTTTCTTGATGACACATGTTGTTTCATTTTGAAAAATATATATTCTGGATGGAAAATATGTATTAGTGAAGTACACTTCTGTACAATGATCATTTCGATACCTTGAATTTTATGATAAATTTTCGCTTCCGACTTCTTAATTCATGTTTTAAAAAAATATTCCTTCGTTCCTTCAGATTCTGCAATTTACTGTGAATGCACCCGTGCAACAGTGAATAATAACACTGTAAACTTTAATAACGAGAAGTTAATGAACCAGGTGGCACGAGTGATAGTTTTCGACTCCCCAGATCTTCTTTCCTGCTTCTCGAATATTCTGGATCAAGTCTTACTTTTATGTTCAGTCAAAAGCCTATTTGTTGAAAGAAAACTGGAAGATTCATTCAAGATCATCTACCAAGCGGCAGATCAGCCGAATTGATTTAGGTGTTGTCTCATATTTTACCCCACACTATTCTACCCGTATATATTTGAATGATTCACGAATCAGGGTGAAGAGGATGGAAATTTATTAGACTATTGATTAACGAGCTTGCTGAAACTTCTGGAACCAAAGTTTTGAAATCGCCTATTTGTTAATTCAAAATAGCTTTGCCACATAATCATTGTGTATTATGTTGCGTTCAGTCAACATTATGTTTCTTCAACAGACTACATTAAACTAAGTCCATAGCAAAGTGTGCCATGTTGGTACTCATATATAATACTTCAATATAAATCAGGTCATAAATTGTAGTAAGATAAATTCACATAATTTACACGAAACGTATCACAAATCTCGATGAGCAAGTATAAATGTGTCTGGAGAATTCTCTAGTGTGCTGATATACTTTTTCTAATTATTACTTAGTAATTAAACACTAAATTAAATAATACATGAATTACAGAACAAGCATACTTCGAGAAAAATTAAGAGATTAGAACTCGTTTATTGTGAATAAACGAGTTCTATGTTCTATTATAGTTCATATATTACACAGTCATTAAACATCTTCATATTGTTTTACAAAAATCGAGAGAATTATCGCAATTTTATCAATGGTTGTGGTAAAAATACTATATTGTTTTTAGAATAGTAGATAAATGGGCTTTCTCACTGTTCACTTTGGTTCACCGAGTTCACTTCCCTAATTCACTTAACTTCATTTAAAGAGTAAAAATCGTAGGTAAGTCATTCACCATAAGATTTTTAGTTGCAATATTTGTATTATCACGGAATGCTGAACGAAAATGTTCCTTGAAATTGAATTTGAGAAACTAGAACTGGAGCGAGATAGAGATTGTTTTTTCGTGCGTTTTAAACAACGTAATAACTGCTAGAATTGTTAGTGGAAGATGTACGCATTCAACTGACTTGGGTGGTATTTAATGCGCAACTGCTTTTTGGATGACTTTTGTCGGATTAAAATGACGCAGTTTTGGAAAATTAATTTGGCCACCAGCTTTCTACGTTAGGTCGACATTGTAACATAATCGAACACTTTCTTCATTTGAGTCGATATGGAGAAGAAAGAGGCAGTATCATTAAATTAACTTTTTATTTTAGAAAAAAATAACGATTGGCAAATTGAAAAAAAAAAATTTCAAAATAATATTGAATTATTCCTATTAAAGTTGTAATTTTTTATTTTCCTTAAAGACAGTTATTTCACATGAATTGAAGTTATGAGTCGATTAGGGTGATAATTATTTCAAAACAAGATCAAAAAGTATTATTGACTGAGTTCCTTCAAGGCGTCACCACGAAATTGATGACTGTTGGAATTCATACAGGAAATCCATCCAAACTAAAAGAAAGAGATGGTTTAGGAAAATTTACGATCCTTTATCAGTGTCAACTGGCGTGTAACGTTCGGCACATCGATTCCGTTGAAAAGTAAGTATTCGTTCCTTGAGTTTCGAACAAAAACTTGGGTCCTGAATGGTCTGGCGCTGACGACGTGCGGGATCTTCTGAACTTTTTTCGGGACAATGCATCTTGAAGTGCAATATATTTTATTTCGAACGGAAGGTTTTTTATCGATATCTGTTAAGGCTGAATGAGCGTTTTTATAAATTGTCGGTTAGTAAAAACTTAATTCCGTATTTTTTCGTTCTATAAGTTTCCAACATATTTTGACAACTGTGGTATGATAACGCGAAATAATTTGTTATTTGAACTTTGAACATGTTCATATGTACAACCTTTCTAGAAAAGGGGTTTTTTATATATAAAATAAATAATGAAAAGACTTTTTATACTTTTTCTATATCTCAAATATTAAACAGATAAATTATGTATTATTTTACTACAAACAGCAATTTTATGAACATTCCTGAAAACTCTTGAAATTAATTCAAAAAATGCCTCAGAAAACACTATTCACTTCTCACATATTCAGTGAATGTAAATAGTTGTTTAGTTCAGCCACTAAGTTGACTATTTTTTTATTTATTTATTCTCATTATCATTAGTTTTAGCTTCACAAGATAAAGGAAATTTTTCATTATCATCATAATCATCATTATAGTTTGCATTATCATTATAGAGTTCTTTATCATCATCATCGTAATCGTCTTCTCTCTTTCTCTTTATTCCCGCTTGTATCAATTATAACACTCGATCTACTCTATACGGGTATATTTTCAGGTATTCACACAAACAGCATAACGCCCCAACTCTCTACCATAAATCGGTGGTACGAACTTCCAAAAAGTACCGCGTGCCGCCGCTTTGTCCCATTACCGTTCCTGTCACCGACTCTTTTATCATGAATTTATTTAAGATGAACAAAGCCACCTTGAATACCTAATTGGTCAAGTTAAATAATAATAATAAATAATAATCCATTTATTCATAAATGATAAATTATTTATTTATTATAAAACCAAATAAACCAAAACATTAGTCAAACAAACAATAAATAAATAAATTTGGCCAGACAACGTATTTCATAAAAAAATATATATTTTTAAACTGAAGGTATTTCTGTATTGAGTAGTATGCTCTATTCATTAGGAGACATTTCAGTTCATTCTAAAGCTTCATTCGATTTAACTCCTTCATTCTGGACGGCAGTTTCTTGAAAATTTTTATAGCTAGATGACTTACATTTAACTGTGATACTTTAATACTATGGTATGATGAAGTTGTTTTGTTTCTAGTATCATAGTTGTCATTATAGTTGTTTTTCAATAGTATATCCTTAGTATCATGGATTTACATTACACAGGTAAGTATAAGAATGTACGTCACGGTAAGAATTTTTTTCTGGGGAATAGCTCTCTACAGCTATACCTACTACTTACGCTACCTAGTATTCTTAATACCTGCTTCTGTTTTATGAATACTTTCTTACTTTCAGACAAATCTATCCAGAAAAGAATGCCGAAGTTATGGACACTATAAAAGTAGCTGAAGTAAAAAATCTTGGCTGCTTCAACTCTCGCTATTTGCTTTATTCTCCTAACTGTATAGGTAGCTCTTGAAAACACAGGAATCTTTTCATCAATGTGGACAGAAAACTTGAGATTTGATTGCAAAAAGACACCAAGTAGTCTCATGTTATTGTCCTAAGACATCTTTGGTTCAAACAGTAGTCTCTATGTTTTATCACTTTTCATCATCATTTTGTTTGCGCTGAATAATACCTGGGCTTCCTTTAGTGTCTTCTTGTCTTTCTCTTCCAATTCCTGGTTGTCCATCCCTTTATTCAGAAAAGAAGTGTCACCAGCGAAGAGAACGGTTTGATCTGATTTCACATTAGCTGGGAAACCAACACAGAACCCTGGGGTACACCATGACTCACAGTCTGCCAAGAAGAAGACCTGCCTCCCAAGCTTTTTTTCTGCATCCTGTTTATCATGTTGTACTCACTATTATTTGGGAATCTACTCTCAAATGTTAAAAACCGTGGAAAGTACTTGAGATTCATGTTTTGGGGCAACTAGTTCTGATCTTAAACAACCTTTCAATCTGAAAATCATCTTTCAACTGTCAATCCAAAAGAAGTGTGACAAAATGAATTGGAACCAAGCATTCGACATCCGTGAGTGAGTTTATGGGACATTTATATTCATAGCCCTCTAAACGATCCTTTAAAGTGAAATGATTCCAAAAATCATCAATTAGGGGTATGAACTATGGTGATAGAAAGTTCTAGAAATCGAGACAGTATAACATTTTTCTGTATAACAATTTTATACTCAAACAAACTCGGCAAGATTTTGTTGACCACAGAGGATTCCATGCACAAACTGTTCTACTTTTAAAACTATAAACAATGAGGAATAAGATTTCTTAACACAAGAAATGTAATTCCTACATTATAATTATTATTAATTTTTCCGAATACTTCCTTTCTGTAAAATTCTGGGTGACTCAATAAAAGCTTGATGGTATGTATATAACATATAATAGCAGTATCCCTATGGGTATGTATATATCATATCACTATCCGTAGAGGTAAACTCGAAACACATTCCATCCATTCACGATAGGGCGATAACAATATCCTCCCCATCTCCAACATATTTCCATCGTTATCAGATAATTCAACCCTTCAAAACCCCCCTAGTCGTATCGTTCTCGTGACGTGAACAAGATGAAAGCGGGAGACCGACGTATCCCCGGATCACGTCAATCATATATCCACAAAATTCGCGATTTCGGCGTTATCCGTTTCAATTCCGGCGAAGGAGGAGAAAAATTTCCCCACGTCTCGACTGGGACCCGAACAAGCGGAGAGAGGCGCATTTGAATTTCAATCACATATGATTCCCCAGGAGCATCATGGAAAATATCTTGGAACTTGACACTCTAGAGGCTGTTTGGTTTTATTTGCGCATCGAAATCGGTTTTATGATTCGAAAAACGTATTATCAAATTTTCAGTTGATTTCGGGCCCGAAGTATGCGACTGAATCGGCTCGATGCGCAATTTGAATAACTGTATTCGTTTTTATGGGTGCGTTCCCGACTGGGTTTTGTTTCTCTTGCGGGAAATTGGGGAAAACTGAGAGTTCGCTCCTATTTTAGTGTGTTACTTAAAGTGGCTCAGATAAGAATACGACCTGGTTTTACATGCAATCAAGAAGGTACCAGGAATTGATTATTTGAAGAGTCCTGTTCGATTTCTTCGAAACTGAACAAGTAATCCTACCTATTAGGTAGGAGAAAGTGCAGGGTAGATACTTTCTCGGGGATGTAACCATCTAAGACTCTATCATCTGAACCTTTCAAAAATCTATAATTTTTCTGTTGAAATTCAAATGGAATAATAGTCACACAGAAACGCAAATGGACCCGTGAATTCTACCATTTAGTGTATTGGCATATGAGTGTAGCTCTTTCAACAAGTGACTAGTTAGCAGTCTCCACAGTCTGCCCCAAGAGGCAAAAAGTGTGATAAGGGTCAGGCCTTATCATTGCGCATGGCGAGAACCACTCCGAAGAGCTGAACCTACCAGCTTCCAGTTTGGGCTTTAGTTCGAGGACCGTATGACTAGTAGCCGCGAAGCACTATCCAAATTCTACTAGCTCTGCATGGTCAGTACTCGTGTTGTTTGGGACGCAACTAATACGCCGAAGGGAGTTCTTATCCATCATTCGAACGCAGTCCCATGAACCAAGATAGACTCAAGATTGATGCCTCAATTGATCCTGGTACGAGCACCGTCAATCCGTCAACACCTACGAATCCTAGTGAAACTAGGGCCTCATTCGGTCTATCTTCCACCATACGGGTCCAGTGACTGACGCAAGTGGCATTAAGTTAGGCACCAAGTCTTAACCCCCCATTTCACCGGGATCACCCAAGGGTCCTAGTCTTGACAAGCGCCCCCAGCGCGCCAAGCTCTAATCCCATGAGTGGCGACGCAAATGAACATGTGAATTCTACTAGGTTTTCGAATTGACATATGAGCGTGGCTCTTTCACCAACAGTCTACACAGTCTGTCCCCCAGAGGCAGAAAGTGTGATAAAGAATACGCCATATCATTGCGCGAAACGAGAACCCCTCCGAAGGGGTGAACCCACCAGCTTTCAGTTTGGGCTTCAGCTGAAAAGCCTACAGCCGTCTGACTGATAGCAGTGAAGCACTATCTAACCTCTACTGGCTGCAGGTCAGTACCCGTGTTGGTTGGGACGCAACTCACTGACCGGAAGGGCTTCTTATACAAGCACCCGAACGCAGTCCCATGAACTAAGATAAACCCAAGATTGACTCAATTGTTCCTGGTACGAGCACCGTCAACAAGGCCTGTACGTCATGCCCCACGAACCCATGTGATGTTTTTTGATTGATCCTGGCATCATGCACTAACGAGCTAAGCCATTTCGTCGGAATCCACAAACCCTAAAATGTTAAGCAATAAATCCAGATTCAGAACAAGGCCGGTCGAACCGTCAAGTCCCGCTAAACCCTGAGTCATTCCATGAGAATATCCCGAACATGAGGGTCGGCGAACAGATAAATGAAATACCTCTCTAGTGCAGCATGCGGACTTTCAACCACCACCCCTTCGAGTCGAACACCAATCATGTGGCCAGGTGATACAAGTATCACCTGTGGGCATTCACCCTCCCGAAGGAACGCAGTCGGCCATTGAACAGAGAACGCAGGATCGCAGGGTCGCTGATTCTGGTCGTCAATCAGAGCCAGCTTCCCCGTACGATTCCAAGTCCTGCGGTAGGAAAAGGTAGGATTGGGACAACATGATGGAAAGGTATTATGCAAGAAAGAAACAAAGAAAGGAAATTAGGATTGCGAGTCTCTGCTTTAGGCATCATAACCATATCTTCCATCTCATAAATGAAACTAGGACATTCGTTATGACAAGCTCCCCCACCACGACAAGGTACAGAGACAGGGGGGCGACGTAAATGGAATATGCAACTTCGACATTATGAGTAGTATTTATACCGGCCTCATAACCGAATTCAGTCCCTTCTTGCCGCCCGTGCTAGATATATCGCCTTAGTCTCTTTTTGCCATCTACCTACGACACATCTACATGGTCGCTAGTTACGCTTCGATCAAGGCAGTTTCGCACTCAAAAAAAACTTAATTCGCATTCACTTGTAACTTCACAGATTTAATCTCAAGGAACTTTTTCGTTCAGTGAATGTATTATCCGTAATCTTTACTTATATATTTCAAGGTTCAACCTTTCATATAAACTTTAACTTCGAAAATGTAAGTATTTATTTGTTTTTTATTTAGAACAGATCAAAACTGCAAATATGAAATGGCCCATTCCCTTAGTACAACCGATTTTCTCTGGAAACGTCTTAATTCTCATTGCTACTACACACATATAAGTAATGAAACGAAAAATGTTTCTCCGAAATATGTAAATGCTTATTACTTGTTCACCTTGAAAGATATCCTAGAATTCTTGCCTATGTATTAAAATTACTCGTAAGAGCCCCGTATAGAAATCTCTGAACGAATTACCGATAAGAAGCGATTCAGACAGGAATCCATCCATTCATTTCATAGAACGAAATCCTTTCTTCTTTTTCCATATCATATAATCCAAAGTAGCTCCTGAAAGGTTCTTCCACATATGTGAATTTTACGCCGAAACTGATCCGTTTATAAATTCAATACGGATTCATCACACGGAAACGGCGTCCGTGATTCAAGCATCGATGAAGCGAATTCTCTATATCACTGCTCTTTCATAGGCTTCAGGTGACTTCTTTTATGAAAGGGCACGTAATACTTTCATGTCTATTAGTTTCTCTGATATTGACCTCTTCATAGCAGGCATGCATAATTTCCGTAAAATACTTATATTTAACGATTTTTTTTTGACAAAAAGCCGCTGAAATTATTATTTTGGATATACAAACATTCCAAAGGCCAAGAGATGCTTCTCTCAGAAAAAATCCATACTTCAAAATGGATTTCCAAGTCGACTACTTCAGAACTTCTGCATTTTTTTTTCTGATAGTTTTTAAGCGAGCGACTGACGTGGTCATCTGTGCGAATTTCGCTCTGTGAATATAGCGGATTTGCTAGGGGATCCCATCGATTGTTAAAGATGCATTCGACGAAACGACGCTCAACGTAATGAAAGAAAAAATTGGTTCTTTATATGCGGTTTTTTCTTGTCGGCTGCTATGTGTAGACGTTGAGCCAGATAGACATCGCTGTTGATATTGGACCGAGTAGTTCCTTACTGTTGATACAAATTTCGGCATGCCGTTATTATTTATAACAATTGTCATTTGTGGAGATTTTGCATTTGATCATTTCATTTCTGTCTCCCTGGACACACCATATAGCGTTTTCATTGTAAAGGGTCTTTCATTAACAGTGTCCCATTTTGTTTTGTAAACAAAAGAAAAATTTGAAAATCAATGAAATTTTCATTTCATTATAAAGTACAATCGATACCATCAGTTATGAAACAAAAAATCATTTGAATGTCCACCACGAAAACGCTGGCAGAAATGAACTCGTTGAACCCAATTTTCTATGACTCTCTCAGATAAATCAGTATGTAGGCAATTACTCGTTCAATACTAAAACTTCTAAATTTGCTGAATGATTGCTGTAAACCAATGACTTAATGTAACCACAAAGACAGAAGTCGTATGGAGTTAAATCGAAGGAAAGAGGCGGATAATTTATCGGTCCCTTTCTTCCGTTTTTTCTAAGCACGACCATAAACCATTTCTTTTTCGTAAAATTCGCCACAAAGGCGTCTGAGAGATGCCTAGTTCTTGTGAACGTCGAGAAATCGATAAATTTTGGTCTTGACGAACACTTTCACGTACGGCAGCAACATTCTCTTCACTTCTTGCATTTCTTTGTCTCCCTGCTACTGTAACATCATGAAGTGTAAAATTTGTTTCAAATTTCTTCATTAACCGTTCAACTGTTTTTTTATCCGGACGATTACAACTACCACAAATTGGAGTTAAAGCATGTAAAGTTAAAGTAACACATCGAGATTTTTCATAATAAATTTAGATTATTTGTAAACGTTGATGGAATGTGTACCTTTCCATGATTGAACAGTAGACATGGACAAATACAACTGTCAATGTCACAAATAAACAATGGCCGCCATGCGAGAGAAATGTCAATTTACAAATGGGGCATTGAAAGACCCTTTAGGTGAGTTTCGGTTTTTTTTTCAAATGGTTTTTATGCAATAATTTGAGAAGAGGTGAATCCAGCTGAATGGTATTGTCTTATTTTCGAAAAAAGTCTGATGAAAAATATGTTGCAATGTATAAAGTGTAGCCGTTGGATCCACCAAATTTTTTCTTAAAGAGAACTGGTATAGAACAAATATAAGGGTATCGACACTACTGAATTGAGTTACGGAGATTGGCTGTATATATTAATATAAGAAATAGAAGTGGACGCAAAATAGACTCCTGCGGTACTCCTTTCCTTTCTTCACTATATGAAGATCCAGTTTTCACGAACAAATTGATCCACAAATTGCAGTGAAGGTATTTCATTTCTATGGAATTTTCCACGTAAATTTAACGTAAGTTTCGATAGAAGATACACCTCTTTGGATACAAGTTTTCAATATTTCCCAGTTTTGTTCGTTATTATACTAACTTTCTGTCAAAAGACGAAATAACGACTACTTCAAAATACAAACTCTAGATGGTCCACTTGTGTTAAATGTAAATGAATTAATGAAGAATGGTTCGATCCACCCGACTCTACCGTAAGTATCGGCTGTTTTTTTAGAGTGATAGAACTTTCGATAGGGATAACTGTGATTTGACGGAAGGTAGAAGCCATGATGTTTTGACATTTATGTTCAGCAAGCATTGACAAATTATCATGGAAAGACTCACGCCGCAACACGTTTACAGATTGTTGAATTTGATTTTCAAAATCAGTGTTCTACTCGCCAAATTTACAGAGCACTTCGTGAAATTTATGGTTTAGATAATCGTCCATCAGAACATCTTCTTCGTCAAACTATCAATAGAAACAACATTTTCTCTACTCGATGCAACAACAACAAGACAAAGAACGGTACGTACAAAAGAAAATGTCGTTGCTGTAAGTCATAGTGTTAATTATGATCCAGATTTGTCTATTCTTCGACGTTCACAACAAGTTGGATTCTGTGCATCCACCACATGGAAAAATTTGCGTAAAGATCTTGGTCTACATCCATACAAGATCCAACTGGTTAAAGAACCAAAGCCACTTGACCTTAATAAGCGTCGTTTGTTTGCTGAATGGGCCCTAGAACAGCTTGAAGTGTTTAGTGATGAAGCTCATTTCTGGTTGAACGGCTATGTGAACAAGCAAAATGGCCGTATATGGAAAGAAAACAATCCTCAAGAAGCTCTGCAGGTTCCATTGCATCCTAAAAAATGCACTGTATGGTGTGCTTCACACGCTAGAGGCAGCATCGGTCCATATTTCTTTGAAAGCGATGCTGGAGCTAATGTTACAGTGAATGGTGCTCGTTACAGATTGATGATCAATGATTATTTGTTTCAAAATTTAAATGGTATCGACTCTGAAGTGTTTTGGTTCCAACAAGATGGTGCTTCACCTTATGCTGCTACCTTAACAATTGATTTATTGAAAGAAAGATTTGGCGATAACATTATTTCGAGAAATGCTCCAATTAATTTGCCTCCAAGATCATGCGACATAACTTCACTGGATTGTTTTCTTTGGGGTTGTTATGTCAAGTAATTGGTTTATGCTGATGAACCAGAAACAAAAGACGCTTTGGAAGCCAACATAACTCGTGTTATTGATGAAAGAAGGCCTGAATTACTCGAAAAAGTGGTACAAAATTGGTTTGGTCGAATGCGGTTCTTCAGAGCTAGTCGTGGTGTAAACATGCCGGAAATTATTTTCAAGACATAAATGTCATAAAATTATCTTTCAAATAAAAATTTAAATGTGTTTTATTTCAATTTAAAGTTCGCTCTAAAACAATACCCGATAAAAAACACTTGGTCCTAATGTGAAATTTGTAGTCCTCTTCTTTAATAGACTCATTCCTCTGGTAGTTCATGTCCAGTAAAAATACTGAATCACCGAATCAAATTTCACCTTTTTCAACTATCAATATTTGATCATTCCCAAGTAGAGCCGGGGAATTGGATAGCGTTCTACATCTCACGAGTCATCATGTCGATAAATAATATTTTCCAAAGGCCTCTTCCGACATCCCATCCCGAGTACTTCATATCGGTTCAAGCAATTAACAGAATCGAACTGAAATGAATTTGCCCTGATTGTTTGATCTCCTAAGTGCAATTTCTGGCCATTCCCGAGATCGATATTCGATTATCTTCACAATGGAGGAAAAAATTTAAATATCCTTGAGCGTGGCCACCCCGGATTTATGGGACGGAATACTTCATCTCCCAAAGCTGCAGTTGCAAAAATTGAATCGAAAAATGTAATTGGAAAACTGGAATTCATTATGTGTGACAAATTTCGCCACGGATACGCGTACGCCGTCGGCCCGACAAATAAAACAAGATCACTGAAAATTGAAAGGCAAAGCTACAACTCCGACCGCACGAATTTGCATATAAATTGATATTCTGAGCCATAAATACCCTTAGGACTACTGTTCTTGGTCGACGGGTATCGTACAGTCTTCGTTTTAGCATATACCTAGTTATTTTCATCATTGATGGGGTCCGTGGTCATGATGAATTCACATGAAGCCCTTTTGGTTTGGATTGAAATCAAAAGAAGGGCAGGATGCTATGTGATGGTTTTTTTAGGTGCTGAAAAATTTAAATTGAAAGGAAACACAGAAAAATATTTTTTCCCTGAATGAAATCAGAATCGGCTTGACATGCTGGACTCCTCTATATCGGGTGTTTTTTTTTTTGATTGATAGAACTTTATATTGAAATAAAAATATTTCAAGACAGTACAATGTAATACCTGAAGAAGCCACATCGTGGTGAAACAATTGTTGTAGTAGTACAAACATTTTTGTGGAAATAAAATACTGTCTCATATACAATTTTTTAATTAAAAATAATTCATATTAAGATTGAAACCAATTTTTTTTTATTCGAAAGATAATTTTATGATGTTTATGTTTTGAAAATAATTTCTGGCATATGTCCACCACGACTAGCTCTGAGAAACCGCATTCGATCAGACCAAGTTTGGATCACTTTTCTGAGTAATTCAGTCCTTATTTCATCAATAACACGATTTATGTTGACTTCCAGAGCGTCCATTGTTTCTGGTTTATTAGCATAAACCAGTGACTTGACATAACCCCAAAAAAATAATCCAGTGGAGTTATGTCGCAGGATATTGGAGGCCAATTAATTGAACCATTTCTAGAGATAATGTTATCGCCTCATCTTTCTTTCAATAAATCAATTGTTACGGTAGCAGCATCAGGTGTAGCACAATCTTGATGACACCAAAACACTTCTGGGTCGATACATTCAAATTTTTAAATAAATAATCATTGATCATCGATCTGTAACGAGCACCATTCACTGTAACATTAGCTCCAACAACGTTTTCAAAGAAATATGGACCGATGATGCCTCCAGCGTGTAAAGCACACCATTCAGTGCATTTTTCCGGATCCAATGGAACCTGCAGAACTTCTTAATTATTGTTTTCACTCCATATACGGAAATTTAGCTTGTTCAAGTAACCGTTCAACCAGAAATATGCTTCATCACTAAACACAATCTTACGATAAAAAAGTGGATCAACTTCAAGCTGTTCTAGAGCCCAATCAGCAAACAAACGACGCTTATTATGGTCAAGTGGCTTCAGTTCTTGACCAGTTGAATATTGTATAGCTGTAGACCAAGATCTTTACGCAAATTTTTTTATGTGGTGGATGCACAGAGTCAAACCTGTTGTGAACGTCGACGAATAGACAAATCTGGATTATCATTAACACTATCAGCAGCGATATTTTTTTCTTTATAGTATAGTTCTTCTTTATAGTATAGTTCTTTGTCTTGTTGTTGTATCATCGAATGGATGAATGATGATGGGACATTCGTAAGTTGCCCAGTGTTTTAGATTGTCGCAGTGGACCCACTTCTCATCGCTCATCACATTTCGATGTGGAATCCTCTTTTTTTGCCATTGGAGCAGTAATTCACAGGTGTGAAAACAGCGTTCGAAGTCTCTTGACTTCAGTTCATCGAACACCCAATTTCCTAACTTTTGAATCATTTCTGCTGCTTTTGAACGATGGCAAATGACTGGTTGAGTTACTCCAAGTGTTTTCGCGAATTCCTTTCGCATTTGTGATGGATCTTAACCTGGGTGGCGGTCTGGGTCATTCTTCGTCTTACAAATATCCAAATATCGACATATGGAGAAAGGGTTAGTTGGAGTTTGCAGAGTATCATCTATACGTGTTCTATCTATTTTATTAGCTGTTGCTACAGTACAAAAGCTTCTGACTACTTCACGTCAGTGATTTTCACCTTTTTTGTATCTAATGTAACCCATTTCAATTGATTCAGATGGCCTAAATAAATTAATATTCCAAAAAATCGTATTCATTCACCATTTTCAAACTGTTCGACAATATTGATTCCATCTGCAGTTGCAGTTATTCAGAGGAAACAAGCCGTACCTAGCAGAAACTCATTCCCTCGTGTCTCCATCTCTTTAAATCTGCAATCCATGGCGTTGCAAATTCTCACATATGCGAATTTCCTGCCAGAACCGATGCGGTTAAATTTAATATAAATTCATCATGTGGAAACGCCGCAGCCCGTGATTCGGGCATTGAAAAAGTGATCCCTTTCAGACACCAGCCGAACAGATCGGCTTTCCCTAATATTCAAGGCATGCAACTAAAACCGAATCCCTATGTCTGTTAAATAAATATTTGTGCGGCGAAGAGAAAGAGGGAAAGGCGCTGACACAGTAGCGTAGAATACGTTTCTGCCATCCAGTATTTACTCTTTTTATCGTATGGCCTTTTAGTTACATTAAAAGAGAATTTAGATATGTAGCATTTCTAGAATAAAGAATACGATACAACACATATACGAAGTATAAGACAAAATTTAAAAGGTTACAAACTGACATCAAATCTTTTTATGTAATCTTTCACTACCATTGTACCATTGTATGATAACATGGTAGATTCTTCTATGATATGTCTAATGGTTTCAGTTTCTCTGCACAGGGATGAGATGGTTGCTTGCCTCACTTGGGTAAAAAGTATGCACATCTGCCATGTTGGGTTCTGTTTCTATTTAGCGTGGATCATGTTTTATATGGTAGATTAAAATCTCGCGACATGTGGGTCATGCACAGCATGTTATTATTATGTTGTGCTGTCTTATCTTGGGTCCATACATTGGTAAGGTGAAACACATCTTTCACAGTCATTATTGCCTTTCTTGTTAGTGGTCATCTGGGACAGAGTCGATCGATCTTCGCGTCTTCGATATCTTGATGGATTGGTAGATTTATGTTGTCAAACGAATGAGCCAAATGAAGATTCTGACCCGGTAGAGTCTTCAGGCTTAAAAAAGATTTATTCTGTTAGAAATGGGAGAATTCGATGGTACGATTTTGTACACAGGAGATTTCAATTCGGATTGGAACGAAAATTAATGTCCCAACTCGCATAAGCTGAAAAAGCTTCAAAGGGATTTTCACGGAAGATCTAGGAGTATCACGATAATAATAATAATATAACAGGTCAATTCGGATTGAACCAGATAGTAGGTGATTTCACAAGAATAACTGAAGAGAGCTCTACTACCATCGATTATATTGTTCACTGTTCATCTTACTCCCAGGTTATCTGATCATTCCATGATTTCAATTTAGTTGGTTCATCCAGATGAGAAATTTCATACCTTACCTTCTTACAAGGGATATGATGTGTCTGTTACAATATCCTCTGATGGACTTGGATTCGAAAAATACAAGTACTTTCTGACTTTATTGAGCTAGTGAAAACCTCAATTGACGAAATATGCCCTAAAATCAATATAAAACCGAAATAATATATCAAAATGGATCAATGAAGAAATTTTGCACGAGATGAAGAAAAGAAACATTTCATATGACCGGGCTGTTTCGATGAGATCGGAACAACTATGGAAGGATTATACAAAATTGAGAAATAGTATTACTTATAAAATTAGGAGATCGAAGAAGAAATACTTTAGTGAGGTTGTTCGGCAGAACTGGGGTCATAGTTAGTATTTAGAATACCCCTTAGATTTTACTACGGGGTAAAGATGGAAGTGACGTAGATATAGTTAAATTTGGAAACAAACTTCTGGATAATGGACCAGAAATTTTTGAGGAATTCAATTGGTATTTCATAAGGAGTATCAGTGATATAACCAATACAATAAGGAAATACTGCACTTATGAACAATATATAGACAACACTGAAACTTATGAAGAATTTTCCCAAGGTAACCCACATAACATGAAGGATATGAAACAAATTGTTACTTCCTCGAAAAATACATCCGGTCAAGATGAATGGTATTAAGACTGTAGTTGTGAAGGATGTTTTTCGAGCAGTGGGAAATAAACTCCTGGACCTGGTCAACACTTCGTTGAAATATGGTGAGTTCCCGCAACAATGGAAGACAGCTACAGTAGTACCAATCCAAAAAGTTCATGGTTCTATTTTATGCGAAGACGTCCGTGGTATAAATAGGTTAACGGTTTTTGAAAAGGTTCTCGACATCTGTGTAAAACCAATTGTTGAAATTCTGTGGTAAACATAACATTTTGAATAGTAGTCAATCGGGGTTTCCTGTGGCACACAAAGTACCATATTGAATAGGCTATTGACAAAGGTGAAATGATTTCAGTTGTATTTGTCAACCTCCAAAGGGCGTTTGAAACTGTTGATATTTTTTATTTTATTTATATTATCCTGATACTCTTCCTGATACTCTTCCGATATCTTCTGTGAAGATCCCTCAGAAGCTTTGTCAGAGTTAGGAGTTTAGTTATGTTCTAGGTAGGCTTTGTTAGTGTGGTCCTACGTCATTTTAGGTCACAGCAGTATTGATTTTCGACCCAACATTGGCCGAAACCCTTCCAACTAGAGGATTTTTTTTAGGATTAGAAACCATGACCTTTCGATTCAGAGCCAAAAGCTCTAACCACTAATCTATCGATACTCATAGACTGAAAGAAAACAATTATTAAAATAAAAATCGAGAGGTGTCACGGCACACCCGGATGGAACGAAGTTCCTTTCGATTAATTAGTGAAGGAATTGTAATAAAATTTAATTTTTTATTAAGTTATAATAATATTTTTTTAATTATCAACAGATATAATGTAATATAAACTTAATTAGTAGGCTCAATTTTAGTAATAATTGGCTTGTGGTAACTGAAGTAGAAAACATATGTTTGGGATTCTGTTTTATTTAAATGTCTTGAAAAAACTGCATCGATGGTAGTATTATATTTTGTCGCTGATTCTGCTGGATTATTGTTTATTCTAAAATAAAATTCTTCCTCTAGAAACTGTAGCAATGGTTTTGATTTTTCATTACTGAAGTTGATGTTAAAATCACCGGCCAAAATGAGTGGACGTTTATCTAAATTTCTATTGTATCTGCTAAGCGTTCGACATACATCTTCAGAATACTCTAGCAGTGCTCGATGAATGAATTCCTGAGTATTTATTAATTTGTTATTTGGTGAGACATATATGACTGCCATGATTAAAGTAACGCCGTTTTCCATTACACACTCTGCTGCACATAAATCTGCAACACTTGTACGTCTTACGTGCAAGTCCTGAATATTGTTGATAATGACCGACATATTTGGTGTTACAAGATTGGTCGTATCATTTGTGTGATAAATCGCAACTCCACCAGAACGAACAAAATCACGTTTAAAGTGAGCTATACAATTAAAATTCGGTATATCACATTCTCCTTGATTGTCCAACCATGTCTCTGATAATAAAAAAAATGATCGTTTTTTCTGTAACAGAGTCTATTAAATCAACTGAATGTTTACGAAGGCTTTGGACGTTGAACGTACACAATGAAATGCCTTTATCTCTAACAAAATCAATGACTTATTTTGCCTTCGTTTCAAGCTTATTTGATGACAATCTCTGAAACTCTTCTACTAGATATATTGTTCATGAAGCTTGTACTCGATTATGATGAAATCGAAATTAAGTTTCATCATCATCAAAAGTAACGATGAATAAACCTAATACACTCAACAAAAATAATCGTCGTGACACCACACTGTTTAATGCGAAATAAAAATACGGACCGAAAAAAACTGGCTTGCTTTCTATGAGAGAGAGAGAGAGAGAGGGAAACACGTGCACGCCTTGAAACTAAAGCAAAATGTGTCATTACAACTTTTGGTCTTAATTTTTTCCGTCTAGCTCCCTTTCGCAATGCGCGATAAAGAACTTCGTTAAAAAATCTATAGAAAATGGGAAATGTACTTGGATGGTTTCAATCCTATTCGCACTGTAGAAATCAAAAAGTCAAATTTAAAGATTTTGTGTCATCGTAGAGAATAAATGAGTAGAGGGTTCCACAGGGTACGGTGATGCAGCCCTTGCTGTTTTTATTGCATATAAAGGATATTTTTAAATATATAATGAATTGTGAAATAGCAATATTTGCTGATGATCCAATGATTTATATTTCTGGAGATGATGTAGATCCTATGTTCACATTAATCAATGATGATTTGGATAGACTCTTCATTTGGCTGTGTGATGATAATTTTGAATTAAATACTCAAAAATCAAAATTTATCTTGAAAGATAGTAGTCGTGAATTATCTGATCTCGATTTAAGTAATTCGTCTTTAAAAATCGAATATCGACAGATTGAACGAGTCAATGAAAGTAAATATTTAGGTGTAAAAATAGATGAAAATTTAAGATTTCAGAATTATGTGAATTACATTGCTTTCCCATGTGGAGTATTTTTCTTCAATCCTGTTCAACTTACAGAAAGGTCATATTGAAAATTACAAAAGATACAGAATAAGGGTATGTTAGTTGTTCTTAAATGTAATAAAAGAACACATGTAGGACAAATGCTAGAGGTATTTAGATTAATGAATGTCAATCAGAGAATTGCTTTCAGAACTCTGGGTTTGATTTACAAATTGAGGAGTAATATGTTATATATCCAGTTGGTTAATGCGATTCATGATAACAGTACGAGAGGTAAAAATGATTTTCGTATTGAAAAATTCATTTCTACTGTCATGATCAAATCCAAATTAAGCAAAGGGCTCCGTCTATACAAATTTTAAATATTGTAGTGATTAAAGAAAATTCAAATGATTATTTTCAAGAATTGCTAGATTAAGTATTAAGTCAATGTAACAATCTGGTTTGTCGCCAATAGCTAAATAAAGGATTATTATTATATATTATAATCATAGAAATAACGTGAAATCACGTTTTAATAATAATAATAATAATTCATTAATTACCCTCAAAATTTTACAGGGAATGCCATGTATATATATATATAGATATATATATAGATATATATAGTATAGATATATATATATATATATATATATCTATACGATAATATACATATATGTATGAATAAAAGCAATAAATATGAATAAAATAATAGTTAATTAATAACAATAACTGATATTAGATCAAATTTAAAATTTCTAAAAGTCAAAATATAAAAATTATTAGACATTAATATAGACACGATTATAAACAATTACAAAAATTAATTGACGACTAGAATTGGTACGTCATAAATTCATCCAATGAATAAAAACTACAATCAGCAAGAATCATCCTAACTTTCCGTTTGAATGCTGTACAATGCAGCGACTTCAGGTGCTGAGGAAGTTTATTATACATTTTCATACCATTGAATATATGTGTTTTGTGTTCTCTTCAGTCTATGACGTGGAGCCATAAAATTATTCCTTGATCTTGTTTCATGATTGTGAACCGCTGAGTGTTTTTGGAAAGTGTTCTTATTCTTGTGTATATACATAAGGCATTCAAGGATATAGCAACATGCAAAGGTTGAACCGTCATGGATACACATGTTGAACCGTCATGGCGGGCGGTTCAGCATCGGATACTAATGAGTGGAAATGTCGATTTTGTTCTAAATTTGCTGGTTCCAGTGATATAAAGTGTAAGGGGGAAGGCTGTGACATTGTTGTTCATAATAAGTGCTTGGATGCTATTGGCAGGGTCATTTTTGTGGACAAAAATAATTTCCTCTGTCGACGTTGTACCGAGTCGACGGAAAATATCAGTGATTCATGTTCTAATACTGAGTGCATAGTTCTGAAGAAAGAAGCTGAATGTTTGACTCGTGAGAAAGTTCTTTTGGAAAAGTATGTATCTGAACTAGAATTAACAAATAATATTTTGAAAACTTCGAAAGATATCCATCGTGAAAATGCTTCAAGGTCACCTATAAATCAGCTACACACGGGTATGGATGAGTCAGAGCGACCGACGTATGCATCAGCTGTTAAAAAGGATCGGGATTCCCATGTGCTATTAGTGAAGACAAATGATAAAAATGTAAACAATACTGGGATCGAAAATGAAATTAAATCGAGAGTCAATCCGTCTTCTGCTCACGCTCTGGTTTTGGGAACTAGGAGAATTAAGGATGGAATAATGATATCTTGTAGCGACAATAATTCTCTAGAAAAAATGAGATCGCTTATTAATGAGGAAATGAAGGGTGCATACAATGTGACTGTCCCAAAGAAGTTGAGGCCTCGAATTATGGTTTATGGCGATGATTCACACACGGTAAGCCAGCCTAATTTTCTAGAAAATATAATCCATACCAACAATTTGAACTGCTCCGTTGATGATATAAAGTTCATTACCAAAATTGAATACAAAAATAGCTTCAATGTTGTACTTGAGGTGGCTTCTTTTCTATTCAGAGACATTGTCAAGGAGGGATTTCTTTATCTGGGTTGGTCTAGGTGCCCCATCAGGGAACATATTAGTTTGATGAGGTGTTTTAAATGCTGGAAGTTCGGCCATTTCCGCCGTGAATGTAAGAGTGATTGTGAAGTATGTCCCAAATGCTCTGGTCTTCATGATATAAAAAATTGTGAATCCAGTGATCTATGCTGTGTAAACTGCAAGTTTAACAATTTAAAGTTCAAAGCAGCTTACGATGTAGGCCACAGCGCTAACAGCTATAAATGCGGTTACTTTTTGTCTTATATAGATAAATTGAAGTCTAGAATTGCTTATGCAGAGTAGATCTAATAAGTATTTAAAAATTGCCCATTTTAATGTCTGCTCTTTATTTTCTAAATTTGATGAATTTTTTAATCTTGTATCTGCTGAAAGTGTTGACATTATTTTTTTAACTGAAACGTGGCTGAACCAATATATTTCGGATGAAAGTATTTCTATTTCAGGTTTTCGGATTTTTCGAGGTGATCGTGTCGGACGTGTTGGGGGAGGAGTTGGTTTTTATACGAGGGATTCACTATCATCAAGTAGAATATTCGTTGACTTTGACCCGCCCGTTGGCGTGGAACATATTTGGATTGAGCTAAGGCTTGGTAGGGATACTATTCTGTTCGGTTGTATTTACAGAACATCCGCGTGTAATGCTTCAAGTTTCGTCCGCTATTTGGATGATTTTTTGTCTATGGTATCCGCAAGTTATTCACATATAATTCTTGCGGGGGACATTAACGAGAATCAATTAGTTGAGAACAACTTTTCTGACTGCGTGGAATCTAATGTCTGAAGCAGCTAATTAATGAGCCAACACGCATAACTTCGACATCTCAGACTTTACTGGATGTGATTTGCTCTAGCAGACCCGAACTGGTGATTGATTCTGGTATTATTGATCATTCAATATCTGATCACAGGGGTGTCTTTTGCAGGATAAATTTAAAGAGAAAAATAAATACCCCGAAGATTATTCGTTATCGTGATTTTCGTCGGTTTGTCCTTCAGGACTTTTTATCGGACCTTTCTAGTGCGTTATTTAATAGAATCCTTTATGTTAGTGATATTGATTTAAAGATCTCAATTTTTTGTCAATGCCTGACTGATATATTTGACAAGCATGCCCCTTACGTTGAATCGAGAGTTACTAAATTATTTTCCCCGTGGATAACTCCTACAATAAAAAGCATGATGAAGTTGAGAAATGCTGCTCTATCTCAATATAAGCTTACGAAGAACTTAGCTGATTACAGTTATTATACTCATCTGCGAAATGTTGTTACTTCTGCTGTGCGAAGGGAGAGACGCGGTTTCATGTCCCAGGCCAGATCTTGGGGTTCCGGATTTTTTTGGAAATCCTTCAGGACATTGCATCCTTGTTCTCAGAATTCTGTGCCTGAACGCTTTTCTAACCCTCATGAATTCAATGACTATTTTCGGTCGGTTTTTAGTCCTTCCAATTCTTGCCCGGAGAGAACCAGTTATTATAGCTCGAACAGATTTGATGCAAATAAAAAATTTTCGATCGGGTTTGCGACTATAGACGAGATAAAATCAGTTGTCTTGGATCTTCGTTCGAACGCTCTGGGGATTGATTGTATATCTGCTAGAATGCTTAAATTATCCCTCGGTGTTACTCTGTCCTTCATAACGCACATTGTTAATGTTTGCATTGAGTCTGGTTATTATCCGTATGATTGGAAGTACTCTATTGTGAATCCTATACCTAAGATCCCTAGTCCTGAGAGCTTATCTGATTTTCGTCCGATAAGTGTGCTACCAGCTCTGTCAAAGGTTCTGGAGAGGATACTGTTTCTTCAGGTTTATAAATACGTCACCGACAATGGAATTTTCACTGCGCGGCAGTCGGGTTTCAGGGGGGGTTACAGTACTACCACTCTTCTGCTGAACATCACTGATGAAATTTTATGAATATGAAATATGTTTTGTTTACTCACAATGGAATTGATTCGTTAATTTTATTTTTTTCGCTTATTTTTGTTTCTATCCTTTTGTTTTTTTTCCCTTTTTGTTTTTTTTTTCAGGGTTGAGTGGAGTAGCTTTAAGCTAGACTTCGCCCTATGTTTATATATTGTAAATGTATGAATAAAGGCACTATTATTATTATTATTATTAAGTATACCATATTGCTTGAAAAGAGGTCTACAGCTAGTGGTCTGGCCCACTCCTGCTATCAGTCTTATGGCCTTTTTCTGTTTCAGAAAAACTCCTCCAGCATCTGAAGATGCGCCCCATAGGATTATGCCATAGTGCCAGATCATTCTGCAGTGAAATTGTGCATAATAAGCAAGTACCGCCTCTTTCTCTGTGAGTATGCTTTTTATTCGCCGTATTGCGAATAACGCCGTAGAGAGCTTATGGCATACCTCATTTACATGCTTCTTCCAAGTTAAATTTGCGCTAATTGACACTCCGAGCATTGAAATGCTTTCCCCAAGGTAGGAACTCATCAGATCCATATGCCCATACATTCCAACTTGCGCAGAAGCTTTTCATGATTGATACAATCGAATGCTCTAGTCAAATCCATGCACGTCAACATCACGTCATCTGCATCGTCCAATGCCTCCATGATGAATTCGATAATGTGGACCAGAGCAGTGATAGTTGACCTACCCTCTCTAAGGCCATGCTGGTAATTTCCTAGCAACGAATTGCCCTCCAGAAATGAGTTCAACCTTTTCTTGAGGAGGGACTCGAAAATTTTCGAAATAACTAGCAGTATCGAGATTGGCCTATAGTTTTCATATACCTCTTTATTTCCCTTCTTGTATACAGGTATCACCCTTGCGACATTCAATTCATCGACATTCAAGTAGCCCTGCTGGAAGCAATCATTTATAAGGTCTGAAATAGTATCTGCTAAATGACTGATGACGTTTTTCAGCATATCAGATATATATATATATATATATATATATATATATATATATATATATATATATATATATATATATATATATATATATATAATATCAGATGGGGCTCTAGCTCTTTGAAGTGCACTTACTCTATTAGACATTATGCCAATGAGGTTATCAATGAAAGCTTGAGGAATGTTTTGACCAATGTTTGTCAAAGCATTGGCGAGCTGTTGTAATATCTGCGGTTCGTAAGGTAAGCGATGAAATTATTGTGACATCGCAGAACAGACATGTTAAATACAATTTTTGTCAACAGGCCAATACATTCGGTTGATGCCATGCATTTCTATGCAGTTGTTGATTATTCTTTCCTGGTATGGTAGAACATTATTGACGATTAACGTTAAATTGTCGCCACTGACTGCCGCAAAGGAAACAATAATTAGTTTTATAATAAATCACGATACCTTACCGCTGTCATGTTTGAGTTAATGAGAATAATCAGATTTGTGCGTCCATTAAAATAAAAGCCTCCCCAAACAAACACGAATTTGAGACTCTAAAGTTCTCCAAATTAGAGAGATAGAGCAACACATGCATATATATTCGAAATCAGGAGAGAAAGAGCTAGCTAAAAATAAGAAAATATTCAGGGTGGTCCAATTGAAAAAATGAAGTTGCACTCAATACCACCTGTATATATTCCATTTTGTGAAATCATTTTGAAAGAATTCAGTTGATTTCGTATAACTTTTTTGAAATTAAAATTGTAGAAGATAAACATATTTCAATTTGTTTGAATATTCAAATTTTGTTATATTTCTTCTATGAAGTAAAAGGCCTTTCTATTTTATTCAAATTATAGTGAAAACCCCGATACAGCAATCCTGAAAATTTGATTCAAGTGCAAAAAGTCCATTTTTTCACGAATATCCACTTCAGTTTTTAAACGGTGTAGATAACCAATACAATTTTTTATATTTACTGAAAACATGTGAAAATTTAAATAGTTATTTCAATCTATAAAATAAATTCGTGTAACGCTGCTGAAGGAAAAAGAGAAGACGGCATCCAACCTAGCCGGTCGACTGAACAAATCCGCTGCTTAAAGTCCGCATATTTCATTTCCCATAATCGATTCCAATCGATATTCAATTTATCAAAGTTTGGAGAATTTGTTTTCGGAGGTATCAAAAGGGCTCAGCAACTTTTAATATAAACGCGTTCAAAGTACGGAATCCGCTTCACCACGCCAGACTGGGCAGAAAGAGCGGACGAAAAAACGCGAACTTTAATTAAGGCTCTTGCAACATTCATTATTTTTCAGTAATGCTACGGGGGATATCCAGGAAAATATCGGCTTGCCAATATATTTCGCAATACTCGATCCGGTATTGAGATTGGTTTTCTCCATCATTAACTGGGAAAACTCATTAAGGCGTCTGGGTCAATCCGCCATGGATTCTGACCTGCCGTTTGAAAAAGGGGGAATAATCAATAAAGGTTTATCAATGCCTAATTCACTATGAAATATTGCTCTATACATTTCGTTCAATGTATATTGAATATTCGTTAACATGGCAGTTTCTCCCTGAACTAGAAATCTTGGAGGTATAACCCCCTCTGAAAGCAGTTTCAACTTCATTAATTTGTTATAATCCAGAAACAAACTAGATTTTCCAGAAACTCATTGGATTCGAGGGGTACACGTAAACTGAATTTTTATCATAAAAAAATACTCATCGACTTTTTATTTTTAATTCGAATTTTGCAAGCATGATCGTTAGTCCTTGAACAGTTGAGTCACTATACCAGTTCTAAGCAACCCATTGGGTCAGCTATTCACCAACCGAAATACAATGTCGATTCTTTGACCAGTGTGGTGAAGCAGCTCAAACAGTGGCCAAACCAGGACTAATGACCAGGAAGGCCAAACACTAAATTTGTATTCAACCGTCAACAAATGAAGCTAGCGATTGATCAGAAACGGCAGAATTGACCAACAGAAGAGGGGTTGTGTTCCATCAGGACCAACACAAGGCCAAACCACGCACATCTGTAGTCACTCGCCAGAAAATACAGGAACTTGATTGGGAAATTTTAATGTTTCCACCATATAGTCTGGACCTGGCACCAAGAGTTTACTATGTTTTTTCGCATTGCAAAACTTTCTGAGTGATAAGCAATTGGCATTAAAAGAAGATTATAAAAATCCAGTACTAGACTTTTTTGCCAATAAGGACCAAGACTATGAGGGAGGCATTATTGAAGTCTTGAAGCTCTTGCTTAAGTCGCTATCTCCGAAGTAATAGTTGAGTGACACATCTCCGATTCAAGTTCCATTTACACACCAGGCACTGACTGTATATCCCTGAATTTGCGTCAACTTTCCCTTCACTGTGCCTATCAACACATACAACTTTAATCTACAAGAATGGAGACAAAATGTCGCCATATAAATGTTTCCCAATTAGTTTACTATCGTTCTGCTTCAATAATATTCTTCCTGGGGAACAACATTGTTTAGTCTCTGGACATTCGACAACAACAAATCCACTCAACTGTATCTCTGATTGTACCAGAACTTGGGAACGTCGTATAACTGTCGACGAGATGTATCATCCCTTATCTCCGTATCATATCGTCGACTAATCGCGAAGCTGGAGCATTCAGAAATTGGAGGCAATCTACTGGTGTTGCTGAACGCTTCTCTTTTCAATCAATCCTATCGAGTCTGAGTAGGTTGTGATATTTGCTGCACAGATACTCATCTTGTGTTCAATGATCCCAACGGTCGGGATTCGGATCTGTTTTATTATTTGTATCCACGTCGGATCTAGCATGTATATTGAAGTATCCCCCGTCTTTCTTTAGCAACGATACAAAACTCTACAACTATCCAGGATAGTATAACAGTAACAAGCCACTTCACTTGGCCAGATTACATGTAAAACATCTACAAAAATGTCCAAAAGACAACCTACCTATTTCACAATTCATTTCATATTGTAGAATCAATCACAAAACTTACTGGCTTCTCTTTACAATCTACAGACCCATCTTGGAGTATGCTGTACCAGCTTCTAGTAGTGCTCGACACAAAGCGATCATAAAGCGTAAGTCTATCTAGTGACATACTACTATTCTACATCATGATCCTCTACATCCTAGCTACGATGAACAATGCAGCCTTAATAGCTTTGACGATTGCCGTAGCAGAAATCTTGCATTGAAGGATCATCTTAGTGAAAAGGTCATGAACTCATATACTCGCATACTTAAGGGGTAGAACTTAAACGCTTAGTCCGATAGAGATTGGCTTAAGTTTTCTTAGAGCGTAATATTTGTTGTACTGAATTTGAACTGCGTTCGAGTACAACAACGGTTTGCATTTATTCAGAAGCAGTGGAGTATTTATTTACTATTCCAGAGATGGGCTTATCAACATGATGAAATCAAAATCGGCAAACTCATTTCTTCGGTATAACAATTATACAAACAATCTATGTAAAAAGGTGTACGTCATGCTAAGGCCTTTTGGCTATTGTAAATGAACAAATACACATAATAGCTGGAATTAATTCATCGGAACCTCTACAGATTTAAATCTAAATAAATCTCATGAAAACATTTAGAATGAAATTTTGAAAAACATGTTCTAGATACACTGTATCACTTTATAGACATATATATTATATTAGCATAACATATGGTGTAAATTAACTAATAAAGAAACAAAAGAAATATGAAATAATGTAAATATTTGTATGAAATATAAAATAATGTAAATATTTAAACATCACCTGATACATACATGTTTTGATTGGATGTTACGGAGCACAAGTTCCATCACCAAAAAATGTTCAACATATAATTCAAAGAGGCCATTTTGATATTTCCGTTTTTAAAGAATACATATCACATTCACCAGAGTAAGAATCTGATAAATTCGGTCTCAAATCTCATCAATATGGAGTTATATGAACAAACAAAATAATCATTAAAAAAAAATAACGAAAAATTTAAATTCTTGATGTTTTCATAGGATTCATAGTAAATTTTCAATAAGTATATGAACAAATTCACGACAGTCGAGATACTCACAATAAAGAAAAATTCGTCCGTTTCTAGTAATAGGACCTGAAATTTCACGTCATCGATTTCGACTTTAAGGAGCCATATCTTTGTGCCGTCGAGAAGATCTTTCGGTAAATGGTTCACTTCGATGAGTTATAACAGTTGTAAAAATACTCATCTTTGAAAATATCCTGCATGTTTCAGTTATCGTTTTATTATTTCCAGAAACATATTGACCGGAATAAGAATTCCATATAATTTGAAGGAAATCATAAGCTCTCATATGAATCCTGCAGCATTTAATTATAGTCCGTCTAGAAAGTATTCGGAATTTATTATTTTTCATAATTTTAATATACTTCTTTTTTTGTAACATTCTAAGACAACAGTAATGTTAAAATAGATGGTTACAGATAGTCGGCTATGGCCAAAGTTGCATGGCAACACTAGTTGTCAAATATTGTTGATTGTCAACAGGTATACAATTTATGAAAAAATGTCGCAACTTGAAAAAAGAAAACAGGTAGAGTATTTGTATAGAATAGGTTTTCGAAACGTTAACAAATTAGTGCAATTAACTGAAATGGGAAAAATTGCTGTATATGATACAATAAAGAGGATAAAAATGGCATGGATATGAGGCATAGACCAGTTTCAGAAAGACCGCGTAAGGTTAAAGGAAACAATTTAATCGTTTTATTGACCTTAGGGGTTTCGCAAATTGGCTAAAAAATTTGGAAATAAACGAAATATAAAAGTATGTCCAGAAACCGTCCATATGTCATTGAAAAGACAAGGCTACATATCAAGGAAACCAAAAACAATCCCTATAATGACACCTTTACAAAAGGAACGAAGGATAGAATTTTGTCAACGTTTTCTAGAAGATAATTTTAATAATAATAATGATACGTTCAGATTTTCCGAAGGAATCTGTTAAGCTTTACATTCAAAATAAGTACATCAAAAATTGAAGGCAGCGCAAAAGTGCAAATAAACATTTACTTAAATACTAGAAGGAAAGGAATAGTTTTGGGAAGGACGAGTATCGCAGAGAAGGATTTATTCTTTACCATATTAAAAACAAGATTTAGCTGAGAGAGTGGAAATCTACCTTACAAGTGATTCAGTTGGTTTTTGCAGCACTCCTGAAAGAAGATACCTTCTGTCGAAGATCTATACTACCCAGTGAATCAAAAGCATCAGAAATCGTGTACGAAAAAGATCTTTTGTAAATTTCTTTTCGGTGCTGCGGAACCGTGACCAGATATCTATGACGCAGGTTGAGGTCATTAACTTCGTGCCTATATTAAATCCTATCATGGAGGTAGCGGGGTGTCCCGAATTTCAAAATCTTGAAACCTAAGCAAGTGACATGGAGCCTATACCGGGACATATTCAGCCAACCAGAGCGCTCCAAAAAAGGAGTAATATGATCTCTTCTTCTCACTCCATAAATTAGTCTTAAGCAGCTGTTCTGCATTTTTTGGATTTGGTATCTATCCGCGACATCCATACACGGGTAGTAAACACTGAGGCAATGATTGAATTGGGATAAAACAAGTGAGTCACAGAGCAACCTTCTAGCTTCTTGAGGTAAGCAACGTCGTAGGGAAAAGAAACATCTTAGGGAGTTGTAGGCTGAACGAAATTTACTGTTGACATGTTCATTGAATCGTAGCTGTGAGTTCATGAGTAGTCCAAGGTTTTTACATGTCTTAGAAAAAGCCAGAGGTATGTCATTTATTTTGATCTTCAATGTTTCTTTAGCTACTTCCGTTTTGTGCTTGGTGGACATATTCAGCCAACCAGAGCGATCCAAAAAAGGAGTAATATGATCTCTTCTTCTCACTCCATAAATCAGTCTAAAGCAGCTGTTCTGCATTTTTTGTATACGGTATCTATCCACGACATCCATACACGGGTAGTTAACGCTCAGGCAATGATTGAACTGGAATAAAACAAGTGAGTTACAGAGCAACCTTCTAGCATCTTGAGATAGGCAACATCGTAGGGGATAGATACATCTTAGGGAGTTATAGGCTGCACTAAATTTACTGTTGACATGTTCATTGAATCGTAGCTGTGAGGTTTTTACATGTCGTAGAAGAAGCCAGAGGTATGCCATTTATTCTGATCTTCAATGTTTCTTTAGCTACTTCTGTTCTGTGCTTGGTGGAAATCACTTATTCATCCTATCAAAACAGCCTGTTACTGTTCAAATTTCCAAATTTCCACCAAAATAATGGTTTGGGGAGCAATATCTAAGCATGGTGCTACGTCCCTCTATACGGTTGATGGTAATATTAATAGTGAAAAGTATTGTGGCATTCTAAACGATTTTCTCTCTGAAACGGTGCATGCTTTATATCGAGAGGGGTAGTTTTCTCAGCAGGAAAATGCAAGATGCCATACTTCGGCCTATACTCAAGCTTGGATACAAGAACACCAAGTGACACGCATTTCATGGCCAGCAGCCTCACCAGATCATAGTCCCATTGAAAACATATGGGGACTTATGACGATTGAAGTTGAAGGAGCAGTGCCACGAAATAAAGATGATTTAATTCAGTCAGTTTTACAGTCCTGGACTACCATCACCGAAAATTATGAAGGTAATCTAGTTTCGGGTGTACCTCGACGTTTAGTCAAGTGTTTACAGTTAAATGGAGGTTGTATAAGTAAACACGAGGAATATTGTGTTTTAATTTTCTAATTCAAGAATTAAAAATATATACTCAATAATTACAATTGAATTTTGTTTTCCCCGATAATTTTTAGACGGACTATATAGACAGGCGATGTAGCGGAAGGTAATCTGGAAAATTATCATTTGGTTTTTAGAATTTACTTATCTGTTTGATCCTATCTGATTCATTCATTTGCCAGGATACTTATCTACATCGCTTGGACTCTATCGGTTCAACTCCGCGATATATCTCCATTTCATACTCTACACAATCTTTCCTGTCGTTCAGTTTTTTCCTATCTTAAGTGATTGCTCTCGGACACCTACTCCAAGCTTTCACGATTCACAATGGAGAGCATGCCTTGAGCAGTTCGTGTTTGTCGTGATTAAACAACATTAAGTCTGAGCGCTGTCAACTCAGGACAATTCATATTTCCACCGTGAATCGTTACAATGATATTCAATTTGTATAAGTGTTCCTTTCCATACCCGAAGATCTCAAACGTTTGTTGCACTTTGAATAATACCCGTTTATTCTGTCTGCCACATGCCATCCAGGAATCATTTCCTCGTAAAATTCGTCTGGGCAGCTTTTTCGAGGTCGCTCCAGCCATTTGAGGATGCAATCATATGAGATTGACAAAACACATTTATGCATGCTCGTCTCGAGTGACGTCGATGTGACACGACGCTCTTAAGCTTCAAATTTAGGTTGATAAAATCCCGTCTTGTAAAGAGGCGTCTCGTTTGTGCCATTACGGGTTGTTTATGAATATTCTCCCTACTTTCGGCACGATCGCTTTATAGAAAACATGCTTGCCGATGAGGGTTCAACAATGCAGTGTGCTCGAACTTGTGTTTGTTATTTTCTCAAATAATGGACTTTTGTAAAGGAACAGAGAGGAGAAAATTTAACCAGCTTGAAATATTCCTACGATCGAAGTACGTGGTGTAAAATTTTCTCAATGGTTTATTATTTACACAGTTATAAAGGCTGTTTCAATGAGAGCGCAAGATTTGAATTGCGCGCCATGTTTGACAGTCATAATGTCACTTGATTATGACGTGACAGATCGAAATTGAATAGTTGGAAATAAGTAAACATGAAGCATTACACGGTAGAACAACGCGTCCTGATTGTCAAAAATTATTATCAAAATGGTGACAGTTCATTTGCCACTATTCGTAAAGTACGTCCAATGTTCGGTCGAAATAATGTGCATAATTCATCTACTGTAAAAAGAATCATCAAAAAATTCGAAAGCACTGGTTCGCTTAGTGATGTGAAACATACGATGTGAGCTCGTACAGGTCGTTCAGAAAAAACATCACGGAAGTTCGCGAGAATGTAACAGAAAGGCCAGAGACGTCAATTCGCCATCGGGCTCAAGAATTGGAGTCATTTGGAAGCTATTGATCTTGACGACATGTGGTTTCAGCAGGACGGTGCCCCATGGCATACCGCCCATGAAATATTGACGATCTTGCACGAGTTTGTTCCTGGACGTGTCATTTCTCGATTTGGTGACAACGTCATTGGCCTCCACGCTTTTACGATTTAAAGCCTTTAGACTTCTGGCTGTGGGGTTATCTGAAGTCACAGGTTTATGCCAATAAGCCTGTAACCATCGAAGCATTGAAAGCCAAAATTAGACGCTATATCAATGAAATACTACCACATGTATTCACTATCGATAATAAGGAGTATGAGCTATGGTAATAGAAAGTTGTAGAAATCGAGACAGTGTAACATACATCTGTATAACAATTCTATACTCAAACAAACTCGTCAAGGTTTTGTAGATTACGGAGGCAGAGATTATTAATGATTTTTGGTTCAGATACGCCGAATTAGTTTATTTTAATATGAATATGATAATTTTTCAACAACGTTATTGAAAATTTCGTGAAAAGGGTACGCCAGTAAAGTCCATTTAAAAGATATTTTGTTTCATACATAATTCCTAAATGCATATTTTCTGAATCAATAAGTATTTCAATACTTTACTACAGAAAACCATGTTTTATTGAACACTGAAATCTGGCGCTCCTATTGAAACACCCTTTATCTGGTGACCCACAAAAAATAAATGAATTGAAATAAAAAATTACCCAGTTTTCTATCACTTTTTATTAACTGAATATCCAGTGACTCATGTTTCGTAGTGATTACTAAATTATCAAACTGAATGAAACAAATTGTAACTTATTTATATTCATATTCGAATAAATTAATTCGACTGAAGTGTCCAAAAATCACTAATAAGGAGTATGAGCTATGGAAATATAAATTTTCAGAAATCGAGATAGTAATACAATAGAATAACAATTCTATACTCAAACAAACTCGACAAGGTTTTGTTGATCATAGAGGCAAATTGCGCAGACATGTGCACGATTCAGACTGATTGGTTTTCGTTACCTCAAAAACAAATATAATTTGAGAACTTCATTTAAAACCAATTCAAACTTGAGTAAATTTTTTAAAAATAATAAAGACTGTTCACATAAAGATGATAAATCGGGGGTTTATAAGTTAACCTGCGGTGATTGTCCTAAAGCTTACTTAGGACAGACTGGAAGAACTTTCCGACATAGAATTTGTGAACATTTGAAGAGTTTCCCCAATAATAAAAGTAATTCTACATGTTCCAACGATTTGTTAGAAACAGGACGTACTTTCAACCATAATTTTGAAATTCTACATATAGAAAGTAAAAGTTATGCCTTAAATCTATTAGAAACCCTAGAGATAAATAAACATAATAAAATTGGAATATAACTTAACGAACAAATAGATTTAAATAAATCACCTCTGTTAAATATATTCAGATAAGCTGGAATTTGCAGAGCCCCTTTTTTGGGTTTTAGTGCTCAATAAAAATTTATTGTACTTACTGTAATATAAATAGCAACGGATTTCGGAAACAAGCTTGGTTATTCAAAATGCAATCTTGCCTGATGATGCTACTGTGATACTTTAAATGTACGCTTGTGACTCCAAATCTGTCAAGTATCTATATTCGCTATACACAGAAACACTGAGGTATTAATAATACACTAGAGCCATCTAGAGTATGCAAAATGCTTACAAGACATACCTTTGCGAGTTAATTCAAGTAAAAAAAAAGTATTCTCGATATTTTCACGTAACTAACGCAGAAAAAGCTTTCCTTATGCTGAAATCAGTCCATAGCTCATACTCCTCATTGATGATTTTTGAACAGATCAGCCGAATTGATTTATTTGAATATAAATATTTTAACTATTAGCATTACGGCATATTATGGTCTGATTTGAGCATGAGGAATGTTTATGCTGCGTTAGTAACGTGAAAATACCAAAAATACAATTCTTTACTTGAATTAACTCGCAAATGTATGTGTTGTATGTATTTTGCATACTCTAGATGGCGCTAGTGTATTATTAATACTTTAGTGTCTCTATGTATAGCGAGTATAGATACTTGATAGATTTGGAGTCACTAGCATAAGTTGCACTGACGAAAACCGATCAGTTTAAAACGTGCGCATGTCTGCAATTTATCTCTGTAAATAACAAAACGTTGTTGAGTTTGTTTGGGTATAGAATTGTTATACAGATGTATGTTACACTGTCTCGATTTCTATAACTTTCTATTACCATAGCTCATACTTCTTATTACTGATTAACTGTATTCGTTGAAGGAAACGGCTTATGAAGAACTTCGAGAAGTGGGGTGTGCCAAAGGTCCGTCTTCTCATTTAATAGTTCCATTTCTAAAACATGCTTGTGGTTCAATATTTCTATGGATTCCAGGAAGTCTATTTTTTGCCTTTCGCTTCCAGGTGTAATATTCCAAGATTGTCTAATCCTGGGAAGATTTGATCGTTTTCGAAAACATGTTTCACAAAATTATACTTATCTTTTCAGTTCTTAAATGACGATTGACCTTTTCTAGAAATATTTCCCGTTTTGTCCTGTATATACGGTACCACACTGCTGGCAAATAATTGATAAACCCCAGAATTAGTCAGCCGGTTGTTTTTGCCTTTTTCATTCAAAAAGACGTTCGAAATTTTATTTGAGGATGAGAAAGCTGTTTTTATGTTAGTTTTCGAAAAAATTTGAGTTATTTTTCGATATTGGTCGAAAATATGTTAGTTTTGCAGATTTTTGTCAATATTTTCTGTTTTGGAAGTGGAGTTTATTTGTTTCAGAATAAATTGCTTTTCTTTTTTGTTTATGAGATTATTTATGATTTTCATATTGTTTTGAATATCTAACAGATTAATTCTGTTAACCTCCTACAGATTTCAATTTCAAAAAAAATTTTTCAAAAACTTTTCAGGATTTAATGAATGAATGTCTTAGAAAACACGGTTTCATTTTAGTTGACATATAGAATTAAGACAGTAATAAAATAAAACCAAAAGGCATAAAAGAATTCAAAGAAATATAAAATATTTATTGAAAATTCTTGAAGGATACAAAATTTTGTTTCGTATCTTGTATCATTAAAACTAAACCCCTTTCCAAAAATGCAGAACATAACGTCAAGAAGTTCTTCAAAAATAACATTTTCTGTGACGAATATAAAATACGTAGGATTTTCAAAAGTTCACTATATTCTGGTGTTTGTTAGAGGAAGATACTTAGCAGGTATGGTAAGACATTTTTTGTTAGTTATTCTTATTTTACAAATATTAAGTGGGACTGAAGAGCTTATCGTCTGTGAAAATTCTAAATTACTTTTTGAAGATGTACTGCATATGTTAGGAATTTTTATGAAGGAATGTATTTAAAGTGAGGTATTTTCGAAGAAGTTATTTAGGTTATGTTTTGCATGTTCGGAAAGGGATTTAGTTGTCTGAATACAAGATACAAAGCAAATGTTGTATGCTTCAAGTATTTATTTAGTATTTTCAATAAATAATTTATATTTCTTTGAATTCTTTCATTCTTTTCAGTACTGTGTAATGAGGGTTAATTCTATATGTATACTAAATTGAAACATTTATTTAATTCAATTCTAAAAAGTTTCTGAATAAAAATATTTTTGAAATTAAAATCTGTAGAGGTTAACAGAAATAATCTGTTAGATATTTAAAATATTGCTTGGAATTATTTGTTTGTGGCTACTTGTTCGATTGTAATCAGTTCCCATTTTAATGTTATATTATTCAAAGGAATTGAAAAACCATTAAGGTATTCTGTGTTCTCTAGTTTTGAATGTGTTCCATAGAAGCAAGGTAATATGTCGTCTACATATCTGTACCAAAAACGATATGCTTTGCGTGTGTGAATTTTAGGATTTTTCTTTCGAAAAATAGAGACTTCAGCGAGAGATGCACCCATAGCAGGTCCATCTTTCTGTTTATAAAAGTTACTATGGTACTGAAAGTAATTTTCCTTCACGCAAAGTTCGGAAATAGTTAATATTTCATTTTTCATGACCGGATGCATTTTTCGATTATATTCATACATTCTGAATTTGGTATACTGTGGAACATGTTAACTATATCAAATGATGAATGAGGGAGTAAAATTCCTTAGTTTTGCTGTAAGCCCAATTGAGTTTTTTATTGAATAAGACGAGTTTGAGTTCTTTGAAAATTTTGCTTAATTCAAAGGCTAGTTTCGGAAGAGGACTCAATATTATTAAATAATATATCTACCTACTATCATATAATTATGAAAATCAGAAATTTAAACATTAGAAGTGTGATACTGTCGGCCTAGTGAACTAAAACATAAATCGATAGAACAATAGATACCTATATATATATAACAGAAAGTCGTGTTAGTTACACTATTTATAACTCAAGAACGGCTGTACCGATATGGCTGAGAGCCAGTAGACGGACATAGGATACTGTTTATCCCGTTCGACAGCGTTCCCGTGTGACTTGACATAAAACGTCAGTCACTATAAAATGTGGTATAACAAAACAGAATCAGACTAGGAGTAATAAAACGCAAATGACAGCTATCTAATGGACGTATGGATGACAATTTGATTTTTGTAAGAAATCAATATTAAAACTATTTCTATTAAATAAATAATTAACAATCATAATGTTATGATGAAGCCATTGCCTATTTAAGTGAAAAGTGAAGTGAACTATAAAAGGTGGTAAACCAAAAACGCATCAGACTTGGAATAACAAAACGCGCATCTCGAGCAGCTAAGTAATTTTGTCTATGAATGAATGGTTGAAAATTTGAGTTTTGAATCACCAGGAATTAGATTTAATAGTTCAAAAGAATCTACCTCTGTTGAGTTTGCAACAAAAGGAAGTTTATGTTACTCTAATGAAGGCAATCGATGATGAAAATGGTGGTTTATATCTCCTAGATGCCCCTGGTGAAACTGGTAAGACATTCCTCATGTCAATAGTTTTAGCCACTGTTCGTGCGAGATCCAACATAACGTTTGCAGTTGCTTCTTCTGGAATAGCAGCTACATTGTTAGAAGGATGCCGTACGGTTCATTCAGCATTAAAATTACCGTTAAATCTTCAAACTATTGAAGAACCAACGTCTAATATTGCAAAACACTCAGCAATGGCCAAAGTTTTATCGGCATCGAAAATTATCATCTGGGACGATTGCACAATGGCGCATAAACGTGCATCAGAAGCACCGAACATTGAAAGATTTACGCAGTGACTCGAGATGTTTTGGAGAAGCAATGGTTTTACTGTCTGGCGATTTCCGCCAAACACTGCTAGTATTTCCAAGATCTACGGTTACCGATAAAATGAACGTTTGCCTCAAATCGTCGAATCTATGGCGCTATGTGAAGACACTGCAGCTGACAACAAACATGAGAGTTGCATTGCTTAATGATTCATCTGCTGAAGATTTCTCTGAGCAATTGCTGACTATCGGAAATGGTCAAGTACCTGTCGATGAATCGAGCGGATTGATATCATTTCCAAATAATTTATGTAAATTTTGTCTCATCAAAAGACGAACTTATCAACAATGTATTTTCAAACATTATTTCTAACTACAAAAATTATAAATGGTTGAGTGAGCGAGCAATTTTAGCGGCTAAGAATAAAGATGTAGATGACCTGAACTACATAATTAAAAATAAGATCATTGGAACAGTGCGTTCATTCAAATCTATTGACTGCGTCACAAATGAAGATGAAGCCACCAACTATCCACTTGAGTTTTTAAACTCCTTGGATGTGTCTGGCAATTTACGCTTAAAGGTTGGCTCAGTAATAATCATGCTTCGAAACATAAACCAACCAAAACTGTGCAACGGTACGCATTTGGTGGTTAGAAAATTGATGAACAATGTAATTTACGCGACCATACTGAAAGGAAATTTCAAAGGTGAGGAAGTTCTGATTCCGAGGATCCCGATGATCCCAACCGATATGCCGTTTGAATTCAAAAGACTTCAATTTCCGATCCTTCTTGCATTTGTCATGACCATCAACAAATAACAAGGCCAATCCTTGAAAGTTTGTGGTTTGAATCTAGAACATCCATGTTTTTCCCATGATCAATTATATGTGGAATGTTCACGGGTCGGAAGACCATCTGCGTTGTTTGTTTTTACGCCTGATAATAAAACAAAAAATGTCGTGTATCACAAGGTACTTCAGTGAAGAGCAACCTATGTACTAAAATACAGGAACATTAATGAATGATTAAGGTAGGTTCTTAATTTTTTTTCGTATTTTTTAATATAACAAAAACCTAATAAATTCCAATTTTAATGTGAGTCAATACTTGATAGAATTAAAATTTAAATGACTTCAAATTCAGAATTATATATTCTAACTTCTACATTATATATTGAAACTATATACAAAAACTATCAAATTGATATCCTTATATATACTCAATATATTTTATATTGAGTATGTATAAGTATATCAATTTGATAGTTTGTGTATATAGTTTCAATATATAATGTAGAAGTTAGAATATATAATTCTGAATTTAAAGTCCTAATAAATTCAAAAATCTGCTTATTTATTGCCTTTAAGGCGGAACAGAGTTCGCCGGGTCAGCTAGTTTGAATATAAATTCCCAGTGTTTATGAATTCAGGAACACATAATGCTACAAAATTAAAAAATATGATGTCACAAACGGTATCACAACAAACGTACCGAGATGATGACTAAGCGAATAATAATAATAGTATCACAGCAAGTAGCAGAAGAATTAGGAAAATATTAGTGAAGGAAAAAGAGCATTTATTTCTTCTTACTCAAGATAGGAAAATATCGAAATTATCTATTAAATACATGTGTTGACTAAAGATTGTTGAAGTTTTTATAAGGCACAGGTTCCCTAGAGTGGGAATTTTGGGGTGAAACCTTTGGGACAGATGCTGATGAGGAAGGAGGTAATGAAACTGACTGAATGAATAGTCAATCGAAATGTTGATGTCAATTGGCCGCCTCGAAGCTATCAATGGACTCCATTAGGCTCTTTTTTGTTTTGGTTAAGAATAAGTGTTACACTAACCATCTGGAAATGATCAATGCCTTGAAAGACGAAATCGAAGTTACCATTCATGGGATTGAGCCGCAAACAATCGACAATGTACTGGAAGTTGAGTAGATCGGAAGGGCATTTGAATGATATTGTTTTTCATTCGCGAATGTCAAGGTTCAACGTTCCTAATGAACTCAAGTTGATAAAATATTCTTTAGTTTTTATTTATAGCCGATCAAAAATGCAAATTTTAGATTGCCCACCCCGCTTTTGATAAAGTCATAGTACAAGGTAATTGTTTTGGTATTAAAAAATAGCAAGAATTAAAAATCATACATGTTCAAATTGAAATCACAAAATATTGCAATGTTGGACTCCATATAAGGATATGGATCTGACTAAATTTATTCCTGCAATCCTAGGCGTGCATGGCCTAGAATCGAGTTCATCTTCCGCTACCGACAAACCGGCAGTCTGACGTTACGTCCTCGCCCTCCGAGATCGAAGTGAGCAGGCACCGAAGGTCAAGGTGAGTCTGGCTGGTTAAAACGCAGACGGAAAGGCCGAGGCCACGTTCTCATCGTCAGACATCGTCGACAGAACCCTGGATGCACCAGGCTTTCATTATTGACACATCTTCACTAATTCCTTTTCCTTTATCCGGGGTTTAACCTTACGCTTGTAATATATGATTCATTTAAAAGATGTTACCAACTACCTCTATTTGTTTTTGTTGTTTACATTTTGTATTTCCCGGTGATTCGACAATGAAAGACGATATTGAAACACTTGAAGTACAATATAGTCACCAGATCTCACAAAATATTATTACATAGTGTTTTATTCTCCAATATATACATACATATATATATATATATATATATATATATATACATATATATATATATACATATATATATATATATATATAAATATATATACATATATATATATATATATATATATATATATATATATTGGAGAATAAAACACTATGTAATAATATTTAAATAAGGTTATTCTGATTTTCAAAAATTTTTATTGTTATGTGTACAACAATCGTTTCGCTATCACAGTAGCATCATCAGAAGGTTTTCATTTTGAATAACTAATTGATTTGAAGTAAAACACTTTATTTCCGCTTATTTTTATTTTTCAACGACAACTGTTTCGTCAGTTACATATTGACTTCGTCAGGTGAGTATGGTAACTAAGCTTGTTTCCGAAATCCGTTGCTATTTATATCACAGTAAGTACAATAAGTTTTTATTGAGCACTAAAACCCAAAAAGGGTCTCTGCAAATTCCAGCTTATCTGAATATATTTAACATATAGTGTTCAATAAAATAGAAAACGGCTTTTTACTTGATAGAAGAAATATAACAAAATTTGAATATTAAAACAGATTTAATAGTTAGTCTTCTACAATTTTAATTTTAAAAAAATTTTTATTAAAAAAACTTTTAGAATTAAATTAACGTCTACAATAAGCAATAAGATTATATACGTCTATTAAATATAATCGGTGCTTATTGTAGACATTAATTTAATTCTAAAAGTTTTTTGAATAAAAATTTTTTTGAAATTAAAATTGTAGAAGACTAACAGATTAAATCTGTTTTGATATTCAAATATTGTGTTTATTTATCTCTAGGGATTCTAACAGTTTCAAGGTATAACTTTTACTCTCTATATGTAGAATTTCAAAATTATGGTTGAAAGTATGCCTTGTTTCTAGAAAATGGTTGGAATATGTAGAATTACTTTTATTATTGAGGAAACATTTCAAATGTTCAGAATTTCTATATACGAAAGTTCTTCCAGCCTGTCCTATGTAAACTTTAGAGCAATTACCGCAGGATAACTTATAAACCCCCGATTTATCATCTTTATGTGTACTGTCATTATTATTTTTAATGAATTTACTCAGGTTTGAATAGGTTTTATATGAAGTTCTTAAAACATTCATTTTTGACGTATGTAGCAATTTTCTCAGAAATACCTTTAGTGTAAAATAGAAAAAGGCTTTATACTTGATAGAAGAAATATAACAAAATTTGAATATCAAAACAGATTTAATCTGTTAATCTTCTGCAATTTTAATTTCAAAAAAATTTTTATTCAAAAAACTTTTAGAATTAAATTAATGTCTACAATAAGCACCGCTTATATTCAATAGACGTATATAATCAAAACTCAATATATAATGTCAAATGGAATAAATAAACCAACAGATATAAAAAAGTCATTAAAATTAATAAATAAATATTTAAAGAAGACCAAATTTTTGTTTCTGATCTTACCATTAAGAACACTAATTGCCTTTCAAAAACATGAACACAACTTAAGGACTTCTCAAAAAATATAATTTATTTGGAATATTTTATATATTTAAATATTCAAATAAGTGAATTCAGAAATCTCTCAAAACATGCACTATATCTTCACAAAACCATTATAATTCTGGTAATCTCTTCATCGGACCTAAATAATATTCCAAATATCAAAATCAAATAACAATCACTATATCTCACCTCACACGTGTTTAACAGGATAACTGCTTTAAACAGACTAACTTTAAAATTCAAGATAGTCTATGTTCTTAACAAAATCACAGAAAAGTGTAAGGTGTTATAAGGTTATATTTAAATCATTGACACGCCAGAATGAGATTTATTAAAGCCTAAATATAATTATATATTATATATAAAATAAAATAGAAAAAGGCTTTTTACTTGATAGAAGAAATATAACAAAACTTTGTGAAGATATAGTGCATGTTTTGAGAGATTTCTGAATGAACTTATTTGAATATTTAAATATATTAAATATTCCAAATAAATTATTTTTTTTGAGAAGTCCTCAAGTTGTATTCATTTTTTTGAAAGACAATTGTTCGTAATGGTAAGATCAGAAACAAAAATTTTGTCTCCTTTAAATATTTATTTATTAAATTTAATGACTTTTCTTATATTTGTTAGTTTATTTATTCCATTTGACATTATATATTGAGTTCTGATTATATACGTCTATTAAATATAAGCAGCGCTTATTGTAGACATTAATTTAATTCTAAAAGTTTTTTGAATAAAAATTTTTTTCAAATTAAAATTGTAGAAGACTAACAGATTAAATCTGTTTTGATATTCAAATTTTGTTATATTTCTTCTATCAAGTAAAAAGCCTTTTTCTATTTTATTTTATATATAATATAAAATTATATTTAGGCTTTAATAAATCTCATTATGGAATGTCAATGGTTTGAATATAACCTTATAACACCTTACACTTTTCTGTGATTTTGTTAAGAACATAGACTATCTTGAATTTTAAAGTTAGTCTGTTTAAAGCAATTATCCTGTTAAACACTTGTGAGGTGAGATATAGTGATAGTTATTTGATTTTGATATTTGGAAAATATTCCAAATATCACTAAATAATAATTTAGGGCCGATGAAGAGATTACCAGAGTTATAATTGTTTTGTGAAGATATAGTGCACGTTTTGAGAGATTTCTGAATTAACTTATTTGAATATTTAAATATATTAAATATTCCAAATAAATTATATTTTTTGAGGAGTCCTTAAGTTGTGTTCATCTTTTTGAAAGACAATTGTTGTTCTTAATGGTAAGATCAGAAACAAAAATTTTGTCTCCTTTAAATATTTATTTATTAATTTTAATGACTTTTTTTATATCTGTTCGTTTATTTATTCCATTTGACATTTTATATTGAGTTTTGATTTTTTGATTTTGACGTCTATTAAATATAAGCGGTGCTTATTGTAGACATTAATTTAATTCTAAAAGTTTTTTGAATGAACATTTTTTTGAAATTAAAATTGTAAAAGACTAACAGATTAAATCTGTTCTGATATTCAAATTTAAATACCTTTAGTGTATTTTAGGGAAATATATTTTAAATTTCCTTTTATATTAGGATATACCATATTTAAAGCTATTTTATTATTTTTATTCATCAACAATTTGTCTATCAACTTAGAATCATAGTCATTATTAATAGCTATTTGTTCAATCATGCGAAATATAATTTTCTCGATTCATGGGAATATAAACCAATCTATGAATCATACAATTGAATGCTGATAATTTTTGATTTAGAGGAAAGTTTGATTTATCGTGTATAATAGAATCCGTATAGGTTGGTTTGTGAACTATTGAAAAATCATGTGTATTATTTATTCGAGTAACAGTTAAATCAAGATAATTAATACAATTAATATGTTCGGTTTCCATAGTGAATGTTATTGAAGGATCTATTTCATTGATAAATAAAAAGAGTTTTTTTTAAGTCTGTACCTGTGAAGCAACAGAAAATATCGTCTACATATTTATACCAATATGAAAAAAACTAAATTCCAAGCTAAATACTCAATAAAAAATTCACTACATCTAATAAAAAAAATAGAAAATATTAACTTACCACATTATGCTAAATTCATTTCATTTGACGTCCAAAACTTATTTCCAAGTATCCCACCAAACTAAACAATCGAACTAGTAGACAATATATTAATCAACAACAGATGTAATACAATTATCAAAGGAGATATTTTTGAATGTCTAGATATTTGCACTAAACAAAATTATTCAATTTGAAAATAAAATTTATAAATCTGAAAACGGTTTGATTATGCAAAATCCCTTAAGTCCTTTATTAGTAGAAATATTCATGGACAATATTGAAACTAAAATTCACCAAAATCCCCTTAAGAAATACTTTTTATATTAGTATAGATATGTAGACGATATTTTCTGTTGCTTCACAGGTACAGACAGACCATTAAAAAAATTCTTTTTATTCATCAATGAAATACATACATCAATAAAATTCACTATGGAAACCGAACATAATAATTCTATTAATATTCTTGATTTAACTGTTACTCGAATAAATAATTCACATGATTTTTCAATATTTCACAAAACCAATCTATTCTATTATACACAATAAATCAAATCATCCTTTAAATCAAAAATTATCAGCATTAAATTGTATGATCCATAGATTAGTTAATATTCCCATGAATCGAGAAAATTATATTTCAGAACTTAACATAATTAAACAAATAGCTATTAATAATGACTATGATCCTAAGTTGATAGACAAATTGTTGATGAACAAAAATAATAAAATAGCTTTAAATATGGTGTATCCTAATATAAAAGAAAATTTTAAATACATTTCCTTAAAACACACTAAAGGTATTTCTGAGAAAATTGCTACATACCTCAAAAATAAATATAATTTAAGAACTTCATTTAAAACCAATTCAAACTTGAGTGAATTTATTAAAAATAATAAAGGCTGTACACATAAAGTTGATAAATCGGGGGTTTATAAGTTAACCTGCGTTGATTGTCCTAAAGTTCACATAGGACAGACTGGAAGAACTTTCCGACATAGAATTTATGAACATTCGAAGAGTTTCCTCAATAATAAAAGAAATTCTACATATTCCAACCATTTGTTAGAAACAGGACATACTTCCAAAGTTAATTTTGAAATTCTACATATAGAGAGTAAAAGTTATGCTTTAAATCTGTTAGAATCCCTAGAGATAAATAAACATAATAAAATTGGAAATTACTTAACGAACAAATAAATTTAAATAACTCACCTCTGTTAAATATATTCAGATGAGCTGGAATTTGCAGACACCCTTTTTTGGGCTCAATAAAAATTTATTATACTTACTGTAATATAAATAGCAATGAATTTCGAAAACAAGCTGAGTTATTGAAAATGTAGACCTGCCTGAAGATGCTACTGTGATGAAGAAACGATTGTTGTAAAGATAACAATAAAAATTTGTGAAAATCAGAATAACCTTTTTTAAATATTATTTAATACGGATTTTCACCAAGTGAAAACTGATGGTTTGTAAAGTATTTTCAAAGACTCAATTATTTCCAAATGATAATATGTAAATGAGTGAAAAACTAAAATATGATTATTATATATATGATCAAATGATAAAGAGGGGATTTTTACTTCAAATAAGGATATACAATATCTTAAATATCAAACAGATTAATTTTGCTAACCTCACTACAAGTTTTTATTTTATAAAAAAATTTCCTCAAAAACTTTTTGAAACTAAATTGAATAAATATCTCAGAAAACACACTTTCAATTCAGTAGACATATAGAATTAACACTCATAACAGAGCACCAAAAGGAATAAAAGATTCTAAAGAAAATATAGAATATTAATTAAAAATTAAAATTTTATGATACATTGATAGGAAACAGACGTTTGTATCCTTCAATTGATATTTTTAATTAGTATTCGATATTTTCTTAAAATTCTTTTACTCCTTCTGTTGCTCTGTAATGAGTGTTAATTCTATATGTCTACTACACTGAAAATATGTGACATTTATTTATTTCAATTTTAAAAAGTTTTCAGAAAAATTTTCTTCAAAATTAAAATTTTTGGTGCGGTTAGCGGAATTAATCCGTTTGACATTTAAAAGACGTCTATATTCGAATTTTCCCATCATTTACCTGACGTAAGAAGCTCGGAAAATTTTCCAAACGATTATGATCGGTTATAAGGTTATTTTTCCGTGAAGTTTCCGGAACTTCTGTAAAGCCATAAATATCAGGTCGGAAGGAAGTTCAACGACGTTCCTGCATTAAACGAACTCGTGAACTCATTCAGCCCGACCTTATACAAACTAACAGAAGCTGCCTTATCTTCAATTACAAGAATGTTGTTAGAACTTTTAACATGCAATTTTCCTTGGAATTATCACTTGATATTTCCCTGCCTCACTGTTTCAGGCTGCGAGCGGGAAATCGGGAAAATTTCAACAGCCGACGTCGCTTGTCTTAACGTTGTAATTCTTGGATGCAACAGATATAGAGTGTGACCGATGCTTCAATTATAACGATAATTGATAGCTTCGCCGGGTATCTTTTCAGAAAATTCGATATTTTTCACGAAACGAACAAATGAGATTTGGCTTTATTTATATGGAGATTACAGAAGTTACTCAGTAGAATTCGCGAATAAAATAATAATAATATAACAGCAATATCATATACACCGTTGTTTTCTACTTATTGCATGATCAACATCTATTACAGATGTAATAAAGTCATTGCGTTGTGTATGTTAACGTATATTCAAATAATTAAAAATAAAATAATAAGAAGAGGATATTTACTTGATAGAAGGATTATTACAAAATTTAAACATCAGAACAGATTTATTCTGTTAACATCCTACAAATTTTGATTTCGAAAAATTTTATTCAAAAACTTTTAGAATTAAATTAATGTTTTATAAGCACTGCTTAAATTTACTAGACAATGAAAACTCATTATATGATATCAAATGGAATAAAAAAACCCAACGAAATATCAATTATACAAATTAGTTTTGAAGAAGTTCTCAAAATTATGTTTTGCATTTTTGAATAAGTTTTGGTTTTTATAAGTTAAAGATCAGAAACAAAATTTTGTCTCCTTCAAGTATTTATTTAGTAATTTTAATTCATAATTTATATTTCCTTGGGTTTTTTATTCTATTTGATATTATATAATGAGTTTTGATTTTATACAGATGTCGACGTCAAGCCGGAATCGGGTAACAGGTTAAATCATAATAGTTATCAGAACAGTATAAAAGAAAATCTAAGTCCTGTTTTCTTCAAATTATATTGCACTTTCTTTTATTCAATAAAATGCACTCCCAGTAATGACTTTTGAACTCCCGTTGCTACAATTTTTACTTTTTTAAAATTTTATTTTTCCTATGTTATCTGTAATCTTAAATTCTCAGCAATTGCGCCAGCTTGATAAATAATGTCACTTTTTGCCGAACCAAGTATTCAAAATTGAAATTTCGCCCAGTTTCAATTGACTGTACTGAAAAAATTGTACTACATCAGTTTGTCAAGTTACTTCAAAAGTTAGCACATTTAATATTGTGCTAAAGTCAGTCACCGCGTTTAGTTGATTATATTGAACTCCTTACCATTATCGATTATTAAGGATAGTTAAGCCCTAATTAATGATTTTGAAATCTGGGAACATCTCATTAGAGTGGTATCATTCCGATTTCGAGATTAACACCGCAGTTACACCTGTTATATATTATAACACGGCACGTATCAATAAGTAAATAAACATAAACTGCTGAAAAACGTGAAGAGTGGAATCTCCGGATTGCACCAATATTCCAATACTATCTAAGGGGGACCACACACTGTTGTTGGAGTGACTCGAAAGATGCCGGAATTATCTAGCCAAGCAATTCTTGATGAAATAGCGAAAACTAAGGTAGAAATAAAAAACTTTATTGAAGCAAGTGAGGCACGCCTATCTTTGAAGATTGAAGAAGTTAAGAATAGAGTGGCTGAGTTGGAGAGGGAGAATGAAAATCTGAAGGACGAACTGGAATACCTAAGAAGGGAGCAAATTAAGGAAAATTTAGTAATTTTTGGACTTAAGAAAAAACAGGAAGAGGTAACTCCTGCAATTATATGTTCTGAGCTTAAAGTGTTGCTCGATGTGGATCTGAGTGAAAGGGATTTGAGAGATTGTTACCTTCTAGGAAGATCGGAATCGTGTCCCATAAAGGTTAAGTTCACCTCGACCCTTACAAAGAAATTGGTTCTTAAAAATTGTTCCAAGTTGAGGGGGACAAAGATTTCTGTTTCACATGATTTAACCCGTAAGCAAAGAAGGGAGCATAAAGTACTCAAGAAACACTTGCTATTGGTCAGGCAGGAGGAAAAATACAAGAACTGCTACATCCGGGGAAATAGACTCTATGTTGATGGAATATCCTATGAAGCGGACGATTTGGAGAGAGGACAATTGGTACCTGATAAACCTAGCAGTGCTCCAGCTGCCCCAACGGTGATTTCTGGAGCACCGAGACCTTTGAAGCCCTCAACAGAGGTGACGAAACAGGCTGGTAGTGCAGGAATAGTGAATATTCGGAAGAACCTAGTATCTGAGATTGAAGCGAATAAACCAAGGACACGTTCTTTTAGGAAATAGGTCTGAAACTTTGTGTTCTTTTATTTTAGTATTTAGTTTGTTTAATTTTGTGGTCCAATTGTATGTTTCATACTTTAGTGTAAGTAAGTTTTTAGGATAGATGAATCCTTTCATTGATGATTTTACAGGTAGCTATTATGAAACCATAAGAGTGGGATCGGTCGGTGAGCTGAATGTAGTTTTGCAGAGACAAGAGCAGAATTTTTCCATATATCACCTAAATATTAGAAGCATACATAAAAACTTCATTCATTTGGAGGCGCTTCTGTCTCAGGTCGAATCGCTTCCCAGTTGCATCGTTCTGACAGAAACCTGGAAAATTGAAGTCAAATCATTCTATTCAATTGAAGGTTATGAATTATTAACAACAGAAAACAGGTTGAATCAGAATGATGGGATTGCGGTTTATATAAAGAGGGACTTTTGCTTTTCTTGCTCGGATATAAGGATAGGGCCCGCGAATGCTCTTAGTTTGGTTGTTGAAGTGGGTGCTGTTAAGATATGTGTAGTCGCTGTGTACAGGTCTCCAGCAACAAATGCATTCGATTTTGTCGATGGACTGTCCGAGTTTTTGAGGAATCTACCTTTCAGCTGTTGCGAGCATGCGTATATAGTGGGAGATATGAATGTAGACATTTTACAGAGCAGCACTGAGGCAGACAGCTACCAAAATGTCCTTTACGAAAGCGGATTCATTTCGCTTGTAAACGGAATCACGCGAGAAACAGAATTTTCTAGAACCTGTATCGACCATATATTCGCTCGTAGTAAGAACAAAGATTTTGAATACAAAGTCGATTGTACTAGAAACACTTATCACAGATCATTATACTACCATAGCATCGACTAAATTACGGAACGAAAAACGGTTAACATCAGATAATAGTACTCGGAGCGTGTATGAGAGACTTAACCGGGGAGTGCTGTTGAACGGTCTGAAGGAGACGGATTGGAATTGTGTTCTGGCGTGTGATAGTGCAGAAACTGCATCGGGGGTATTTTTTGATCAAATTCGTAAAATTGTAACTAGGGCCACTTCGATGGTAAAATTAACCGAGCGGAGAAGGAGAAAACCGTGGATGACGCAGGGTCTCGTAACGTCTATAAGAACCCGGGACAGACTTTACAAAAGGTGCCTTATTAAACCAAATGACGCAACTTGCAGGAGAATATTTAAAGACTATCGAAATATGCTTAACAGGCTGTTGAAAAGTGCAAAGAGCTTATATTTTAGCACTAAAATTGAAGAAAATACTGGTAATTCCAAAAAAATCTGGGAAGTTCTTAATGAGTTCACGGGAAAGTATTCAGGAGAGAAAGGCGCAGTAAAGAAGATAAAGTTAGAAAATGATGAGGTAATAACAAATGTACAGGAAATCGCTGATAATTTCAATTATTATTATTCGAATGTAGGTCCAAGTCTGCTCTCAAAACTGGGGAATATACCGAAAAGAGACTTTACGAATAACAAACATGAAATGCACTCTATGTACCTAAAGCCAACGTGTACCGAGGAAATTTCAGACTTAATATCCTCACTCAAGTGTAGTAGATCGGCGGGGCCTGACGGGATTAAGAGTGAAACGGTTAAACTAATGAAAGATCATATATTGGAACCATTGTGTCATGTTTTTGACCTTTGTTTGTGTCAGGGCTTTGTACCAGACATGTTTAAAACAGCGTATATTGTTCCTGTACATAAGGGGGGTGACAAAGATAATATGTCCAACTATAGACCTATTTCCCTCACATCGACATTTTCAAAGATGTTTGAAACCTTGATTAAAACGCGTCTGACAGAATATCTTGACCAACATGAAATAATCTCGGAAAAACAATTCGGTTTCAGAGCAAATCGCGGAACTCAGGATGCCATAGCATGCCTCACCGACTTCGTTTATGGGTGCGTAGATAACAGGAAGCCATGTCTGGGTGTTTTTGTGGATTTGGAGAAGGCATTCGATACGGTTAGTCATGAGTTAGTGTTGGAGAGGCTGGAGCACCTAGGTATGCGGGGAGTTGTTCTTCAGCTATTTCGGAATTTCCTGACTGATCGTAAGCAAATGGTGAGAATAAATGATAGGATAAGTTCTCCCAGGGAAGTAAGATGCGGTATTCCACAGGGTACTGTTCTCGGGCCGGTGTTGTTCGTAGTTTACTTGAATAGTTTGCTCACCTCGAACTCCTCTGGTGTGGTTTTTTCGTTTGCGGATGACACGTTCTTTTTATATCATGCGGACTCCTGGACCGAGGTTAGACAAAAGGCGGAGGATGATTTAAATAGAGTGAATGACTGGTTTAGAGATAACTTGTTGGTTGTTAACGTAGCAAAGACGAAAGTTTTGCCGTTTACGTCTAATAGTGCAACTATGCCGCCCTACGATCATATATGCTTCGATGGAAAACGCGTCAGTTTTGTGGATAACGTTCGTTATTTGGGAATTCAAATCGACTCATATTTGAGATGGGATGTTCATGTTGTAAACCTCAAGAAAAAAATACGTTCTCTACTGTTCAGGTTCTACCAGATCCGCTATGTGCTGCCACTATCAGGACTTAAGGTTGTATATTGTGCTTTGGCGGAGTCGCTTTTGGGCTATGGAATTATTGGATGGGGTGGGGTTAGAAGAACATTACTCGAGCCCCTGATGGTTATACAGAAGAAATTATTAAAGATCATTTCATTCAGGCCACCCACGTATGACTCTGACCGATTGTATAGTGAATTGAATATTTTGGATATACGTCAGATATTCGTGAGAGCGATGATAATATTTGTAAATAAGAATGGTTCTTACCTGAATGAGCTGGAACGCCCATACAATACGCGTGGAAGTTCAAAGCGTCCTGTTTTCGCTCCAAGAGCGAACAAATCTATTGGACAACGTTCGTTCGCCTATATAGCCCCAAGAATACATAATATTCTGCCTGACTACTTGCGAGAGACGAGATCAAAGTATGCTTTCAAAATGTCCTTAAAAAAATGGTTACTGCAAAATGAAAGGTCCTTTTATCACTCACTGATTGACCCACAATAGCTTTAAGAGTATTTTTTTTCAGAAATGTTGTCGTTGTTTTGGTGTTATTTTAGCTTCCTGTTTTCTATTTTACCACAGACAGTCAAACTTTGTGGTTGTGTATTCGCAATGATTTGTTGATGTTTTAGTATTATTTTAGTTTCATGATTTATTTTTTACCACAGACAGTCATTAGACTTTGTGGTTGTGTATTCGCAATGACTTCTTTATATTTATTTTATTGTTTATATATATATATATTTTAAGTGTGTCTATTTTTGCGAATAAATTATTATTATTATTATTATTATTATTATTATTATTATTATTATTTAATAAGAATTCTAAAGTGCAATAATACTAACTACATTATTTTTCAGATTGGACAAAAAAGATTTTTCTTAAAGAAATTTAGTTTCGTTTTATGACAAGATTTAATAAACTCACAAAAGATGTTCAAACTGACCTCCTTCAATACATGCACGACATCTTTTTAAAAAAGATCGGGATATCAGACGGGCGAATCTTCTGTTATTGACGAATTGCATTACTTCCCTAATTCTCTCCCGAAGCTCAGCTACATTTTCAATTTGTTTTAAATAAATTTTTTCCTTCACTGCTCCCCAGTAAAAAAAATCTAAGGTATTGAAATCAGGTCAACGGGCTGGCCAAGAAATTGTACCAGATCGCCCCATCAATCTGCCCGGATATTCTTCATTTAAATATTCTCTAACTGAGAGGGTATAGCCGCCATCTTGCTGAAACCATATTTCTCTGAAAATACTAAGTGGCACGTCTTCAAGTAAATTTGGCAACTGATTTCGTAAAATATCTACATAAATGTCAACATTTAAAACCTCTTGCGACTCAAGAGGTTCTATGACTCTTCCGTTGAAAATTCCAGTCCACATGTTTACTTTAAAACGATATTGAGATCTAGCTTGTCTCATAAAATTCGGATTTTCTACGTGGCGCTCGTGTAAATTGTGTAGATTCATGTAACCATCTTTTTTAAATGTTGCTTCATCCGACCACAAATTTTTTTCTAAGAATTGTGAGTCTTCCCGGTTCTTTTGTAGCATGTTTGGCACGCAACCCGAGGTTTATGATCCCGAGGTAACAGAGCTTGTACTCGCAGTACATGATATGAGTGAAACTTAGGTTTTTTCAATAGTGGGTGAGGTGAGCTATACTTTTGGTCATTCCTGTGCTCCGCTGAATTTCACGTAGTGAAGTACTTGGATCTTCCTCAACTGCTTAAAGCACAATATCCATCAGCATAAGGGTATCTCTCGCGATATATTATCTAAGCTGCACCAGCGTTACATCTGCATTTCCTATAAATGAGGTGCATGTTTGCATATTCCTGTGTGGTATACACAGATATGATGGCAATACACAATCACACGTTAGTCCAGGTAAAATCAAAGTTCGCCGTAAAGAGATGAAAATTAAGCAAATCAAAAGCAAACAAATCTAATAAACGAAGCCAAAAGTCGAAAGTACACAAATAACACTATCAAATATGAAAAGATGCGCAGTAGACCACGGGGCGTAGCGTACTGATCTGTATTGCGTTAACGTGTGCCAATATCAAATAGTGGCGTCCCTATCTGTCTCACTCACACTTTAAGGAGGGATTCCCCCCATCTCATTCAAACCAGATTTTTAAAGTATTGGATGCACTAGAATCATTTTTAGAAAGTTCGAAGAAATTGTTTGAAACTGTGTTTCTTTAAGAAACGTTTTTTGTTACTGATCTCAGAAATAATGTAGTAAGTACCATTTTAGATTCTCTATTAAATGCGCTAACTTTTAAAGTAATTTTCCAAACTGATTTAGTACAGTTTTTTTTCAGTAAAGTAAGTAAAATTTGAAGAAAGTAGAAAATTGTACCAACAGGAGTTCAAAAATCATGACAAGGTGTACAGTATCTCGAATAATAAAAAATGCAATATAATTTGAAAAGTACACGACTTAGATTTTTCAAAATATTTTTCTGATGACATCTATTACTCAAATTTATGATAGATTGGGCCGTTGCTTGGTAGAAATCAGTTGTAATTGTCATTATAAAATAAAACACTTGTTTACATTTTCTACTTTATTTTTGGTATTGACGTACGTTTCGTCTTTGCTTGAAAGACTTCATCAGAATACGAAGTAACAGTTGTTGTACAATGAATTTATAAGATTTTTTACAGAAGGTGTACATGTGTTTTTAATTGTTCGTCGGGTTGGTTTTCTCAAAGAATATTCCCTTCAGAATCCTGTTCACTCGATCCCTTGTAAATATTGAATAGAGGGGTGTAATAAAAATCTATTTGTTCATTTACTAGGTTATTGCTATTTTTATGTTTATTTATTTCGTAAATTTCCCATAAGTTCAATTTTAGACCTCTATTTTCAACATGTAGAATTTTGTGGAAGAATGGTTATTTTCAAGAAGGTGTTTAGCATAATGTGAATCTTTTTCATTTTTATCGAAACTTCTTTTATGTTCTGTTAGGCGTGTACCGAAATTTCTACCTGTTCTACCAATATAAATCTTTGGGCAATCTGGGCAAGTGAGTTTGTATACACCTGATAATTGAAGTTTATCCATACTGTTTTTATTGTTTTTGATGTATTTGCTTCAATTATCAGGTGTATACAAACTCACTTGCCCAGATTGCCCAAAGATTTATATTGGTAGAACAGGTAGAAATTTCGGTACACGCCTAACAGAACATAAAAGAAGTTTCGATAAAAATGAAAAAGATTCACATTATGCTAAACACCTTCTTGAAAATAACCATTCTTCCACAAAATTCTACATGTTGAAAATAGAGGTCTAAAATTGAACTTATGGGAAATTTACGAAATAAATAAACATAAAAAAAGCAATAACCTAGTAAATGAACAAATAGATTTTTATTACACCCCTCTATTCAATATTTACAAGGGATCGAGTGAACACGATTCTGAAGGGAATATTCTTTGAGAAAACCAACCCGACGAACAATTAAAAACACATGTACACCTTCTGTAAAAAATCTTATAAATTCATTGTACAACAACTGTTACTTCTTATTCTGATGAAGTCTTTCAAGCAAAGACGAAACGTACGTCAATACCAAAAATAAAGTAGAAAATGTAAACAAGTGTTTTATTTTATAATGACAATCTATTACTCAGCCTGTTACCTGATTCCGGTTTGACGTCGACTTCTAGGACAGCCTGTTTAGCTACTAAATTTAAGGAGTGCTTATAAGACATTAATGTAATTCTAAAGGTTTTTGAATAAAAAATTTTTATATTGAAATTTGTAGGAGGCTAATAGAAGAAATCTGTTTTGATGTTTAAATTTTTCAATTAATTAACGTTTCAATGCAACATTTGGGAAGTTTTCTGGGTGAGTCTTATACAGGGTGTTTCCAAATTAGACGTGAACCTTAGAGGAGGTTTTAGTATCACTCATTTGCCGTCATTTGAGCCATATTTATTGATAACCGAAAATCAACAGTTTCCGACATAATTGAGTTCTTGTGTTTTTTGAAAAATTTCTCACCTTACTACATTTTTCATCAATTTTCTCTACGTTGACCAAGTTTGATTATAATTTTGGATTCTTTTCATCAGAAAAGTATTGCTTTGTATCAAAAAATCGAAACTATGCTGTATCAGTTGTTAAAAAATAATAAGTATGATTTGAAATTTGGTATATGAATAATAGTAAATTTCTTATATCAATTTGCCTGTAACCTTCGAATTCCACAAATTAATTATGACAAAATTATTTTAAAATCTTGCCAAATTCCTCCTTCATTTCCAAAAAAAATTTTCGTTAGAACGCAGAAATTAGTTCCGTTTCAGCCGATTTTTATTTGAAAAGGGATAGAAGCGAAGAAAGAAGAGTAACGAATTAAATATTTTTGTATTGCAATTAAATAATTTTTTAGGGAATAAAGAAGGAATTTGGCAATTTTTTAAAATAATTCTGTCATCGTAAATTGTGAATTCGAAAGTTGCAGACAAATTGATATCAGAAATTGTTTTCTTTTCTTCGAATATCAACTTTCAAATCATACTGATTCTTTTTCAACATCTAATACAGGATAGTTTTGCTTTTTTTATACATATCATATACTCTTCTGATGAAAATTATCTAAAATTATAATCAAATTTGGTCAACGTTGAAAAAATTGACGAAAAATGAAGTAAACTCAGAAATCTTTCAAAAATCACAATAACTCAAATATCTCGTAAATTGTTAATTTTTGGTTATCAATAAATATGGCTCAAACGACAGCAAATGAGTCATACTAACACGTCCTCCAACTTCCACTTCTGATTTGGAAACACCCTGTATAGTGAACAGGGACTGTAAGGATCAATTCAATTAAAAAAAATAAACATTCGTGTGAAATTTGTAGAGCTTTTTACTCAATTTTATTTTTTTTCAACGCTCACTTCTAAGCGAGAGAAGAGAGTTCTTAATTCAAATACCGCGCAGTGTCCATAAAAATCACATGAATATTACATGTACGTGAAAAGTTGTTCAATCTCTATAATACCCCCATCTCCAAAATGAACCAGGGAGTTTCCCAAGTTCGCGAGACGAAACAGATTAAACGTCTTGTTAATTCTGGAGGCCCTCCAAATCGGGTTACTCTTTCAAATGGAGGGAGTCTCTGGGTAATGAAATTCACTAGAAGCGTAGCTTCAAGTTGCAGTCAGTTAACTTCGTTATTCGATAAAACTAAAATCTTCGAGCGTTAAAACTACAAACTCGCTCTGCTTAGATGAGAGTGGCAAGTTTCCGCAAGAGTAACGTGAAATTTTTATGTTAACTAGTGTTGGAAGGAATTCTTAATTAGGCTCCCGAACGCCCTTGTACAATGTGGTACCGTGGAGTTTGGAAAATCGTTTGCAAAAAGTTCACTTGTTAAAATAACCGTAATGATCTAAATATATCCTACAAATGTACAAATCATTCCTTTTGTTTTATTATTTGTAACCAAACCAAAAAATATAGTCTATAAAGTATCCGGAATTTATTATTTTTCATAATTTTAATATACTTCTATTTTGGAACATTCTAAGACAAAAGTAATGTATAATTTAGGTTGTGTGTTACAGATTTCTTCTGTAGACCTTCTACAAATTTTAATTTAAAAAAAATGTGTATTCAAAAATTTTTAAAATTAACCGTGTCAATTTAGTAGACATATAGAATTAATACTTATTACACAGTACCAAAGGTAATAAAAGAAATGCAGATTGTCTATTAAAAATTATTAAATAAAACTTGAAGAGTACAAACATTTGTTTTATTCCTTGTTTTTATGAAAACTAAATTCCCTTGCAAAAATGCAAAACATAAGATATCTTTGTTAATTATTTTAATTTTTTTTAATATGAAGTGGAGCTAAAGATTTTCGTTGTTATAATTCTAAATTATGTTTCAGGGATGTTCTACATGTTTTAGGATTTTTTTTAAGGAACTCATTTTGAGCAAGTTATTTTCGAAGAAACTCTTGAGATTATGTTTTGCATTTTTGAAAGGGAATTTAGTTTTCATAGAAACAAGGAATGAAACAAAATTTTGTTCTGTTGAAGAATTTATTTGATAATTTTCAATTGACAATTTGTATTTCTTTGAATTTCTTTCATTTCCTTTGTTACCGTGTAACAAGTATTAATTCTATATGTCTACTAAATTGACACGGTGTGTTAATAATAATAATAATAATAATAATAATACTTCTTTATTTCAAATAAGGTTTACAGATAAGATGCTCACCTGAAGTGAAATAGTGTCTAAATAAAATTAATTGGTTAGCTCTCTAATGTGACATTAAAAAAATCTCCTAGCTCATAAGGCTCAAGTTTTATAATCAAGTATTTTACTCTGTTTTTGAAGATTCTTAAATTATTCATGTTCTTAATGTTAAATCTATGATTGTTTCGGTCTTTATTGACGGAAATTCATCTTGAAAATATGAATAAAAACAATATTCAAATTTCCGCTAATATTTTATTGACACTACGATCGTTACGTCATACCATGACTTCTTCAGGTGAGTATTACAAGATACTTGTATCTTGTAATACTCATGCTTGGGTAGATTTTCCTTTCAGTGTTGTGTGTTACCGAAAAAAACACAACTACTCAGGAATTCTGTGATTGTGGAGCACATTATCAGTTCGAATATTTTTGAAAAACTTGGCAGAATACTGATAGGTCTGTAGTTTTCTAGGATTTCCTTTATTTAATATGGGTTTGATGATCGCTATTTTCAATTGTTCCGGGAACTTGCCTTGTTTGAACGACTGGTTTACCAGGTGTGCTAGGACGCCATTTATTTCAGGTAGGGCTAGTTTAATAAGACTTGTGGGTATTTCGTCTATTCCACTGTTTATTTTTGAGTATTTTCCCTACTTCCAAAATCTCTGTAGGATTTGTTATTTTAAGATAGATAGATCTGTCGTTTGGTGTAAGGTTGCATTTTGGTTGAGGATGTATCGGTGAGCTGATTTTGTTGAAATAGTTATTGAATTTTTGTGCTATTTCCTTGGGATTACCTTCTACACCACATTCCTCTGTGTTGCCTTCCCCTTATTTCATTACATATTGACCATATTGTCTTATTCTTATTATCTGATTTCCTGATTCTTTCTTCAAATGTTTGGGTTTTGTATTGCCAAATTAATTGGTCATAGTCCTTTTTTGTTTTGTCATAAAGTTCTCTATATTTGACGTTACACCTGCTCATCAATAGTAAAATATCTAGCTGCTTTTTGCATTTGTTTATATCTGTGTTTGATGGTATTTGCCTATTCCTTTTTTGTTTAAACTTCTTCATTGGGAAACATTTATTTAGGATAGATTGAAAGGTTCTCAGAGAAGTCTACCACTTTGAATCAACGTTGCTATCTCTATCCTCCTTGAATATAAATGACGAAATTTGAATATCAAAACAGATTTAATCTGTTGTCTTCTACAATTTAAATTTCAAAAAATTCTTTGAAGAAACTTTAAGAATTAAATTTATGTCTTTATAAGCACTGCTCATAGTTAATAGACGTATAAAGTCAAAATTCGTCACACAATGTCAAATGGAATTAAGAAAAACCAACGAATATAAATTGTCAATTGAAATTAAAATATAAATAAGCAAACATTTTTTGTTTCGTTCCAGGCATGCGTAATGAACTCTTCAGATAAACTTACGAAGCCCTGTTTGTTACAAAATGTATTGTTTTCTGATTGTATATTAATGAAAAATAACTCTTTCTCAAAAATATAAAACATAATTTCAAGAACTTCTCAAATACTAATTTACTTGAAATATTCAATATATTTAAATAAATTACTTCAAAAAATCTCAAAACATGTAGCACATCCTCAAGAAATAATTAAAGTTACGATAAGATCAGTTCAACTTTACATATAAATAAATAATAAAATCAATTAAACAATGTATAGACTTACCAGTGCCACATTAGAAATACGATCGTATTTCTAATATAATTTATATTAATTATATATATATATATATATATATATATATATATATATAGATATATATATATATATATATATATAAGGAATATGAAAAAAGGAAAATTAAAGTGGTTTAGAAAAAACACACATACAATCAAAATCATACATTTTCAGTCAAACCTTTCATTAATATGAAGGTCAACATAATTAGAGAAATGAAAGGATGGATCAATGAAATAAGCGTCGAGTCATTCAAAAAAGAAGGACCCAAATACAATATATTATACATTATGCAACTTATCCAAATATTGAAAACATAACAATGACATTAAAAAATATATTCAAGAATAAAAGTGTGAAAATTGCAGTATATAACCAAACAACCGAGGGAACATTATGCAGCAAGATGAAAGAACCAATCTCAATACCATTAAAAAGTAGTGTGATATATCAGGTGGAATGTAGAAGCTGTGAACATAGGTATATTTGACATACTTCACAATGGGTAAAAAGTAGGATGGCGCTCCACAAAACAGATATCACCAAATATAAGGAAATATAATCTTTAGCTACTCACGCCTTCAACCTCTATCATCAAGTGAACTTTGAAGGTGTGAAGGTGTTAAAAACAGAACAAAATTACCACAAGAGACTCGTATACGAAATGATCCACATAAATCGGAACGATGATGTCACAAATAATAAAACAGGCACGAATAAATTGAACAGAACTAACCGACGGGGAGGTTTTACTGTGGATTTGGTGAGACTGGAAAGGAATAATTTTTTATGAGTTGTTTTCATATGGCCAAACATTTCATTCCTATCTAATCTGTCAACAAATGGTCCGTTTGGAGCTTGCGATTGACCTGAAACGGTCAGAATTGACCAACAGAAGAGATTTTGTGTTCCATCAGGAGAACGCCAGGCCACACACGTCTGTAGTGACTCGCCAGAAACTCCGAGGGCTTGGTTGGGAAGTTTTAATGTATCCATCATATAGTCCGGACCTAGCACCAAGTGATTACGATTTATATAATATATAATCGTACATATTATGTACGTGTACCTTTCTATTATTTGCAATAAGTGGATTTTCTGTGGCAGCACGTGTAAATAATAAATCATTTTCTATAATTTAGTGTCTGATTGCATCAAGTGTATAATTGTTATTATTATAATGATTTGGCGTTTTTCTCTTCATGACAGTATTTAAACTATATTTATCTAAATTGAAATTTTGATAGTTTATCAAATCGGTTAAAATTATGAATTTCCGTTACGTAAAAATTGAAAGAATCCAAAGTTATTTTATTATATTGAATGGAGTAGTCCGTTACTTTGTGATAGTTCATTTTAATGGAATGAAATAAGGAATTACTTTGTTTTCTATCACTTTTTATTATAACTGATATACAGTGACTCGAGTTTCGTAGTGTTTACTACATTTTCAAACTGAACGAACAAATTAGATCTCAACTATGATATATGGGGATTGTAGGCTTCGGCAGAGCTTCGAAGAGAGGGGTTTTCCAAAGTTCCGTCTGTTCGTTAAGTAGTTTTATTATTGGTACGTGCTTTTTATATTTTTCAATTTCTATGGATTCCAGGATGTCAAGTTTTTTCCCTTTCGCTTCCACGTGCAAGATAACAAGGTTGTTCAATTCTGGGAAGGTGTGATCTGTAGTGAAGAAATGGTTCGCAAAATTGGAATTATTCTTCCGGTTCCTAAAAGCAGATTCATGCTCTTTGTACCTTTTTATGGAAAGGTCGGCCCGTAAGACCTATATAAACACTATTACACTCTTGACAACTTAATTTATAGACTCCAGAATTATTCAGTCGAGAGTCAAGTGTCAAGACCTTTCCATAAAAGGTACAAAGAGCATGAATCTGCTTTTAGGAACCGGAAGAATAATTCCAGTTTTGCGAACCATTTCTTCACTACAGATCAAACCTTCCCAGAATTGAACAACCTTGTTATCTTGCACGTGGAAGCGAAAGGGAAAAAAACTTGACATCCTGGAATCCATAGAAATTGAAAAATATAAAAAGCACGTACCAATAATAAAACTACTTAACGAACAGACGGAACTTTGGAAAACCCCTCTCTTCGAAGCTCTGCCGAAGCCTACAATCCCCATATATAATAGTTGAGATCTAATTTGTTCGTTCAGTTTGAAAATGTAGTAAACACTACGAAACTCGAGTCACTGTATATCAGTTATAATAAAAAGTGATAGAAAACAAAGTAATTCCTTATTTCATTCCATTATTTTATTATTACTAATCATTATAATAATATTCGTGGGAGTTCAGAACAAACTTACATAAAAGTTTAGAATCATTTATTCATAAAAACATAACATAGCAAAACTAAAATTATATACAATTTCCTGAAGTTTACAAAATAATTAATAAGATAATACATAGTTGAACTTTGTAGACTGTGTCATCGAATATGTATTCTACTCTGTGTTTAATCCTGTGTTCAAGTATCTATTTGACTCTGTGTTGAACTTTGTGTATTTGATTGATTATTCCTCACAGGTATCCAATCGCTATTGAAATATTTATTCAATAGAACATACTTCGTTTTGTTATATTTGAATTCAGAAATTCTGGGTGGCAATAAATTTACTGCAGGTTTTAAGTCATGTACTAAAGGCTTTGCTGATGTGTCGTCTCCAACAATCGAGCTGTAAGTTTGTATAATTTTAAATAAAGATGGCTGCTTTAAGCTCTTCAGAATTTTTTCGCAACATAGCACAGGCAATCGATAACCGAGCACTGTAGGCAGACGATACACACATTCATCGAATAAGACTCGTTTGCGACAAGCCCATCGACATTTTCTTCTTAACTTTTCACCATATAATGGGAATTTGTTAAAATCTTCGAATTGGACCACACGATGCATTACTTCTGGATTTTTGAAATATTCAGCTATTGTGTCAATATCGGATATCGCAAAATCCCATAGTGACTTTCCAAAATCTTCAATGTGAGTGCTCTTCAGCAGCTGAATTTCACTATATAACCCTATCTTGTATTTTGGCCAAAATTTTCTGCATGAGTTTAATCCCTTCAGTAGTTCAGAGCACTCAGTAGTTGCACATGTTGGATATTTGGATATCCTAAGGTGCATATGGTTTATTACGGAAAGGTGTGAATTTGAATCACAGTATTTAATCACGTCCAAGTTTTCGAGTCCTTTTATATCCATTCCGTTGTCCAATAAACTCTCCAGGCAATCGATTTTTTTCCTTCCTTCGATGAGACCTAATTCATGCAGCATATCATTGTAGCTTAGGTGACGATAATAACAACTCCCAACATGGAACCAAAGAATCATTTCTTTCAAGGGCGTAACACCACTTTTGCTTGGCATGTTGATATCTGCCCCTGCGTCAATTAAGAGCCAATAATACACTACATGGTGGACTTTGCTTTTGATTAGACATAATAATGGTGTGAGGCCTTCTTCATTCCATGTATTTGTTTCGGCTCCATATTTCACTAAAACCTCCAACATGTCATATTTCTTAACCTCGACTGCCCTACTTGCTGCTAGGTGCAGAGGTGTATTTCCAAGATTGTCAACAGAGTTAACATCTGCACCATGTTTTAAAAGTTCATCCATAATTTTCGGACAACCATATCTTACTGCGTAATGAAGCGGCATACAATAATTTTCATATGAATAGTTTAGTATATCAGCGAACATGTTTAAAAACTTTTGTAGAACTTTTACCCAACCATGTTTTACGATAATACTGAAAATTACTATAATATCTCTGTTCAAGGGAACTGCTTTATCTGAAAATAATCATTATATAAGAAATAAATAATGAGAAGAAATGAAATATTTATCAGGGTTTGCTTTTTTTCTACCTATTTTCTGAAGTTATTTAATAGATTGTATGAAATTAATAGATTTTATATCCTTACATGAATCTGTCTTCACGAATTTCATCTACGAACTAATTATTCAAATATTTTAATATTAGCCTTCTACATATTTAATATCAAAAAATTATATTTAACAATTATAACTTCTAAAATTTATTAAAATAATGTCATATCAAATGACATATAAAATAAACATTTATTATAAGACATCCAAATGGTATAACAAAATCCAATAAATAAAAATTGTTAACCAAAATCCTATAAATTAAATAAAAAAATTTTGAATAGACAAAATTTTGTTTCTGCTGATCAATCTTATGAAAACAAATATCTTTCAAAAATGTCTAACAATCTTAAGAATTTCATCATAAAACTATCTTACTCACAATATTCAATATTATTGGATATCTAACTAAGTAACTTTATATAAAAACTAAAGATATGTAAAAACATTACTGAAAAACAAGGTTTAGGAGAGACTTTGCTTCGTCAGCATTCAAATAATTCATATTCAATAAATATAACATCAATCAACAACAAATATTTACTTACCCTTGAACCATTTAGAAAACTTCTGGCAAACTGAAAAATCTTTAAATGTAGTGTAACGGTTAACTATATATAAATATTTCTGTGGTTTACCCTTGATCTAAAAGATTGAAAGACAATTTGACGGCCTCTGTTATAACGCAAGGACTATCTGTATAAAGAATGTTAAGGAAACCAAATAATATATGAAGAATTAACCTCTATTTATGTTATTTTATTCATAATATATAATTATTTGGTTTCCTCAACATTCTTTATAGAGATAGTCCTTGCGCTATAACAGATCTTTAAGATCAAGGGTAAACCAGAGAAATATTTATATATAGTTAACCGTTACACTACATTTAAGGATTTTTCAGTTTGCCTGAAGTTTTCTAAACGGTTGAATGGCGAGTAAATATTTGTTGTTGATTGATGTTATATTTATTAAATATGAATTATTTGAATACTGACGAAGCAAAGTCTCTCTTAAAACTTGTTTTTCAGTAATGTTTTCACATATCTTGAGATTTTGGTTAACAACTTTTATTTATTGGATTTTGTTATACCATTTGGATGTCTTATAATGAATGTTTATTTTATATGTCATTTGATATAAGTGGTACTTATATGACATTATTTTAAATTATTTTCAGAAATTATAATCATTGAATATAATTTTTGAAATTGAATATGTAGAAGGCTAATATTGAAATATTTATATAATTTTATATACCTTCTATCAAGAATAAACCTCTATTTATGTACGAACTAATTATTACTTTGAATATTAGAAAGCAAGTGATGAAATTATAATGAACAACTTTTACAAAAACGAAAAGCAAAATCTAAAAGAAAGAGTGTAAAATTGAAATGTAGATTTAAAAGAAACATAAACAGTGGAAACATCTCTGAAGAATTATAAGGATCTCTGAAGCAAACTGTATAAAATTACAAATTCTAAATCCTTACATATATGCCTTATGTCTGCACAACTTATCTATTACTTTAAATATTGAGAAGCAAGTCATAATATAATAATGAACAATTATTACAAAAAACTTAACTTAAAACTTGTTTTTCAGTAATGTTTTCACATATCTTGAGATTTTGGTTAACAACTTTTATTTATTGGATTTTGTTATACCATTTGGATGTCTTATAATGAATGTTTATTTTATATGTCATTTGATATAAGTGGTACTTATATGACATTATTTTAAATTATTTTCAGAAATTATAATCATTGAATATAATTTTTGAAATTGAATATGTAGAAGGCTAATATTGAAATATTTATATAATTTTATATACCTTCTATCAAGAATTAACCTCTATTTATGTACGAACTAATTATTACTTTGAATATTAGAAAGCAAGTGATGAAATTATAATGAACAACTTTTACAAAAACGAAAAGCAAAATCTAAAAGAAAGAGTGTAAAATTGAAATGTAGATTTAAAAGAAACATAAACAGTGGAAACATCTCTGAAGAATTATAAGGATCTCTGAAGCAAACTGTATAAAATTACAAATTCTAAATCCTTACATATATGCCTTATGTCTGCACAAATTATCTATTACTTTAAATATTGAGAAGCAAGTCATAATATAATAATGAACAATTATTACAAAAAAAAGGAAAAACTAAACGGATGAATGTAAAATTGAAATGTAGATTTAAAAGAAATATCACTGAAGAAAACTGTGTTAAATTACAGATTTTAAAGCCTTACACAAATATGGCTTACATCGGTAAGAATTTTTTTTAAATTTAAATATTGAGAAACAAGTAATGAATTGACAATAAACAATTATTAAAAAAATTAAATATAAAAAGATGAATGTAAAATTGAAATGTAAATATAAAATAAACATAACTGTAACTAGCTGTATATAATTACAGCATTCCAATCCTTACACAAATCCGCCTTATGTTTGCACGATTTTTTATCAACTTAAGTATTGAAAAGCAAGTAATAAAATAATAAAAAACTATTTTTAAAAAAATAGAGTAAAATCTGAACGGATGAACGTAAAATTGAAATGTAGAGTATAAGAAAAACAATATTAACTTATATTAATAATGAATATTGATTTACACGACAATTGTCTCGCCATACCACGACTTCATCAGGTCAAAATTAAAACTGAGGTATACAATGCGAAACATACACAGCTCTGGTACCAAAAATAGAAGGTTGACAAGAGGTGGTTTACAATCAATGAAAAATGTTAAATATATGATCGTTTAATTAAAATTGCCTTTCATCATCTCTAAAGTTTCTAACAGATTAGGCTTATGGCTTTTGTTTTCCATATGTAATATTTCATAGTTCGTATTGAAATTATGACCAGGCTCTAACAAATTATCGGCAAAAGTTGAATTTGGTTTATTATTAATGTAACATTTCTCATGTTTCCCGTATCTTTGTTTGGAATGTCCCACATGTACACATAACTTGTTAACTCCTCAGGAGTTTACCAGTTAATATGCAGTGATTGTCCATGTGTACATGTGGGGCAGACCTTTCAAACAAGGATAGGAGAACATAAAAAATGTTACATTAATAATAAACCAAATTCAACTTATGCCAACCATTTGCTAGAGACTGATCATAATTTTAATACGAACTATGAAATATTACCTACCGAAAACAAAACTCATAAACTAAATCTGTAAGAAACTTTAGAGATCAATAGATATAGTAAAAGACAAATTTTATTGAATGATCAAATAGATTTAAACATATCCCATTTACTCAACATTTTTCATTGATAACCACCTCTTGTCAACCCTCTATTTTTTGTACCAGAGCTGTGTACAACTATCGTGTAAATTAATAAAAAAGCGGAAGTTAATATTGGTTTTTCTTATATTGAAGATGAATTTCCATCAAGTAAAGACCAAGACAATAAAAAATTTGAAATCTAGAGATGAAAGAAATATCAAATAGTGAAAACATCACTGAAGCAAATTAGATTAATTATGAATTGTTGTAACAATGTTAATGCAACAATTAATTCTGAGTTTTTCGCCAATAACGACCAAGCATTCAATGACAGGGGCATTATGAAACTACCTAAAATGGCAACAAATTACAGAAGAAAAAAACAGTGCATATTTGACCAAAATCGAATAATCCGAAACATGTTGAATAAATTGTTTGAATTCACACAAAATAAAGGTTTTTTTCTCAACCTATCAAATTTTCCATAAATATTCTATAATTAATATTCTACCGAAATAACTACACATGACAGACTGATGTAATAGAAAAAATGTGAGAAATTAGTTTAATAAATATTTCTTACCTTCCCAACGCACTAAAGCTTTATCAACAATGATGGAGTCGTAAAATTTGTTTAAATTTCGGAAATTAACCCATGTGCGAATAGTTAATTTATTCTTTCTTGTACGAGTACATCGTACAATAATATACGCATACTTACGAGTACAGAGACGTAACTTTTTCATGATGCCGAACAAATAATGTTATTACTTGGAGGAAAACTTAGAAATGCCCTGGAAGAAGTAGTTACATCAACTGACTGAAAATATGATGTTCTTGAATTTATACTCAAATTTCTTTCAGGTTAGGTACCTGTTCTAATCAATTATTGATTATTTACTTTTAATTGATGATATTCTTCCTGAACGCAATATAAAACTGAAAATTAGGAATTATATAGTTTCAACTTCTACCAGGAATCCAGAGCAGTTAATTAAAGATAATTTGTTACTCATTATATATTATATCATATCTGGACTTATGTACAAGAAAATTTAGCATCCACATAGAGCGCAGATTGATATACTCTTTAAGTCTATTTATCCAATAGATCTACATTTTATAGTTAAAAAGACGAGCATTGACGTGAATTCAGGAGCTTTTGCACACTAGTTCATCTATATACTATTATGCACAATTAATCAATTCATCCTATAAACCGAAAATTATCGGCTTCTAATTGTATAGTCCATAGATTAGTTGATATCCCCATGAATCGAAAAAATTATATTTCTGAACTCAACATCAAACACATAGCTATTGATAATGACAACGATTTTATGTTGATAGATAAATTATTGATGAATTAAATATAATAACACACCTTCAAATATGGTATATCATAATACTAAGAAAATTTTAAATACATCTCATTAAAATATCCTGAGGTTTTTTCTGAGAAAATTGCTAAGTACTTCAAAAGTGAATATGACTTAAGAACTTCATTAAAAACTTATTCAAACCTGAGTAAATTCATTAAAAATAATAGACATTACACATGAAGATCATAAAACGAGAGTTTAATGTTTAAATAAATTGATTTCTCGCAAACCATTCGATGAAAAATTTTGGATATTTATAAGGTAAATGAACTTTTGTGAAACTTAAGCCAAGTGATTTATTTACCTTATTAATATTTAATGTTTAAGTTGAAATGCGGTAATTGCAGCTGTTTATATTGGACGGACTGGAGTCCTCAAAAACAAATGTAATTCCACATATTCGAACCATTTGTTAGAAACAGAACATACTCTCAACCATAATTATGTATAAAAGTAAAAGTTATGCCTTAAACCTGTTAGAGTCCCTAGAGATGAAAAAATACAATGGAAAGGCCTTTTACTTGATAGAAGAAATATAACAAAATTTGAATATCAAAACAAATTAAAATATGTTTATCTTCTACAATTTTAATTTCAAAAAATTTTTGATATTTTACTTACGAGTGAGAATTTCAGATCGATCGAATTTGTAGCTTCGAAAATATTCAAATAATATGAAAAAGATTCAAACGTACAAAACTTTTAAACCGATTTACCTATCAACGAACACATTTAGATCTCAAACCTCTGAAAGTTTCACGTCTCCAGCATTTTCCGTTTCAGGGTTAGCGTGTTTACGGCCGGCCGGATACATTTATTTTTGACCTCGGATTCTTCTGTGCGTCTAACCTAGTTGTTCAAAATCATTTCGGCTGAAAATTTAAAAATTACCGACATTTGAGCGAAACGATAGCACGCTGTTCTTTAGAACAAGCGCTCAAAACTGATGAAAAATAAATAAGATACATTAGTTTAATTTCCTCCAAAATGTTTATGATACAACAATTGTTTCACCACGATGTGGCTTCTTCAGGTATCTACATTCTACTGGCTGATGGTGTTCAGTGTAATAGAGTTTAAATACAGTTGAGTACGTGACTAAATATTTGAGAAACATGTCATAAAAATTTAGGATGTTTATTGGAGTTTGCCACTAAAAAATGCCATTGGGGAAAGTTATTCAGTAACGGGGAAAATTTGTCAACATCTGTTTGTTCATTTAAAAGGATTTTACGGGCATTGTACTTGTTAATTTCAGGAAATTCTAAAAGGGTTAACTAGAACATTTGCTTTCGACGTGGATAATTTCATAGTTGTTGTTGAAATTGGGCCTCAATTCCTTAAGGTGATTAGCGTATATCGAATGTACGGAATCCGGTATGTTACTTCTTTAATGTTCTTGGATTCTTTTCTTGAATGATCTTCCAGTCTGGCCAATATATACTAAAGGGCAATCCTTGCAAGTCAACTTGTAGACTATAGATTCATTTTCTTTATTTATTGGATCCCTATTGTTTTTATGAAAGTACTAATGTTATTAATGGTTTTGAAAGCTGCGTTTTTCTGAAACTATTTTTGAAATATTTAGCAATATTTTCAGATAATCCCCTAACATAAGACATCAAAAAGTATTTCTGTGTATTGTCCTCTTTTATGATTGTGTACACGAGATTTTATGACCGATACATTGTCGATTGTTTGGGACTTAATTCATGAATGGCAACTTCGATTTCATGTTTATATTAATATTGATCCGATTATTTTTCAAACCGACGTTACTGAGCATTTTGCCACTTTCGTAACTATTTTTACTACTTACACTTCGGGAGGTACATTTATGATTACTTTACAGACAACACAAAAAAGCCTGATCATATTTGAAAAAGAATGGAGAAATCTATCAAGTTTGCTCTATAGACAGTCTAGATTATTGAATATGAGATCTATTTTCCTGATATAAGGATATTATATTAAGTATGTGAAAGTTTGGGAAAAAGAAATCCGTTATTTTTTCGGTAGATGGCTGTAATTATCGATATGTCGTAAAGTTTCCATCAAACAATTTCAGATTTATGCTCGTTGTCGAGACGACATATCACACTAAAAAAAATTTTGCTGATTTTCGTTTGTTCCATTCAGTTGTGAATTACAAGATGTGAAAAGTGGAAATCAACAAAGAGGTTGGATACCTGAAGGAGCCACTTCGTGGTGAAACAATTGCTGTATTACAAATATTTTGTGGAAATAAAAAACTGTCTCCTATATATTTTTTAAATAGTGGAAAAACTTTCCGACATAGAATTTGTGAACATTTGGAGAGTTTCCTCAATATCAATAGTTATTCCACCTATTCGAAACACTTGTTAGTAGCAGGATATACTTTCAACCATAATTTTAAGATTTTGGATATAAAAAGTAAAAGTTATGCCTTAAACCTGTTAGGGTCACTAGAAATAAATGAATAAAACAAAATTGGAACGAACAATTAGTCTTAAATAATTCACACTTGTTGAATATATTCTGATAATTTGGAATTTGGGTTTTAATGCTCAATAAAAAATTTTGTACCTACTCAAATATAAGAAATCTGAAGGTAGTACTGTGAAATCAAAATAATTGTTGTATTAAATTACAATACAATTTGTGAAAATCAGAATAATCTTATTTAATGAATTTTTTCCCCCAACCTTTTATGCATCCAGTAAAATGGGTTTTCTACCTGTCGTATCTGTCTTGAATTGTAGCCATATTCAATGTTACTTTCAAATTATATATGTGCATTTCATATTGCATATTCCATAATACTCTTTGATTGATTTTTCAAATAGAATTTAATTCCAAGAAGAATTATTCTCTAATTGTGGAAATAAATTTGATTTGATTTGAGTGTTAAGTATAGAATATAGATATAGAAGCAAAATGTTTGATTGATTCGGTCTTTACTTGGTGGAAACTCATTTTAATTAAAAAATATATAAGAGACAGTATTTAATTTCCACAAAAATGTTTGTAATAGAACAATTGTTTCACCACAATGTGGCTTCTTCAGGTCATTTAATATTATTTAATATGTATTTTCATCAAGTAAAGACTGATTCAATTAAAAATTATTTAGTATTTTTTATTTGATTGATTCGGTCTTTACAAGTTGGAAACTCATTTTATTTGAAAAAATATATATGAGACAGTATTTTATTTTCACAAAATGTTACAATGCCCGTTAAATTCTTTTGAATGAACAAACAGATGTTGACAAATCCCCATTACTGCATATCTTTTCCCAATGGCATTTTTGAGGGGCAAACTCCAATAAACACTCTGAGTTTTTATGACTTGTTTCTCAATTATTTTATCACATACTCAACTGTATTTAAACTCTATTACACTGGAACCATCAGCCAGTAGAATATAGATAACTGAAGAAGCCACATCATGGTGAAACATGATGGAAATTAAAATACTTTATCTTATATAATTTTTCATCATTTTTGAGTGCTTGTTCTAAAGAACAGAGTCCTATCGTTTCGCTCAAAGGTCGGTAATTTTTAAATTTTCAGCCGAAATGGTCTTAAACGACTAGGTTGGGCACACTGAAGAATCTGAGGTCAAAAATAAATGTGTCCGGTCGGCCGTAAACACGCTAACCCTCGAATGGAAAAAGCTGAAGACTTGAAACTTTCAGAGAAGGTTTGAGATCAAAATGGATCGTTTGACAATTTTCAAAATTTTTGAATATCCAGATTCGATCCATCTGAATTTTAGCATTCAGAAGTAAAATAACAAAGCGCATGCTCGTGCGAAATTTCGTTGGGATTGTTCGATTAGAAGAACAAAAAATATTTTATGAGGATCGTGAGTGCAATGAACATGTGTTTGTTTGAATCAGACGTCCACATTAAATAAGGTTATTCTGATTTTCACAAATTTTTATTGTTATTATAATACAATAATTATTTCGCTATATCAGTAGCATCTACAGACAGATGGCATTTTACATTTGTTAAATTTGTTTTCGAAATCGGTTTATATTTATATTGGTAATTTTGGGCACTAAAACGCCAAAAAGGGAGTTTATGTAAATTCCATCTTATCTGAATATGAGTGAGTTACTCAAGTTCTAATTTTTCGATTGAAATATGCTGCTTTTATACAGAGGGGAAATAAATCCTTAATCGGTCTTTCTAGGATGGAAATGCGATCCGTGCGAAAGCAATTACAGTTCAGAAAGTCCCTATTGTTTTTCCATTAGGCGAATTGCCAATTGTTTTTCTTCGAGTGGTCTTTTTCATTAAGTCTGACGGCTGTAGTACAGATGAAGCGGAATATAAGTAGAATAAGAGACGGGATGTGGTGAACAGAAGTAATGGAAAGTTCAGATTTTGAGATTACTGAAGTGTTAATAACGAAAAGCAATAACGCTGCCTATGGACAGAAAATGGCACGAAACTTTTCATTCTGGATGATCGAACGTTTCGTCCGCTTTTCGCCGATTCGTAGCTATGAAAATTCATTGTCGCCTCTTGTTTGAATATTCATGAATTTTAGAAGATGGAAGTCAAGAAATAAAGCACCATCGCAGCTGAAGAACGAAGGGCTTAAGTGATTTATACGTTGCTATTTCCTTTATTCGGATGGGATTGTTAGAAAGAATCGAGTTGCCTGCCAGGTTTTTTGCCAGATAGAATCAAGAATTTTCCAGTTTGGATAAATTATTTTTTCATTTGTGGAAAGTGTTTATGCTAAGCTGATTGTTTATTACCTTATGTAAACTGAAATGTGTGAACGAAAATTTTCGGTAATAAAATGTTTGTAGTTTTGATCATAGATCTGAGAATAGTGAAATAAGAAATTAAATAGTTAAAATATAATTATAATTTATATAATTATATGGCCTCATTAAAATCCATAAAGAGAATTCACCAATACGCCCTGTTGTATAATACATTAATAGCTCCTTTGCAAAACTAACATCTCAATTTTTCCATCAGTTTCACTATTTCCCGCTTTTGCGAACTGTGACTGCAAAATTTTCACAATTTTTGTAGTAAATTTAATAAATTTCAGTCGGCTGTTGAAGTGTGTATCGTTCCATTTTCATTAATGGCGTGGTAATTACTTGTCAAATGTCAAAAGATGACAGCTGTCAATATAGCGGGCTATTTGAAAAAAACCTCTTATTGGAAAACCCTGCAAAATGTTCTCTCACTGTTGTGACAGTTATGTGATATTACAAACTTTCCAATTCTCTTCAAGGAGTGAAAGTTATTTTTAAAAGTGTTATAGAATATTTGCTTTACTTGTATTGAATTGAAAATTTGAAATATCTATGCTTATATCGTCTACCAAAAGCTATTAATCTTGATAAAATAGGTTTTGAATGGCGCTAACTCAATAATCCAGGCCTCAAGAAGAAGATGAAGAAGAAAACGAGAAGAAGAATGGAGTTCAGTCATCTTTCTATGATTCTATGTGGTTTATGGTCAAGTTATTACTATTGGTCTATTATTCAGTGCATCTTACAAATCTCTTGTGTATTTAATGTTCTTTTCGAGAAGTGATCTACAGAAAGAAGTCTAGTTTGTGATATTTTCCATCCACGATTATTCAAGGTATGTATTCAACGATCTAAATAATCTATGATGAAATTTTCTTGAATTCTGTTATAAATAATTTTGTTTGAGTTTCTCAGGATATTGGAGTGCACAAACAAAACAGAAAAGTACTATTTATTTTTAAAAGACGTTTCGACCTCGGTTGAGGACATTCTCAATTTAATTAGCGTACAAATTAAAACTTTCCAGTTATCTGTTAAGTCTGTAAAAAGATATTAAAATAATAAACATGTAAAATAGAATAAAGAGGTGATGTACCTAAGCCAAAAATTATTATTTATATATATATATATATATATAATGAAATTTAATTATATATTTATTATATGATTTTAAAATTTCTGATATGTTCGCAGATATCTCCAAAAATACTAAAATTCACTAATACATGGTAGATTTTTCATGGTTTTCTGCGAAAACAATTTTCAATATAAAATTTCAAATTCTTCTTATCCGACGTTTTGCCTTCAAGGAGGTGCCATAAAATTAATTAACTTTCGAACGGAAAGAGCTGAGGGCTTGAAACTTTCAGGGAAGATTTCGATAAAACTATCTCGGTTCAGATGTAATTGTAACTCTTTCGATATTCAGTTTTCATTTACCCGAATGTTCTTTCGGTTTGACCTATATTATATATACTGATAGACCATAATTGCAACAATATTTACAATATTTAAGTTCTCACGCCTAATTAGTTCAGATATAGAACCTAATGAAGCCAAAATGTGGTTAAATAACTAAATAAAGTAAATTAAATTTTTTACAGGGTGGAAACCATTTATGGAATAAAATTATTCGTGTCTTTATGTTAGAAAATTACAGAAAACATTGGGACACGTGATCGTTGAAATTCAATAATGCGCTTTTCCAACATAAATTTAAATATACTGGGTGATTCGCGCAAGTCCGTCCTCTTTATTTTAAATAGAGTACCCTAGATTTTACATTTTTTAAAGCTCCTGAATAACCTGATTTCAACGAAATATATCATGTATGGTTTATTAAGAATGATACCGGATGAAATTTCGAAAGTATTTATAATTGGTTTCAAGAAACGCAATTGATTTTAATACATTAAAATGACTGCTCAGCATGTTCACCATCTCGTTCGTGGCAATAACACAGTCTACTATAAAGTTCCGCTTAACTTACAAATTTTTTTATTTAGCGGCATGTATAAAGTTTTTAGGTATCCATGGCAAAAAATGTTAACAAAACCAAGATCTATGAGCGTATCGAAAATTGAAATCAGGACTGTGCTAGACATGCTCAAATCAACTTGTATATTTAAATTTCTGGTTAAAAGTGCACCATTAAATTTGAAAGCTGACGTGTTCCAAGACACAAAGACTTTTATTCCATATGTGGTTTCCACACTGTTAAATAATTATTGAAAATGAGTTTTTATCAAATATAGACTCAATCCATATTTTAATCATTTTCTTTTAAATACACAATACAATTTAACTTTTTGTTTCAGATGCCGATAATAAAATTACTGTCATCTGATGGAGATATCGTCGCCGTTGAACTTGATGTGGTACAAGGCAGCCAGGCATTAAAAGCCATGATGACAGCATTGGGAACAGACAATCTCGATCAGGCTATCCCTTTGCCAAACCTGAATTCCATTACTTTAAACGATATCATTGAATGGTTGACTTATCACCATAATTTCAATGAAATGAATTCTACTGCTGCAGAAAAAGCAGAGTGGATTAAAAATTATATTGAGAGTCATGAAGATCGTATGTGCCAGATAATGGAGGCAGCCCTGTATCTAGACATGGAAGATCTGGTTAATGTTACATGTAGAACATTTGCCAAGAAAGTGAGAGTAATAGCAAGGGAAAAAACTATCCAGTTACTGACAAGGAATAATTCTGGGACAAGCTAAAGTTAAAAATAATTTGCATGCATATATTTTGTGAAATTTTATTTTTTAAATAATTACAATAATAATAATTCCATTTTTTTGTTTCTTTTGTTTCCATGCTAGGAAATTCTTTCCGAAGAGGAATTCGAAGTACACACTCTCTGCATAAATTTATTATACTCACGTGATAAATATTCGTTTTTTGGGTTTCAAAGGTATTAGCTATATTAACCATGTGTTAATGTCATTAAATAAGAGTTTTTACTCCTATTCATTTTTATTACACTTTGAAATAACGTAATCTTGCTTATATAAATAAAACATATTAATTAGCATATAACAGTTTGTAAAGATAAAAATGAATCTGATGCAAATTCATTTCAACTAAAATGAAATAATATAGATTTTTCCACAATTTATTAAGTTAACGACAATTTAATCGTTAACACTATGGTTTTATAAAGTTTACATTTTGAACTCAAAAAAGTTAGTAATTTCTCACAACACATTCCTAATTTCATCTAAAAATAAACGTCTTCAATATGTAAACTTATGGAACATACTATAGATTTCTAATGAATATTAGTTGGAAGTTAAGCAAGTAATGTACCTGATACCAAAATAATGAGATTTTGAATGAATAGAAGCATAAGATATTTTAAAATTAAATCAAAATTTGATGATCGTTTTGAAGTAGGTATTCATATCATTGCAATTGTAGGTATGAAAAACCACAGTTAAACCCAAAAAATTTCGAAATCAAGCAAAATATATTCCAACTCAAATATTTAATCAACTTGATTAGGTTTAAAATTCAATCTACCTTCTGGCTATTTATCTCCTTGATTATTTTAACATATAGAAATTTTACCTTTTACCTCAATTACTCGAAATTTATATTTAAGAGTTTTAAATTCACATTCAGATATTGCCAAGCGATTCCTGAGATATTTCTCAGAAAATGTATTCATTTTGTGTCAGGTACATTACATAATTATATCCAATTTAATATTCATCAAAAATCTACAGTATGTTTTATATTTATACATATATATATATACATATATATACATATACATATATATACATATACATATATATATATATATATATATATATATATATTATTTTGAGGTAATAATAGGAAGGGATGTGCTGTTCCAAGTATATATTAAACCTCATGAAATCCCAGTTAATATGACATTCTATTTGAAAATATGCTTGGAAGTATTATTTAACCTTATTTTATACAATTGTTGACACCTCTGTTAAATAATCTTTCCAAACACAATTTTAAATGGCATATTTACTATGATTTCATAAGATTTAATGTATCCTTAAATCAGCACATCCGTTCCTATTATCTTCTAAAAATAACGCTCTTTAATATGTATAAATATGAAACATACTGTAGATTTTTAATGAATATTAGTTTGGATTTAAGTAAGTGAGGTAGATGACACAGAACATAATGAGATAATGGATAAATTTTCTCAGAAATAATGGAGAATTGCTTGGCGATATCTCAGTGTGTGTTTAAAACTTATAAATATAGATTTCGAGTATTTAAGATATCATTATTTAAATTTGTAAAATAAACATGTTTTGGACGAATCTCACAAAAAAAGCTCAGATATTTTCAAAAACTAAGATTAGTACACCTTCTACACACTCACATGAAATTTATAACTCCTTTTGTATTTCAAAAGACAAAAACAATCGGTTCATTAATTCTGGAGTCTATAAATTAAGTTGTCAACAGGCCAGTAGCGTATAAATAGGACAAACCGAGAGATATTTCCAAAAAAATTTGATATTATTTAATGAGTTTTGATTTTATATTTCTACTAAATTCAAGCAGTGCATATAAAACATTTATTTCATTCTAAAAGTTGTCGAAGGAATATTTTTTGAAATTGAAATTTGTAGGAGGCTAACAGAATAAATATGTTTTGATATTTGAATTTTTTACATAGTAATTTCTAATTTCATTCCATTCAAAATGAACTAATAGTAACGTGCTCCATACAATAACTGAGTGACGTTAATCAATTAAAAAAATGTAAAAAGGTTTCTCTGCATACTACGAAATTCTTTCACAGATGTAGTCATGAAAAAGATGAGGGGGGACCTTATCTACGAATATTCTTCTTTTGTAGAAGTGTTTTTCTTGTGAAAAAGAACTTAAGCCGTCATTTTTAAAACTTGCCTGAAAAATTACAGAAGATAAATACACGTCAAAATCTTCAAGTCTTTATGTCGAAAGTATAAAAAAACTTTCCAGGAGTCCGGAATAAACAACCTGTTCCGGAAGATACAGTGTATATCTCGAAACCTCAATTTACCGTATGTTAGCAGAAATATGTCCTGGAAGAAGCTAAATAAAAATGCACTCCTCAAGGAACGGAAAAACACCCAGTGAAACTGACATGCAAACTTTCGAGTCGGGATGAAATGCCCAAAGTTTACTCGACAAAGTACTCCGGGGAATAAGAATAGACGATTCCCGGAGACTTTTACATTTCGAGACAATTTGATTTTCGACTAAAAACCAAGTAAAATATGCTGTCGGCGGAAACTTTCAATTTACAGAGACAAATAGCAACGATGAAGCCGACGAACGAGAGTTTAGACAGAACAGAGCTCGGCGGGGAACACAATATCGGAGTTCGGATAATGTAACTCTCTGATATTGCTCGTTCTGAAATAATTTGGCGAGTTATGCAGATTGCTCTATTCTCTGTTTATAACTAAGTTAATATAATGGCGGAATTTCGTACTTGCTACAATTACTGAAGGATGCACGCTGAAGTCTGTTTAAGGAGCACGAGATGTGTACTTTCAGATCATTATTTTCTCAAATAATAAATCTTTGCAAACGCGCTGCGAACAGATTTTTTTAACCGTAGCAGTTTTTGCAACTGCTCTTTCTTTATCGGTAAATACCAGTCCAAACTTTGGAGAATAATAGGTTGATATTTGATTGATTCGGTCTTTACTTGATAGGAACTCATTTTAATTAAAAAAATATATATGGGACAGTAATTTATTTCCACAAAAATGTTTGTACTACTACAACAATGTAATACCAGAAGAAGCCACATCGTGGTGAAGCAATTGTTGTAGTAGTACAAACATTTTTGTAGAAATAAATTACTGTCCCATATATATTTTTTTAAATAATAGGTTGACGAAAAAAAAATTATTATTTCTGCGTGAAATTCAAGACTTTATTTAGCAAGTTTCGGATTGTCCGATTTGGGTCAAATAACACCGTTTGTTCTATAATTTAATGTCATTTGCTCCCGTAGAAGTCTTGGTCCTTATTTGCGAAAAACTCTAGTAATCGAATCTCTTGATACCAAATTCTTATCTCTCAAGAAGTTTTGCAATGCAAGAAAGAGATAGAAACCGCTTAATGCCAGGTCTGGACTATCTGGTGGATGCATTATTACTTACCAACCAACCTCCCGGATTTTCTGGCCAGTCACTATACCTACGTGGCCTGGTGTTGCCCTGATGGAATACAACACCTCTTCTGTTGGTAAATTCTAGCCGTGTCTGGTCAATCGCTAGCTTCAAACGGTTCAGTTGTAGACATAAGAAATACAAATTTAATGTTTGGCCATATGAAAGCAACTCATAATAAATTATTTCTTTCGAATCCCACCAAATGCAAGTAGAACCTCCCTGACCATGAGTCTTGGTTTAGCCACCATTTGAGCTGCTTCACCGCGCTCTGACCACAATTATTTTCTCACAGTATTGTCGTATGTGATCCATTTCCCATTCCCAGTCACCATCTGTTTAAGAAATGGGTCGATTTCATTCCGTTTGGCCAAGGCTTCGCAGATGGAAATTCGATCCATCATGTTTCATTCTGTTAATTGGTGTGCACCAAAACATCGTGCTTCTTTTTGAATCCAAAATCCAAATGGTTCAAAACTGTTTTAAGATAGATCTTCAGCTCTTGGGCGATGCTACAACTAAAGGTTCTTTTATTAATAGCGCCCCATTTTGTCTTTCAAATCAAACACATTATTTATTTGATAATTATTGAAATTTTTATTTCATTATAAGGTCCAATCGTACAATTAGTTATGAAACAAAACATCATCTGAATTGCCATCACGGAAACGCTGGCAGGAATCAAGTCGTTGAACAAAATTTTTCATGACTCACACAAATCAGGTCGTATATTAGCAATAAGTCGTTAATATGGATCTTTAAATCGTCTAAATTTGCCGGATGATTGATGTAAACCAATGACATAATGTAACCCCAAAGAAAGAAATCCAATGGAGTTAAATCGGAGGAACGAGTCCATTTCTTAAGATAATCGAATCACCGAATACACGTCGATTCGAATGAACTGTTGGTCCGAGTTCTTGGGTTACATTTTGTTTGGATGTAAGCCAAGGTCCGACATCCTGGTTGATGACATGATGCAGTACACTGAAGAATGGTACCAAAATAACAATTTGATTCTGAATAAAACAAAAACCAAAATAATTTTATTCCAACCAGTACAATCCAGTATAGGAAAACCAAAAAAAAATAATCTCAGAAAAGAAGAATACAACCTAACAGAGAATACAAAGTTTCTTGGTGTCTGTTGACGCAGATATAAAATGGAACACGCACATAACACAATTAGAAGGCAAAATAGCATCGTCAATATACTTTCTCATATTAACTGCATCATACCTAAATTCTCAAGTACTAAAAACGGTTTATCATGCCAAGGTTGAATCGAAGTTGCAATATGGACTGGTTTTTTATGGTTGCGGTCATTTATCTTCACTGTTTATTCTTCAAAAGAAAGCAGTTAGAATAGAGCTTTTCGACAGAAGAAGATTCTAACACTACATGTGATTTACATACAAGAATGCTCACTGTTTTTTCACAAGAACAACCACCTATTTGAAAATGACAAAATATGGAGAGTAGATATGAAACAAGAACACAAAACTATAACTCCCCTAGATACAGACTAACAACAAGACAAATGCAATAAGAATACAGGTGCCTCCGGCTCTATAATTAACAACCAACAAGAATACAAAATATTCAAAACTAAAAATCTTTAAAAGAGAAATATTTGGGCTTTTAAATGTCACAAACAGTGGCTGCCATTCGTGAGTAATGTCAATTTGAAAATGGGGCGTTCCAATTGAAAGACCTTTTACTAACCGGTCAACTCCAATTATTTATGTAATTTTATCGACATTTTAACGACGGGTCTGCCTGTGCAAGGTTCATCTTTAATACAAAAAATACCTGAACGGAATCGACGAAACCAAAATTTCACGTATTTTGCTGTTACAGTTTCAGTACCACTGTGAAACTGACAACTGAATGAAATTTTTTTATGGGGAATCCATAAAGAGAATTCACCAATACGCCCTGCTGTATCATACATTAATAGCTCCCTCGCAAAACTAGCCTCAAAATTTTTCCATCAGTTGCACTATTTCCGGCCGAGAAGTTGCTTCAAGACGACCCTAAAGTTCTTAGTTGTGCGAACTGTGACTGCAAAATTTTCACCATTTTTGTATAAATTATATATTTCAGTCCGTTGTTGAAGTGTGTAATGTTCCATTTTCAGTAATGGCGTAGTATTTACTTGTCAAATGTCAAAAGATGACAGCTGTCCAGATAGCGGGCTATTTGAAACTGAACCATAAAACTTCTTGGATGGAGTAGTCCGTTACTTTGTGATAGATCATTTTAATGGAATAAAATAAGGAATTACTTTGTTTTCTATCACTTTTTATTATAACTGATATACAGTGACTCGAGTTCCGTAGTGTTTACTACATTTTCAAACTGAACGAACAAATTAGATCTCAACTATTATATATGGGGATTGTAGGCTTCGGCAGAGCTTCGAAGAGAGGGGTTTTCCAAAGTTCCGTCTGTTCGTTAAGTAGTTTTATTATTGGTACGTGCTTTTTATATTTTTCAATTTCTATGGATTCCAGGATGTCAAGTTTTTTCCCTTTCGCTTCCACGTGCAAGATAACAAGGTTGTTCAATTCTGGGAAGGTGTGATCTGTAGTGAAGAAATGGTTCGCAAAATTGGAATTATTCTTCCGGTTCCTAAAAGCAGATTCATGCTCTTTGTACCTTTTTATGGAAAGGTCGGCCCGTAAGACCTATATAAACACTATTACACTCTTGACAACTTAATTTATAGACTCCAGAATTATTCAGTCGGTATATCAGTTATAATAAAAAGTGATAGAAAACAAAGTAATTCCTTATTTCATTCCATAAAACTTCTTATTGGAAAATCCTGCAAATAAAATATTCTCTCACTGGTGTGACAGTTATGAAAGCTATATAACTTCAAAATATTATTTTCGTTCACATAATATATATGAAGCATCTTAAAATTAAGATGTAAGGCAATCTTAGAATACCATTTTCAACAAACAAGGATCTACATAATATGCGCGGTGGTCACAAATTGATGAAATGAAATTGAAAAGAGTGATATTACAATCTTTCCCACTCTCTATTTAAAGAGTGAAAGTTATTTTTTAAATTTGTTATAGAATATTTGCTGTACTTGTATTGAATTACAAATTTGAAATATCTATTCTTATATCGTATACCGAAAGCTATTAATCTTGATAAAATAGGTTTTGAATGGCGCTAACACAGTATTCCTGGCGTCAAGAAGAACATAAAGAATGGAGTTCACTCATCTTTCTATGATTCTATGTGGTTTATGGTAAAGTTATCATACAGAAGAAGTCTAGTTTGTGATATTTTACCATCCACGATTATTCAAGGTATGTACTCAACGATCTAAATAATATATAAACTTTGAATATCAAAACAAATTCAATCTGTTAGTCTTCTACAAATTTAATTTAAAAAAAAATTTTTTTTAATCTTTTAGAATTAAATTAATGTCTAATAATAAGCACTGCTTATATTTAATAGACGTATAAAAATCAAAATTCACTATACAATATCGCATGTAATAAAAGAACCCATACAATTTTGGGTTTTTTTATTACATTTTCAAAAAAATGTAGTAAACACTACGAAACTTGAGTCACTGTATATCAGTTATAATAAAAGTGACAGAAAACAAAGTAATTGCTTATTTCATTCCATTAAAATGAACTATCACAAAGTAACGGACTACTCCATCCAATATATATATATATATATATATATATATATATATATATATATATATTTGGAGATCAGACTCGATAGATCACCTCAAATATTAAATTGGTTTCTTCACTCAATATAAAATTATAATCCATTTTTGAATATATACCAACGTTGTAATATAAACATATCGCAGATATCTCGAAAAATACTAAAACTCACAAATACATAGTAGATTTCTCCTGGTTTTCTGCGAAAACAAATTTCAATATAATATTTGAAATTTTTCTAATCCGACGTTTTGTCTTCAAGGAGGTGCCATAAACTTGATTAACTTTCGAACGGAAAGAGCTTTGGACTTGAAACTTTCAGAGAAGATTTGGATAAAAATATCTCGGTTTAGATGTAACTGTAACTCTTCTGATGTTCAGTTTTCATTTTCTCCAATGTTCTTTCGGTTTGACCTATATTATATACACTGATAGTCCTAAGTTGCAACAATATTTGAGTTCTCACGACTAATTAGTTCCAATGTAGAACCTGATGAAGTCAAAATGTGGTTAAATAAATAAATTAATTAATTTTTATACAGAGTGGAAACCACTTATGGAATAAAATTATTTGTGTCCTTATGTTAGAAAATTACAGAAAACACTGGTACACGTCAACTTTTAAATTCAATAGTGCGTTTTTTGAACATGAATTTAAATATACCGGATGATTCGCGCAAGTCCGTTCTCTTTATTTTAAATAGAGTACGCAGTAAATTTTTAAATTTTTTAAAGCTCCTTAATAACCTTATTTCAACGAATTATACTATGTATGGTCTATTATGAATAATACGGGATGAAATTTCAAAAGTATTTATAATTGGTTTCAAGAAACGGAATTGATTTTAATACATTAAAATAAATGCTCAACGTGTTCACCATCTCGTTCTTGGCTCTCGTTTTTAGTTCTTCAGGTATTCATGACAAAAAATGTTAACAAAACCAAGATCCAGGAGCGTATCGAAAATTGAAATCTGGTTATTACGGAGCTTCAAAACGTATAAATGGTTTCCGTTTAAAATGAAGAGGACTGTGCTAGGCTTGCTCAAATCAACTTGTATATTTAAATTTCGACTTAAAAGTGCACCATTAAATTTGAAAGCTGACGTGTCCCAAGACACACTTATTCCATAAGTGGTTTTCAGACTGTATAATAATTATTGAAAATGAGTTTTTATCAAATATATACTCAATCTATATTTAAGTCATTTTCTGCTAAATACACAATACAATTTAACTTCTTGTTTCAGATGCCGATAGTAAAATTACAGTCATCTGATGGAGATATCGTCGCCGTTCAACTTGATGTGATACAAGGCAGTCAGGTATTAGGAACCATGTTGGCAACATTGGGAATAGACGATCTCGATGAGGTTATCCCCTTGCCAAACCTGAATTCCATTGTTTTAAACGATATCATTGAATGGTTAACTTATCAGCATTATTTTAATGAAATGAATTCTACTGATGCAGAAAAAGCAGCGTGGATTAAAAATTATATTGAGAGTCATGAAGATCGTATGTGCCAGATAATGGAGGCAGCCCTGTATCTAGACATCGAAGATCTGGTGGATGTTTCATGTAGTGCACTTGCCGACAAAGTGAAAGCAATAACAAAGGAAAATTTTATCCAGTCACTGAGAGGGAATAATTCTGGGGAAAGCTGAGGAAAAAATAATTTGCATGCGTATATTTTGCAAATTTTATTTATTAAAAAGTATTATAATGATAATAATTCTATTGTTTTGTTTCTTTCGATGCCTATTTAACCATGCCAGAAAATACTCTTTCCGAAGAGCAATTCGAAGTACACAGTCTTTGCATAAATTTATTATACTCACGTAATAAATATTAATTTTTTGGGTTTCAAAGGTATTAGGTATATCAACCATGTGTTAATGTCATTAAATAAGAGTTTTCACTCCTCTATATATTTATTACACTTCGAAATAACGTAATCTTGCTTAAATATTTGATAGATTCGGTCTTTACTTGGTGGAAACTAATTTTAATTAGAAAAATATATATGAGATAGTATTTTATTTCCACAAAAATGTTTGTACTACTACAACGTTTTTTCACCACGATGTGACTTCTTCAGGTATTACATTGTACTGTCTGATGGTATTCAGTGTAACCGAGTTTAACTACGTTGATAGGTACGTGACCAAATAATGGAAGCACAAGTCATAAAAACTATACGTGTTTATTGGAGTTTGCCGCTAAAAATGCCATTAAGGAAAGATATTCAGTAATGGAGACTTATAAACATCTGTTTGTTCATTCAAAAGGATTTTACAGGCATTGTACCTGTTGATTTCAAGAAATTCTAAAAGTGTTAATCTAGAACTTTTAATTTCAACGTGGATAATTTCATAATTGTTGTTGAAATTATGCCTAAATTCCTTAAGATGATTAGCATATGTCGAATGTACAGAATTGTATATATAACTCCTTTGGTGTTCTTGGACACGTTTCTTGAATGATCTACAGGGTTATATATACAATTATATACATTCGACATATGCTAATCATCTTAAGGAATTTAGGCATAATTTCAACAATAATTATGAAATTATCCACGTTGAAAGCAAAAGTTCTAGATTAACACTTTTAGAATTTCTTGAAATCAACAGGTATAATGCCCGTAAAATCCTTTTGAACGAACAAACAGATGTCGATCATTCTCCATTACTGAATATTTTTCAATAAACACCTAGAGTTTTTATGACTTGTGCTTCTATTATTTGGTCACGTACCTAAAAATGTATATAAACTCGGTTACACTGAATACCATCAGACAGAACAATGTAATACCTGAAGAAGCCACATCGTGGTAAAACCATTGTTGTAGTAGTACAAACATTTTTGTGGAAATTAATTACTGTCTCATATACATTTTTTTTGATTAAAATGAGTTTCCGCCAAGTAAAGACCGAATCTATCAAATATTTATTAAAAGCTGAAACCAGCTTTTTGGTCTTATGGTATTTCAAGCTTCTGTTGAGAAGTAAGAAGAATACCCAAAATATTTGGTTTTTTACCAAATGCATACATTTGAACGTGTTCCCGAAATACATGAACTTCAAGACGAAGAACAAGAGCCCCGCAGCCACTTATGGACGAATACATGGAATGAAGACATGGTTGAAGAATGACATGAAAGTACAATACTACCAAAGAGATGTCACCAATGTATACTTAAAGGTAATTCATACAGAAGTAGACTTCATTCTATTCAGTTCGATATTATTGACAGAAGTACTAGAGAACGTGTAGGCAAAATTATTCACTCCAAATTCTTAACTCAAACTAAAAAACTAAAGAATTTAACTCATAAAAATAAAAAGAATATTCCGAAATTTAATAAAAGTGAAAAACATCTTTTCTCTGAACATCAATTTTACCCTAGATTTGTCAACTTATCTGATGTAAAATTCAACAGTAGAGAATCCAACCTTTTAGAAGAGGGATTTAAATTCAACCCAGAAAATAATAATTCACAAAAATCCCTAGACTATTTAGCAATAGATTCAGAACTCGCCCTTAAATCTATTCAATCACTCAAAAATCAATCAAATTCAAATTACAATAAATATATTATTGCTAACATAATTAAGGACAAAAATAAAACTGAAATCCACTCTTCCTCAATAAAACAGAATTTAGTTAAATCAATCATCGAAAAAAGAAACACCAATAATTTAATATTCACTCGAGCCGATAAAGGAAACAGTATCGTTACTATTCCAAAACATGAATATTTCAACAAAACTATTGCTTTTTTAACCCCAGATAAATATAAAACCGTTACTAAAGATCCCAATGAACATTTCCAAAAACAAATGAAAAATATAATAGACCAATCTGTTAGCCTTTTCAATAACTTCCAAAAAAAAAACATTTGCTCACTTTAATGAACCCACAAATCCCAAAATTATATTCATTAATAAAACTTCATAAAGAAAATAATCCAATTAGACCAGTAGTTTCTTTCGTCACATCACCAAGTATAAAATTATCTAGAGTTTTAATTTCTATTATTCAAACCGGAACAAACTTTTTAGCTAAATACGCTATTAAAAATAGCACCCAACTTATAGACAATATTAAATCCATCCAATTAGCCAAAAATTGTAAATTAATTTCTTTTGATGTACAATATTTATTCCCTAGTATACCTCCAATTGAAACAGTACAAATTGTACAAAAAACTATTAATTAAAAATAATACCAATCCCATCAAAATGAATGATATACTTAATTGCCTGGAAATATGTCTCGAACAAAACTACTTCAATTTAACGGAACCGTCTATATTTCTGATAATGGTTTAATAATGGGAAATCCACTCAGTTAAATTTTAGCTGAAATATTCATGGATGATCTGGAATCAAAAATACACCTGAATCCTATAAGCAAATATTTTCTTTATTGGTACAGATATGTAGATGTCATTTTTTGTTGTTTCAAAGGCACCGACCGACAACTACATATCTTCACGAATTTCATTAATAAACTCCACCCAAAAATCAAATTCACAATCGAAGAAGAAAAGAATCAAAGTATTAATTTTCTTGACCTCACTATAACAAGATTAAATAATTTACATGATTTTAGTATTTTTCACAAACCAACACATACAGACATCACAATACATAAAACTTCAAACCACCTCACCAACCAAAAGATGTCAGCATATAATAGTTTTATTCACATATTATTGAATGTCCCTTTAAGTTCAGAAGACTTTATGAAAGAATTAAATATTATTAAACAAATAGCGTCAAACAACGGTTACAATCCCTTTCTTATAGACAAAATGGTATCCAATAAACAAAAGAAAATGGTATTAAATCTCGTGTACCCAATCATAAAAGAGGACAATACACAGAAATATTTCTCGTTATCTTATGTCAATGGATTATCTGAAAATATTGCTAAATATTTCAAAAGTTGTTTCAATTATAACGCGGCTTTTAAGACAATTAATAACCTTAGTACCTACATAAAAAACAATAAAGATCGAACAAATAGAGAAAATAAATCCGGCGTCTATAAGTTGACTTGCAAAGATTGCCCTTTAGTATACATTGGCCAGACTGGTAGATCATTCAAGAAACGTGTCCAAGAACACCAAAGGGGTTATATATACAATTCTGTACATTCGACATATGCTGAACATCTTAAGGAATTAAGGCATAATTTCAACAATAATTATGAAATTATCCTTGTTGAAAGCAAAAGTTCTAGATTAACACTTTTAGAATTTCTTGAAATCAACAGGTATAATGCCCGTAAAATCCTTTTGAACGAACAAACAGATGTCGATCATTCTCCATTACTGAATATTTTTCAATAAACACCTAGAGATTTTATGACTTGTGCTTCTATTATTTGGTCACGTATCTAAAAATGTATATAAACTCGGTTACACTGAATACCATCAGACAGTACAATGTAATACCTGAAGAAGCCACATCGTGGTGAAACAATTGTTGTAGTAGTACAAACATTTTTGTGGAAATAAATGACTGTCTCATATACATTTTTTTAATTAATCTTGCTTATGTCAAAAAAACCTGTTAATCAGGATATAATAGTTTGTGAAGATTACAATGAATCTGATGAAATTTCATTTTAACTAAAATGAAATTATATAGATTTTTCCAAAATTCATTTAATTAACGACAATTCAAACGTTAACACTATGGTTTTGTCAAAGTTACATTTTGAACTGGAAGAGGTTAGTAATTTCTCACAACACATTCCTAATTTCATCTAAAAATAAACGTCTTCAATATGTAAACTTATGGAACATACTATGTATAGATTTTTAATGAATATTACCTGACACAAAATTAATGAGATTTGGAATAAATTAGTAGCATAAGATATTTTAAAATTAGATCAAAATTTAATGGTCGTTTGTAAGTTAGTATCCATATCATTGTACTTGTAGGTATGAAAAACCACAGTGGAACCAAGGAAATTTTGAAACCGAGCAAAATATATTCCAGCTAAAATTATCTAATCAACTTGATTAGGCTCAAAATGCAATCTACCTTCTGTCTATTTATCTCCTTGATTACTTTAACATATTGAAATTTCAACTTTTATCTCAAATACTCGAAATTTATATTTATGAGTTTTAAATTCAAACTGAGATATTGCCAAGCAATTACATAATTATACCCAAATTAATATTCATTAAAAATCTACAGTATGTTTTATATTTATACATATTAAAAAACGTTTATTTTTAGGTGATAATAGGAAGGGATGTGCTGATCCAAGTATAGTACCGGGAATTTTCAATTAAAACAACATTTTTACATTGAATCGTCAAAATTTATTGGGTCGCCTTCAAAATAGGCTCCATTTGCTCCAATACATCTATCTATGCCAACGGCACTTCCAATTATCGAAACATTTTTTATAGGCGCTTTCCGGGATGGACTTTAGCTCTCGCGCCGAATTTTGTTTTATGGCTTCAATCGACTCAAAACGGGTGCCACGAAGGGGCAATTTTAGTTTTGGGAAGAGGAAAAAGTCGCAGGGAGCCAAATCCGGCAAATACGGTAGTTGCTGAAACACGTTTGTTGAGTTTTTGGCGAGAAAGTCAGTCACAATCGTAGCTCGGTGAGAAGGCGCGTTATCGTCATGCAAAATCCATGAGTTGTTCGCCCACAAATTTGGCCGCTTCTTACGGATACGCTCACGCAAACGTTTCATAACGCCTAGGTAATACTCCTTGTTTACCGTCTGACCCTCTGGAACGAATTCGTAGTGCACCACGCCACGGATATCGAAGAAAACAATGAGCATCACCTTCATTTTCGAGCGGCTTTGGCGTGGTTTTTTCGGTTTCGGCTCATTTTTTGCCACCCATTCCGATGATTGCTGGCTTGTTTGCATATCGTACTCGTAGACCCAGGTCTCATCACCAGTTTTAATGCATTCCATGAATGTAGAATCGGAATTACAGCGATCCAGCATGTCTGAAGCAACCTGTTCGCGATGACGTTTTTGAAGAAAATTCAGGTCTTTCGGTACGAGTCGTGCGGCCACCTTTCTCATGCCCAAAATATGAATCAAAATCGTACGTGCGGACTCGTGGGATATCTTAAGATCATGTGCTATCTCTCTCAAGCTGGTACGACGGGTTTCCAGCACCCTTTCCTTAATTTTATCGACGTTATCTTCGATCGAAGCCGTCGATGGGCGACCACTTCACGACCGTCCTTGGAGGCTCTGTACCACTGATATGCACGAGTTTTCGATAGAGCATTATCACCAAAGGCCTTTTGCAACATTTTCAATGCATCGGCAATGCAAAGGCCATTTGCAACACAAAACCTTAAACAAATTCTTTGCTCAACGTAATCACCCATAGTAAAAATCGGCACGCACTCTGACATCGACTGACTTAATCAGCTGTTGCAAACACACTAGTTGACAGATCCCGCTCAAGCCTGACATAGTAATTAAGGACAGTGGTACCAACCTAGGAAAAAAAATTTTACCTGCCTCATTGCCCCGCCAGATTTAAATCGATAATTCCCGGTACTTTCTTGACAGAATGTACATTAAACCTCATGATATCCCAGTTAATATGCCACTCTATTTGAAAATGTGATTGGAAGGATTAGTTAACCTTATTTAATATTATTGTTGACATTTCTGTAAAATGATCTTTTCAAGCACATTTTCGAAAATCTGGTGTTTTTTTAGAGTGATAAAACGTTAAATTGAAATAAAACATATTTCAATTAAGACTGAAGCCAATTTTTTTTTATTCGAAAGATAATTTTATGACAATTATGTTCTAAAAATAATTTCCGCCATATGACCGCCACGACTAGCTCTGAGGAACCGCATTCGACCAGACCAATTTTGGACCACTTTTTCGAGTAATTCAGGCGTTCTTTCATCAATAACATGAGTTATGTTGGCTTCCAAAGCGTCTATTGTTTCTGGTTTATCAGCATGAACCAATGACTTGACATAACCCCAAAGAAAATAATCCAGCGGAGTTATGTCCCATGATTTTGGAAGCCAATTAATTGGACCATTTCTCGAAATAATTTTATCACCAAATCTTTTTTTCAATTAATCATTCGTTACGGTAGCAGCATGAGGTATACGACAATCTTGTTGGAACCAACACACTTCTGGGTCGATACCATTCAAATTTTGAAACAAATAATCATGGATCATCGACCTGTAACGAGAACCATTTACTGTAACATTACCGATGATTCCTCCAGCGTATAAAGCACACCATACAGTGCATTTTTCTGGATGCAATAGAACCTGCAGAACTTATTGAGGATTGTTTTCACTCTATATACGGAAAATTTGCTTGTTTACATAGCCGTTCAACCAGAAATGCGCTTCATCCTTAAACACAATTTTACGATAATAAAGTGGATCAACTTCAAGCTGTTCTAGGGCCAATCAGCGAAAGAACGACACTTATTATGGTCAAGTGACTTTAGTTCATGAACCAGTCGAATCTTCCAGTATGGATGTGGACCAAGATCTTTACGCAAAATTTTCCATGTGGTGGGTGCACAGAGTCCAACTTGTTGTGAACGGCGAATGGACAAATCTGGATCATCATTAACACTATGACTTACAGCAGCAATATTTTCTTCTGGACGTACAGTTCTTTGTCTTGTTGTTGTTGCATCGAGTAGAGATAATGTTGTCCGAAATCTATCGATAGTTCAACGAATAAGCTGTTTTGATGGACGATCATGTAAATAATAATTTTCACGAAGTGCTTTATAAGTTTGGCGAATAGAACACTAATTTTGAAAATAAATTTTAACAGTTTGTAGACCTTGCGACGTGAGTCTTTCCATAATAATTTGTCGATGCTTTTCTTAACGGATAAGTTAAAAACAACACAACATGCAGATATTCTAAACTATACAGTCATTCAAGTATTCATCTAAACTGTAATAACAATTCGTCAGCATCAGCTCCTTAATCTCTCTCTTAAATTTTCTATACTCCAAAACTTTCCGTCTATTTGGAGGATGGTTAAATAATTCAATACCACAATGCAATGGTGAGTGCTGAAATTTAGTTGTTCTATGTTTTGGAATACAGAGAACATCTTTATTTCTTGTATTGTACACATGGTAATCCGAGCATTTCTTCAGTGATTCTATATTTTTTCTAGTATACAGCAAGCAATTGAAGATTAAAATAGAGGGTAAACTAACCAATCTGTTATTGATAAAGGAAGGTCTACAGGATTCCATCGGCGTGAGGTTGAAGATGAGACGAATAATTTTTTTCTGCGTAATAAATGCATGATTGCTCCAAGATTAATCCTCACAAAACAAGACGTTATAGTTAAGGTGGGAGTAAATAAGGGAATAATATACCCAAATTAAGGACTCTAGCGGTAGAATATGCTTTAGATGAAAAATACACTGTTCAATCTCTTACATACCGAACCAACATGGTACTTCCAACTCAAAATTCCGTCAAACCGAGAAATCCAACACAGTCGGAACACTTCAAGTCTCTCGCCGGAAGGCTTAGGGTCAACTGGCGACCCATACTTCGCGACTGAAAGTGCACAAGATCAGTCTTATTGGCGTTAAGAATGAAACATCGCACCAAAAGTTCGCACCTATCCCTGAGTTCAACGAGATTGGGAGCCGAAACGATGAACTAAGTATCGTCAGCAAACAAAACAACCCTATTGGTCGCCAATATTGATGAATAATTGATGAGATGGAGAGGTAGATCATTGACGAACAAACTGAATAAAAAAGCTTCCAAGACAGAACCCTGAGGCACACCCATTTCTACTGGATACTCAACAGATTCTTGTTGGCCTACACTCACATTTTCATTTAGGAAATCCCCAACCCACTCGAAGAAGACACCTCCAAACCGAAGTTATATAACTTAGCCAAAATAAAGTTGAAGTTCATGCAGTCAAATGCTCATCGAAAAACAGCCCCGCCACCTGGGATCCTTTATCAAGACATTCGTAAACAAGTAATGTGTGATATCCTTTTTATTCGGAAATTATTCAATTTCCACATGGAATCCCTGAACAGCACCCTACTAATAAACTTTTATTCTTCAGTAAGGAGATATAGACAATAAAATACATTTCATTTGCGTTTTAAGTACACTAACGTCGCTAAAAACTCCAACCCACAGATTGCCCAATCAATGTAATCAGTTCTGAAATGAAGTTACTGTATTCTTCCAAAGTGAAAATAAATCTTTGTGAATCGCAATCTTTAATTGGTTCGCTTTCCGTATCTGTGATTCCTATTTGTTTATTTGGTTGACTAATTTTTTGATTTGTTTTTTACTTCTCTGCTTTGAATATTGCTATATTTTCCTTTAAGTGTATATTTTTTCCTTAAAACGCTTTGGTTATAATTGTTATAATCAAGTTGTGAGCGCTCATTTGGGTATTGAATTACCTGTATGTGTTCCTTTGTAAATGAGTAAATAAATTGATTTTAAATCTTTCAAATTTGTGTCTCCAGATTTGATTCAAACTGAATTGAAACACTTTGATTTATATAAATTCCACTTCACTCGAAGTAACCCAAACCACTTATTCAAAAGTAGCTTTCAACTATTTCTCCAGGCAATTTAATATTTCAATGTCCACCATTCTGATAAAATGGAACAACAAGCCGGGTGAATAATGATCGCCTCCTGTCCGCATTGAAGAGGCTCACCCAACAATCGATTCGGAAAGAAAGAAGCCATCATTCGTCACCAGTAAAGCAACAACGGAAGCACTAATGTTACTTGGTAACCTCTCATGACTTTTATTCAGGGCTACTATTAATCCCAGCCAAGATATCACTGCCCTAACGCAAGAATATTAATTTTGTGTTTTTGTTGATGGGACGGTTATTAAACACACATGTCTGCGACGTTCGGTATTCTTTGAAAGGCGAAATGGCCCCACTAAATCATTCCTAGACTGTGCAGAGCAGCGAGCGTTTTAATGCAAGCATAGCGCATTGTTCCCGAGAACATAGAAAATTGTTCCGGCTGCACTAAATGTGTCCATTAGACCCCCGTGTGCGGAACAGGGTTCACCTAAACTCCGCCATTGTTAGAGGCACCCGACAATGCCAGGTCTAAAATGTCAGCTTTCCGAATGTCCAAGAGATTCAGACTCAGGATAACGAGATATTTCCTTCTGTTGAAAATATTTCCAGATTTGATTAATGTTAGTTCACTATGTTTTTATTCCATAAGGGGTGTTTTTTTAGAGTGATAGAACTTTAAACTGGAAAAAAAACACATTTAAATTAAGATTGAACCCAATATTTTTTTATTAGAAAGATAATTTTAGGACATTTATGTTTTAAAAATAATTTCCGGTATATATCCACCACGACTAGCTCTGAGCAACCGCAATCGACCAGACCAATTTTGGACCACTTTTTCGAGTAATTCGGGCCTTATTGCATCAATCACACGAGTTATGTTGGCTTCCAAAGCATCAAATATTGGATGGAGTAGTCCGTTACTTTGTGATAGTTCATTTTAATGGAATGAAATAAGAAATTACTTTGTTTTCTATCACCTTTTATTATTACTGATATACAGTGACTCGAGTTTCGTAGTGTTTACTATATTTTCAAACTGAATGAACAAATTAGATCTCAACTATTATATATGCTGAATGTGGGCTTCGGCAGAGCTTCGAAGAGAGGGGTTTTCCAAAGTTTCGTCTGTTCGTTTAGTAGTTTTATTTGTGGTACGTGTCTCTTATATTTTTCAATTTCTATAGATTCCAGGATGTCAAGTTTTTTCCCTTTCGCTTCCACGTGCAAGATAACAAGGTTGTTCAATTCTGTGTGATCTGTATTGAAGAAATGGTTCGCAAAATTGGAATTATTCTTCCGGTTCCTAAAAGCAGATTTATGCTCTTTGTACCTTTTAAGGAAAGGTCGGCCTGTTTGTATACACACTATTACACTGTTGACAAGTTAATTTATAGACTCCAGAATTATTTAGTCCGTTCTCTTTTTCTTTCGGATTAAAAAAGAGATTAGAAATTTTATGGGAGGGTGTGAAAGCTGTTACTATATTAATTTTTGACAAAATTTCAGTTATTGAAAGTTAGTGAAATTGGTCCAATTTCACAAAAAAATATAAGAGGCACGTACCACTAATGAAACTACTCAACGAACAGACGGAACTTTGGAAAACCCCTCTCTGCCGAAGCCTACAATCAGCATATATAATAGTTGAGATCTAATTTGTTCATTCAGTTTGAAAATGTAGTAAAAATTACGAAACTCGAGTCATTGTATATTAGTAATTATAAAAAGTGATCGAAAACAAATTAATTTCTTATTTCATTCCTTTCCAAAGCGTCTTTTGTTTCTGGTTTATCAACATAAACCACTGATTTGACAGAACCCCAAAGAAAATAATCCAGTGGAGTTATGTCGCATGATCTTGGAGGCCAATTAATTGGACCATCTCTCGAAATCATGTTATCGCCAAATCTTTCTTTCATTAAATCAATTGTTATAGTAGGAGCATGAGGAGTAGCACCGTCTTGTTGAAACCAAAATACTTCTGGGTCAATACCATTCAAAATTTGAAACAAATAATCATTGATCATGGATCTGGAACGAGCACCATTCACTGTAACATTAGCTCCAGCATCGTTTTTAAAGAAATATGGACCGATGATGCTTCCAGCGTTTAAAGCATACCATACAGTGAATTTTTCAGGATGCAATGGCACCTGCAGAACTTCTTGAGGATTTTTTTTCACTCCATATACGGTAATTTTGCTTGTTTACATAGCCGTTCAACCAGATATGAACATCATCACTAAACACAATTTTACGATAAAAAAGTGTATCAACTTCAAGCTGTTCTAGGGATCCATCAGCAAACTAACAATGCTTATTATGGTCAACTGGCTTTAGTTCTTGAACCATTTGGATCTTGTATGGGTGTAGACCCAAGATCTTTAAGCAAAATTTTCCATGTGGTGGATGCACAGATTCCAACTTGTTGTGAACGTCAACGAATAGACAAATCTGGATCATCATCAACACTATGACTTACAGCAGCGATATTTTCTTCTGTACGTACAGTTCTTTGTCTTGTTGTTGTTGTTGTATCCAGTAGAGAAAATGTTATCCGAAATCTATCGATAGTTTGACGAATAAGCTGCTCTGATGAGACGATTATGTAAACCATAAATTTCACGAAGTGCTCTATAAATTTGGCGAACAAAACAATGATTTTGAAAATAAATTTCAACAATTTGTAAACGTTGTTGCGGCGTGAGTCTTTCCATGATAATTTGTCAATGCTTGCTGAACAAAAATGTCAAAACATCATGGCTTTTAACCTCTGTCAAATCATAGTTATCCCTATCGAAAGTTCTATCACTCTGAAAGAAACACCCGATACCTGTAGATAAAACACAAATTTTAGAACCAAATGATAAAAACCGGATGAATTTTCATGAAAGAGCTGCGGGCAACGTTCGAGAAATTAATGGGGAAGCTATAAGTCACCTATGCAATCTAACTATCAAACGTTCGACTGGAACAAAATGGCGGAAGAATGCAAATGTATCCTCTAGTTCGTACGTTCAAGAAGTATTATGGGCCCCCAGAAACCGTTAACATTTTTCACCGGAACGAAATTCGAAGGGAACCATGTAATTCACGACACGGCGTGGAAACCCAATGAAAATAAATCCAGGAAATTCAGACGGGATCCAGTCTTGAGGGCCATTCACGATTCCAAAGCCATTCGTATCAGCCGGCCACAATGGCGGTGTTTAGGTAAACCCCGTTTGCCACACAGGGGCCTAATGGACACATTTAGTGCAGCCAGAACAATTTTCTGTGTTCTTGGGAACAATGCGCGATGCCTGCTTTAAAATGCTCGGTATTCCTCGCTAGCTACGAATGATTTAGATGAGCCATTTGCTACTTGAAATGAAACTAAAGTTACCGTCCTATTCAAGAGGTGGGTATTTCAAAATTCTATGAAAATTCGAACGAATGCTGACGATATCTTCTGCTATTTGTTGATTTCTCAAGAGATCTCACTCTTACATACAGGGTGCCCCAACGAAAATTTCACCCCCCCAGGAACTCCGAAACGAAGAATTTTCGTAGATTTTAAAAAACAAGTCAACTTCTGCTTTGAAGGGTACGAATTTCCGTCATTAGTTGGTTCCGAAAAAACACCCCTATAAAGGTGGCATCAACACTTCAGCACCATTTTTTGAATAGGGAAGAGATGTCGACTATTGATTAGTTTGAAAGCTATTTATGTTTTGTACACAACCCAGTTAAAATTTTGAAAATCGGTTCATTATTCACGAAATAATGTAATATTGGACTAACCGTCCAAAGGTGATGTTGAACAGACAGTTGGACCGTCCAAACTCAAGAACCTAAGAGTTTTGAAGAATCCATAAATAATTTTCAAGTTCTGTATTAAGGAGAAAGAATTCCTATGACTACATTGTTCCGAATAAAACGCATGAGGATAGCAACAACCCCAACATTTTTTGAATAGGGAGGAGATGTTGGATGTGTTTTAGTTCAGAAGTTTTTTCTGTTCCCTAAACATTGTAGTTGAAATTTTCGAATTCATTCATTTAATGGCAGAGCAATTTGAGTTTTTTAAGGTTTTTACTCTAAAAACATTATCATTTTATGGAGGTTGGTGGTGGTCATTTTGAACAATAAATACATTAGTTCTTCAAATAGTTCACATTTTTTCTGGAAGTTCCCTATCATTACTTACCATCTAAGGGCGGCAACAACCCGCAATTTATTTTAAATAGGAAAGAGATGGCGGGTGTGTTTTAGTTAAAAAGCTTTGTTTCTTCCGTAACCATCCTAAATAATATTTAAATAAGGTTATTCCGATTTTCACAAATTTTTATTGATATGTTCACAACAATTTTTTCGCTATCACAGTAGCATCATCAGGCAAGATCACATTTTGAATAACTAAGCTTGTTTCCGAAATCCGAAATTTATTGTACTTACCGTAATATAAATAGCAATTTATATTACGGTAAGTACAATAAATTTTTATTGAGCACTAAAACCCAAAAAAGGGTCTCTGCAAATTCCAGCTTATCTGAATATATTTAAGAGAGGTGAGTTATTTAAATCTATTTGCTCGTTAAGTAATATTCCAATTTTATTATGTTTATTTATCTCTAGGGATTCTAACAGATTTAAGGCATAACTTTTGCTTTCTATATGTAGAATTTCAAAGTTATGGCTGAAAGTATGTCCTGTTTCTAACAAATGGTTGGAATATGTAGAATTACTTTTATTATTGAGGAAACTCTTCAAATGTTTACAAGTCCTATGACGGAAAGTTATTGTGTGAGTTATTTTAAGGTTTATTTAAATTCCTTGACATTCTATAATTGAATGTCAATGAATTGAAATAAACCTTAAAATAACTGATACTGTTCTTTGATTTTGTTAGAACATAGATCAATCTTGAATTATATAGTTGATCTGTATTTCGAAGCTTAAGTCTTTCAATACGTGAGAGATATAGGTTAGGTTTTTGATTTTGATATTTGGAATATTAAATGAGGACTGAAGACAGGATTGTCTAGAATTATATTTGTTTTTTGAAGATATAGTGCACATTTTTTTAGAGATTTTTGAAATAATCTATTCGAATATTTGAATATATTAAATATTTCAAATAAATTATATTCTTTGAGAAGTCCTTTAAGTGTGTTCATGTTATTAAAAGGCAATTGGTATTCTTAAAGGTAAGACCAGAAACAAAATTTTGTCTACTTTAAATATTTATTTATTAATTTTAATTACTTTCGTAGATTTGAAATAAATAAGAATAATAAGAAATAAATAAATAAACAACGGGCGAAAATTCTAAAGCAACAATGTAATAATTGGAATAATCAATGGATGGATTCATTTAAATTTACACCAGAAGATCTTGGAAACGGAAGTTCGCGTTTGTGATTTCAGTGCAGACAACACAAAGAAAAACCTTCGGGGCTATGATTGGGAATTCTCAGTAAAGTCGAGACAAGTCAGAAGATCTGGATGATCTAGACATGTGTAGGTGTTTTGAAGCGATGGGAACTTCCAAAAAGTTGACATAGGGAAAATTTTGAGGAGGAGAAAAGAAGCAAAGTTGGGAAAAAGAATAGAACAATCGTCGTTGAGTACTAGTGACAGACAGTCACTAATCGTTTGGTGGTCGGTATAGTTTAGTTTAAACCTGTTGGAAAATTAGAGACCTAAAATTATAGTGCTTGTTCTTGCTTGTTTCTCAAAAAGAGCATATTGGTTAATGGCAATAATTAAGAGGCACTTTCATCTAATAAGAAGGTAAACCACAACGACCATGACAAAGTGAAGAAAACTGGAACATATAAATGATAAAAAATATACACACAAAATCAAAAGTGTTGACCCCCCTAGGTTTTTCAAGAAATAAGCAATTTTTGTTCTAGAAATGAGTTGAATAATTTCCTCTATTTCAACTGCAATATATTTGACAGAAAATCTTTGTTTGTTACTCTTTGCTTTATTTAGGATGAGACAAAATAGGAAAAATGAGGAAAAATTTAAATTCATCGATTATTTACCACCTCTTGTTTCAATCAACTGCCCAATACGCCTAGGCATCCCACGAATCAAGTCATTAATGAAATTTTCAGGCATATCGTTCCATCCATCCAGAAGGACTGAACTCAATTCTTCAAAAGTTGAAGGTGAGTTTTGGCGATTGTAGTATATTGCTCTCCCTAAGTAATCCCATATGTGGGTTCGTGTCTGGTAAGTTTGCTGGCCTATTCATCCTCTAGATATTGTTCTCTTGAAGAATGTTTTGAACCCTTCGTGGGGCGTTATCATCCTGATAAATGAAATTATCTCCAAATTCGTTGCTCAAGGAACTATGATTGGTTCAATGATGTTTTCTACGTAGATGGCAGTCATTGTTCGTTCAACGATAATAAGCGGGGTACGACGACCGAACATTATACCCCCTAGCATATTATTGATCCGCCTTGAAAGGGCACAACTTGCCGGGCGAAATTGAATCGCTCTAGTCTGCCTGGACCTCTCTTAACCCTTTCTCGTCGTCTATTACTTTGTAAACCGAATCGTGACTCGTCCGAAAAAAGTACATTGCGCCATTGTGGTAAAAGCCAATCTTGTTGATGTTCTGCCCATAGCCGAAGGGTAGTTCTGTGTCCAGGCGACAGTTGAGGTACTCTTAAAGGTCTTCTTGCCCTTGAATTTGAGGAATGCAACAGTCTCCTTATGGTACTGGTTGAGACTACCCATCTATAGGTCATCAAAAAATTACTTCGAAGGGCTGTTATAGTTACCGTTCGATTCTTTCGAGTAAAATTTGTGATATAATGGTCTTTCCTTGCAGATCTTACTCTGGGTCGACCTGGCACCGGTCTCCAGGTAACGCTGCCGGTTTCCAGCAAAAGGGCCTCTATGCGCGTTACTGAAGTCCGTGGAATATTCAAAACCTTGCGCAATCTGGTGGTTTAACAAAGCTTCTTGATGTAAGGTTACTATCCTTGCCTGGTCAAACTGAGAAATTAGATGTCCCGGCATTTTCCACGGAATATTCTAAATATAACAACTCTCGTTATTCGCTAAAAACGGATTAACTTCGAATACACCTGTGTTTTCCCGAACAAGAAACATTTTTGCTGGTCTATTGGTTTCATTTAAGTGATAAAAAAAGTGAAGATTCCACACACAAAAAATTGTCATGTTACGTTCAATAAGTTGTGAGTTGATAGTAGCGGCCAAGACTTTTGACGATGTGTGTATTTGTGAAACTTAACCCGATTGTATTTGTCCACCTTATTGATATGAATATTGTAATCCATTCTCAGTGCAATTTGCATAAAAACTTTCCAACCAAACTCCCGGAGTTTCTACCGAGTCATTCTGGTCAATCGCTAGCTTCAAACTGTCCAATTGTTGAAAGTGGAGATACTAAGTTAGTGTTTCGCCATATCGAAGCAACTCATAACAAATTATTCCTTTTCAATACAACCAAATGAACTGAAGAATCAGCGTTTCGATCACAATCGTTTTCGGACAGTACCATTAACGACATTCACAATTTCAGCCATCTAGCTTGCATTTTTGCCTTAGTCAGAGAAAAACTGTAAAATGTACAAAATTTTCTCTTCCTTTACCTACATTTAACAGCCTGTAACCCACAACTGAATGGACCAAACGAAAACAGCAAATGAATTTTTTTAGTGTGAAATATCATCTTGACAATTAAATTTGAAATTACTTTATCGATACTTCACGACCTATCGATCACTACAGCCACCTACTGAAAAAATAATGGAATTCTTTTTCCCCAAACTTTTAATCCCAATTTTGTTCAAGCGTTAAAAACACAAATGCCCAAAGCGTTACCAGACTCGAAATAACCACTACTTCAAAGTAAAAATTCTAGACGACCCACCTGTTATCACAGTAGTAGATTTTAAAACCTTTATGTTAATTATAATCAAGTGAAAAATAATAGCAGCTTAGACTCTTCAAATCTTTTTAACGCTCTCCTGAATATGGATAGAAAACAATTTTTAATCTCTATCATACAGTTTGTTTACTGGTTTTTGTGTGATGTTTGATCTTTGAAAGTGAACGAAATAATTCATTCGCATTCTTAGATATCCCTTTCTGAGAAAATCAAGTTTCAAGCAAATTTAATCATATTTCCTCCAGACATCCATCGAAGTGCTGTTCTATTATTTCATCTAATCCCTTCTTTGTCGTTTCAGCTTACATCCCGAATTCTTATAGCCAGAATTGATTGTGATCCACGCTCAGCCGTATGAGAGGAAAGTGGAAAGCTCCACCTCGTTTTGAATATATTCCAAATCGAATCTGATGCACACAGTGGGTACTCGAATGCTCAAATAAGCCGAGTTGAATCGACAAGGATGAGATTTCCATACCATTGACTGCAAAGAAATTCCTTGAACAAGATGAATTTCAGACTGATCCAGATGCAGATGAACAGGAAGGATGATTCCCTCGCTCAGGGCCGTCTGGATGAGAAATGGAATATTTTCTGAGTACGCGCGAAGAGAGAAATTAATTCAGCCGTAAGGGGTGGCCCATTTAAAGTTTGCATTTGTAATCGGCTATAAAGAGAAAACTAATAAATATTTTTTCGAAGCTATGAATTTATTAGAAAGGCTGCACCTTGGCATTAACGAACAAAAAACAATAACATAACATAAACTTTATTCTCAATGCAATCATACAAATAAAAAGAGGAAACCTTCAAAAAATATCACAACTTCAACAAGATCTGAAAGAATAATCCATAATTTCCCTAATAGAATATGGTTCTATATCTACAATAATGTTAGTTATTTCGATTTTGAATTTTCTTATATTAGATACATTGATGAACTCCTTAGGTAGTTCATTGAACAATCTTATACACATATATTTGGGTTTCTTTCAGTAAGTGTCGAGGAATGCTTTGGTAAGAGGTATGGAACTGTACGTCCTGTGTTGTTTTTATTCGACAGATCATTAAAATATTGGGGTTGTTTTATCAGAAATAGCAGGCAGTCCAAAACATATATTCCAGGAAGTGTTAGCATAGAATTATTTCTAAAATTACCTCTGCATGATTCTTTATATTTCATCCCTATTATTGCCCTCAAGGCGTATTTCTGCAGAATGAATAATCTATTATATCGCTGCTTCCACCCCATATAACAAGCCCATACCTCAGAAGTGAAACAAAATTTCCATAATAAACTGTTTTTAAAAGTTCCATGTACACTCTTCATTACAATACCCTGATCATGTACAAAACTTTATTGAGATTTTTGCTGACCTGACTCATGATCATTCCATTTCAGGTGACAATCAAAAGAAATTCTGTCGACGACAAGAATCTGACACAGTAATTGACTGAGGATACATATTTTTAGATTGAATCGTTCTTAAAATCACATATTCAGTCTTACTGACATTGAGAAGTAAATCATTTTGAGTGTACTGAGGCGGAGGCTGATCTAGTTTGATGATTCCTGCTACGCAGCAAAGCACTCGCATCGTCAACAAACAACGAGAGGTCGAGCTTATTGATGTATATCAGAAACAAAAAGGGTCCCAGATTACTTCCTTGGGGAACTCCTACGTTGACATATTTATCCTCTGACATAAAAATTAGTCCCTCAATATCATTACAAACTGAGCAACTCCAGTTGACAATCGCGAATACCACATAAAGAGAGTTTCTTCTAAAGGCATTCAGTACATTGCCCATTGTTTGAGGCTTAATCTCATGAATAACAACTTCGATTTCGTGTTTCAAGACATCAATCGTTTCTGGATGGATAGCGTATCCTTAATGTATCCCCACAAAAAATTGTTCAAAGGAGCCAAATCATCTCTAAAAATGATTTTTCTGGGAAAAGGCTCATCTTCGGCCAATCGATCATGAGCCCATTGAACGAAATAGCGATGTACACATAGGATGATCACAAGGCTTCACTTCTGACACAAGTTGAACTTTTTGAGCCTTCATACTGAGGTCTTTATGGAAAATCCTCCTCATAGAAGTGCGATAAATGCTCAGTTCTTGAGCACGATAACGTATCGATGTTGAAGCATGTTCAGATACATTCTGGGCTACAACAGCAATGTTTTTGACGTGTACTTACTGGACAAGAAAGTGCACGGGTTGTTTTATCAATTAACGATCCAGTTTTCACGAAAAACTTGAACCAGCAATTGCCGTAAGGGCATGTAATTTCTATGGAATTTTCCATGTAAATTTCTAACAGTTTGGACTGAAGATTCTCGCCAATTTGTAAATAAGTTTTTGATATCTTCCAGCTTTGTTCAAGCGTAAATCGACCCCTTTCGTTAATTTCAAATATTAAACTACCTTTCTGTCGAAACACGAATAACAGAAGTGTTCCTCGACTGGAAATAACCACAACTTCGGAAAACTACTTCGCTTCATTACTTCAGCAAACTCCAGATGGACCAACTTTAAATGAAAATCATGAGAGTTTCTAAATTTGTGAAGAGAAGGAAGCAACAAAGGTTCTAGATCAAATTGCTTACTGAAATCAAAACATCAATGCTGCTCTGGATCCAATAGTGAATTCATTTCAATTACAAATAAATACAGTTTCTTCTCAAAACAAATATTTGAATATATGTATAATAAAAGAATCGAAATAAAATTAGTATATTCAATTAATAAATTGGTGATTTAGTGAAAGCATTTCTACATATGAGTTTTCGGTTCTTTTTTTACCTTTTTCAAGACAATATTTGTTTGTTGATCAGAATGTTTTTACAGCGAAACAGTTGTTATTTGTCTCGATCTTGGGGGAATGTATGTTAAACTTTTTACCAATTTTTTTATTATATAGGCTTCCTTTGCTCATTTGAATTCTGTCCTTTCCTTGAAGAATTTTTTGTTCAACAAACGAGGGAATTATTTTTCAAAAACAACATAAATTTAATATTCTTTAATTCAATATGTGAAAGTTAGAGATATTTCTATTCTTATTATTTATATTGAATACTACCTTTAACAAGTATGAACGTAAAAAAAAAATCATTTTGATTACTTTATAAAGTAACAAGTGTTACTCTATATTTTTTGTCTTGCGCATTTCTTTATTATATGGATTTTTTTTGTTTATTCAAATTCCGTGCGTTATCTGAAGAAATCTAGTTCTCAAAGAAAATATGAATTAGATTGTTTTGAATTGAGTATGTTGAGGTTACAGATATTTCGCTTCTTATATTCAATGTGATCTATATAACAATTCTAAAATCAAACAAACCCAATTAGGGGGTCGCTGAGACATATGTAGCACGTTTCGAACTAGTTAGTTCTTGTAAGTGCTCTGTAATGTCCAACGACTACAAATCTGAAACACCAAGGTGTTAATCATATATTATCGTTATCTAGTGCACAGAAATATACAAACGCGACATATTCTAGTGAGCCAAATCAATTAAAGAACTGTATTCCCGATTTTTTTAACGTTACAAACGGAGAAAACTTTCTTCAGGCTCAAATCAGATCCTGTTACGCCGTTTATTCGACTGATGAGCTCATAAATTATGATTTTCAAAGCTTGTTTGAGGAGATGAGTTATATTTTTATTTGATATTGCACGTTTCAGTACAAATCTTGATAATCAAAAGGTTTTTTGCTACTAATTAATTGTCATTTGAATCGATGTTGGAACCAAATAAGTTGTATATCATAAAATTGCCTTATGGTATAGATTTCCTTTGTTTCTAAAAATTTTGTGCAGTATTTGACGATTTCCATTGTCTATCAAAATAGAGAATTTAATTTTTTAGATTATATATGTTAAAGTTACAGATATTCCTCTTTCAAATTTAAATCAATTTGGAATAATCCATTTCGGTTGCATTTTCTATTAATCTTTAAAACAAAGCCTAAATTGAACTGCAGGAATAACGAAACTGTTACTCCGTGATTGAATTCCAAATCCTCGTTTGACAAACAATATAACGTGTTTATCAGCAAATATCGCAATCAGAACAATATGCGCTCTGAAAAATTGGGTTTGGAACAACAGCACATGCATTATATGCTGGCACCGATACCCAGGAGATCAGTAAAATAATGTAAATGGAACGATACAACCATTTATCGAAATTGAATGTATAGTTTAATGACGGCAAAACACAGGAGGCCAGACTAAATTACAGGGAACTGCTATATTTCACCAGTATACAGACAATGAGACAATGGATGTTGAATACAGGCTACGCAAGTTTGACAACATTGTTTTAGATTATATGAATCGATATAAAAAAAATAGAGAAGCACTGACGTAAAGTCAGAAGCTTTTACGCGCTCGTTCAACAGTCCATTTCTCTGGAAAGTTTCAAATCTCTGAATAGCTTCTTGTAGAAGTTTCATATGATGAATACAAGTTTTGCATTCAAAAACCCCTCTAAAGGTACGCAGCATATCTTCAAAAACAAAAACAATCAACAACAAATGTATGATACTTGCCAATCACATTTATACAAAAATCGAATGACGACAGAGCACAATTGATCTCTTAAAGATTATACACATATGCACACAGGATTTTCAGATATAACTGAATCTAGAGCTTCCTTTAACCTCTTTGTATATTCTGTGGAGGAACACAGAATGTGAATGATAGGTTGGTGTCTAACCTCTAAGCGATTACCAATTATTTCTTAGACTTTTTGATTTTCAAGAATTCCTGATCAAATTTTGATTGATTTTTACTGTGGTTTTCTTTTAGTGATTTTTCATTGACTGATGGTGAGGATATTTCGTTAATTATACAGTTGATGTAATGTATCTAGAACTCTTGGACCTGATCAGCTTAGTACTGAGATGATTCGCTTGTGTTGTCCATATGCAAGACCAATGTAGGTGAATATATTTAACTCCTGCATTTTGGATTCGCAGTTTCCTCGTACCTGGAAGGTTGCTGAAGGAATTCCTTTATCCAAAATAAATGATCTGAGCCCTATATCAATCTTGTGCACTTGCTCTGAAATTTTAGAGAGGATCTAGCTCAATAGAATAAGAGAACACCTAAATGAATATGACATCTTACCGATTAGACAAACTGGTTTTATAAAAAGCTGTTATACAGCTTTGTTGGATGTTATCGATTGTATCAAATGAATATGACATCTTACCGATTAGACAAACTGGTTTTATAAAAAGCTGTTATACAGCTTTGTTGGATGTTATCGATTGTATCAAGACATAGATACAGAGAAATATGGGCATTGATTTAATTTTTTGATTGATTCGTCTTTACTCTTGGAACCTCATTTTAATTGAAAAATATGTAAGAGAAAGTTTTATAATTTCCACAAAAATATTAACAATACAACAATTATTTCACAAATGCCATTAGAGAAAGATATTCAGAAATGGGGATTTCAGCATCTATTTGTTCATTCAAAAGGATTTTACGAGTATTGTACCTATTGATTTCAACGAATTCTTAAAGTATTAATCTAGAACATTTGCTTTCGACGTGGATAATTCCATGGCTATTATTGAAATAATGCCTGAATTCCTTAAGATGATTAGCATATGTCGAAGGTACGGAATCCGATATGTAACTTCTTTGATGTTCTTGGATTATTTTCTTGAATGATCTCCTGTCTGGCCAATATATACTGAAGGGCAAAGTTACAAGTCAACTTATAGATTGCAGATTTATTTTCTTCATTTGATCGATCGATTCGTTATCGATGAAATAACGAAAAGTATTTCTGTGTATTGTCCTCTTTTATTATTGGGTATACAAGATTTAAGGCATTGTTCTTTTGTTTATTGGATACCATTTTTTCTATATGAAAGGGGTTGTAACCGTTGCTTGAAGCTGTCTGTTCAATAATATTCAATTCTTTGGAAAAGTTATCTGAATTCAGAGGGACATTCAATAGTCTATGAATAAAACTATTATATGCTGACATCTTTTGGGTGGTAGGATGATCTGAAGTTTTATGAATTGAAATATCTGTATGTCAGGGCTTGTGAAAAATACTAAAATCATGTGAATTATATAGTCTGATTATTGTGAGGTCAAGAAAATTAATACTGTGGTTCTTTTCTTCTTCGATTGCGAATTAGATTTTTGATTAATAAAATTCTTGAAGATATGTAGTTGTCGGTCGATGCCTGTGAAGCAACAAAAAATATCATCTACATATCTATACCAATAAAGGAAGTATTTGCTTATCGGATTTTTGATTCTAAATCATTTATTAAAATTTCAGCTGAAATTGAACTGTGTGTATTTCCCATTATTAATGCTTTGTTAGAAATATAGATTGTTTCGTTTAATTGAAAATAGTTTTGGCTAAGGCATATTTTGAGGCATTTAAGAATATCATACAATTTGATGAGGTTGGTGTTATTTTTAATCAATGATTTTTTTTATTTTTATTGTTTCGATTGGTAGAATGTTGATACCTGAAGAAACCACTTCTGGCTATAGGAAAACATATTGGTTTCGCGTGTTAAACTCGTTGAAACTTATTCGGAAGCATGTAGATTGTTCGTGCAAATAAAGACGGGTGTTTTTGAACTAGGTTCTGTGGAATGTGTTTTTCCACAACGCTCTGTTTTCGGACCTTTAATTCTTTTTGCGTATATTTGATGAATTCGTTGTTCAAATATAGAACACGATTAAGCCACAGTGTGGCGAAACAATTGTCATTCATCAAATAAAAATTTCTGTAGTTGAATTTTATTCAGTACAGAAACGATGAATTTTCGAATATTTTGAAAAAATGACTTCTTTTTTGAGGAGCACGAATTTTCATCATCAGTTTGTTCCGAAAAAAACCTCTATGTAGGTTTCTTCGAACCCTAACATGTTTTTAATAGAGAAGAGATGTCGAGTGTTGGTTAGTGAGTTAGAGTGAGAACTTTCGATAGGGATAACTGCGATTTGACAGAAGGTAGAAGCCATGTTGTTTTGACATTTCCGTTCAGTAAGCATTGACAAATTATCATGGAAAGACTCACGCCGCAACAACGTTTACAAATTGTTGAAATGTATTTTCAAAATCAGTGTTCTATTTGCCAAACTTATAGAGGACGTCGTGAAATTTATAGTTTACCTAATCGTCCATCTGAGCAGCTTATTCGTCAAACTATCGATAGACAACATTTCGGACAACATTTTCTTTACACGATGCAACAACAACAAGACAAAGACAAGACAAGACCTATAGAAGAAAATATCGCTGCTGTGAATCATAGGGTTAATGATGATCCAGATTTGTCTATTCGTCGACGCTCACAACAAGTTGGACTCTGTGCATCCACAACATGGAAAATTTTGCGTAAAGATCTTGGTCTACACCCATACAAGATCCAACTGGTTCAAGAACTAAAGCCACTTGACCATAATGATAATAATAATAATTATTATTATAATAATAATAATAATAATGATAATTTTATTCATCCTTTAAGATAAAGTATATTTATGTAGGATACGTTATAAAAAACCAGAATAAAAAAAAATGATAATGCTAGAAAATTAAAAAAATCACACAGTTAAATTCACCAAATAAAATGAAATACAGGAAAGTTATAAAGAACAGAAAACATCTGCATGCTAACTCGTTACCCAACTGATATATTCCTCCCTACTGTGAAAGCACTTCTCGAGCAGCAAGGCTCACTCTTGAATCTTCTGTACTCCAAAACCTTCAATTTGTCTGGAAGATGGTTGAATAATTTTATGACACTAAACAAAGGTGACTGCTGGAATTTAGAAGATCGGTGTTTTGGAATACAGAGAGTTTCTTTGTGCCTAGTGTTATACTCGTGAAACTCCGAACACTTACGCAGTGACAAAATATTTCTACGAGTGTACAAAAGGCAGCTTAAAATATAAATACTAGGAAAACTCATTATTTTGTACCTGAGAAATAAGGGCCTACAGGACTCTCCAGGTTTCAAATTAAACATTAGACGGATTATCTTTTTTTGGGCAATAAACACCGCTCCACTGAATGATGAATCTCCCCAAAGAACAACGTCATAGTTAAGGTGAGTGTACACTAGTGAATAATAGGAATCTATCAGAGATTCACGAGGAAACGCAAGTTTTATGCGCCTCAATGCGAAAAACGCACTACTTAACCTCTTACAAACAGAGTCAACGTGTTCCCTCCAACTCAAATTTTTTTCCACTCGTAAGCCCAGAAACCTTACACAGTCTGAAGATTTCAAATCACAGGATTGTAGATTCAGAGTCAGTCGTTGGTCAGAGTCGCGCAATTCAAAGTAGATTAGGCCAGTCTTATTCACATGTAGTATTAGAGAATTTCTGAAGCACCATTCAGAGAAACACCGAACTAATAGTTCACAACTTGCTTTAAGTTCACTAAAAATGTGCGCAGAAATGATAAATTATGTATCATTGGCAAACATCACAATCTTTATATTCTACACATTAAGGAAATGAACAAGAATATAGTCTGGTAATTCATTAATAAATATAATAAATAAAAGGGGTCCAAGTACCGAGCCTTGAGGAACACCCATCTCAACAGGATACTTGGCCGAGCTGTGCTGACCGACTCGCACTATTAATGAACGATTTGCTATAAAATTCTTCATCTATTCCAGGAAGACCCTCCTGAAACCTAAACTGAACAATTTAACCAGAATGAAGCCGAAGTTCAAGCAATCAAATACCCGAGACTGCTCAAAAAACAATCCCGCCACGTGAATGCCATCATCCAAACAGCTGTACACAAAGCTAACCAAGTCACATGCCGCAGACTCCGTCGATCTACCCATACGGAAGCCGTGCTGACAGGTTGTGACAAACGAATATTTCTCCAAGTACTTAGACATCCTGTCATAGACTAGTCTTTCTATAACTTTGGATAGAGAACTTAACAAAGAGATAGGGCGATAATTATTGATGTCTTAATAACCACAGCCGTTTTGAGAAGAGAAGGAAACTTCCCTGAAGTGACTGAGAAGTTGATGAGATATGCAAGGTGCCTGGAGATGTAAGGTGCTAAAATCTTCAAAATCTTAACTGGTATCATATCAATTCCACTACTGTTTTTATTTTTCAAATTTTTTATAACCGACTCAACTTCCTCAGCCTCGACTGCAAAGAAAAAGAAATTGCTCTCAGTCAGAGATCGAGTTGTATATGAGCTGGATCGGTTCAGGCCAAAATGTTTCCCAATGCTTGTCACGCCTATCGAAGAGAAATATCTACCAAATTCCTCAGCCATCTCTGACTGGGAATGGTTCGTCCGTGAACCGTCAACATGATACTCCCATAATAAGCGTTGTTTGTTTGCTGAAGTTGATCCACTTTTTTACGTAATATTGTGTTTAGTGATGAAGCTCATTTCTAGTTGTACGGCTATGTAAACAAGCAAATGTGTTTTATTTCAAATTAAAGTTCTATCACTCTAAAAAAAAACACCCCATAGTTTACATTTTTCTGGATGTTTCCTATCATTACTTACAGATTTGGTGTATTTGAATGTATTGGGTTTTTTCGAGTTACCCTTCTGATAATGTTCAATATCAAAATGCTTAAAAAAAGTCACCAAATTTGAACATTGTAACTAGGATGTTTACAAAATGTTTACAAAAAAGCTTTTTAACTAGAACATATCCGCCATCTCTTTCCTATTTAAAAAAAAGTGTTGCCACCCTCAGCCGGCACGAATTTATTTACACTCCTGATAATAATAATAATGATAATAATTTATTGCCATCAATTTTACATGGTTCGTCAATAATACATCATTTAAAGTGAAAAACTCAAAAATTCTTCCACCGAATAAAATGCACCTGTAACCAAGACATCATGAATCCCCTTTCTAAAAACACGTTCTGGTAAATCTTTCACGTTTGTAGATAATTTATTGAACATTATGATACCCCAGTAGTGCGAGAAATTTTGCGTATTTTTCTTCCTGTACAATGGTGTAATAAAATCATTCTTATATCTGGTGTTAAATGAGTGATGTGTCCCATTTTTTGGTATGTTGGATTTGTTGTAGTGCACGTATTTGAGACACTCCTTTATATAAAGGGATGGAAAGGTAAGTATCCCACTGTTCATGAAAGTCGGCTTGCAAGATTCTCGGTGACTTATTCCATAAATAATTCGGAGAGCTTTTTTTGTAAAAGAAAAATCCTGGTAGCATCAGAAGCGTTTCCCCACAGAAGTATCCCATATAATAGCAAACTTTGAAAGTTCCCAAAATATGCAGTTCTGTTGTTTTTTCAATCGCCAAAGAAGATATAGCACATTGGATAATTTGTTGCGAGTGTAATCAATATGAGCGGCCCAACTCAATTTATTATCTAGGATTACATTTTTTTTTGATTATCTCGGTCTTTACTTGACGGAAATTCATCTTCAATATAAGAAAAACAAATGTTAACTTCCGCTATTTCATTGATTTACACGACAATTGTTTCGTCATACCATGACTTCATCAAGTGAGTATTTAAACTGAGTTTAAATATTCACCAATTGTCGTGTAAATCAATAAAATAGCGGAAGTTAACATTTGTTTTTCTTATATCTAGGATTACACCCAAAAATCTGGCGTTCGCTGGGTTCCCTCTACTTCCAAATGCTAACTCAACTGTTTTCTCTGTATTTAATTTGAGCCCATTCAAGGAGAACCAATTTTCAACTCCAATCAGTGCGATCTTTAACCTGACTGTGAAATCTTTTCCATCCTTCGATTTTACTATTATGGAGGTGTCATCGCAGTACAAGCATAGACAGTTACAATTTTCGATAATGATATCATTCAAATACACCAAGAACAATAAAGGTCCAAGTATCGAACCCTGAGGTACTCCATACCTTAATTCTTTTTCTGTTGACATAACGCCATTCCAGTGTACTTTCTGAAATCTTTTTTCTATGTACGATTCCAACAGTTTTAGGATGTTTCCTCTGAAACCGCAGGCGTTCAGTTTCTTAAGCAGGGTCACATGTGAGACTGCATCGAAAGCTTTACTTAAGTCAAAATTTAGCATCTCTAAAAAATGGACTTCATCCATAGCTTCTATCACATTATACAACAATTCCATTAGTGCAGTAGTTGTACTTCGACATTATCTGTATCCATGCTGGTTTTTGTTTAAAATATTTTTCTTCTCCAGCCATTTCAACATTCTGTTTTTAATCAAAGTCTCAAATATTTTCGATATACAGGGAAGAATTGCGATAGGTCGATAATTATTACAGTCGTTTTTGTCTCCTTTTCCGTTGTAGATTGGAATAACTTTAAGTTCTTATTAGGTTCTATGACAGCAAAGTTTTGAATACGAAATTTTCGTCGAAACTATTGGAGTGTACTCTGTACCGAAATCACGATCCAACGCCAAAGTTGAAATAAGATTTAATAGCACTCATCGTGACAAATCTCCAGACGACCCGCATCCATCATAAACTGGGAAATTTCCCGTGAAACCACTCGAGCCTGATCGGAATACTAGTCCGGGCGTTCAATTTGTTTAGGATCCGCAAAGTTGACGTGCTGAATGTTTAAACATCGCGGATCGTCCAAAGCCGGGTGTGCTGATGAGTGTCCGGAAAATTAGCAGGCTGCAGTTTGAATAGCGTAGAAGACGTGACCGTTCGAGGAGACGGGGAATATAGACGTCCTCCCCCAGGACAGGAAGACGAAATTTCGAGCGAGTCGTAATACAACGCACGATCGGGTTGTCGAACGGGAGAATTGTCGAACAATATGTCAGATAAGGGATGAAATGGGTGGTTAAGAGAATGAACCGGAATCGATAATCGTTGGATTTGAGTTGCTAGAGCTTTGGATGATAATAGGCTTTCGACTGCTTTCTGAAAACTCAATCTCAAATTAGATAGTGCCTTGAATATCCTACAGGTTTATTATGCTAACAAAAAATTTGAATTTAATGAAATCTTCCTTTCAAATACCTCTTTAAAATTAAATCAAATGAATGTCTCAGAAAACACAGTTTCAATTCAGTGGACATAAAGAATTAACGCTCATTGCACAGTATCAAAGGGAAAAAAAGAGAACGAAGGAAATATGGATTGTTAATTAAAAATATTAAATATATACATTCTGTCAAGAAAGTACCGAGAATTATTGATTTAATTCTGGCGGGGCAATGAGGCAGGTAAAAATGTATTTTCCTAGGTTGGTACCGCTGTCCTTAATTACTATGCCAAGCTTGAGCGGGATCTGTCAGCTAGTGTGTTTGCAACAGCTGATTAAGTCAGTCGATGTCAGAGTGCGTGCCGATTTTTACTATGGGTGATTACGTTGAGCAAAGAATTTGTTTGAAGTTTTGTGTTGCAAATGAATTTTCGTGTGCCGATGCATTGAAAATGTTGCAAAAGGCCTTTGGTGATAATGCTCTATCGACAACTCGTGCATATCAGTGGTACAGAGCCTTCAAGGACGGTCGTGAAGTGGTCGCCCATCGACGGCTTCGATCGAAGATAACGTCGATAAAAATAAAGAAAGGGTGCTGGAAAACCGTCGTACCAGCTTGAGAGAGATAGCACATTATCTTAAGATATCCCACGAGTCCGCACGTACGATTTTGATTGATATTTTGGGCATGAGAAAGGTGGCCGCACGACTCGTACCGAAAGACCTGAATTTTCTTCAAAAACGTCATCGCGAACAGGTTGCTTCAGACATGCTGGATCGCTGTAATTCCGATTCTACATTCATGGAACGCATTATAACTGGTGATGAGACCTGGGTCTACGAGTACGATATGCAAACAAGCCAGCAATCATCGGAATGGGTGGCAAAAAATGAGCCGAAACCGAAAAAACCTCGCCAAAGCCGCTCGAAAATGAAGGTGATGCTCATTGTGTTCTTCGATATCCGTGGCGTGGTGCACTACGAATTCGTTCCAGAGGGTCAGACGGTAAACAAGGAGTATTACCTAGGCGTTATGAAACGTTTGCGTGAGCGTATCCGTAAGAAGCGGCCAAATTTGTGGGCGAACAACTCATGGATTTTGCATGACGATAACGCGCCTTCTCACCGAGCTACGATTGTGACTGACTTTCTCGCCAAAAACTCAACAAACGTGCTTCAGCAACCACCGTATTCGCCGGATTTGGCTCCCTGCGACTTTTTCCTCTTCCCAACACTAAAATTGCCCCTTCGTGGCACCCGTTCTGAGTCGATTGAAGCCATAAAACAAAATTCGGCGCGAGAGCTAAAGTCCATCCCGGAAAGCGCCTATAAAAAATGTTTCGATAATTGGAAGTGCCGTTGGCATAGATGTATTGGAGCAAATGGAGCCTATTTTGAAGGCGACCCAATAAATTTTGACGATTAAATGTAAAAATGTTGTTTTAATTGAAAATTCCCGGTACTTTCTTGACAGAGTAGTACTTGAAGGATACACCATTTTTTTTGGTACCAATGTATTATGAGAACCAAATTCCTTTCCAAAAATGCACGACATATCCTCAGGAATTTCTTCGGAAATAACTCTCAAAATTCAAAAACATGCAGCCCGACTTTGTATCCAAAAAATATTGGGTGTTTTTTTTAAATGATAGAATTTTAAATTGAAATAAAACACATTTGAATTAAGACTGAAGCCAATTTTTTTTTATTTGAAAGATAATTTTATGACATTTATGTTTTGAAAATGATTTCCACGACTAGCTCTGAGGAACCCTATTCCACCAGACAAATTTTGGACCACTTTATCGAGTAATTCAGGCCTTATATCATCAATAACACGAAATAGGTTTGCTTCCAAAGCGTCTATTGTTTCAGGTTTATCAGCTTAAACTAATGACTTGACATAACCACAAAGAAAAAAATCCAGTGGAGTTATGTCGCATAATCTTGGAGCTCAATTAATTGGACCATTTCTCGAAATAATGTTATCGCCAAATCTTTCATTCAATAAATCAATTATTACGGTAGCAGTATGAGGTATAACACTATCTTGTTGGAACCAAAACACTTCTGGGTCGATACCATTCAAGTTTTGAAACAAATAATCATTGATCATCTATCTGTAACGAACACCATTCACTGTAACATTAGCTCCAGCATCGTTTTTAAAGAAATATGGACCGATGATGCCTCCAGCGTGTAAATCATACCATACAGTGCATTTTTCAGGATGCAATGGAACCTGCAGAATTTCTTGAGGATTGTTTCCACTCAATATACGGTAATTTTGCTTGTTTACATAGCCGTTCAACCAGAAATGAGCTTCATCACTAAACACAATTTTACGGTAATAAAGTGGATCAACTACAAGCTGTTCTAGGGCCCAATCAGCGAACAAACGACGCTTATTATGGTCAAGTGGCTTTAGTTCTTAAACCAGTTGAAAAAGTTGTATGGGTGTAGACCAAGATCTTTACGCAAAATTTTCCATGTGGTGGATGCACAGAGTCCAACTTGTTGTGAACGTCGACGAATAGGCAAATCTGGAGCATCATCAACACTATGACTTTCAGCAGCAATATTTTCTTCTGTACGTACAGTTCTTTGTCTTGTTGTTGTTGTTGTTGCATCGAGTAGAAAGAATGTTGTCCGAAATCTATCGATAGTTCGACGAACAAGCTGCTCTGATGGACGATTATATAAACCATAAATTTCACGAAGTGGTCTATAAGTTTGGCGAATAGAACACTGATTTTGATAATAAATTTCAACAATTTGTAAACGTTGTTGCGGCGTGAGTCTTTACATGTTAATTTGTCAATGCTAACTGAACAGAAATGTCAAAACAACATGGCTTCTACCTTCTGTCAAATCACAGTTTTCCCTATCGAAAGTTCGTTCACTCTAAAAACAAACACCATATTCTAGTTCAAAACGCAAACGCTAGACGGCGCACCTTTTATTTTCAACTGTCATCTGTCAAGTATATTATAATAACACCATATGAAAACTGATGTCATCCATTTCAGCTCGAGAAAAAAAGAAACGATTCCAAGTGGAATTACTCGTGCCCCATCGCTCTCGATGGAGATCTTATGGTCATTTAATCCTTGTATCCATTTTCCGTTTCGCGATATAAGTCACGAGTCTTTTGGAAAGTAGCGAGCGTTCCCAACAATAGATAAATAGAAGCGTCATGTCCCCAGCTGTGACCTGTTAGCAAATGACGGCAGTCTTCCGAAACATCCGTTATGGAGCATCTCGGTAATGAATCCATTTGTTACTTGTCGGGGCTACACTCCAACAGATTTCCACCCGTGATGGTATTTAAAGATGACATATCGCTTCCATGAGAACGATCCGATCTTAGTATGGCTTCGTCGAAGACAAATCATGAGTCTCATGTGATTGATTGCTCACCATCCATCAGTGAATTGATTTTTTGCGTTTATTAGGATTAGAAGCAAGGAAGTTATCATTCACTAGCTTTTATCTGTTCATCGACTTTTTCTATTTAAGGAGAGATATTAATATTCAGATGATATTTCACTTGAGTATTGCGTTATGAGGAAATACCATACATAGCATTCTATCGACAAAACTGAGATGTCTGAATCCTTTTGGGGGACACCACTAAAGAAAGTTCCTATATCCTTCGTAGAAATGAACTAGAATTCAAATTTGGACCAGAGATCTGATGAATTATTTCAATACAAATAAATTGACGTCCTTTTTATTTTGTCCATTTTATATTTTATGAAAATTTTCACCATTTATTCACTAAGAATATTGGATCATACATCTTCAAGTGTGTGAAGAAAAGGAGACGGTTGAATGACGTGGTAGTGGATCAATTTGGTGAAGAAACTGTGAATGATAATGATCAAAGACTGATAGAACTTTTTCAGCACACAATCTGACTATAAGAAATGGAATCTATAAGCACAAATGTATTGATCGCTTTACTTGGATACAAAATCCCCAACATCTGAAAACGATCATTGACTATGTCATCACAAAACAACATGGATTTGTTCCTAAAAGATCTACTATGTCCAATATGCTCCTTTATACAGAGTATAATCTTGAAGAAATCTGTTTACACCGATTTTTCGAAGGCCTTCGATAAGGTTGATCCTAATATCTTAATGAACAAATTAACTGAGTTAGGTGTGCATTGAGACTTGCTATGTTGGATATCTTCATATCCCAATAATAGATTTCAAATTGTTGCCGTTAACGAATATTTTTCATCATCTCTCTATGTGACCTCGGGGGTGCCCGAAGAGTCTCTTCTTGGGCCTCTTCTATTTATAATTTATATTGATGATATAAGCGGATGTTTTGAATTTTTGATATTTGCGGACTATGTGAAGATCTTTTCCCGTATAGCTAACGCTTTGGACTACTTTAATTTCCAATATCTCAACTGTAATAAGTGTAACTGCATTACATTTAGTGGTAAACTAAAAATCAATCATTTTGAGTACTATTTGGGTCATAGTCGTTTACAGCGTCGCTATGAAGTCAGGAATCTGGCTGTAATATTTGACACAAAAATATTGTTTGATTCACACATCGATTATATGGTGACCAAACGTAGCCAAATGATCGGATTTGTGATCTTGTAAAGGTTTTACTTCCAATAAGGCCTTGAAGGCTCTATATTTCGCCTTCATTTACAATAGGATATCTTATGCATCGGTTGTTTGGTCACCACAATATGAGGACTACAAGCACAGATTGGAGTTATTCAGGTTATAAGGTTACATGTAGTTACAATTTCATGGCTTTCGTCTCATTGGAAAAGTGTAGGAACATAGCGATTTTATGTTTTTGTATAAATTATTGAATGGTTACGTTGATCTCCAGCTTTGCTGTTTTACGTGAGCATTCATGTTCCGTCTAGACCGTTAAGAGGTTAGGCTGTTTTTGAGGTTACATTTCATAGAACAAATTTGAAAAAGCACTCTTCGGTCAACGTAACAATGAAAGTATATAATTATAAGTATAAGGACAATGATATATAATATATGATTAACTCTGAGGAACAGCATTCGACCAGACCAATTTTGGACCACTTTTTCGAGTAATTCAGGCCTTATTTCATCAATAACATGAGTTATGTTGGCTTCCAAAGTGTCTATTATATATTTCTGGTTTATCAGCATAAACCAATAACTTGACATAACTCCAAAGAAAATAATCCAGTGGAGTTATGTCACATAATCTTGGAGGCCAATTAATTGGACCATTTCTCGAAATAATGTTATCGCCAAATCTTTTTCTCGATAAATCAATTGTTACGGTAGCAGCATGAGGTGTAGCACCATCTTGTTGGAACCAAAATACTTCTGGATCGATACCATTCAAATTTTAAAACAAACAATCATTGATAATCGATCTGTAACGAGCACCATTCGCTGTAACATCAGCTCCAGCATCGTTTTTAAAGAAATATGGACCGATGATGCCTCCAGCGTGTAAAGCACACCATACAGTACATTTTTCAGGATGCAGAACTTCTTGAGGATTGTTTTCACTCCATATATGGCAATTTTGCTTGTTTACATACCCGTTCAACCAGAAATGAGCTCCATAAATAGTTTCAAATGCTAGTTTATTGTTGTCCGGTGTACATTCCACGAATATTGGAAATAATATGCTGTATGTTATCTGAAAAAATATGTCTTGAGAGAATAACAAATTTATTACCACTTTTATTTGAAACTAGTTGTACGATTATTGTATTTCGGTCATCAAGCACTAAACTAAAACAACTAAAATCAGAATTCATAAATTGATTTTATCCATTTCAAACTCTTCCTACCAATATTTTCTATCTGTACCTTTCTTATAAATGATATCATGAATCAGTTAATTTAAAACAACATGCACTGAATCGAAATCATAAACCATCATATTTCATCCTAAATGAATTGAGCCCAAAACATGAAATATAGTTGAACGATACCGATATCCAATTTAAAAATATCGCCAAAATCTTTTGACAAAACATGGCGGACTTTTGACAGATTTTTGACCCAATGTCGCTCTTGTGGAAATAATTTTTTATAGTTTTGTAACAACATCTACCGTCAGACAAAAACTTACACTACTTCTCTACAGGGGGCGCTACCGTGAAGACGACCAACAGATGGCTACACTGAATGTGCAACACTGAATAGGAACCACTTAAAGAAGTAAAGGAAGTAAAAACGCCACCGAATACAAAGGGCAACATAAGAGACCACCTATTTAGCACATAAAAGCTGTAATTCCGCTTCGGTTTAAAGTACATAGTAAAATTCATAGAAGGGGGATGAAATATTAATCTGCGCCACTAGCCTCAATGTATTTTTGCGGAAAGATAATTAACCAACCACAGGATCATTCTATTCAGAATTAGTGCAACAAGAGGGACAAAGAAGAGAAGCACCTCCTCGTTCCTACAATGTGGCAGAATGTTACAGACATGTCTTGTCGGACTCCTGATGAAAATTAAACCGGGGTAGTGTAGAGTTAGAGTGTGTTCCGCAGTAGCTCCGGAATATCTTTGACATGCACTTGGAGCCATCATGGCAATTTAATACTTAATCAAACACGTTCTTCGGAGTAATGCTGTCTCTGCTCATAAATTATTACCCGGGAATGACGTGAAACTTTAGCATCGAACTATTAAGTTAGCTATTCGACCTCACCAAGAACTGAAGATAGCGGATAATGAATGTTGGGGACAGAGCTGTCAGGGTCGGATCGTTGGAATTGGTGTCAGAGGTCTAAATTTATGGGAAGGCGATACCTCAATTCGAACCCTTGAATAGATCATTTAATCGTTCAACATATAGGGTCCTGCAATAGTCTTTACTAGCTGCCGAAGCAGATATATTATAAATTTCGTTCTAATGCAGGTTCCTTGTAATTTCTAAATCTCAGGAAATTATTTTCTAATATACACGTATGTCCAAAAAAAGATTCAACAAGTGGGTGATTTTTTAATCGAACATTCCCTATATTTTCATATATCCCGTGTTTTTTTAGAGTGATAGAACTTTCGATAGTGATAACTGTGATCTGACAAAAGGTAGAAACCATGTTTTTTTGACATTTCTGTTCAGTAAGCATTGACAAATTATCATGAAAAGACTCACGCCGCAACAACGTTTACAAATTGTTGAAATTTATTTTCAAAATCAGTGTCCTATTCGCCAAACTTATAGAGCACTTCGTGAAATTTATGGTTTACATAATCGTCCATCAGAGCATCTTATTCGTCGAACTATCGATATATTTCGGACAACATTTTCTCTACTCGATGCAACAAAAACAACAAGACAAAGAACTGTACGTACAGAAGAAAATATCGCTGCTTTAAATCATAGTATTAACGATGATCCAGATTTGTCTATTCTTCATCACAAATGGGACTCTGTGCATCCACCACATGGAAATTTTTGCGTAAAGATCTTGGTCTACACCCATACAAGATCCAACTGGTTCAAGAACTAAAGCCACTTGACCATAACAAGAACTAGAACAGATTGAAGTTGATCCACTTTCTTGTCGTAAAATTGTGTTTAGTGATGAAGCTCATTTCTGGTTGAACGGCTTTGTAGACAAGCAAAATTGCCGTATATGGAGTGAAAACAATGCTCAAGAAGTTCTGCAGATTCCATTGTATCCTGAAAAATGCACTGTATGGTGTGTTTTACACGCTGGAGGCATCATCGATCCATATTTCTCTGAAAACGATGCTGGAACTAATGTTACAGTGAATGGTGGTCGTAACAGATCGATGATCAATGATTATTTGTTTCAAAATTTTTAAAATGGTATCGACCCAGAAGTGTTTTGGTTCCAACAAGATAATGCTACACCTCATGCTGCTATCACAACAATTGATTTTTCAAAAGAAAGATTTGGCGATAACATTATTTCGAGAAATGGTCTGATTAATTGGCCTCCAAGATCATGCGACATAACTCCACTGGATTCTCTTCTTTGGGGTTATTTGAAGACATTGGTTTATGCTGATAAACCTGGAACAATAGACGCTCCGGAAGCCAACATAACATAACTCGTAATAAGGCCTGAATTACTCCAAAAGTGGTCCGAAATTGGACTGGTCGAATGCGGTTCCTCAGAGCCAGTCGTGATATGCCGGAAATTATTCTTAAAACATAAATAAAAAAAATTGGCTTCAATCTTAATTTAAATTTGTTTTATTTCAATTTAAAGTTCTATCACTCTAAAATAAACACCCGATATTATCAATGGCCAACAATATCCATATTGCGATGCAAAATATTAGAGGTATTTTTCCGACTATACACATCTTATTTAGAGAAAACTGCAAAAAGTTGAGGGGACAGTAGTTCGTTAAAAGTCCTCTACCAATTCCAAAAAGCTATCATTTTTATGTTAACACTCAGGGATTTTCGTAATGTTCCAAATCCAAATTAATCCTTCAACACCATATATTGCATCCTTTAGAAGAATTTGTTTAAGATGTTTCTTGAATTTTTCCCATTCAGTTATTTCACGGCATTGGGAGGCTTATTGCAGACTTTTGGTCTGCAGTAGTCCACTCCTTGCTTGTTCGTGGTATGGGATGATAAGTTTGTTTCGGCTTCGTGTATTAAATTTGTGGTATGTGCTATTGGTTGGAAAGGGTTCAAGTTTTTATGGACATATGTGGAATACTCCAATTCTTACACTGCTGGTATGGTGAGTATGTTAAGTTTCCGAAACACAGCTATCTGTCTGTTTGAGAACTACTGTTGTTCACGCCGCCTTCTTCTGAAGAGTCAGGATGTCCTTAGCATGAACTAATTCCATCTGCAAAGCCTTGGCAAACGGAATGATATCGATCCATTTCTTAAACGGATGATGACTGTACAAAAACGATCTTGGCCAAAGGGCCGTGAAGCAGCTCAAATGGTGGCCAAACTAGGACTAACGGATAGGAAGGTTCTGCTGTCTATTTGGTGATACTGGAAAGAAATCATTTATTCCATTCAAATCAGCTACTGGAGCTTTTCGCCAATAAGTACTAAGACTTCCATGAAAGAAGCTACCTTTAGAAGTGCAACAAATTATAGATCAAAACGTAAAAATAATTGATATTTTACAACTTTTTTGAAATATAAAGTTAAAAAGACCTTCTTAAATTCTGTATGTGGTATTTCTGAATATTTAATCTAAACAAGGTGTCCTAGATGATGTTTGCTGGAAAAACACCGTCAATATTCTATATTTTCTTTTGATTCTTTATTGGTTTACTATCTGTTTATAATTTCATATATCTATTGAGAGAAACAGTGTTTCTAAGACATTTTATTCAATTCAATCAAAAAAAAATTTCCAGAGATTTTTTAGATTTAATTTTTAGAGGTTTCAGAGAATTTATTTAAAGCGTCTTTCAATGGAAACGCCCCATTTTTAAATTCATATACTCACACATGGCAGCCATTGTTCATTTGTGACATTGACAGTTGTATTTGTCAATGTGTTCCATTTCATTGTGGAAAAGTACACACTCCAATAACATTTACAAATAATCCAAATTTATTATGAAATATCGCGGTTTTTTACTCGAAGTATACGTGCTTTAACCCCAATTTTTAGTCGTTATAATCATCCGGATAAAAGAATAGTTGAACGTTAAGCGAAGAAGTTTGAAACAAATTTTACCCTTCATGGTGTTACAGTGCCAGTGAGACAAAGAAATGCGAGAAGTGAGGAGAATATTGTTGCCGTACGTGAAAGTGTTCGTGAAGACCTAAATTTATCGATTTCTCGACGTTCACAAGAACTAGATATCTCCCACACGTCTTTGTGGCGAATTTTACGAAAAGACCTTGGTTTACATCCATACAAAATCGTTTTAACCCAAGAACTCAAACCATCAGATCATTCAAAGCGTCGTATATTCAGTAATTGGTGCTTCGACCATCTGAAAAATTTACACTGTAACGAATCGCGCCGTACATTGAACTCATAATAATAAATACACATCAACATATACTATTTTATTTAATTAAGTGTACAGTGGATTCATATCAAGTAGAGAATAAACACAATCCAAAGTTTCCATTTCTTGATACAAAATGTTAAATTTAAGTGACATACAATTTGTATGAATCACATTTTCGACGCATCCTCAGATTTTCCAGTGCATGCATTTTCCTCGGCTCTTTATATTCAGGAGCCGTAATTGGTACACAGGAAACATCTGATATCTCAATCAGACAACCGCGCAGACTTGCAGACAACACAGCGGTACAAATTTGATTTGCCGTTTCCGCAGTGATCAGCATCTTCTGGCAAACGAAATTACGAAAAAATAAATTTCATAAAGCTCCCGCCAGTCGTACCGCACTGTTGTTCCCGGGCATCGACTCGGCTGTGTATCGTTAAATTCCCTAACGAGATACTCATTTTATTGCAGGAGCGTTCGCGACGTCAGATGGGATTTGCCTAATATGAAGAAGGTTATTCATAGGTTTCAGAGTTCCGGCTATTGGGCTTTTCAATCACCTCGTTAGATTCTGTGACGTTTTATGATGTCGCGAAAGGGTCTGGTCGGGCGTGTTTCCTTATAATTCGATTCCTGCCGGGCTGTTCCGTTCTTTTTTGTCCCGCTCCTCGTATTTCCGACGGTACTGATTGGATGTTCATTAGGATTTGAGTCACGAAGAGGTACAACAAGTTATTCGAATCCTTGGGGTATGTTCGGTTATGGTGATGATGAACCAGACACATACAGTCTGTAGTCATCGGATCAAGCCTGTTGAGTCCTTCTACAATTTATCCAGTTCAATCGGGTAGTTTTTTCAGAGTGATAAAACTTTAAATTGAAATAAAACACATGTAAATTACGATTGAAGCCAATTCTTTTTCATTTGAAAGATAATTTTATGATATTTATGTTTTAAGAATAATTTCCGGCATTTGTCCACCACGACTAGCTCTGAGGAACCGCATTCGACCAGACCAATTTTGGACCACTTTTTCGAGTAATTCAGGCCTTACTTCATCAATAACACGAGTTATGTTGGCTTCCAAAGCGTCTATTGTTTCTGGTTTATCAGCATAAACCAATAACTTGACATTACCCCAAAGAAAATAATACAGTGGAGTTATGTGTTGGAGGCCAATTGGACCATTTTTCGAAATAATGTTATCGCCAAATATTTCTTTCAATAAATCGATTGTTACGGTAATAGCATGTGGTGTAGCACCATCTTGTGGGTTGATACCATTCAAATTTTGATAATCATTGATCATCGATCTGTAACGAGCACCATTCACTGTAAAATTAGCTCCAGCATCGTTTTTAAAGAAACATGGATCGATGATGCCTCCAGCGTTCAAAGCACACCATGCAGTGCATTTTCAGGATTCAATGGATCCTGCAGAACTTCTTGAGGATTGTTTTCACTCCATTTACGATAATTTTGTTTGTTTACATAGCCGTTCAATCAGAAATGAGCTTCATCACTAAATACAATTTCATGAAAAAAAGTGGATCAACTTCAAGCTGTTCTAGGGTCCAATCAGCAAACAAACGACGTTTATTATGGTCAAGTGGCTTTAGTTCTTGAACCAGTTGGATCTAGACCAAGATCTTTACGCAGAATTTTCCATGTGGTGGATGCACAGAGTCCAACAAACGTCGACGAATAGACAAATATGGATCATCATTAACACTATGACTTACAGCAGTGATATTTTCTTCTCTACGTATAGTGTTTGTCTTGTTGTTGCATGGAGTAGAGAAAATGTTGTCCGAAATCTATCGGTAGTTCGACGAATAAGATGCTCTGATGGACGATTATTTAAACCATAAATTTCACGAAGTGCTCTATAAGTTTGGCAAATAGAACACTGATTTTGGAAATAAATTTCAACAATTCGTAAACGTTGTTGCAGCGTGAGTCCTTCCATGATAATTTGTCGATGCTTACTGAACAGAAATGTCAACATGACTCCAACCTTCTACAAAATCACAGTTATCCCTATCGAAAGTTTTATCACTTTAAAAGAAACACCCGATATGTTCCCAAAGTGCCAAAGTGTTGATCACAGATTTAGGCGAAGTGTCAAACTATGACATATTAATCTCTGTTGATCATCGATCAAGTACAAATTGGGCTCAACAAAAAATCTGTGTTCTGATCTAACCTAGAACCGCCGCTAAATCACAGATTAAGTTAATTTTTCGATTTAAGTGAATCAAGATCTTCGTATTCTTCGTTAAATAGTTGAAGTGTATTGTTTATCGTTTACACTTTTCAAGTGATATAATTGTAAAATGCTTTTGGAAACCAGCTTGTCTCTATCTGTAACGTTAAAAAACTCCCACTGTTGATTTGAATCGCTAAAAGACTGTCCAATTATGTGATAAAACTAAGACCATTAAGAAGATTGAAGTTTCCGCAATGAAAGTCGACGTTGTTATCGCATGCGCTGTAGATTTGCATTGTTTTCAAGAAATTTAGAATTTTACAAATTTTTTTTTTCGTACTGTGATTTTGCACGAAAACACACCTTGTGATATTTTTATCGAATTAACGTACCTAATCCATGAAAATGGTGGAACTATGAATTTTTATTGTTTCTAAGACGTTTAATCAGAAGGCGGTAAGTAATACGTAGAACCCGATAAATATATTCTGTTTTTCTGAATGCCAATTATTATTTTTGATTTATTCCATTCTCTCCAGGTTACACAGGTTAACCTTATATGATATTATGCAATTAATTTCCCTCCTCATGCTTATGATCAAATAACGTGCCTTTATTCCTGTGTTCTGGATATTCCATTCCTTGTTTGTTACGTAGTAAATGATTTTAATTATGTCTAGAATCACTGGAAGTGAGATCACATGTTGCAGGCACTAACTTATAGATTTGAAATATACAGTCTTAGTACCGGCTGAAATTAGAACTGGACAATTTTGATTCGGGGCTTTCTTTTTACTGGAGTGCTTTTTTGGTTGGATAATCTTGTTACCAGACATCTTTATTGTGCCGGATTTAGAGAATCTTATTACCGAACCATCTTAGTTGCTCTACTGGCCATTTGGAACAAATTGAAACTGAAGACCTACTGTACCAGAAGTCGACGTCAAGCCGGAATCAGGTAACAGGTTACTGTACCAGAAGTCGACGTCAAGCCGGAATCAGGTAACAGGTTAAGTCATAATAGTCATCAGAAAAATGTAAAAGAAAATCCAAGTACTGTATTTTTCAAATTATATTGCACTTTCTTCTATTCAATAAAATGCACACCTTGTGATGATTTGTGAACTCCTGCTTCTACAATTTCCTACTTTTTTCATATTTTAGTTGTCCTATGTTATCCCGAAGAGTGTTTCCGTAACCTGTAATTTTCAATTCTAAGCCAATTGCTCCAGCTTGGAAAATAATGTCACTTTTTACCCAAATTCAATTGACCATACTGGAAATGAATTATACTACATCAGTTTGGCAAGTTACTTCAAAAATAAAGACATTTAATAAGAATTCTAAAATGCTATAACACTAACTCAATTCTTTTTCAGATTGGACAAAAAAGGTTTTTCTTAAAGAAATTCAGTTTCATTTTATTACAAGATTCAATAAATTCACCAAAGATGTTCAAACTGCCCTCTCTCAGCCGCACTACGTGCACATCTTCAAAAAGATCGGGATATCAGACGGACGAATCTTTCATTATTGACGAGTTGCATTGCTTCCCTAATTGTCTCCCAAAGCTCAGCTACATTTTCAATTTGTTTAGAATGAATTGTTTCTTCACTGCTTCCCAGTAAAAAAATCAGAGGGATTAAAATCAGGTGAACAGGCTGGTAACCGAGATTTTACCAGATCGTCCTATCTCTCTGCCCGGATATTCTCTAACTGAAGCATAGTGCGCTGGGCAGCCATCTTGCTGAAACCATATTTCTCTGAAAATACTAAGTGGCACGTCTTCAAGTAAATGTAGCAACTGATTTCGTGAAAAATCTGAATAAATTTCGTCATTTAAAACCTCTGGCAACTCAAAGGGTCCTATGACTCTTCCGTTCAAAATTCCAGTCCACATGTTCACTTTAAAACGATATTGAGATCTATCTTGACTCATTAAATTCGGATTCTCTACGTGCCACTCGTGTTAATTGTATAGGTTCATGTAACCTTCTTCTTTAAATGTTGATTCATCCGATCACAAATTTTTTTCTAAGAATTGTGTGTCTTCCCGGTTCTTTCATAGCATGGTTTAGCAAAACGCAACCCGAGGTTCATAATCCCGAGGTAACAGAGCTTGTACTCGCTGTACATGATATGGGTGGAGCTTATGTTTTTTCTGTAGTAGGTGAGCTGTACTTTTGGCCACTCCTGTGCTCCGCTGAATTTCACGTAGGGACGTACTTGGATTTTCCTCAACTGCTTGAAGCACAATATCGTAGTAAGGTAAGGAAATTCTTTCTTCACCATGCACTTTATTCGGAAGTCCCGCTGTGAAGAGTAGACGGTGCACATTCGTAAAAACTCGACGATCTGGATAACGAGCAGCATTAGGGTATCTCTCGCAATACATTCTCGAAGCTGCACTAGCGCTACATCTGCATTCCCCATAATTGAGGTGCATGTTGGCATATTCATATGTGGTATACACAGACATGATGGCAATACATAATCACAGGTTAGTCCAGGTAATATCAAAGTTCGTCGTAAAGAGATCAAAACTATCCAAATCACAAGCAAACATATCCAATAAACGAAGCCAAAGTTGTAAGTACACAAATAACACGATCATATACGGAAAAATGCGCAGTAGACCAAGGGGCGTAGCGTACTGATCTGTATTGCTTTTACGTGTGCCAATACCAAATAGTGGCGTCACTATCTGTCTCACTCACACTTTATGGAAGGATTCACCCCATCTAATTCAAACCATATTCTTAAAGTATTCGATGCACTACAATCATTTTTGGAAAGTTCGAAATTGTGTTTCTTTAAGAATAATGTAGTAAGGAATCTAAGGAATAATGTAGTAAGTGTTAGGATAGTATATGCTTGTATTATAATTGTTCAATAATGGGAAGGCAAAAATAAATTATTATTATTATTATATTATTATACCATTTTAGAATCCCTAATAAATGCGCTAACTTATAAATTAATTTGCAAAACTGATAAAGTACAGTATTTTTTTAATACATTCAGTTAAATTTGAGCGAAATATTAATTTTGAATACTTGGTTCGGCAAAAAGTGACATTATTTTGCAAGCTGGAGTAACTGGCTTAGAATTGAAGATCATAGGTTACAGAAGCACTAGTCGGGATAACATAGGAAAAATGAAATTTGAAGAAAGTGAAAAATTGTAGCAACTGAAATTCAAAAATCAGGTTGTGCATTTTCTCGAATAATAAAAAATGTAATATAATTTAAAAAGTACACGACTTTGATTTTCTTAAATATTTTTCTGATGACTACTATGACTCAATCTGTTACCCGATTCCAGCTTGATGTCGACTTCTGGGAAACCTGTATACAGAATAGTAACTATCGTTGGAGAAAGCACTATCACTCCGACACCTTGGAAAAAAATATTACAGGAGAATCAAAGATTATTCCTTATGTAAATCTCGGACCTCAAGCTATCTGTAAAATTGTATTATATTTTAAACAAGAATCACTTTTTTAATTGTAAAGTTGAAATAAATGGAGTTGAATTTATACTATCAGATTAACAATTTTGGATTCATTTGGAAAGACAAATTTTATTGACCTTTTCATTGGCGCACTATGAGGCATTTTACGAAGTAAAAGCTCCACTTTCTTTTATTTTTTATCATATCCTTCGCTGTGGTGGGTTAGCAATTTTGGTTTCACATCATCAGAAAAAGATTTAAGTGAATTTCGAAGACCCCGAATTTTTAGAGACAGGAGTGATCCTTCTGCAAAATATGATGAACTTGATATTAAAATATTATTTCGTTTCAACAAAAAAGTCGTGATGGAATTATTACATAAAATGGGACCAGAAATTGAACCAAAGAATAAAAGGAATAATTGGATGGATGGGAGATTACAATTATTAGTTTGTTTACGGTTTTATGCAACTGATGGTTTCCAATGACGATAGGAGATCAAATCAACATTGCAAAATCGTCGGTTTGTAGAACTGTTAAAAAGGTATCAGTTAAAATTGCCTTCCATTGTGCACATACAAGTAATACTAATAACATAGTTCGTAGTAGTATGGTATGACAAGCATATAAACAATCCAGGTATGACATAGACCTGGATGGCAGTTGATTGATTACTTCAATGTCACTAACGTCACTAACGCCATGAGCAAAATAATTTGGTCAAAGGTTTTTCTCGTTATTTTTTGAAGAAATTCTTTTGAAAATCAAAAGTTACTACTTATTGTGGACCTAATAATCATCAATTATGAATCTGAGAAACCAGTCCTATTCTGAACGAGCAAGACCAGGGACAAAAGCCAATAAAACATATTTCTTCGAATCTAGAACAAAGCATGAATATTTATCAGTATATATTCAAGTCGTGAAATAACAAAACTCCTAACTAAATTTCCTCGCCCAGTTATTTCTAGCCGTTACTTTGTAGGACTTGCTCGAGTGCTACGTTTACATGCAAATATTTAAGATAAAGCAACTAAGGTGGAAAAATTCATTTCCTGAGTTCCCAGTTGTACAACTGAAGTCATATACAAGACGTAAACTTCAACGGCTTCAGCTCAGTCTAAAAACTTTCGTCAGTGTTCACATTTTTATGGATGCATAAAAGAAAACTTTTCAATTCTGTGCGGGCTCAGCACGAAGGAACACAGATGTGTATGCTTAGTTTCAGCCTTTTGTTGCGCTCGTTTTTGCTCAGGGATGTTGTATCGAGATTCTCTGTACATGTTCTGGGAAATTATGGATGTTTACAAGTTTTACATTTGCGTTAACATGCGGACGAGAAGTTGGCGAATGTATAAAAACTTTTCTACATTTATTACAAACAGGAGGAAATTTCGTCACATGTTTGACGAAAGGGGTCATTTATCTGTTTTGCTTATATGCTTTTGTTGAAATAATGACAGTATTTTGAATGTATATGAATATTTCGTGAGTAAGAGGGTAATTTTCTATAAGGATATTTGGATCAAGAAGTTTTTTTACAAATGTGTTAGAACGGTCAACTGCCTTGAAAACATAAATATTTCTACATACCACCAGGAAATTTATTGCTTTCAGAGTTGTTATATACACTCTGTTGAATTTGGTTACTTGAAGAAAATCATTCGGTTAATCTTAGTCGATTTTAAAAAGAACTAGAATTGTTTTAATAAGGAGTAAGAGCTATAGTAATAGGGAGTTCTAGAAATCGATATAGTGTAACATACATCTGTATAAAAATTCTATACTCAAACAAACTCGACAAGGTTTTGTTGATCACAGAGACAAATTGCAGACATGCGCAATGTATGCGAGTGACTACAAATCTGTAATATATAAGTATTTATATTCGCTATGCACAGAGACTCTAAGGTATTGATAATACACTAGCGCAATCTAGAATATGCAAAATACATACAAGAGATACTTTTGCATAGTCTAGATGGCGCTAATTTATTATTAATACCTTAGTGTCTCTATGTATAATGATATATAGATACTGACGAAAACCAATCAGTTCGAAACGTGCGCATGTCTACAATTTATCTCTGTGTTCAACAAAACCTTGGCGAGTTTATTTGAGTATAGAATTGTTTTACAGATGTATGTTACACTGTCTCGATTTCTAGAACTTTCTATTACCATAGCTCATACTCCTTATTACTGATCAGCCGAATTAATTTACTTGAACCTCAAATTGTCACCAAATCTTGTTTATATATAATTTTAATTGTATCGGTTCTTACTTAATGAAAACTCATTTTGAATAAGAAAAATAATAAAGAAAAATTAAGAAGTGGTGAAAAAGCATACGGCTCGTAACCGAAAGGTCGCTGTATGGTCGAAAATAAATGGTGCTGTGACCTAAAGTGGCGTAAGATATACTCAGAATTGTACATGTCGGCATGAGAGCATAGTTTTTAACCGACGTTGAAGTACCATTGTCATCATTGCTGTCCCAGGTTTCTGATCGCGTTTTGACACACCACCAAACCCCAGATAGGCTTAAAAAGAAAGAGAGGATGTTTGAAGGAATAATAGGGAACCTGCGTCAGTACAACCAAGGAGGAACCAGCAGAGATCCTCCTCTGCCAAAAGGATCGCCGTGCCGATCCCAACACTCAGCTGCATGAGCAAAGTGGTGGCTATTTGGTGGTTGTGAAAGACCGAAGCATAGAAACAACATTAATAAGAGCTTTCCAGCAGGGATCCCCCTCCTCAAAAGGACCGCTGTTGCTGTTCGACTATTGAAAGCGAGGCTTCGAAGCATCGTAGAGGAGCGGCTTAAGGATCCAAAAATAGAGCCGAAGTTGAGGGTGAGCAGAGGGGCAGTCTTCCTGGATCCCACCCAGGTCTAAACGTCGGTAGTGTCCCTTTTTCCTCCTTTTTGGACCCCACAGCAGATAAGTGGCTCAAGGATCCACGAATGGTGCCGAAGTTGCGGGCAAGCAGAGCGAGTATTCCCAGATTCCACTCTGGTCGAAACGTCGTAGTCTGCCTGTTTCCTCCAGCGGAGCATTTCAGACCCCGCAGCAGATAAGTGACAAAGGTTGGAAAGCCCGTGCCGAGATTCAGCAGAGTTTCGCCTTCGCCCGTTTATGGATTACAAAACTCTAATCGATCGCAGGATAGCATGACTCCGTCTTCCCCCAGAGCCACAACTACCCCGTACGATTACAAGCTTTGTTGAAGTATAGGGACGGTTGTGAGACAACATGATGGCATGGTATGCAAGAAAGAAACAAAGAAAGGAAGTAGGAAGAAGTCTCTGCTTCAGGCATCATAACTCTATCCTCCATTTCATCATAATGAAACTAGGATTTGGGTCATGACAAGCACCCCCACCACGACAAGGTACAGAGACAATTGGGGAGCGAGTGGCATAAGATATTAATAATAATATTACCAAAGTGATAGCTCAGTTGCAGCTATCCAACGTTTATTCACTCAAGAATTTGGTCGCCGTCATCTGTACTCTGCGCAGCGCCCCCATGGCATTATAGCTTGTCGCGCTGGGGGCGCTTGTCTTGACTAGGAGCCTAGTTTTGTCCCGGCGAAATGAAGGGTTAAATCTCGATGCCTAAAGTAATGCCATTCGCGCCAGTCACTGGACTTGTGTGGTGAAGATGTCCCGAATGGGGCCCTAGTTTTGCCGTTATGGTGGAATGGAGGGCTGAGCCGGTTGATTAACTAAGTGATAGGGAGTCTGTCGGGGCACAAGGCTTCTCCCTTAAAACTAGCGTACTCTGTCCATTTGCAGTAAATATCCGGATTTTTCTGTCCAATGGCCGAGTGCGTTATGTAGCATACTGCGTTACCTCGGGAAGATGAGTGCCCACAGGTGATACTTGTATCACCTGGCTACCCAATTGGTGTTGAACTCGACGGGGTGATGGTTGAAAGTCCGCATGCTGGATTAGGGAGGTTTTTAATTTATCTGTTCGCAGACCCCCATGTTCGGGATATTCTTATGAAATGCCTCAGGATTTAGCGGGAGTTGACGGTTCGACCGGCCTTGTCCTGAACCTGGATCTAAAGCGTAATGTTTCAGGGTTTGTGGATCTCGACGAAACGGCTAGTCCGTTAGTGCTTGACGGCAGGATCAATCGAAAGACTTCACATGGGTTCGTAGGTCATGACATACAGGCCGTGTTGACGGTGCTCGCGCCAGAATCAATTGAGTCACCAATCTTGGGATTATCTTAGTTCATAGGACTGCGTCCGGGTGCTTGGATAAGGAGCCCTTCCGGCGAGTGAGTTGCGTCCCAAAGAACTCGGGTACTGCCGATGTAGAGCCAGTAGAGGTTAACTAGTGCTTCGCTGCTACCAGTCAGACGGTTGTAAGCTTTCGAGCTGAAAACCAAACTTAAAGCTGGTGGGTTCATCTCTTCGGAAGGGTTCTCGCGTCGCGCGATGATATGGCGTAATTCTTACCACACTTTCTGCCTCTGGGGGCAGACTTTGGAGACTGCTGAGTAGTCACTTGTTGAAAGAGCCACGTTCATATGCCAATTCAACTAACTGGTAGAATTCACATGTACCCTGCGCAGGTAGTACATTGCACTCTGAAAAAGTCTGAACGTGAGTTAACTTTAAAGGGCAGTTATCCATCAGAAAGACGAGAAAACGTGCAGAGTGAGAATAACATTGCAGCTGCAGTGGCCAGCATTGACGTTGAGCCAGGTTTGTCGATTTCACGACGATCGTATCAACTAGGACTTCCTTAGACATCAACTTGGAAAATATTGCGAAAGGATCTTGTTTTGTATCCTTCGTATTGTTTCAAGAGCTAAAGCCAAATGATTATCATATTGTGCTTAGAGTTGCTGACTGGACCCTTGAGCATTTGGAACACAATCCTGATTTTGGCCAAAAAATCATCTTCTCATTTTTGGTTCAATGATTTTGTTAATGAAAAAAGTTGTCGTTATTGGTGCGAAAACAACTCAGAAGTGTGAAATTCCGTTGCATTCCGAAAACCTTACTGTGTGGAGCGGTTAATGGCATGGCTGCGTCATTAGACCTTACTTCTTCCGAAATGAGGATGGCCCAGCCGTTGCCGTGAAGCAAGCCTTCGACTTGCGTTGAGTTCTTTTTAGAATTTGTTTTTATTCTACAATACACTTTTTTCATTTTTGTAGAACTCAATTTATTTTCAAACCAGCTGAGCCAAAATAAGAAGCTAAGTAATGATTTTCAGAGACGAAATTATCTGCGTCGTTCATTGTCGCAAATAAATTCCTCAAATATGGGGTGATTTTTTCATGAGTGATAAAACTCTAGATAGAACCCTTTTTTTGAAATAAAACACATTTGAATCAAGATTGAAGCAAAATTTTTTCTTCATTTGAAAGATAATTTTATGATATTTATGTTTTGAAAATAATTTCAGGCATATATCCACTGTGACTAGCTATCAGGAACCGCATTCGACCAGACCAATTTTGGACCACTTTTTCGAGTAATTCAGGCCTTATTTCACCAATAACAGGAGTTATGTTGGCTTCCAAAGCGTCTATTGTTTCTGGTATATCAGCATAAACCAATGACTTGACATAACCCCAAAGAAAATCCATTGAAGTTATGTCGCCATTTCTCGAAATAATGTTATCGCCAAATCTTTCTTTCAATAAATCAATTGTTACGTTAGCAGCATGAGATGTAGCACCATCTCGTTGGAACCAAAACACTTCTGGGCCGATACCATTCAAATTTTGAAAGAAATAAGGATCGATGATGCCTCCAGCGTGTAAAGCACACCATACAGTGCATTTTTCAGGATGCAATGGAACCTGCAGAACTTCTTGAGGATTGTTTTCTTTCCATATACGGCAATTTTGCTTGTTTACATAGTTCAACCAGAAATGAGTCTAATCACTGAACACAATTCTACGAATAAAAAGTGGATCAACTGCAAGCTGTTCAATCGGCAAACAAACGATGCTTATTATGGTCAAGTGGCTTCAGTTCTTGAACCAGTTGGATCTTTTATGGGTGTATCGAGTAGAGAAAATGTTGTCCGAAATATATCGATAGTTCGACGAATAAGCTGCTCTAATGGACGATTATGTAAACCATAAATTTTACGAAGTGCTCTATAAGTTTGGCGAATAGAACACTGATTTTGAAAGCAAATTTCAACAATTTGTAAACGTTGATGCCGCGTGAGTCATTCCATGATAATTTGTCAATGCTAACTGAACAAAAATGTCAAAACAACATGGCATATACCTTCTGTCAAATCACAGTTATCCTTATCGAAAGTTCTATCACTTTAAAAAAACACCCAATAGGTATGTCGTATCCTATTATATTGGACATTCAAGCGTTATGGACAACATACCAGCACTTTTGAGTTCGTTGCAGTAACTGAATTTGAGAATCACAACAAACGAAATTAGTTGTCCAACGGCCCACTTCCCACCAGGGCTACAGCCGGATTATTCATCATCATAACGCGCATATCCTTTGATTATTCCAATGTTCGCCTGGACGGCCGGAGTTCTCTTTCTTATGTATTGAATATCCTAGCCGTAAAACTTGATTTTCCAAACCTGTATAAAGCATTGGTTAACTCTTTTATTAATTCCCCAGTATTTATAACATCCCTAGATTTTGCCGGTTACAACCCTGTACTACAAAAAACACATAAAAAGCAGCCTTCGATCCACTCTCGAACGCGGCCGACACACGGATGGAATCCTTTGAGTCCTAGACGGGCTTCGTTCGCCGTATACACACTCACACTCCTACAAAAGATTTAATTCCTGTGTATGCGCCTAGAATGATCGGATTATCGGGAAGTGGCGGACTAATAGAAAGTGCACGCATGAGGTTGCCATCGATCTTTATAAACACGTATACGTTCGAGTAATCACGAAATCACCAATTTCATCCTGCGGTAACGGTACGAGAGCCGGAGAATTGGACGATGCCGGAACGAGAACGTCTCCCGAGGGATGGTCGGGACTCGGTGTACTGATGAAACGGTCAGTTGGAAAAATCCCGATCCTCTCAACTCAATCATTTCGCTGATTGAGGGACGAATCGGCGGGAGATCTTCGTGTGTTTTGCGATTGATTGCGTTCGCGATGAAAGGCGGGTTAAATCGATTGGGATAATTCTTGATGTTCTGCATCGGGCTGCCTCAGAGAACCTTGGAAAAGGTCGGCTGAAGGCGGTTCAGAATAGCATTCATTATTCATTGAAATGTTCCGTCCGTTGCTGTTCGAAAGAGGGTTATAATTAGAATAATTAAAAAATATTATAATATCATTTCTGCCGATAGCTTAATGGTTAGAGCATTAGACTGGGAACAGTAACGTACCGGGTTCAAATCCTGTTCAAGTAGGAAAGAAATTTTCTAGTTGGACGGGTTTCGGCCACCATTTCACGGTTGGGTCGAAAATTAAGAGTGCTGTGACCTAAAGGAGCGTAAGATAGCAGTTACAAAGCCTAACCAGAACACAACTGAACTCCTAACTCGCACCAGCTGAAAAAGCCTCTGAGGTATCTTCACGGAAGATATAGGAGTACTAATCATTTTATTACTTATTATTATTATTTGATCTGAAAATATTACAAAAATTATGTAGATCAAACACAAAAATCATAACTTATACCGGGTGTTTCACGAATGATTGTACACGCTTTCAGGGAAGATGCAGGACATTTCGGTGAGTCTGAATCAGTGCTCGAAATATGTCCTAACTATATTCGTTTAAGAGTTACAGGAAGTTTTATGTATTTTATCAAAAACAATCAATCGGCATACTTCTTGAACGCCTGCATGGATCTTCATGAAAACTTGAGGGAATGAGTATAGGCCAATGCCAAATATTTGCCCATAATGACTTATCGATAGCACAGGTCCGGACTGAGAAAATTACATTCTTTATCCCACATCTTGTAAAATACCCTGTACATCGAATTTTCGAAAAGTGAAATTCTCCTCATAATCTACAATGAATACTCTTTCAAACAAGTCTATTAGGATCAATGGCATACTTCGCATCATCATTTTATGAAGCATTGAATATTAGGAATTTTCAATTTATAGTGAACACGGACCTGTGAATCTCCGAATAATGCGTCTATTCATATTGAATCGATTGAAATTCTCAGTAACACATGACTTAGGTATTGTGCTGCATCTTATTCCATCCAATACATGAATGTAAGGGAGACATCAAATATTTTTTGCAAATCTAAATTTCACACAAAACTCGAATTAACATTGAACATTTAATTGGACTATTATAAAACGAACTTAATAATAAAAATATAAAATGTGTCTTATAAACCTGTGTGGAACTGAAAAAAATTGACAATAAATAATAGAAAAAATTATAACTTGTTTCCGAAAATACACTCCTATCTCATCTGAAAATTTTCTAGCTTTTGTGATCAAATGAGCTACAGCTTTCTTCAAAATTTACGGTCGATTACGTATTGCTTCACATGCAACTTGAATACGATTATTCAGATGAGCTACAGCTTTCTTCAAAATTTACGGTCGATTACGTATTGCTTCACATGCAACTTGAATACGATTATTCAGATGCTCCCTGTCTATGATTTCTTCAGAGTGAACTTCATTTTTTAAGTGCCCCCAGAGAAAATAATCCAAGCATGTAAGATCTTGGGATCTTGCAGGCCACTCGTATAGTCCCCCTCTACCAAACCAATGATCTGGATAAACTTCATTCAAATGCGCTACAATTTCACGGGTAAATGTGCCGGAGCTCCATCATGTTGGAATATTGCGTTATATATCATTCAAGAGCCCTGGCAGATGCTCGATTAAAAATTGTAGATATGTCACTCCATTAAGCCTGTGTGGAAGAATATATGATGCAATTAGGCGATTATTGTAAATTCCACACCAAATATTGACGGAAAAATGATGTTGTGAATTGCGTTTCCTAGTCACTTTCGGATTTACTCTGGACCAAATATCTGCATTGCGAACATTCAAAATGCCATCTTTTGTGAAGATCGCTTCATCAGTAAAAAGCGTTCTGAAGATAGCTCGCTGATTCCGCAAAACCCATCTGCAAAATCGCATCCTTGGTAGTACATCGCCTGGCTCCAAGATTTGGACGGATCGTAAATGAAATGGATGTCACTTTTTCGATACAGAACTTGCCAGTCCTGACAATGTGGCAAACATAAAACTGAATCAAGAAGCCGAGTGCTTATTGAGGGATTTTCTTGGACAGCTTCATCTCTTCATGATTTACCATCGAACTTGATCTTTCTCGTAATGGAATGAAATAAGAAATTACTTTGTTTTCTATCACTTTTTTATTATTACAGATATACAGTGACTCGAGTTTCGTAGTGTTTACTACATTTTCAAACTGAATGAACAAATTAGATCTCAACTATTATATCTGATTGTAGGCTTCGGCAGAGCTTCGAAGAGAGGGGTTTTCCAAAGTTCCGTCTGTTTGTTTAGTAGTTTTATTATTGGTACGGGCCTCTTATATTTTTCTATTTCTATGAATTCTAGGATGTCAAGTTTTTTCCCTTTCGCTTCCACGTGCAAGATAACAAGGTTGTTCAATTCTGGGAACGTGTGATCTGTCTTATAAAAAAGTGATAGAAAACAAAGTAATTTCTTATTTCATTCCATTAAAATGAACACACAACGGTAATGGACAAAGTAACGGTCTACTCCATCCAATATTTGATCTTTCTCGTTTACTTACTGACGGAAAGTGTCCAGTTTCATGAAGTGAACCAGTAATATGTTCGAATGTTTGGTCGTTAGGAATTCGACGATCTGGATATAGCCTTCGATATTTCCTAGCAGCTTCACGACCATACTTAGAAAATCCATAAACTAACAACATATCAGTATACTCAGTATTCGTAAATGACGGCATTTCAATAATTCTCTTCATGAAAATTTTATGAAAACACAAGAATCTACCACTTGCGTATTTTTCTATACAATAATTACTCGACAATGGTTTGAAATGTCAAAATTCTTAGCATGAGCCACTTAGTCTTTGAAATGGGTTGAATTCAGAGTAAACGAATTTCTTCTGTGATCTTTCACATAGCATTGAAAATAAATGATATCGTAAGATTCAGATCGATTCAAGCTGCATGTGAGAAGATAAATATTGGACCAAAAAGAAAAGTTAATGAAAGCTGCAGAACATTCAATACAAGAGCTAGTTCGTATCAAAAAGAAATAGGGAAATTTTCGAGAACAAATCACATGCAAAAAATGATGGGGGAAGGGTTATAAAAGAATATATTTGCGGAATTGTACATAAGATGTCGTAAACTATTTCGTTTTGAATGCCTGTGTATATGAATCGAAAATTTCAGCTATTCAGTAGCTCATAAAATATTGATGCGAAGTGTGCCATTATTTCAAATGAGCTTGTTTGATTCTAAGGAGAATTTCACTTTTCGAAAATTCGAGGTACAGGATGTTTTACAAGATGTGGGATTAAGAATATAATTTTGTCAGTCCGGACCTGCGCTATCGACAATTAATTAGGTGCAAATATTAGGCATTGGCCTACACTCATTCTCCTCAAATTTTCATTAAGATCCATGCAGGCGTTCACGAAATATGTCGATTGAGAGTTTTTGATGAAATACATCCTGTATCTCTAAAACTAATATAGTTAGGACATATTTCGAGCACTGATTCAGACTCACCAAAATGTCCTGCATCTTCCCTGAAAGCCTAAACAATCATTCGTAAAACACCCTGTATAAGCAGGTATATCCATAGTAATTACCTGAAAATGGTTTATCACGCTATGAGTCAAAACTAATATTTGGTATTTTATTTTATGGATCAGGAAACATAAAACCATTGTTTATTCTAAAGAAAAAATCAATAAGAATACTTAACAACATGAATTATAATGAATCTTGTATCTTAAATACAAGTGAATTATTGACAATGCACTTCATTTTCAAGAATGTGTACTCTTCGTCAGGAATAATAAGAATCTATTTGTAAAATATGAAAACAGAAGGATCTTCTACGAAACCAGGAATGAAGATTACATTTATCCCAGACACAATCTTACAACTTGTCAAAAGCAGGCTTAATATAGATGTCTAAAGATTTATTCCAAAAACATAATTACTAATATAAAATGTTTCATAACGAAATTGTTCAAATATTTAATTGATTTGGAACCATATAATTTAGTGGACTATATGTCCCCCATGTGATTTGTACCAATATCTTTGACATTATTCCATTTCGTTTTTATAGCTGTTTTAGATGTATGAATCTGATTGAGAATAAAGAGCTATTTTTTTATTATTATTATTTTTTTCCACATGGTTTACATTAATTTCTATGGTCTTGATTTTTGGGAAGTACCGAAGTACACCGTATACCTGTGGTATTTCCCTCTTGGATGTCGTTATGCTGATATGTCTATAGCACTTTCCGTAGTATATGGGCAGTGCTCAACACAACGGCTTTCTGGAGAGTCAACAGGTTGTGGTTTCGAGGAAGTTGTTTAATTGCTTCGCAGGTGGTGTGTGATATGAAGCCTGTTGCTCCTAATACTCCTGGAATCACTACAGTCTTCATGTTCCATAGACGTTGGGTCTCAATTTGTAGATCTTTATACTTCAAATGCTTTTCTGCCTCCTTCTGTGTGATATTATAGTCAAAAGGGACAGCAACGTTTATTATGATACAAGTCTTCAGCTTTTTTGTTTTTGATGTCTGGTTTATTTGCTAGTATAGTGTTGTCAGTTTCAACTTGCATGTCCCATACCAACGTGATGTCGGGGGCGTCAATGACAAGCTCTGGATGCTCATACCACTTCTCGTGAACTTCTATGCCAAATTGTTTACAAATGTTCCAGTGCAGTTGTGCGGCAACTGTGTTATGGCGATCAAGGTATGCTTTCTTGGCCAGAATAGGGCCCCCAGATAATTATATCTGGGTGCCCTATGGTGGATGGTTTCAGGATACGCTCGACAGAGTCTACATTTGGGGTCGATGTCAGTTTTCACAATCCTAGCCTTCATATAGTTTGTTGCTATGTCCTGTTCATGGCATGCAGTAATTAACGCTTCTGTTTCTGCTTTCAGGTTTTCATGGGTGAGCCACTTCCATGTTTCATTGTTGTTAATAGTTTCTTTTTCAGTCTCTTTCAGGATCCATGCATGCTTTTTTCTTTCCATTTGTCATTTCGTTCCTTTCTCTTCATTTGTTTCATTTCTTCTTTAATAATTTTTACTTTCTTTGTGTCAGGTATGTTCGTGCAGGCTTCAATCTCGTCTTCTGAGTTGTCATCTTCATATCTGCTCTTAAGTTGGTGTCGGACCATGCTAATGTATTTGTCATTATTTTTCAGCTTCAAGTAACTGTTTAGTCCTTTGATGGTGATGGCGTGGCTGGTTCGAAACTGTGCCTCCCCTCCCTCCTTTCTTGGTAGATAAAGCAGGTCTATGTCAGCCCTAGGGTGGAGTCCACCGTACATCCGCCCCCCAGGAATTAGATCTTGTCGGATGGGGGTGCTTGTCATGACTAGGACCCTAGTTTCGTCCCGGCGAAATGAAGGGTTAAGTCATGGTGCCTAACGTAATGCTATTAGCGCCAGTCACTGGACCTGTATGGTGGAAGATCTCCGAATGGGGCCCTAGTTTTGTCGTTCTGGTGAAATGGAGGGCTGAGCCGGTTGATTAACTCAGTGACAGGGAGTCTGTCGCAGCACATGACTTCTCTACCCTATCACAGTATGAATCTCCGGATTCTGTATAATGGCCGAGTGCGTTATGTAGCATACTGCGTTACCTCAGGGGGGTGGATTGCCTCCAGGTGTTACTTGTACCACCTGGCCACCCCATTGTTGTTGGACTACAGGGGGCAGTGGTTGAAAATCCGCATGCTGGACTAGGGAGATATTTCATTTATCTGTTCGCAGACCCCCATGATCGGGATATTCTCATGAAATGACTCGGGCTTTAACGGGATTTGACTTTTCGACCGGCCTTGTCCTGGCCCCGGATCAATGCGTAACTTTTTAGGGTTTGTGGATCTCGACGAAATGGCTTAGCCGTTAGTGCTTGACGCCATGATCAATCAAATGACTTCACATGGGTTCGGTGGGTCAACACGTACAGGCCGGTTGACAGTGCTCGTACCAGGATCTTAGATTATCTTAGTTCATGGGACTGCGTTCGGGAGCTTGGATAAGAATTCCTTCCGGCGGGAGAGTTGAGTCACAAACCAACCTGTAGAGTGCTCGTACCAGGATCTTAGATTATCTTAGTTCATGGGACTGCGTTCGGGAGCTTGGATAAGAATTCCTTCCGGCGGGAGAGTTGAGTCACAAACCAACCTGTAGAGTGCTCGTACCAGGATCTTAGATTATCTTAGTTCATGGCACTGCGTTCGGGAGCTTGGATAAGAATTCCTTCCGGCGGGAGAGTTGACTCACAAACCAATCTGTAGAGCCAGTAGAGATTGAATAGTGCTTCGCTGTTACCAGTTAGATGGTTCTGACTTTCGAGTTGAGACCCAAACTGGAAGCTGGTGAGTTCATATCTTTGGAGGGATTCTCGCTTCCCGCGATGATATAGCGTGAACCTTGTCACACTTTCTACCTTTAGGGGTGAACTGTGGAGACTGCTGAGTAGTCACTTGGGTGAAAGAGAAATGCTCGTTATGCCAATACGAAAACCTGGTAGAATTCACGTGCACAGTACATGTTCAACAGTTTACGTGTTTGTCTACCTATTTTTTTCAGCTCTGCCCTCGTCCGCTTGATGATGCCAAAACTATATTGGATGACGGGAACTACAAGGGTTGTAATTACAGAGATTTTGTTCTTGCCATTCAGCTCAGTATTTAATATTCCTCTTGTTCTTCTGAAATATTCTTTCTGTATTCTTTCCTTCATCTTCTTATGTTGTATTCCATCATTTTCATCGATTCCCAATTACTTATATACTTCATGTTGCTTTACAGCCTTGATGTTGGTGTTCTCATATAATATTATGTTTTCTTTTGAATTCAGTTTCCGTTTAATAAATAATACATTTGCTTCACTTGTCCAATCCGAATTGCATGTGGATGTCTCTGCTGAATTATTGGACTTTTTCTAGTTGTTGTGTTAGCTCTTCTTCATTCTTTGTTATTTTATTATTATTATTATTATGCATTGAACATCGTATCTACAAAACGTGATTTTACATAGCTGTATATATTAAACTAAAGTGTACAATGGATTTTTATCAAGTAAAGGCTAACACGATACGAATAGTTTTGATATTTGCAAGGAGAATAGATACTCTTAAAAAGTCCAGCTTGCGGGAGCCAGTAGTTTGAGTCTTTACGGACCGACGGGAAAGTGATGACGTCCAGCTTTATAATCTGCAGATTAACGTAGAGTGAACGAGATTACGGAATCAGACACAGATTTATACGGACTGGATGCTGTAAATAATTTAAGCCCAAGAGACTGACGCAGCCCTGGTTGGAGGGTTCGTTCATTTCGACGGCAAGTTCCCTGCGCTATCCCAGCAATATGAGAATTAAAATTTGCCTTTGACGGGAATTTCGGGCTGGATTTGAAAATTCGGGTTCAGCGACCATCCCCGCAGACCAGCGCGAGGATGGTCCGTGTTCGACAACAAAAATTGGAATACTTCTGGTTCATTGCGGTTACCCATTCGGAGTTTATTGAGTTTGTGAATTGTTGCCCTCCTCCGAAATTCTAAACATCGTTTAGGGAGTTGTCAGTTGAAATGAATGAAAGAATGCTATAAATTTTCCGTACAGGTTTTATGAACATCTAAAACACATAAAATACCAACCTGGATGGTCAGACATACTATATTGATTTTCTTATTGCTATTGAGTTTAAATTTCACTTTTTTCTTGAGTTATTTATTAATTACTAAAATTATTCGAGTTTTAAAAATTCTAGAAAAACACTGATAAGTCAGGAGCTTTTGCAAGGTTGCACGTATGACCCATGATCTTTAGGAAAATATAATATTAGAAATGCACACATCGTCAAAATTCTTGGTCCCCCCTATCAACTCTCAACTTATTGAATGTAACATGACTTTTTTTTGTGTGGAATCTTCACTATCTTATCACTTAAATGAAAACAATAAACCAGCAAAAAATGTTTCTTGTTCGGGAGAATACAGGTGTATTCGAAGTTAATCAATTTTCATCGAATAACGAGAGTTGTAATATTGAGAATATGTAGAGACATCCAATTTCTCAGTTGGACCGGGCAAGAATAGTAGCCCTACATCAAGAAGATTTGTCGAACCACCAGACTGCGCTACATTTGAATATTCTACGGACTTCAGTAAGGCGGATAGTGGCCTTTTTCCTGGAAATCAGCAGCGTTGTCCGGAGAACGTTGCCTGGTCGACCCAGAGTAACATCTGAAAGGGAAGACCAGTTTATCGCAAATTTTTCTCGAAGAAATCGAACAGTATCTGTAACAAACCTTCGAAGTCACTTTTTCAGGACCTATAGACTGCTAGTCTCAACGAGTACCATAAGTAGACCTCAAATTTAAGTGCAAGAAGACCTTTGAGTACCTCGGCTATCACCTGGAAACAAAGCTACCCGTCAGTAATAGGCAGAACACCACCAAGACTGGCTTTTACCACAATGGCGCAACGTTCTTGTCGGACGAGTCACCATTCCATTAACAAAGTGATAGTCGACAAAAAAGAGATTAAAATAGAAAAAGGCTTTTTACTTGATAGAAGAAATATAATAAAATTTGAATATCAAAACAGATTTAATCTGTTAGTCTTCTACAATTTTAATTTCAAAAAAAATTTTTATTCAAAAAACTTTTAGAATTTAATTAATGTCTATAATAAGCACCGCTTATATTTAATAGACGTATATATTCAATGTCAAATGGAATAAATAAACCAACCAATATGAAAAAGGCAATTGAAATTAATGAATAAATATTTGAAGGAGACAAAATTTTGTTTCTGATCTTACCATAGTGAAACCAATTCTTTTTCAAAAACATAAAACACAACTTAAGGATTTTTCAAAAATATAATTTATTTGAAATATTTAATAAATTTAAATATTCAAATAAATTAATTCAAAAATCTCTCAAAACATGCCAGTAGATACGGCCTTTTACATAGGTATATTAATATGTTTTTTGGAGAATTACAGGCAACTTATAATTCCCCAACTTCTATTACGGGTTGCGTACCCTTCAATTGTTATGACTTGAACTTTCATTTTACTTTTGCGCACAAGAACAGGTGAATACTCTATGGTGGCGAATACTGTGTGGTCGTAATTCGAAACTTGGTCTTCAAATCCTCTTTTCCTCTCACTTGATCTCTCTCAAATTTATTTCGGTAAAAACCAATGCATAGAAACATATTTTACTAGGAGATATTGTAACAACACGTTGTTATTCTCACTAAAGAAATATTCGGAATTGCGCATCACGCTAGAGAGTGCTATCTTATAGTGTTGATGAGTTAATTCGAGATAGAAATTACTCAAGTATCGCTGTTTTAGTGGTAAATGGTAAAGAAAAAATGAAAAATAAAATCACTGACTGGGAATCGATTAATGAGAATATCCTTAAAGTAAATTTCAGGATATACGGACATAACATCACTGTAATAGCAGCATATGCACCATCTGACGATGAAAGGATAGAAATCAAACAAGAATTTTTTGAGAGTATCGAGGACATACTGATAAAAACTGGAAGTAACAGAGAATTCTTTTAGGCGACTTCAACAGTAGAACTGGAAGTCAGAGAAGTAATGTGATTGTGGGACCATTTGGAGAAGAAACGATAAACGATAATGGACGAAGATTAATCCAAGTCTGTGAGACACATAATTTGAAAATCAATAATGGATTTTACAACCACAAAAATATTCATCGTTTCACTTGGACACAAAACACACGTAATCTAAAATCGATTATTGACTACGTAATATGCAAACAATCAACTGCCTTAAAATGGAATGACGTGAGGGTTCTTCGGGGAGTTACGTGTGGATCAGATCACCCCCTTGTCAGAGCTAGGGTGATTCTTCCTTTCAAAAAGTATAATCACAACAACGAGCTTAGTGAAACCAGTGGGATGGAGACAGTTGAATTACCCATTTACAACTTTGCAAGTTTTATGAACGAGAGTACCAAGAGATTATATTAACAACGTTTGGATGAAAAATTGATAGACCATTATAACCGTTCATATATCGAAGTTTTTGATAACATCATCGAAAGTTTACACGAATCTACTAAGGAGGCAGTTGGTGTAAAGGAGAGAAAGATCAGTGAAAAGATTTGGTGGACAAAAGAGATCGAGACGTTGGTTCTGCACAAAAAGCAAAAATACCCAAAATGGTTGAACACAAAAAAAGAAGAAGATCATGAAGAATACAAGAAAACTAAAATAAAGCTGAGAAAGTTAATAAAGACAGAGAAGAACAAAATGTGGGACAAGAAATGCCAGGACATCAATACACATATAGGAGGAAGGAAATGCTCGGAAATATGGGATTTTGTTAAAGCGGTGAAGCACCCAGGTAAGGATGGAGCAAATTTACAGATAATAAAACCAGAAGAGTGGAAAAAACCATTATCAAAACCTGCTTCAGGAGACCAGAACTGAATACCTTGAAAATCCGTCTATACAGCCGATAAATGTGCAAGGAGAACCTGTCAACATTAGCACTGATACTCTCAGAAGGGCAATAACCAAGCTCAAAAATAATAAATCCTGTGGACCAGAGGGGGTATACGCTGAAATGCTCAAGAATGGAACCCCATATGTGATCAATCAATGCCTAAATGGTTCCCCAATTCCGGAACAATGAAGAGTTACCTACATTACATTAATCCATAAAAAGGGGAATAAACATGATTGCAACAACTATCGCGGACTCTCTGTGACCAGTACACTCAGTAGGTTGTATGGGAGGATTCTTCGGGATTTGATAGAGGATGACTACAGGGAGAACGAAGATGAAGAACAAAGCGGATTTCGAGCAGGGAGATCATGTACCGACAATGTCTTCTGCTTGAAACAAATAATAGAAAAACGGAACGCTAGGAATATGAAAACTCACATAACTTTTGTGGATCTTCGAAAGGCCTATGATACCATCCCAATTTCTAAACTGTGGGAAGTCCTAGAATAATCGAATATAAACCATACATATGTAAAAGCTTTACAAGAACTATATAAGAACTCCAAATCAAGAATTAAAATAGGTAAATATGTCACTGAGGAGTTTCCAGTAACCAAAGGTTTGAGACAGGGATGTTGCGTATCACCAACGCTGTTTAAGATATATATTGCCGCGGTTTTGAAAAGATGGAAAAGGATGGTTCGCGACATGGGAATTGATGTTGACGACACATGCGTGTGCACTCTTCAGTTTGCTGACGATCAGGTGGTGGTTGCTAAGAGCAGGGGTGACATGGTGTATATAATGGACAGGTTAATCGAGGAGTACACTATTTGGGGTTTGACAGTTAACATCGATAAAACGAAGTATTTAAGTGTAGCAGCCGAATCCACAGATCTGGAACTAGAAAATACACAAAAAATATCCTCCAGTAAGAGTTGTGTTTATTTGGGGATAACTTTCGATGAAACCGGTACAGACGCAGAGGAAATTGAAAAACGTATCGTCCAGGCAAAAAAGGTAATTGGCTGTCTCAATGGAATATTGTGGAGTAAGGAAATATTGAGAAGAACTAAATTTAATATTTATGAGACGATGGTCAAGAGTACACTACTATATGGTGCCGAAACATGGAGAATAACGGAAAAACACAAGAAAAAGGTAGGGGTAGTGGAAATGGACGCGATACGACGATCTTTATGTATTTCAAAAAAAGACCACATAAGAAACAAGAACATCAAAGAGATTATGGGAATCGAAGGTAAAATAACACAGGATATAGAAAATAAACAACTAACATGGTACGGACATGTAAGACGTATGCCTGAAACAAGACTCCCGAAACAAGTACAATCATGGCAACCTGCACAATCGAGGAAAAGAGGGAGACCCAAAATTGAGTGGCACAAATCCGTACAAAAATCCATGAGTGCAAGAAACTTAAGAGAAGAAGACTGTGCAGATAGGAAGAAATGGCGATTAGGCGTCGGACAACGTAGAAAACCGACTTATATATATATCGCTGTTTTAGTTTCAATCAAGGTCAACGGGTAATTCAAGCCAGAAAATGTCCACGTGTAGTGTCTATCAATATAAGACGTTTGGTTAAAGTGAACTGCAGACTGAACAACAATCAGTTTATATTCAAAAAGAAGAGCCACTAGTATTTATCAGTAGAGGGTAAACTATGTGAACACCAAAGAAACCCGTTAACTGTTACTTGTGTTTTTTTTTATCACCAAGCATCTGTGTGATTAATCCATTTCAAACAAATTAGAGACCACAATCCAAGGTAGATAGTTCTGCTATGATCTGACCAAGTGTTGAAGAAACTTCTGAATATTTCCCTATCAATATTGCTTAAGACAAAGATGCCTTGACAGTCACTTCTAATGAAGAAAGGTATGCAATTCGCCGTCTGGAAATGCTTTTTCCAGACTGAATATTCTTCTAGAAATTTCGACCGTATTTTCAATGGTCGCTCCAAACATCTGCGGTCCTTCAGTTAAGACATAAGTAGCTGTTTCAAAGAAGAAATTTAAATTGTATGTATTTTAAATGGGAAAAGGCGTTTGGGTTATAAGAATGTGTTTGAAACCGACCTGAAAATTATCCTGTGGAACGCACTCTAAGGTGAATGTAATTGAGTTAAACACATTTGTAGAGCGAAATACATGAAGGCAATACTAATTTGAACTTTAGATAATTTATTAGTAGCAATCAATATCGAGTATCCGCAACTATCATTTAATTTCCCGATCAGAAATAGCGGAAAACCCTCACTAGTTCAGCGAACGAAATCACGAAACAAGTTTAATACTTGCAATATTTCGCTGAAACGTCCGTGCATTGGCTTGATTAACTTAATAAAGCACGTGACATCAAGATGTTATTGAAACGTCAGCCTTCCATGAAAATTTTATTACAGGCGATCTTAGACGGAAATAACTTTCGACGGATAATTTCCCCTGAAAAGCTTGAAAACGTTTATTGGCTTCGGTGCTGTGTATTTGCTTATAAAATCGAGGTAGATAGCTGTTTGCCATGATGGCTCGAATGTCATTATACTAAAGTGAACATAACTTCTAATAGTAATTAAATTCAGTAGCGTGCTCTGTATTAGTTGTAGCGTAATTGAATGTAGCATCATTAAATTGTATCAACTGGGAAATTTTCATTGTCCTATTGTATTATTCTGTATTTTGAACAACTATTGTTTTTTAATCAATGTTCGATTCCTTCGAAAATAAACAAAATATTGCGGGGTCTTTACTCGGCAGGTATAGGATCCTTCGCAGTTCCACTTGCTCTGTCTTTCTCTTTTACAATAATTTTTTCAATTCGACATTAGTCACCCCAAAAGCAGTTGTCGCTCGGACCAACCACCCCAAGTTTGGTTGTAACCGAATATCTCATTCGTTTCTAACTTCTCGAATTCACTCGTATATTTCCACAGCTTATTAATTCTCAATAATGGCTGCATAAGATGTGAAATTGTCATTCTTAGAATCAGTTCAAAATGAAAACCTGAGGAAGTCACAGTGATGGCGAAACAATTGTTGTGGATTAAAAAACCCACCTTCAACCTTTGAAGAATTGAGTTTAGCCCTTCAGGAAGGATGGAACGATATGCCTAAAATTTTCATTAATGAAATAAAATAAGAAGGAACGGTTTTTTACTTGATAGAAGGATTATTACAAAATTTGAATATCAAAACAGATTTAATCTGTTGTCTTCTACAATTTTAATTTGTGCACTCGGTAAGTCTATACATTGTTTAATTGATTTTATTATTTTATATATGTAAAGTTGAACTGATCTTATCGTAATTTTAATTATTTCTTGAGGATGTGCTACATGTTTTGAGATTTTTTGAAGTAATTTATTTAAATATATTGAATATTTCAAATAAATTAGTTTTTGAGAAGTTCTTGAAATTATGTTTTATATTTTTGAGAAAGAGTTATTTTTCATTGATATAGGATCAGAAAACAATACATTTTGTAACAAACAGGGCTTCGTACGTTTGTCTGAAGAGTTCAGTGCGCATGTCTGGAACGAAACAAAAAATGTTTGCTTATTTATATTTTAATTTCTCACATCGTTTAAAATCATTAGGAATGATTCATAAACAAGGAAATTGGGTTCCGTACGGCGGAAACTTATTTGTACTCCTAATAGATTTTTTGTCATTTCTCCTATTTTGTCTCATTTTGCATAAATCAACAAATAACAGAGATTTTCTATCAAATATATTGCAGTGAAAATATTAATTTGCAGAACATAAATTGTTTATTTCTTGAGAAACCTAGGGGGCCAAGACTTTTGACGATGTGTGTATATAGAAATAATTTCTTCAGGAATTATTCATCAGCGAGTCAAATCTAATCGTTTGAGAACATTTTTGGTTGAAAATAACCAAATATTAGTTCGTGCGATTTTTTTTGAAAATTGCAAAGTATTGTCCTTCGCTAGGCACTTCTTTTCTGTATCTTTCTGGCAATTGACGGATCTCACGGCTCTTTGTTCGTTATTCATGTATGGATACATTTTCATCTGGTCACAATTCGATGCAAAAACGGCGTTGGGCGTCTCTCTTGGCTTCGGTTCATACTGCACACCTTTCAGATCATTCCTATTGTTTTCAAACGATGGGAAATGGCTGGTTGAGCAACTCCAAGTATTTTGCGAGTTTCTCTTGCGTTTGTGATAGATCATCATCGAGTCTTGCCTCTTATTCTTCAACCTTAAAGTTGGGTGGCGCTCCGATACGTTCTTCGTTTTCGAAATTAAAGTTGACACTTTTAAATCGCGCAAATCACTTCTGACACGTCCGTTCAGTTAGAGCATGGTAACCGTAAGGATGATTTTGGGTGGCTTTCTTCTTCATATTGTAGTAGTGAAGTATACCTCCCTGCAAAACATTCATTATTCGGTACAAAAGTTGTAATTTTCAGCAGACGGAAACTATGTTGTTTACACTTTAGCGAAATGATAGATACTGAAAAGGAAACCTATTAATGATACTTCAAAATGAAAGTGATGCCAGATGAAACAATGGAATAGTAAACTAGTAGCGACATAATACTCTGTCAAGAAAGTACCGGGAATTTTCAATTAAAACAACATTTTTATATTTAATCGTCAAATTTTATTGGGTCGCCTTCAAAATAGGCTTCATTTGCTCCAATACATCTATGCCAACGGCACTTCCAATTATCGAAACATTTTTTATAGGCGCTTTCCGGGATGGACTTTAGCTCTCGCGCCGAATTTTGTTTTATGGCTTCAATCGACTGAAAACGGGTGCCACGAAGAGGCAAATTTAGTTTTGGGAAGAGAAAAAAGTCGCAGGGAGCCAAATCCGGCGAATACGGTGGTTGCTGAAGCACGTTTGTTGAGTTTTTGGCGAGAAAGTCAGTCACAATCGTTGCTCGGTGAGAATGCGCGTTATCGTCATGCAAAATCCATGAGTTGTTCGCCCACAAATTTGGCCGCTTCTTACGGATACGCTCACGCAAACGTTTCATAACGCCTAGGTAATACTCCTTGTTTACCGTCTGACCCTCTGGAATGAATTCGTAGTGCACCACGCCACGGATATCGAAGAAAACAATGAGCATCACCTTCACTTTCGAGCGGCTTTGGCGTGGTTTTTTCGGTTTCGGCTCATTTTTTGCCACCCATTCCGATGATTGCTGGCTTGTTTGCATATCGTACTCGTAGACCCAGGTCTCATCGCCAGTTATAATGCGTTCCATGAATGTAGAATCGGAATTACAGCGATCCAGCATGTCTGAAGCAACCTGTTCGCGATGACGTTTTTGAAGAAAATTCAGGTCTTTCGGTACGAGTCGTGCGGCCACCTTTCTCATGCCCAAAATATCAATCAAAATCGTACGTGCGGACTCGTGGGATATCTTAAGATCATGTGCTATCTCTCTCATGCTGGTACGACGGTTTTCCAGCACCCTTTCCTTAATTTTATCGACGTTATCTTCGATCGAAGCCGTCGATGGGCGACCACTTCACGACCGTCCTTGAAGGCTCTGTACCACTGATATGCACGAGTTTTCGATAGAGCATTATCACCAAAGGCCTTTTGCAACATTTCCAATGCATCGGCACACGAAAATTCATTTGCAACACAAAACTTTAAACAAATTCTTTGCTCAACGTAATCACCCATAGTAAAAATCGGCACGCACTCTGACATCGACTGATTTAATCAGCTGTTGCAAACACACTAGTTGACAGATCCCGCTCAAAAAAATTTTTACCTGCCTCATTGCCCCGCCAGATTTAAATCGATAATTCCCGGTACTTTCTTGACAGAATGTATGTTATCACAACTGCACGAACTTATATTTTCTCCTAATATATTCGAACGAACTGTCCAATTTCCTTCTCTTATTCCACACATTACTTTTTGCTTAGTCTTCTCAATGTCCACGCCGCTGACTAAATAAAGCATAAATTGTCCTATTATAATGCACACACTGTTCAAGACACTCGAGCCTGTCAAAATGCATAAAATCTAAGCTCTTTCGCAAATCGTAAAACAGAAAGCATAGACCGTATAATTTAAATGATTTTTAATGCCAGTCAAGAAAGCACTGCAGGGTTGTCGATCCCATAAAGCGTTGATAGCACAAAACTGCAGAGGTATTCAAATTTTATACGACCACTAACGATTCAGGATTTTAATTGGGTGATTCTAGAAATAAGCTAAGGATCTGTTGCCTCTATAACATCTGATAGCAATTCGGTGAATTTGTTGAGAAATCATATATAACTGTGTCAAAAATATACCGGAAATCGGTCACCGCAACACAGGATACAGTGTGGTCCAACGAAAACTTAACACCTCGATTTTTCGGCTTTAAAATGAAAATGTGGGAAATCGCTCGGACCTGTCGATTTCTGATTCGAGGGAGAACAACTTTCGGTTGTTGTTAGTTGCATCCTCGTAACTGCAACCCCCTAACGGGGGTGAGTACAACCCCTTGATTTTGAATGAGGGTTGTTGCGATACCTCATTTTGAAGATCTTATCGAGTACCATCTGATCCTGAAATTTTGCTTCAAAATTTTCATCGATAATGAAATGACAGGTAAAATAGTGGAAGAGCACTTACTTTTGTGATTAGTTTATTAAATGCTAGAAATGGGCAACATTCATAGTTTTGCTTAAAACTTTCACTTACGTTACTCAAGATTTCTGGTGTAATTTGACGGCATTCATTAATGATCCGAGTTCGCAAATTATCCAGTGATTTAGACTGGGTAGCGTAAATCTTAAATTTCAGGTGACATCATAGAAAACAGTCCAGTGGAGCCAGATCAGGTGATCTGAGTGGTCACTCAATATCTCCCCTTCTTCCAATCCAGGCGTGAAAAAAATTTTCATTTAAGAACTGACGCACCGGTTGAAAGAAATGAGATGGTGCCTCATCTTGTTGGAAAATGATCGTTTGATGGTCTTTTGCATTCCCCAATACTTGCACGAGGGCTTGCTAAATAGCGTTCTCCAATAGATCTAAATTAATTTGGCCAGTGAGATTACCGGTTATAAAAAAGGGCCGATTATGTGATTTCCATAAATACCCACCCAAACATTCAATTTTTGGGGACGTTGAATATGCACCTCACGAAATAATCTTGGATTTTCATCTGACCAATACCGACAGTTAACCGGTTTACAATGCCGTTAAGGTAAAATGAACACTAGTCCAAAAAACAGATATCGAACATGTAGTTTTGATTACCGTTAATAATTTCAATGACCACTTCACAGAACCGGAGTTGGCGATCGGGATCATCCTCATTCTACTTTCTTTCTTTTAAATTATTTATTACTTCACTACCTTTATCAACTAGATATTGTACAAAAGTTCATTAATTGATGTCCTGAAAAAAATAAAGGAGGTTGTCTTATCGTTCTGTTCATCCTAGGTTTTAGTATGCAAGTTTCTCTGAATCTCGTTTCATGTTTACCTCCAGGGTATCAGTTCTGTATTCAAATTGATACATACATAAAGATTGAAAATACAATTGTCTTGAGTAAAATAGTCTACTTTCCTCGAATTGTTGCGGTGTTAATCTTCTGTGTAATCTCTACCTTTCTTAAGAAACAACTGTATATCCATAAGTAAATAAATTAATGGAGTATGCGGTAGGCTGTAGGTGAAACATTATAAAAATTACAGTTGAAAAATTCACATAGTTTTTATGTTTCACGGTTTTATTCAGAATCCTGACACGTGTTTCAGTCTTTCGACCATCTTCAGAGGAGTACAAAAAGTAACTAAACTTAAAATTGAAAAGGTTCTTTTATTACACTTAGGACATCTGTATATTTTTATGTCTTTCCAAACACTATTTGGGAATTTCTTGAATTTCCCTTTCCCTCAATGGCTTTTTTGATTGAAATAATCTCCAAAAAGTCCATCATTTTTTACATTATATAGTAAAGTGATATCTTTCTCATTTAAAAAATGATTATTTTCTATACAATGTTCTGTAAAACCGGTTGATTTCTGGTTTTTTAAAATGGACATCCTATGTTCTTTGATTCTGTGCTGTGAACAAAGGCCTGTCTGTCCTATATATGTAGCATACAATCCTCACAATTAATTTGATGAATCCCCGATTCGGAAAATTTAGGGTTCCTTTCTTTATTGTTCACCAAAATCTTAGCTAAATTATTTCTATTTACTGCTAAAAAATTTATTCCCATTTTATGAATTAGAAATCCTACTACTGAAACCTTTTACATAAGCTATTGAAAACCATATTTTCTTTTCTTCATAAGGATCATCTATATGGATATAAATTTTTTTTTAAATATTGTGGTAGGTTTTCTTTTTAATCATTTTGTCAATGATTTCAGTTCTATAGCCATTATTCACCGCTATAGTTTTAATTATATTGACTTCTTTTTACAAATTGACTTCGTTCAACGGAATGCTCAAAAGCCTATGAACAACTTTGGAAAAATAATCATTAGTTTTTTATTTATAGCCGATCAAAAATGCAAATTTTAAATGGCCCACTACTTACTAGTAAACTATACTCGAATAAATTGTGAACGATTTTTAGGCAGTAGCGTGTATTTTAACTATCGAAGAATCTCTTCAATTTGTTTTAATATTCAAATTTTAATATTCAAAAAAAAATAATGATATGGAATTGGAAGAGATGGGGTTCCGGCAAGATGATGCAACAAGCCCCACAGCACGACCTGTTTTGCCTTTATTGCAAGAAAAATTCCTAGGGCGCGTAATTTCTCGTTTCGGCGATGTGAATTGTCCACCAAGTTCTTGTGAATTATCGCCTTTGTATTGTTTTCTGTGACGTTATTCGAAGGATCGTGTTTATACCGATAATCCTCAGACTTTTGCTCATCTGAAAACCAAAATTCGTCAAGTTATTAGTGAGATATTGCCCGAAATAAGTCATCGCAAATTACCCCACAAGGAACGAGTCCTGTGAGAGATCACGCGGGGGACATTTGAATGATGTTATTTCGACACATAATGGCATTCTTTGGAAAATGAACAACAGTGACATTTACAGAATGTAACAGTTGCTGAATAATGCTGATTCAGGGCCAGAACTCTAAACCAAGCCAACGCGAGTAGCGAAACTAATAGCGCTTAAATTTCCATCGCAAGAATGTCTCCAGTAAGCGTCAAACTCGCATAAGCCCAGACGTATGCACTCTCAAATTACTATAAAAATACTTTGACATTGATGGAAATACTTCAAAGGGTTTCATACCTATGCGCGTCGCCTGGCATAATGGGCCAGGTGAAGGAGAGGAGGCTAAAGGAAACTTCACAAAGGACCACGTGAATTCCCGTTCGCAGAATGCGACATGCTCCGCTGTTTTCGATCCTGCCTTGGGGCATTTACAGTTCACGGCGTTTTCTTCGCTCTCGGATCGCAAATATGCTTCATAGATATGAGATTTCACGAACAAGTGAACAGGGATCCTCACTATCGCGAGTATATTAATGCGAGAAGTTCGGGACAGATTGGATGGGAAATATTCGAGCACGATCTTATGTCATGAATATTTCCGGAAGACGCGCCAGCCGATAATGCGGGTATCGAAATGAAAGGTGGGTGGTATTAGCTGAGATAGATGTACATCGTTCGTGAATTAATGTTTTTATCCGTTCATTATGACGCTGGCTATATTGACCAACCTCTTAATATGACGTAATTGCAGTGTCAAGTTTGGTTTCCATGTAACGCGCCATATAACAGTATTCGGATATGATGACTTCGCTTATATTGACATGTCGTTTATTATGACTCAGTCATAATGTGGTCGGCCATTCAACAATTTCAATAATTTTTAAAACAAAGAGCAGATTTAAGGAATCGTTCAATTCGAATGTTTTGAAAACAAAGAGGCTTAGGAAGTCACGATAGAAAAATGTCGATCAATTCAGTGGTTTAAAATCACAAGAAACAAGTAACATAAGTCAGCAGCCTTATGTTACAGGAGAAGGCCTCTAGTTTTGGTAAAAGCAACTTCAATTGTTCTGTGAGCTGGATAAGTCGTTTTAAAGTTAGACATAACATTGTGTCAGGTAAAATTGCCGGTGAATCTTCGTCTGTTTATCAGAGTTCAACAATAAACTGACTGACGACTGTGTGGCCAAATCTAAGAAGACAGTTTTCTGATGATGAGTTTTTCAAAGGAGTTGAAACCGGTTTGTTTTATAATTTGATTTAAATACTTTAAAATTCATAGGTGAGAAGTGTAGTGGGGTCAAATTGTCAAAGGATAGATTAAACGTAATGTTAGCAACAAATCTGAGCGGCATAGATACAAAAATTGTTTGTTTTTAGCAAATCTCAGAAACTTAGATGTTTAGCTGTGTTAACTCGTTACCAGTTGATTATAAGTAAGCAATCGTAAGGCCTGGACTACGTCTGAATTTTTAAAAAAATGGCTTCGAGATTGGGATCGCGACTTGATGAAGAACAAATGGAAGATTTTATTGTTGGTTGATAATTGCCCGGCGCATCCAAAAATTACTAATATAAAGTCTATAAGATTTACATTCCTTCCACCCAATACAATACAAAATCAGGCCAGTGGATCAAGTAATAATGCACTCACTGAAAAGCAACTTTAGAAAAAATTTTGTTTTGGAAATGATGAATTGTCTTCAGTTTTGAGATGCAATTCTTATGATTTATGATGCCTGGAATAATATCTTACAGAGAACCATTCACAAATGTTTCAAACATGCAGGATTCATTGGAAACCTTGGCGGTTTTTCTATTCAAGAAACAGCAGAAAATGAAATTGTTGATGAAGATTAGATTACTTTATCTTTGTGTGTACGAAATCTAAATTCAGACTTCTTAGCAGCAGCGGAAACGATTATGTTAACATTAATAGCAAACTCAAGGCATGCGAAGAAATAACAGATAAAATATCGTACTAATCAGCAATACAAAAGGGAAAAGAGCTTCATCACTAAACACAATTTAACGATAAAAAAGTGGATCAACTTCAAGCTGTTCTAGGGCCCAATCAGCAAACAAACGACGCTTATTCCAACTCGTTGTAAACGTCGACGAATAGAGAAAACTGGATCATCATTAACACTATGATTTACAGCAGCGATATTTTCTTCTGTACTTACAGTTCTTTGTCTTGTTGTTGTTGCATCGAGTAGAGAAAATGTTGTCCTAAATCTATCGATAGTTCGACGAATCAGCTGCTCTGATAGACGTTTATGTAAACCATAAATTTCACAAAGTGCTCTATAAGTTTGCGAATAGAACACTGATTTTGAAAATAAATTTCAACAATTTGTTAACGTTGTTGCGGCCTGAATCTTTCCATGATAATTTGTCAATGCTTACTGAACAGAAATGTCAAAACAACATTGCTTCTACCTTCTGTCAAATCACAGTTATTCCTATGGAAAGTTCTATCACTCTAAAAAAAAACCCGATATTTAGAGTTCATGAAGTTTTATTCGCTCTTCTTCAACAAGTATGTCATAAGGTTTATTTTTATTTCTAGTTTGTTTTATCAAAGATAATATTAATCTTGCTGATAATACGAAAACATAATTTCAAATAATTACGTCGCACATCATATAGGATTATCAATTTTTTAATGGAATACTCCTCATAATATTTGAAGGAAATTTCAAATATTTTCCCTGAATACGGTAATCTTCAAATAAAAATAAGCCGAGAAAGATAATATTATGAAGGATCAGAGAACACTATTCTGTTACTGAACCAAGGTAAACTTTGCATGTTTTCTTCGAAAACATATCAGAAAGGATAAATTGCTCCCTCATTGTTTCCATTCTGCACATCATAACAATAACAGTGGGTTAATGGATATATGACGGGACAATAATTCGGAGGCAGATTTTGAATAAAAATCAACAGTGTTTTCTCAATTGATAGCAGTACAAAAAAAATGTAAAAACTCTTATTTATCGTTAAGAATAGTAGCGTCCCAATTCACCAATGATTAAGTTGATTAAATGAATGATTTATAACATTTGCCAGTAATTTCTTTCGAATGGTAAGTTGGCCACTTCGACTATAGGATATATCGGGTGTGTTTTTTAGAGTGATAGAATCTTCGATAGAGATAACTGTGATTTGACAGAAGGTAGAAAGAAGCCATGTTGTTTCGACATTTCTGTTCATCAAGCCGCAACAACGTTTACAAATTGTTGAAATTTATTTTCAGAATCAGTCTTCTATTCGCCAAACTTATAGAGCACTTCGTGAAATTTATGGTTTACATAATCGTCCATCAGAGCAGATTATTAGTCGAACTATCAATAGATTTCGGACAAAATTTTCTCTACTCGATGCAACAACAACAACAAGACAAAGAACTGTACTCATCAAGTATATGCCAATTCAATTCAACGTGAACGGTAGCTGTTATCAACAAATTGAAATTTTATTGCAGACATTATATAATAATTGAACCAAAAAATTTTTCAAGAAAACAGAATCAATAATTAATATAATTAAAGTATAACATTGCACGCAGGTCCGTTTTTTTTCGAAACTCAATCATAATATAAACAGCATTGTGTACACACAGACACGATGTTCAAGCAGAAAAGATTCATCCTTAATTTAAATACATAAAGGCCGTTGATTAAATTCAGTACACTTTTCAGAATTGAAAATATTAAAAGAATGTTTCTCATGTTTTGAAATAACAAGAGTATTTTAAATTTCTATAAAATAAAATCTCAATGAGTCTTTTATATGAAGATATATCGGATGTTTTTTTAGAGTGATAGATTTTTCGATAGGGATAAATGTGATTTGACAGAAGGAAGAAGACATATTGTTTTGACATTTCTGTTCAGTAAGCATTGACAAATTATCATGGAAAGACTCAGGCCGCAACAACGTTTACAAATTGTTGGAATTTATTTTCAAAATCAGTGTTCTATTCGCCAAAGTTATAGAGCACTTCGTGAAATTTATGGTTTCCGTAATCGTCCATCAGAGCAGCTTATTCGTTAAACTATCGATAAATTTCGGACAACATTTTCTCTACTCGATGCGACAACAATAACAAAGACAAAGAAGACGTTCAGAAGAAAATATCGCTGCTGTAAGTCATAGTGTTAATGATGATCCAGATTTGTTTATTCGTCGACGTTCACAACAAGTTGGACTCTGTGAAGTTGATCCACTTATTTATCATAAATTTGTGTTTGGTGATGAAGCTCATTTCTGGTTGAACGGGTATTTAAACAAGCAACATTGCCGTATATGGAGTGAATACAATCCTCAAGGAGTTCTGCAGGTTCCATTGCATTTCGAAAAATGCACCGTATGGTGTGCTGGTATGCTGGAGGCATCATCGGTCCATATTTCTTTAAAAACGATGCTGGAGCTGATGTTACATTGAATGGTGCTCGTTACAGATCGATGATTATTTGTTTCAAAATTTGAATGATATCGACCCAGAAGTATTTTGGTTCCAACAGGATGGTGCTACTGGTGCTACACCTCATACTGCTACCGTAACAATTAATTCACCGAAAGAAAAATTTGGCGATAACATTATTTCGAGAAATGGTCCAATTAATTAGTCTCCAAGACAATGCCACATAACTCCACTGGATTATTTTCTTTGGGGTTATGTCAAGTCATTGGTTCATGCTGATAAACCAGAAACAATAGACGCTTTGGAAGTAATAACTCGTGTTATTGGTGAAATAAGGCCTAAATTACTCGAAAAAATGGTCCAAATTTGGTCTGGTCGAATGCGATTCTTCAGAACTAGTCGTGGTGGAGATATGCTGGAAATTATTTTTAAAACATAAATATCATAAAATTATCTTTCAAATATAAAGGAAAATTTGGCTTCAATCTTAATTTAAATGTGTTTTATTTCAATTCAAAGTTCTATCACTCAAAAAAAAACACCCCATACTTCGGAACTTTGGCAGTTTATAGTGACTATATTGTTGAAACTACATCTGTCGAATTAAGTGTCATTTATTCAGTCTGTTTGTCCAAATCACCAAGGAGAGATATAGCGTTCAACAACAAGTGCAATAAATTGTTGTTTTGTCAAAATGGGTGAGCCAGAAGCTGAAAGTCGACAGCCATAGAAAACAATATGAATGGGCCCTTAAGCAACTGGAAACTGATACCAATATCTATCGAAAAATCATCTTCACATTTCAGGATGAAAAGGTACCTCAACAAACAAAATTGTCATATTTCGTACGAAACCAATCCACGTTAGATTAAAGAGCTTCCAGTGCATCCCGAGAAAGGTGTGGATTTAAGGCTAGCGGCGAAATCAGTCTATATTTTTCCGAGAACCACGTTGGCTTTGCCATCACCGTCAACGCCCAGCGCTATAGGTCGATGACTACTAACTTCTTTTGGTCTGAATTGGATGATGCCTGTGACCCAGAATTTCTCTGAACATCCATCAACATCAACTCGTCATTGTGCTCAAGAGCTCAACATTTCTCGCACTTCTCTGAGGAGACTTTTGCATAATGACCCCGATTGAAGGCCTACAAAGTTCAACTAGTACAAGTGAAGCCTCGTTATCATCCGATGCTTTTTTTTTTCTAAATTGGCTAATGTTCGTATGGCCGAAGATGTGCATTTTCTCATTTTTAGCGATAAATCTCATTTTTACCTCGGTGGATAATTTTTTGTGGGAATTTGATGAGGATAAGTGTTACTCTAACCATCCAGAAACGATTGACGCCTTGAAACAAGAAATCGAAGATGCCATTCATGAGATTGAGCCCCAAACAATCGACAGTGTACTGAAAAATTGGGTTGATAGGATAGAGTACTGTAGCCAGTGGTGGCGGTCAATTGAATGATGTTGTTTTTCATTCGTTGATGTCAAAGTTCAACCTTTTTAATGAACTCCCAACTCTAAAAAAATATTCATTAGTTTTTTATTCATAGCCGATCAAAATGCAGATTTTGAATAGCCCACCCTTCACGTATAAACGGCTTGAACATGACCAAATTTACAATTGAATTTTCCAATCGTATGTAACATTACTTCTATCGGCCAGAATGTAAAGTCTGAATATTTGCATAACTCCGAAAATCCCAAGTTTGGTATCCTTCACTCCCTCTAGATTGTGTGGCAATCCACGATTCTATATAATCCCCTAAAAGACCGAGCCGCTAAGCCTACTTGTTACGCAGTATTCTCATGAGACCACGCCAGATGACGCAGCTGCTGTCTGCTATAGAATATCCTTTTTCTTCCAGGTCCCACATCCGCCTATCTAGAGACTTGTCGAATAAATTGCAATAACTTCTTCGATATATCCTTGCTATTAATATTTGCCGAGATCGATTCGCTAAGCCATCGAAGAATTCCAACGCAGGAATTGAAAAAAAAATTCGTCTGTCCATTCCATAGATAAAATAATATATTCTTGTTAATCTATGGTCCATTCCTCAGTGTTCAGCTGGTTTGATTCAAGTGTGGATGTATTCAGACAGAAAAAGACGACAAATGTGGTCTTTATCGACTGATTTAATGCCTCAAACTTTTCAGAACGTTCAGATAATATTCTTTAATGATGACAATAATATGATAATAATGTTTATTCGATGAAACAAAATATAAATTTCAAGCCTACTTCATAAGCAAACAAAAATGACACAAAAAACCTAATTAAACCTAGATTGTGCGTGGATAGCTTATACAGGGTCAATCATAACTATTAAAAACAGATTATTAGGACCAAAATATTGCTGCGGAAAAAGATACAAGGCGTTAAATTTGAATTTTTTTTCATTTTTGCTAATAAGTCACTCTTTATTCCTCAATTGTTATCAAAATGCGTTTCAGCGCATGTCGATATTTGATTGTCATTTGTCAGCTCATTGTATACTGCGAAGTCTTGTCATAGACATTTTAAGGTTATTGTGACTTGTTCACTTCTAAATAATTAAATATTAAACTCTTTTTTCGCAATTTTGGATGAAATGGCCAGCCAAAATCCAGAATAACATATACGGCATTGTATGCTATTTGCCATGTTTATCCAAGTGCATTAGATGTTCGTAAAAGCCAAAGAAGGTTCTCTAGGTTCAGATCCGGCAATTTTGATCTCTCGTAACTCCTATCAATCAGAAAGAACAATAAAATAAGACAACGACATGCTAAGGGCAGAAGTGAAATCAAATTCATGTCATACCCTGGTCGACCATCCAAAAACATTTGCAGCAGATTGGGAAAATAAACAGAGAAGGTGTTTGAGTCCCATATAAACTATCCAAAGAGAACAAGGCCAACCGATTCATCACAAGCAACGTATCGCTTCAACAGAACCGTTTTTGATCGCTTGGTCATTGAAGACGAATAATGGGTCCTATATGATGATCCAAAAGAGTGTCTCTCTCCAAATGAATCTACAGATCTACATTGTGAACAATTGTATCGAGTGAACTCATCTTTAACGTAAAAGTATCCGGCAATTATCAACAGAAAAGGCGTTATTCTGCAACACAGCAATGCAAGGCAGCACTTTGTAGGACGAATCTTGTGAAAAATCAATAAATTGGGGTGAGAGGTATCGGGTGTTTTTTTTTTAGAGTGATAGAACTTTCGATAGAGATAACTGTGATGTGACAGAAGGTAGAAGCCATGTTGTTTTGACATTTCTGTTCAGTAAGCATTGGCAAATTATCATGGAGAGACTCACGCCGCAACAACAATAACAAAATGTTAAAATTTATTTTCGAAATCAGTGTTCTATTCGCCAAACTTATAGAGTATTTCGTGATATTTATGGTTTACATAATCGTCCATCAGAGCAGCTTATTCGTCGAACTATTGAAAGATTTCGGACAATATTTTCTCTACTCGATGCAACAACAACAAGACAATGAACTGTACGTACAGAAAAAAATATAACTGCTGTGAGTCATAGTGTCAATGATCAAGATTTCTCTATTCGTCAACGTTCACAACAAGTTGGACTCTGTGTACCCACAACATGGCAAATTTTGCGTAAAGATCTTGGTCTACACCCATACAAGATCCTTTATAAGGAGTATGAGCTATGGTAATAGAGAGTTCTAGAAATCGATACAGTATAACATACATCTGTATAACAATTCTATACTCAAACAAACTCCACATTGTTACACTGTCTCGATTTCTAGAACTTTCTATTACTATAGCTCATACTCCTTATTAATGATTGTTGGTACAGATCAGCCGTTTCAATTTATTCCATACAAGATTCAACTGGTTCAAGAACTAAAGTCTTTTGACCATAATAAGCGTCGTTTGTTTGCTGATTGGGCCCTAGAACAGCTTGAAGTTGATCCACTTTTTTAACGTAAAATAGTGTTTAGTGTTGAAGCTCATTTCTGGTTGAACGGCTATGAAAACAAGCACAATTGCCGTATATGGAGTGAAAACAATCCTCAAGAAGTACTGAAGGTTCCATTGCACCCTGAAAAATGCACTGAATGGTGTACTTTACACGCTGGAGACATCATCGGTCCATATTTCTTTGAAAACGATGCTGGAGCTAATGTAACAGTGAATGGTGCTCCTAACAGATCGATGATTAATGATTATTTGTTTGAAAATTTAAATGGTATCGACCCAGAAGTGTTTTGGTTTCAACAAGATGGTGCTACAACTCATGCTGCTACCGTAACAATTGTTTTATTGAAAGAATGATTTAGCGATAACATTATTTCGAGAAATGGTCCAATTAATTGGCCTCCAAGATCGTGCGACATAAATCCAATGGGTTATTTTCTTTGCGGTTATGTCATTGTCAAATAAAACGCATTTTAATTGATATTGAAGCCAATTTTTCTTTTATATGAAAAACTATTTCATGACATTTATGTTTTAAATAATTTCCGGCATATATCCACCACGACCAGCTCTGAGGAACCGCATTCGACTAGACCAATTTTAGACCACTTTTTCGAGTAATTCAGCCCTTATTTCATCAATAACACGAGTTATGGTGGCTTCCAAAATTCTTGTTTCTGGTTTATCAGCATAAACCAATGACTTGACATAACCCCAAAGAAAATAATTTATTGGAGCATGATCTTGGAGACCAATTAATTGGACCATTTCTCGAAATAATGTTATCGCCAAATCTTTATTTCAATAAATTCATTGGTACGGTAACAGCATGAGGTGTAGCACCATCTTGTTGGAACCAAAACACTTCTGGGTTGATACCACTCAAATTTTGAAACAAATAATCATTGATCATCGATCTATAACGAGCGTAATTCACTGTAACATAAGCTCCAGCATCGTTTTTAAAGGAATATGGACCGATGATGCCTCTAGCATGTAAAGCATACCATACAGTGCATTTTCCAGGATGTAATGAAACCTGCAGAACTTCTTGAGGATTGTTTTCACTCCATATACGGCAATTTTGCTTATTCAAATAGCCGTTCAATCAGAAATGAGCTAAACACAATTTCACGATAAAAAAGTGGATCAACTTCAAGCTGTTCTAGGGTCCAATCAGCAAACAAACGACGTTTATTATGGTCAAGTGGCTTTAGTTCTTGAACCAGTTGGATCTTGTATGGGTGTAGACCAAGATCATGCAAATTTTCCATGTGGTGGATGCACAGAGTCCAGACGAATAGACAAATCTGGATCATTATTAACACTATGACTTACATTTTTTTCTTCTGTACGTACACTACTTTATCTTGTTGTTGTTGTTGCATCGAGTAGAGAAAATGTTGTCCGAAATCTATCGATAATTCGACGAATAAGCTGCTCTGATGGACGATTATGTAAACCATAAATTTCACGAAGTGCTCTATAAGTTAGGCGAATAGAACACTGATTTTGAAAATAAATTTCAACAATTTGTAAACGTTGTTGCGGCGTGAGTCTTTCCATGATAATTTGTCAATGCTTCTGAACAGAAATGTCAAAACAACATGGCTTCTATCTTCTGTCAACTCACAGTTATCCCTACCGAAAGCTTTATCACTCTAAAAAAACACCCGATATATTTTTTGGAGTGAAAAGATATTTCGAAATCTCTTATATAGGGTTATAATGGACAGAAATGATTATAAAATATTAGATGAAACAAATATTGATATAATATTTGATCTTTCTTTTTGTTCTGAATCTCTTCCGACTACAATAAATCATTTATATTCAAAAACACTGGCCTAAAAAAAAATTTGAATATCAAAACACATTTAATCTGTTAGTCTGTTACAATTTTAATTTCTGAAAAATTTTTATTCAAGAAACTTTTAGAATTAAATAAGTGTCTACAATTATTATGGACATTAATTATTGTAGGCATTAATTTAATTCTAAGAGTTTTTTGAATAAAAAAACTTTTTTGAAATTAAAATTGTAGAAGACTAACAGATTAAATCTGTTTTGATATTCAAATTTTGTTCTATTTCTTCTATCAAGTAAAAAGCCTTTTTCGATTTTAACACTGGACTAATTCATAGAGTGAAAAAACCTATGACTGAATTCAAGAAATTTCTAAGCACTTTTCGTAACAAGTCTTATATTGACAGTAATAAACTGAACGAGCATCAATCAATTTGTTGTGATAATAAAAGTCCCTGACTATGTAAAATCGTTGGATTAATGAAGACGATAAGACTTGGGGACCTGTGGTTCCCCAGAAATCGCCTGTATGCTCGAGTATATATAGTGGAAATCATTCTCATAGAGTGAACTTGACCGCTGTTGTCCATAAAGTGTAGTTTCTAAGCCAGTTTTATCGCGAAATGCGTTGCACAATTTTATTTGGTTTAATTGGTGCTATGTTAGCAACAGGTAGTTATTTATATCAAATAAATAATTTTCAATGTTTCACTATCGATATTGAATTTAAATGAGACTATTTGATTTTTCCAAAAAAATTCGATATGATACTTTTAAGTATTCTTCAAAAATAAAAGAATTGTATCATTTTTAGTTGAAGTGATAGGTTTACCTTAGGAATAAAATTCATCTCATAAAGATATTTGTTTGATCTGAACTTTATTAATGATAATTACTATCCAAATTAAAAGAAGTTCATACCTTCCTTTTCACTTTAATAAATGAACTAATTTGTTAGTGGTGTTAATTAGTCAGTGGTGCCTGAAATCTCAACATTTCATAGATGCGTTTAGTTTTAGTTTTGTTGTCATTCGATTAAAAATATCAAAATGTTTATATATTACTTAATTCGAGGGGACAAAAATCTCTCATCATTGCATTGAAGTTTTTGATCGAAAACTTGGGGTAAAATTTACTTCCCCTTTCTAATCGTTATGAGTTATGGAACTTTCGAAAAAATGTTGGAATTTGTACGGTAGATTTTAGATTAAAATGGTTTCATCTAATTCGTTAACGGTTATGGAAACAAGGTTTTTCAGTATGTAAAAAAAATATGAATAATCTTATTGCTCAATAGTAGTTTCAATCTTTCGTTAATTCAGTTTCAGAGGCCTTGACTGATAGGGAAATCTTCGCGAAAACTGTTTACGCAGAAGCTAGAGGCGAACCATTAGAAGGTCAAATCTGGGTTGCCTGGGTGATCAAGAATAGAGCTCGAGCCAATAAGTCCTATTGGGGTGGTAGCAAAATAGGTGACGTATGTCGTAAACCTTTACAATTTTCCTCTTGGAATGGAAAAACTGATATTGTCATCAAGGAACCTGCCAAATACCAGCAGATTTTGACTCTAACCAATTCGTAAGTACTTTCAAACATAGACTACGTTTCAGTTCGACATTATTCTATGCTCTTCTGTTCTAATGAAAATTTCAAATGTTTTCCACAGTTTCAACAAAACAATTATCATTAAGCATATACTAATGATGAATTTAATCACAATACTTGGCCTTACTACGCTATAGTATATAGTAACACTACATTAATTGTTAATGAACAAAAATATCATCCAAATAAATCCTTGAATAATAATAATTATAATCGACTTTATTTGGCAGTAAATAGTTCACCATATCTTAAGTTATCAGCGAATCATATTTCATCAGAAAACTTTCTTCAAACTAGCCAAAAAGGCGAATTCTAGTAGAAGTGCTGATCAACTTAACCCTATAAAATTGCATCCAAGTGATTAAAAATATTAAATTATGAATTCAGGAAGCAAGTAAACAAAAAAAACAAAATTCAAAAAGTGAATATATAGTATGGGATTAAATTTATGTTATCAGTGTTGATGAGATATTATTAAAGACCCAACAAAATTCTTTTGAGCGTTAATTCAAAAAATCCAGTGCTCAATGATCTCAGTTCGAGTGGAAGATTATTGCATGCAGAAATAGGTGTAGGTGAAACTTCTTTCAAAAAGAGACGTACTGAAACGTATGAAAATATCATACTAGTATTTCAAGCATTTTTATTTACTATCTTTATATATTTAAATTTCTTATTATTCTCTTTTATAACAAAACTTTTCGATATTTTCAGATAATTAATTAAAGTTTCTCAAACCTTTATGATAGATAGATAACCTTCTTTATTTCAAGTTTCATATAAAAATTACATAAAAGATGAAATGACGTCAGAAATGGACACTTACAGTTCAGTACAAATTGTCAGAACAAAAATAATCGTTAAGACTATAAGGTTCTAATTGTATCAACATTTTCTTAATTAATTTCTTAAATCTAAATAAACCTTCAACACACTTAATCTGATGTGGCAATTTATTAAAGGCTCGAATACACATATAGTCTGGTCCTTTCTCACTCAGCGTTAGTCTATGATAAGGATATAAAAGTTCTTTGTTTCTCGTGGAATAATAGTGATTGGTATTGTTTTGGAATTTGTCTCTATTCTTGAAAACAAATAAAAGACATTCAAAAATGTACAAGGCATATATAGTCATGATATTCATGCCCTTAAATTTTCCTCTACAAGAATCCCTTACCCTCATATTGCTCAAGGTTCTCATTATTCTTTTCTGAACCACAAATACTGATTCCACTCCCGCTTTGCTACCCCAGAAAATTATCCCAAACCTGAGAACCGACTCAAAATTAGCATGATATAAAATTTTGAGTGTATCAATATTCATATATTTGGCTACAATCCTGATTCCGTACCCAATACTAGACAACCTTAAACATATGTTTTCAATGTGCGTATCCCAACTAAGAAATTCATCTATAGTGACACCCAAGAACTTTGCGCTTGTCACTGGTTTTATGCTGTTATTTCCGAGATTAATGTTGCTTGGCGCATATATTCGACATTGCTTAGCACGAAAAAAATATTAAATTTGTTTTTGACTCATTTAAAGTAAGCTTATTCATGGCGAACCAATCGTTAGTTTTTTTTTAAAGCAGTTCTTTGTGCTATCAACAATATCCGCTGAGTTTGGTCCCGAAATCAATATATTGGTGTCATCGACAAAATTTGTGATTGCATAATTAGTTAATGACAATGGTAGGTCATTTATATATATAATAAAAAGTAGCGGTCCCACAATACTTCCCTGTGCAATACCAACATCAGTGTTACATATATCAGATTTTATGCTATTTTTAACCATAACTTGCTGCTGTCTTCCTGAAAGATACGATCGGACCCAAGCATTAGCATTACCTCTTATACCATACTTTTCCAGTTTGAACAAAAGGATATCATGATCTACACAGTCATATGCTCTAGTCAGATCTATAAAAAGACCAAGAGACATATTTTTATTTTCTAAGTTGTTTAGAATTGCATTGATGAACTGATAAATTGCAGTATTGGTTGATCTGCCTCTCAAGTACCCATGTTGGAATTTAGAAAAAATGTTATTTTGATTCATGAAGCACAGTATTCTAGAGTTCATGACCAATTCAAAAATTCTTGAGAACGCTGGTAAAAGACAAATAGGTCTATAGTTATTGAGGTCATTAGAATTCCCTTTTTTAAATAATGGTTTAATCAATGCATGGTTAAGTTGCGTTGGAAAAATTGAATATTTCATTGAATTATTTATTATGTGGGATAGTATATCGGCAATTGAAGTTATTGATAACTTGACAAGACTTGCTGGTATATCATCGTACCCACTACAGTGTTTGTTTTTCATCTGCTTAGAAAATTCAATCAATTCATCAATACTTACAGGTTTGAGGAACATAGAATTGTTATTTTCCTTAATAATATTTACAAAGGGAATTAATTTTTGACTCATGTGGATATTTTTTATTACTTCTATTAAATGTTCATTAAAGTCATTGGCTAACTTTAATGGATCTTCACAAAGAATATTTTCTTGAGTTACAGTCTTTCCCGTTATTTCGCGACAAATAGCCCACATCGATTTTATTTTGGAATCAGATCTTTTGATTCTGTCCTCATATAATTTAGTTTTTTCTGAGTTCAATCGTATATCATAATCCTTTTTCAGTTTATTATAATGTGCTTGATATGATACGTCAAATTCAGATAATAACTTCAACTTATCTAACTGTTGTTTAATTTCCTGTAGGATAGGATTTTTTTTTGTAATTTGATATCTTTTGTTTTTATACACTGGTTTATTTGGAAAACATTCCTCGAACAAATTCAAGAACTCACGCATAAAAGTTTGCCATTGTTTATTTACTTCGGTGTTTTCGATACAATAAACATTATCCCAGGTTTGCTCCCTTAGCTTCCTCATAAAAGCTGATTTATTAGTCTCGTTAAAGAACCTTTTCCGAACAATATCATTAGCAATATATTTAATTATATGAAAACTAACCTTTTGTGCTCTGTGGTCAGATATGTGATATTCCAAACCCTCTGTTGAAATGATGTTCGAGGAATTTGTACAGATATTATCTAAGCAGCTCTTAGAATGATCGGTTATTCTAGTGTACTCATCAATGAGCACTTTTATACCAAAATTGCCAAGGAGTGAGAAAAACCTATTTTTAACAGCATTCTCATCTTTCAATTCAATGTTAAAATCACCAGCAATAAAGATGGTGCTATTTGGGTCGATTCGCTCAACTAAAATTTTCTCCAAGATCTCGAAAAACAGATCAACAGATAAAAACTCATTTGGCTGCAACTAATACCATTCTTGTCGTGATCAAAATTACCTTTGAATATGATATTGTACTTATTTAAAGCGCTTGAACTCTGGAAACGAATGAGTTCTTGTAGCAACAAATTAATCAAGATTTTAGAAATGAATGAATTTGAAGCTATTTTTTGTTACCAATTTGAAAGATTGGCAACTTCAAAAATGTCAGTAGAATAAAATATTTATTGGGTTTTTTACCAGTGCATTAATTCCACTATTGATTAATAAAAACAACAGTTCAAAATAATCCAAAGCGACAATCATTATCGGTCACAAAAAATGAGAATTATTCCAACCTATTTTTAATTTCAGTATTTATGACGCACCAGCAAGTCAAGACCCAACAGGTGGAGTGGATCAATTTCACACCAAGCAAATGAAGAAATATCCTAGTTGGACTAAAAATTGCAAAAAAGTGAAAACAATTGGAAATCATATATTTTATAAATCTTTGTAAATTGACTGAATAATTTATTCATAAAAAAATTGTAAACTGAATTATCGTGTGATATTTTTGATAAACTTTGTCATAAAAAGTAATTGAAGTTCAATTGAAAAAATCAAAACCTGAAATATACAGAAGTGTTCGCGTTTAATTATGTTGCGATATCTGCTGTCAGTGATTTTATTACCAGGGGACAATATCTGGGGTGTTTAAGATTATTTAGTGGTTGTGATGTCTTATATTTTGAATGACACTGATTCTTAATTTTTACTGTAAATTCTGAACTGGACTATTCGCATTTTTTCATGAAATAACCGTAACTACATTGGTAACCTATTCGAGAAGATTCAGATCTTTTTTGGAGAAGGTTTGTAAAAATATCTCAATCCTACTCAACGCTATATCTCGAGACAGATACAATTATTACAGTTTGAATCAAATCACAGCAAAAATCAGTTTAATTGGAAATATTTGTGAACAAATATAATAATATGGGAAATTGTTGGAATATCTCCTGGAACAGAAACAATAATTACTATGGATTGAATCTGAAAGTAGAAAATTTATTCAAAATAATTAAAATATACTAACTGACAAAGAAACTGCCAGAACACCCAGAAGAAGCTGTTTAAATTTTAATTTTTTTTTGGTAAAATATACTTAGCAAGGAGTAAATGATTAAAATTTTGAGCAAAAAAATCGTGAAGGTCATTTCATGTAAACATTTTTTGTTACTTAAATGTGTAGTCGTTTTTTGCAAATTTTTTGAATTTTACAACAAACCAGCTATTCGAGGAGATCCAAAATCGATGTTGAGTTGTTGTTAAAATGCCTAGAGCACGTGTAAGCGGAATTTATCGCCAGCTAAAATGAATTTGAAAGAGGTCGAATTATTGGTCTACGGGAGGCGCGGTTGTCATTTCGAGAAATCGCTTACCGTCATCTGAAACTGACTTAGAAAGGACACTACCCTTTCTGAAAGTGATCTACGAGTAAGACTGGTATGTAGTCAGCGAATGTATGGTTTGATCTTCATTTGATCGAAAAACAAATTTTACAGAGTTATAAAAGGGTAATGATCCTTTGAGATGAAACTACGGCAGCGTATGGTGAAATACTATATATGGTACAGTGTACAGTGAAAATTGGAACTCTGAGGAGAATCTAGAATCGGCATTTGAAATGTAAGTTCTATTAAGAATGCTCAAAACTTTCTGGGCAGATTATAAAGGCTTTTCCACTAAGAAGTTTCATTTTGAATATCCTGCCACCGGGGCAGGTGTCACTTTTGAATCTGTCACCTTTTGACATTTGACAAGTGACGCATTACTAAAAAAGGAACGGGACATGTTCCAACTACGCACTGAAATTATTAAAATTCACTACAAAAATGGTAAAAATTTCTCGTAAAATGTACTCGATTTTTAATATCGAATGAATTGGCGTTAGACAGGATTGGTACAGGCAGAGAACTCACATCTATTAAAGTCTGAAAATGACCTACTTCTAACGCGAAATAATAAATACCAATTGCAACACTTAAGTATACAGGACAAAGCGAAAGGAAACGAAGACCAGGAAAAAACAACAGACTTGGATGAAGAATATCAGGCACTGGACTGGGATGAAGGTCTTAGATGCTCTAAAAAGGACAAAATTGTCATGGTATGGCTAAACCTCACTAAAATAAGGGTAGTGGTTTCTATGGCCAGTAATTTTTTGCCTTTTAAGAACAATGGGCCAAAGAACTCTAGCTTCAAATTGAAATATTTTATTTTATTAATCCCTGAATATCTCGTCGAATTTCCTTTCATTGGATCTAACTTAGAGATTAACAATACCATGTTAGAAACCTCCCATAGATGTAAACAGTCTAAACGAAACAGCCAGTTGTTTCTAGATTCAGATGGCAAAACTGTTAAGAGTTGTTAGGGCATCCATTGGAAACTGAAATCTGTCCAAGTGTTTCTTTTCCCTCGACGAAGCGGATCCTTCGTATATAATGGAATTTGCAGATTATTCATTCGAATTTCAATTCATTTTCTACAAATCTGGCCTCTCTCACCCGCACATCGAAGGCAAAATCTCCCTGAATGAAGGGGACAAACAAGCTAAATCCAGGAATTATTTACCCAGGCAATACATACGTCAAAACAACGACACGTAGTTGGAAAACACGGTTGGTCAAGCGATTTGGAATGAAACGGAAAAAAGATGCCTCAAACGAAAAAACATTTTGATACATATAGTGGATTTGTCAACTACGTTTTATCCTCCCTGTTTCCATAATCCCCCTGAATAATCGCTAGCCTGTGTAGCTTGTCCGACAGACAGGGATGAGCAGCGGGCAACACGTATTGAATTGGAGGCTTGCTTTGCTGAGATAATCTCCATGGCTTAGAAGTGCAAGGATCCGAGGTATGGAATGGTAAATATGCACTGAAATGTGCAATGAAACTTGTATGGTCCGTTTTTTTCGGGGGCCATAAGAACTGAATTAATCGAGTAGAAATTATTTGAAATCGACCCAATATCAGGTGTTTTTTTTTGAGTAATGGAAGTTTAAATTGAAATAAAACACATTTGAATTAAGATTGAGGCCAATTTTTTTTTATTCGAAAGATAATTTTATGACATTTATGTTTTAAAAATAATTTCCGGCATATGTCCATCACGACTAGCTCTGAGAAACCGCATTCGACCAGACCAATTTTGGACCACTTTTTCGAGTAATTCAGGCCTTATTTCACCAATAACACAAGTTATGTTGACTCCCAAATCGTCTATTGTTTCTGGTTTATCAGCATAAATCAATGACTTGACATAAGCCCAAGGAAAATAGTCCAATGGATTTATGTTGCATGATCTTGGAGGCCAATTAATTGGACCATTTCTCGAAATAATGTTATCCCCAAATCTTTCATTCAATGAATCAATTGTTAGGGTAGCAGCATGAGGTGTAGCACCATCTTGTTGGAATCAAAACACTTCTGGGTCGATACCATTCAAATTATGAAAAAAAATAATCATCGATCATCAATCTGTAAAGAGCACCATTCACTGTAACATTAGCTCCAGCATCGTTTTTAAAGAAATATGGACCGATGATGCCTCCAGCGTGTAAAAGACGTCATACAGTGCATTTTTCAGGATGCAATGGAACCTCCAGAACTTCTTGAGAATTGTTTCAATTTCATATATGGCAATTTTGCTTGTTTACATAGCCGTTCAATCAGAAATGAGCTTCATCACTAAATACAATTTTACGATAAAAAAATTGATCAACTTCAAGCTGTTCTAGGGCCCAATCAGCAAACAAACGACGCTCATTTGGTCAAGTGGCTTCAGTTGGAACCAGTTGGATCTTGTATGGGTGTAGACCAAGATTTTTACGCAAAATTTTCCATGTGGTGGATGCACAGAGTCCAACAGTTGTAAACGTCGACGAATGGACAAATGTGGATCATCATTAACACTTTGCCTTACAGCAGCGATATTTTCTTCTGTACGGACAGTTCTTTGTCTTTTTGTTGCATCGAGTAGAGAAAATGTTATCCGAAATCTATCGATAGTTCGACGAATAAGCTGCTCTGATGGACGATTATGTAAACCATAAATTTCACGAAGTGCTCAATAACTTCGGAGAATAGAACACTGATTTTGAAAATAATTTTCAACAATTTGTAAACGTTGTTGCGGCTTGAGTCTTTCCATAATAATTTGTCAATGCTTACTGAACGGAAATGTCAAAACAACATGGGTTCTACCTTCTGTCAAATCACAGTTATCGCTATCGAAAATTTTATCACTCTGAAAAAAAAACACCCGATAGAACACACTTCCTGAATATAAAGGGGTTTTTAATATCATTTGGATATTTAAAAAAAAATTGAGAGGTGTCAAGGGACACCTGGTTAGAACGAAGTTCCTTTCGATTAAATAGTGAAGGAATTGTAATAAAATTTTATTTTTTTTAAGTTATAATAATATTTTTCTATTATTAACGAATATAGTGTAATATAAACTTAATTAGTAGGCTTAATTTTAGTAATTATTGGCGTGTGGTAACTGAAGTAGGAAACATATGTTTGGGGTTCTATTTAAATGTCTTGAAAAAACTGCATCGATGGTAGTATTATACTTTGTTGTTGATTCTGCTGGATTATTGTTTATGCTTGAATCAAATTCTTCCTCTAGAAACTGTAGCAATGGTTTTGATTTTTCATTACTGAAGTTGATGTCAAAATCACCGGTCAGTGAGTGGACGTTTATCTAAATTTCTGTTTTATCTGCTAAGCGTTTGAGATACATCTTTAGAATACTCTAGCAGTGCTCGATGAAGGAACTCCTGAATATCTATCAATTTGTTATTTGGTGAGACATATATGACTGCCATGATTAAAGTAACGCCGTTTTCCATTACATACTCTGCTGCACATAAATCTGCAACGACATATTTGGTGTTACAAGATTGGTCGTATCATTTGTGTTGCGATAAATCGCAACTCCACCTGAACAATCAAAATCACGTTTAAAGTGAGCTATACAAGTAAAATTCTGTATATCACATTCTTCTTGATTGTCCAACCATGTCTCTGATAATAACAAAATGTTCGTTTATTTCTGTAACAGAGTGGATTAAATCAACTGAATGTTTACGAATGCTTTGGACGTTGAACGTACACAATGAAATGCCTTTATCTCTAGTAATAAAATCAATGACTGATTTTGTCTTCGTTTCAAGCTTATTTAATGACAACCTTTGAAACTCTTGTACTAGAGATATTGTTGATGAAGCTTGTACTCGATTATGATGAAATCGAAATTTAGTTTGATCATCATCGAACGTAAAGATAAATAAACCTTCGATGCTTGTCACACGAGAAAAAGAAACATAAACAAGTTGTGGGGGATGTATTTTGTCACTCGTAAACAATTTGATCAAATGTTCCACCTTGTGACTTATGAATAGTCAAAGCACACGCAGAAATTATGGGAAAGTGTTTACGTTTAACAGTAACTGCTTTTTTCTTTGTCATGGTAATGTTGGATGTTCGCCATTCAATAGGTACAGCAGCATTATGTACTTTGCTTTGAACGGTTAGTAAAGCAGCTTTTTCCTTGCTTTTTGCCCAACCTTTGGTGATCCACAGAATTCGAGCCAAACTCTGCAAACTACATTGTCTTCATTGAAGTCTAGGTGAATTAATTTACCAACGGCACCATTAACTAATCCATTACTTACATCGATGTTTGTTGTGATAAGGTAATACTTTCCTTTTACAAAAGTGATGTGGTAAGGTAATCCCTCAGTATCGATGACAGATTTTTTGTGTAGTTCTAATCTAAAAGAAGCTTCTTGTTCTTGATTTTTAGATCCAGTTATTATATCCTTTGCTATTGAGATGACTTTATCTGGAGCTTCTTGCAAAATTGAATTATTGTAACTGTCTACACCGACATTAGTATAAAATAAACGAACACCATGAGGACACCATGAAAATGCAGCATTAACCTGTCTCATGACTTGCGTTAGTTCAAAAAATTTAAGACTTGGCCATAAATGTGGACCAACCATTGTCGTTCTAATAGGTTTATATATCAATGTTGCCCTTACTGGTGGCGCTTGGCGTAAATCACCAATTAAAATGACGTCAATGCCGCCAAAATCGACATTATGATTTGCAGTAATTTGTTTTAAGTGTAAATCAATTTTGGCTAACAGTTCTGCACTGATCATGCCGATTTCATCCATAATCATTACTTTGACGTATGTAAAAAGAGATCTGTACAAATGTAATATTTCAGATGATAATGGTAATAATTTAGAAATCGAAATTTTAAGAGCAGTATGAACCGTAGTACCATCAATTGCCACAGCAGCTTTACCAGTAGATGCGCAAGTTATATACGAATTACAGTAACCATCATCGTCAGTATATCTATGGTAGATTTCCATTATAAGTTTAATAACAAAAGTCTTGCCACTGCCTACTGGAACAGGTGAATTCTACCAGAATAGTTATTGGCTATTTGAGGAAGGCCTCTTTTCCAAGTGACTACCAAGCAGTCTCCACAGTCCACCCAGAGGTAGAAAGTGTGATAAGGATTACGCCATATCATCGCGCGCGGCGAGAACCCCTCCGAAGAGATGAACCCACCAGCTTCCAGTTTGGGCCCCGACTCGAAAGCCAGAACCGTCTGACTGGTAGCAGCGAAAGCACTATCCAACCTCTACTGGCTCTGCAGGTCAGTACCCGAGTTGTTTGAGACGCAACTCACCCGCCGGAGGGAATTCTTATCCATCCACCCGAACGCAGTCCCAAGAACTAAGATAAACTCAAGATTGACGACTACAATTGATCCTGGTACGAGCACCGTCTAGCGGACTATACGTCCTGACCCACCGAACCCATGTGAAGTCATTTGATTGATCCTGGCGTCAAGCACTAATGGCGGAGCCATTTCGTCGAGATCCACAAACCCTAAATTGTTACGCACAGATCCAGGGGCCAGGACAGGCCGGTCGAACCGTCAAGTCCCGTTAAACCCCGAGTCGTTTCATGAGAATATCCCGAAAATGGGGGTCTGCGAACAGATAAATGAAATACCCCCCTAGTCCAGCATGCGGACTTTCAACCACTGCCCCCTCGAGTCCAACACCAATTGGGGTGGCCAGGTGGTACAAGTAACACCTGAGGGCAAGCCCACCCCCCCGAGGTAACGCAGTATGCTACATAACGCACTCGGCCATTACACAGAATCCGGAGATTTATACTGCGATAGGGTAGAGTACGCCAGTTTTAAGGGAGAAGCCCTGTGCTGCGACAGACTCCCTTGTCACTGAGTTAATCAACCGGCTCAGCCCTCCATTTCACCTGAGTAAAACTAGGGCCCCATTCGGAGATTTTCCACCATACAGGTCCAGTGACTGGCGCGAAATGGCATTACGTTAGACACCAAGACTTAACCCTCCAATTCGCCGGGACGAATTTAGGGTCCTAGTCAAGAGAGCGCCCCCATCACGTCAAGATCTAATGCCTGGGGGGCGTGCCTACTGGAACAGTAAAAAAAAAAAAAAACTTGAAATGGTTGCTGATTTTGAGTTTGAAGATGAGATATAACATGCATTAAAAGTTCTTTTTGTTCACTGTTAGCCGACCTCATTAAGACGTAGAATTGTTGAGTATCCATTATATTTTCTTTTTCTTTGGAATAGCACCAAGTTTACTGAATATGGCATTTCGTATATCAGCATCAACGACAGAATCAACATCCTGTAGTAACCTTGCATATGGTTCTGCCTCAAATATGACATTAGCTTCGTTTCGCAACTGTTCGTCTTCATTGTCACCTGAGTCTCTACAAATTTCAAGTGTTTTTTCTAGGTCTAAATTACATTCAAACTCTTTTCTGCGTTCTAAAATCAAGTTTTCATTATCTTCATAAATTTGAAGGAATTTTTTTTCAGCAAGAACTTCATTATCTTCACTTATAAAAGGAATGTCTAGTAACACCATTTCTCGTCTATAATCGTTGAAATTGTTAGCCATATCATAGTTACGGTATCTAATAACTCTAGACATTTTTCTTTTGTAGTACTCTCCGTGTTTTCTCATACTATAATTAGCAACAGATGGAGCTAATGTTACATTTTTAAGAATTTCAGACCTTTTTTTGTACTTATCGAACCAATTTTCCTTCCATATATTTGTACAGGTGAATTCTACCAGAATAGTAATTGGCTATTTGAGGAAGGCCTCTTTTCCAAGTGACTACCAAGCAGTCTCCACAGTCCACCCCTAGAGGTAGAAAGTGTGATAAGGATTACGCCATATCATCGCGCTCGGCGAGAACCCCTCCGAAGAGATGAACCCACCAGCTTCCAGTTTGGGCCCCGACTCGAAAGCCAGAGCCGTCTGACAGGTAGCAGCGAAAGCACTATCCAACCTCTACTGGCTCAGCAGGTCAGTACCCGAGTTGTTTGAGACGCAACTCACCCGCCGGAGGGAATTCTTATCCATCCACCCGAACGCAGTCCCAAGAACTAAGATAAACTCAAGATTGACGACTACAATTGATCCTGGTACGAGCACCGTCTAGCGGACTATACGTCCTGACCCACCGAACCCATGTGAAGTCATTTGATTGATCCTGGCGTCAAGCACTAATGGCGGAGCCATTTCGTCGAGATCCACAAACCCTAAATTGTTACGCACAGATCCAGGGGCCAGGACAGGCCGGTCGAACCGTCAAGTCCCGTTAAACCCCGAGTCGTTTCATGAGAATATCCCGAAAATGGGGGTCTGCGAACAGATAAATGAAATACCCCCCTAGTCCAGCATGCGGACTTTCAACCACTGCCCCCTCGAGTCCAACACCAATTGGGGTGGCCAGGTGGTACAAGTAACACCTGAGGGCAAGCCCACCCCCCCGAGGTAACGCAGTATGCTACATAACGCACTCGGCCATTACACAGAATCCGGAGATTTATACTGCGATAGGGTAGAGTACGCCAGTTTTAAGGGAGAAGCCCTGTGCTGCGACAGACTCCCTTGTCACTGAGTTAATCAACCGGCTCAGCCCTCCATTTCACCTGAGTAAAACTAGGGCCCCATTCGGAGATCTTCCACCATACAGGTCCAGTGACTGGCGCGAAATGGCATTACGTTAGACACCAAGACTTAACCCTCCAATTCGCCGGGACGAATCTAGGGTCCTAGTCAAGAGAGCGCCCCCATCACGTCAAGATCTAATGCCTGGGGGGCGCATATATTTGTACAGTCACTTAGTTCTTTTAAAGTTTTTCTTATTCTTTGACGTTCTGTTGGGTATATCGTTGGTATGTAAACTGTCGCTACAGATGATTTAGCATGTTCGCGTAATAAATACCAAGCTGCTTCTTGTGCAGGCATTTCCACAGCATGAAGTACATCAATACTCAATTTCCTTGTAATCAATACTTAATTTCCTTGTAATATCTACAATATCAAATTCGGGATTCTCGTCTATAGTTTGAATAATCATCCGTTGTAAATTACTTATGCCTCTATTATGTTTATTAACATACTCAACTACATAAGGCATATTCGTCTTGAATTATTTGAAAATCCATGTTAGATTGTAAGCAATGAAGTACAAAATGGGTTGAAAGTATTATGCCATTTTTCAGATGGCGTCCACCGGTAAAGCAACTTTGGTCGAACTATACCAGCACGGATAATGTTATAATAATGTTCATCAGAAACAATATTATTATGAGTATAGTAATGTTCAAAATTGTCGTAGTCAAAATTTTCTAAATTAGTTTTAAGTAACTGGTAATATCTTTTATACTCTTTAAACTGATCTGCAAAATAATCAGAATCTGTGTCCATTGGCATTAATGTTATTGTGTTACGTGACGGTAAAAAAGACGCTCCAAATCTACAGTTATCTTTTTTATTAGGATCAATTTTTTTATAGTATGTGAATGTGTGCTTATGTGTTTGCAGTTTAATATTTCCAGATGCATCTGATTCGGTTACTGAAGCTAATTTCTCAACCATTTCATTAAAATCTTTGGAGTTATTTAATAAATTTTCTGAGGCACTATCCAACCATAGAAGTACATGAGCATGAGGACTTCCACGGTGCTGAAATTCAGCTGGCTTGCTTTTTATGTGTGTGTGTGTGTGAGAGAGAGAGAGAGATGCACGACGCACGGCTTGAAACTATAGCAAAAAGTGTCGTTACAACTTTTGGTCTTAATTTTTTTCGTCTAGTCCCCTTTCGCAACGCGCGATAAGGAACTTCGTTCCAAAAACAAGTATATTTCAAGAGAAATCGATGGATATTTATTTCATTATAAAGAGGAAGCTATGCCGTTAACAACGAAAGAGGATATCAGTCAAATAACCAAATGATTATGGACATTTTGGACGACGAGCCTGCCTGTGCGAGGTGCATCTTCAACATGAAAAATACCTGAACGGAATTAACGAAACCAAAATTGCATTCACAATTTCAGCCACCGAGCTTGCATTTTCTCCTTTATCAAAGAAAAACTGTGGAAGGTGCGGAATTTTCTCTTTGTTGACTTCCATTTTTAACACTTTACAAATGAATGGATCACATAAATAACAGCCAAAGAATTTTTAGTGTGAAATGTCACTTTGACAACAAGAATGAATCTGAAATTGTTTGATCGATACTTTACAAAATATTGATCTCTACAGCCATCACCGAAAAAATAATTTCCCAACCTATTAACTACGGTTCTTTCTTTGGGTGCGTAATAAAGCTGTTTTCTGTTATAGCGAAAAGGACTTCGTCAACTTAACTGGAGCGTGTTTTCCGTTAATTGCGCTACAGATGCTTACTAGGCTGTTTAATGCCGTAGAAGTATGATTTTTCAACTGAACTGGAGCGTGTTTTCTGTTAATGCGCTAGAGATGGGGGTTTTCGACTTACTGGGCCGAAATTTGTTTGGTTAATGCCGATTGTTTAACTGACCGTTCGTTCCGATTCAATTCAGCGTTGTGTGACTAACTGCTTTTGAGGTGACTAATGTCGGATTGAAATTTCTACGTGAAATGACGTATTTCAAGGAAGCTGGCCAAGCGACCAGATGGAGCACTCTGTGTATTTTAGATATGAGACGGTTCAAGATTTTGTTTGTTTTTACGGTAAGAACAAGAAGCGCAAGTGATCACGAGAAAATCCTCCTTCAGGAAATGAATAAGTAATCTCCAATTCAAAATTTCACTTTAATTAAACACAAAGGAGGCTATGTTCAACCTAAAAAAAGAAAATTTTGCTTCTTTTCCTTTGGCATCGTATAAAGAGGGCTGACGAACATAGGACCAACTCGTTCTAAAGAATACTTCAAATCACTTCTCCACCCGATCAGACCTGAAAGAAATATAATCCATTAATTTTAATAGCCTATCAGCGTCAAATCAAGTGTTACGATTTCCAAAATCTCAGTTTAATAATTTCAAGAGTTTTCCATCTCTTAAATGAAAATAAATCTCATTTTATAACAGGGTTATTACTGTTTAGTATATATACAACTAGCGTGTATCAGTTTCAATATTAGTTTTAAGGTTGTTCGATAAGTAATGTCGTTTTTGCCTGACAAAGGAACAAAGGAACTTCTGATATAGCAAGGCTTGCGTGTTGAAAAGTTCAATTGATTCTACGCAGTAGTTTTTAGTTGGTGCCCTCTTGAATATGGAGAGCCAAAGGCAGCATTTTCGTCATATTTTAAATTTTTAATATAGAGAAGGTGAAAATGCTGTTCAAGCCAGAAATAAATGGACCGATGGAGAAGTTGTGTTGACAGTACGCCAGTTTCAGAACTGATTTGCAAAACTTCGATCCGGTAATTTTGATGTGAAACATGCATCACGTTCCGGAAGGCCAGTTGAAGCTGATAAAGACACAATAAACCCATTACTTGATTCAAATCGGTGAATAAAAACACGTGAGATCGATGAGAGGTTGAATCCATTGAATTCTACTGTTTATGACCACTTGAAAGGCCTGGTTTTAACCTTGGAGCTCTATATATAGGTTCCCCATGTTCTCACGGAAAGAAATTTGTGTCATCAGTCTACTGTCCTCAGCTAGACAAATTGAATGAGGCACTTCAACAGAAAACACCAGAATTAATCAGAGGAAAAGGTGTAGTGTTCCAGAAAAAAAAATAATGCAGGACCTCATACAAGTTAGGTAACTCGCCAAAAGCTTTTACAGCTTGAATGGGATATACTGCCACACCCACCATATTCTCCAGATCTGACGTCTTCGGATTAATATTTGTTTCGATCATTGCAAAATTTTTTGGACGGTAAAACCTTCACTACAGATGAAGAGGTCAAAAATCACCTGGATCCGACCAAAAATTCCATGGAATCATGCTACTAACAGAAAAATGGCAAAAGGTATTGGACCAGAATGGCGAATATATAATTAAATGAACTATTGATTTATTTTAGGGAAATTCTCTTTCAGTTTCTCCAAAAAAAAAAGAAATTACTTTCAGAACAACCCAATAATTGTCTTATTGGTCTCATAGCTTCAAAGTATTTTTTTTAAATGGGTTTTCCAATGGGAACACTATATTATTTTTGACATTTCCTATGTCATTTGTGTTCAGTAGGTTATACCATTTAGTCATGAAATGATACGCCCTTCAACAACGTTTAGAAATTGTTTAATTATTTTAACAAAATCAGTGCTCATTTGTAAAAATTGTGAGGAATTTAAGAAGAATGCAGGGACGATATGAACAGTGTCTGAACAGTTTCGTGTGAATTTCATCACTCCAAATTCTACAATTCAGTTTGTTTACATAACCATTCAACCAAAAATAAAAAACATCACTGAATAAAATGTTTCGATTAAAATGTTCATCATTTTCAAGTTGTTCGAGAGAAAAATCATAAAATAAGCGACGTTTACGGTGGTCAAATCGTTTCGGTTCTTGAGCAAGTTGAATTTTGTAAAGATGTTAACCCAAGTCATTTCTTAAAATTCTCCAAGTTGTCGTTTGAGAAAGATTCAATTGCTGAGAACGACGTGGAATCGGTGAAATTTAAAGAAAATTTTTTTTGTCCACTTTCAATGCTGTTATATGTAGAAACAATTAATCAAAAATGCATACGCCCCAAATCCAATTTAAAAAAATTTTCTACAAATTTATTTTTAGATACAATGCACTAATTTCGTGGTCCACATGAATATATATATGAATATTTTCTGGAATAATAACTTTAAATCCCAGAAAGTATTCATAATGAGAAAATGTAGATAGGACATAATTACACCTGTAGATTACCGTTGTCTGCTTGCTCGCACTGTCTGCCGGGAAAACCAGGAATTATTCCTTAATTTAGATTTACGCAATGTAATTAGAATTAGGAAACGGGAGCTTGTAAATATTCAAATAACATTTCTCTTGGTTGCGTTGAGATTAGAAGAAATAGGATTGAATTAAGAAAGGAACATTGATTCCAATGCTTCATTCATAAAATAAATAGAGATTTTTACTTGATAGAAGGTATTTAAAATTATTTAAATATTTTAATATTAGACTACTACATATTTAATTTCAAAAAATTATATTTAATAATTATAACTTCAGGAATTAAATCATTTTTTGAAATTAAATATGTAGAAGGCTAATATCGAAATATGTAAATAATTTTATATACCTTCTATCAAGTATAAACCTCTATTTATTTTATTTTATTCATAATATATAATTATTTGGTTTGCTTAACATTCTTTATACAGTTAGTCCTTGTGCTATAACAGAGGCCTTTCAATCTTTTAGATCAATAGTAAACCACATAATGATTTATTTGAGTTAACATTACACTTCATTTAAATTTTCAATATTAATTTACCAGCTCTCCGAATTGTTAAAGGGTGAGATAATATTTTTGTTGATTAATGTTATATTTTATTGAATATGAATTATTTGAGTACTGACGAAGCAAAGTCTCTCTTAAAACTTGTTTTTTACTAACGTTTTTACATATCTTGAAATTTTATAAAAAGTAACTTAGTTAGATATCCAATAATATTGAATATTCTAAGTAAGATAGTTTTATGATGAAATTCTTGAGATTATGTTAAACATTTTTGAAAGATATCTTTTTTCATAAGATTGGTGAGCAGGAACAAAATTTTGTCTACTCAAAATATTTAATTTATAGGATTTTGGTTAACAATTTTTATTTATTGGAATTTTTTCTATCATTTGGATGTCTTATAATGAATGTTTATTTTATATGTCGTTTGATATAAGTGGTACTTATATGACATTAATTTAATTTAATTCCTGAAGTTATAATTATTAAATATAATTTTTTGAAATTGAATATGTAGAAGGCTAATATTAAAATATTTAAATAGCTTCATTCTTACATCAAAATATGCTGTGGTTGTAATTATTTCATCTGAATCAACCTTAAATTCAGAATAATATATTATACAATAAATACTAAAGATTATGTACTAAAATATCAAAATAATATCAGAGTAAATATAATCGATATAAAATATTTTTCGCTTGACGAAAAACAACACAAATGTATCAACAAAACATAAATAAGTATGTACTGTGTTGGATTTTCCGAATAAAACCTTGTAAATCAGATATAATGACTCATTATTATAAACTCATACAATAAAAATCAATGAAACTTCAAGGAGAAGTTTTACCGAAGCATATAAGTCAACTCGTTATAAAGGAATTAGATCAAAATTGTTTAAATAAGATCAATTTTGCTTAAAACTATAAATTATTTAACTCATTAAAATACAATCCCCATCCATAGCAAGGGCCTCTCCAGATTTCTTCCACTGTTCCCTATTTTGAGCGATTTGTATCCATAATATTACTTTCTTTTTCTTAATAGAATCCTCCCATCTTGTTGCTGGTCGACCATAGCTTCTTCTACCATCTCTTGGATACCATTCCTGCATTAAAATACTCAAAAGTCAAAATTTGGAGGGAAAATATGTTCGCAGTACATAACAACTAGTCGATTAAAATTCCTTAAATGTTACCCAAATATCAGAAATCCTTTTGAACAATTCAAAAACGAACTGAATTCAATACACAATTGAATATGAATATGAGTGCCGACAACTCAGTGGTAGAGCAAAGGGCTTGAAACAGAAAGGTTGCGGGTTTGGATCTTCAGGTGGAAACAAATTTTCTAGTTGGACGGGTGTCGGCCATCACTTCACTGTTGGGTCGAAAATTAACGGTGCTGTGACCTAAAGTGGCGCAAGACCGCAGTAACATAGCCCACCCAGAACACAACTGAGCTCCTAACTCGTACAAGCTGAAAAAGCTTCTGAGGGACCTTCATAGAAGATCTAGGGGTATCAGGATAATAAAAAAAAAATAATAAAAATAATTATTGAATGTTTAAGACAGCCGAAGATACAAGAAGTAGAATTTATTTGAATGTAGATATCTATTTTGAAATTGGTAAAGAAAACGATGAAAAAATGTTTTATTGTCAGGAATCATATATAAATATAAGTGAAAATATTGACAGTGAAAAAAGCTAAATCAAATCTAACTCATCGAAGTAATGTATATTGGGCAAAATTAATCAAAATTCAATTAATTTAAGGAAACATGGTGTCAACTTTGTAAATTTTTGATGCTTGGAATACTTCTACGAAAAAACAGGAATAATTTAACTCGTCCGATTAACATGAAACAGGTATCAAAAGTTAGAAAAAAAATCCGGCTAATTTTCTAGAATAGTTTCAAACCAGGAAATAATGTGAATTTTGGATAACCATTGAAAGCATCATTTTTCGAGAATTTTGAGAAATGCTGGTAAGTTTTGGAATTCAATTTCTTGAAAAACTATGAAAGGAAGTGGCAGGGAAAACGTCAGTCAGTATGAAATACTCCAGAGTCAAGACCACGTTGTGTTTAAAATAAACTACTCTTCAAGAATCCAGTTCCATAACCTAAAATAAAAAAAAAACACATCAAGAGAAGGAACTGGTAACAAGAAATACAATACCTGAATATTGAATGGAAAAATTCAAGAATTGAGTTGAGTATCAACCAAGAAAATTAATGAGGTTTGCTATGAATTCAAAACATTCTAGAAAAATGAGTTGAACTTCAAAAATCCAGTATCAGTTACTGAAACAGAAAAAGGACACTATTAAACGGAACATTGGTAAATTGAAAGACAAACTCACCAAAGGTAGAAATAATTCTGATTCTATAAACTTCAAAATTAATTTCATGTTTATTAGAATTGGATAAAGAGTTAAGATTAGAATAGAACAAAGAGCATAGGAATAAAATAGTTCAGTTAGACTTTATATTTTAAACTACTTCATTTCAATATACATGGTGAGAAGAAAAACTTCGGACAAATTTTACTGTGTTCTGGAACAAAGGTATTTCAGCACAGTCAAATAATTTCTATTAGTGCAACTTTGGAGCTTTTTTGTCAAGGTAAGCGTCAATGCGAAATTGTTCGTTTGCTCAATGTGCGTCGACAAACCGTGTCCGATGCAATTTGCCATTTCAAGGAGCTTGGCCTTGATGGTCAATGGAAAACACACTGTCAATACGCCTAGCAATCCCAACATCGTCAAGAAGCGAGGCAATCGAAATCCAAGGATCTCCATGAGGAAAATAGCCCGTGAGACCGGTATCAACCGTGAATCCGTTCGTCAAATTTCCAAAAAGGAGCTCAACCAAAGCCTTACAAGCTCCAGAAAGTTCAACTCCTTACGGATGAAAACAAGCGCGTACGACTCCAAAGGTGCCGCTCCTTCGTCTCGCCGCCGGTCAGCAATAGGAGCGCATTCTCTTCACAGACGAGAAGCTTTTCACCGTAGAACAATCCCACAACCACCAAAACGATAGAGTCTGGTCCGCAGATGCTCCGGGAAACGTCGTCCATCGTCGAACATCATCAAAATCCGCAGTCAGTCATGGTCTGGGGCGGAATTTGCGCCAGCGGCACAATACCCTTGGTTTTGGTGGATCAGCGGTCGAAATAAATCAAGATGTCTACCGCTGCGATATTCTCGAGGTCCAAATGTTGTGCGTGCTGACGAATTGATAAATTTGGGACTTCTTCAACGCTTTCACTTACAGTAGAAATATTTTCGGTCCAGCGTGCATTTCTATTATGTATGGGCATTAAGGCATCAGTAACAGATCCAGGCTGTTCAAATTTTTTCACTGTGCTACCAATTGTAAGCTCAAATGGACGATTATATCGACCATAGTCTACCCGTAATGCACGAAACGTACTTATAACACAATCATTGTTTTTGTAGTAAGTTTTCACAACTTTCACACGTTCAGCAGTAGATAAAAGATCAACTAAGCATATGAGGCTTCGGATCACAATTCTGTTCGACATATGTCATTGAAACAAGGTTGTGAAATGCGGACCACGGAATGGACAATCCGTTACTTTTTCTCTTAACTGAGAGCCAACTAAGAACTTTTGGTCAAGTAATCATTAATTTAACTGGACATTGTGAAACTTACCGGTAAAGAAGTTCATAGAAACTCAACTCAATTTAGCACAAGGAAAGAAAGATCAAATTCTTACAATAAGAAAATAATACGGTTAGCAAATGATCATTTTCACGAAACGGCCTCCTTGTTTGTTATGCTCAAAAGAACCATTGTCTGCATTAAATGTCATATAATCCTTATTATGATACTGCTGCAGCGTTGAACAAATTAATTACGGCCCATAATGAAGGCTGGAGTATCTAATAAAGGTAATGCGCTTTTATTAACTGGCGTTGATAGCTCTCACTCAAAATGCATTTCTATACAACAATGGGCGGTAGAGAAAGGCTCTCATTTTCCTCCATACCTTGTAGATAACTAATGTTATTTCCCCTTGGTATGAACTCGTGAACAATTAATCAAAATACCTTGCAAACAGCAACGTAACGTTCTCCTTTCAGAATGATATATTGCAAACGTCTGCGGTAGTCAGATACTTTGCCGCAAATAATGGTATGTTTTACCCATTTCAGTGTGTTTCATTCCGGTGCAAGTTCAAAGTTTCGACGTCACTTCTCGCATTTAACCGACGTAATGTATTTAGAAACACCTGTGCGAAAAGGGAGAGGTGTCGCAAAAAAAATTAATTCCAGGAAAGCGTTCAATGAATCATCGGCGGATGTTATTCCAGACTGCTGACAATATTAAAACTTATTGATTTATTATTTGCGAGGATAACGTGAATTTTTTGTTTTGGAATTGTTCAGTTATATCAAAACTTTTGTTTCCCAGGCAATATTATTGAATCTTTTAATACATTGGCTGATAATATCATAATATAGTCCGTCTAGAAAGAATCTGCAATTTATTATTTTTCACAATTTTAATATACTTTCTTTTTGTAACATTGCAAAACAACAGTAGTCTATAAAATAGGTTTTGCAGATAGTCGGCTGTAAAGAATTGTTTGGTATGTAGAGAAGATACCTTTTTGAATTCTTCGAAAGTAATTGATAAAACGTTAACTAATTAGTATGCAAATTCTTGGTTAAGCATTCTTCAAATGAGGGTGAAAGAGGGATGTTTCACAAGTTACGAGAGCTTACTTCAAGGGAACGTGCGTGGGATCAGAACTTGTCTTCAACTGAACTTTCTTATCGCGTGACCTGCCTAGCGCAGGGAATGTGTTTGGCTGTGCCTTTCCGCTAACTGGCGAATGAGAGAATGGGTTTGGGTCCGAAAAGGTGGCCCAGGTAATTCCAATACGAAAATAGTCTTGAAACGGCTAAAACGGTTCTAATGTGCTTCTAGGAATAATCTAAGGGAGAAATATCTTTGTTTCTTAATTGGTGTTTATGCCCGTTAAGGTTTCTAGGAATTAAATGATTCATATTTGAAAGGCCTAAATTGTTGAACTCTGGGAACGTACCTGCAAAGTGAATTAAAAATACTTTGAACATCGGCTATAGCCAAAGTTGCATGGCAACACTATTTGTCAAATATTGTTCATTGTCAACAGGTATACAATTTATGAAATAATAACTATAAAAACAACTATAAAAAACAGGTAGAGTATTTGTATAGAAAAGGTTTACGAAAGGTTAAAAAATTATGCAATTGACTGAGCTGGGAAAATTTGCTGTATATGAGACAATAAAGACGATAAAAAATGGCATGGGTATGAGGCAGACACCAGTTTCAGGAAGACCGCGTAAGATTAAAGAAAACATTTTAAACGCTTTAGCCTTAGGACGGCACAATCTTCGCCTGGGGATTCGCAAATTGGCTAACAGATTTGGAAATCGACGAAATATAAAAGTTTGTCCAGAAACCGTCCATATGTCACTGAAAAGACAAGGTTACATATCAAGGAAACCAAAAAAAAAATCCCTGTAATGATACCTTTACTAAAGAAATGAAGGATAGAATTTTGTCAATGTTTTCAAGAAGATAAATTTAATAATATCTTTTTATCTTGATGAAAGTTGTTTCCAGCTTGGTGGAAATCACTTAAAAATCCTATGGATGTATGTCCTAGATAACTTCACGAATTCCACTTTGAGGTCTTGAATCGATTGTGGTATAGTCCTTATATTTCATGTGGCCCCAAATAAAAGTCTGAAGATGTTAAGTAAAAAGATCTCGGTGGCCAATTGTGATCCCCTCTTCGAAAATAACACAGCCAAGAAATTTTTCTTACGATTGTTTTAATTTCTTGTTGAAAATAAACGTTGTCCACATCACTACTTTCAAATTGCGGCAATAAAAAATCATTAATCATAGCTCAGTAGCGCAATTCATTCACTGTTACACTTGCACTAGCCTGGGTCTGGGCAGTGACCAACATCGAGGTATTTTCGGCGAAAAGGAGTATTCTGATTTCCTTGATTAAAGATAAGTGATCCGGAAAATTTCATCATTTTCCTCAAATTGACAAATAAGTCATTGATGAACAATAGGAACAAGACTGATCCAAGAACAGAACCTTGTTCTGTTCATCAAAAATTATGTCATTAACTTTGATGGATAGCGTTAGTTTTCTATAATCATTTGGAGAAAACTACTGCAGATAGCATCGAATGTTTGTCGAAGCTTATGATGAACCTCCTCTTGCTAAAACACCCTGTTTCGAGTGGTTCAGAATATCCGATAGATCTGATTTTGACGTAGGAAACAACTTGAATAGTTCGGAATCAAAGAATTGCAAGACTTATTGGATGAAACAGATACTCAAACTCAACAAGAACTGGCGGTTCAATTAAACGTGATGCAGAAAACTGTCTCCACTCATTTGAGAGCTATGGAAAAGATGCAGAAAGTGGGAAAATGGGTTCCACATGATTTTAGTGAAAGACAGCAAGAAAATCGAAAACCCACTTGTGAAATGATGCTCAACAGATCCAGAAGTCATTTCTCTACAAAATCGTGACAGGCGATTGAATATAGATATAGTTTCAATTCCCAAACTATATCTATACTAAGCATCGTGAATGGGGGAATCCAGGCAAATCATCGACATGCACTGCCAAATCACTTTGATAAGAATACAATGAACTGTAGTTGTTTTTTTAGAGTGATAGAACTTTCGATAGGGATAACTGTGATTTGACAGAAGGTAGAAGCCAAATTTTTTTAATATTTTGGTTCAGTAAGCATTGACCAATTATCGTGAAAAGTCTCACGCCGCAATAACGTGTACAAATTGTTTAAATTGATTTTCATAATCAGTGTTCTATTAGCCAAACTTATAGAGCACTTCTTGAAATTTATGATTTACATAATCGTCCATCAGAGCAGCTTATTCGTCGAGCCATCGATAGATTTCGGACAACATTTTCTCAACTCGATGCAACAACAACAAGACAAAGAACTATACGTACAGAAGAAAATATCGCTGCTGTAAGTCATGATGTTAATGATGATCCAGATTTGTCTATTTGTCGACGTTCACAACAAGTTGAACTCTATGCATCCACCACATGGAAAAGTTGGCGTAAAGATCTTGGTCTACACCCATACAAGATCTAACTAAAGCCACATGACCATAATAAGCGTCGTTTGTTTGCTGATTGGGCCCCTAGAACAGCTTGAAGTTGATCCACTTCTTTATCGTAAAACTGTGTTTAGTATTGAAGCTCATTTCTGATTGAACGGCTACGTAAACAAGCAAAATTGCCGTATTTGGATTGAAAACAATCCTCAAGAAGTTCTGCAGGTTTCATTGCATCCTGAAAAATGCACTGTAGGGTGTGCTTTACACGCTGGAGGCATCATGAGTCCATATTTCTTTAAAAACGATGCTGGAGCTAATGGTACAGTGAATGGTGCTCGTTACAGATCGATGATCAATGATTATTTGTTTGAAAATTTGAATGGTATCGACACAGAAGTGTTTTGGTTCCAAGAAGATGGTGCTACACCTCATGCTGCTACCGTAACACTTGATTTATCGAAAGAAAGATTATTTCGAGAAATGGTCCAATTAATTGGCCTCCGAGATCATGCAACATAAATCCATTGGATTATTTTCCTTGGGCTTATGTCAAGTCATTGATTTATGCTGATAAACCAGAAATAATAGATGCTTTGGAAGCCAACATAACTTGTGTTATTGGTGAAATAAGGCCTGAATTACTCGAAAAAGTGGTCTGTTTGAATGCGGTTCCTCAGAGCTAGTCGTGGTGGACATACGCCGAAATTAGTTTCAAAACAAAAATGTCATAAAATTATCTTTCAAATAAAAAAAAATTTAGCTTTAATCTTAATTTAAATGTGTTTTATTTCAATTTGAAGTTCTATCACTCTAAAAAAAAACACCCGTTATTATAAGCTGCTGAATATGGAAACAGGCAAAACAAAGACACATACAGCAGAGCGGATCAAGGAAACAATTGAGGCGTGCAGTTCGAAAATACAAGCACTAGGACACGCTCTCGCTGAACAACTCTTCAATTTATATGAAAATTTACGAAAGTGGATCAATTACCGGAACGCTCCAAAAAAAGAACTGTTTTTTTGACCTGGAGAAATAATTTTTACCATTCTGAAACAGCAAATGCGTAATTTCCACAAAAATATTCCGGTTTCATTCTTCTACACCTAGTAATCCCATTCTTTTTGCCACATACTGTTTGAAAAATTACTTCTTTCAATTATTTTCGAATTGAAAAGAACACTCAACTACCTTATGAAAAATAAACATAAACTGTGTTACCGTAACCCTGTTAATTTAAAACCCTTTCAATACTCAAATACTTAGTTGGTAGTACTCGAAAGTTGATAAAAGTAACAATTTTTTTATGGTAGATAGAATGAATTCATTCGAGGTCGTTAAATTCTACATGATCCACAATTTCAACATATCACAGACGAAAAATATTCAGCTTTTCATAAATGAATTCTTGATTAGCACAAAAGGATGTAAGCTGCCTATTTGATGATTAAAAACTCTCAAAATGGATCTGGATGAGAAAGGCAAATAATTCTGAGTAACTTCATCTGATCAAGATTATAATTGGTCTTTCCTCGATCTAGAGCTGGGCTTTGAAATTCCGCTTGTGCTTTTGATAAAAAACATCAGAAAATCCCAGCTTTGACCATCCAAGCAATAATGAGGGGAAAAACCAAGCGGATTAGATTTTATGATGAAAAATTTATTGTGCACAATATAACTCGGTTGATTGGGAATAATAGAGAGGAGGAAGCTTTCACCGTTAAAAGGATATTTAATAATGGAAATTTTTTCAACAGTTCGCCGAAGCCTCTTTTTCATTCTATTCCGGATCTACTAGCGAAATTGTAATATTTAGATCTCCTCATTGTAAGTTTTTTGTGGGTACGTAAATCAACTCAATCGAATATCACGAAAGGGTAGAAGCTGAATATTCGAAAAATGTTATATGTCTGTATTCCCAGATCTTCAAAATTACATAAAAAAAATTTCAGTACTAAAAAAATTTTTATCCTAATTATATTATATTCCTAAAAATCTTAAACGTTTATATTTTGATTTTTTTTTTATAATTATCTTTGAGAGAAGGGGAATTAAATCAAACTCTTTTTAGAAATCGTACAATATTGTCAGTAATTGGTTCGATTTGGTCGATGCTTTCTAGAAATTGCTTTACTATTGATTTACTCTTGAAACATGTTTTTTTCTACTTTATCTTAATGATATAAACGTGTAAAGAATTGCTTGGTATGTACAGATACCTTTTTGAATTCTTTCTAGTAATTGATTAAATGTTAACCAATTGGTATGCAAATTCTTGGTTAAATATGCTTCAAATGGGGTTGAAAGATGGATGTATATTAGACTTTAACGGTTTATTTACAGCCTAAATACATATATTACAAATTTACAAGTTTGACTTGTTTACCCAAATTGAGGGAGTTGTTTCAGTGTAGTTTCATCTCTAAAAGCAGTGAAAACACCATCTTTTTCGTGAAATAGTTCTTCTTTGAGCTTTTTCACTGGTGTCCATTTTCACCGAATTCACTTTTATTGGGTTCACCTTTCACCAATTACTGTCTAATTGCAAATAAATAATATAGATGATACATTCACTTCCAGGCCTTAAGTGCGTTACTGCGTAATTGGGAGAGTGTTCCTTGGAAGTTTAAAGTGAAATGCGAATATAAAATAATTCAGGAGTAGAGAGAAATGTGTGTTACAAGTTAAGAGCGATTTATTTTGTGCTTTTTGGGCAAGCGACAAAATGCGACTTTTTTTAGGGATTTTTTTTCAAGGGTACTTTGTGGCTAACTGTAGTCAGAGAACTGTTTGATTGTTACTTACAAAGAGCAATGTGATTAGAACTTACTTCTAGAGAATGTGTGTGGGATCAGAACTTAATATTCGAAGAGAGAATATTGCGTGACCGTTTGGTCGGAGCACGAAGAAAGGGCCAACGCACGTCTTCAACTGTACCTTTTTACTAACTGGACGAATGTGAGATTGGATTTGAGCTCGAGTAGGTGACCCAGCTAGCGAGAAATCTGTCCCTTCGTTCAGAAACGACGTTGGTTTTTAATGGGTTCCTACGAGAAAGGTGAGGGACAAATATTTTCGTTTCTTAACTGGTATTTAGGCTCGTTAAGGTTTCTAGAAATTAATTGAGATATATTTGAAAGGCCTAAATTGTTGAACTCTGGGGACGTAATTGTTATATCTTACTGCATAGTGAATTAAAAATTTCTTGTTCGATGTAAAATTTGAACAAAATGGATTTCATCAGATTACGAAGTATACAGCTGTTCTTCTAAATTTATAGTTTTTAAAAAAAGTGTACAGATGTTTTCGTATTAGTTCATAACAAAAAGGTATTTTACTCAGAATCACGTCCCAGACCAATCCATCAAAATGCTCAAAAATAGGGGTGAAATAAAAGTAGGTCTTGCCTTTTAAAAGGAAAAAGGATATTGTTCTCTTTATGCTTACTTATCAGTATATTATTATTATAAGTACCAGCTTACTTGGTTTCTGATGATTATATATGACCGTTGAACATGAAAAGAATTTAAAGAATTTTACTATATTTATTGTCTGTGAATTCCGATGACGCAGAATTCGGAATTATGAACTGTTTCATCCTATCATTATCTACCAGCATTGATCACAGAATTATTCTATAACCAATGTGAAGGTTTATTTAATTCATTTCGGTATAAGCTATGGCATCATTACTAGAGTACCTTGTCGTTTATGGCTTCGGCTAAATTAATGCATTATCATTGTGATAATCACATTTGTCATTTATGGATTATACCCACATTATTACATTACTCTCGAGTAATAATCACCCTTTGTCGCTTTTGTTTGCACACGAGTATCGCGATTACTATAAACATAGTAATCCATTGCTTTTGTTTGATATTATTATTATTATTATCCTGATACTCCTAGATCTTCTGTGAAGATACCTCAGAAGCTTTTTCAGCTTGTGCGAGTTAGGAGTTCAGTTGTGTTCTCTGTAGGCTTTGTTACTGCGATCTTGCGCCACTTTAGGTCACAGCACTGTTAATTTTTGACCCAACAGTGAAATGGTGGCAGATACCGGTCCAACTAGAAAATTTCTTTTCTACCTGAACAGGATTCGAACCTGGACCTCCCGGTTACGAGTCCGATACTCTCCCGCTGAGCTATCCACACTCATATCATATGTATATATTGTTGAAGTGTTCGATTTTTTACTTCAATTACTTATCATTTTCGTTGGTTTATCTTATTAGATAAACAAGGCTAGTTCATCATCGAGATAACAACATACCAATGCTCTTGAAGATGAAATATCCGCTATATTACGTTAAATACTGTCCACTAAACCTTTCGTAATTAATCATTGCGATTAATTAATTTGAAATTGTTTGTTATTTTAAAATACTGAAATAATAAGCAATCTACTGCGGTAAACTAACCGTGGTACGATACAGACATTATGGTCACATTTCCAAAGTTAAATATGAAAAAAAATCTTTGTGAAATGTTTCTGAAAATGGCTCTGTTTGGCTTTCAGTTTTGCCACTGTATATAATTTCAAACACTTTTTGCACGTCATCGTGCATCTCATCTGTTAGTAAGATTTGATTAATGCGCAGCGCAAAGAAATGGAAGCTTTCATCTTTTTTTCCACAGAAGGACCATAAAAGTGGAGAAGAATAGAAACAACATGCCAAAGCGACGCACTGCCGTCTATGCGCTTCTATGTCCAAAACAGCCTCTGGCATGTTCTTCTCCTAATTAAAATAAGTGATACCCTCTCGCGGCCAAATGGAAACCGTATATGATTATATAAATTGCAACGACGGCGGCTGCACCGCTTTCAGAATGAAGAAGTCGTAATAAATCCCGGTTAAACCGGCGGTTTTCTCTATTTATACCTTTCCGTATTCCATTTTCTTATATAACGTATTTTATTTTCATACTCGAATTCTCGGAAAAGAAAGACCGGGATGTGATTCGGGCCATATGACAAAAACACTCTTTTTAAGTCCCAGGAATGAAGGAATATTTCTAATATTTTTAACTTATTTCCTTGTCCATGTTTTGAATTGCTCTTTCTAGAATTCTCATATTTTACTTTACGCACTCGCAATTAGTAATATTTTGTTCTAAAGGCCAGTTGCTCAGCAAAGAATGGACTCAAATATCTTCTTACTTTGGATTAACCACCTGTGTTTTTTTATGTTTGACCTCCTGAGGAAAGAGAAACCTATGGCATCTTGTGGTTGCCTGGAGCGGAAAGTTGTATCTGTTTACTCTTCTTGGACTGTTGAAGGTTATACACTGAAAGAAACAGCTGGGAACATATTCCATAACTGACGAGTTCGATGGAAGAAGGAATTCTGATAAACAGAAGTTTTCAAATTTGTTAATTCAACTGTATAATGATGTGGCGGCAGCTGGCATCAGATCCTTCAGTGGAGTATCGACCGTGAGAATATCTTTAATACAAGCATAAGTTGCCAACTCTTCTTCTAAATTAGTTAATCTTTTTAACATCTTCATTCAAGGAATCGATTTGTTGGCATCTATGTAGGTGAGACTCAACGATGTTCAAAGGTTTGTCACTGGTGAAAAAAGACATCAGCGTGCTTTCATCCGCGAAGCTCACAATATGGTTCTCGGACGTTCTGAGAATATCGTTTATGTGGATCAGGAAGATGGTGGACGACTAAACTAAGCCTTGGAGTACTTGGAGTTTACGTCGGAAATATGGCGATATCATCCACGACCACATGATTGCTCCTGTTGGTGAGGAAACTCTTTATCCAATCGCAGAGACTCCCGGGAAAACTATACGTAGATAACTTATTCGGAAGAGCCTTATGTCGGACATGATTGAAAGCATAAATCAAGAGCAACTGCTCTAGATCTCCATAGCGCTCAATAGCCCCTGTTCACACTTGCGTTACTAGTTAAGAAGGTCACCTGTTGATCTGTTGATCTATATTTGAAAAAGCCATATTGCATGTCATTGAGTTTCAGGTATCTAACCATTTCGAGATTGATAGCTGATTCCATTACTTTCAACAGAGGTAACTCGAGATTGTTCCAATCGTGTTGTCCAGTGACGCGATTCAGTAATCTTCTGTATTGCATGAAAAAAAATTCAACAAGGATAAAACGAGCAAAAAATCAAAATGAAGAAAAGAAAATACAGGAAAGCTCTGTACATGAGCAGCAGCTAAAATTGACTTAGCCTTCTTGCAAAGAAGGCACTGATTGGAGAGAAAGTGCTTAAGTTGAAACAGTTCAAAGAATGGCACAAACTTCACATGAAAATTACTTCGGAAAATGGAAACTGTAGAAGGAATTCATCGACATGAGGTTCTCTTAGCCATGTTGAAGAAAAACCTCAGCATACATTAAAGTATGAATGATTTATACGTTGACGTTAAACGTAACAACACGTTGATCATTTCTGTTTTATTTTGGATACTTTAAAGCTTCGAGTTTATTCGATCCAGGTTTTATCTTATTTGGTGGGTTAAATTTTGACCTTGTTATATATTTTAATTTGAATTCACCACATTTCTGAAGAGGTCTAAAGACCGAAATAGATATAAAATATTGAATATTTGTTCAATTATTTTTATTTGATCCCTCATTTTGAGAATTTTGGATAATTCTGGAATAATATAATAAATTGTATTTGTATGTTCATATACATACTTATATAGTTTTTGTTAATACATTTGTATTTATACGTTTCATGTCGAGATATGAAAAGGTTTTTTCCGAGACATTCGAAAATATTTTATATTGATTATATATAAAAACTACTTTCCTTTAAATTCAATCCAGTTGAATTATCGAACAGTCTTACGTTTCTACCACTTTGATCGAGACCGTTACAATTATTCACAAAAGGGCTTCTTCAATTTCTGGATCAACAAGAATATCTCGCATTGTATGCAAGTATGGACAAGGACTTTTGAACACAATGGAGAATCTAGATCGGTTGCTTTGGACATATCCAATGCTTTCGATCGATTTAAGGTAGAGTTTTTACAGGAATTATGTATATATTTCACAGAATAGTTCTGTTTTTATATTTAAAATTTGTAATTTTCAATGGAAATTCCTAAGTATTGGTGGCAATATCTTGAGAAATTATATTGACCTAAGTTAATGATGTGTCTCTCAGACTAGTCTTATATATTATAAAAAGGTACACATAACTCAGTGCAAGTTTTTTTTGTTACACCAGAATCTTAGCAATTATAACCATTATTAAATGTGATTTGTTTAACTACATGAAGGCTGATTTGTGGGAAAAGAATTGTAGTATTATTCAATAAAAATTTTTTGGTAAGATGGTTATTATTTTCAGTATCGAAAGCTTCATGGTAACGCCTTTTACTATGAATCGAAAATGTTATATGAATGATTGTATCAGTCTTTACTTGTCGGAAATACATCTTCATGATTGAAAGTAAAACAACTTAATTTCCGCTAATTTATTTGACTTCACAACGATTGTTTCGTCATGGCCACTGACTTCGTCAGGTAAGTATGATGCTAACTACATATTTGAGATTAAGTTCTTTAAATATTCAAAATAGCTTCAGAAAAGGTTAAGTAAGGGGGATTTATTGAGGTCCGTCTGTCTGGTATTGAGGTCCGTCTGGTTTAGGAGAATCTGTTTTTTATTGTATCTGTTAATTTCGAGGGCTTCTAGGTAGTTCAACCTGAGGTTCTTGTTTTCTAGGTGTAAGATTTTGTAGTTATAGTCAAAATCATGTACTGTCTCCAAAAGATGGTCATAATATGTTGAATTTCCGTTTTTACCAAGACATGCTTTCTCGTGTTCACGTATCCTAGTGCCGAAAGATCTACCTGTCTGGCACACGTCTACCCATGAGCAAGTACCGCAGACTTTTTGTTTTTATGGATCTAGAATTAATCAAAATTATTCAGAGAAAAACAAATCTTCAACCAAAATTTGCCATTAAAAATTCATATCACCTACTAGAGAAAATAAAATATATATATATACCGAATAATGCTAAAATCATTTCTTTCGACGTGCAAAATTTGTTGAAGAAACAAGAAATCTAATAGAAATGCTATTATTAAAAAATAGGACTAATCCGGTTGTAAAACACGAGATTATCGAAATCTTAAAGATCAAAACTATTTTTTGTTAAATAGAATATTTTACGAAGTTAATGAAGCTCTCACTATGGGAAGTCCACTAAGTCGGATATTATCCGAATTATTATAGACTTTCTGGAAAAAAAATGAAAATATTCCATTTATTGGTATCGTTAAGAGGATGATATTTTATCTTTGCTCACCGGTACCAGTAGACAGCTTGCGATATTTTTAGAAATTATAAATACATTATCTCCCACAATAAAATTCACTTATGAAATAGAATAAAATAACAGCATCAATTTTCTTGATTTAAAAATTTCAAAAATTAACAATATTGGTATCGTTAAGAGGATGATATTTTATCTTTGCTCACCGGTACCAGTAGACAGCTTGCGATGTTTTTAGAAATTATAAATACATTATCTCCCACAATAAAATTCACTTATGAAATAGAATAAAATAACAGCATCAATTTTCTTGATTTAAAAATTTCAAAAATTAACAATAAACTTGACTTTTCAGTTTTCCGGAAACCCACTCATACAGATAATACTATACACTCAACTTCTAATCATCAACCTTCTCAGAAACTAGCAGCTTATAGTAGCATGATATTATGATTAATCAACATACCTATGGCACAAGGGAATTTTGATAGAGAACTGAATATAATAAAACAGATTGCATTTAACAATGGTTTCAGTCCGTTGATTATAAATAAATCATTGAAACGCATGCAATTTAAACAGTCAATATCGCTTGTATATCCAACAATAGCTTTTGAAACAAAATATTTTTAAATATTTATTATAATATATATAATATAATATATTATATTTAAATTAACAGATACAATAAAAAACATATTCTCCTAAACGACCAGACGAGCCTCAATCAATCCCCCTTACTTAACCTTTTCTGAAACTTTGTATTATAATGAAAAAACAAATTACCGAATATTCCTACTACCTTCTTTTCTGTATATTTTGAATATTTAAAGAACTTAATCTTAAATATGTAGCTGGTACCATACTCACCTGACGAAGTCATGTTGGCATGACGAAACAACTGTTGTGAAATTAAATAAATTAGCGGAAATTAATCTGTTTTTTCTTTAACTCATCAGTACGTGTTCAAGTTCCGCCTAAGAAAAAAAGATAAATTTTCTAGTGAGACGCTTTCGACCACCATATTAATGTTAGGACAAAAATTAACACCGCTATGCTTAAAAGTGGCGTAAGAAGCCAGTAACATAGCTTAACCATAACACAACTGAATTCCTATCTTCCACAAGCTATAAATTCCCCCAGAGCTTTACGTAGAAAGCTCCACAGAATATCTAAGATTGCCAGAATAATATTAATATCAATTTAAAAATTAATTTCAAGTAATGAATAAAACAAATATCAGATAATATTCTATAATAAGGTTATCATATAAGTTTACCTGAAGATGTCTGAGGAACTCCATCTGACGGCTCAATTTCCCAACCGATCCTATCATATCTTGCCAGGGGTTTCTTGAAACATACCTTCTCGTCAAATTCATTCTCGGTAAAACCGAGTTCGCGGGCTTCCTCCCTGATTATCTGAATGAAGTTAAGGGATGTAATAAATAAATTCCTTTATGTCATGATTTACTCACTCTTTTGAAGTCCAAATAGCAGCTCCATTTTCTTTCCCAGTTCTTCTTCGCTTCTCTTTCTTTCCTCAGTTGATCCTTTCTGAAAAAAATTCGTGATCAAAATTGCGCGTATATTCGAGATTCGTTCATATTTACAGTATATTGAATTCAACAACTAGGTTTTCTGCCATGGTGCTTGAACGTTATGCATGAAATATGGGGAAATTTTCTTGTAACTATGCACATAATTCGATGTTTGGTCGATATATTATGTAGACAGAGAGAGAATACTAGCATAAATACTTCTGCTTATAAAATACCCAATATCAGACCTTTATTTTCCTTATGCAAAATCTTAAAACACTCTTCGAAATAACATAAATAGAGGTTAATTCTTGATAGAAGGTATATAAAATTATTTAAATATTTTAATAATAGCCTTCTACATATTTAATTTCAAAAAATTCTATTATATTCAATAATTATAACTTCAGAAAATAAATTAAAATAATGTCATATAAGTACCACTTATATCAAATGACATATAAAATAAATATTCATTATAAGACATCCAAATGGTATAATAAAATCCAATAAATAAAAATTGATAACCAAAATCCTATAAATTAAATATTTTGAATAGACAAAATTTTGTTTCTGCTGATCAATCTTATGAAAGCAAATATCTTTCAAAAATGTCTAACATAATATTGAGAATTTCATCATAAAACTATCATACTTAGAATATTCAATATTATTGGATATCTAATTAAGTTACTTTATATAAAAACTCAAGATATGTAAAAACATTACTGAAAAACAAGTTTTGAGAGAGACTTTGCTTTGTCAATATTCAAATAATTCGTATTCAATAAATATTACATCAATCAACAACAAATATTTACTCACCCTTCAACAATTTAGAAATCTTCTGGTAAATGAATACCGAAAAATTTAAATGTAGTATACGGTTAACTATAAATAAATAATTTTGTGGTTTACCCTAGATCCAAAGACACTTTCAAATTCAAATTCAAAGAGACTTTCGATCCTTCTCAGAAGCGAAAAACTCTGTAGTTCAAATTGCTGTGGAAACAAGTTGCTGTTGATAATTTTTTATTCAGATTGCCGATACGTTTTGAGAACTTCATAGTTGGCTGGAGCATTATACCAACAAACTTGCTAGATGTTGTTCTGGTTTCGCTCTTGAGTCTCTTCAATATTAATCTTCATCCCATTTGTATCAAAGCCTTTTTCATCTGATCCCATGGTAGAAAAACTTTTCCGGTTCTTCGGATAATTATTAATATATATATATATATATATATATATATATATATATATATATATAAGAAATAAGAGTGGTCCTAATATAGAACCCTGGAGTTTACCATGACTTGAATGCTGCTAGATAGAATAATTTCCGTTACAGTTAAGTTGTTTGTACCCTATTTTCAGACATCAGAAAATATTTTATGTTGATTTTATACAGGATGTCCCGAAATCAACGTCAAGTCGGCGTCGCATAACAGGTTGAGTCATACTTGTCATAGAAAAATGTTTTGAAAAATCTAAATCGTGTACTTTTTAAATGATATTGCATATTTTATTATTCGAAAAAATGCACACCCTGTGATGATTTTTGAACTCCTGTTGCTACAATTTTTTACTTTCTTTAATTTTATTTTTTCTATGTTATCCCGAATAGTGCTTCTGTAACTTGTAATCTTCAATTCTAAATCAATTACTCCAGCTTGCTCCAGTCACAAAATTAATATTTCGCACAACTTCTCTGCTGAAAAAAAACTGTACTACATCTTCACTACAGATCACACCTTCCCAGAATTGAACAACCTTGTTATCTTGCACGTGGAAGCGAAAGGGAAAAAACTTGACATCCTGGAATCCATAGAAATTGAAAAATATAAAAAGCACGTACCAATAATAACACTACTTAACGAACAGACGGAACTTAGGAAAACCCCTCTCTTCGAAGCTCTGCCGAAGCCTACAATCCCCATATATAATAGTTGAGATCTAATTTGTTCGTTCAGTTTGAAAATGTAGTAAACACTACGAAACTCGAGTGACTGTATATCAGTTATAATAAAAAGTGATAGAAAACAAAGTAATTCCTTATTTCATTCCATTAAAATGAACTATCACAAAGTAACGGATTACTCCATCCAATGTGCTACATCAGTTTGGACCATTACTTTAAAAGTTAGCGCAATTATTAGGGATTCAAAAATGTTATAACACTCACAACATTATTTCTTAGATCGGTCAAAAAAACGGTCTTTCATAAAGAAACACAGTTTCGAACAATTTCTTCGAAATTTCTCAAAATGATTCTACTGCATCCAATCCTTCAAGAATCTGGTTTGAATGAGATGCGATGAGTCCTTCCATAAAGTGTGAGTGAGACCAATAGTGATGCTACTATTTGATATTGACACACGTAAACGCAAAACAGATCAGTACGGTGATCCCCTTGGTCAACTGCGCATCTTTCCGTATTTGATCATGTTATTTGTGTACTCACGACTTTTGGCTTCGTTTATCAGATTTCTTTGCTTGTGAATGGGATAGTTTTGATCTCTTTACGACAAACTTTGTTTTTACCTGCACTAACCTGTGATTTTGTATTGCCATCATGTCCGTTTATACCGTAATATGCCAACATGCAACTCATTTATGAGGAATGCAGATGTAACGCTAGTGCAGCTTTGAGAATGTATCACGAGAGATACCCTAATGCTGATCGTTATCCAGATCATCGAGTGTATACGAATGTGCACCGTCTATTCTTCACAGCGGGCCGCTTCAAACAGAGTGCATGGTACGTGAAGAATTTCCCTACCTTACGACGATATTGTGCTTCAAGCAGTTAAGGAAGATCCAAGTACTTCGCTACGTGAAATTCAGTGAAGCACAGGAGTGCCCAAAAGTACACCTCACCGACTATTGAAAAAATATAAGCTCCATCCAAACACGTACAGCGAGTACAAGCTCTGTTACCTCGGGATCATGAACCTCGGGTTGCGTTTTGTCAAACCATGCTACAAAAAACCGGGAAGATCCACAATTCGAAAAAAAATTTTGTGGTCAGATGAATCAACATTTACAAAAGATGGTTCCTGAACCTACACAATTTACACAAGTGGGACGTAGAAAATCCGAATTTTATGAGACAAGATAAATCGCAATATAGTTTTGAAGTGAACATGTAGACTGGTACACTTAGTATTTTCATAGAAATATGGTTTCAGCAAGATGGCTGCCTAACGCATTATACCCCCTCAGTTAGAGGATGTCTAAATGAAGAATATCCGGGCAGATGGATGGGGCGATCTGGCACAATCTTGTGACCAGCCTGTTCTCCTGATTTGAATTCCTTAGATTTTTTTTACTGGGGAGTAGTGGAGGAAAAAATTTATTCAAAACAAATTGAAAGTGTAGCCGAGCTTCGGGAGAGAAATAGGGAAGCAATGCAATTCGTCAATAACAGAAGATTCGCCCGTCTGATATCCCAATCTTTTTTGAGAAGATGTCGTGCATGTATTGTGACTGATGGAGGAGAGTTTGATCGTCTTTTGTGAATTTATTAAATCTTGTCACAAAACGAAACTGAATTTCTTCAAGAAAAACCTTTTTTTATCCAATCTAAAAAAAAATCATTTAGGGTTTTGTGTTTTAGAATCCTTAATAAATGTACTAACATTTTAAGTAAGTTTCCAAACTGATGTAGTACAATTTTTTTCAGTACTGTCAATTGAAGTTGGGCGAAATTTTAATTTTGAATACTTGTTTCGGTAAAAAGTGACATTATTTTCCAAGCTGGAGCAATTGGCTTAGAATTGAAGATTACAGGTTACAGAAGCCCTGTTCGGTATAACATAGGAAAATAAAATTTGAAAAAAGTAAAACTTATAACAGCAGGAGTTCAAAAATCATCACAGGTGTGCATTTTATTGAATAAAAGAAAGTGCAATATAATTTGAAAAATACAAGACTTGGATTTTCTTTCATATTTTTCTAATGACTATTATGACTAAACCTGTTACCTGATTCCGTTTTGAGGTCGACTTCTGGGACAGCCTGTATATTATGATATAATTTCAATATGTTTATATGTAATTTTCAATATATATTGTAAAAATTCCCAGAAATAATTCTGAATTCAATTTTATTTTTCATTTCGAAGAAGACATGAAATTCATAAAATTGGGAGATAACAAAACTGAATTCTTCCATTTCCGGCACCAAAAACTTATGACAGGATGATACATCCACTGCAACCTTACGGAAAATCAATCCGCCATATCCTGCAGGACCCGAAATCGACGGTTTGCGCGCGAGCTTCAATCAGAAAAACAATGAAATGAAATTACAATTTTCCATCTTTCGTCCAGTTAACGAATCGAATTCAATATCGGATCGGACTGGAAGAAAGTCCGTTTGGCCGAGATGGGAGAAAATACGACGGAGCTTATTCGATTTTGCCTTTTTCAAGTAACGTCCAGGAAGTCTACGAAATGATATATGATGGGAACGGAAAAAGACCGGACTTCGGCATTTGCAGCTGCGAGATTCTATCAATTCGGTAGGATTTTATTTTTCGGGGAGGAGGAAGGGTTTTTCACGCCTCCTTCTTCCCGATCAGCATTCTTGAATATGGAATGATATATTTTGGACCAGATTATCCAATCAAAAACAAAAAATGTAAAGAATGTCTCTCAACGCTGTCCTTTCACTGCGAAATGTTGTGAGATCTTGTAAAAAATCAAATCAATTATTTTAACTAGGCAAGTACCTATTCGACAACTTTGCCAATTTTTCTGAAGGAACTTATTTAATGTAAATATTTGATTAATACGGTCTTTACTTGATGAAAACTCATTTTAATTAAAAAATATATAGGAGACAGTATTTTATTTCCACAAAATTTTTTGTAATAAAACAATTGTTTCACTACGATGTGGCTTCATCAGGTACCTACATCCTGGAGAATTTATTTACACAAGCATTTTTTGGGAAATATATTACTGTTTCCTATTTATTTTTTATTTAAAGTAAGATATTTTTGATGAAGTTCATGCTATGTTTTGCATTTCGCACAGAGTCCAACTTGTTGGGAACGTCAACAAATAGACAAATCTGGACAATCATTGACACTATGACTTACAGCAATGATATTTTCTTCTGTACGTACAATTATTTGTCTTGTTGTTGTTGCATCGAGTAGAGAAAATTTTGTCCGAAATCTATCGATAGTTCGGCGAATAAGCTGCTCTGATGGACGATTATGTGAACCATAAATTTCACGAAGTGCTCTATAAGTTTAGCGAATAGAACACTGATTTTGAAAATAAATTCCAACAATTTTTTAACGTTGTTGCGGCGTGAATCTTTCCATGATAATTTGTCAAAACAGAAATGTCAAAACAACATGGCTTCTTCCTTCTGTCAAATCACAGTTATCCCTATCGAAAGTTCTATCACTCAAAAAAAGACACCCGATATTTTTTTATCACTAACACATATTATCATTTGGATTTAACTGAGTCCTAAAAATATCTTGCAAGCTTTGTGTAATTTCTGTGACGAACATAGAATACCTAAGATTTTTAAAAGTTTCGCTATATTCTGGTGTTTGTTTAATGGAAGACACGAGGATGGTCTGGTAAGATATTTTCTGTTAATTATCTTTATTTTTTAAATATGAAGTAGGACTGAAGAATTATCGTTTTTTGATTCTAAATTGCTTTGGAATTTGGATTTTATAATACAAGATATAAAACAAAATCCTTCAAGTGTTTATTCAGTATTTTTAATCAATAATTTATATTTCTTGGGATTCTTTTATTCATACAACAAAATAGTAAAAGGCTTTTACTTGATAAAAGGAATATAACAAAATTTGAATGTCAAAACAGATTCAATCTGTCAGTCTTCTGCAATTTTAATTTCAAAAAAATTTTTATTCAAAACACTTTTAGAATTAAATTTTGATTTTTATTTTGATATTCAAATTTCAAAAATTCTGTTATTCCTTTGGGTACTATATAATGAGTGTTAATTCTGTGTCTATTAAATTCTAACTGTGTTTTTTAAGACATTCATTTAATTTAAATCTAAGAAGTTTTTGAATAATTTTTTTTAATTAAAATCTGTAGGAGATGTATAAATAAAGCAACAAACCCTTTTGATTGTGAAATAAAATGACCCTTTCAAATTCAATGTAGAGCATTTTTGGTGAATAAAATTTGTTATTTATGAATATTCAATCGAAACATGCTGTCACAGATGATGTTTACTAGATGATCGCGTTCAATGTTTTGTATTTTCTGTTGATTATTTTTTGGGTTAACTGTAGTGATAATTCTATATATCTACTTAAATGAAACAGAGTTTTCTGGACCATTCAATTAATTCGATTTTTTAAATTTTCGAAAGATTTTTCAAATTAAAATTTCTCAATCTTTGGAAGATTCTGCTAAATTTGAAAAATATTAGGAGTACAAATGAGTTTCCGCCGTTTTTAACACAAATTGAATATTTATTATAGAAGACGATGTGAGACTTCTTGCTGAGTGACTTCTAATGTTATAGCAAGTTCTTTTTGTGTTTGAGATGAATCTTCCTCCAATAATTCCTCCAATAATTCCTCCAATTCTGCATCCTCGTAAATTTTTGGCCTTCCACTGCGATCTTCTACGTTGAAATCACCGTTTTTAAACTTTTGAAACCACTCTTGAAACGTTCTCTCACTCAAAGCACCCTCACCATATGCTTCTAGGAGCAACTGATGCGCCTCAGCAGCAGATTTCTTTAAATTAAAGAAGTAATCTAATATTTCCCGCAAATGACGCTTACTTGGCTCAAATTTTGACATTTTCAACTTATAAAAATTATATTTTATCAATATAAAATCAATGATATTAATAGGTTATGTTGTTCTTGAATGTCCAAACTATTTTTTAAGCCGGTTATCATCTGCGAAAGCTGACCGAAACTCCGTGCCGCGCCATCTACAATAAAACGGCGGAAACTTATTAGTACTCCTAGTAGTTAGAATTATTATATATAAAAGGCGAAAAAATTTGAAGTGTATATTCCTTAGATGAGGCTTTTTGAGAAATTTTCTGAAATATTTCATTATTATCCTAATACTCTTAGATCTTCTGTGAAGATCCCTCAGAAGCTTTTTCAGCTTGTGTGAGTTAGGAATTCAGTTGTGTTTTGGGTAGGCTTTTGTTACTGCGATCTTGCGCCACTTTAGGTCACAGCACTGTTAAATTTTGACCCAACAGTGAATTGGTGGCAGACACCCGTCCAACTAGAAAATTTCTTTTCCACCTGAACAGGATTCGAACCCGGATATCCCGATCACGAGCGCGATGCTCTCCCGTTGAGCTACCCACACTCAATATAAACGAATAATTGTGTAAAAATATTTCAATATTTAATTTCAAAAAATCAAGTACCATACCCTTTAAATTCATTTTTATTCCATACATAATAATTATAATTTGTTTATTCACACACGCGCAAGATACCTCTCAGATATTATTGAATTTAGACCACACCATTTCTATCTTCATGTATATTGTGTAGAACATAGAACAAAGAATGTTTTAGGTCCACCTCAAACATTCTGTCCTTGTTTCTATCTTAACCTCGTGAGTAAATGTGGAGGTTTTAAAATATTATTTTTCGAAGAATTTTTTAAATTAATGCTGGGCATTTTTTAAAATTTGTTATTCATGAGGTCCATATGAAAGAGCTGTCTCAGCTAAAGCTTTTTATGTAATTTCGATCAACATTTATTATTTTCTGTAGATTCCTTTCTGGTTGTTAGTGTTGTGTGATGTTAAGAATTCTAATTAAATAGAAACAGTGTATCTTAGACAGTTGGATTTAATATAAAAAAAAATTTGAATTGAATGATGTTGATTCAATGCTAAACCATGGATGTCCAGTCGGTGATTACATTTTCTGTGTTGGGGATGTTAACGTTAATTTATTCAATTGCAGAAGTCCCTGAGTGAATGCTTCTCATCATATGGGTTTGAACAAATCATTGAAGATGCCACAAGGGTCACTAAAGGATCTAGAACACTTTTCGATGCAATTTTTGTGAAGTGTCCCCTCAATATTGTGACGGCAAAGGGTGTCAAGAACGTGGATCACATTAGTGATAATTGCCTGGTTTTTTGTGAGCTGGATATTGTGGGGTTAAAAAATGAACAAAAGTACGTTTCTTACAGGGATTTCAGCAGTTTCGACCGTGACGCTTTTCTTTCAGACTTGTCTTCGGAGCGGCGGCATTCTTTCATCAATGAACCGAATGTAAGTAATAAAGTGCAAATTTTCAACGAAATTCTGATGAGATCTAAAAAGAGGGCTATTTTGGCAGGTGTTCCTCAGGGTTCTATTTTGGGACCTTTATTTTTTATAATTTATATCTCAGATCTTTTTTCCCGGCTTGAATATTGTATTTCGGAGGCATATGCTGATGACATTCAATTACTGTTTAGATTCAATATTATGGACTTTAGTCTTGCTTCGGATAAGGTTAATCGGGATTTAGATTTGATTAATCGGATATGTGTATCGCATAAGTTGTCTGTCAATGCATCGAAGAGTCTTTGCATTATATACTCCAGAAGAAAACATAGGGACTTGATCAAGGCCAACTTAGAACTTCGAATGGGTAATGGCAGGTTGAAGATGCGTGAAAGCGCTAGGAATTTGGGTGTTCTGTTCGATGAGGATTTGAGATTTGGTGGGCATGTCTCAGGGCTGATCAGGTCTGCATTTTACAGACTCCGAATGCTTTATTCTGCGCGTAGATATTTGATGTTTCAAATGAGGAAAAATTTAACAGAGGTGTTGATTTTCTCCATTTTTGATTATTGTGATTTAATCTATGGTCCTTGTTTGAATGCGTATCATAAGAGAAGGATTCAACTCGTGAAGAACTGGTGCTGTCGGTTTGTATTCGGTCTTCGTAAGTTGGATCATGTGTCCAGAAGATTCGAGATCTGGGTTGGCTGAGAATGGAAAGTAGAGTTAAACTGCATCTGGGGTGTTTTGTTTTCAAACTGGTGCGAAATGCGGTGGGCAATCGAATTGTTGGTTGGTGTCTAGATTCAATGTTCATACTGTCAACATCAGACATCAATATATACTTTTCATTCCTGCTCATCGAACGGCTGGGTTCTGTAGGTGTTTTTCATATAATGCTGCAAGAATTATCAATGCTTTGAATATTGATGTTAGATCTGTCCCTCCTTTGCACATTTTCAGGTCACATCTGAGGTCCTTCTTAGTTTCTGGTGATTAATTTGTGGAAAGTCCTTCTTTTCATCATAGTAGTCGTTTTTTTTTGTTTGGCATGTATTTATTTTTGTAGTATTAGATTCAATACTATTATATTATGATGTTCATTTTGGATTCAATCGAATTGTGATGCATGTATAGTTTGTTTTACTTTTCTTTTACTGTACAATAGGAAAGTATTTGGAGTTAAGTGTAAGAATAGTCATTCGACTAAACTTCGCTCCAGCTGCTTTTCGTGATAGTTGAAATTGTATTGTATTGGTTTTTTTTTGCTTTGGTCAATAAAGTCACTTTATTATTATTATTATTTATATATTTCACAGGTTTCACAAATACATTTTATTTAATGTTTACAAAATTAATTATTCGTATCAGTTATTTATTATATTATCTTATTTCTGACAAGCATCAGCCAAATCAACCCAATTTTTTCAATAGATCCATTTGGACGAGACGATGGCGCCCTGACACAAACGCGCAAAAACGAATAAAAGGTTATAATCAACTCGTTCGTGGAAATTAACGCAATAAATCTACCACCGACATTCATTAGAGGGGTGTAATTAACATATCCCTAACAGTGTTATCTCGATAACACATCATAGCTAAGAGCATCAAACTCGCGGTTTCTGATGTGGCATGGAATACTTAGTAATTCGATAGGGTTTGAATAGGCGGGGAGTTGGTTCATAATCCAGGCGAGTAGTCTCGAATTCCAACGGGAACACTAGACTATTGCATCCGACTATTACGTCGTTAAATCGTTAGTTCGCATCTTCCGCCATATGGTATTCGATTTCTGAGTGTATCGACTTACCATGTACTTCGAGAATGTGGTCTAGACTAGATAACTACATACGTGCATAGAGCTGGTGTAGGTACATTATGCGATTCTGTGTTATCACGTCTCATCTGCAGATATCCGATTGGATTTCCGCATTATTAGTTATACCAAAATAAAAATAAACTGGAAGGGTTGATCACTTCGAAAGGGTTTATTTCAATATCTGGAATATTGAGTAGAATAATTCTGCCAAACCTCTCCAAATTCAAATTTGACGGTCCTGAACACTGCTCTCTGACCTGGTGTTCTATGCGAGGAAATTGATAAATTGGAAAACTTGGCTAAATTGACGCAAGATGCGAGGTATTAGATATGGCGATGACAAAGACACTCTTATAGATCGATTTACCAAGTCTCATCGGTGTCACCGCTTGTCCAGGAATTTCACATTCGCTCAACAGACTATTTATGAATTCAGTATCCTCGCGCACTTGATCCTTCTTACGGTTGCCCCTCTCAATGGTGCAATGTATGATAAAGTTGCTAGAGCGTTTAGTTCTTCCAAGCATATTAGTGATCACCCTCTCTTCCACATGCAATGATTCGACATCTGAGTTATTAATTAACTTGAATATCTTCGGGATCTGGTGAAGACCCTGCTCACGTTCAGCACATTCTTCTTCTGGCAACCGATGGAGACTCGAAACATTTCAATTCAGCAGCTGAGAGCTCAGAACATGAGCTACGCATAGGTATCGGGTGTTTTTTTAGAGTGATAGAAATTTCGATTTGTGATTTGACAGAAGATAAAAGCCATGTTGTTTTAACATTTCTGCTCAGTAAGCATTGACAAATTATCATGGAAAGACTCACGCCGCAACAACGATTACAAATTGTAAAAATTTATTTCAAAAATCAGTTTTCTATTCGCCAAACTTATAAAGCACTTCGTGAAATTTATGGTTTGCATAATCGTCCATCAGAGCAGCTTATTTGTCGAACTATCCATAGATTTCGGACAACATTTTCTCTACTCGATGCAATAACAACAACAAGACAAAGAACTGTACGTACAGAAGAAAATATCGTTGCTGTAAGTCATAGTGTTAATGATGATCCAGATTTGTCTATTCGTCGATGTTCACAAAGTTGGACTCTGTGCATCCACCACATGGAAAATTTTGCGTAAACATCTTGGTCTACATCCAAACAAGATCCAACTGGTTCAAGAACTGAAGCCACTTGATCATAATAAGCGTCGTTTGTTTGCTGATTGGGCCCTAGAACAGCTTGAAGTTGATCCACATTTTTATCGTAAAATTGTGTTTAGTGATGAAGCTGATTTCTGGTTGAACGGCTATGTGAACAAGTAAAATTGCCGCATATGGAGTGAAAAAAATCCTCAAAAAGTTCTTCAGGTTCCATTGCACCCTGAAAAATGCACTGTATCACCATACAGTGCATTTTTCAGCACACATATTTTACTGACATATTCCCCTTATGGAAAGATTACGTATAATCGGGTAGAATTACGCTACTTTTAAGAGTTACAACGCCCACGTAGATCATGAACGAATAGTAAACAGAGAAATATGAAAATAGATTGTAAGGTATGTAGAAAGTAGTTGGAAATATACTTTTAGAACTGTGTCTGTCACACCAGTAAGTGATGTCAAAACTTTTTTCGTGTCATAACAATGCTTCGCTGTCTTTGGAGTACACAATAGTTCAAATTGCACGAAAACAACCAAAATACGATGTTTTTGCCACTTTTGAATCTGTCATATCGGGTGTTTTTTTAGAGTGATAGATCTTTCGATAGGGATAAGTGTGATTTGACAGAGGTAAAAGCCATGTTTTGACATTTCTGTTCAGTAAGCATTGACAAATTATCATGGAGAGAATCACGCCACAACAACGTTTACAAATTGTTGAAATTTATTTTCAAAATCAGTGTTTTATTCGCCAAACTTATAGGGCACTTCGTGAAATTTAGCAGCTTATTCGTCAGACTATCGATAGATTTCGGACAACATTTTCTCTCCTCGATGTAACAACAACAAGACAAAGAACTGTACGTACAGAAGAAAATATCGCAGCTGTAAGTCATAGTGTTAATGATGATCCAGATTTGTCTATTCGTCACAACAAGTTGGACTCTGTGCATCCACCACATGGAAAATTTTTTATCGTAAAATTGTGTTTAGTGATTAAGCTCATTTCTGGTTGAAGGGCTATGTAAACAAGCAAAACTGCCGTATATGGATTTAAAAAAATCCTCAAGAATTTCTGCAGGTTCCATTGCATCCTGAAAAATGCACATTATGGAGTGCTTTACACGCTGGAGGCATCATCGGTCCATATTTCTTTAAAAACGATGCAGGAGCTAAGGTTACAGTGAAAAGTGCTCATTACAGATCGATGACCAATGATTATTTGCATCAAAATTTGAATGGTATCGACCCAGAAGTGTTTTGGTTCCAACAAATGGTGCTACACCTCATGCTGCTATCGTAACACTTGAATTATTTAAAGAAAGATTTGTATTATTTTCTTTGGGGTTATGTCAAGTCATTGGTTTATGCTGATAAACCAGAAACAATAGACGCTTTGGAAGCCAACATAACTTGTGTTATTAGTCCTGAATTACTCGAAAAAGTGGTCCAAAATTGGTCTGATCGAATGCGGTTCCACAGAGCTAGTCGTGGTGGACATATGACGGAAATTATTTTTAAAACATAAATGTTATAAAATTATCTTTCAAATAATAAAAAATTTGACTTCAATCTTAATTTAAATGTGTTTTATTTCAGTTTAAAGTTCTATCACTCCAAAAAAACATCCGATATATTACTTTAAGAAACTTAATGTTGAATATACTCGGTACATACAACAATTAAATATGTATTAACTTGTGATCATAGAACCATAATAATCGCACTGGATTTCGGAATAAATAAAGAATTTTCAAGTAAACAAACACCAAATGCAATTTTGGTTTTGTCGATTCCATTAAGGCATTTTTGGTGTTAAGGATGCACCTTGCACGGACAGGCATATCGTCAAAAATGTCAATGAAATCACAGAAATAATCCAAGTTGCATGTTAGAAGTCATCAGCCAGGAGTTAAATATCGACTATAAAATAGTTTCAAACTGGATTGAAAAAGGAGCTTGATGTTTGGGTGCCAAACCAATTAACACCAAATGATATTAACATGAATGGAGTATACGGTTGGCTCTAGGTGAACATTATAACAATTTTATTTAAAATAATTCACACAGTTTTTATGTTTCACAATTTATTCAGAATCCTGACACGTGTTTCGGTCTTTCGATCATCTTCAAAGGAGTACGAAAAGGAAGTAAACTTAAAATAGAAAAATGTTCTTTTATAACACTTAGGATATCTCTGTATTTCTATGGTACATGGAAATAGCATCCAATATAGGGGTGTTGCCGAAAAGTATTTGGGATTTGTTAAATTCTCATTTTTCTCAAGGGCTTTTTTGATTGAAAGAATCTCCAAATAGTCCATCAATTTATCCGTATTAAAATCATATAGTGAAGTGACATCTATGTCTTAAAGAAAATTATTATTTTCTATACAATGTTCTGCAAAACCGGTTGATTTCTGGTTTTTAAAAATAGACATCCTATGTTCTTTTATTCTATGCTGTAAACATCGGCCTGTCTGTCCTATATATGTAGCATTACAATCATCACAATTAATTTGATAAATTCCCGATTCGGAAAAGTTTCTCTACTGTTCATCAAGATCCTAATTAAATTATTTCTGATATTGTACTGTTTCAGCCGTTACTATTTGGTAGTTGATCATAAATAAAACAAATTTTTTATTTCTATGTATTACTACCAACAATTTTCAGATGTTTAACAATATGTAAGGTTCACATTTTTGCAACTAGTTTCGAGCTTTCGTTCATCTTCAGGCAACTGTCAGCTAGCGATTGACCAGAAACGGCCAGAATTAACCAACATAAAAGGTGTGGTGTTCCATCAGGACAACGTGAGGCAACACACGTCTTTAGTGATCTGTCAGCAAAAACTTGGAAGTGAATACACATTTGTTTTGAGCTATTTGCTATACAATTGTACAATTAAACTATTTTTCTTGTTAGACAGTGAATTTAAACATATCTACTTATACATTACTAAACATTAGAGGAAATCCTTAAAATTATTATACATCGAAATTAAGGAAGAAACTGAAAACGCATATCAGATATGAGAACAGGTGCACCCACACATTTTACAATGTAAAACGCCTAGTTTCTACCAGATCGTGAAATCTCTCTCTGGGCATCGACAATATAAATCTTTATTTGAATTTGAATATCAAAACAGACCCAACGAATATAAATTGTCAATTAAAATTAATAAATAAATGTTTTTTTGTTTCGTTCCAGGCATGCGTACTGAACTCATCAGACAAGCGTACGTAGCCCTGCTTGTAACAAAATGTTTTGTTTTCTGATCTTATATTTATGAAAACTAGATCTGTCTCAAAAATATACAACATAATTTTAAAAACTTCTCAAAAACTAATTTATTTGGAATATTTGATATATTTAAATAAATAACTCAAAACATGTAGCTCATCCGCAAAAAATAATTAGAATTCAGATAAAACAGTTCAACTTTACATTTAAAAGATAAAATCAATTAACAATGAATAAGCTTACCCAATACGATCTCTAGGAATAGGTGTTTGTTGGACATTTAACTAGGTACATCTAATACAAGGTACTCTATGTTCTTTGCTCACAATAAAATCACACTAAGTTTATAAGACAACTTAATGGTCTTAGTTAAAACATTCAACACTGCATAATAAATTTCTTTATTTAAAAACCTAATATAATTATATATTATATATAAAATATAAAAATAAAAAGCGGTTTTCTACTTGATAGAGGGATTATCACAAAATTTGAATTTCAACACAGATTTAATCTCTCAGTGTTCTACAATTTTAATTTTAAAAAATTTATTCAAGAAACATCAAGAATTAAATTAATGTCTTTATGAGCATTGCTCATATTTAATTGGCGTAGAAAATCGAAACTCATTATTAATATCAAATAGAATTAAGAAAAACCCAACGAATATAAATTGTCCATTAAAATTAATAAATAAATAAATGATTTTTTGTTTCGTTCGAGACATGCGTACTGAACTCATCAGACAAGCGTACGTAGCCCTGCTTGTAACAAAATATTTTGTTTTCTGATCTTATATTTATGCTTTAACGCTTGTCTGATGAGTTCAGTACGCATGCCTGGAACGAAACAAAACAACATTTATTTATTTATTAATTTTAATTGAAAATTTATATTCGTTGGGTTTTTTTGAATACCATCTGATATTTTATAATGACTTTCGATTTTATACGTCTATTAAATATAAGCAGTGCTTATAAAGATTTTAATTTAATTCTTGAAGTTTCTTGAATAAATTTTTGGAAATTAAAATTGTAGAAGACTAACAGATTAAATCTGTTTCGATATTCAAATTTTGTAATAATCCTTCTATCAAGTAAAAAACCGGTTCTTATAATTTTATTTTTCTTATAAATCTTTTTATTCCTCTTTTATAACCACATATATTTTGAGCATTTTTATTGATTTTGGAATTGTGTTCTATATAGTTAGCGCAAGGAAAGCTTAACTCCTTTGTGTAAGGCTCGTCAGAATCAAAGGGGTCCTATCATGGTTTCGTGCACAAGTCACATATCTTTTTGCTACAATACCAGGAATTCTCGTCCGATGGCAGCTTATGAGTAGTAGAGTTATCCTACACTGTCGCTTCCTGGAACAAATCGTCGCTTCCATAACGCTTAGGTCTCTTAAATATTAACTTTAAGATTCTCTTCTATAGAATTTCCAGTGACTCGCTATGTGTTTTCGCAGCAACTCCCCAACAAGTTATAGCATGCTGGAGATGACTCTCTACGAGAGCGAAGTACAGCGTGGCGTAGGTAGTACCCTGATAAGAAACCCAAACTTGTATGAGAAAAAGTGTAATTTATTGGTCAGTTCTTCATATGTTCTGACCATTTCAGATTTAGGTCCAACGTGACACCTGGATACTTAACCTTAATTACACCTTCAATAGCATAATTTTCCCCATATTCGAGATTTCGAGGTCAAAAGACGGGCGTTTCTTTGAATTGAAGCTTTTTGACAAATACTTTGTTTTGTTCAAATTTATAGTTAATAGCTTTTAATCCATCCAAGTTTTTATGATCCTAAAATCATTTTCCGCCATTGCTTTTAATTCATATCAATCCGCCGCCTGATAAAATATCACGGTGTCGTCAGCAAATCCAACAATGTCTCCTACAATATCCAAGTTGAACAGCGTATCAACATATATGTTGAAGTGTACAGGTACTCATACGGTACCTTGGGGAACACCGTAGTCCACTATTTCAGAACGACTTGTTACTCCGTTAATTCTCACATTCTGGACCCTATCTGTCGATTAACTACTGAATACCTCTTACCCTTATATCTTCCAAGGAGTCCAATAAGAGCGAGTGACTCACCATATCAAACGCCTTCATCAGATCCAGAAACATACACAAAGAGACCTTTGAGGAATTAAGCGAAAAGTACACTTTTGATGGCAAAGGATCAATACTTCTATTAGAGAGGCATTATTAAGCTACCTAAAATGGCAACAAATCATAGAACAAAACGGTGCATATTTGACCCGAATTAAATAATCCCAAACATGCTGATTAAAGTCTTGAAACTTACTCAAAAATAATGGATTTTCCCCAACCTGTTCTTACCAAACGAATTTAGTGCTCGGCCATATCGAAGCAACTCATAATAAATGATTCCTTTCCAGTAATTCCAAATGCACAGTAGATACTTTGGCTATCGTTTGAGCTGCTTCACCTCGCTTTCTGCACAATCTTTTTCACACACTGTTGTCGTATGTGACTCATTTCTCATATCCAGTCACCATCTGCTTAAGAAATGTGTCGATTTCATTCCGTTTCGTGTTTTTTGGTGATAATTAGTGTGGCAACCGAAGCATCGTGCTCCTTTTTGAATCCTGCTTTGCGCAAATGGTTCAAAAAATTTTTATTGTCGATAGTTAGCTTGGTCAACTTCTATTATTTCTGTGATTTCATCGAAATTTTCGACATCTACGAAGTGCATCTCAAACATCAATAATACCTGAATGAATCTACGAAACCAGAATTGCACGTAATTAGCTGTTACAGAGATTTCGATTGCTGCAGTCATCTACCGAAGAAATAATGGTTTCCTTTTCCACCAACCTTTTATATTTCCTTCCGTTAGGTCACTTACCCTTCAAACGCCTCAAATCCACCATACGCAGCCTCCGGCAATCCCACGGCTTCGAACAGAGTATTTAATTTGTCTGTTCAGTTTTAATGGAGATTACGTAAAAATTTCATCCAAGTCTAGTCGGATACTTCCATAACGAGTCTGTACCTTCTCAGTTCCACTGGAAATTATGTAACTTTCCTCATTAAATTTCCACTATAACTTTGTCGCGTCCCGAAGTTGCTTCATCACAAAATCAAATTTGAACCTTCAACACAACAACCGAAAATAGAAAAAGAAGTGAAAAAGAGAGCGGAGTCGGCGGCCGTGATAGCAAGAAACTAAAACTTGCCGCGGGAAGGATCGGATGGCCGGGGGCTACAAATCCACTTCGAAGTGCAAAAGTTAAGACGCCTACAAAGTCTACTGCGAGCCGAAGAAATAAATAATCTCCCAGGAATAAGAACAAAACTAAACTGAGGAAGAACGAGAAGTGGAAGTCGAAATCTGAAGTTGGGGCAATCAGAGGATTTCACTTTTTTCCCCTGGGCCGAACTGGCTAATCGTAATTTAAACCTGCCCAAGACTTATTTCGCAGCGTTAAAAGTATAAAACAATCCCGCCGTTTCGATCTCTTTCTTCCATAAATCAATGAGGTAGCTACGGTAAAAGATAAGGGTTAGGAATTTGTAACGTGTTGTTTCACCTTTAGTTGCTTCCCGTTTGTCAAGAATGCAACGCGTAATAAACAATGTAGTTCAGATTTATTTTATCAATGCTCCTAAATACGGCGTGATGGAATAAGCGAAGGTGATATGAATATTTCCTTCCTTCTGATTTCAAAGCTTTACAGTATTTTCGAATGATAAATTATTTCAAATCTGAAAATTTGTAAAATATTGGAAAACGTCTTTGAAAGCGTTTTCCAACGCGAGTAATTTTTGCCTGAAGCAAGATAATGTTTACCTGGAATGAAATAAGAGGTTACTTAGTTTTCTATCACGTTTTATTACCATGAAGCTCTGAGGAGAATGCGGTGTTGTGAGGGGCCTTCTACCTCTTAATTTGGGAGGCAGCGTTTCGTTCTAAGCATGCGCACCTGAACTCTTCGAACAGGCGTGCTGCGCATGTCTGCCTGTGACGCCAGGGGCCCTGTGTTCCACGTCGGAACGTGAATTCTACCAGTTAGTATATTGGCATGAGAGCGTAGCTCTTTCACCAAGTGACTAGATAGCAGTCTCCACAGTTCGCTCCAAGAGGCAGAAAATGTGATAAGGGTTACGCCTTATTATCGCGCGTGGCGAAAACCTCTCCGAAGATATGAACCCACCAGCAGTTTGGGCTTCAGTTCGAAAACCTACAACCGTATAACTGGTAGCAGAGAAGCACATTCCAACCTCTACTAAATCTGCAGTGTCAGTACCCGACTTGTTTGGGACGCAACTCACACGCCGAAGAGGCTTCTTATCCATACATCCGAACGCAGTCCCATGAACTAAGATAGTCTTAAGATTGATGCATCAATTGATACGAACACCTTAAATCCAGCCTGTACGTCAAGACCCATGACCCCTTGTGAAATGTTTCAACTGATTCTGGCGTCAAGCACCAACGGAATATCCGAATCGTCGAGATCTAAAAACCGCAGGTACCGCAGTCATATTTATAGTTCCAGATCACAGGAGCAAAATTCACTTTCAGCAACACATATTCGTAACTATAATAAAGCGTTACTGAAGTTTTCCGACTGGAAATCTATCGACTCTGTCTCTGTATGAATCTCAACATAACATTACAAGATGATGCATGTAAGTAATGTGATCAATATGGATATCAAATTTAAGTTTGGAGTGCAGTATTATTCCAAGATCTCTAGAATGGGCTAGACGACTGACGACTGTATTTTGTAACTATCGGGTGTTTTTTTTAGAGTGATAGAACTTTAAATTGAAATAAAACACATTTAAATTAAGATTGAAGCAAAATTTTTTTTTATTCGAAAGATAATTTTATGACATTTGTTCTAAAAATAATTTCCGGCATATGTCCACCACGACTAGCTCTGAGGAACCAGATTCGACCAGACCAATTTTGGATCAATTTTTCGGGTAATTCAGGTCTTATTCCATCAATAACACGAGTTATGTTGGCTTCCAAAGCGTCTATTGTTTCTGGTTTATCAGCATAAACCAATTACTTGACATAACCCCAAAGAAAATAATCCAGCGGAGTTATGTCGCATGATTTTGGAGGCCAATTAATTGGACCATTTCTCGAAATAATGTTATCGCCAAATCTTTCTTTCAATAAATCAATTGTTACGGTAGCATTATGAGGTGTAGCACCATCTTGTTGGAACCAAAACACTTCTGGGTCGATACCATTCAAATTTTGAAACAAATAATCGTTGATCATCGATCTGTAACAAGCACCATACACAGTAACATTAGCCCCAGCATCGTTTTTAAAGAAATATGGACCGATGGTGCCTCCAGCGTGTAAAGCACACCATACAGTGCATTTTTTAGGATGCAATGGAACCTACAGAACTTCTTGAGGATTGTTTTCACTCCAAATACGGCAAATTCGTTGTTAACATAGCCGTTCAATCAAAAATGAGCTTCATCATTAAACATAATTTTACGATAAAAAAATTGGATCAACTTCCAGCTGTTCTGAGGGCCAATCAGCAAAGAAATAACGCTTATTATGGTCAAGTGGATTTAGTTCTTGAGCCAGTTGGATCTTGTATGGGTGTAGACCAAGATATTTACGCAAAATTTTCCATGTGGTGGATGCACAGAGTCCATCCTGTTGTGAACGTCTACGAATAGACAAATCTGGATCATCATTAACACTATGACTTACTGCAGCGAACGTACAAAGAACTGTACGTACAGTTTTTTATCTTGTTGTTGTTGCATCAAGTAAAGAAAATGTTGTCCGAACTCTATCGATAGTTCGACGAATAAGCTGCTCTGATGGATGATTTTGTAAACCATAAATTTCACGAAGTGCTCTATAGGTGTGTCGATAGAACACCGATTTTGAAAAGAAATTTCAACAGTTTGTAAAGGTTGTTGCGGCGTGAGTCTTTCCATGACAATTTGTCAATGCTTACTGAACAAAATGTCAAAACAACATGGCTTCTACCTTCTGTCAAATCACAGTTATCCCTATCGAAAGTTCTATCACTCTAGAAAAACACCTGATCGTAGAGGAAATAGATCGAATTCTCATTTCTTGTGAAGCATATGGCATGATATTTAAATAAGATAAGACCACTTACTTGTTTCACAAATGTTTATGAAACCATTGAATAAGGCAATCGTGGAGGTTTTTGATTCTAAAATAAATCTTAAAATAATCAACGAAAAGCAGAAAGTTACGAATCTTCAAGTATTCTATTTATATATATTATAAACAATAAGGGGGCCAAAGGGAAGACTTGAGGTACACCAGAAGTTGCTGAAAAGTATCGTGATTTAAACCTCTCCACTGAAACTTATTGTGATCTTTTTCTCAAATGTGATTCAAACCAACGTAGAATGGAACATTAATCCTTATGCTTTTCTGCCTACTAAAACAAATGAGGGAAATTGTGTATTAGTAGCTTCTAACAAACATATAAAGTTATCCACCTAACTGTTTTCGTATCTTCAAGGTGCAAAATGTGTTAATTGAAAGCTCTCAAAAATCGATATCTTGAGCGTTTTTGTGAACTCACCATAATGAAATATTTCCCAACGCTTCCCTCATAAATTCACGAAGAGCCTTCGCCTATCACTCGTACGAAAAATTACCGACGGGATCCTTCATTTTTCAATGTTCACATCTCGCCATCATCTGATATAATTCTCATCTATCCATCGAATCTAATGTATTATCCATTAACATATCATTAAGGAGTTCGTTCATTGAGGAACTTTTGCGACCCTCGAAAACAAGAATGACTGATTGATCGTACCAACAAACCGAAGAAAGAAGGGTAATTGATTCGGGTTATTTTCAGATCGGATCCCGTCAGCTCGTAAAGTCATATAATTGATTACACTTACACTGAATCAATCACATCGTTCTGCAGCTTCGTGCTCGAGGTTTATAGAGGTCTGGATTAGGAATTCGGGATATCCTAATTTACTCGTTCCTTCGCTGATTTTCTTCATTCAATTTCCAATTCAAATGATGAGATCCTCGTGTTCTTATAGCTAATGATTCAATACTCTTGATGGAATAGAGGGTGAGCATTGTCCGTTATTTTATATAATATTTTATTGTGAAAAAATGGTGAAAAGCATTGATCATTTTCTAATCGGGATGGGCGTTGCAACATAGGGCGCTCACCCATAGAACTGGCACGATTCTACCCGATTGCAGATACCCTGTCCATAAGGAAGAATACGTCAGAATAAGATATGTGCTAGCTTTAAGAGGAATATACTATGACGTGTTAGTTTTCTCGAGTTCGCCCCCAGCTCATCAAACTCCCACTCTGGGCATTCGGAAAGAGTAGGGAAACGCTCAATCAGCAGTCCAGTGGAATATTCGTCATCATTTAAAACACATAATGGAGTTATTCTTGTACTGAGCGACTGGCACAATAGCTTCACTTGTTATTGTATGGTAAGTCGTATATTCCGTAAATGATTTTCATAACCTGTGGATCCCTTGAATGGAACACTTCAAATGTCACTTAGTATATTTAGCAGTTATATTAGATCTCGTATAAGACTTTAAATCGCCTAAGTCTTATAGTCTGCTGTTTGTCAAGTCCTTACATGTTTAAGGAGCGTTCCATTTCGTTTATAACGATTCCAGCGTTTAACCAAGAAGGTTTCCTTTAAGAGCCTCATTACACGCTTCGAAATCAAATATGCCAAAAGATGTCTAAACATCAGCAATTTCACGAGTGCTTTCAATCGGAGCCGAAAGTTTACAAAGTTCATGGCGAAATACAGTTACTGCGACTAAAGCAATTCATATTTATGGGTTACTATCAACCTTAGCGCACATTTAATGCCATTAAAGGTAACAAGTAAAAATGGAATGGGTGCATGTAATGTTGTTACATCTAACTTTCGGTCATTAAAATGTAAGTTATAGACCACTTTACAGCTTCATTCAATCGTAAAAAGTTTACTGTTGCAATTTCATAAAGATATACTCGGATACTGCTCAGGAAATGCAACGTATTAAAAATATCGTGGTGTTTGCGATGAGGAATATTAAGTAACTACATTAGGAGAAAACTTTCCTTCGTTTCAAACCGAGGGATGTTTTGAAATGGCGCCATTATATCTGTAATGTGGAAAGGTTTCTTCCGGATAAGTCGAGTTAATTTTTTATATAAACACTCATCTTCTCTGCCCTTAAACCTGATAATATAATCAATCTATAACGATACCAAAAATATACAGTACTGGAGATTTACTGAGAACATTTTTAGATTGTTTGAACTGATGTCAAAATCATCGGCTTGATAACATAAGGCAACAATTATGATGTTTTATGTTGTAACTAATGAGTGTATCGTGTGTTAGTTACGGCAATAATATCTGTTTTGCATCACCATACTGTTGTAGGAATCCCAAGGCAATTATCTTCTACACGTGCCTTAAACTGATGATTTGAAGATTGTTCTGATGTGATTGTTAGTTTCACATCCCTCAGTGGAAATCAGCGCTTTGCATTGGCCACTAAGGAGTGGACCATTTAGAATATGCATCTCTAAACCTTGTAAAAAATATTCTTTCGGATTCTCCTCGAAATAGGTATGAATTGCTACCTTCAGTTCTTCATCGCCGTAAAATCGCTTTCCACGAAGATTTCATATTTGGGTATAGATAGTAAGTAGCAACTGGGGGACAAGTCTGGACTGTACGAAGGATGAGTAATTTCTTCGAAGCCACATCCCCGCACAGCAGCCTTTGCCACGCAGGTCTTATGAACCGGCGAGTTGTCGTTAAGCATGCAGCACCCCTGCTGTGAGTTTTCCTTGTCTTTTTCCTTTAATTGCTTCTCTTCAATTACGCAAAGTTATTGCATATGATGCTGCTATGATTCTTTCACCCTTTCTAGTGTATTTTATCAATAAAATACCTTTAGAATTCCAAAAGACCATAGCCTTCATTTTTCCAACGGATTGGGTGACTTTAAACTTCTTTGGGGGCTGTGCACTCTTTTCAGTCCACTGCATGAATTTTTGTTTACACTCAAGGTCATAGTGATGGTCCCATACCTCATCCCCAGTCGGTTGAACATAGTCGATGGGTCTTCTCCACAGAGCTCTAAAAACTCCTTTCAGCACTCGACTCGTACTTGCTTCTGAGACGCTGTGATTATTCTCGGTACCCATGTTGCACTGACCTTTGAAAGGTCAAGATAGCAAGCGCGGTGGGTCATGGGGGTCATGACCCCCCCTGGGCTGGGTTTAGGTTGAATAGTGATAATTTTTCTATTCTTATTGATTAAACACATATGTGGCGTTAAATTGCCTTTCAATCTTTTAGATTGAAAACCACAGAATTATTTATTTGAGTTAACATTACACTCCATTTAAATTTTCAGTATTCATTTACCAGAAGCATTCTGAATGGTAAAAGGTGAGAAAATATTTTTGTTGATTGATGTTATATATTATTGAATACTAGCTTTTTACCCGCGGCTTCGCCCGCAGTGGAGTCATTAAATAAGTATGAAAGATAAAGGGTAAGGGTATAATAATAGTAAAACTTCATTACTGAAGTAGCTAAATTTGACAATTTTTTGACAAACAATTGTTTTATCTTTCGTAAAAAATTTTTTTTTTTTAAATATAAAGTACCCTATGTTACTTCTAATACCTTCAAGAGTATATGTACAAAGTTTCATGATGATCGGTTCAGTAGTTTTTGCGTAAAAGCGTAACAAACAAACTTACATTCGCATTTATAATATTATAGTAGGGACTAGCTTTTTACCCGCGGCTTCGCCCGCAGTGGAGTCATTCAATAAGTATGAAAGATAAAGGGTAAGGGTATAATAATAGTAAAACTTCATTACTGAAGTAGCTAAATTTGACGATTTTTTGACAAACAATTGTTTTATCTTTCGTAAAAAAATTTTTTTTTTTTAAATATAAAGTACCCTATGTTACTTCTAATACCTTCAAGAGTATATGTACAAAGTTTCATGATGATCGGTTCAGTAGTTTTTGCGTGAAAGCGTAACAAACAAACTTACATTCGCATTTATAATATTACTAGCTTTTTACCCGCGGCTTCGCCCGCAGTGGAGTCATTAAATAAGTATGAAAGATAAAGGGTAAGGGTATAATCATAGTAAAACTTCATTACTGAAGTAGCTAAATTTGACGATTTTTTGACAAACAATTGTTTTATCTTTCGTAAAAAAATTTTTTTTTTAAATATAAAGTACCCTATGTTACTTCTAATACCTTCAAGAGTATATGTATAAAGTTTCATGATGATCGGTTCAGTAGTTTTTGCGTGAAAGCGTAACAAACAAACTTACATTCGCATTTATAATATTAGTAGGGATATATATAGGGACTAGCTTTTTACCCGCGGCTTCGCCCGCAGTGGAGTCATTAAATAAGTATGAAAGATAAAGGGTAAGGGTATAATAATAGTAAAACTTCATTACTGAAGTAGCTAAATTTGACGATTTTTTGACAAACAATTGTTTTAACTTTCGTAAAAAAATTTTTTTTTTTAAATATAAAGTACCCTATGTTACTTCTAATACCTTCAAGAGTATATGTACAAAGTTTCATGATGATCGGTTCAGTAGTTTTTGCGTGAAAGCGTAACAAACAAACTTACATTCGCATTTATAATATTACAAGAATAGTAGGGAAGTAGGGATGAATATAATGGAGGAGTACTGATGAAGCAAAGTCTCTCTTAAAAATTGTTGGATGTCTTATAATGATCGCTTATTTTATATGTCGTTTGATATAAGTGGTACTTATATGACATTAATTCAATTTAATTCCTGAAGTTAGCATTATTAAATATAATTTTTCGAAATTAAATATGTAGAAGGCTAATATTAAAATATTCAAATAATTTTAGTGAAATTATTGATAAAGAACATGCTAAATTAAATATAACTCACCAAAATATTGTAAACAAGGCAAAATAAATCAAAAATCAATTAATTCAATGAAAGATATAATGTCTACGTAAGATATTCTGAAATTAATAATGTAACAGATATCCTTGAAGATGCTTAGGCATCAATAGAATTGTAATAGCATCTAACCTAAAGAAATATAATCAATTTCATATGTAAGTTGAAGCGATTTATATTATAAGCATTAGTATTTAGTAAAATTTGACATTTGAAATACTTTACGGATGAAAAACAAGACTTGCACTGTTCTGTTTAACATGAAATTAATATCAATATCTAGATAAAGATCTAGGTTAATTATTTAGAATAATTTCAAACCAAGAAATATTGTAAATGTTGTAAAATCAATGAATGCATCATTTTTTCAATAACTTTGACACAAGCTAAGTAAGTTTTGGAATTCAATTTTTCAAGAAAACTATAAAAGGACGAAATAGAGGAAATGTCAATTAGTATTGTCTACAAAAAAGAGTTTGTAACCGTTGTTTGGCGCTATTTGTTTAATAGTATTTAATTCTTTCAAAAAGTTATCTCAATTCAAAGCGACATTCAATAATCTATGAATAAAACTATTAGGTATATGCTGACATCTTTTGATTGGCGGGGTGATTTGAAGTTTTATGTATGTGTGATGTCTGTATGTGAGGGTTTCCGAAATATACTAAAATCATGTAAATTATCTAGTGTTCATTAATAAACTCCACAATCGAAGAAGAAAAGAATCAAAGTATTAATTTTCTCGACCTCACAATAACAAGACTAGATAATTTACATGATTTTAGTATTTTCCACAAACCCACACATACAGACGTCAAAATACATAAAACTTCAAATCACCCCACCAACCAAAAGATGTCAGCATATAATAGTTTCATTCATAGATTATCGAATGTCCCTTTCAATTCAGATAACTTTTTGAAAGAATTGAATATTATTGAACAAATAGCGTCAATCAACGGTTATAACCCATTTTTTATAGACAAAATGGTATCCAATAAAGAAAAGAAAATGGAATTAAATCTCGTGTATCCAATCATAAAAAAGGATAACACACAAAAATATTTTTCGTTATCTTATGTCAATGGATTATCTGAAAATATTGGTAAATATTTCAAAAATTGTTCCAACTATAACGCGGCTTTGAAGACCATTTATAACCTTAGTACCTACATAAAAAACAATAAACATCGAACAAATAAAGAAAATAAATCCGGAGTCTACAAGTTGCCTTGCAAAGATTGCCCTTTATCATACATTGGTCAGACTGGTAGATCTTTCAAGAAACGTGTCCTAGAGCAACAAAGGGGTTATATATCCAATTCTATACATTCGACATATGCTACTCATCTTAAGGAATTCAGGCATAATTTCAACAACAATTATGAAATTATACACGTTGAAATTAAAAGTTCTAGATTAACACTTTTAGAATTTCTTGAAATCAACAGGTACAATGCCTGTAAAATCCTTTTGAACGAACAAACAGATTCATAAGTCTCCATTACTGAATATCTTTCCTTAATGGCATTTTTAGCGGCAAACTACAATAAACACGTATAGTTTTTATGACTTGTGCTTCCATTATTTGGTTACGTACCTAACAACGTAGTTAAACTCGGTTACACTGAATACCATCAGACAGTACAATGTAATACCTGAAGAAGTCACATCGTGGTGAAAAAAATGTTGTAGTAGTACAAACATTTTTGTGGAAATAAAATACTGTCTCATATATATTTTTCTAATTAAAATTAGTTTCCACCAAGTAAAGACCGAATTAATCAAATATTAATTAGTACTAAGATACTCCATAGCACGAGCACGTCGCTCTGATCTAAGATTTTTCTCTCTTCAATAATACAGTTCCAAAACCTAAAAGAAAATTAACATTATTATTATTGTGAATGGAAAATAAAAAAATAAGTTACCTGAGTGTTGTGAATGGAAATATCTCACATATCAATCAAGTATAAACCAAATTGGATGTTAAGAAGTAATCAACGAAGTTGGCTGTGATTCTTGGAACTTTCCAGAAATATCATTCTCTAATCAAACACATTCCTGAAACGAAGGAAGGACATTAAAAGGAACATAGATAAATCGATGACCAAACTTACGAAAGAAGGAATAAGTTCATTTCTGTAGAATTTTCCAATTTAACTTCAAAACATTTCTTGTTTACGTTAAAATTACGATCAATTTAGAATTAAGGTTAGGTTAACATAAAAGATAGATTGAGGTTAGTCATTAGATAGATTATTAGTCACTGATTTTTATATTTCAAATTACTTCGAGTCAATATATATTCCACAAATTAACTCATTAAAATTCAAATTGAACCCTCCCTAAAAAATCATATAAGAATGAATTTGTCGGTCTGATTCGTTAAAATCAACAATCATCTCGTTTACGTATTTAGACTTAAAGTTAATATGTTTCTTTTTCAAATAATGTTTTGAAATTTATTATATACTAAGAGTTTTGGAAACAGAAATTAGATTTTAATTCGAAATACTTTCGGGAAATTTTAGTGTCTACTGACACCAAAGATACAGAACGATTTAATTATTTACTCGGGCTAAAAAAAGCGTCTCGTAGAAGAAGTAAAAAATTAAATAAAACCCCGAAATGTATCTCAAGATAGAGCAAAATATGAGATCTCATTCGACCAAAAGATGCACAGAAGAAGATGGAGAAGATCTTTCGAGAAAATGAGTTCGTATTGAAAAGCATGACATGCTTCAACAATAGTACATAAATCATACGAGAAAAATGATACATTCCTCTAGACCACTCGCAAATGGCATACATTATATTATCTTCCATCCAGAACGTATTTACGGAAAGGCGAAAAAACGGTGTCAGCATCCTAAACGGCGTCGAAAAACGACGCGGGCGAAACAATATTTCAATTCGGGAACAGATGAGAAGCACCACATATATTGCTAGATTTCCTCCGAGAGAGCTTCTATATGTGCACTTTCATCACGAGATGCCGTAACAGGCCCGTGCCGAAAAAGAAAAAGATGCCGGGCGTTCGACGCCGCCAGCGTCTGAAAGGAGTGCGCGGCGACCTTTGCAATAAATCACCGGCGAAATATGAAACAATGGGAAATTTCTCGCTTACCCCCACGATAAATCATTGATAAGACCGACATTACCGAATTAAAATAAAGTTTTTCGTGACGGCGCGTCCCGTACTGGTCGGACGTTTGCCGGAAACTGCGCGGGATAGATGCGATTTTTGGAAATAATACGCTCCGAAATTGGACGTTCGCAATACACGGAACGCCGTTTTTCACGGCCCTAATCTGTTTTCGGGAATAATGTTTCCTTTCTTACTTTCCGTATATTTTATTATGTATCTCACTGAACCTATAAAAATTATCATAAATTGTGGAAATGCAAGCGTTACGATTTACCACGTTTCGTTTCATATTGCTGTAGGTTCCATTCTTCTAGGTTTCTGTTTTCAATCTAAATATTCGTGAAATCGAAGGTTTTGTTTCTCTTTTCCAAATAATCTTTCTTAGGTTGGCAACTAAGCAGTCGCCAATTTTTAACCCAAATATGAAATATGGCAAAATTTGAATATCAAAACAGATTCAATCTGTTAGTCTTCTACAATTTTAATTTCGAAAAAATTTTTATTCAAAAAACTTTTAGAATTAAATTAATGTCTACAATAAGCACCGCTTATATTTAATAGACGTATATAATCAAAACTTCCATTGACTCAATGTCAAATGGAATAAATAAACCAACAAATATAAAAAAGGCAATTAAAATTAATAAATAAATATTTGAAGGAGACAAAATTTTGTTTCTGATCTTATCATGATGAACACCAAATCTTTTTCATTTCAAAATAAAACACAACTTAAGGGCTTCTCAAAAAATATAATTTTTTTGAAATATTTAATAAATTTAAATATTCAAATAAGTTAATTGAAAAATCTCTCAAAACATGCACTAAATCCTCAAAAAACAATTATAATTCCGATAATCTCTTCGTCGGCCCTAGATAATATTTAAAATATCAAAATCAACTAACAATCAGTATATTATACCTTAAAGTGTCCCGGAACTTGCTCAAACAGACTAACTTTAAAAATCCAGGTAGTCAATATTCGTCACAAAATCACAGAACACTGTAAGGTATTATAAGGTTCTTTAAACCATTGACATTCCATAATGAGATTTATTCAAGCCTAAATATAATTATATATTATGTATAAAATAAAATAGGAAAAGGCTTTTTACTTGATAGACGAAATATAACAAAATTTGAATATCAAAACAGATTTAATCTGCTAGTCTTCTACAATTTTAATTTCAAAAAAATTTTTATTCAAAAATCTTTCAGAATTAAATTGTAGAAGACTAACAGATTAAATATGTTTTGATATTCAAATTTTGTTATATTTCTTCTGTAAGTAAAAAGCCTTTTTTTATGAAATATGTTTTTTCATATAATTATTGTAAATTAATAAGAAGAGCTGTTCACTCAATAGAAGGATTATTACAAAATTTAAATATCTAAACAGGTTTAATCTGTTAATCTTCTATAAATTTCGATTTCAAAAAATTTAAAGGAGGCTAATAGATTAAATCTGTTAAAATAAAATAAATGGAGGTTTATACTTTATATTCAGTATTATAAATTCAGGAATTAAATTAATGTCATATAAGCCCTGCTCAATCAAACGACATATAAAATAAGCATTCATTATAAGACATCCAAATGAGATAACAGAATCTAATAAATATAAATTGTTAACAAAAATCCTATAAATTAAATATTTTGAGTAGACAAAATTTTGTTTCTGCTCATCTCTCTCATGAAGATATGTATATATCTTCAAAAATGTTTAACATAATCTTAAGAATTTCATCATAAAACTATCTTACTTAGAATATTCAATATTATTGAATATATAACTAAGTTTCTTTTTATAAAATCTCAATATATGTATAAACATTACTAAAAAACAAGTTTTAAGAGAGACTTTGCTTCATCAGTGCTCAATCATATTCCATAAAATATAACATCAATCAACAAAAAACTTACCTTTAACAATTCAGAAAGCGTCTTGGCAATTAAATACTGAACATTTAAATGGAGTCGTTTGATATGAGTAATGCTTATATGACATTAATTTAATTCCTGAAGTAATAATATTAAATATAATTTTTTGAAATCAAATACGTAGAAGGCTAACAGAATATATCTCTAAATATTAAAGTATTTAAATAATTTTATATACCTTCTATCAAGTATAAGCCTCCATTTATTTTATTTTATTCATAATATATTATTATTTGGTTTCCTTAACATTCTTTATACAGATGGTCCTTTGCTATGACGGACGCCGTTAACTTGCCTTTCAATCTTTAAGATCAATGGTAAACCACAGAACTATTTATTTCGACTCAACATTAGACTCCATTTAAATGTTCAATATTCATTTGCCAAGGCGCTTTCTGAATTGTTATAGGTAAGTAAATATATTTTTTGTTGATTGATATTATATTTTATTGAATATAATTGAGTAGTGACGAAGCAAAGTCTCTCTTAAAACTTGTTTTTTACTAATGTTTTTACATATCTTAAGATTTTCTAAAAAGTAAAAAAAATTCAATAATATTGAATATTCTAAGTAAGATACTTTCATGATGAAATTCTTAAGATTATGTTAAACATTTTTGAAAATGTCTGTTTTCATAAGATGAGCAGAAGAAAAATTTTTTTACTCAAAATATTTAATTTATAGGATTTTTGTTAAAAATTTATATTTATTGGATTTTGTTATCTCATTTTGATGTCTTATAATTAATGTTTATTTTATATGTCGTTTGATATGAGCAGTGCTTATATGACATTAATTTAATTCTTGTAGTTATAATATTAAATATAATTTTTTGAAATTAAATATGTAGAAGGCTACCAGAATATATCTGTGAATATTAAAATTTTTAAATGGTTAAATCTGATTTGATATTTAAATTTTATTTGATTATTAGATTACTTTCAATAATATTAGGAGTATAAATGAGTTTTTTGTCGAAAATTGAAGCTTTATTGTAAAACATTGGTTATACATTCAAACTTCAGAGCATTGTCCGTCGCTAGCCACTCTTTTTTTCATCTTCCTGGCAATTGACAGATCCCATCGCTATTTGGCCGTTATCCATGCATCGATCCATTTTTTGACTTCATCGTAGAGAGAAGTGCTGGTCGGTCAGGCCATCTTGCTTCGTTCGGAAGAGGTGGTAATCGGAAGGAGCAATTTCTGGACTGTACGGCGTGGGGGACTTCTAAGTACGTTTTAACGGGCGACGCAACAATAATTTTCTCTTATCCGTCTGCGTATTGCGGCCGTTTTTCTCGCAATGCTCAGCTAAAACGCATCGATGATATTCTCATCTCATCCATGATAAAAGACAGATCAGTACCACGCTCGGGATATATGCCAGTCCACCTAAACAACACAAACTTGAAAAACTTTCTGTGAATGCGCTTCAGTGATACCAAATGACAGTCGTAAATAGGAAACCATATCAAGAGTGCATACTCCAACTTACTGATGACTAGCGTGAAAAACAAACTCCTAAAAATTGACAGATCATTGAAGACCCCACCACACCTTAACACAAAGCCCAAAGTGCTGCTAGCAGACGCACACAACTCTTCAGTATGTAGGATGAAACTGACCGTGGCATCAAAGAGGACTCCGAGGTCATATACCTGATCTTTGTCGCCAACATAGTTGTCAGCTATATGATAGCTATAAGTCAACCGATGTAACCTTCTACTGAATGTAACTTTAAAACACTTCTCCATATTCAGCATGACTTTGGTGCATAAACACCAACTATGAATATACTCCAAGCTTGACTGGAGCAGCACCAAATCATCAGCACTGCGTACTCTCAAGTAAAGCTTCAAGTCATCGGCAAACGCTAAAACAGGACATTTAAGAGAAATAGGAAGATCATTTATATACATAGTAGAAAATAATGGTCCCAAATTTGATCCCTGAGGCACTTCAGTTCCACATGAAAGAACTATTTATTCTATGCTCTAAGTATGATCTGATGAGCTTTACATATGCTGGACTGAAACCGAAGGATGAGATCTTCTCCAGCAGAATATCGTGATCGACAGAGTCGAAGGCTCGTGGTAAGTCAGTATACACCACATCAACGTGACCTCCATCATCCAAACATTCAGTAATATACTGGCTCTGAAGTACATATCTCCATATAACAGCTCCTCATAAACCTTCGCAAAATTGGATAATATCGAAATTGGTCTATAATTTTCAATCTGGGAGCCATCTCTCTTCTTGAATACAGGGACCACACGAGCTCTCTTTCATTTCTTAGGGAAGATACATGTTTTTAGACTTAAACTAATAATATGATATAGGAGCTTAGCAAGAATGAAACTGTAATCCCTCATGACATATGATAGAATGCCAAAATCACCAGCTCTAACCTTAATCGAAAATTTGGACATGATTGACCTTATTTTATCCTCAGAGATAAGAGGCACAAGAACTGGCGGGAGCTGAGTAAAGCTTGTTGTATTACTCTCATATTCCGATGGGGCATCAACTTCTGCTATTACAATAATAGACTTATCATCAGAAAGTAAAATAAGAGTTTTGAATTAAATAGTTTCAGTTAAGTCATTTATGAATGAAAGAAATATAAGAGGTCCCATCACAGATCCCTGAGGCATACCAAAATCAATATCATTCATATCAGAGAAAGCAACATTTCGCTCTTTCGGAAAGTCACCAACACGAAAAAACACCTCTAAATCCTAAGATATTTCATTTCCACCATACAAAGGTGAGATTAAGGCAGTCAAATGCTCTCGATAAATCGACTTCATTCCTACCACATGCTCGAGCTACAAGTAACCTTTTGAGTCGATCGATCTTTGCGGAAACCTTGCTGGTAACTGGTTATGATTATTAAACTTATATTAAAATTAAATCATTCCATTATATACCACCTCTTCAAAGACTCCAGAAAATATACTCAAAATTGAAACGGGCGATGTCTTTCGGACCATTCTTTTCTAAATCAATATAACTGTATCTACTTTAAGAGAGAATGGAAACATACCCTACGTAACAGATTTATTGAGTGAACTAAACTAGATGAACGGAGATGTTTTCCAATATACTGTAGCGACCAACTTCTTCACTCCTCGTCCAGAATTCTGCTTTGCTCTGCTACAGCTTGCGGGCTTATATAGAGGGCACGACTATTCTAACAATACATGACTGACCGTCCTCGCCGGGTTCAAGTAGGGCAACGCACACAGCGTTCTACGACCATTCTGACGTGGAACACAAGGTCGCTGGCGTCACAGGCAGACATGTCTGAAGAGTTCAGACATGCTCAGAACGAAACGCCGCCTCCTAATTTAAGTAGTACAAGCTCCCTCACAAGACCCGCATTCCCTAAGAGCTTCAATACCTTTAAGGACGTGTACAGAGACCCCAACCACACCTGAACTTTTCAATTTTTCAATTGTCGATCAATATCCACATCATCAGATGTTACCGGAAGAATTAAGGAGGTAAATAACGACCTTTTGAATAAATTATAGCTTTGAACACATAAAGAAATTTGAGAATCTCTCAGTGTATAATTTTCTGAGCATTACCTCCCTGCACACAGGGTTGCTCAAATGAAAACTTAATCGACATAAGCAACAGCAGTGATAAAAATACTAAAATAGTTTTCCTTTCGAATGTGATGAAAAACAACATTTCCATCCAGGTCCAATCCCTCAGAGCAATGAAAAATATAATAAGTTTCCCTGGATTGGTTCAGGCCAGTTGTTTCCTTAGAGGCGGATTTCTTTTTAACTTTTTCCTCTTTCTTACCGGCATTTCCTGAAGGCTCCAGGCAGAGTCATTGGAGAATCGGACAGATCTCTTTAAATTCCCATTTTAGTTGCTTCCGAATAGCCATTTCTATAAAGGATTTTTCATTTTTATCGGTTCGCAATGAAATATGTATTTTCTAGTGGCGCGTATTCAGGGCCGGCCTAATCCCCAACGGATTTAGATGAAGGAGCGTTGTTACCCATGCACATAAATTGTTGAAAATGGACAAAAAGAAGCTGAGCTCCCTTGGAAAGAATCAGACGTGAAACATACATCAGAATACATTATGTAAATGGTTAGAGGGAATGTTAGGAAAACTTTGGCCCGCTTCGAAGATTATTTTCAGACAAAACTCAAATAATTTATTATCGTATTCAAATTTCCGGAAATACTGGGATAATGCCGTTGCTCAGATATTTTCCTCCATCGATCGGCTTTTTTCTGATTCATTGCTCAATAAATAATTCGATTTAGTCGTTGCTCATTTTTAATATTATTCGTTTTAAGACTGGGGAAATTCAGGAAATTGTCTGCTCTTGAATACTGTTTGATCCAGCGAATGATACATGGTGGTGTAATTCGTGTACGGGCTTTGAATTAATAAACTTAAACAATTATTCTATTTCTATGAAGACGTCTTGAACCTTGGTGTGTTCACCTTCGCATAATAAATTTCAGATGATAACTCAATCAATTGACCGAAACCCGAAACCTCTACAAATTTAATCTGAAAAATCTCTTAAATATTTCTTAAAATTAAAATGTTTTAGAAAAAGTATTTTAAATTCTCGCCCAAAGTCTTGTCAGTTGGAAGTTATTTAGATGCTTAATAATAACAATCACTAAAAAATATAACGACATACTTTCATTCGCCAAATATCCTGTTCAAAAACGAACTTAAAAAAACGTGTTCAGCTAAGTTAGCACCATTTAAATATTAGGTTATTTCACAGAAAAATGTTAAAAATAGGATACGATCACAGGCTCCATATCTGAAACTGCCAGGCGCATGTGTAGAAATGCAAATTATAAATATTGTCTACTCAAATGTGCCCTAAGAATTTGCCTGCTGGTCGTTATTCTCAGAAATAAAGTCAGATTTTTTATATTTCTTTTCCAAGTCTGTGACTGAAAGTACCTGCAGTAACAAATTCATTATTGTATAGCATTCAAGTAGAAGTTGCCGTACGAGGCTGTCTGTTTCATTTATCAAGCCCACCTTCAGGGAAAAATAGTTCTTAACTGTAAATAATAAAATATTGTCTTACAAACAGTATTCTTTCATTTCAACGTAGCAGAAAAAAGTTCATTTACATTCATTACAAGTATCATAAACAAATATAAATTGAAAATTACTTCGAAGGTTTTCTTTCAAATATTTCGGACAATAACTGAATCAATTATCCAAATTGGATCTAAAAATTTCTTAAGAGTTTTTTTAAAATCAAATTTAAAATAAAATAAAAAGAAATACTGTTTCATTTTATAGACATAAACCTTATCGACACATATGTGCGACAGTTAATAATAAAGAATCAAAGGAAAATATGAAAATTGCCCGTGCTAATTCGAATAACTTCCAACTGATAAGAATATGGGTAAGAATTTCAAGTGCTTTTTTTGAAGAATGTGCTATATATTTTTTAGAAATGCAAATAAAAAAGACCTTTTTGAATTCAATCTTAAACATTTTTTGGTGATGGAAATTATTATTTTCAAATATAAAATCGACTCAAACTGTCTTGTATGATGTTTGCTGGATGATCACGGTAAAACTTTTTATATTTTCTCTTGATTTTCTATAAGTTAACTGCTGCACATACATTCTGTCAAGAAAGTACCGGGAATTATCGATTTAAATCTGGCGAGGCAATGAGGCAGGTAAAAAATTTTTTTCCTAGGTTGGTACCACTGTCCTTAATTACTATGCCAAGCTTGAGCGGGATCTGTCAACTAGTGTGTTTGCAACAGCTGATTAAGTCAGTCGATGTCAGAGTGCGTGCCGATTTTTACTATGGGTGATTACGTTGAGCAAAGAATTTGTTTAAAGTTTTGTGTTGCAAATGAATTTTCGTGTGCCGATGCATTGAAAATGTTGCAAAAGGCCTTTGGTGATAATGCTCTATCGAAAACTCGTGCATATCAGTGGTACAGAGCCTTCAAGGACTTGCCTCGTTCCGGACGCCCATCGACGGCTTCGATCGAAGATAACGTCGATAAAATTATGAAAGGGTGCTGAAAAACCGTCGTACCAGCTTGAGAGAGATAGCACATGATCTTAAGATATCCCACGAGTCCGCACGTACGATTTTGATTGATATTTTGGGCATGAGAAAGGTGGCCGCACGACTCGTACCGAAAGACCTGAATTTTCTTCAAAAACGTCATCGCGAACAGGTTGCTTCAGACATGCTGGATCGCTGTAATTCCGATTCTACATTCATGGAACGCATTATAACTGGTGATGAGACCTGGGTTTACGAGTACGATATGCAAACAAACCAGCAATCATCGGAATGGGTGGCAAAAAATGAGCCGAAACCGAAAAAAACACGCCAAAGCCGCTCGAAAATGAAGGTGATGCTCATTGTTTTCTTCGATATCCGTGGCGTGGTGCACTACGAATTCGTTCCAGAGGGTCAGACGGTAAACAAGGAGTATTACCTAGGCGTTATGAAACGTTTGCGTGAGCGTATCCGTAAGAAGCGGCCAAATTTGTGGGCGAACAACTCATGGATTTTGCATGAAGATAACGCGCCTTCTCACCGAGCTACGATTTTGACTGACTTTCTCGCCAAAAACTCAACAAACGTGCTTCAGCAACCACCGTATTCGCCGGATTTGGCTCCCTGCGACTTTTTCCTCTTCCCAAAACTAAAATTGCCCCTTCGTGGCACCCGTTTTGAGTCGATTGAAGCCATAAAACAAAATTCGGCGCGTGAGCTAAAGTCCATCCCGGAAAGCGCCTATAAAAAATGTTTCGATAATTGGAAGTGCCGTTGGCACAGATGTATTGGAGCAAATGGAGCCTATTTTGAGGGCGACCCAATAAATTTTGACGATTAAATGTAGAAATGTTGTTTTAATTGAAAATTCCCGGTACTTTCTTGACAGAGTAGTATATAGTTCATCTAGGAAGTATCCGGAATTTATTATTTTTCATAATTTTAATATACTTTTTATTTGTAACATTCTAAGACAGAAGTAATGTATAAAACAGATTGTGCAAATAGTCGACAACGGCCAAAGTTGCATGGCAAAACAATAGGACACATATTGTTGATTGTCCACAGGTACACAATTTATAAAATAATGTCGCAACTAGAAAAAAGAAAACAGGTAGAATATTTGTATAGAAAAGGTTTTCGAAATGTTTTCGAAATCATTTCAATTGACTGAACTGGGAAAAAGTGATGTATATGAGACAATAGAGAGGAAAAATAATGGCAGGATATGAGGCATAGAACAGTTTTAGGAAGACCGCTTAGATTAAAGGAAACAATTTAAACGCTCTATTGGCCTAAGGACGATACAATTCGCGCCTGGGGTTTCGCAAATTGGCTAACAGATTTATAAATCAACGAAATATAAAAGTATGTCTAGAAACCGTCCGTATCTCACTGAAAAGACAAGGCTAAATATCAAGGAACCCAAAAAAATCCCTATAATGACACCTTCACAAAAGGAACGAAGGATAGAATTTTGTCAACGTTTTAATAATGTCTTCATATCTGATGAAAGTTGTTTTCAACTTGGCGGAAATCACTTAAAAATCCTACCAAAACAACCTTCAAATTTCCGAATTTCCCACCAAAATATTGGTTTAGGGAGCAATATCTCAGCGTGGTGCTACGCCTCTCTATATAGTTGATGGTACCATTAATAGTGAAAAATATTGTGGCTTTCTAAAAGATTTTCTCCTTGAAACAGGGCATGCTTTATATCCAGAGGGATGACGTTTTCAGCAGGAAAATGCAAGATGCCATACTTCGGCCTTTACTCAAGCTTGGATGCAAGAACACCAAGTGACAACCATTTCATGGCCAGCAGCTTCACCAATCTTAGTGCCATTGAAAACATATGGGGACTAATGAAGATTGAAGTTGAACGAGCAGCGCCACGAAATGAAGATTATTTAATTCAATCAGTTTTACAGTCCTGGTCTACAATCTTCGAAGATTATGGAGGTGATCTAGTTTTGAGTGTACCTCGTCGTTTACTCAAATGTAAATCTGCGGTCGCCAATGAATCTCCTCATGAATACGTGCTATGAGTGAACTTAATTGTAGGAGGTAGAGGTTTCGCCCCAGCCTTCGCCTTAGACTCTTCAGATTGGCTATTGCTTCCAAGCTTGCCAATGACCCCTGTTACCTTGTTCCATTGTGAACAAGGTTATCAAACCCTGGGTACTACTGCTACTTAAAACTATAGGGTTATGCAACATCAAGGGCAGTCTTGCTGAGAAGTCACAGCAAAGCAGAGTAAAATTCTGGAGTATGCTTAACGCACATGTCTGAGGATCATAGCGCATAGTACATAGTCGGGCGGTCTATAGCCACATTAGTAGAATTAAGACACTAAAATGTAATACTAAACAATGGCGACCCTTCAAATATTTTAACATTCGCTTTTAGGATCAAAATTGCAGGGATCAATGTTCCACATTTAATTAATCTGTTTTACATATCTGGTTAGACATTCATTTAATTTTAAGTGTCAGTATTACATTTCCTTGATAGAGAAGGAAATTCCTTCTCCTCTTCTTCTGTGCGAGAACAACTCAATTATACCAACTCAGAGGAAATTGAATTTCGTGTTTAGACGTTCCTCCTTCAACACAAACTCCAGGTACCTAAGTCACCGAGAAGATTATTCAATAACATTGTACGTGTTCTTTAATTAACACCGGATGTGTTCGTATATTATAATAAACTTTGATACTAATTTAACTGCTGTAGCATTTTGAGGCTAGAAGAGATTGTAAGAGTAGTATGTACTTAAAATCAATCTTTTTAATGAAAATAACCTCAAACGTTTTGTCTCAGTTCTGTTTTCCTTAAGATTAAACATGTGATATATTTTATTGATTCAAATGATGAATTGGAGTGTTGATCAAACGGAAAAATATAATAGAATAAAATTTGTGAACATGTATTATACATATAAAGTGGAACGGAAAGTAATGTCGCTTTTTTTAAATTATCAACAAGTTCTTATTTTAAACCAAGAATGTAATCACCTTCGTATCAACCGGATTGCCAACTAGTGTCCAAATTTTCAATGCCAGACCGATACAAATGAATTGCTTTTTGAGTGAAATATCTCGAGATGGCATTTTGGTCATCATCCAAATTTTCAAATTTTTTGCCACTTAGAACATGTTGGAGCGACTAAGGTGAGTTAGGCAGTACCTCCCATCCCAATACATTAATTTTTTCCAAGATCCCTCTTGCACAGTGCAGTCTAGCTGTCATGTTGCGGAATAACGCCTTTTCTGTGGGCAATTGCCGGATACTATTCGATTAAATATTGGTTCACTAGATGCAGTTATTCACAATAAAGATCTGCAGTAACAGTTTGTCCAGATTTCAGAATTTCAAACTGAAAAATTACGCGTATACTGAACCAAACACAGCGAAACAATTGTTGTGAGTTTAACAATAAAAATTTGTGAAAGTCAGTATAACCTTATTTCAAATTATTTAATATGGATTTTCACCAAGTAAGGACTGATACAATTCAATATTTAAGACAAGCTGAAACCAGTTTTTTAGTCCTATGGTATTATGAGCTCCTAATAAGGTGCAATATTAATACACAAAACATTTGGTTCTATACCAAATGTTTGAAACTAAATGTGTTCCCGAAATACATAACATTAAGAACGAAGAATAGAAGTACTACCGCTGACAAGGGACGAATATATGGAATGAAAATCTGGTTAAAAGGAGACATGAAGAGAGAATATGCCAAACGAGATGCCCACAACGTATATCTACGTAATACACTCAGAATTAACTTATAGACTCCATAATATCATCTTTGATTCTATAGATCAAAATGCAAGAGAAAAAGTCGCTAATATTATATATAAAAAATTCTTGATTCAGAAGAAGAAAATAACCAAATTAGTATCAGATAAAATTCATAAAAACAAAAAAATTGCAACAAAATCAAAAAAATTTTCAAAACACATATTTTACCCTAGATTCAAAAATCTTTCCGGAACAGAATTTAATGAAACAGAAATTAATCTTTTGAATAAAGGATTCAAATATAATATTAATTCAAATAACAAAAAAGACTTAGAATATGTAGCAATAGGTTCAGAACTAGCACTTAAAAATTACAAGAACACAAATATCGACAAACATATTATTACCAATATGATTACAAACCATCATAAATTACCTAATAGAAATTCCAGAATAAAAGAAGAATATAAAACTATTAAAACTATAAATCAGAAAATCACGGAAAATAATTTAATTTTCACCCGAGCCGATAAAGGTAACACTATTATTGCTTTAACGGAAAGTGATTATATTAGCAAATCAGTTACTTTCCTAGAATTGAATAATTTTCAATTAATCAAACACAATCCAACGACAATTTTCCAAAATCAAATTAAATCCCTAATAACCCCGGAATCCAGCCTCTTTCGGAATACCCCAAAAAATAAATTAATTTTAATGAATCCACAACCTCCAAAAATGTATTCTTTGATTAAATTACACAAGGAAGATTATCCTATTAGACCGGTTGTTTCGTTCGTTAGTGCACCTTCATTTAAACTTTCGAAAGAACTTATTCAGATTATTTTAAAAGAAACTAAATTCCAAGCTAAATACTCGATAAAAAATTCACTACAGCTAATAAACAAAATAAAGAATATCCACTTACCACATAATGCTAAATTCATTTCATTTGACTTACAAAATTTATTTCCAAGTATACCACCAAACGAAACAATTAAACAAGTAGATAAACTATTAATCAACAATAGATGCAATACAATTATCAAAGAAGATATTTTAGAATGTCTAGATATTTGCACTAAACAAAATTATTTTCAATTTAAAAATAAAATTTATAAATCTGAAAACGGTTTGATTATGGTAAATCCCTTAAGTCCTTTATTAGCAGAAATATTCACGGACAATATTGAAACTAAAATTCACCAAAATCCCCTTAAGAAATACTTTTTATATTGGTATAGATATGTAGACGATATTTTCTGTTGCTTCACAGGTACAGACAGACTTTTGAAAAAATTCTTTTTATTCATCAATGAAATACATCCTTCAATTAAATTCACTATAGAAACCGAACATAATAATTCTATTAATTTTCTTGATTTAACTGTTACTCGAATAAATAATTCACATGATTTTTCAATATTTCACAAACCAACCTATACGGATTCTATTATACACAATAAATCAAATCATCCTCTAAATCAAAAATTAACAACATTTAATTGTATGATCCATAGATTAGTTAATATTCCCATGAATCGAGAAAATTATATTTCAGAACTTAACATAATTAAACAAATAGCTATTAATAATGACTATGATCCTAAGTTGATAGACAAATTATTGATGAATAAAAATAATAAAATAGCTTTAAATATGGTGTTTCCTAATATAAAAGAAAATTTTAAATACATTTCCTTAAAATACACTGAAGGTATTTCTGAGAAAATTGCTACATACCTCAAGAATAAATGTAATTTGAGAACTTCATTTAAAACTATTCCAACTTGAGTAAATTTATCAAAAATAATAAAGACTACACACATAAAAATGATAAATCTGGGGTTTATAAGTTAACCTGCGGTGATTGCCCTAAAGTTTACATAGGTCAGACTGGAAGAACTTTCCGTCATAGGATGTGTGAACATATGAAGAGTTTCCTCAATAATAAAAGCAATTCTACATATTCCAACCATTTGTTAGAAACAGGACATACTTTCAACCATAACTTTGAAATTCTACATATAGAAAGCAAAAGTTATGCCTTAAATCTGTTAGAATCCCTAGAGATAAATAAACATAATAAAATTGGAATATTACTTAACGAACAAATAGATTTAAATAGCTCACCTCTGTTAAATATATTCAGATAAGCTGGAATTTGCAGGGCCCCATTTTTGGGTTTTAGTGCTCAATAAAAATTTATTGTACTTACTGTAATATAAATAGCCACGGATTTCGGAAACAAGCTTAGTTATTCAAAATGTGATCTTGCCTGATGATGCTACTGTGATAGCGAAACAATTGTTGTGAGTTTAACAATAAAAATTTGTGAAAATCAGAATAACCTTATTTCAAATTATTCAAACACACAGAAACGCCTTTTTGGGATGTAAACCCGGTATCGTATTATTTCGTGGTGATTTATTTGGAGAGAGCCACTGCCTTTTGAGTTTGGATTATCATATAAGAACCATTCTTCGTCTCCAATGATCAAGCGATCAAAAAACGGTTCTGTATGGTGCCGTTAAAGCAGTACGTTGTATGTGATGGATCGGTTGGCATTGTTGTCTTCGGACAGATTATGAGGGACCCAAACACCTGCTCTGCTTATTTTTCCTATCTGCTGTAAATGTTCTTGGTTGGTCGACCAAGGTTGGTTAAGGCTGTTTGAGAGTTCCTCGATTGTCTGACATGAATTTGCTTCTACTTCTGCCCTTAGCATGTCGTTGTCTAATGTTGGTGGTCTTCACGATCGATAGGAGTCAGAATGATAAAAATTACCGGATCTGAATCTAGAGAATCATCTTTGGCATTTACGAACGTCTAATGCACTCGGATAAATGTCGCGAAAGTTTTTAATCGCAACTAACAGCCTATGCCAGGTATGCTCTTCTGGTATTTGGCTGGTCATTTCATCCCAAATTGCAAAAAAACAATTTAATACATGTAAATTTCACGAAGTGCTCTATAAGTTTGGCCAATAGAACACTGATTTTGAAAATAAATTATAACAATCCGTTATGATATCAGGGCATATAAGGGTGCTGTTTCCATAAAGAACCTTCTAATTTGCACATTTTGTCCGTAGGACTCGAACTCGGAAATCTCATAGGGATGTCGTGATTTAAACTTTTCTCATGAATTATGCAATGTTGAATTACCAAAATTTCTGAGTTACCCATGATTTGAATGAATAATTTCATACAAATAGTGGGAAATTTTGGAAAGGGAGAAATATATGCTCATGAAATCATAAAAGTGGAGTATTTTTGCTCGATGAGAATTGAAAAATGTGAATATATCAATTTGTGAACGAATAAAAAATGTTTGAAAGAACTTAATTCTAACTAACTTTTCCGGTGCCTTGTAATTATAATGGAATTTTAATATTTTGGTAACTATTCCTCATAGATATTTATTTAATTTGATTCTGAAAGTTTTTGAATAAAAAATGTTTTGAAATTAAAATTTGTGGGAGGTTAGCAGAATGAATCTGTATTATATTTAAAATTTTGTAATAATCCTTCTATCAAGAAAAAACCTCTTTTTATTGTATATATTAAAATTATATATTTTCGTTCACACTTATAACATATTATCATTTGGTTTTAAAGGAGTTCATAAAATAACTTGCAAAGTTCATGTAGTTTTTGTGATGAACATAGAATACATAAGATTTTTAAAAGTTCACTCCATTCTAGTGTTGGTCCAGTTAACTGACTATATTCAGTTTGTTTGGTAAGATATTTTTGTTAATTATTTTTATATTTATAAGTAGCGCTGATACGCTGATAATTGTACGTTTTTCCGTTGTAATAATTTCAGGATGAATTTCCGTCAAGTAAAGACCGAAATAATCATAGATTTATTAATTCTAAATTGCTTTTTGAAGATGATTTTTTTTAAGGAAGTTATTTTGGACAAGTTGTTTTTGAAGAAGCTCTAGAAGTTGTTTCGAAGTTTTGGAAAGAACTTCAGTTTTCATAAATCAAGGAATGAAACAGAATTGTGTACTCTTCAAGTATTTATTGGATATGTTTTAGTGGACAATTCATATTTCTTTGAATTTCTTTTATTCCCTTTGGTACTGTGTAATAACGGTTAATTCTATATGTGTACTGAATTGACGCAGGGTGTTCTAAAGATATTCATTTAATTTAATTCCAAAAGTTTTTGAGTAAAAAGTTTCTTCTAAGCTAACTACCTCATTGAGTAATGTGTAACTTCACGCTTTAATGTTATAGAAAAATAGAAAATGTAAAATAAAGGAAATTATATCATTCAGATGCATCATGGGTCAAACTTTATGTGAAATTTGCAGTGTTTCAAATTCTATATGACAGTACAAACATTTCAATGGACAATAAAAAAATTTATCGCTGATCGATTGCACATGTTTAAATTTTAAAAAATAATAACCATTAGATTATATTCATTTATTAAATGGTATACGTTCTTTTCGGGAAAACACGATAAAAATATAAGGAGCCATTTATAGAGTCAATAATGATAAAGCGTACGATATACTATTCCATTGTTCATTAGAGAAGATAGTCCTGCTTGAATGGAAGCTAATCTCTTTTAAGAGGAATAGATCTGTTCCCCGTAGAGCAATAAAGCCTTTTATTGATATAAATGTGTGGTGCGTTGCAAGGAAACTTCGTTATTTCCTACTACTTTTCTTCCTGATATAGAGATATATACAGCTCAGGCCATGGCAAAACAAAAAGTCCATGAGAAAATTCAGTTTTACACCGTCTCACAAGGTTCAAGCTATAAATGTTTTAATCAAAATGACGCTTTTATATCATTTTCAGTACCTTATAATTATTAAACGAATTAAATGGTTATAAAATATTAGAATATACTATATTCTAGAACTTTGCTATGCAGAAAGATGATCATTTATATTTTTTGAGGAAGATACTTTTCAGATATAATTTTTTTACACTTTTTGTACACTTCAACACTTCAAAAACGGCCCATTTTCGTTTTTATATTTTAATGAGGTTTTTGGACGGCAATAAATCCATATTGGCCTCTTCTATGCATCCCTCTACAAGGATAGACTAAGAGCAACTTTTTATCTGAACCATCTTTTTCCCATTTCGTTCTTTATTTGAATAAAAAGACTTCGACTCCAACCTTGGTGTTATTATTAAATTATTCTCTGAATATCACAAAAACCAAAGACATATATAAAAATTCATACTGAGATTGCTTGATCAAATAATAAGTGCATATATTCTTGATATAAATAACTTATTCTTCCCCTTTCCAATAAGACAGCAAACAGAGCTGTGACATAGAGTGGCGTAAGATCGCAGTAACAAAGCCTACCCAGAACACAACTGAACTCCTAACTCGCACAAGCAGAAAAAGCTTCTGAGGGATCTTCACAGAAGATCTAGGAGTATCAGGATAATAATAACGGTACAATTTCATAGCCTCTTAGGTTGCCAGATTCATCTACAAATGATTTTTTTCAATGGGGATATCTAAAACCATCTAACTACGAACATGAATTTGGCAGAGCTTCAAATCTTGATAAATTAAGGTTGAAAATTATTCAACCTTGTGGCAACATTGAACCAAATCTACAGAGATATGAGATTATCTCTGTATAATAGATTTCATTTTTTCGATTTCATATGAATTAATGCTATTTCTCAATAACTAATTTTAAAATCCACGTACTCAATATACCCAGGACTAGAGGAAAACTTATTAGTAACATAATACAATAGAAATTTTCTTATCAGACGTCTCTTTGAAATTCTGGTTGATTTGTTGGTCAGTCTGAATATATAAGCTGAATACTCCTATTTCACTCAACATTGAGAAAGCTCGAAACTTCTGTGTTGATGGGACCACGATGTGACGTATAAGTAGAGGATTATTCAAGTTTGGTCCCAGTCCTGAGGAAATGATTAAAGCGGATTGCAACTTTTGAACTAATCCCTTGGTCTTTATAGTGTACAAACATCATTAATATGAACGTCATGTTGTGTAATGCACACGTTCAACACCGAAAGGCTTTCCATAATACTGTTACAGTAATGCACCTTTGTTCTTTAGTTTTCCCTTCCCTTGCCCATGGCGCGGAAGAATAATAGTTAAATATTACGAAATGTATCGGATTGCTGCGAACTCTTTCCTTTTAACCAAGAATTTATCGTCGATTTGACCTCGAAGAAGAATAATTGCCTAAGCATGTATTTTGTTCAAGAGAGACACTTTTTGCAGTGAATGAAACCGACTGAAGGATGTGGCTGCTTTATAGATTAGGACAAAACGTTTATTTGCGGGCAACATTTCAAACTAATAAACGCAATATTTCTGAAGGCTGAAGTTAATTATAGACTTACCTATCATAAAAAAACTGTGTACCTGTCCAAAAAATTATATTGGACAAATCTAAGGTTCTTTGATATTAGAATAAAGAAATAATGACGCTTTTTCCTCAATTATCAGTTGGATTACAGGTATGCGGAACATCTAATAAAAGGGAAATATGATTTTGATGAGTTTTGAGAATTTTCGAGGAAATAAAGGCCTGAAGCTGAACCTGTTAGAAAATAATCCGATTAAGAAATTTAGGGAATTTATTGAATGACCAAACAGAGTTATCTAATTCGCCTCTATTGGATCTATTCTCCTATGGATCCGGTGGTTTTACCAAAAGTAAAAAAAACTTTACTGTACCCTTGCCTCAAAACATTTAAATATTGTATGTTGCCAAATTTTAGAGCAATTGCTTATAAGCATTTGAAGAAGTAACTATGTAAATGAAATGCGTCATGTGAGCACCTCACAATAATAAATAGAAATCAACATATATATGCCTACATGGATTTCTATCAAATAAAGGCCAACACAATTCGAAATCTAAACTTTAAATTGAAGATATCCTGGAGTCACTGTAGCATGTTTCCTCTCTGTACTTATCCAAAAGTAATCTAGAATCAAGATGTCTACTTCTCATCTGCAAATATTGCAATAAAATATCGGAACCGATGGTTCAATGAATAGGTATTTTGCGATTAAATGAAATATACAATAGAACTAATACATTTATTAAAAATATTCCTCACTTAATCATCTTTTAACAATATGAACGGAAAGTCAACATCTTTTAGATTTTAAATAACATAAATTCTTTGAAACGGCACTGTTTTACTTCCTGCCAAATTTGTTCATTACCAATACTGGCGGCAACTGTGCCTGGATTGCCAAAGGATCCACCTCAACTGTTACTATCTCATCTTCGGAAAGCATGCCCATATACACCAAATGCTGCAACAAACATAAAGGGTTAATTGAATAGATCTTACATGTATTGATGAAAATTTACTATTACCATCTAAGTTACTACATACAACAATAGAGTTAATTTATTTGGTCCTAAAGTTGGGAAGATATATTACTTCACGGCTCTAATATGTCAAATGAGACTGCAGAGACATTCATTTTTTACTGCAGGTAGAATATAACTTACTGTCTGAAGATTGGTTCAAAAGTAATACTGGTTTAGTGATTTTGAAAACAATGGGAAAAAGAATTTTGTGTACTATAATTCCTAGATTTCTGATGGGAGAATATCCTTGAAGCGAAAGCTGATAAATGTTATCCGGACCCAGCGGTTTCACGCTGAAACAAACCTTTGGAATGACTTTTGTATAGCGTGCCAGTAGATACCCTGCGTAACTACTTGTTTGGTGTGTTGCTTAAATGCTACAGGTGAAGAAATAGGTTTGCTTGTCGGCAGGTGACATAATAACTTATGTTTGCTCAGTCGAGGTTAGTCTTTTTTCTGATCACTGATAACTAGTCGGTACAAAAAGAAGATATGGTTACATCATCAAAAATATCCACAGAATAATTTTGGCAAACTGTTAACTGAAGATGCGGTAGATAGCTGACTTTTCAAAGATGTCAAAGGAACGCTTTATTATACATGAACATTCGCCAAAACGCTGATTTCGATTGAATACAATTTATGGCTGAATCTATAGCGGCGTTTTAGTTATGCCGTTAACTGTTTGGCAATTTGCGGTTTGAAATCTAGAATGATCCATAAACTATCGTGGTATCAATTTATGGCTAAAACTTTTTAGTCTGGGGGGCCAAAACTGGAGAAAGGAGTAGCTTGCAGAAGCTGTACAAACATCAAAGATTTGCTTATCTAGACATAACTTGAGCTACGTGTACAACTCATACATCACCAATAGAGGTTTTGCTGGATGTTACCCCGCGTCACACATATGTAGAAGAAGGTCCGATGAGTCACCTTGGAATGGGATATATATGAGGGGACATATGACGATTTTGGAATCAATAAGGGCTCAACTTCTTTCATTCCCTAGAGATTCTATGTATGAGTATGACATTGATAACAACCATGAAGTGATCATAGATGATCGCTAAGAAGGCATGGAATGGTTAGTTCAACTCCGGAAAAATCTGGTATACTGTTAGGTAAGAAGCAGCCATAGTCAACTATTGACCAAGTATTGAGAACCACTGCTTAAAGGAAGCTTACAACAACGCTCCAAACCGAAATTCTGGCTATAGAGAGACGTGTCCAAGTCTGTCCAGACAGTACAAGGCAACTAGAGTTTCCGTTGCCCTAGATGGACAAATGACAAAGGAGCAACTGATGGCCGTTGAATGTGAGTCAAGGATCATTTGCTTTACATCTACTCTGGAAGCGATACAATAAATTTAGACAAATACTACGTATTTTGTGTTCCATTAACCCTAACCCGGTACCGTTTTTATACTGTAGTACCAAAATAACCTGCAAGTAGAATATTACTTGGGAGTTATTTTCAATCTAGTTACCAGAATACTTCTTCCTAAAACGCCTTCTATTGATGGATATCCCAGGACGCAATCGCCGTAACATAATGAAAATCCAGTATCTGCGACACCGACGGAGCTCGCAATCCATTCATTTTCCGAGAACCTACAATTTAAAGGGGGACCTTCCGAGTCGAATGTACATTCCGAGATGAGACTGTCGTGTATTAAGCGCGACCTCTTTCGCCTTGAAATAAATTCCCGAAATCGATTCTGATTCAATGGAAAGAGATAACGGACGAAATACGAAGCAAGGTGATCCCCTCTCATAAGGAATGAAAGAGTATGGCCGAATGTGTTAAATGTACGCCAGATCCTCAGATTCTGGCAATAAGTTGAGATTTAAATGCATGAAGCGGTGGTAACTTATGAAGAAAATGCTCTTGGTCGAAATGTTTCTGCATATTCAATCTACTGGAAACTTCCTATTCCAGCTTGTACATGTTGCCAATATCAAGTCTGTACTGGACATATTCACCGTCAAACTTAAGCCTGGCATATTAACTTTCAAGAAGGGCTCACGGCGAAATTCTTCCATCACTGTGTAAGTGCAGCGTAATCGTCCTTACCTTAAGCTGTAGGTTTGATAACTTAATGAACGCTTTAGCCCGTCGCACTGTATATGATACAGTGTCAAAATGTACCGACAATCTATCGATGAAACACAAAATATATAAAGGGCGGGCCATCTAAAATTTGCATTTTGGAGTAGTGGTTATTTGGAGTCTGGCAACACTTCTATGACTCGTGTTTTGACAGAAAGTTGGTTTAATATTTGACATTAACGAAATGGATCGATTTACGCTTGAATAAAACTGGAAAATATTAAAAACTTATTTCCCAAGTGATGAATCTTCCATCGAGACTGTTCGAAATTTACATGGAAAATTCAATAGAAATGAAATGCCCTCACGGCAATTTGTGGATCAATTTGTTCGTGAAAACTGGATCGTTATTTGATAAAACAACCCATTCACGTTCTCGTCTAGTGAGCACACCTGAAAACATTGCCGCTCTAGCCCAGAATGTGGCTGAACATCCATCAACATCAACTCGTCATCGTGCTCAAGAACTGAAAATTTCTCGCACTTCTCTGAGGAGAATTTTGCATAAAGACCTCGGTATGAAGGCTTTAAAATTTCAACTAATGCAAGAAGTGTTACGCTGTCTATCCATGATTGATGCCTTGAAACCGCCCCCAATTGTCTCTGCACCTTGACGTGGTGGAGGTGCTCGTCATGACAGAGATCCTGGTTTCATCCCGGTGAAATGGAGGATAAAGTCATGGTTCCTAAAGCAGAGACTTCCCATTCCCATTTTTGTTTCTTTCTATTTCTTTATTGCATACCATTCCATCATGTTGTCTCTATTCTTAAACAAAGCTTGGAATCGTACGGGGTAGTTGTGGTTTTTTGGATAGCGGAGTCATGTTATCCTGCGACCGATTAGTGTTTTGTAATCCATACTTGTCGCTGATGGAACGTGCATATGGGCAGAGAACCGCGGTTGGGACCTATCGTTTTCTCCTGCCACTTTGTGCGAACCCAAGTTCTCACCTCACGGGTGAAGACGAAACCCTGCTTAATCTCGGCATGGGCTTTCCGTCGGACTCCGCAGCGGAGTCCGAAATGGTCAGCTGGAGGAAAAAGGGAGACTTACGACGTTTCGACCCTTGTGGATTCGCTCTTTGCTCGCCCCCAATCTATGCCACCCCCGTTCCAGCCCTTGAATGGTTTACGCTTCAGGAGGAACAAAGGGACTTTCGACTCTTTGTGGTAGCGGACTCTCTGTTGTTCTCCCATTCTTGGCCTCGGTGCGCCCTGACTAGAGGACAAGGTGAGGCTTAGGACGCTTTCTATCTGATAAGACTCGCCCTCTGCTCGCCCCATTTTTGGGTTCTTAAGCCACTCCTCTAAGATGCTCCGGGGCCTCGCTTTTATCAGTCGAACAGCAACAGCGGTCCTTTTTGGGAGGGGGGTCCCTGCTGGAAAGTTGTTAGTCATATTTTTTCTGTGCTTTGGTCTTTCATAACCACCAAATAGGGACACTTTGCTCATACAGCTGAGTGCTGGGATCGACACGGCGATTCCGTTCCCTACTGTTTCCTCCTCGGTTGTACTGAAGCAGGTCCTTTATTATCCCTTTCCAGATATCCTTCTCTTTCTTTTTCAGCTTCGGGGATCTGCTGAAGTGTCAAAACTCGAAACAGCAATAATGAAAATGGTGCATCAACATCGTTAAAAGCTATGCTCAAATGCCGACATGTATAATTCTGAGTATGATGCCTTGAAACACGAAATCCAAGTAGCCATTCATGCCCTTCTAATAAACTCTCATAACTTTGAAAAAATATTCATTACTTTATTACGATCTGAAATGCAAATTTAGAACGACCGACTCCTTATAACTCATTCAAATTTATGGTATCCTTTTTGAAATAAGGTCCTTCGGATAAAGACACTCACAGCAACAAAAACAGTTTCCGCCGTTACTAATTGTTCATTGTCTGTTCATATTCTTCTTTGGGTAGATTAACAACAGAATTTATTTTGTCGGTTCGAGTCATTATTAAATTATCATTTGAATTTTGACTGATAATTTAATAATGACTGAAGCTGGCAAAGGAAATTCTGTTGTTATTCTATCCAACTTTTTAACAATTTTTTAAATAATGCATATTTCAATACTTGTTTGCATCTCATGAGTGTAATGCTTTAATTCCAACGAATACAACACAGCTATGCAACTATATTCGTCCTACATAGAGACACAAAAAATGTTTACCAAACAATGCACGCGAATAAACATACACAGCATACCCATCAAGCTAATTCAAGAAGTGAACTGCATTCCCGATTATTTCTAGCGTTACGAACGTAGAAACCTTCCTCATGCTCACTTGAACAAGTTGCACTGTCCCGATTCTAAGATTTCCCTGTTTACCATGGTTCATCTTCCTCGTGTTATTCGAAATAAATATTAGCCGCATTCATTAACTCATTCACAAAATTTGGAATAAATCTTATTCGATTTAAATTCATTTAGAAACCTACGGAAAAATAAAGAAAGGTTCAAATGCGGATCCATTCTACTCATAATAACAAGAACAAACGCACAAAAAGACAGCTAGAGACTAATTCAAAAGTAAGGTTGCACTTTTTAAGATCCAAATCCCTGGAAAAACTAGACAGCGTTCATAACAAAGTATTCTCGTATTTCGAACATCTGCTTGAAAATTGCTCTTTTCCATTTTTTTTCTATTAACAATTCATTTTTATTATACATATCTTACCTTGCATTTCTTCACTACTTTCATACTATACGAATGATCTTCATTTAGCTTATGTCTCTTTGCTTCCTTTTTCGTGATATCCTGAAACAAAAATTATGAAATGAAATATCTTGATAATTACCTATGATTGAGAAAATACGTATATGTCAAGTAAATTAGTTTACATAAGGTACTTTTGTACTCGACATTCAAATTTAAGGAATTTTGGAGTGTAAAATTAACAACCCGTAAGTTGACCTACAGGCTGTCCCAGAAGTCGACGTCAAGCCGGAATCGGGTAACAGGCTGAGTCATAGTAGTCATCAGAAAAATATTTGAAAAAATCCAAGTCGTGCCCTTTTCAAATTATATTGCATTTTTCATTATTCGAGAAAATGCACACCCTGTGATGATTTTTGAACTCCGCGTAAATTTTTTACTTTCTTCAAATTTTATTTTTCTTATGTTATCACGAATAGTGCTTCTGTAACCTGTGATCTTCAATTCTAAGCCAATTACTTCAGCTTGGAAAATAATGTCACTTTTTGCTGAACCAAGTATTCAAAATTAATATTTCGAACAACTTTAACTGACTGTATTGTAGAAAAACTGTACTATATCAGTTTGGCAAATTACTTTATAAGTTAACGCATTTATTAGATATTCTAAAATGGTATAACACTTTCTACATTATTTCTTAGATCGGTTAAAAAAACGGTCTTTCTTAAAGAAACACAGTTTCGAAAAATTTCTTCGAACTTTCTAAGCGCATCCAATCCTTTAAGATTCTGATTGGAATGAGATGGGGAGAGTCTTTCCATAAAGTGTGAGTGAGACAAATAGTGACGCCACTATTTGGTATTGGCACACGTAAACGCAATACAGATCAGTACGCTACTGGTCTACTGCGCCTCTTTCCGTATTTGATCGTGTTATTTGTGTACTTACCACTTTTGGCTTCGTTTATTAGATTTGTTTGCTTGTGATTTGGATAGTTTTGATCTCATTTATGGGAAATGTAGATGTAACGCTAGTGCAGCTTCGAGAATATATTGCGAGGGATATCCCAATGCTGATCGTTATCCAGATCATCGAGTTTTTACGAATGTGCACCGTCTACTCTTCACAGTGGGCCGACTTGAGGAAGATCCAAGTACTTCGCTACGTGAACTTCAGCAAAGCACAGGAGTGCCCAAAAATACAGCTCACCGTCTATTGAAAAAACATAAGTTCCACCCACATCATGTACAGCGAGTTCAAGCTCTGTTACCACGGAATTATAAACATCAACATTTAAAAAAGATGGTTACATGAACCTACACAATTTACAGGAGTGGCACGTAGAAAATCCGAATTTAATGAGACAAGATAGATCTCAATATCGTTTCAAAGTGAACATGTGGACTGGAATTTTGAACGGAATTTTGAACAATTTTAGTTGCCAGAGGTTTTCAATGCTGAAATTTATTTAGATTTTTGACGAAATCAGTTGCCAAATTTACTTGAAGACGTGCCACTTAGTATTTTCAGAGGAATATGGTTTCATTAAGATCGCTGCCCTGTGCAATATGCCTTCTCAGTTAGAGAATATCTAAATGAAGAATATCCGGAGAGATGGATAGGGCGATCTGGTACAATCTCGTAGCCAGCCCTTTCACCTGATTTGAATCCCTTAGATTTTTTCACTGGGGAGTAGTGAAGGAAAAATATTATTCAAAACAAATTGAAAATGTAGCTGAGCTTCGGGAGAGAATTAGAGAAGCAATGCAATTCGTTAATAACGGAAGATTCGCCAGTCTGATATCCCGACCTTTTTTAAGAAGATGTCGTGCATGTATTGCGGCTGAAGGAGGGCAGTTTGAACATCTTTTGTGAATTTATTGTATATTGTCATAAAAAGAAACTGAATTTCTTTAAGAAAAACCTTTTTTTGTGCAATCTAAAGAAGAATGTATTTAGTGTTATAGCGTTTTAGAATCTTTATTGAATGTGCTAACATTTAAAGTAACTTGCCAAATTGATGTAGTACAATTTTTTTTCAGTACAGTCAATTGAAGTTGGGCGAAATTTCAATTTTGAATACTTGGTTCGGCAAAAAGTGACATTTTTTTCCAAGCTGCAGCAACTGGCTTAGAATTGAAGATTACAGGTGTCAGAAGCACTATTTGGAATAACAGGGAAAATAAAATTTGAAAAAAGTAAAAAATTGTAGCAACAGGAGTTCAAAAATCATCAGAGGGGGTGTATTTTATTGAATAGAAGAAAGTGCAATATAATTTGAAAAATACAGGACTTGGATTTTCTTTTATATTTTTCTGATGACTATTATGACTTAACCTGTTACCTGATTCCGGCTTGACGTCGACTTCTAGTGCAATAGGTCTTCAGTTTCAATTTGTTCCAAATGGCCAGTAGAGCAACTAAGAGGGTTCGGTAATAAGATTCTCTAAATCCGGCACAAGGAAGATAAAAGTGCTAATATTTTTAAACCGCACGTTTGAATTTGAATATCGACAAAGGCCTACAACGTAGGAGTCTTAGAAATTTGATAGTATGGTTTTAATGTCTTTCGACGACATCTGTGGTGACAATAAATAATTGATTTATATATTTACCAAATACTGTTGTATTTGGCATTTTTCTAAAATTTACGAAACTCAGGATAACGCCAAATACGGAAATAATGTATTTGGTATTATTCTAAAATTTCGAGGAAAAAGTGCTGAAGTGTTGAATTTCAAAGTAAGCAATACTACAATTAAATATTCGACAAATTTATAAACTAACGTTTCAAACGACTAGGAAATTCTTTAAATTTTCTATCAAAACCAAATCTCAATGGCAACTTGGACGACATGCACTTTATGATCTACTTAGTGAAAAGACATTATGTAATGTAATTAAAAAAAATTTCAGAAATCACTACATCTTACTACCAGAAAATTAAAAAATTTACTAGTGTAAACCTCATCGTCGAACAACTGCTTTCTGAAGATGAGGTAATAAACCTCGAAACTTGATAGATGACTCTAAATGTATCAAAGGAACGTGTAGGCTTCATTTTGCATGAACGTGAGAACAATAATTTCGAGCGATGTTGGGATCTGTTTGAGCGGAATAAACAGGAGTTTTTGAAAAGATATGGGACAATGGGTGAAACATGGATCCATTACTATAAGTCTTAATTGAAAAGATCGCAAGCTTATTCAAATTGAAAGACATCAGCCAGTGAACCTATCCCAGAGTGGCTTAAAGTCCAACCGAATACTGACAGGGTTACGGCATCCGTATTATGGGATTCTACCTTGAAAAAGGCCAAATATTTAATACCGATCGCTATACAGCGTAACTGGATCGATTAAACAAGAAAATTCTGAAGAAATGGCCCCCTATGCAAAGAAAAATGTGATTTTTTACCAAGATAATGCACCGTGTCACAAGTCATCGGCTAAGATGGCAAAATTGCACGAATTACCTTTTGAATTGCGTCTGCACTAGCGCTATTTTTCGATATTTGGCTCGAATGAGGGGATAATCGCCAAAACAAATGCTTATTCTGAGGCCACAGATAAATCGTTCTTCAAGAAAGGTATCGAAAGATCGAAAAATCACTGAAATGACTGTATCGCTTTTGGAGGAGACTATGTTGATGAATAAAGTCAAAGATTACGTTTCTGTTTACCAATTACCATCGGGGTCGTTGAAATTTTGCGATGCATTTGCAAATACCGAGCATGCGAGATGCGTAAAGGGGAATCCAAGAATTGAGCCTCTGAACGACTCCAATCAGCCCGGGTGGTTCGCGAAAACGCAAAGAAGGCGTAGGCGAAATTAGTCGGCCTAATTGGTCGTTTTAGAATTCCGCGTTCTTTGCGCAATCGGAAGTACGATGCTGTCGAATTCTAATCCACGGATTTGCCTTTCAATTCAATTTCCAATTGAAATAGGATACGCCGTCGGATCCCGCGATCGCGTTTCCTGCCGCCTAATCTAATTTGCGTTCATTTTTTCCCGGTTGGCGGTGCGTGAAATCAGTTATTACGAGGATCAATGCTAGAGGCGCATCAAGGGAGGCGCTCGAAGAATCGACATCGGCACAACCTTTTGCTGGAACTGTCAGAAAGGCGGAGGTTTCGCGAGATGTGATTGATGGTATTGAAAGTATTCGCGAGAAGATATTTGCCAATATTCATTTCAACATTATAAGCCAACATTAAGCAACGAGTAATTGTGCTCTTATCCACCAAAACTGTTTGCTCCTGGCATGGCATGGCAAAGAAATAACGTTTGCTTCATTAGCGGGTCCAATATCCAATATTCAGGTAGGGAAAAGGAAATTCCATAATAATCTAGAGGATGACCAGGATTCAGTGGAGCAATCTCAGCGTGATGCGATGACGAATAAACGACTGTTCTATCTCAATGCCAGTGGTTTCGATCGAAACGCGGCTCTGCACTCTGCTTTCAGCAATCAGAATCATTCGCACCTCAAACCTGAGATGCATTAGTCCACATCGGTTGAAAATAAAGTAAATCGAAATGTTCAGTATAGAAGAAAAATTCGGATCATAAAATGGTACTTTAATGGTTAATCATTTCAAGAGACAATAATTCATTTATTGTTGCCTTTGAAGATAGGCCGATTCCTTCAAGTTCGGCTAATTCTAAAATAATTAAAAAATTCGAGAAATGTGGGTGTTTACGAACGTACAGGCATTGCAAGATTGAGAAATCACCAAAAATCATTAGTAAAAACGCCTGAAAAAAGAAGTAGATGTATGAGCTGCTGTTGAAACCGGTGCACCTTGTTCGAGTAAACAAATTGAGGAAAAAGCAATGGGTGTTTTTTTTTCAGAGTGATAGAACTTTCGATAGGGATAACTGTGATTTGACGGAAGGTAGAAGCCATGTTGTTTTGACATTTCTGTTCAGTAAGCATTGACCAATTTCATGGAAAGACTCACGCCGCAACAACGTTTACGAATTGTTGAAATTTATTTTCAAAATCAGTGTTCTATTCGCCAAATTTATAGCGCACTTTGTGAAATTTATGGTTTACATAATCGTCCATCCGAGCAGCTTATTCGTCGAACTATCCATAGATTTCGGACAACATTTTCTCTACTCGATGCAACAACAACAAAACAAAGAACTGTACGTATAGAAGAATGATGATCCAGATTTGTCTATTCGTCGACGTTAGGGGTGCTCGATGCATCCCTTCTAATAAAAAGAGGAAAATTAACATAATTGATTGGAAGATCTATTTGAAAGTGAACTGAATGAACGAAATAAACCTTCTTATTGGTTACAGAAAAATTATGAGATTAATGCAAGTAATGATGGAGGATATAATCAGTTTATAATTCCGAATGCTGTGTCATGTGAAATTAACAGGCATAAATATATTAAAATCTCTAAATGACTTCCATGTTTTCTTAGGCCACATATGATTATTAGAGAACAAATAACAATTCTCAAAACTGCTAGATCGAAATATCAACGTGAAAGACCTAAGTATCGATGACAAAATAATTTGGTGCTACACCTCATGCCGTAACAATTGATTTATTGAAAGAAAGATTTGGCAATAACATTATTTCGAAAAAAGGTCCAATTAATTAGCCTCCAAGATCATGCGACATAACTCCAATGGATTATTTTCTTTGGGGTTATGTCAAGTCATTGGTTTATGCTGATAAACCAGAAACAATAGACGCTTTGGAAGCCAACATAACTCCTGTTATTGATGAAATAAGGCCTGAATTACTTGAAGAAGTGGTCCAAAATTGGTCTGATCGAATGCGGTTCCTCAGAGCTAGTCGTGGTGGACATATGTCGGAAATTATTTTTAAAACATAGATGTCATAAAATTATCTTTCAGATAAAGAAAAATTTGGCTTCAATCTCAATTTGAATGTGTTTCATTTCAATTTAAAGTTCTATCACTCTAAAAAAAAACCGATACACTAACAGAGCTTAAAACTCAAATCAACAGAATGTGTAATCAGTTCAAAGATCAAATTGATCCAAAGTATAATTGAATTGAAGAATATCTTGAGAAATATCTTTGTGAATCGCCATTGTTTCGCTTTCCGTATCTGTGATCTCTATTTCTTTCTTTGATTGACTCATTTTTTAGATTGGTCTGGTTTGAATGTTGCGATATTTCTTTTGTGTATATTTTTTCCTAAGATTTAGACGCTTTTGTTAAAATTGTTATAATTAAACTGGGAGCACTCATTTCGGTATTGAATTATTGTATATGGGTTCCTTTGAAAATAAATAAATGAACATTATGAACTACTTTCTTTACATTACGAGTCCAAATGAATATTTCAACACCAAGTTCGCCCTATCATTTATCTGAAAGACCTTATGCACTTTAAAATGCATCAATCCTAAACAAACTAATGAGAAACAGCGAGTTCTCCATTGCATCCAAAGGACAAACTTTTTCGTCTACATCATTCCGAAGAAACTTTCTTGCTCAGATAGCACCATTCTCTGGAAACAAATTACGTCACGTTTTTCTCCGTGCCCGTTCGGGAAGAGATAAATGCGTTCGCAGAAAGAAAATTCCAGAAAGGAAATGTATTCGTTATGAATGGCAATCTTGGAGGTCGGATTTTTTGGTTTCCTCATTACGTTTCTCGGTACTCTAATATTTTTCTCTCTCTCTTCGGTAACTATAACGAAGATAAAGCGCATTAGTTTCGCGAGAACAGGAAAATATGTCATTGTTAGGATTGCATCCAGCACTAAATAATAATAAATCACCATTATCCTTTGCTTTCCGCAAGAAAAATCGAGTCGATTATGTGGTACGCCCGCAAGGGGTTTGGGGGGGAAAAGGGATGCATATAAGTTGGAAATATCTCTACTGCCTGAAAAATAAAGCATGGCACATGCACATATAACATGTACAACATTATAAGATTGATATAAAGCTTGCGGTTCAATCCAATTTCGTTGCCCGGATGGATTTCAAATAGAAATCTGGTGAGGCAGGTGGCGTATGGAAAGAAAGGGAGAGATGGCTACGTCTTTCGGAGGAATGCTATTTTGTCCGGGAATCGATCAAAGTGACGTTGACGCAATAAATTACCGGAAAGTCTTGTATAATATATTGTTCTTTTATTTGAAGGTGAAATAACTGTGATTAAGAATACATTTCTTAAATGTGAAGGTCTTCAACAAGGAAATGTAAACCGTTTAATTGATTCGGTTCCCTAAAATTTAATCAAATTCAATTTAAATAAATATATTATTGCTGACATAATTAGAGACAAAAGTAAAAATGAAATTCACTCTTTTTCTATAAAACAGAATTTAGTTGAATCGATTCATTCGAACCGATAAAGGAAACAGTATCGTTGCCGTTCCAAAACATGAATATATTAACAAAACTACTATTTTTTCAACCCCAGATAAATATAAAACTGTTACTGAAAACCCCACCAAACACTTCCGAAAATAAATAAAAAATATAATAACCAATATGTTAACCTTTTCAATAACTTTCCAAAAAAATATTCGCTCACTTTAATGAACTCACAAATCCCTAAATCATATTCATTAATAAAACTTCATAAAGAAAATAACCCGATTAGACGACATCACCAAGCACAAAATTATCCAAATTTTCAATTTCTATTATTGAAACTGAAACAAAGTTTTTAGCTGAATACGCTATTAAAAATAGTATCCAACTCATAGACAATATTCAACCCGTCCAATTATCTAAAGTTGTGGATTAATTTCTTTTGATGTACAAAATTTATTCCCCAGTTGCCTCCAATAGAAACAATACAAATCGTAAAAAAACTATTGATTGAAAATAACACCAACCCCATTAAATAGAATGATATTCTTAATGACCTCGAAATATGTCTTGAACAAAATTATTTTCAATTTAATGGAACAATCTATATTTCTAAGAAAGGTTTAATAATGAGAAACCCACTCAATTCAATTTTAGCTGAAATTTTCATGTATAATACACCTAAATCCGATAAGCAAATACTTCCTTTATTGGTTTAGATATGTAAATGATATATTAATTTTCTGGACCTCACTATACTTCACATGATCTTAGCATTTTTCACAAACCCACACATATAGATATAACAATACATAAAACTTCAAATTACCCCACCAACCAAAAGATGTCAGCTAATAATAGTTCAATTCATAGACTATTGAATGTCCCTCTGAATTCAGATAATTTTTCCAAAGAATTAAAGATTATTGAACAGATAGCTTCAAACAAGGGTTATAACCCCTTTCTTATAGTCAAAATGGTATCCAATAAACAAAAGAACATGGCATTAAATCTCGTGTACCCAATCATAAAAGAGGACAATACACAGAAATACTTTTCGTTATCTGATGTTATTGGAATATCTCAAAATATTGCTAAACATTTATAAAATAGTTTCAATTTTAATAAAATGAAGCTTTTAAAACTATCGACAATCTTAGTACTCAAATAAAAGATAATAAGGATCGAACTAATAAAGAAAATAAATAAAGTTGACTTGCAACGATTGGCCTTTAGTATATATTCGTCAGACAGGTAGATCATTCAAGAAAAGATTCCAAGAACACCAAAGAAGTCACATATAGGATTGCGTACATTCGACGTAAGATAATCATCTTAAGCAATTCAGGCATAATTTCAATAATACCTATGAAATTATCCACGTCGAAAGCAAAAGTTCTAGATTAACACTTCTAGAGTCTTTGGAAATCAACAGGTACAAAGCTCGTAAAATCCTTTTGAATGAACAAACAGTTGTTGACAGATCTCCCTTACTGAATATCTTTCCCTAATAGCATTTTGTAGCGGCAAACTCCAATAAAAACCCTAAGTTTATGACTTGTTTTTACCTTTATTATGTCACGTACTTAACTGTATTTAATTTCTATTATACAAGACCCCGACAGACAGTAGAATGTAGATACCTGAAGAAGCCACATCGTGTTGAAACAATCGTATAAAACATTTTTGTGGAAATTAAAATACTGTCTCTCATATATTTTTTTTTAATTAAATGTAAACCGCAAAGAGTTATTCAGAATAGATAGATGTCTGTATTACCCAGATTGTATTTTTATTTGAAAATAAAGGATTAACTGCAGAATAATCAATAGTAGCTTATTGGATTGTCCAATATAATCATTGATAGAAAAATTCGAGTAGTTGAGTCTGTCTGTCAAATGAACCGGTATGACGTTTGCGCCAAGATAGCGTGTCTACTTATTGTCTAATTTCTCCGAAAAATTATGAAATGTCATATTTTCCTTCGGTCGTAGCAAATAAACAGCAAATCCGAAGGAAATGAAAATGCTTTCATAAATAATATCGATCTTTCGACCTTCGACGCGTATCCGCACTTTTTTTGCAGGAAAAGATCCTTCCGGCACACAAAAATGATATTTTTGAGGTTAATCTTCCGTGGTCCGTATTCAAGGACGTTAATTATTAGTATGCGTTAATTATTAGTATAAGATAACTAACAAGAAAATTAAAATGTAAAATAAATCTAGAAATACATGAGAAATATCTATTCTCCACTGAGATATACACACGTGCTTGAAAATACTATAAATAGCTGAAAATCAAAGGTTTCAGTTTTAAACAGCGTTATATACAGATTATTTACAATGTCCATTGTTAGTTCGCATTTAGAGACGGTCCTGTCTACGTTAGAGTATAATTCATTATTTCCTAATCGCTGGTGCGATACTTTCATTGTTAATATTTTAAACCTGGCAGTTTTTGAGCTTTGTCACTCAAGTTTTTATTGCATCTAGTTTATCCGACAAAGCATTGAGAATTATAATTTGTTTTATTCTATCTTTATCTACCAGCACTGATTTTTCGAATAAAATAAAATGAATGGAGGTTTACACTTTATAAGAGGTATATAAAATTATTTAAATATTTTAATATTTACAGATATATTCCCTTAACCTTCTACATATTTAATTTCAAAAAATTATATTTAATATTATAACTTCAGGAATTAAATTAATGTCATATAAGGAAAATTTTGTTTCTGCTCATCCCTCTTATGAAAACAGATATATTTCAAAAATGTTAAACATAATCTTGGAAATTTCATCATAAAACTATCTTACTTAGAATATTCAATATTATTGGATATCTAACTAAGTTACTTTTTAGAAAATTTCAAGATATGTAAAAACCAACAATATTGAATATTCTAAGTAAGATAGTTTTATGATGAAATTCTCAAGATTATGTTAAACATTTTTGAAAGATAACTGTTTTCATAAGAGGGATGAGCAGAAACAAAATATTTAATTTATAGGATTTTTGTTAACAAATTAAATTTATTGGATTTTGTCATATCATTTGGATGTCTTATAATGAATGTTTATTTTATATGTCGTTTCATATAAGTGGTACTTATACGATATTAAAATAATTCCTGAAGTTATAATATTAAATATAATTTTTTGAAATTAAATATGTAGAAGGCTAACAGAATCTGTAAATATTAAAATATTTAAATAATTTTAATTTTTCATATAACCAATGAGAAAGTTTATTTCACTCATTCAATCCATCGACAAATGGGCTTCCGAATCAATTTTATTAATTTTCCCCTTTTTGTTAGAAGGGATGCATTGTGGCACCTTTACCATTTAGTTTTTGAATACACTCTAAAATCATTATTAGTGCGATAGTCAACTTTGTTGCTTGTGGCCTTTCGGTCCAAGATATTGCATTGATACTTCGGTAATAGTCAACCTTTGTCGTTTATGGATTCGGCCCAAATTATTGCATTATCCCTATGATAGTCAACCTTGTCGCTTATGGCCTTTCGATCCAAGATATTGCATTATTACTCCGGCAGTAGGTAGGGATGGCACTCAATGATGTAACCAGAATCGTTTTCACGAAGGAATAAAACTATTTCGTCACTGAAACTCTCCTGATCCATTTCCTTTCGGACCACCCGGTAAAGACTCAATAGTGCAGAAAGCACCTTTTGTTTTAACCGCTTAAACCAGCCTCAGTAGAACAGTAAACTCGTCCAGACGGAAAGGGGGGAATTTCCCAACTCGCTGAACTCTTTGTGAGGCGCATTTCCATTACCCCGTGACTTTTTTGCCCTATCAATTTTTATCTTTCGCTTTGTGCATATTGCCAGCCGCCGAACTGATGCCATTCAGGCCATTCCTCTGGAGCGCAAACAACATTAAAACGCTTCGAACGGCCATTTTCGGGGCAATTATGGTTCGGAGTGTGTTCCGAATCGCGAATACGAGCCACTCCGTATAGCACAGGTGTATCCGAATGGATGAATCGAAATTGCACATTTGCATTCGCCATATTTCGTTACCGTCGTTCCGTTATGGTTTTGAGTGAGTGCCGCGCATCCGTCACCGTCGCCGATCACCCAGCCTACTTACATTGGAAGTTACATCGACGTCCGCCGTTTACGATCACCTTTGTGGAAGCAAAGAATTGAAGGGTTTACTTTTTAACGATAAGTATTTCGAAATATAATATCATAAGCAGCCATGTTTATAATGGCTTTAAGGTTAATTCAGTTAGGCAATTCATCATGGCAAAAATTGTAGGAAAGTAATCGTTATTCTTCACACTCAATGTGATCGTCATCAAGTTGAGAGACTTATAATTGTCTTTCTATACTTGCTGTTAAATGAATTGTTGCTCCAGTTAAAATAGACAAAAAGTTAAATAAACCATTACAAATAAGATGTCGAAAATTCTTTCGATCCTTCTGCAAAAAATGTATCCAATTTCATAGGTGAAAAATGCAGGCTCTTTCCATTTTTCTCTGAAACGGTGAGCAAAATCCTGCACTTACTGACATTAAGAGGAAGCAATCATTCTTTGGACCATTGAACTATGTTGTCAAAATCCTTCTAGAGGGTCTGAGATACGGGATAATTATAAATTTTGGTGTGATCTGCATAAAATGAGCATGGAGAAACAGTATAGTATAAAAACTCACAAGTATCGAAAATAAGCAGAAGCGGCTCCAAAATCGCACCCTGGGTCACACCACTAGGCGCACCGAGAACTGATCTAACCGTAACCTGAAACGTTCTTCCAGTCGAAAATGCCTCAATCCATCCCTGCAATGTACCGCGTATCCCGATGTGTTCAATTTTTTTACAAAAGATCATTTTTGGTGGAATAGTTTATTTTGAAGTGTTAAAACGCACTCAGCTTTCAAAACATCCTGTAGTTCGCCGGTTCAGTCTGCTAAATCATCGAGGTACAATTAAAACGATTCTAATCAGCCCGATCGCCAAATGAAGCCCATTCAATCAAAATGTCATTACACGGTTCACGTCCGCGAACGGACCTCGTAAACCGAGTACCCGTGTCGTTTGTCCATCCAGAGATCCCGTTCGCCCTCCCGATACGGGATGCATCCTAGGGACGTCGGCATTCGCTGGAGCTGTATTTCACAATTATTATAAGTGGACTAAAACGGTCCAACTACCGTGAAATACAACCCTTGCGAGTCAATTTGCGAAAAACACGAGGGACCATTAAAACGATACAAATTTCGCTTCAGAGCCGGGGCTTATTACCGGACGATTGTCAGGCGTTATGCTGGTTAATTTTTATTGTATTACATTCATAAATTCATTTGGCCGTTGCTCGCTGTCTGATGCTCGAAACGGCCCAGTTGAGTGCTGTTAAATACGGTAAATGCAACGGAAACACCGCTTTTTTCGAACACTCTCAAGTAAATACGAAAAACACTACAAACATCACACAAAGGTTCATCGCTTCACCTTCAGTCGAAATTATTTTCGTCACTGAGACACCCTCAACAGGGTATTTTTAAAGTTGAAACCTTTTCTTAACAGGATAAAGAACTCATCGAAGTGAACCATTTCACCAAAAATTGCTTAAACAAGATATTCAAGAGGACAATTCTATCAGATCGTTCTTTACGAGTTAAGATCAATAAATATTTTTGTTCGATGGATAATTCAGTCGTCCGGCGTACTGCAGGGGTCTATTCTCGGCCCAATCCTCTTTCTACTAAGGTTTATTGGTTCATCTTCATCTATGCACAGTCTAGAAAATACCACTAATTGATCATTCAATGAGCTCGATGTGCCGCAATTATTTTCGTCACTGGGACACCATCTACAGTGTATTTTTAAAGTTGAAACTTTTTCTTAACGGAAGATGGAAATCATCGAAATGAACCATTTCACCAAAAATTGCTTAAACATGATATTCAAGGGGACAATTCTATCAGATCATTCTTTCCGCGTTAGGATATAAATATTTTTGTTCAATGGATAAACCAGCCACGTCGGGTGTGCTGCAGGGGTCTGTTCTCGGCCCAATAATCTTTCTTTGGCACTCGACTCGTTAGAAATAAATTTTATATATATCGTCAGAATGAGAGATATTATTTGAGGCTAGATAATTTGAAATTTAACTGTATAAAATTTTCACTGTCAAAAAATTTGAAGGTTTGAAGTAATGAATATTAACTATTCGACTAGAATTTTTCCGAAATAATAGCAAAAATTTTAAATTTTTCTGAGAAAAAACATGAAATTAGGCAGGTCATATTTAATTCAATATTATTCGATATTCAACTGAGCAACAGATTGATAAAAGAGAAAGATTCGAAAATGAATAATGTATACTGAAAAAAGAAATATGTGTTGAAAATAGGATAAAATAAGACATTCCTTCATTTTATTATTCTATTTCTAAAATAAACTAAGAGGAAGACCGTTTAGCGTTTGCATTTGGACTGGTCTAATTTCAGAAGCATTGCAAGGGATGACACAAGATCGAGAACGATTTTCTGAAATTGTAGCCAACCTTCTATAAGAAGATAGCACTTTAAGAAGAAAAAGAAGGTTATTTAACTGTAGAAAATTTTCACTGTCAAGAAATTTGAAGATATAAGTAATGAACATTAACTATTCGACTAGAATTTTTCCGAAATAATAGCAAAAATTTTAAATTCTCCAGAGAAAAAACATGAAATTAAGCAGGTCATATTTAATTCAATATTATTCGATATTCAACTGAGCAACAGATTGATAAAAGAGAAAGATTCGAAAATGAATAATGTATACTGAAAAAAGAAATATGTGTCGAAAATAGGATCAAATAAGACATGAAACGTTCAGCGTTTGCATTTGGACTGGTCTAAGTTCAGAAGCATTGCAAAGGGTGACACAAGATCGAGAACGATTTGCCGAAATTGTAGCCAACCTTCTATGAGAAGATAGCACTTTAAGAAGAAAAAGAAGGTTATTCTGAGTCTTGCAACACTTCATTCGTTTTTTGACAGAAAGTTAGTTTTATATTTGACACTAACGGAATGGGTCGAATTATGCTTGAATAAAACCGAGAACTATTAAAAACTTATTTCCAAAGTGGTGAATCTTCTATCCAAACTGTTGGAAATTTACGTGGAAACCTCAATAGAAATTAAATGACTCAGCGATTCGTCGATCTCGTTGTTCGTGAAAACTCGATCGTTACCTGATAAAACAACCCGTTTAGTTTCAAGTCAATTATGAACCAAGCCCCGGCCAAATCCCTCCAATTTTAAAAAACTCTTCGATTGGTAAATTAGGGAAGAGATGGATGGGTAGAAAATAGGAATAATCGTCTTAAAATTGCTTGTTCAAGCATCCCATCCTGTCGCTTGTGAAACCACTTACCACCTGATTAGGCGCCTAATTTCGCCCAAAAGTGCGGACATGAAAATCAGGTGGCTGACGACATTGTAATTCGCTTAATCGGATTTCTGAGCACATTTGTCTTATTCAATAGAGGAGCGAGTAAATGTCAGACGTGACAATGCCGCTCGGAGTATTATAATCAATCATAAGGACATCCTCCTGCCACTGTAACAGGACCGTCTCAGACCACCCTTGTTTCAACAATACAGTACAAACGCTTTTATCCTTCTTTCCGTGGCTATAATGTTCGAGCTTGAAGAAAAAATGACCATAATGAATCTCTAGGTGTTCTTATCACTGTTGCACTGTTTTTTAATACTCTTAATAAGAAGCGCTAGTTGCTTTGTATTCCAAACGCCCAACTCGTGATAAGAGATTCCTCTTCGATGCAGGGTCGCATCTTAACGTGCATATAAATTTTCGCTCTAGGATGGACAGCCGCCATTTCACTGCTGAGTCGAAAATTAACAAGCCTGTGCCTTAGATTGGGTAAGGACACAGTAACAAAACCCAACCAGAACACTACTGACCTCCTAACTCGCACAAGGTGCACTTCATGGAAGATCTGGGAATATCAGAATAATAATAATGGGTGGAACTCTGATCATAATAAACCACGAACCAGATAATAAATTTGCGCCCAACGTGGGGCCCAAACCCACAACTCTAAGATTATGACACATGTACGATATCAAATTATTCGCAAAACGTGAAGATGAAAACAGGATTAATAAACTCGGTAGCCAAATTCAGTGGCAATATATAAAGAAAAGAAATGTGGTAGACACCAGACCAACGAAATCTCCGTTGACACCCTAAACGCAAAAAACTGTAAGAGTATCTTGAAATGAAGCAGTACTTCAACATAAATCACAAAAATATCTAAAAGGAATTGAGCGGCAAATACAAAACAAGACGGAAAAAAGTGGACTGAATAGCAAGAAACAGATATTAGAGCATCAGATGGAACAAAAAAACAAAAATGACTCGGTAGGGAATTCACCACAAAAACTCACGGACAGAGAGATTTCCCAAGGAAAAACGGGGGACAAGGATTGGTAAACATTGAAGGGCTGTGGAGGAACAAGACAGACAACGAGACTCTGTCAAGAAGAACATCATAGCGGCTGACAAATCCTTATTCTCTCAGAACAACAAAACGGACTCAAACGGAGACCTTCCATCAAGTCTAGAAAACACATGGAAAGCAAAAGATCTGCAGGGAAGATACCCAGTTGTGTTGGAAAAAAACAAATAAAACAAAGATCAATAAATGGCAACCCTGAGATTGAATCCCTATAATCACAAACGCAAGATGAATCATATTAAAGGCTCAACAAAGCACAGTCATTCAAACATACTCCATTGTTCGGAAAAAGCTGAATATCCAATAGAAAAACTATATTTGAAATTTAAAATTTTTCTATTTCGCAACTTCAAATAATTAAACAAACAATAATTAAATAATTAAAACAAATTGTAGAAATTACTATGTTTTACCACCAATAAAAATATATTTTACACATTTTCTTGTGACTCGACTTTCGGGAAATGAACTATCCCATCATCAGACAACTGAAGACCTAACAGTGGTACAGAGATATTTTAATACCTCTGTACCACTGTTAGGTCTTCAGTTGTTTGATGATGGGATAGTTCATTTCCCGAAACTCGAGTCACAAGAAAATGTGTAAAATATATTTTTATTGGTAGTAAAACATAGTAATTTCTATAATTTGTTTTAATTATGATCAACTACCAAATAGTAACGGCTGAAACAATTCAGTATCTGAATAATTAAATAATTCATTGTGCATAAATCTTAATCAACAATATGCTGGCTAATGCCCAAGGTCAAGACCAAACCTTCAATATGTAATCGCGTTGATGACTACTCTATAATGACGTCACTAGTATGAACTTGTTGAAACCTGTTAATTCAATTTAATTTTGCGATTTATCGGGAATTTATACGTGTGATGCGCGAGCATTAGTTCTGCTCAGATTTTATTGCGAAAGTGATTATAGATTAAAAGATTTCGAAATAGTAAAAATGAGTATGAAATCAAAATGTTTATTAATTCTTGAGAAAGCTGAAGTTCTAGAAGACGTCATAAAAGGCCTAAGTCTTACCTCACTGGCAAAGAAAATGAAATTTCTGAATCAACGATTTGTGCTATATAAAACAAAAGCGCAATCCTTGAAAGATTAGGCAATACATTCAGATAGGCCAAAAATTGCACTTTAAAGAAGGCTTAAATGTCAGAATGTCATAGTTGGTTCTTTGCCCAACGCTGAAGAAATATGTTGGTTTCTGGAGACCTGATCAATCAGAAAGCCTGGAATTAATGTGCAAATTTGAACATCTCAAAATTCAAAGCAAGTAACGAATGCCTCCAGTGGTTCAAGGAACATAATTGTGTAATATTCTCAAAAATAACAAAACAAAAACTTTATATTCGGCTAGAACTCATTGCCGCATTCAAAGAAAGATGGAACAAAATCCTTCTTGAATTCAAAAAACATCAGCTTTAAAACGTTATATTGCTACCAAATAAAACTTATGTGTTCTTAGCCGAGAAAACTGCATCTGAAGGTATAAAGATTTCCATACAACGAATTAGGTTGTGCAGAAGCTTCAGGCTCACACAAAATTAACATTTTGGTCATAAGTAAAGCACAGAATCCAAAAGGAATATTCACAACCTTCTTGTATACCAAAACAGTAGGAACGCATGGATGACGCAGTTCAAAATAACATCATTTTTCTCCACAAAAGATTAGTGATTGTAATTAACTCTCAATCAGTTTCAAAGATATTAAGACTTCTCATTATTATAAATTTTTTTATCACTTTTATCGATATTCATGTACTAGAGGAATAAAACTTAAGAAAACATGTGAATAATTCATATTTCTTGATCTTTATAAATATGAACAGCTGTCAAGATAGAATTTTTTGTGTTCATATTAATGAGCTTACAATGTACTCCAAAGATAAATCCGCAATCTCTCTCATTTTAAAAAAAAATTGAGGATTGTTGCCACCCTCAGTTGGTTTTTTTGGAACAATGACGTCATAGGAATTCTTTCTCGCTAATACAGAACTCGAAAATTATTTTTGGATTCTTCAAAACTCTTAGGTTCTTGAGTTTGGGCTGTCCGTTCAACATCACCTTTTGACGGTTAGTTCAATCGTACATTATTTCGTGAATAGTGAACCAATTATTAAAATTTCAACTGGGTTGTGCACAGAACATAAATAACTTCCGAACTAACCAACACTCGCCATCTCTTTCCTACTCAAGAAAATGTTGGGACTTTTCGGAACAAACTCGTGATGGAAATTCGTCTCCCTCGAAACAGAAGTTGACCTCTTTTTTTTTAATCTTCGTTTCTGAGTTCTGGAGGAGGGGGTAAAATTTTCGTCGGGACACCCTGTATTCAAATTAAACGTCTCTTTTACTCAGAAAAAGCAAACCGTTAACTTATCACTTAGGAACTCCTCGAAACCAGATATGGAAGGAGATGGAATTGAATTATTTCAAGAACTTTAGTCCGAGCGCACTCCAACTCTCCCAGACTTCACCTCCTCCAGAAGACCGTCCTGTCCTCTGGGAAACCGCCTGGGATCCCCTTCCGTTCCTGCAGCTCATCGCGTATCCCACAGATGTGCAGATATGGCCGAGGCCCGAGATAACTTATATTGAGTTCGGGAAACTAGTTTTGCCGCGTGATTTGCATTTGAGCCTGGATATTCGGCTTGTAATCGGCCAAGTGGGAAGACAATTATTATTCTTGGAGTCGTCTTCTGCAAGTTGGCTGTTTGCTTTGTTCGTCAGAACGTTGCAGCGACGGGAGTAGCGAAAAATGTTGAGGTGCAAATTTGTTCTCACTAATATCGGGTGTATTTTTAGAGTGATAGAACTTTCGATAGGGATAACTGTGATTTTACAGAAGGTAGAAGCCATGTCGTTTTAGCATTTTTGTTCAGTAAGCATGGAAAGACTCACGCCGCAACAACGTTTACAAATTGTTGAAATTTATTTTCAAAATCAGTGTTCTCTTCGCCAAAATTAAAGAGCACTTTGTGAAATTTATGGTTTACATAATCGTCCCTCAGAGCAACTTATTCGTCGAACTATCGATAGATTTCGGACAACATTTTCTCTACTCGATGCAATAGCAACAAGACAAGGAACTGTACGTACGGAAGAAAATATCGCTGCTGTAAGTCATGGTGTTAATGATGATCCAGATTTGTCTATTCGTCGACGTTCACAACAAGTTGGACTCTTTGCATGGAAAATTTTGCGTAAAGATTATGGTCTACACCCATACAAGATCCAACTGGTTCAAGAACTAAAGCCACTTGACCATAATAAACGTCGTTTGTTTGCTGATTGGGCCCAAGAATAGCTTGAAGTTGATCCACTTTTTTATCGTGAAATTGTGTTTAGTGATGAAGCTCATTTCTGGTAAACAAGCAGAATTGGGGTATATGGAGTGAAAACAATCCTCAAGAAAATCTGCAGATTCTATTGCATCCTGAAAAATGCACTGTATGGTGTGCTTTACACGCCGAAGGCATCATCGGTCCATATTTCTTTAATAAATAATTGTTTAAAAAAACCAAAAAAACTGGTTTTTATAGAGATCCAACTAAAAAGTAGTATATAACTTTAAATAAGTTTCAATTAAGAATATTGTAAATAAGAAATAGTTGTATATTATTATAAAAAAGCGTGAGGTGCATAGTGTCAATAGTTATAAATATTTCATTGACAGATATGAGTAGAAGGATTATCATTTTGATAATATCTTAAAATGCACCTCACGCTTTTTTTGCAATAATATACATTTATTTCTTATTTACACTATTCTTAATTATTTGGGGTGAATAAGTTTTGTTATTGTTTTTCTGTGTTCCGAGTACAAATAGTTATAGGTTATACGTAACAATACGTTGATCATTTCTGTTTTATTTTGGATACTTTAAAGCTTACTTCAAGTTTATTCGTTCCATGTTTTATCTTATTTTGGTAAGTTGAATTTTGATCTTGTTATATATTTGAATCTGAATTCAATACATTTCTGATGAGGCCAGCCGAAATAGCTATCAAATGTTCGAGTTCTCGTTCAATTAATTTGAGCTGCAGCAAACAATCGTGAGTCTAAATAAATGACTGCATGATCAACTGTACAACATTGCATATTGGGTCACGGTCGATGTCCAACAGTTCCATAGCTGTACTGCACGCATGCGTAGTTCTCGCACAAGCTCTCTCTTACTCTCATGCAAAGGATCCGGAAGGACATTGATGAATCCTGGCGAATGTAATCAGGATAATCGAATACTTTAATCGAATTATTGCATTGTCATCGGCCTTTGACAGGTGTGCAAATTTTGAATTGAATCTGATCATTCAAAGTAGAGCAAAATCGAGCCCAAAAGAATCGGTTACAAACAAGCAAACATACAAGTGAAGCTAATAAAAGCGTGTTAAAAACGATGCTGGAGCTAATGTTACAGTGAATGGTGCTCGTTACAGATCGATCATCAATGACTATTTGTTTCAAAATTTGAATGGTATCGACCCAGAAGTGTTTTGGTTCCAACAAGATGGTGCTACACCTCATGATGCTACCGTAACAATTGATTTATTTAAAGAAAGATTTGGCGATCACATTATTTCGAGAAATGGTGTAATTAATTTGCCTCCAAGATCATGCGACATAACACAACTGGATTATTTTCTTTGGGGTTTTATCAAGTCATTGGATTATGCCGATAAACCAGAAACAATAGACGCTTGGGAAGCCAACATAACTCGTGTTATTGATAAAGTAAGGCCTGAGTTACTCGGAAAAATGGTCCAAAATAGGTCTGGTCGAATGCGGTTCCTCAGAGCTAATCGTGGCGGACATATTCCGGAATTTATTTTTAAAACATAAATGTCATAAAATTTTCTTTCTAATAAAAAAAATTGGCTTCTATCTTAATTTAAATGTGTTTTATTTCATTTTGAAGTTCTATCACTCTAAAAAAACACCCGATATATATAGTCCGTCTAATAAGTATCCGGAATTTAGTATTTTTCATAATTTTAATATATTTCTTTTTTGTAACATTCTAAGACAAAAGTAATGTATAAAAAAGGGTGTGCGGATAATCGGCTATTGCCGAATTTACACGGCAACACTATTTGTCAAATATTGTTGATTTGTAATATATGCGTTTCTGCCATAACTGAATGAACCCATTTTAACATAAATCTATATGTTTAGCTGTGCAGGGCGAATATAGGTACGTTCCAGATTTGTTAATGTCGACCAAATCGGGCTACTTTTTGTTCGAAATGGTTATATGGATGTATGTTGAACTGTCCCGATATGTGGAAATATGTATTACAATAGCTTATACTCCTAATTAATGATATATGGTACAGATCAGCCGAATAGGTATATTCAAAAATATTTGTTTTGCTCAAAATTTGAATCACGGCGTGACTGTCCGCCTTGTGTACAATTTATGAAATGTCGCAACTAGAAAAAATAAAACAGGTAGAATATTTCTATAGAAAAGGTTTTCGAAACGTTAAAAAAAAGTTGACTGAACTGGAAAAAAGCTGCATATGAGACAATAAAGAGGATATGGTCTACCATCACCGAAAATTATGGAGGTGATCTAGTTTCGGGTGTACCTCGACGTTTAATCAATTGTTTACAATTAAATGGAGGTTGTATAAGTAAATAATATAGATATTTTGTTATAATTTTCTGATTCTCAAGAAATAAAAAGATATACTAAATAATTACAATTGAGCTTTGTTTTTTCCGGACCATATAAGCGATTCTAGGTTAGATAAGAGCACGAGAACCCAATTTGTGCTTTATCAATGATCAACCGAGATTGATCTGTCATAGTTTGACACAGTGACTAAATCTGTGCTCAGCACTTTGCCAACATAGAACCAGATAAATTGTAGGACTCAGTGATCAACAGGCTTGATCCTATTGAGTTAATTTTTGTGAAATCCACTGCTAATGTCCCTTCCGATGAACCTCCTTGAGACCAGATATCAACCGGAAGGGTTGCAAGACCTGCAACCAAGCTGACGAGGAACATTAATTCGAGGAACAAAGACGCATGGTCGGTAATCAATCGTAATAATCCATTGTTCGGCCCCTGCTACATTTACCATTGTACCGGGCCGATTGTATTATCATCTGCATTTAGTCCGTAGCGAACTGGGGGGGGCTCGTCATGGGGGACGTGACCCCCCTTCTCGACCGGCAAGAGCAGATAGCGTCGAGCGAACGATACATCAGTGTCCGCGGTCCATTCAACCGCCCTCTGCCATTTGGACGGATCGCGACGGTGATTAATTAGTCGAGATTCGTAAGGTCAAGAAGATCTAGAGGTGGCTTCGTGCAAAAGTAATAAAAGTAATAAGGTAGACAAATATACTTGGCTTAAGTTGCAGAAAAATTCATTTTATGTTGTTGACATATTTTCAGGACTAAGGAGAATTTACTAAACAACAATTTATAAATATATATATAAGACTGGGCCAAAAAAAACGACTATTTTTTTAATGATACTGTGAAAATATCATTCATGATGATAAAAAAAAATTAACGTGAAAGTGTGAGCCCTTAATATATAGCATTAAGGGGTGTATCGTTACGACTCTTGGTTTTTTAACAGTAATCGTATTTTTTCACTCAAACCTCGTCAATTATTGATTTGAAAAATTTGAGCGATGCGTATTTTCAAAGGAAATTGAATTCCCTACAAAAAATCTCTCTTTGTAAATTAGTGTAAAACAAGCCGTTTGCTTGTTATCGTGCCCTAAACATTGATTAATTTTTTCAATTTTGCGTTTCGATTTTGCATTTTTGTAACTAGCAGAAATATCAATATTTTTATGGTACAAAATACGTATTTTGAAGGAAATTCAATACTCTACAAAAAAAGTTTCCTAACATTTTTCATTAATTTGACTCCTCTCAAAGTTATTCGACTTGAAGTTAAATTCAAAAGTAATTTATCGTTTTTTTCGCCTTACACATGATTTTTTCCACTTGATTGAAAAATTTATCACTTAAATATTGAGAATAACTTGATTTTGTAGGACTACTAAACTTTTTTTATAAAATCATAATTTATCAATGTATTATCTTGCTTTTTAACGTAGATAACTACAATGTAGATAACCACAATGTAGATAACTAATCGTTAAAAAGCAAAATTATACATTGATAAATTATGATTTTATAAAAAGAAGTTTAGTAGTCCAACAAAATGAAGTTATTCTCAATATTTAAGTGATAAATTTTTAGATCAAGTGGAAAAAATCATATGTAACGCGAAAAAAACGATAAATTACTTTTGAATTTACCTTCAACATCGAATAACTTTGGAAGGAGTGAACTTAATTAAAAAAATAATAATTAAAACTTTTTTGTAGGGTAAAAAAAAAATAAATAAGTATTTTGAACCATAAAAATATTGATATTTCTGGTCGTTACAAAATTGCAAAATCCAAAAGCAATATTGAAAAAATAAATCCATCTATGATTTTTTCGGCCTTTACTTGACGGAAATTCATCTTGAAAATATGAATAAAAACAATATTCTAATTTCCGCTAATATTTTATTACACTACCCATCTTGTAATACTCACCTCAAGAAGTCATGGTATGACGTAACGATCGTAGTGTAATAAAATATTAGCGGATATTAGAATATTGTTTTTATTCATATTTTCAAATAAATCCATGTTTAAGGCACAATTACAAGCAAACGGCTAGTTTTACATAAATTCACAAACATAGCTTTTTTCTAGGGAATTCAATTTCCCTTAAGAATACGCATCGCCCGAATTTTTCAGATCAATAATTGACGAGTTTTGAGTAAAAAAATGCGATAACTGTTAAAACCAATAATCGTAACGATACACCCCTTGATCCTATTATTAAGAACTCAAACTTTCACGATAATTTTTTTTTATCATGAATGATATTTTCACAGTATCGTTAAAAAAAATTGACGTTTTTTTTGGCCCGGTCTAATGTAGTTATCTCGATAATGAACTAGCCCTGATTATCTAATAAGATAAGCCAACGAAAATGATAAGGAATTAAAGTAAACACTATAATAACAACGAACTATAATTCTTAGTTTACTGTATATAAACCAAGTCAAAAAGTATGATTATTACACTAAAAACAAATGTAATGAATTTGCTAATACTATGGCAATCGACTGGATTACTATATTAACAATAATAACCGCGATAGTTTGGACCGAAATACCACAAGCAACGGGTTTGACTATCCGGAGACAGTAATATAGCAAAGGCTACATGCAACAAGTTTGTCTACCCAAATGTAGCAAAAGCTACATACGACAAGTTTGACTATTATCAGAATAATGATTCTTGTTCAAAGACTGAATGTGCTCGATACATCCCTTCTAACAAATTGATTGGTTATATGAAAATAATGAAATCAATGCTAATAGAGTAAGGATAGAATCAGTTTAAAATTCTAAATGCTGGGAAGTCTAAATTAACAGGCATAAATACAAACATCGTCAAAAGTCTTCGCCCACCCATATCAACTTTGTTGAATGTAATATTACAACGTTTGAATATTCCACGGACTTCAGTAAGGCGCATAGTGGTCCTTCTCCTGGAAACCGGCAGCGTTACCCGGAGACCGGTGCCTGGTCGACCCAGAACACCACCAAAACTGGCTTTTACAACAATGGCGCAACGTACTTTTTTCGGACGAGTCGCGATTCGGTTTACAAAATGATAGTCGACGAGAAAGGGTTTGGAGAGATCCAGGCAGACTAAAGCGACTCAATTTCGCCCGGGAAGTTTTGCCCTTTCAAGACGAATCAATAATGTGCTTGGGGGTATAATGTTCGGTTGCCGTACCCCTCTTATTATCGTTGAATGAACAATGACTGGTACCATCTACGTAGAAAACATCATTGAACCAATCATTGTTCCTCTGCGCAACGAATTTGGGGATAATTTCATTTATCAGGATGATAACCCCCCACCACATCGCACACGAAGGGTTCAAAACATTGTTCAAGAGAACAATATCCAGAGAATGAAGTGGCCAGCAAACTCACCAGACATGAATCCAATTGAGCACGTATGGGATTACTTAAGGAGAGCAATATCCAATCGCCGAAACCCACCTTCAACTTTTCAGGAATTGAGTTTAGCTCTTCAGGAAGAATGGAACTTTATATAACACTTCAGTTCGTATGGCGCAGCTGAAAAACTGCTGGATCGAAATATTAACATGAAAGACCTAAGTATCGATAAGGAAAAATCAAATATATTGAACGTAGGTAGGGCCGTCTCTAATGAGACTGAACAAAAAGAATTAATTATATCGAACGTAGACCGAGCCATCTCTAATGAGACGGAAAACAAAGATTGTCTGAAAATAGGAGAAAAAAGCGACATATATCAATTGCATTGTAGTGAGTGCCCTGCCTTTTACTTAGGTCAAACTGGTCGTTCAATAAACATTAGAGTAGTCGAACATAAAAAGTCTATATTCCAAAATGAAACATCTACTGATTTTTCTGCCCATTGCATAAATCAAAACCGCTTCATAGACTTCGGTAAAACTGAAATTCTACATTCAGTTAACAAAATTAAAAAAGTTGAACCTACTCAAATATTTGGAGATTTCTTCAGCTCAGGTATAACTTACTGTTAACAACCTCAAATAAAAAACCCCGTCATTTACATCGGTTGTCCGAAATATATATACTACTCTGTCAAGAAAGTACCGGGAATTTTCAATTTAAACAACATTTTTACATTTAATCGTTAAAATTTATTGGGTCGCCTTCAAAATAGGCTCCATTTGCTCCAATAAATCTATGCCAACGGCACTTCCAATTATCGAAACATTTTTTATAGGCGCTTTCCAGGATGGACTTTAGCTCTCGCGCCGAATTTTGTTTTATGGCTTCAATCGACTCAAAACGGGTGCCACGAAGGGACAATTTTAGTTTTGGGAAGAGCAAAAAGTCGCAGGGAGCCAAATCAGGCGAATACGGTGGTTGCTGAAGCACGTTTGTTGAGTTTTTGGCGAGAAAGTCAGTCACAATCGTAGCTCGGTGAGAAGGCGCGTTATCGTCATGCAAAATCCATGAGTTGTTCGCCCACAAATTTGGCCGCTTCTTACGGATACGCTCACGCAAACGTTTCATAACGCCTAGGTAATACTCCTTGTTTACCGTCTGACCCTCTGGAACGAATTCGTAGTGCACCACGCCACGGATATCGAAGAAAACAATGAGCATCACCTTCATTTTCGAGCGGCTTTGGCGTGGTTTTTTCGGTTTCGGCTCATTTTTTGCCACCCATTCCGATGATTGCTGGCTTGTTTGCATATCGTACTCGTAAACCCAGGTCTCATCACCAGTTATATTGCGTTCCATGAATGTAGAATCGGAATTACAGCGATCCAGCATGTCTGAAGCAACCTGTTCGCGATGACGTTTTTGAAGAAAATTCAGGTCTTTCGGTACGAGTCGTGCGGCCACCTTTCTCATGCCCAAAATATCAATCAAAATCGTACGTGTGGACTCGTGGGATATCTTAAGATCATGTGCTATCTCTCTCAAGCTGGTACGACGGTTTTCCAGCATCCTTTCCTTAATTTTATCGACGTTATCTTCGATCGAAGCCGTCGATGGGCGTCCACTTCACGACCGTCCTTGAAGGCTCTGTACCACTGATATGCACGAGTTTTCGATAGAGCATTATCACCAAAGGCCTTTTGCAACATTTTCAATGCATCGGCACACGAAAATTCATTTGCAACGCAAAACTTTAAACAAATTCTTTGCTCAACGTAATCACCCATCGTAAAAATCGGCACGCACTCTGACATCGACTGACTTAATCAGCTGTTGCAAACACACTAGTTGACAGATCCCGCTCAAGCTTGGCATAGTAATTAAGGACAGTGGTACCAACCTAGGAAAAAAAATTTTTACCTGCCTCATTGCCTCGCCAGATTTAAATCGATAATTCCCGGTATTTTCTTGACAGAATGTAAATTGTAATATTAAGTAAATTCTTCTTAGCTTTAAAAATGGGTTGAAACCGAAAACATTTGCCAATATAAATTTAATTTTTGTGAAACTTCAGCCAAGTGTATTTGTCTACCTTATTAATATCAAATGATTTGTGAGAAATCAACGTTTTTTGTATTTATTTAAATTACTCCTTCACGGCAAAAAGCCTCAAAACTTTTTATAATTTTCAGTATAGGTTTGTGTAGGAGATATTGATTCACTTCATGTTAAATTTCCATGCAAAATTAAAATCAAAATCAAGAGCAAATTCTAACATAATTAAGAAAATCACAACACTACCGGGTTAGGGATAAATCCCTAGAATCCACCTTCATAAAAGTTATTAACTTGACTTCTTAGGTATACAACGTAATTCAACCGTCGCGTCTACTAAAATTGACAAAGTACATTTTCATCAAAACTCCATCATTCTTTTCAGATTAATCAAGAAGATACCTTCGAAGAGAAATTAAACAGAATCCCGTTTTCCGCAGATTACTTCGAGACTCTGCCCGAATTATTAATAAACAAACTCAGACAATTCCGGAAAAGCCTTGGGAAATAATTTCCGTCCTCAATATCAAAGAGCTAATTTCGTTTCAGGGAAATATGACAAGTATTAGGAATTAATTATATTGTCTAGGAACTTCGGGCGAACTTTAATCGAGTTCCCATGTTTCCCAACGGAAAACGTGAAAAAGCCAGATATTACTCGGAAAACTTGGGATTGTTGAAAATATGAACAACTCGTTACCAAGATCATACAAAGTTACTCGTTCTTTCTTTTTTCGAAAGGAGAGGATAATCCTTCGGACGAATGCAGTTTGAGGCGAAAACTCCGTTTCGTCCCTAGGATGATTTATTTGAAAGCCGCCTAAGGTTTAACGTAATTACCTCCTTCAAAATATTATTTTTCTTAAAGAAAATAATAAAGATTATTTCCACAATTTATTATCAACGACAATTATTATCAAAGCCAACTGTGGCTTTGCTAAGTTTACATCTTGAACTAACTCATCACTTCTTATACAGGGTGTTTCAAAAAAAGAAGACACTGTCTCTAGGATAGGTTGAAAACTGAAAAATAATTGGGGTTTCCTTGGTAAAAAATTTTCGTAACGTCATCCGAATTCAAAATAAAGGGCGTTGAAGAAAAAAATATATACACATTTTTTACGATTTTGCCGAAACTACTGGCAACATTGTAATGAAATTTTATACGAATATGTTTTGGAAGCTGATGCATCCCATGAATTTGTTTTTATATCTGACTCTCATAGAGGGTGCTGGTTACACGGTTCGTACCAAGTAGTATTGAACATAACTTTTTTAGGGTTAAATTTATTATTCAAAACTTCAATTTTAAAAAGGTACTCTTGGTAAAAATCGATACTGTGTACCGTTTTCGGAATATTTTGATTTGAAAATTATGAAGTAAAAACTGATTCTGGTATAAAGTAATGATAAAATTATTAATTAGTATTATTACATGTTAAAAAATTGGGATTAAGGGCTTTCCTTTCTTGTAACGTGTGACAAAAATTCATTCTAGTCAAATCAAAATGTACTCAAATGTTGAATACACCGACATGTTTTTAACCTTGTTCAGGAAACAATTACGCGTTATGCGGAAAAGTTTCCTCGAAGAAACTTACCAAGTAAAATACCTTTAGAGCCGTTGGACGACGTTGTCGAGAAACTGGGGATGTGAGACCAAAGAAAAATAAATTCTGGTAGGCCACGAACAACAAGAACCATTAATAAAGATAACATTATTTTAAATTTAGTTGATCAAGATCCAACAGTTAGTACAAGGAATATGGCAAGACAAACAAATACGCCTTCTTCAAGTACTTGGAGGATACTTAAAGAGCAGCAGCTACATCCTTATGATTACAGACAAGTCCAAGAGCTCTTGCCAGACAGCTCTCAATCCAAATTTTTGTAAGAATGATGTATTTTGATGAAAGAATAACAAGGCTTCTTTGAAATTCCACCTTTCTCCCAGGATTATGAATCCTTCATTCATCCTTACTGGACACATGCACGTGGAATTAAACGAAAAAAGAAGACCTAATCCCTATTGTATCGGCACGGATCGCCTCTATAGGCCGCTGCAACGTGTCTATGAGCACCTCCGGTGATTGCTATCTAAATAATGGATGAGCATCAATGAAAATGCGAAGCGGCATGTTTCATCGCCGACTATCGCACGAAACATATCACGTGTCAAAATATGTGGCGTGTCGACATGACTAAAATTTGATTGAATTAATTATGGCGGTTTGTCCGGCTTCGCGTAACACGTTAGCATGACGAATAACCGCTGCACCACTGAGATAAATCGATACGGCTGCAGATTTAAAGCCGAACAAATGGTCTACATTGTCAGAAGTTTACCGACCTCAAATTCAACTTCTAACGCCCGTGTTCAACGTTTGGTTAAGTTCGCTTAAAACTCGAACAGAGTTTAAACATTTGCGTTACATAAGTAGAATCGTAGGTAAGTGCGTTATTATCTCTATCGGCGGTACCAATTCCGAATCAGTTCGGAACGATTCGCCTGCTCAGTCAGAAAAATAGGTTTCTGGGACCCAATGACTCAATTAAAAATATACACCGAACCTTTGATAGTCAGAAGATCTGCAAGAACTACTGATCATTTAATATTGTAAAAGAATGAATATTTCCAAAGCGAATTCGCCTTTGAATCAATTTTGTGTCGGGAACACTGAATATCGGAACAAGTGAATATCGAGATTATTGGTACTACCATTATCAATGCATTTGTTCTTTTCGAATTTGTTAGGGAAACTGTGCATCTCTAGCTTCCATGGTAAACACGCCACTATTCATCAGATTTATGCATACTTTTTTTATCTGAATCTAAAATATAATTACAATCAGATTCATTTATATCCATATGTCCCACTATCATAGCTTACTGTAAGCTTGGAAATTTTCTAGGTTCTTTTTCATGAATTCCAACAACACTGTTTTTGTCTCATCGAAAGTACTGCATCTTCCGTTCTTCACTTCCATTTCTTTAACCTTATAATTAAATCAATTCAAGGTAATATGAAATACATTCTGTCAAGAAAGTACCGTGAATTATCGATTTAAATCTGGCGGGACAATGAGGCAGGTAAAATTTTTTTTTCCTAGGTTGGTACCACTGTCCTTAATTACTATGCCAAGCTTGAGCGGGATCTGTCAACTAGTGTGTTTGCAACGGTGATTAAGTCAGTCGATGTCAGAGTGCGTGCCGATTTTTACTATGGGTGATTATGTTGAGCAAAGAATTTGTTTAAAGTTTTGTGTTGCAAATGAATTTTCGTGTGCCGATGCATTGAAAATGTTGCAAAAGGCCTTTGGTGATAATGCTCTATCGAAAACTCGTGTATATCCGTGGTACAGAGCCTTCAAGGACGGTCGTGAAGTGGTCGCCCATCGACGGCTTCGATCGAAGATAACGTCGATAAAATTAAGGAAAGGGTGCTGGAAAACCGTCGTACCAGCTTGAGAGAGATAGCACATGATCTTAAAATATCCCACGAGTCCGCACGTACGATTTTGATTGATATTTTGGGCATGAGAAAGGTGGCCGCACGACTCGTACCGAAAGACCTGAATGTTCTTCAAAAACGTCATCGCGAACAGGTTGCTTCAGACATGCTGGATCGCTGTAATTCCGATTCTACATTCATGGAACGCAATATAACTGGTGATGAGACCTGGGCTACGAGTACGATATGGAAACAAGCCAGCAATCATCGGAATGGGTGGCAAAAAATGAGCCGAAACCGAAAAAACCACGCCAAAGCCGCTCGAAAATGAAGGTGATGCTCATTGTTTTCTTCGATATCCGTGGCGTGGTGCACTACGAATTCGTTCCAGAGGGTCAGACGGTAAACAAGGAGTATTACCTAGGCGTTATGAAACGTTTGCGTGAGCGTATCCGTAAGAAGCGGCCAAATTTGTGGGCGAACAACTCATGGATTTTGCATGACGATAACGCGCCTTCTCACCGAGCTACGATTGTGACTGACTTTCTCGCCAAAAACTCAACAAACGGACAGATGTATTGGAGCAAATGGAGCCTATTTTGAAGGCAACCCAATAAATTTTGACGATTAAATGTAAAAATGTTGTTTTAATTGAAAATTCCCGGTACTTTCTTGACAGAGTAGTATGATCTAAAGAAGCACAGCCTGAACTTCGCAATTCACCGATGGTTTTTTAATTTTTCCCGCTTTTACCTAAAATGTCACATTAAATCTACAGTTCTTTCATGATATACACTGTTGTCATACATATTAGAAGAAACAAACGCTAAGGTTCGCTTGCTTTTACGAAGGGTTTTTGTAACGTATACGCAAATAGACCATGCGCAGAGTTGCCAATGATGTCAAGAATAGAGCCCCAGTATGCTGAAACTAGTAGTGCGGAACTATTTGTCATGCGCAACACTGATTACAATCTTCAATCAAGCAGACAAAAGCTATTCAAGATCAATAGTTAAATTTAATAAGTACGACCTGTTTTGACTGTTAAGTCAAAACAGTAACAGTAACAGTAGTTGTAACAGGTCGTACTAATTAAAAAATAAACTTCAGTGGAAATTAGAGTTTTCTTACCCAGTTAAGTTTAAACTAATTTTTACCCGTCGCACTTACGGTTCATTTAAGACCAAAGATAGATAATATACGTACAGAAGAAAATATCGCTTCTGTAACTCATAGTGTTAATGTTGATCCAGATTTGTCTATTCGTCGACGTTCAGAACAAGTTGGACTCTGTGCATCCATGACATGGAAAATTTTGCGTAAAGATCTTGGTCTACACCCATACAAGATCCAACTGGTTCAAAAACTAAAGCCACTTGACCATAATAAGCGTCGTTTCTTTGCTGATTGGGCCATAGAACAGCTTAAAGTTGATCCAGTTTTTTATCGTAAAATTGTGTTTAGTGATGAAGCTCATTTCTGGTTGAACGGCTATGTAAACAAGCAAATTTGCCGTATATGGAGTGGAAACAATCCTCAAGAAGTTCTGCAGGTTCCATTGCATCCTGAAAAATGCACTGTATGGTGTGCTTTACACGCTGGAGGCATCATCGGTCCATATTTCTTTAAAAACGATGCTGGAGCTAATGTTACAGTGAATAGTGCTCATTACAGATCGATGATCAATGATTATTTGTTTCAAAATTTGAATGGTATTGACCCAGAAGTGTTTTGGTTCCAACAAGATGGTGAATTATTTAAAGAAAGATTTTGATTATTTTCTTTGGGGTTATGTCAAAGTCATTGGTTTATGCTGATAAACCAGAAACACTATACGCTTTGGAAGCCAACATAACTCATGTTATTGATGAAATAAGGGCTGAATTACTCGAAAAAGTGGTCCAAAATTGGTCTGGTCGAATGCGGTTCCTCAGAGCTAGTCGTGGTGGTCGTATGCCGGAAATTATTTTTAAAACATAAATATCATAAAATTATCTTTGAAATAAAAAAAAAATTGGCTTCAATCTTAATTTAAATATGTTTCATTTCAATTTAAAGTTCTATCACTCTAAAAAAAACACCCGACATTATATGAAAATATCACTCGGTCCAGCGAAAGAGAGTTAATAAGTTTCCAGGTCTGGCACACAGATGGCGCCACAAATACGGAATTAATATTTTTGTTAAAAAGTACTAACTAACCCTCAAAATATTGCAGACCTTCAACCTTCATGATATAGCTGACACTCTTAATATCAAAGGAATGTGTAATCTTCATTTTGGATGAACATTTGTCTATGAAAAAGTTGGTTTCTAAGTGGGTATCGCGTTTGTTAACAGTGGACTAAGAATAACGATGAGTTTGATTGCAAATAATGAAACAATAGAATTGGAATGTATACACTGAATATATTTTCCGGAAATCGATTGGAGATGATAAAAGACGAGTAGCAGAACACAAAAAGACGATTTTCTTTTGTGTCTGTCTTTATTTGTTAACGCTAGTTTCTGAAACTTCCGTCAACTGACAAATTTTCATCTGAAGGTTGGAAAGCTTTAGAATCCTTACTGTGCAAGCATATTTAGGTTTCGAATTATTATAGTTCAGATACTGAGTATCAAGCAAATCTACATAAAATTTCATCTTCATACATCAAGAAGCCCACATGAACAAAATCAGTTAGTTTTGCATATAAAATATACACAAAAAAGATTAATAGAAAATCAATTTGATGAAATAGTTTTAGCACTTACCTTTTCTTCAATAACCATAATACTGTTATCATCATGAAGTATTATCTTCTCAGCAGATATATTATAAAATATATTTCTAATTGAATAAAGCCTTGATGACCAGTCTTTTGGTAGAACACTTGGAAGGTTTTTAGACAGCTTCGTAAATTCTCTCTTTTCTATACTGTACTCGATAATCTGAAAATTATACAAATTGAATCAATTAATATACATAAAGATGCATTGGAGATATATAGAGAATTTTGAAATTAAAAAGGGAATAATAAAAAAGGGGTTTAAACTTAATAGGAGGCTTTTACAATATCTTAAATATCACGTAGATTAATTCCACTAACCTCACTACAAATTTCAATTTTACATAAATTTTTTCCCACTTTTTAAAATTGAATTAAATAAATGCCTTAGAAAACACAGTTTCAATTTACTAGACATATAGAATTAACACTCATTAAAATCAAAAGGAATAAAAGAATCCAAAGAAAATATATAACATTAATTAAATTATTTAGTATTTATTTAATAATTTAATAAATATTCTAATTCTAATCAATATTAATTGAATTATTCATTATTTATTTAATAATTTAATTAATACTTTATGGTTTCTTTTATTCCTTTTGGTGCTGTGTAATGAGTTTGATTCTATATGTCCACTAAATTGAAACTGTTTTTTCTAAGACCATTTAATTTTAAAAAGTTTTTCAGAATTTTTTTTATAAAATTCAAATTTGTAGTGAGGTTAGCAGATTTAAACTGTGTGAAATTTAAGATAAACATAAAGAGTTATGAGAAGATGCATGTAACAAGCTGATCTTCCGAGTTTCGATCACTTATTACAAAAGCTGATAAGTTTCTAGGTGGAAACACAGTTGGTCCCACAAATACAAAATATTTTTGTTAGAAAATACTAATCTTAAAAAATTTCTCAACGATCTGATGTTTAGTTTGAAAGTAACAGTTGTTTTAGTGAAACAAGTTTTGTGACTTTCAAAACAATGAAAAGGAAAGAATTTAGTGTGTTGATGAAACATTGCTTTTTGATTGGAAAATCACCATTAAAATAAAAACTGGTCTTCATAAGTTTTATCCGAATTCGGCACCAGGAAAATTGATCATTATTGAGGTGCTGAATTTAAAGGTCTTACAAACACCGATAACAAAAGAGGTACACCAGGAAACATTAAAAATGTCGACAAAATCATTATGGTATGCTACCTGTCTATAAACCTAAAATAAGAACACCGGAAAGAGATTGGGCTCCAATGAAAAGATGATCACTCAAACTAATGCTTTCCTGTGTTTCCTTTCATGTGTTGGACGTTTGCAATTTTTTTTCACTTAATTTAAAGTTAATTCCCAAAGATAACTCACCTTATTGTCAGAATATGATATTAGGATAGTGTGATTCACTGGATGAATATCTACAGTAACAGGGGCACAACGATATTTTGGCAATTTGCAGCAGAATTTCCAAGACCCATCTTGCTCCCTTTTCCATACGACAATATTGCTAGCGGGATCTGCAGCTAGGAAATATTTTCCGTCATCTGATATTTTTAAAATGGTAATTGTGTCCGTCAGTTCTGAAAATCAAACAAAACTCATCAAATATCTACGTAATTATTGTATGAATAGTACAACTGCAATAATATGAACACAGAATTTTTGACATTGACTGATCTGTAATATTAACATAGTGACAAACTCACCGGTATGAATGTTCATTTCGTTTGAAAGAAATAATGGAATTTTACGATTTATTGTGAATTTATGCATTGTGCTAAGATTTTATTAAGAAAGGGACTAAAGATTGAAAGACTTTACAATGGTGAAAGTGAATGGGAAATGGTTTATTTTGTAACAAGAGGGTGCTATGTGCCACACAAGCAACAAAAGAATCGCAATTTGGAAAAAAGTTTCTTGGCTGTGTTATTTCTAGAAGAGGTGATTACAATTGGCCACCGAGATCTTGTGATTTAACACCTTTAGACTTTTTTCCTTGGTGTCACATGAAAGATAAGGTCTACGACACAATCCACAATCGATTCAAGATCTTAAAGATGGAATTCGTGAAGTTAAAATATACTCGTTTTCTTTTAATATCAAAATGAAACCTCTTATTGGAAAATCCTTTAGATGAACATGGCATTTTCACTGAAATCCAATGATCGGCCCAGATATGACATTCCACATTTTCAAGGCGTACAAAAGCTCCAAGCTCATACAACATTGAACCTCCGGTCAATGGTACAACAAATAATCTGAGATGTTTCGAGAACTCTAACAATGCATAATTTTTTTCCACAAAATATTAGTCATTGTAGTTCACTTTTATTGATTTTCAAAGATGTAGAGGCTCTTCTCACTGTAATAATTTTTTTGTACCTTGATTCGCATAATTATTATTGATATTCATGTATTATTGAGATATAAAATCTACAAAAACATGTGAAAAATCTATGGTTCTCGAGCTTCACAATTATGAATAGTTTCTGTTACATGAACAAGCCAGATTTATTGTGATCATATTAATAAGTTTTCAGTGTATTTAGATGAAAGAATACAACAAAAAGATTAGATATCCATTTGCTTCATAATCTACAAATGATAGTGATATCTGTGAATACATACCTTTGCTTTCCAATCGCTGCGAAACAGATACAGAATCGTTGGAAATATGATATATAACTATATTTTCACCTGGACAAACAGTAATCAGCTGTGTGTTATCTGGGGTAAATACACCATTAAGGTGAATTCTCTTTGTACCGTCAATATTTTCTACTCGTAGCAGCTTAGTTTCATCTTCTTCCTAAAATAGAATAATAAACTAATGAAATCTAGAACATGCCACATTCTGCAAGGGGAAATAAAGATCAATATAAGAATAACCAGTAATCATTGGAATATTTCAATAATTTTCAAACCCTCACATTTCTCATATGTTCAGATAAATAAACGATCACTTTTTGTACTATCAATTCTTTGATTTTCAAGGTCATTCAAATGTCTAATTTTCGCGTTTTAAGCAGAAAATAATTCAAACGATCAGAAGACGCAGTTCAACATAACAAATAACAAATATGAAGTGAACGAAGTATTGTTTGTAGATACATTCTGTCAAGAAAGTACCGGGAATTATCGATTTAAATCTGGCGGGGCAATGAGGCAGGTAAAAATTTTTTTTCCTAGGTTGGTACCACTGTCCTTAATTACTATGCCAAGCTTGAGCGGGATCTGTCAACTAGTGTGTGCCGATTTTTACTATGGGTGATTACGTTGAGCAAAGAATTTGTTTAAAGTTTTGTGTTGCAAATGAATTTTCGTGTGCCGATGCATTGAAAATGTTGCAAAAGGCCTTTGGTGATAATGCTCTATCGAAAACTCGTGCATATCAGTGGTACAGAGCCTTCAAGGACGGTCGTGAAGTGGTCGCCCATCGACGGCTTCGATCGAAGATAACGTCGATAAAATTAAGGAAAGGGTGCTGGAAAACCGTCGTACCAGCTTGAGAGAGATAGCACATGATCTTAAGATATCCCACGAGTCCGCACGTACGATTTTGATTGATATTTTGGGCATGAGAAAGGTGGCCGCACGACTCGTACCGAAAGACCTGAATTTTCTTCAAAAACGTCATCGCGAACAGGTTGCTTCAGACATGCTGGATCGCTGTAATTCCGATTCTACATTCATGGAACGCATTATAACTGGTGATGAGACCTGGCTCTACGAGTACGATATGCAAACAAGCCAGCAATCATCGGAATGGGTGGCAAAAAATGAGCCGAAACCGAAAAAACCACGCCAAAGCCGCTCGAAAATGGAGGTGATGCTCATTGTTTTCTTCGATATCCGTGGCGTGGTGCACTACGAATTCGTTCCAGAGGGTCAGACGGTAAACAAGGAGTATTACCTAGGCGTTATGAAACGTTTGCGTGAGCGTATCCGTAAGAAGCGGCCAAATTTGTGGGCGAACAACTCATGGATTTTGCATGACGATAACGCGCCTTCTCAACCAGCTACGATTGTGACTGACTTTCTCGCCAAAAACTCAACAAACGTGCTTCAGCAACCACCGTATTCGCCGGATTTGGCTCCCTGCGACTTTTTCCTCTTCCCAAAACTAAAATTGCCCCTTCATGGCACCCGAATTTCATGAATCGATTGAAGCCATAAAACAAAATTCGTCGTGAGAGCTAAAGTCCATCCTGGAAAGCGCCTATAAAAAATGTTTCGATAATTGGAAGTGCCGTTGGCATAGATGTATTGGAGCAAATGGAGCCTATTTTGAAGGCGACCCAATAAATTTTGACGATTAAATGTAAAAATGTTGTTTTAATTGAAAATTCCCGGTACTTTCTTGACAGAGTAGTAAGACAACTAACATATCCAATACCAGTCTATGCTCCTATTACTTACCATAAACTAATATAATTCTTTTAATAGCTAAATGAATGTTAGTATATTTCACATAAAATATGAATAATCAGAAAAAATGGAGAAGCGTCCCTACTCCACAAGTTTTATACACTCCACTGAAAAAAATAGTTCCCGTAATATAGAAAACTCCCAATTTTTTGTGTTTATATTAACGAGCTTTTACTACATGTACCAAATACTATTAAAATTTTCCAATTATTACTGTGGACATTTAGATGTCAGTAAACAATGGAATAAGATCAAAATCTTTAAAACTTACATTAATGAATTGAAAAACTCTCAATCCACAACGAGTTCCATATGCAATCCACATACTATCGTTCGATATGGTAGCAAAAGTAATTCCCTCTTTAACTTCTACCTTATTATGATCTTTCACTAATTTCTGTACACTCATGATTTTTTTAGGTTTTAGTTCTGCTGAAAGTTTTTTAGATTTAGAAATACTCCATATTTCCAAATGCTTTGGATGTCTAAGCATTATTACTCTAGCTTCTTTACTTAACGTTACCACGGGATTTTGCAGGATTGGAGGATACTGTATCGATTTTTTCGGCTTTTCAATACTCATCGTTAAATACGAGTTACTTCCTCCAGAAAAAAGTTTATCGTCCATTAATACAAGTGACATTATGTCGTGATCCTGAAATTTTCTATGCATACTTCGAACCCATTTTTCTTTTCCACCTTTGATTTCAATTCTCACAAATTGATGAATATTAGGATCAATTCCTGAACAATATATAGTGGACTGATCTTTTGATGTACATAATGTAAGTATATCAGCTTTATTGCATTGATAACTTTCTATTTGATTACCATCTTTACTGTCCCAAAAGGTCAATGTTCCCCTAGAATCACCACTTATTAAAGTAAAATTGTCCATAAAGGCCAAACACCATACTATAGTGGGTTTATCAGTTTCAGATCTGCCAGTAGCCATTTGATGTATTGCTTCACCTACAAAAATTTCAATTATTTACTGCCTGTGTGGCTACCATTAATCCAAAAATCATTTCATTTTACTCACCTTTCTGGGCATCCCAAATTCTTACAGCATCTAATCCACCTGTTGCTATATACAATCCATTAGAATGATATTTGAGACATAATATTCGGCCTTCCTGTTTGTCAAAAAGTTTGTTGAACGTTAAGCAATCTTCTTTGATATCATATATATTTAAGTCTCCTTGTTCTGTACCAACAGCAATTTGCTTATTCTCTTCGTTTATATCCAGACAATACGCAGCACCTCCGTTAACTATAGACTTGTGTAATATCGTGCATTTCAAAAGATCATATTCAATTAAATATCCATGAAGACCAACCGAAAAGAGCCTATCTTGAAACCATGCTAATCCTTCAATGCTATAGTTTTCGGCATTAGGCACAATAGTTCTTTCAATGTATGGCGAGTCTTTAATGTTCCATAATTCAATGCTTGCGTTGGCTCTGAAAAATAAGAAAAAGTAAGTAAAATTAAGAAGTAATTAGTAATGTGTGTCCCACCTTGATACTGCTAATTTATTGCTTGAAACATTCAAACACATACATGAAATTATGACAGGTTTAGGTTTGTAAAACCTAATGTTATGCATATGACAGGATTTATTTTTCATTTTAACTAATGAAACTTTGCATTTAAAAAAAATTAAATATATTGTAGGTTAGACGTAAGCACTCTTCTCAAGAACTAAATTCAAAAATTCATTGACAAACTATTTTCTTTTTTCTTATACACAATGGTCATAATTGGAATATATATATATATATATATAAAATAGTTCAGGATTTCTAAAATTCATAGACAGTTCTTCTTCTTTTTCTACTTTCATGGCGATCGTGAATCAAATGAATATAAAACAACCATTTATTATTTCATTTGGAATTTTTTGTTGTTTGCGATTTTATTTAACATTTTCAGTTTTTTCTAAAAAAGTTAAATCAAATAGTGCATAATATAAATAACTACTCAGTGCAATACTGTTCGGGTTCTGGTAGTTCATATTTATAGGTTATGAGGGTTGGCAGTTCCCAACAAAAATTTTGAAAGAAACAAATTTTCATGTGATGACTAATATTTCATTTATATTCTGTGTTTAAAACCTTTCGGAACGGAGTTGAAAAAGACTCTATGATTATGCTTTAATAGAAATCTGTTTAATTGATTCATTCCTATTATTTGCAAAAATAATAAATTGAAAAGTTATTAGGATCGAATGAGTCAAAACATCAATTAGTTATGTTTAATTCAATCATAAACTGCAACCTCTAGTTGCTATCAATGTAATATAAAAATCTTTAGGTAATGAAGGTGTTATAATTTTTCTCTAGTAAGCTGAAAAAACAAAAATGCCAGCTATGAAGGATTCTTATATCGTAAAAATTGCGGTGGAAATGACGGATCAGGTCGCCCAACTTATTGAATTCAATCAAAAGCAACCATTAACTGGAATAATTCAAGAACTCTGCAATGGGTGGAATCTCTCTGAGCCAGAGCAATATGCATTACAATTTAATGAGAATAATAATAAAAATTATATCACTGAAAAAAATAGAAATGAAATCAAAAATGGATCGATTTTAAGATTACAATTCTCGCCTTCTAAAACTGCCCAAGATATTTTACAAAAACTACAGAATGGTACACCTGAGGAAAAATCTCGAGCTGTTAGTACCTTGTCAAGTCTAAGTTCGGACATGACATTTGCTTTCGATTTCATTAATAAGCAGGGATTATCTTTGATAATCAAACAGATTGAAGGTGGAAAATGTAAAGGAACTATTTTAGCTCATACTCTATTATCTTTTGTTGAACTAATGGAGCATGGTAGTGTGTCTTGGGATATTCTAAATGGTGAATTTATAACAAGAGTGGCAAGTCTTGTGAACTCAAAACAGGAAGCTCAAGTAACTCAGGCAGCCTTATCTATACTAGAAAACGTCGTACTAAATAGTACAGAAGGATATGGTCAAGTAAGTGTGTACTTTCAATAAATCATCATTAGCTAAATAGAAGCAGAATTATTTTAATGATTGATATCAAGCAGAATCAGATTATTTCAGATGAGTTCTGTACCACGATTTTTCAATGTAATGAATATATTAGGGTGACTGGAAAGTAATGCCGTTTCTGCTCATTGTGTACTTTGAAGTCATGTGGAATACATTTTAAGGTTATTGTGACTTGTTCACTTTTAAATAATCAATTATTAGACTTTTTCGCAATTTGGAGAGAAATGGCCAGCCAAATACCTGAAGAGCCTATGTAGCATTGTACCCTTTTTGAGTTTTGCCGGGGTAGTAACGCAACAGTTGCGACCAAATATTTGCGATGTCCATCCATTAGACGTACGTTAGTGCCAAAGATGGTTCTCTAAGTTTAGATCTGCTAATTTTGATCTCTCGTGACTCCTATCAATCAGGAAGACCAACAACATTAGACAATGACATGCTAAGGGCAGAAGTGGAAGCAAGAACATTTGCAGCAGATTGTAAAATTAAGCAAAGCAGGTATTTGGGTCCCCCATAATCTGTCCGAAGAGAAAAAAACCAACTGATCAATCACATGCAACATATTGCTTCAACAGCACCATACAGAACGATTTTGTTGAGTACTGGATCACTGGAGATGAAAAATGGGTCCTATATGATAATCCAAAACGCAAAAAGTAGTGGCTCTCTCCAAATGAATCACCACAAAGTACTGCAAAGCTGGGTTTTCATCCCAACAGGGCGCTTCTGTGTGTTTGGTGGAGTATACAAGGAATTGTTCATTTTAAAGTGTTGAAACCGGACAAACTGTTAATGCAGATCTTTATTGTGAACAATTGGATCGAGTCAACTAATCTTTAATGGAAAAGCATCCGGCGATTGTCAACACAAAAAGCGTTATTCTGCAACACGACAATGCAAGACCACAGTGTACAAGACTAACCTTGGAAAAAACTAATTAAATGGGGTGGGAGGTACTCACCCACCATACACGCCCTATATCGCTCTATTTCCATTTATTTCGATCGCTACAAGATTTTGTTAGCAGCAAAAAATTTGGATTATGTCCAAAATGCCATCTCGAGATATTTTACTCAAAAACCAATTGATTCTTATTGGTCCGGCATTCAAAATGTTCACACTAGGTGGCAAAAGGTTGTTGATAACGAAGGTGATTACATGATAGATTAAAAATAAACACTTGTTAATAATTCATTCATTTGAATTTAATTTAAAAAGTAACATTACTTTCCAGTCGAGCTAATAGTTTTTTTTTCAACTTGAAGAATAGAACTGATGACTATAGTTTTCAGGTTGAAAAAGAGATTCCAATTGGTTCCCTAGTGGAACATCTTCAAGCAACACCAGTAGTACAACAGAATGCAGTTGCACTAATTAATGCTCTCTTCCTTAAGGCTGATATGTCGAAAAGACGTCTATTGGCAGCTACTTTGAGTACAAAACAATTTAGAATGTGTATTCAACATAATATATTGCAAACAGGGGCGGCTGAAGGAGCTGAAATGGCCCATCAACTTTACGTGCTTCAAACATTGATGTTAGGTTTACTTGAACAGAGGATGATGACAAAGATGGATCCACAGGTATAACTCTTAAACATTATTCAGAAAGTAACACAGGGTACTCTATTTACGTTAGTTTACTTATATCTCAGATTTTGGTTAAATTATACAAATTTTGTCATAATTGAACCAATACGGAAACGGTTTCCTGATACGAGGGGTGCTCAATGTATTCTCGGTAGAGGCATGAAAGAAAACCCTATTCTATTTTTCAATGTAGTCTTCTAGAACTTCAATACATTTGTTAGATCGAGAAATAAGCTACTCTAAACCTTGTAAAAAATATTCTTCCGGCTTCTCCCCAAAATAAGTATTAATTCCTACCTTCAGTTCGTCGCCAAATCGCTTTCCATGAAGATATTTTTTCACATTTGGGAATAGGTAGTGGTTAGTCACTGGAGGCCAAGCCTGGAATGTACAGAGGATGAATAATTTCTTCGAAGCCACATTCTGGTACAGCAGCCTTCGCCCCCACGCGGGCCTTATGAACCGGCGCGTTGTAGTTGAGCTGCAACACCCCTACTGTGTGTTTTCCTCTGTGATGCTTCTATTTTAGTGTATTCTATCAAGAAAATACCTTTAGAATCTGAAAACAATCTAGCCGTTATTTTTCCAGCGGATGGGATAACTTTAAACTCCTTTGGGGGCTGTGCACCCTTTTCAATCCACTGCATGGATTCTTGTTTACTCTCAGGGTCATAGTGGTGAACCAACGTCTCATCCCCAGTAACCAGCCTGTTGAAAATAGTCGATGGGTCTTCTCTACCGAGCTCTGAAAACTCCTTACTCGACTTGCACTTGCTTCTGAGGTGCGATGAGCATTCTCGGTACCCATCTTGCACTGACCTTTGAGAGGTTAATATGGTCATGAAGGATAGCAAGAAAGGTACCCACGGATAGGTTTGTCATCTCTGCTAACATCTTGGTTTTTATTCCGCATCTTCAAGTATCAGCTTATCCACTTTTTTCACATTTTCTTCAATGATGCCGCTAACGGGCCCGCCCAAGCGGGGATCGTGTTCAATGCTTTCTCTGCCTCTTTTAAATTCACTTGACCAGTTTTTAAAGGTGGATGACAACGGGGTACAGCCTTGGTAAACAGCAACCATCTCTTCAGGAATGATTTTTTACTTTTTTCCTGCTTAGTGAGGAATTTTATAACGGCGCGATGCTCGATTTTCTTCATCATTGTGGCGTCAGTCATTCTGGTCGTCTTTCACTGAGGATACCTAGAAAACTAAAAATAAGTTCATGTGGTTTTCTGTCGAAAATTGTTTCGACAATATTTTGCATTGAATGGAAGTGAAATTGTAGAAGATGAAATACAAATTTACACTTGAAACAGGAAGTTGAAAAATTTTCTGTGAAGAATCAGGGTTAATTATCTTGTATATACCTAATATATGATACATAATTTGTTCTCATTTTTCAGGATCAGGATGGTCATGATAAAATCAAAGAACTTCGTCGTATAGCTTTTGATAGTGAGGGTGCTGGAGGAACAAGAGGGCCTGGTGGATTTACAAGAGATTACAAGAAATTAGGATTCAAAAATGATATTAATCCTGCTTTGGATTTCACAGAAGCCCCACCTGGTTTGCTGGCACTTGATTGTATGATATACTTTGCAAGAAACCATCCCGAGAGTTACACCAAGCTAGTATTAGAAAACAGCTGTCGGGCGGATGAACACGAATGTCCGTTTGGAAGGGCTAGTGTGGAGCTCGTGAAAATTTTATGCGAGTTGTTGAAAATTGGGGAATCGCCGTCTGAGCAAGGCGCCTCGTTCCAGCCATTATTCTTCACCCATGACCATCCATTCGAAGAATGTTATTGTATTTGTATTCTTCTGTTGAACAAAACTTGGAAGGAGATGAGAGCAACCTCAGAGGACTTTTGCAAAGTTGCAAGTGTTGTTCGTGAGCAGATTGTCAGAGCTCTTGCAGATACTCCATCATCGTTAGATCAATTAAGAGCAAGGCTTCAAACGTTAACCTACAGTGAAATTACTCAGCTTTGGCAGCTAGAAAGAACCTCAAGGGAGGAATGGGAATCTCATGCAAGACCTATTGTCGAATTAAGAGAACAAATCACTCCAGATATTGTTTCTCTGATAAAACAACAAAGGCTTGCTTTTCTGGTAGAAGGTACTCGTTTTACAAAGTATTCAACAAGGGGACAACGGATAAAGGATAAATTTTGGTTCATGAAATTATCCATAAATCATAAGGTTCTCCATTATGGAGACTGCGATGAAAAGAGCACACCCGCTGCAGAAGAATTAACATCCAAATTGGCAGTTTCAGATATAAGGGCTTTGTTAACAGGCAAAGATTGCCCTCACATGAAAGGAAGAAAAGCCTGCCATCAATTAGCTTTTTCTCTGGCTCTTGAAGTGGTTGATCTTCAATCACTGGATTGTGTTGCACCTGACGAGCTAACGTTCGCATACTGGACTGATGGAATTAATGCTTTATTGGGAAATAGAATGCACAGTCGTGAATTTGACAAAGATCTAGATACCCTTCTATCAATGGAAATCAAGTTGAGGCTTTTGGATGCTGAGGGTATAACCATACCTCAGGATCCACCTATTGTCCCACCCGAACCTTCTCATTATCAATTTTGCTACGATTTGAAGTGAATACTACTTACATACAAAGATGACACCAAATATATCTTATGGTACAATCATAGTTTTTAGATGATTCCATATTTAACCACTCTGGCAAATTGAATATAAATGTGCCATTTGGTTTCTTCTCAAATGTGGGATTTTTAAATTAGACCCATTTTTTAACAAATTTTTATGTTTAATTATTTTACTCTTTCGAATATTTTAATCTTTAAATCGCCTGATTGAATGCTGTATTGAATAAATCATGGGCGTACAAGGAAAACAATCAAGTCCAAGATTTGAACTTTCGAGAAAATGAAGTATTATGAATATATTTTCATTCACTTGTTACCTATTTAGGAACACTTGAAGGAGATGATATTGATTTCTCACAAATCACTTGGTGAAATATTTTTGAATTAATAAAATAAAGAAAAGCACTTGGTTTAAGTTTCACTTTTTATTAATGTTGTTGACATATGTTTCGTGTTTTAACTCATTCTTAAAACTGAAGAGAATAACTTAACACAATTTATACTTAAAAAGGCGAATGAAATGAAGATATATTAGATAGACTTGATCTTTTACCTGTCTGTGACTTAACGGATTTTTCATGTCCAAAGTTCATTAAATCTCAGGTAGAAATCCTCCAAGTGCACCTAATGATTTATTGCTGTTGCATATAAAATTATTATGGACTTAGAAAAGTTTGAAATAATTGACAATATTTAAACGTCGGTTTGGAAGGTTTTCTGTTAGTTGCGGTATCACAATTTGGACCTGAAAGTGTAAAAATTCCATTTCAGCCCCAAAATAGACCTATTGGAATTTCCTTGTATGCCCACGAAATATTATTTTATCCAATTCGATGTTGCAATATTTTATGATCATTATGTCAAAAATTCGCCCTTAGCATGTTGTAATCCTGCATTATTAAGGATGCGTTAAAAAACTAGCACCCTATTACAATTATAGTATTGCGAAGGTTATGGGGTAAATACAATTCAGTATTTATTGAATTGAGAAATTTCTTAGTTTATTTTAAAAACAATTTTTTGATGTATTTATTTATTTTACTCTTTTAAATATTTTAATTTAAATCATATATTGGCTGATAATTGTTAAGTCTGATGATCTGTTTGCTGCGATATTATAGAGTCATTATCTTAAAAATTGATTTTTGTCACATCAGTCCTAAAATGAATTTTGATCAATAAATATTAGAATCAACTATATAATTTATAGATAATTCTTTATAAATCATTCTACAGGTGTTTTGGCATTGTAAAGGGCTTTTTCAAAGGCAATCAATTAAACCAATTTTTCAATTATTTGTGCTGATTTGGCAGAAAAAAATTATGTACCGTTTTATAGCTTTCATTGCACTCTTCACGCTGCTGTCAACAAGTGACAACAGGCTGGGTACATAAATAACTGTTTTAGGTAGTCTTCAATTATGTCAATTTATTCAATACTGATTTTCTGAAAAAATTATGATTCTGTATCTAACGAAAAAATGACTATGTTTATCTCAGCTTTTCATATATTTTATTATCTTTTAACAAGTGTTTTTTTTATATTAATCATTTTAAATCTCCAATAATTACTGATCTTATACATATATTTAATTTTTTATACATAATAAAAACTTTATCAAAATGTATCTTTATTTGTTATGACGTGAGAGTAGTGAGTGGGTTTGTGAAATATTCAAAATATATGTAAATTGTTAGATTTACTGATAGTTAAATTGAGGAAATTAATGCTATTTTCTGATTCAGTTTCCAAGGTGAATAATGTCGGTTCTAAAGCATTGATGAAGAAAAGGAACTCATTTAATCGTCTATCGGAACCTATAAAATCACATACAAGTACGATATCAACGTATCAATATAAAATTTTTTGTATTAAGGGTTGATTTATTGTTCTTAAATATTTCATCCAACAAAGGGCTTATAGGGTTTCCCATGGTTATTTATATCTTTTGTGATTCATATATTTTATCATGAAATTGCAAATAATTTGGATCAATGCAAACTCAAAAAATTATCCCCAATAATTTAGATTACTTTTATTTTTCTTTAATGAAGTTTTCTAGCAGTTCTATTGTTTCATTCCGTGGAATATTCAAAATAGATTTTCAAAGTCAAAATTAATTTTGAATATGTGGTAAATGAATATTTCTAATTCTGGAAAGAATTGACTATCGAATATTTTGTTGAAAATTATTTCCCTTTTAGTAATATCGATTAATTGACAAGAAAGTTTTTGGAAGGAGCTGGACCAAACAACAGGTCTAATAGGGTGATATTTTTTTTATAGAATAGATTCTTGGTGCCTGAGAGTTCATCAAAATGAAATTATTTCTAAGGATATTATGAAATAGGCTGGGTTCATGATTAAATATAGTTTTAATTTGGTTTTGAAATGGAATTGTTGGGTCGCAGTTGATCATTTGAAAATTATCAGGTTCTAAAATTGAAATGGATTTACTGATATAATCTTGATCTGTTAATTAATCTGCACTAGTGACCAGGCTTTTGGTTTTAACAGATGATAAGTATATTATCATCATTAACTGAACTTACTACCTACACCCGCTGATGTATTAAAATTTTTGATTATATTTCATTGGCAATAAAATATTGATCTCTGTACTAAGATAAATTTTTTAATGCTACCTCTGAGTCAACAGCGAAATATTCTACAACCATATTTTTTATTTCATTTTGAATGGATTTCTATCATGTAAAAACTGATTCAATTATAAATAATAATATGTGCATGAAATAAAACAAATGCGTTTCCATAATATAGAATATGTTTTTTGTTTTAAATTAATTGATTCAAATATTAAGGGAATATTTTCCAAGAAAAATATGTGTGATGTTGAATCAAATAAAGCTCAAGAAATATACGACAAAATAGCTTGCACGAATTTTCATACTCTTTCATTTATATGATACCAATTTTCTTTCCCTCGGGTAGCTTCTCTACAATGTGTTTGCTGTTTTCTGAAATATTCAAGGAACCTATTTTACGATGAATAGTCCTCATTCTCTGCTTCATTTTCGTAGGCTGATAAGAAAAGATGAATAATATATTTTTGTTCTCGGACAATACAGTGATGATAATACAGACAGCAAATATAGTTTATATCTTATTTATAACAAAAGTAACTATGAAAAGTTCATAATCTCTTATGTAATTTTTTTCTGAATCGAGATGATAATTAATAATGCTGATTTCTTGTGAATCAAAATAGTATTTTGTGAACAATACTTTATTCTTTTCATCCGAATGAACAGAATTGAAACACTTGTGGAAATAAAAAATTAAACATTTATTCAGTATCTTATAAAATGTAGATGTACTTAATGTAAGTAGATAAGAATCATTAATTGTATAAAAATTATATAGTACCCTAAGTGAGACAAAAAAACATAACAAACTTCAACAACAATAGTACAACAAAAAATTAAGAATATTAACTACAGTACAGTAATATACATGTGTATATACATTGATGTTATTGAAGAATTGGCTTCATATTGCACAGTTTCCTCATCAACAAGGTAACTTAATTTTCTAAACACTCAAATGATTTTGAAAATTGCTTTAAAATTTCGTAAAAATTATTCAGCATTTAAGAAAAATCTTGTACTGTGATTTTGGAATGAATTTCATATGGAGTTTGTTTGGATGCTATTATCTTTAGCTTCATTCAACAAATTCTGTTTTTAAAATGAGGATTTGGTATGAATATTCCATTTTTATTTTTTATACTCTATAATACTTTCGAACCAAAACAATTTTTCCATATTTCAATTAATCGTAATGATTAACTTGATGTCCTAAATGAATAATTCCGATTGCTATCCAAACTGGGAAGAGGTTTTGTATCCATTTCCACTTGACTGCGGCAAATGAATTTGGAAAAATAATCTAGGATTTACAGGTAATCCAGATTGAAAATTTCATCTCAGCTGGTTTGATTCTGATATTGAATCTGTTGTGGATGCGGATTGGTATAGTCCATACCAAAAGCGACTTCAAGGTGTGAGTTGCTGTCAGAATTTCCCTCCAAGTTCTCGGAATCGTACTTTATACCTCTCTTGAACCTACCGTATAAAGATGAATAAGGTAGGTTATAATGGATGGCTGCTTGGTTGATGGACATATGACCAAGTCTGAAATTTGTATTAGTTTTGAATATGTTTATATGAATGTTGATTTTCTAAAGTGAATGAAGTGTAAGTTCTATAAACCGAAATTTTTTACGAGCATTATTGATACATTGAGGAGATGCTCCGTATTCTCTAAGGATCATACAAGAGAATTCCTCATAGATTAAATAAATTATATCAGGGTATTTACCGGCCTATTTCTGTAGCACTGTAACTTGGCATGACCTCCGTGACGCCCTTATGGCATTTTTGGAGCAGCAAAGAGGAAGGTTCTTGGAAATAAATCTCCTGAGCAACTTAAAGACATACTCGAGATAATAGTACTCATAACAGTCCCCCTTGGTAACTCTTATTAAGTAAACTTCTTTTAAATGCTTCTGATCAATTGCATGCTTCACGCTTTGGATACCACCTAAGTTTTAATGTAATATTCTCAGTTATTTTACGCTCGTTCATTGTAATCCCATCATCGCTTTTCATTCTTGTATTTTTGCTTCATTGATATTAATTCGGCTGGATTGGTTTACTAAAATGCATTGCTTTTGTATATAACTAAAGCGGACAACCCTCACAAGTTATCTATTTATAATGTATACTTTCTCGCTGTGCCTGGTTGCTGTTTGTTGAATTTATTAATAGGGGTCCTTTATTTGTGCTGTTCGCAGTGCCTGATATGTAACGGATTTGCGTGTACTCTTGTACGATCCCCCGATTACCTATTTCTTTGTTTTCTTTTATTGTAGCATTCATTAACACGCCCAGTTATGCATTTTATAATGTCCTAGTCAGTTTGTGTTACATGTTTGCCATATGCATGCGCCCGCTTACTTTGAGAAATTGTATTCCTTGTGAACCGGCGGCGTTCTTTAGAGTGAATCACTGAGTAGTCCTGGTAGAGGACGACATAACATATAGTGACAGTAAATAGCTCCGGATATCCAACCCTGCTGTGAGAATGTGTGAGTGATTGCTAGATTATTGTCCGAGGTATTGTGATATCCCCAGGATAAGTTCGCGTGACTTTTCAGGTAGTGCTCGGTACGAGTACGTTACCGACCTAACGATATGTATAATATATATATACTTATACCCAGGGCGCTATTGGGTCCGCTGTGTAGCTTCACAAACCACTGAGTAGAGTAAATTTAACAGCAGGCTGATAATTGTTTGCTCCCGTTCATTGAGGGTGTTTGATTTTCAATATTATTAATATAAATAAATGTTACCCCTTAATTTAATTGTTATGTTGATTGTCAAGCATTTATAACTTTTCAATTCTTACGAGCTTAGTGGAATAAAATTATGGACAATCCAAAAGTGATATTATTCAAACTAGAATACTCTCCTGTACCGGTAATGAAATTATTTCGATTTTATTTTGTGTAAGTACCTGACTGCTTCTAGGGCTTCTCCCATTGCATCCTCAGACCAAGGTGTCGGATTAGATCTCGAAAGTTCTATTCCCTCTCTTTTGCATCTTCCATAAAGTGTTCCTGTTGGAATACCGAATTCTGTTGATGCTTTTTGAACCGACGTTTGACCAGATCTTATCGATTCCAAGGCTTTTTCGAGATCTTCGGGTGTCCAAGTAGTTGGGGCTGCATTGAACGGTGCTGCCAATCTAATACCCTCCCTTCTGGCGATTTTGTATAATGTACTACTTGGAATACCTGTAAAAGAAGAGAAAAGTACTTCAGTTTCAACATCGTAGCAAATTTGAAAAAACCCACCAAAGGCTTTGCTGGCTTTATTGGCGGATATTGTTCCTGTTCTTAGAGCATCTAAGGCGTTATTTAGATTCTCTTCAGTCCAAGACTTTGTTGGGCCTTCTTTTTTTGGAGTGTCTATTCCTAATCTATGGGCTCTTTGCCATAGGGTAGTGGAGGGAATACCGTACGTTGCGGAAGCCTGCATTGGAAGAAAATAGATTAATGTCAATTAAATATAGGTGGTACCTATTGTAAGATAAATAATAAACAAGAGGTTTCATATTAATTTCACGTAAGGTTTAAACTGACTATACAAAGCAGTGATACGAATCAAGAAAGTTTTTAGGTAATATTCAATGCAGCTTTGAAGAAGTGAAACGCCGCTAGAAAATTTGTTTGGGGGCGAGTACGTTGAAGGGGATAATAATTATCCACATAATTAAAAATGAAGATAGTTTCGGATTTTCAACAATTGAAGATCAATTGACCTTGGCCTCCGAGACAGTGTTATTCAACATCACTAGAGTTTTTTTTTTCTCTAGAGGTTTTGTAACAATTAATAACAGCGAAAAATTTCAAAGAAAATCGATTGTTATAGAAGCCAGAAAAAAAATCCCACCAAAATTCCTTGTTTACATTTTAATTTAAAATAGAATCTGTTTTTAAATAATCATGTATTTCACTAAATTGTTCCCTTTATATAGGAAACACATGAATCTTATACAGCTGTTGTATTGTATCAGGATTCGTTCAGATAGTGAATATATCTCTCACCTTTGTCAAGCTCATGTTATGGTTCCTTAATGCGTCTAACGCCATATCCATGTCTTCTTGAGTCCAAGTCTTCGGACCGCCCGTGTGATTCCTCGACGATTCTGATGAATTTTTTCCCATCAACATATCACCACTACCATTCAATATATCTTCTGAAAATACAAATGGTTAATATAAAAATTTCAAATAAATATTAAAAATATAAAGTTTTAGTACTAAACGACGTTCTGGGAAATATGAGCTTGAAGTGTGTGCAAGCTTTCCGCCTTTCGGCATCATCTATATTCCTGGGTTTCAGCTGATTGACAACTGCAGCTTTTTCTCTTTGTCATTTTATTACGTGTTTGTGACGTCTATTGAGTCTTCTGCTCATTCGTTTATTTTGTCTATAACGATCAGAAGTCACTTAAAAAAACCGTGATCCAGTTATTACAACTCACAACAGTGGACACCAAACTGTTACCGTGGTGAATGCTGATAGGATTATCAAAGCTCCAATAGGATATATTAGGCTAGTTTGTTGATACCGATACATGGAATGGCCACTGAAGGAAACAAGTGTGTCGTAAAGCATACCAAGAAGCGTCTCGCATGCATTTTTTCTAGCAATGGGTTCGTGTTGATGCACCATAGTCAATTGTAGGAACGAAGTTTGAGATCTTCAAGAAGCCTTACTTAACGAGCAGACAACCCAAGAACAGCTACATGTTTGTCAGGTGTGGGATTCGCAGAAGAGAAAAAGCCCTACAATATCAACGTGGCTTGGTTATCTTGCTGTTCATGGAAATCCAGTTATTGTTCACCTCACCTCAAGTTGCGTGTAGCGATAATTTGGTAGTTTCTATAAAAGTATGCCTCGAGAACAAGCGAGGCTACAAGTCTCCTATCTCCACCGTCCTTGCTGATCGCTCATTGGCGACAACTGATCGCTTCCTGGCGTCAACTTGAAGTGAGCAAGTTACTCTTTCCACAATATAATGTACCAGAAGTTAAATAAAAACGTCAGATAGTTGATCACAAGAGGGCGAGCGAAAGCATGGATAAAAGATAATAGTTGATGAACTTACCAGTACGACTAGACACTCCCGGCACAAGTCCCATGAGTTCAGGCGTCACCAACATAGAATGCATCGACTGATCCTGATCCTCGTGGCTGTCCCTGGAAAGGTCAGCGCCAGACATCCTGGAATTGTGAGAATCCATCTCAAGCAAAGAGTCCTGATCATATGAACGCAAAGTCTCGAATTTGATGTCTATGGCCTCCTTCTTGATTTCGTATTTAGAATCGGAGATATCCGTTCTATGGATGGAACTACTGTTGAGCAAGGTTCTTGTGGGCGAATGGTCCATGTCCACGTGACCGACCGGAATCGCCGATGGCGCCGGTGGCTCTGGAGGGAAATCATCTGTATCCACCCCAAAATGGGAGAATAGCGTCTGAAAGATCAATTGGATAAAACTTATCTTTTTCAAACTGAATTGAAACACCTGTATTGATCAGAAATTGCTCAAAATCTTTATAAACAGAAATGCACGTTTTATTGATTTTCTCTTCGGGGTCTATTTCGTTTTCAATAGGATCAAACGGTTCAACGCAATTAAAAATGCAATTTTCATCATGTCAAGACAAGTTTTATCTGAGGACGATGCCAACCGAGGCCTTGGGATGCTTCAGGCTGGTAGAACACAAGTGCAAGTGGTTAAATTCTTCAATGTAAGCCAAGTGTGATATCACTTTTATTGGCATGGTTCTTTGGGAAGTAGAACACAGTTTTTAACTATTTCGTTGAGAATTTGATGAGGAAATGAGGAATCTTTGTATGGGAGGTGGGTTTTCCCTGAATTCTTAATACTTACTTGACCAGCAAGTAGCCCGTGGCTACTCATATTTAATGCTGTTTTCGATTCAGAATTCGGCCTATCATGTATCGTATCATCTGAATTCACTGGCATTTCATCATTCTGCCCATCGTTTACGGAACCGTCTTCAATCTCGTCGAGTTGTTCCAATTTAGGAGTGGTCAACTTCCTTACTTTCTCCCTTCTGTAATCATCCAGTGGTTCTTCGTCCCTCAGATGGGACGATTTTCTTATTCTAGTTACGTTGGACGACTGATTATGCAGGAATTCGGGATTGTTCTCCTTATTGTGGGATTCGCACAGACCTTTGATACGCAGTTGATCGGCGGTTTTTAGGAGGGACTGAAAAGAGAAGAAACTATGTTATTCGACGTGAATTATTAACGGTGATGTTAGTAAAAATAATCAAAGAGTGTTGGGTTGGTTCATACAAAAATAACTTGTACTAATGTCTTTCGATTTGGTTGTTATGTCGTCTGTTGGTAAAACGCAAACCGTACTCTCGAACCGCTGCGCGAGCATTTCCATTCGCAAATCCATAAACAAAATATCGCTATATTCGATGTTTAAAAAACAGGCATAATTTTCTTGACTTTTTCTAGAATACTCATTATAAATTGAGTTAATTCGTTTGAAATTATTAAGCGACAGAAACTGTCAGATTTTAAATTCAATGTTTACTCTGATATTAAATCACAAGAAGCTTCAAGAGTAAATTTAGGTTTGGAATATTTCGACTTTTGGGTGTTATCTTCTTAGACATGATATTATAGCACAGCACGAGCAGCTAGCACAAAAGTTGCTATGTCACTCGAAAGCACACTTAATGAGGTATTTTTTGCTGAAAAGAAAACATGTCTATAATTGGTAATTTTTCATCGATAAAACCATTGGAGAAATATGACTGATTTTGTTCACTTCAGAATCGTGATATTCATCTCATTGCCACGCCCGCAATAAGAATTTTTAGCACGAAGAACTTCTTATATTTTAGCAAATTTAATGCCGTTTCCAGATATGTGGTCAAATTTAAGGAGGCTACAAGGATAACTGAAATATAATCGATTTTATGGAAAAACTTGAAATATTTCGTGAAATCAAGAAATGTTAAAATGAAGAATACTCATCAACATTTCGACCATGTGTTATTATATATGATATTTTTTTATTGTAAATAACTTGTATGATCTCCCCTTTAAGTTTGGCACTTTTAAAAGTAACACCCTGTATAGGGTATTGTATTAGAATTGGAGAAGGGCGGAGTTACACAATAAGGAGTGGGAAACGGTCTATTTCTAATTGGTTGTTCAGTGTTTGAAGATCGAGACATCTATAGACTTCTTTTACTCCCAAGCAATGCCACGAATTAATTTTATAGCATTACTGATATTTATGGAGGATTTTTGGGTGGTTAATGTATATATGGTGTTTGACAATTTCAATATGTCGAAAAAGTACTGACATCAAAAAGTGCTAAGCTCTTATCTGTACTCAGATGCTCTTTCAATCTTGTCACACAACGTTTCAACCCGTTTGACTCATGTGGGTTGCGTTACAGCTATCACAATTGATGCTGCGTATTTTTCTCTGAGAAACAACATGCTATCTAAAGAACAGAAGTACTACTACACCGATGTTAGTATGTGATATTATTGATGGTTTGGAGAGTGATGACGTGCCTGTTGAGGTTTTTATATTATAGATTCATCTAAGGCATTTGATAGCGTGAATCATGAATGCCTTTTGAAGAAACTCTCTTTATATGGTATTCGCGATTGTCAAGTGGAGTTTCCCAGGAGCTACTTGTCTGATCGAGTTCAGAGTGTTTGCATTGATAGTGAAGGACTAGTTTTTATGTCAGAGGATAAATATGTCAACGTAGGAGTTCCCCAAGGAAGTAATAAGGGACCCTTTCTATTTCTGATATATATCAATGAACTCGACCGCTTGTTGTTTGTTTACGATCGAGCAAGAATCTTAATTCGAGTATTGAACAAACTAGATAAGCCTCCGATTCAGTACAGCATTGGTGTACTCAAAATGAATTAATTCTCAATGCCAGTAAGACTGAGTGTGTGATTTTTAGTACAATTCAGTGTAAAAATATGTATCCTCAGTCAATAAATCTGGATAACACCCAGGTCAGATTTTTGTCTTCGACAAAATTTCTTGGAGTTTCGTTTGATTGTTACCTGAAATAAAATGATCATGTGAGTCAGGTCAGAAAAAAACTTAATAAAGTTTTGTACATGATTAGGGTATTGTAACTGAGAGTGGACATGGAACTTTTAAAAACAGTTTATCGTGCAAATTTTGTTTCACGTCTGAGGTACGGGCTTATCATATGGGGTGGAAGGAGTGATTTAAATAGATTATTCATTCTGCAGAAATACGCCTTGAGGGCAATAAGAGGATTGAAATATAAAGAACCATGCATTTAGAAATAATTCCATGCTTCCGGGACTATATGTTTTGGAATATCTGTTATTTGTGAGAAAACATCCCCAATATTTTAATGATCTGTTGAATAAAACAACACAAGACGTATTGTTTCATACCACTTTCCGAGGCATTCCTCGACACTTACTGAAAGAAACACAAAATATATGTGTATAAGATTATTCAAATTAGTACCTAAGGAGTTCATCAATGTATCTAATTTAAGACAATTCAAAATCGAAATAACTAAAATTATTATAGATTAGAACAATATTCGATTAGGGAATTTATGGAATATTCTTTCAGATCATGTTGAAATTGTGATATTTTTGACGGTTTTCTCTTTTTATTTGTCTGATTGCATTTATTATGAAAAAATTTATGTTATGTTATCTAAATGGGGCATTTTGTACCACGAGCAGATGAAAACTTGTGATTTCACTACTGATGATCGGTGCAGACTGCAAATACTTCGTTTGAACCGTGCATTATGGAAAAAACGGCCGGAATATAAGGATAGACATGATAAAGTTATACTTTTGTATGAAAACGATCCTCGCAAAAGTTGTCGAAAATATTCAAAAACAATCAAATGGGATTCTTACCGCATCCCGCGTATTCTGCGGACAGTGTTCCTTCTGACTACTGGCTGTTTCGACGGGTGCAACACGATTTGGCAGGCCACCGCCTCACTTCGTTCGAAGAAATCGAACAGTGGCTTCAAAATTTTATCGTCTTATAGGAAAAGAAGTTTTTGAGACTGAATTTGGAAACTGCCTGAGGGATTGGGGGAAAGTAGTATTGATTAATTTGTTAATTCATTATCTTTTAAAATTAATGCATGTTTAGAGCTAAAAAATGGACCAAATCAATGTGTACTCCCAACAACTCGACTGAAATTTGTCACCACAACGTAACTTCATAGACCACCCTCGATTAAAGTCCGGAATGGAGTAATCGTTAAGGAAGAGAGCAAAGAAGTGTAATCCGACTGTTCTCACGATTCGCATCGCTGCGCGCTGATTAGAGCTGAATGGAAATGGCAAGGGCTCGCAATTTCCTTCTGGGAAACACGTACACAGCAGTCGGCAAAGTAATGGGGAAAGTGATGCTGATACGTTGTCTACCCCCCGTAGCAATCAATACCGGGTTCAAGGACGTACAACTTCTCACTGTGTCTTTACATCTTGAGAATGCTTTCGCCAACTTTCAGGCTCCTCTGGGTCCACGCAGTGGCGTACGGTAAAAAAAAACGTCTGCTTGACCAGACAGTGCACACTTTCATCGATAACTGTTATTTATTATAATATAGTCCGTCCAGAAAGTATCCGGAATTTATTATTTTTCATAATTTTAATATACAGTACAATCCCGATTATCCGTACCGCAATTTTCCGAAATCCGGTTTATCCGAAACGAACTAATTAAAAACAGAAATCCCGATTAACCGAAAAAATTCGCATTATACGAAACGCGTCTGGGATTCACCTTCTCGGGGTTTCACGGCAATACGACGGTCTAAAATGCCAATTATTTTGGTTAGCCGACAGAGTGTTGCAAGTACATATGTATTAACGTCCGTTATTATCGCAAAAAGAGTGGTTTTATTCTCAAATATTTTACAAAATGCAGCGTCAGAGCAATAAACTTAAACGCGTTGTTATCAGCTTGCAGGAAAAACTTAAGGCGGTTCGACGATTAGATAATGGTGAATTGCTTAAAAATATAGCGAAGGATTTAGGTGTAGGCGTGAGTACGGTTGCAGAATGGAGAAAATATTGCGAAAAACTTGAAAAATGGTGTAGTGTTTTGTCATCGCCGATCCCGGCACGAAAAAGTATGAAAAGAGGTGGATACAAAAAGTGGAAGATACTTTTTTATGGTTTACACAGAATCGAGAACCAATTTCGGGGACCATTTTAAAACAAAAAGTAGTGAGTTTAAGCGAAGAATTGCCGGTCATTGAAGCGCCTGAAAATTTTTCTGCAAGTGATGGATGGCTAGACCGATGGAAAAAAGACATGGTGTACGTCAACTGAAAGTTTGTGGGGGAAAGTTGTCTGCCGATGTATCTGCCGCGAAAAAATTTACAGAGACTTTTATGGAGCTTATGAAAGTAAATGATTTACAACCAGACCAGATCTACACTTGTGATGAAAATGGCTTGAACTCAAAATGTTGCCCTCAAGTACCTCAGCTTCAATAACGGAAGCTGGGGCACCTGGTTACAATCGTATCAATGAACGTATCACTGTTCTTGCATGCGTTACTGCTTCTGGGAGACACAAACTTCCATTATTATGTATCGGTAAGTCAGCAAAATAACGAGCCTTCAAAAATATTCGTCCCAATGCTTTTTCTGTTTCGTATAAAAATAAAAAAAGGCTGGATGAATGCAAATATATTCAAAAATTGTTTTTCTGAAGATTTCGTACCAAAAAAAGAGTCCTTTTTAAAAGAGCGCCCCAGAAAATGTGTTTTGTTACTAGACAATGCTCCCACTCCCCCAAGTACGGAGCAACTTGAAAGTGGGGAAATAAAACCAATGTTTTTGCCTCCTGCTGTAACTTCTCTCATTCAGCTCATGGATCAGGGTGTGCTGGAAGATTTAGACGTTTGCTATTGGAGCATATTTTGGAAGAAGTAGATGAGGGTACCAATCTCACTGAATGTCTTAAGAAATTAAATTTGAAAAATGATGTATATTGGATAGCTTGGAATCAAGTAAAAGGTAGAACCCTGGAAAAATCTTGGTCAAAATTGATTCAACACGAAGAGGGACGTAACACAAAAGCAAAGTCCGACCATGAAGAAAGTTTACAGTAAATTTTCACGAAAATACTAGACTAGAAGCCTTGAAGAAAGCTTTAACTTATGTAGAACAAAAAGAAAATGCAACTGCCGCGGATATTCTTTTTATAAAACGTTGGAGAGACATTGCGGCCAAAAACAGAAATAGTTCTAAACGAGTGCAGTTAAAAATTGCCTCATTTTTAAATAGTAAAGTGTAGAATGGGATATGTATTATATTTTACGTTGCATTTAACATGTTTTTTTATGAATGTACATAAGTAAATATTCAGGCATTTATGTACATACTATGTTAAAAAAAATTGAGTAATAAAAATTAAACCAATGAGTTGTTGATATTATTTTTAAATTAATACATAAATTCAAGTAAAATATTTCCTAAATGTTTTTAAGTCGATCTAATGATACAAGCATCCTAAACTCCTATTTTCCAAAAAAAAAAAAACGAATTAACCGAAATTTCGATTATCCGAAATCACTGTGGTCCACATTATTTCGGATAATCGAGACTGTATGGTACTTCTGTTTTGTAACATTCTATGACAAAAGTAATGTATGAAATAGGTTGTGCAGGTAGTCGGCTATGGTCAAAGTTGCATGGCAACACTATTTGTCAAATATAGTTGATTGTCAATAGGTATACAATTTATGAAATAATAACGCAACTAGAAGAAAGAAAACAGGTAGAATATTTGTATAGAAAAGGTTTTCGAAACGTTAAAAAACTAGAGCAATTGACTGAACTGGGAAAAAGTGCTGTATATGAGACAGTAAAGAGGCATGGATATGAGGCATAGAACAGTTTCAGGAAGACCACGTAAGATTAAAGGAAACAATTTAAACGCTTTATTGACCTTAAGACAATACAATACACGCCTGGGGTTTCGGAAATTGGCTAACAGATTTAGAAATCAACGAAATATAAAAGTATGTCCAGAAACCGCCCGTATATCACTAAAAAAACAAGGCTACATATCAAGGAAACAAAAAAAAAAACGCTATAATGACACCTTTACAAAAGGAACGAAGGATAGAATTTTGTCAACGTTTTCGAGAAGATAATTTCAATAATGTCTTTATATCTGAAGAAAGTTGTTCTCAACTTGGCCGAAATTACTTAAAAATTCTATTGAAACAACCTGTTAACATTCAAATTTCCACCAAAATAATGGTTTGGGCAGCAATTTCTTAGCGTGGTGCTATGCCTCTCTGTATAGTTGGTAACATTAATAGTGAAAAGTATTGTGGCATTCTAAACGATTTTCTCCTTGAAACGGCGAGGTGTGGCGTTTTCTGCAGAATAATGCAAGATGCCATACTTCGACCTATACTCAAGCTTGGATACAAGAACACCAAGTGATAACCATTTCATGGCCAGCAGGTTCACCAGATCTTAGTCCCATTGAAAACATATGGACAGTAATGAAGATTAAAGTTGAACGAGCAGCGCCACGAAATAAATATGATTTAATTCAGTCAGTTTTACAGTCCTGGACTACCATCACCCAAAATTATGGAGGTGATCTAGTTTCAGGTGTACCTCAACGTTTAGTCAAGTGTTTAAAGTTGAATGGAGGTTGTATAAGTAAATAAGATGAATATTTTGGTATAATTTACTAATTCCAGAATTAAAAATATATACTAAATAATTACAATCGAGCTTTGTTTTTTCCGGATACTCCTATATAATAATAAGTTTTTAAGAAATTTTATAGAATCGAAATTTGTAATGGGTATTTCAAAATTTCTCTGGTCGATATTTACGATATAAAAAAATCTAAAAAATATTGAATAAATATATTTTAGAAACTATGAACTATTTTACTCAACATCAATTATTTTTGAACAAGTATAGTTGATGGCAACGAGTTTTTACAAGCAAATTTCCTATAAGTACTCCATGTTCACTATTTTTTGCTTTCGGGTAATTTTTTGCTTTCTTCTGAAAAAATTTTGGAACCTGTTCTTCAACTGTGTATTTGGACAGAATTGATTTTATGTTTGTTGGCTACGACGAAACGGAAGATCTACCGAAAATATCGCCGCTGTCCGTGAGAGTGTGGAGGAGAATCCGAGGCAGTCGATTTCGCATCGCTCACAAGAATTCGGCGTTTTATACGCCAAAACTTGGCGTATTTTGCGTCGAGACTTGGGGCTGCACCCGCACAAAATTCAACTGAGCTGAAGATAAAGTACGATAGACAACAACGTGTTCGCTGAATGGGCCTTGGACCATTTCGACACATCTTAATTTTCACCAAAAGGCATGAAGCCCATTTCTGGATGAATGGTACCAATCCATATGAGATATAAGAGCGTCCAATGCATCCCGAAGAAGTCAATGTTTGGTGTGAATTTTGTGCTGGCGGCGTCATCGGTCTAATTTTTTTGAGAACGACATTGGCCAGGACATCACTGCTAATGGCGAGCGCTGTACTGATGATTACCAACTTATTTTAGCCTGAATTGGATGATATGCACAGTAACGACATGAGTTTTCAAAAGGACGGCGCTGCGTTACTTCACATCTCACGTCTAGGTTATGTGAACTGGCCAGCGAGATCGAGCGATTTGATCCCGTTAGACCTTTTCTTGTGAGATTTTGTTAAGCCGAATAAGCTGGGCTTCAATGAGTTATATTTAATCCTTACCATCGATCAAATTGAGCCTGATTTATACGCCATAGTTATGGAAATTTGGACATTCAGGATGCGCACACTCGCAAGATGTTATATTCCATACAGAATGGCATCGATACGCCTCTCAAACGAATGAAACATTTCGATGATATCCCACACGCACCTTGTTTTGTTTTAAAGATAGGAAGCGCTTAATAAAAGACCCTTTATAAGACTACGCAAGGCTTGTTGGAAAAATACCGGAAAAATCGAAAAGCGCTACATATTTTTTGGAACATTTCAAGATTAGCAATCTGCATCCAGTTGACAACGAATCTACCTGAAAAATAAAATGTGAAACAGCTTCTTCCGTTTTTTCAGTGAGTAAATGACTTCTCAAATCATGATTTATTTTTTTTGCCTATTACAGGAAATGGAAAAGTTAACCATTCATTTTAGCAGATAAGTATTAGGGTGTTTCTTCGGGGATGTTAAGTGTACTTCGCACAATTCTGCATGTCTTTTATATAACCGATTTCTACATTTGTGTGATAGTAAATGAATTCCTCTTTTTTATTTTTTGTAGGTGCTTCGAAAGGTTTGTTGATTTTAGCCCCCTAGCTGTGGGTACTTTTAAGATTCTTGCCCAAACTGTGATGTGAACTGGGCACCCAGATCGTGCGATTTGATCCTGGTAGACTTTTTCTTGTATGGTTAACTTAAGTCGCAGATCTATACGAATAACTCTTCTCTATACAACATAACTCTTCGGTAAAATTCAGCCTGATTTATACGCCAGAAGCAAAAGCCTTTTAAACGAATAATAAATTTTGATGATATCGCGCATTTTGGCTAATATTAAAATATTTAAATAATTTTATATACCTTCTATCATGTATAAACCTCTATTCATTATATTTTATTCATAATATATAATTATTTGGTTTCCTCAACATTTTTTATACAGATGGACCTTCTGCTATATCAGAGGCCGTTAAATTGCCTTTCAATCTTTTAGATCAATGGTAAACCACAAAATTATTTATTTGAGTTAACATTACACTTCATTTAAATTTTCAGTATTCATTTACCAGAAGCTTTCTGAATTGTTAAAAGGCGAGATAATATTTTTTGCTGATTGATATTATATTTTATTTAATATGAATATAATTGAGTACTCACGAAGCAAAGTCTCTCTTAAAACTTATTTTTTAGTAATGTTTTTACATATCTTGAGATTTTATATAAAGTAACTCAGTTAGATATCCAATAATATTGAATATTCTAAGTAAGATAGTTTTATGATGAAATTCTTAAGACTATGTTAAACATTTTTGAAAGATCTTACTTTCATAAGATTGACGAGCAAAAAAAAAATGTTGTCTACTCAAAATATTTAATTTATAGGATTTTGGATAACAATTTTTATTTATTGGATTTTGTTATATCATTTGGATGTCTTATAATGAATGTTTATTTTATATGTCGTTTGGTATAAGTGGTACTTATATGACATTAATTTAATTTAATTCCTGAAGTTATAATTATTAAATATAATTTTTTGAAATTAAATATGTAGAAGTCTAATATTAAAATATTTTAAAATATTTTGGTTTTCTCAATTTCATTATATAAATGTCATTTGGTTTCAACTATAGGCCATAGAATACCTTATAAGCTTTGTGTGATTTTTGTGATGGACATAGAATACGTTGGATTTTTAAAGTTCTCTAATTTTAGCGCTTGTTCAACAATTTCAAAGATTTATTCATTAATTTTAATTGACAATTTATATTTGTTGGGTTTTTTTATTCCGTTTGATATTATATAATTAGTTATGATTTTATGTCTACTGAATTTAAGCAGTGCTTATAAGAGATTAAATTAAGTCTAAAAGTTTTTGAATAAAATTTTTTGAAATTAAAATTTATAGGAGGCTAACAAATAAATCTGTTTTGATATTTAAATTTTATGATAATCCTTCCATCAGGTAAAAGACCTCTTCTTATTATTTTAAGAAGTTATCTTTTAGAAATTTGAGACTTTTTCATCTGAAGTGTAAATTAGAAGAAACTAATGCAAACGCTTCAAGTAAGATATCAACTATTCCTACAAATTATAACGATAAAATTCCTGTAATTTCAAAATACACAAAAATAATCTTATTCCACCACAGCTCACCTGATCTTTTGAGAGAACGATATCCGTCAAATTGGTGCAAATTTGAATGAATGAAAGTTTAATTGTTAACTTATTTTCCACTTGGCATAAGGTACACGTAACACAAGATAAAGCCACAAATAAAATACACTGGCGAAGTTTACAGGTACGTAATATGGACCTGTAGGGTCTCTAGACATTCTTCAGTCTCTTATGATTTACAAATGAAACAGGTTGAATAAATCCCGCTTTGTTTGACTATTGTTTCGAGGGGAAGGTGTAAATGTTGACAATTTCAACGATAAGATCGATTTTTGAATACTAAATAGTTGCTTATTTTACATCGGTTTCGAAGTATGTTAATTTTTTAATTTTCGTAGTTTCTTGAATGTAAGGCAATTAATTATCTGAGGAAAAATAATAAATTTCCATTAGTCATGCTTTGCGTAAAAATTTTGAAGCCAATTACCGAAAAATGTGAAGTGGATCACCAAATCGTGTTGCATTCGTCAAAACAGCCAGTTATCAGAAGGAAATATGTCCGAAGAATACGGTAGGTGAAGTAAAATATCTCATTTGATCCCGTTTAAATATTTTTTGACAGTTTTAGCGATGTGAGGCCGAGCGTTGTCCTGGAAAGAATAAATTTATCATATCCGTCCTTATATTCCAGCCGCTTTTCCCGTAATGCACAATTAAAACGAAGTAATTCCAGCCTGCACTGATCATCCGTATCATCAGTTTCATTCAAAATCATTTAAAATGAATACAAATTGTGTAAATATGCTTTAGTATTCTTCCAGGAATTAAAAAAGAAAAATTAGATGTAACAAAAGTGTTAATAAATAAGATTATGCATAATCAAATTCAATAATTTCTCAAGAACGTTATTCTCACTATCAAGAATTAAATCATAAAGTGAAATTCACATTCTCATAAGTCAGGGAAAATTTAGAGGAATATCATTTAAACACATTACAAAATTTTTTATATATACAATAAAATAATAAAAAGAGGTTTTTCTTGGTAGAAGGATTATTACAAAATTTTGAAAAACATGCAGCTGATGAGTTACCATTGTAATAATTCTAAATTGCTTTTTAAAGATGTTTTGCATTTTTTAGGAATTTTTTTAAAGGAACTCATTTTGAGCAAGTTGTTTTTGAAGAAGTTCTGGAGATTATGTTTTGCATTTTTGGAAAAGACTTTAGTTTTCATAAAACAAGGAACGAAACAAAATTTTGTGTCCTACAAGTATTTATTTAATAATTATTAGTTGACAATTTTTTTTTGATTTATTTGATTTCCTTTGGAACTGTGTTATAATTATAATATTAATTCTATATGTGTATTAAATTAACACAGTGTGTTCTAAAGATATTTATTCAATTTAATTCTAAAAGTTTTTGAATAAAAATTTTTTTGAAATTAAAATTTGTTAACCGAATAAATCTGTATGATATTCAAAATTTTGTAACAATCCTTCTATCAAGAAAAAACCTCTTTTTATTATCTTATTGTATATATAATAATTATGTATTTTGGTTTACGCTTATTACATATTATCATTTGGTTTTAAAGGAGTCCATAAAATACCTTGCAAACTTTATGTGATTTCGGTGACGAACAAAGAATAGGTAAGATATTTATAAGTTCACTTCATTCTAGTATTTGTCAAGTTAACAGGATTCAGTTGGTTTCATAAGATATTTTTTGTTCATTATTTTTATTTTTCAAATATGAAGTTGAGCTAATGAGTTACCGGTGTATTATAATAATTCTAAATTACTTTTTAAAGATGTATTTATTTAATAATTTTTATTTGATTGATTCGGTCTTCATTTAGTGGAAACTCATTTTAATTAAAAGAATATATATGAGACCGTAATTTATTTCCACAAAAATGTTTACTACAACAATTGTTTCACCACGATGTGGCTTCTTCAGGTATTACATTGTACTGTTTGATGGTATTCAGTGTAACCGAGTTTAAATACATTGTTAGGCACGTGACCAAATAATGGAAGCACAAGTCATAAAAACTCTAGGTGTTTATTGGAGTTTGCCGCTAAAAATGCCATTAAGGAAAGATATTCAGTAAAGGAGACTTATCAACATCTGTTTGTTCGTTCAAAAGGATTTTACGGGGCATTGTACCTGTTGATTTCAAGAAATTCTAAAAGTGTTAATCTAGAACTTTTGCTCTCAACGTGGATAATTTCATAATTATTGTTGAAATTCTGCCTGAATTCCTTAAGATGATTAGCATATGTCGAATGTACAGAATCGGATATATAACCTCTTTGATGTTCTTGGACACGTTTCTTGAATGATCTACCAGTCTGGCCAATGTATACTAAAGGGCAATCTTTGCAAGTCAACTTGTAGACTCCGGATTTATTTTCTTTATTTGTTCGATCTTTGTTGTTTTTTATGTAGGTACTAAGGTTATTAATTGTCTTAAAAGCCGCGTTATAATTGGAACAATTTTTGAAATATTTAGCAATATTTTCAAATAATCCATTGACATAAGATTACGAAAAATATTTCTGTGTATTGTCCTCTTTTATGATTGGGTACACGAGATTTAATGCCATTTTCTTTTGTTTATTGGATACCATTTTGTCTATAAGAAAAGGATTTAACCTTTGAAGCTATTTGTTTAATAATATTCAATTCTTTAAAAAGTTATCTGAATTCAAAGGGACATTCAATAATCTATGAATAAAACTATTATATGCTGACATCTTTTGGTTGGTGAGTTAAATTGAAGTTTTATGTATTGTGATGTCTGTATGTGTGGGTTTGTGAAAAATAATTATGAAATTATCCACGTTGAAAGCAAAAGTTCTAGATTAACACTTTTAAAATTTCTTGAAATCAACAGGTATATTGCCCGTAAAATTTGAACGAACAAACAGATGTTGATAGGTCTCCATTACTGAATATCTTTCCTTAATGGCATTTTTTGCGGCAAACTCCAATAAACACCTAGAGTTTTTATGACTTGTGCTTTCCTTGTTTGGTCAAGTACCTAACAATGTATTCAAACTCGGTTACACTGAATACCATCAGACAGTACAATGTAATACCCGAAGAAGCCACATCGTGGTGAAACAATTGTTGTAGTAGTACAAAAATTCTTGCGGAAATAAATTACTGTCTCATATATATTTTTTCAAATAATAATTTTAAGTTGACAATTCATATCTCTTTGAATTTCTTTCATTCTCTTTGATACTGTGTAATAAGTATAAATCTGTAGGATATTTAAAAACAAAATTTGTTGTACCAAAGTGTGGTTTATGGAAGAAGGGTAATTATCCCCCTTTTTCTAATAAGGAGAAGAGGTTAGAAAATAGATGGGAAAAGCAGAGAAAATAATTCTAGTGACTTGCAGATGTATGCAAGTATAAATGTTTTTGATTATTTCTATTGTCCATATAATCTGTGGCTTGTTTAGTTGAGCTTATATTATTGGGCTATATATTGTTGATATATCTGTCGTTTTTTTCTAAATATTTTTCATTGTGGAGAAATTCTCAGAAAATATATGGAAGAAACAGAGAAACAATTTTAGTCACTTGCAGATGTGTGCAGGTTTTACTATTTTTGATTATTTCTATTGAGAACTGACCAGAAGGCGTGGCTTAAAAAACATGGCTACGTATTGTGTGCAACCAAAGAGTTTACCCATTAAGTTTGCATTAAGTAAGAGTGATTTTTAAGTTTATTTATGTTTTCTTTAAAAAAAATTTTTGATTGGGTTGGTTCAAATCCAGCTCAAAAAATGTTGTGAGTGCAGAAAAAATTCTAGATGCTGGCCATTTAATTAAATGCGGTAAAAGCAGTGAAAGTACAAGCGGTGATGTAAGTTTCACAGCCTTATGTTTACAAAGCTCCCACATAAAAGAAAAAAAATTTGTTGGAGCTTGTATAAAAATCTCAGTACAGTCGACCACAACTCTCACATCCTCAAATCCTTCAAACTGCTTTGGTAAATTTCGAGAAATTTCTTCTTTTGAAGTCCAAGGAATGAAAGGTTTTAAACACTTACTTAGCATTTGTAAAGTATGATAAAAAATTCGTTGGCAATGTCTTGGTGTACAGTTATTAAAAATAATCGATAAAAATGAATACGAAATATTTTGTTTTAATTTTACATAAGTCATAATTACTTTTTCCCTTAAACTCACTTGAGTTTTATGTAAAGCTTGCCCAAAATTGTCATTCACAAGATCAACAATAGTTTCCAAGATTTAATATGATTGGATTCCCGTAGCTGTTCGAAAATCATCTTCTGTTTTGATGAAATCCATGAACGATGGTTTTATGAATAAAGTTTCCACCTGTACTCCAATATCATTGTATGACTTATTCAAAGACATTTCAACAACATTATCATTTATAAAGCACATTTCTTCACTTTTATCAGTTACAATATTTTCTACATTCACCAAATTACAATTTTCACTAATGTTTTTGTTTTTCTCAACAGCTATTTTTTTTAAACTCCGATTAACTTGACGATGATGCCGTGCCTCTTTATTTTTTTCAACATCTTTTGATACTTTGCGATCCATTAAATTGCACGAAGGAACGCTTGTTTTTTTTAAAGTCATCTTTTTGGAAATTATACCTGTAAAAAATAATAATTCTATTTGTAACTGGCATATTCATTATCCTTCATTTAAGGTTAAACACAGTTAACTTACCTGGTAAAACAAAATCATTTCTTAATTTTAAAGCCCGTTGCCAAGCTTTAAACCTATCTATTTTTTCTTTTTTTCCAAATAAATTTTCGATATAAACAAAACTGCTACCTGGTTTGGGTATAGCATGAAAACTTATTTCTAAATTTTCATGTGATTTACTACCACAACCATTCACAGCACAATAAACTCGACTTTTATTTTTTTTTACGAGGCGTTAATTTAATAACTTCCATCGTGATTAAAAATTTCGTATTGAATTTTTTATTTAATACTGAAATTATTACACACGATTCTATATTAAAGTGCACACTAAAACTAGTACTTTTTTTAGCCACCAGACGTCGTGACCAAAGTGGTCAGTTATCAATTGTCAATATAATCTGAACAGAGTGTTATTCTTTGTCATCTTATTTTTTTTACTGAGTAGTATCTTCCTATAAAATCATCGAACTGGCAAAAAAGATTTCGCAGACTACAGTTATTGCGCAAACTCAGAAAATAACACGAGCTGAAACATTTTTCAATCCAACAAATGTATATGTTAACTGGCCTGTTCTTTCAAGCTTATATTGTTGGGCCATATATTGTTGATATATCTGTCGTTTTTCTTAAATATGAAGTCATTTCGAAACTATTTTTTATTATGAAGAACGAATTCAATAATAAAATTAACTTGACGTATGAAATAACTGTACTCATTTAAAATAGAAAAAGGTTCTTTACTTGATAGAAGAAATATAACAAAATTTCAATATTAAAATAGATTTAATCTGTCAGTCTTCTACAATTTTAATTTCAAAAAAATTTTCATTAAAAAAACTTTTGGAATTAAATTAATGTCTACATAATCACCGCTCATATTTAATAGACGTATATAATCAAAACTCAATACGCAATGTCAAATGGAAATAAAAAACCAACAAAAATAAATTGTGATTTAAAATTAATAAATAAATATTTGACGGAGACGAAATTTTGTTTCTGATCTTACCATTATGAACACCAATTCGTTTTCAAAAACATAAAACACAACTTAAGGACTTCTCAAAAAATATAATTTATTTCAAATATTTAATATATTTAAATATTCAAAAAAGTTAATTCAAAAATCTCTCAAAACATGCACTATATCTTCAAAAAACAATTAGACTTCCGATAATCTCTTCATCGGCCCTAAATCATATTTGAAATATCAAAATCAACTAACAATCAGTATATCATACCTTAAAGTGCAACCGGTATTTGTTTAAAACAGACTAACTTTAAAAATCCAGGTAGTCAGTTCGTCACAAAATCACAGAAAATTGTAAGATGTTATAAGGTTTTCTTTAAACCATTGACATTCCAGAATGAGATTTATTCAAGCCTAAATATAATGATATATTATGTGTAAATTAAAACAGAAAAGGGCTTTTAACTTGATAGAAGAAATATAACAAAATTTGAATATCAAAACAAATAAATAAATATTTGAAGGAGACAAAATTTTGTTTCTGATCTTACCATTATGAACACCAATTCCATTTCAAAAACATAAAACACAACTTAAGGACTTCTCAAAAAATATAATGTATTTGAAATATTTAATATATTTAAATATTCAAATAAAAATAGAATATCTTGATTTTTAAAGTTAGTCTGTCTAAGCAATTATCCGGTTACCACTTTGAGGTAAGATATACTAATTGTTAGTTGATTTTGATATTTTAAATATGATTTAGGGCCGATGAAGAGATTATCGGAAGTCTAATTGTTTTTTGAAGATATAGTGCATGTTTTGAGAGATTTTTGAATTAACTTATTTGAATATTTAAGTATATTAAATATTTAAAATAAACTATATTTTTTGAGAAGTCCTCAAGTTGTGTTTTATGTTTTTGAAAAGGAATTGGTGTTCACAATGGTAAGATCAGAAACAAAATTTTGTCTCCTTCAAATATTTATTTATTAATTTTAAATGACAATTTATATTTGTTGGTTTATTTATTCCATTTGACATTGTATATTGAGTCTATTAAATACGAGCGGTGCTTATGTAGAAATTAATTTAATTCTAAAAGTTTTTTGAATAAAAATTTTTTTGAAATTAAAATTGTACTAGACTGACAGATTAAATCTGTTTTGATATTCGAATTTTGTACTCATTTAAAATAAATAATCGTGGTGCCGAAAATGCAAATTGTTCCGATAAGTTTGGGTATTCTTTCATGTATTAGGAAAAAAAAGATTTTAACTCTTTTACTTTCAATTTAATAAATTCGTAAACTTGAAAATTCACAATACAGTGGAGGAGGAATGAGTTGTATAAAATCCTTCCAAGCTAGAAGTAACGACTCTAATTTACTGTAACAAATGTTTACAACAAACCGATTCTTTTGAAATTAACATTGAGATTGACTTTTTCCTGAAAAAATCTGAATTTATTGTTTTAAATCATCAATGGTTGCTTGATGTGAAAGAATTTCCATTCAGTGTTATCTAATTGGAAAATGTATGTAGAGAAACGTGGAAATGGCAGAAAGGAAGCTGAATAATGTAAATAATTTTTAAAAAATTGTCGAGAAAATGGTTACTCAAAAAAATTGTCCCAAAGTTATTTTTTATCATGGCATAAAAATTTTCTCTCAAAATATTTGCATATCGTTAAAGGGCTGATAGACTGTTCATTTTAACCTCAATCTGTTCTCAGACTCAGTTTTAAATTGATTTTTACATGCTCTTGGAATCGAATTAAGAATCGTTAAAGCATAAAGCAGTAAAACGTGTTAACTACACGTACTATTTATGGAGAAAAAAAGCATAGGCAGGGGTCTTTCTCACATCGCCAGCTAAGAATCCTCCGCAGACATCCGCAAGGGGAGCCTCGCCAAACATCAGATATGCATCAATTGTTCGAACCAAGAGAGCGCACAAAAGAGACGCAAAAACATCGTGAAGAGAGACACATCGGCACTCGAAATCAATAAGTTGCGTCGCCGTCCGAGGAGGCATCCCCCTTATGCCGAGAAAGCGAAAGTCCGGAAGGCATCCCGGCAGGAATTTCGGAAAATACCCCGATACGCCCGGCATCAGGAGGGCCCCGAAGCTGTCTGAAGACAGCGCACCAAAGTCGCGGGCGATTAGCCATCCCCGACCGGGAAGAATCTGAGGGTGAAGCAACCGGCGGATGTATATAAGGAGCAAAACAGAAGCAGAAGACGCTGGTATGACCGGATGCTGGGTTCAGTGTGCAGCGGGCGCCCGACGATGCACCAGTTCAAACGGTGTGCAATAGGTAAAATGCAATGGCTACTCACCCCTGCACTAGAGCACACACATATACACACACAAAGGGGGTGGTTTTTGCCCCCTTGTCGACGACCCTCGTGTGGCACTGAGTTCGAGAGAGATGTGAACTAAGACTGGCCACAGAGCAGAGCCTACCTAGTAGGGATGCTGGGGCCGTGATAGATCGAGAAATGTTCCGCGCACGCACTACACAACTTCGGTTTTAATTGGGGCTTTTTGCCGACAAGGACTTCCATTTTTTGCCTCCGACCGTATACGCTCTGCCTGCAGTCGCTCCTTATTGTTTTTGCGCGAGAAGGTCGTTTCTTCACCGTTTGGATCGTTTCTCCAGCAGTATGCACAGGGTGTTACATCTCATTGGAATCGTATAAAAAACTTCCGGAGGACATCTTCACTGAGATATGGAAAAATTTAAGGAATTTTCATCATAAAATAATGAGATGCGGTTTTTTACTTGATAGAAGAATAATTACAAACTTTGAATGTGAAAACAGATTCAATCTGTTAGTCTTCTACAATTTTAATTTCAAAAAGTTTTTCAAAAAAACTTTTAGAAATAGAATAGAAAAAGGCTTTTTACTTGATAGAAGAAATATAACAAAATTTGAATATCAAAACAGATTCAATCTGTTAGTCTTCTTCAATTTTAATTTCAAAAAAAATTTTATTCAAAAAACATTTAGAATTAAATTAATGTCTACAATAAGCACGGCTTATATTTAATAGACGTATATATTCAAAAAGTCAATATACAATGTCAAATGGAATAAATAAACCAACCAATATAAAAAAGGCAATTGAAATCAATAAATAAATATTTGAAGAAGACAAAATTTTGTTTCTGATCTTACCTTTTCAAAAACATAAAACACAACTTAAGGATTTCTCAAAAAATATAATTTATTTGAAATATTTAATATATTTAAATATTCAAATAAGTTAATTCAAAAATCTCTCAAAACATGTAATATATCTTCAAAAAACAATTAGAATACGGATAATCTCTTCATCGGCCCTAGATAACATTTAAATATCAAAATCAACTGACCATCACTATATCATACCTTAGAATTTAACACGTGACTTGTTTGAAACATAATAACTTTAAACTTCTAAAAGTTTTTTGAATAAAATTTTTTTTTTAAATTAAAATTGTAGAAGACTAACAGATTAAATCTGTTTTGATATTCAAATTTTTTAGAATTCAATTAATGTCTCAAATAAGCACTGCTTATATTTAATAGACGTATAAAAATCGAAATTCACTATACAATATCAAATGGAATAAAAAAACCCAAAAGATAAATTATTAATTAAAATTAAAAATAAGTAGTATCGAATGTTTCGTTCCAAACATACGCACCTGAACTCGTCAGAAAGGCACGTGGTACGTATGTTTTGCCCTTAACAAACATTTGAAAACCTGTTCATTTTCTGGTCTTATATTTATGAAAACTAAATCTTTTTCAAAAATACACAACATAATTTTAAGATGTAAAGTTGAACTGACCTTATGTGAATTTTTAATTGTTTTTGAGGATGTGCTATATGATTTTGAGAGTTTTTGAAGTAACTTATTTGAATATCCAAACATATTAAATATTTCAAATAAATAAGTTTTGGAGAAGTTCTTAAAATTACGTTGTGTATTTTTGAAAAAGATTTAGTTTTCATAAATATAAGACCAGAAACTGAACATGTTTTCAAATGTTTGTCAAGGGCAAAACATACGTAGCACGTGCCTTTCTGACGAGTTCAGGTGCGTATGTTTGGAACGAAACATTCGATATTACTTATTTTTAATTTTAATTAATAATTTATTTTTTGGGTTTTTTTTATTCCAATTGATATTGTATAGTGAATTTCGATTTTTATACGTCTATTAAATATAAACAGTGCTTATTTAAGACATTCATTTAATTTTTTTAAATTAAAATTGAAGAAGACTAACAGAACAAATGTGTTTTGATATTCAAATTTGAATTTGTATCATTTTCAACGATTTAATCAACATCTTCTCCAATATATGAGATAATTCAATTTTTACACTACGTATATTCAAATGATACATCAGTTGAAGTGTAGTCGTAAAACTTGCGATAAATTGTCAACAGATCTTCACTAAAATATGGAAAAAACTTGTTTTTATTATAATTTTTTTATTTATTTAACCTCTATTTATGTGATAATTTTTTTTGTTTATTATAATACTTTCGAATGAAACATCCTATTCGAATTTAAAAAAACTTCCTTCAAATTGTTGATTAAAATTGAAATAAGAATTCTAAAAAACTTTGAATGTACGTATTAATAAATAAATTAATATTTGTTACATTTGGCTAGAAAAACTTTATTTTCCATTTTATGACATGGTATACGTATATAAATACAAGAATTTCTTCAAATATAACTCTCTTCAAAAGAGCTCCTTCAAAAAACTCCAAAAATATGAAGTACATCTTCAAAATGGCCATTTGGAATTACCACATCGATAACTCTTCAGTACAACAGTATCCAAAAAATAAAAGTTATTAATGAAAATATATTTCACCCGACCAAAACCACATGTCTTTCGATAAACAAACTTAAAATGTAGTGCATTTTTTAAATATCAAAACCCTACGTACGATGTTCGTCCTTAGAAATTGCACAAAGTTTGCTAGGTATTTTTAAAGACTCAGTTATATCCAAATGGTACTATGAATATGAGTGAAAAACCTAAATTTAAATATTATATATGAAATGAAATAATATTATAATAAAATAATAAAAAGCAGAATAATTCTGTATGATATTGTAATGAGCCTTCTATTAGATAAAAAACCCCTTTTCATTATTTTAATATGAGATAATTCAATTTTTACATTACATATATTCAAATGATACACCCCATCTCAGTTAAATTGTAGACGTAAAAACTTCCGATAAAGTTTTTGTTTACAGTGATACTTTCAAATGAAACACCCTATTCTATTCTAATTTTAAAAAACTGATAAAAAAATTCAATTATTGTAGATTAAAATAATAAATTGAAATTAAAATAAGAAAATAGATCAATATATTTTTTACATTTGTCTGGATAAACTTTATTTTCCATTTTATGACTTGGTATATATACATATATGTACACAAATTTATTCAGTGATGTATAACTAGAATGAAACTAAAAAAGCTGAAAAGCACAGACGTGAAGTCAGAAGCTTCTGAGCGCTACCTCGTATCTCTCATGATCCCCAAAAAAAATCTTCTAATTTTACGATCTTCCCGAAAGTTTGTATTAACCTTCTTGATGTTATTTTATACCTAAATGTTATATTTAAACAAGATCGTGGGACTGTTGCTCCGTTCACAACATTTTTGTCTCAACTTCAATTCAAATATATGAATTATTTGAAATACGTTAGTTTTGGAAGAAGTTCTCAAGGTTATGTTTTGCACTTTTGATGTGAAACTTGGTTTTCATAAATATAAGACTAGAAACAAAATTTTGTCTCCTTTAAGTATTTATTTAGTAATTTAAATTGATAATTTATATTTCGTTGGGTATTTTATTCCATTTGATATTAGATAATAAGTATTGATTTTATATGTCTATTAAATTAAAGCAGTGCTTATTAGACATTAATACAATTCTAACAGAATTAATCTGTTTTGATATTTAAATTTTGTAATATTTCCTTCTATCAAGTAAAAAACCTCTTTTTATTTTTTTTATCAAATGAATATACTTGGGAAATATCTAAAAAATTTTAGTTTACAGTTTATTCATTTCGACAAAATCTGGGAAGAGAATATATAAGAAATTACTTCGTTCTCTATGAATTTTTTATTACTTAGGATACCGTGATTGGAGTTTCGTAGTTTTTACTAAATTTTCAAACTAGTGAATAACAAGTTTTATTTCAAAGATTCTAAATATTTATATAACGCTTTGGTTTCTCAAAAACTTCAAGAAGTTCAACTTTAACGCCCTCCTGTATCTTTTTCCCTATCGATATCTCATTAAGGCATATTTGTTCCAATCGGCTTGCATCCAGGGTTTTTTCAGAGTGATAGAACTTTAAATTGAAATAAAACACATTTAAATTAAGATGAAAGTCAATTTTTTTCTATTTGAAAGATAATTTTATGACATTTATATTTTAAAAATCCTTTCCGTTATATGTCCACCACGACTAGCTCTGAGGAACCGCATTCGACCAAACCAATTTTGGGCCACTTTTTCGAGTAATTCAGGCTTTATTTCATCAATAACACGAGTTATGTTGGCTTCCAAAGAGTCTTTCTTTCAATAAATCAATTGTTACGGTAGCAGAATGAGGTTTAGTACCATCTTCTTGGAACTAAAACAACTGGATCGATACCATTCAAATTTTGAAACAAATAATCATTAATCATCGATCTGTAACGAGCACCATTCACTGTAAGATTAGCTACAGCATCGTTTTTAAAGAAATATGGACCGATGATGGCTCCAGCGTGTAAAGCACACCGTACAGTGCATTTTTCAGGATGCAGTGGAACCTGCCGAACTTCTTGAGGATTGTTTTCTCTCCATATACGGCCATTTTGCTTGTTTACATAGCTGTTCAACCAGAAATGAGCTTCATCACTAAACATAATTTTACGAAAAAAAGGTGGATCAACTTCAAGCTGTTCTAGGGCCCAATCAGTAAACAAACGACGCTTATTATGGTCAAGTGGCTTTAGTTCTTGAACCAGTTGGATCTTGTATGGGTGTAGACCAAGATCTTTACGCAAAATTTTTCATGTGGCGAATGCACAGAGTCCAACTTGTTGTGAACGTCGACTAATAGACAAATCTAGATCATCATTAACACTATGACTTACAGCAGCGAGATTTTCTTCTGTACGCACAGTCCCTCGTCTTGTTGTTGTTGTTGCATCGAGTAGAGAAAATGTTGTCCGAAATCTATCCATAGTTCCACGAATAAGCTGCTCTGATGGACGATTATTTAAACCATAAATTTCACGAAATGCTCTATAAGTTTGGCGAATAGAACATTGATTTTGAAAATAAATTTCAACAATTTGTAAAAGTAGTTGCGGCGTGAGTCTTTCCATGATAATTTGTCAATGCTTACTGAACAGAAATGTCAAAACAAACATGGCTTCTACCTTTTGTCAAGTCACAGTTATCCCTATCGAAAATTCCATCACTCAGATACGAGTCATGAGTTGGGTTACATTTTCAACCTTATAATCGAGGAACAATACGAAACGAACATTCGACACACTCTGTATAAGCATATTTTTCAGGGGTTCTACCTGCTTTCGAAAACAAACAAACGAAAATATTCATTTCTAAAACATTTTCTGTTCAGATGCATACGAGTATGCTTGTTTCTGCTAATTATTGGTGTTTCTACCTTTCAGGAACACCCATTCAAATTATTACGAATAAAAGTGAGTCAATAGAGGAAAATAATCACGAATCAGGCAGGGTATTTCACTACGTCCGTAAATAACAACTTGTTGACTAATTTATAGTTGTCTTTAGTCATTGTTTAATGGAATATTTTGACATAAATATTAAGGAAAAACCCAATTAGGTCGTTAGGTTAGGTTAGGTTAGGTCGTTAGGACTTTTTAGAATATATGATTAATTTTTTACATTCAGCAGAACTACTCAGACTCTTCTTTCGTTGAAAAAAATTTTGCCCTTTATTCTTTAGATGTAATCAATTTTTGGAGCAAAAAATTAATTATATCTCTACAGTTAATGGTCAAATATGAAGTATAATCAGAACATAATTAATTTTTTTTAGAGTGATAGAACTTTCGATAGAGAACTGTAATTTGACACAAGGTAGAAGCCATGTTGTTCTGACATTTCTGTTCAGTAAGCATTGACAAAATATCATGGAAAGACTCACGGCGCAACAACGTTTACAAATTGTTGCAATTCATTTTCGAAATCAGTGTTCTATTCGCCAAACTTATAGAGCACTTCGTGAAATTTATGGTTTACATAATCGTCCATCAGAGGAGGCTTATTCGTCGAACTATCGATAGATTTCGGACAACATTTTCTCTACTCGATGCAACAACAAGACAAAGAACTGTACGTACCACACTAGCTTCAAACAGTTGTTTTTTGGTGTTAATTTGTGTGCAACCCAAACATCGGGGTTTTTTCTTAATCCAGCTCTGCGTAAGGTTCAAACATGTTTTATGCTCGATCTTTAGCTCCTGGACCATGCTACTACTACTGAAATGCTGGTCAACTTCCGTTATTTCTGTGATTTTATCGACATTTTCGACGACGGGCCTACCTGAGCGAGGTGCATTTTTAACATAAAAAATACCTGAACGAAAATGATCCTTACAATATCGGGACCTTCAACACCATTCTCAATTTCAGCCACTTGACTTGCATTTTCGCCTTCATCAAAGAAAAACTGTAAAATGTACCCTATTTTCTCTCTGTTGACTCCCATTTTCCACACCCTGTAATTCACAACTGAATGGACCAAACAGCAAAAGAATTTTTTGAGTGTGAAATGTCACCTTGACAACAAGCATAAATCTGAAATTGTTTGATCGAGATATCGATCACTACAGCCATCTACGGAAAACATAGGATCTTTTTCCCCAAACTCTCATATAATATTAACCGACAAACGTTACAAGTATCAGTTGTAGCAACTCAATTTTTCCGAGAGCGAGAGTTATAACATTTCTCCTTTTTATCGCCTTTCGCTTAGTCTTGACCCATATCTTCTGTTTGTCTCATACTTCCACCATTTATATGCGCGGTGTTTTGCTACGAGTAGGAAAAGTGTCACTGGATCTTACTTTTAACGCGCGTCCAAATTTAAGAATTTTGTCCGAAAATCGTTATTTGCTGGTGAAGACTTCGTGATCAAATTCAATTATGTCTGTGCGGACTTTTATGAACACGAAATATTTCGAAATGGATCATCTGGAAATTTTAAATTGGCACTGGATTGACAGTAGAACAAAATGCAAGTGGATCTGAAAGCATATCCATTAGAAATAATAAATTCCATCATAATATAATGCTCCACAAAAAATTCAAAGAGATCTTTTTCATTTCCATTAAAAAAAAATAGATAGCAAATTCTCCAGATCCAAAAAAATATATATATCGGGTGTTTTTTTTGAGAGTGATAGAACTTTCGATAGGGATAACTGTGATTTGACAGAAGGTATAAGCCATGTTGTTTTGACATTTCTGTTCAGTGAGCATTGACAAATTATCCTGGAAAAACTCATGCCGCAACATAATGAAATTTATTTTCAAAATCAGCGTTCTATTCGCCAAACTTCGTCAAATTTTTGGTTTACATAATCGTCCATCAGAGCAGCTTATTCGTCCAACTATCGATAGAATTCGGACATTTTCTCTACTCGATGCAACAACAACAAGACAAAGAACTGTACGTACCACATGGAAAATTTTGCGTAATAATCTTGGTCTACAGCCAAACAAGATCCAACTGGTTCAAGAACTAAAGCCACTTGACCATAATAAGCGTCTTTTGTTTGCTGATTGGGCCCTAGAACCGCTTGAAGTTCCACTTTTTTATCGTGAAATTGTGTTTAGTGATGAAACTCATTTCTAGTTGAACGGCTATTTAAACAAGCAAAATTGACGTATATGGAGTGAAAACAAAAATGCACTGTATGGTGTGCTTCACACGCTGGAAGTATCATCGGTCCATATTTCTTCAAAACGATGCTGGAGTTAATGTTACAGTGAATGGTGCTCGTTACAGATCGATGATCAATGATTATTTGTTTCAAAATTTGAATAGTATCGACCCAGAAGTGTTTTGGTTCCAACAAGATGGTGCTAAACCTCATGCTACTACCGTAACAATTAATTTATTGAAAGAAAGATTTGATAACATTATTTCGAGAAATGGTCCAATTATTTGGCCTCCAAGATCATGCGATATAACTCCACTGGATTATTTTCTTTGATGTCATGTCAGGTCATTGGTTTATGCTAATGAACCAGAAACAATAGACGCTTTGGAAGCCAACATAACTCGTGTTATTGACGAAATATGGCCTGAATTACTCGAAAAAGTGGTCCAAAATTGGTCTGATCGAATGGGGTTCCTCAGAGCTAGTCGTGGTGGACATGTGGCGGAAATTATATTTAAACATAAATTTCATAAAATTTTCTTTCAAATAAAAAAAAATTTTGTAAAAAATTTGGCATCAATCTTAATTTAAATGTGTTTTATTTCAATTTAAAGTTCTATCACTCTGAAAAAACACCCGATATTTAACAGGGGTGAGTTATTTGAATCTAAATGTTCGTTAAACAATATTTCCATTTTATGGTGTTTATTTATCTCAGGGGAGTCTAACAGGTTTAAGGCATAACTTTTACTTTCTATATGTAGAATTTCAAAATTATGGTTGAAAGTATGTCCTGTTTCTAACAAATGGTTAGAATATGTAATTACTTTTATAATTGAGGAAACTCTTCAAATGTACACAAATTCTATGTCGGAAAGTTCTTCCAGTCTGTCCTATGTAAACTTTAGGGCAATAATCGCAGGTTTACTTATAAACCCCTGATTTATCATCATTATGTGTACTGTCTTTCGACCATCTTTCAAAGGAGAAGATGGCCGAAAGACCAAAATACGTGTCAGGATTCTGAATGAACTGTGAAACATGAAAATTGTGGCATTTTATTAAATAAAATTGTTATAATACTTCACCTTGAGCCAACCGCATACTCCATTCATTTAAATGAACATCCATTGTAATATACTAGTTTTTTTTTTAAATCTAAATGAAACCTCTTGTTGTAAAATCCCTTAAATGTTTCTAAAGTGAAACAATGTTTCCAAGACATTATATTCAATTTAATTTTTAAAAGATTTTTTAGCTTAAATTTGTAGAGATTTCGGAGAATTTATCAGCTTTTATCTGTATAAAAGTTATATAAATATGTAAAGGGTCTTTCAATGGAAACGCCCCATTTTTAAATGGACATTAATCACGCATGGCAGTCATTGTTCATTTGTGACATTGACAGTTGTATTTATCAATGTCTACCATTTAATCATGGAAAGGTACGCATTCCAACAACGTTTACAAATAATCCAAATTTATTATGGAAAATCGCGATATGTTACTCTAACTCAACGTGCTTAAACTCCAATATTTGGTCGTTATAATCGATAAAAGAACAGTTGAACGTTTAGTGAAGAAGTTTGAAACAAATTTCACATTTCATGATGTAACAAAGCCAGTGAGACAAAGAAATGCGAGAAGTGAAGAGAATATTGCTGCCGTACGTGAAAGTGTTCGTGAAGACCAAAATTTATCGATTTCTTGACATTCACAAGAACTAGGCATCTCTCAGACGTCTTTATGGTGAATTTTACGAAATATACATACGGATATACATCCATACAAAATTGTTTTGACTCAAGAACTCAAACCAACAGATCACTTAAAGCGTCGTGTATTCAGTAATTGGTGCTCAGAAAAAATCGGAAATGATGCAGATTTTCATAGGAAAATCATTCTCAGCGATGAGGCTTATTTCTGGTTAAACGGTTATGTTAACAAGCAGAATTGCCATATCTGGAGTGCTGATAAACCTGAAGAATATCCAGAACTGCCATTACATTCTGACAAATTTACTGTTTGGTGAGTCATTGGACCAAATTTTTTTTCAACGAAGATCCAGAGGCGCTAACTGTCAATGGAAATCGTTATCGTTCAATGTTTACTGATTTTTTATGGCCTTAAATGGTTCGTCTTGATTTGTAGAACATATGGTTTCAGTAGGACGGTGCCACTTGTCATACTGCCAATGACACAATGACATTATTGAAAACAAAATTCGGTGAATTGATTATTTCAAGAAATGGACCGATAAATTATCCGCCTCGTCCCTGCGATTTAACTCCAATGGACTTATTTCTTTGGGGTTACAATAAGTCATTGTACTTTATAATGAAATACAAATTTCAATAATTTTCAAATGAATAATGTGTTTTATTTACAGAACAAAATGGGGCGCTGTTAATGAAATACCCTCTATATATAGTTCATAATAGACCTCAACATTGGTCAATCCGTAACTTAATTTCATGTCCTCCGAAGACGTCAATCTCGAGGTCCGTCACGTCTCCACCGAGTCTCCGGTCCACGTCGCGAAAATCCGTCCCGTCCGCCGCCAACGCAGCGCAGCGGCACTCGATTTCCTGCGGGCCGCGTCCGCCGACTGGGCCCGCGGCGGGGACCGAGGAGCGGACGTTGAGCGTCGAACAAAAAGGCTCCTCCAGTCCTCCTCTCACGGTTTCAGGTTTGGCGGCCGTGCCGGCGAGCTACTGCCTAAGCTGAAAACATCGCCGTTAGCCCGATTGATTTTTATTGTGGGTCCGCGGCGGGGGCGTCCCGCGGGGGCAGTGGCGTAGCCTGGGAAATGCCCCGGGAAAACGTTGGGGACGGTTCCCAGAGATCCGCGATGAAGGACCAGATGGAGCGGCTCTTACGCTTTCAAGCTGCTTCGTTACACCTATGTGCGAATTTGTGCAGCACGAAGTAACAACTATAAGGTTGTTCGGAAAGTAATTTTGTTTTTTCCCGACAGAGGGCTTCAGTGTATTTTTTCGAACCCAACTTCACACTTAAGCCGCATAATCATTATTATTATAATAATAATAATTTATTGGATCCTTTAAAACATTTTACATGTATAGGATCAGTCAGATATCGGGTGTTTTTTTTTTAGAGTGATCCAGGCCTTATTTCATCAATAACACGAGTTATGTTGGCTTCCAAAGCGTCTATTGTTTCTGGTTTATCAGCATAAACCAATGACTTGACATAACCCCAAAGAAAAGTTATGTCGCATGATCTTGGAGGCCAATTAATTGGACCATTTCTCAAAATAATGTTATCGCCAATTCTTTCTTTCGATAAAAATTGTTGCGGTAGCAACATGAGGTGTAGCACCATCTTGTTGGAACACTTCTGGGCCGATACCATTCAAATTTTGAAACAAATAATCATTGATCATCGATCTGTAACGAGCACCATTCACTGTAACATTAGCTCCAGCATAGGTTTTAAAGAAATATGGACCAATGATGCCTCCAGCGTGTAAAGCGCACCATACATTTTTCAGGATGCAATGGAACCTGCAGAACTTCTTGAGGATTGTTTTCACTCGATATACAATTTTGCTTGTTTACATAGCCGCTCAACCAGAAATGAGCTTCATCACTAAACACAATTTTACGATAAAAAAGTGGATCAACTTCAAGCTGTTCTAGGGCCCAATCAGCAAACAAACGACGCTTATCATGGTCAAGTGGCTTTAGTTTAGTTAGTTGTTTCACACTTTCTGAACGTTGGTGCGGCGTGAGTCTTTCCATGAAAATTTGTCAATGCTTATTGAACAGAAATGTCAAAACAACATGGCTTCTACCTTCTGTCAAATGACAGTTATTCCTATCGAAAGTTCTATCACTCTAAAAAAACACCCGATACGTGACAAAATAATAGAAAAACAAGTCATAAAAACTTAACTGAATTCAGATAACTTTTTGAAAGAATTAAATATTATCAAACAGATAGCTTCAAACAACAGTTACAAATCCTTTCTTCTAGACAAAATGGTATCCAATAAACAAAAGAACCTGGCATTAAATCAACCCAATCATAAAAGAGGACAATACACAGAAATATTTTTGTTTGGTTATCTTATTTTACGCAGCTTTTAAAACTATTAATAACCTTAGTACTTACATGAAAAACAATAAGGATCGAACAAGAAAAGAAAATAAATCTGGAGTGTACAAGTTGATTGGCAACGATTGCCCTTCAGTATATATTGGCCAGACATGTAGATCATTCAAGAAAATAATCAAGAACACCAGAGAAGTTACACATCGGATTCCATACATTCGGCATATGCTAATCATCTTAAGGAATTCAGTCATACTTTAAACACTAACTATGAAATTATCCACGTCGAAAGCAAAAGTTCTAGATTAACAATATTAGAACTTCTTGAAATCAACAAGTACAATGCCCGTAAAATCTTTTTGAATGAACAAACAGATATTGACCAATCCAAATCACTGAATATCTTTTCCTAATGGTATTTTTCAGCGTCAAACTCCAATAAACACCTTAAGATATTAAATTGAATCAGTAAATATTACAATAAAAATTGTGAAAATCAGAATAACCTTATTTTAATATTATTTAATATGGATTTTCACCAAGTAAGAACTGATTCAGTTCAATACTGCGATGATGGTACTGTGAAAGCGAAACAATTGTTGTAAACATTACAATAAAAATTGTGAAAATCAAAATAACCTTAAGATTTTATGACTTGTTTTTCCATTATTTTGTCACGTACTTAACACTGTATTTAAATTCGGTTACACTAGATACCATCAGCCAGTAGAATGTAGATACCTGAAGAAGCCACATCGTGGTGAAACAATTGTTGTATTTGTGGAAATTAAAATACTGTTTCTTAACTTTTAATTTTAAATATTATCCTCCATTGGAAGTTATTTCGATGCTAAATCAAAACAATCAATAAAATATATCTGCATAGCTTTATTCACCAAATATCCTGTTTGAAAGCGAACTTGAATAAATCTGTAATATAGTTTGGTGAAAAAGAAATCCCTTATTTTTTCGGTGGATGTCTGTAGCGATATATATCCCGTGAAGTATCGATCAAACAATTTCACATTTATGCTCGTTATCAGGGAGACATTTCACACTAAAATAATTCTTTCGCTGTTTTATGTTTGGTCCATTCAGTTCTGAGTTACAGGGTGTTAAAAATGAGAGCCAACAAAGAGAAAATTCGTTACATTTTATAGTTTTTCTTTGGTGAAGGAGAAAATTCAAGCCAGGCGGCTGAAATTATGAATGGCGTTTAAGGTTCCGATACTGTAAAAGCTAATAACGTGCAAGTTCGGTTTCGTCGATTCCGTGCAGGTATTTTTTATGTGAAAGATGTAACTCGCAAAGGAAGACCATCGTTGAGAATGTCGATAAAATCACAGAAATAATCGAAGTTGACCGGCAAGTTAGTAGTCGTAGCAGCACTCAGGAGCTGAAAATCGACCATAAAACGGTTTTAAACCAGTTGTGCAAAGCTGGATTCATAATGAAGCTCGATGTTTGGGTGGCACACCAATTAACACCAAAGAACATGATGGATCGAGTTTTCATCTGCAAAGCCTTGGCCAGACAGAATGAAATCGATTCATTTCTTGAATGGATAGTGACTGTGGATGACGAATAGGTCACATCCGACAATATGGTGCGAGTACGATCGTAGTCAAAGCGCGCTGAAGCACCTCAAACGGTGGTTAAACCAGGACTAACGACCAGGAAGGTTTTACTGTGGATTTGATGGGACTAGAAAGGAATAATTTGCTTCCATATGGTCAAACTCTAAATTCGTATTTCAACTGTGAACAGCTGGACCGTTTGAAGCTGGCTATTGACCAGAAACGGCCAGAATTGACCAACAGAAAAAGTGTTGTGTGGACACACAACGCCAGGCCACACGTGACTGTAGTGATTCGCCAAAAACTCAGGGAGCTTGGTTTGGAAGTTTTACTGCACTTCAAAATCAGAACATTAGGAGCATAGAAAAACATTATCATGTTTACATAGAACTAAACGGAAGTATGCTACTCAATTGAATTTTACCAGTACTAATTTTTCATCAATAAGTTTTATGTAATCGTTTGCCAGTCCATTTTAGAAGAATTCTGAAATGCACAAAAGCGATAACAGACTTCTATTTGCAGATATACACGTAGGAATCTGTTATTCAAGTGGGGTAAGAGCACGTGCACACACTCCTAAAAGATAGTAAAGCTATTGTCCAATAGGTGGCGCTGAGTGTATCATTATGGTGTTAAATAAGAATCAGTAAGACTTGATTACTGTTCATAAAATAGAATCAATAGAATTAGGCTACATCATCATTTTAAACACAAAACAAACAAGTCTCGTTTTTATTAAAGTTAATTTTCCGTCTAATTTTCTTAGTATATCTTAAAGGATTTATTATATAATAGCGGTATAAGGAAAGGAAAATTCCATGGTAAGAAAAATTTCTACACTCATTTACAAAAAAATATTGGTGTCGAATGAAATCATTGCAGGTCAGAAGAAATAGAGGGAGCTCTTTTTTATATGCGGATTATCCGTAGGTCTGTGAAGTTTTTAAGTTCGAATGAATCTTCAATCTTGACTATCAGTTTTCTTCACAACATTTGTGATGAAAATATTCGCATCAAACCAGGAAAAAGAGATTGTTGTCGGATTCTCACATTACGAACGAATGCCCTGTACTCTCTATTAAGATTAAAACGAATGGAAAAGAAAGTCATCCGGTTCATTATATCGAGTAACTAAGATTCTCAAACGTAGTAACGTTTCTTCCATTGTTTGAGCAGAAATTCCAACGAAACACGTCAAAAGTTAAGGATTTTCATTTGTCTAGAGTCATTTCCCAGGTAACACATCGAATTGATTTTTAAAGATTATAGAAAGGATTTTGAGCATGCACATGAATTGTTAAGAAGAAGAGTTGGGCATATTATCACAACTATAGTCTCTTATGGATTTCACATTAACGGAATAAAATGACATGAATATCTTGTATGCAGGGTGTCCCAACTAAAATTTGACCTCTCCCAGAACTCAGAAATGAAGAATTTTCGAAGCATCAAAATAAAAAACAAGTCAACATGTGTTTTGAGGGGGACGAATTTCCATCATGAGTTTGTTCCGAAAAAACACCCCCATGCAGGTGGCATCGACCCACAACATTTTTTAAATAGGGAAGAGATGTAGAGTGTTAGTTAGTCTGAAAGTTATTTATGTTCTGTGAACAACATAGTAAGAATTTTCAAAATCGGTTCATTATTCACGAAATAATGTAATATTGAACTTGCCGTCAAAAGGTGATGTTGAACAGACAGTTGAACCTCCCAAACTCGAAAACCTAAGAGTTTTTAAGAATCCAAAAATAATTTTCAAGTTCTGTATTAGGAAGAAAGAATTCCTATCACGAAACAACCACCTGAAGTTGGCAACAACCCCCAATATTTTTTGAATAGGGATGAGACGTTGGATGTGGTTTAGTTGAGAAGTTTTTTCTGTTCTCCAAACATCGCAGTTGAAATTTTCAAATTTGTTTACTTAATGGCAAAACAATTTGAGTTTTTGAATGTTTTTACTTCAAAAACCATCTATTTCCTAGTCAGAAAAAAATTAAGGAATTTTTTCCCTCTAATACGGAACTTAAAAATTATTTTTGGATTCTTCAAAACTCTTAGGTTCCAGAGCTTAAAATGAAGATTGTGTCAAGAAGAGATGGTGACAGGTGAAGTAGTCGAGATGTCGGATTACATAGTCGATTTGTGTGAAACAATATTGAAGTTGGGAAACTTTTAAAGGTAAATGTGCTGCTGAATGTTCAATATATCGATCGTAACTAAATGTAGAAAGAAAATGTAATAACATATCCTTTATTCAACTCACCTGTAATTCAGTCTGTGAAACGTCGATCTCTCCCTTATATACAAAGTCAATGATAAATTTCAAGTCGGAAAAGCTTATGTCCTGTGGCATAATGATGGTAGGATGTTTGCATGGATTATTTAATAACAGTTTCTGGAAGTAAGATGAACAAGCCGATAAAACCACCTGTAACAAAACAATATATATAAAGGGTGATTCATTTAGAGGTACTCTTTGTGGTGGGGATTTAATTGCAGATTACGCATGCTTCGTGTTAACTGAAGTACCATTTCTGTTCAGTAGTGTTTGACAATTCATACTGGAAAGACTTAGCCCGGCACAGCGTCCACAAATTGTTGAACTTTATTACGGAAATGGGCGTTCTACGAGGAATGTGTATCGGGCGCTTTGAGCAACTTATGGTCCACATAAGCGGCCTAACGAACGCACAATTCGCTCTACCATCCGTAAGTTTGAGGCCCAATTTTCATTATTGGATAATACTCGACCAAATAGACCACAACCAGCACGTAGTGAAGAAAATATAGGGGCGGTAGCGGAGAGTGTACGCGAAGACCGTGAAGTGTCGATTCGTCGGCGTTCTCAACAGCTTGGCCTGTCATATTCAACAACTTGGCGTATTTTACGTGAGGATCTTTCTTTAAAAGTTTACAAAATTCAACTAGTGCAAGAACTGAAGCCGACCGACCTTCCGAATCGTTTCCGTTTTAGTCGTTAGGCTCTTGACAAGCTTGCCACATAAACATTCCCCGTAGAGCATCCATTGTCGTAATGAAGCTGAACAGTTTGTAAACGCAGTGCCGGGCTAAGTCTTTCCATTATGAAGTATCAAACACTACTGAACAGAAATGGCACTTCAGTTAACACGAGGCATGCGCAATCTGCAATTAAATCCCCATCACAGAAAGTACCTCTAAATGAATCACCTTTATAATGTTGGAGTTTCTTACGATATTGGATTCCACGAACAAAACAGAAAAGTACCATTTATATTAAAAAGACGTTTCGTCCTCGGTTAAGGACATTTTCAATTTTATTAGCAAACAAATTAAAACTTTCCAGTCACTTGACAAGTCTGTAAAAATATATTACAATAATAAACATATAAAATAGAATTAAGAGATAATATACCTAAGCAGAAAATTATTATTATCTCGAAGTCAAATACTAAAACAACGATTTATCTTTCACTGGTTACGCAGTATGTCTTTCAAAAGAAATCATTGGCAGTTATAGGTGATCGTGAATACAATAAGTGACGATAAAAATTTTCTTGTAATACTGTTAGGTTTTGTATCAATTTTAAGAATCTATCTTTATATGATGGTGTGATAAATCAGGTCCCTTATATCGGTTCTATCATTCATGGCGTTTTTGTATATCATCTTCTTTATATTTCTTTTGTCACCATTAGTTTCGTATTCAAGAATCTTTGTATTTTTGAAGTCTGGATTGTGCTTGTCTGTTATTATAGGTTAATTTAGTGCTGTGCTAGAGTTTTTCATATATTTGTGGTCATTCAATCTGTTATTTTTAATTTAAATTTCACTTCATGTGCCATTCTGATAGTTTTCAATAATAAAGATAAATTACTCGAAATCTTTCAATTTATTATCAATAGTAATAATCGCGATTTTGATATAAAATCAATTAGAGAAGCAGTAGGTTTAAACAATTTTTTAGAAGATGCTCAGAATATATTTTTTTAGAAACATCTGTATTAATTTTTAATCAAACCGATACTTTTTTCCTATTTTACAAAATAAAAACATAGATATTCTGAAGGCGAGAAATCTACTGCAGATAACACTGAGTAAAGTACGTGAATTTAGGAGTAACAGTACTTATTTTGATACAATTTATAAAAACTGGATATCGCAGATTTACACTCAAAACGTCGCAAGGGAGTTGAAATGGCAGACAAAACACAACAATTGAGACAATTTTTTTTTAAATTTAGATATTATAGCGACTCAAATAGAGGTTAGGTTTTGCGACATTGAAAAACGACAATTCTTCGATCTTTGAATATCAAAACAAATTAAAATATGTTTATCTTCTACAATTTTAATTTCAAAAAATTTTTATTCAAAAAACTTTTTGAATTAAATTAATGTCTAAAACAAGCACCGCTTACATTTAATAGACGTATATAATAAAAACTCAATATATAATGTCAAATGGAATAAATGAACCAAAAGATATACGAAAGTCATTAAAATTAATAAATAAATATTTAAAGGAGACAAAATTTTGTTTCTGGTCTTACCTTTAAGAACACCAATTGCCTTTTAAAAACATGAACACACTTAAAGGACTTCTCAAAGAATATAATTTATTTGAAATATTCAATATATTGAAATATTCGAATAAGGTAATTCAGAAATCTCTCAAAGCATGTACTATATCTTCAAAAAAAAAATATAATTCTAAGCAATTCCGTCTTCAGTCCTGAAATATATTCAAAATATAAAAATCAAAAACTAACCTATATCAAACAACGTACCACGTATAAATGAATGATGTTTCGAGACATTTACACGTGGTACGTTGTTTGATATGCATAGGTTAGTTTTTGATTTTTATATTTTGAATATATTTCAGGACTGAAGACGGAATTGCTTAGAATTATATTTGTTTTTTGAAGGTAATATGCAAGGTACATAGAGTACCTTGCATATAAATGTACCTATTTGCATGTTTTTGAAGATCATATATTTCTGAAGATTGCACTCGGTAAGTCTATAAATTGTTTAATTTTATTATTTTTTATATGTGAAGTTGAACTGATCTTATCGTAATTTTAATTATTTCTTGAGGATGTGCTACATGTTTTGAGATTTTTTGAAATAATTTATTAAAATATATTGAATATTTCAAATAAATTAGTTTTTGAGAAGTTCTTGAAATTATGTTTTATATTTTTGAGAAAGAGTTATTTTTCATTGATATAGGATCAGAAAACAATACATTTTGTAACAAACAGGGCTTCGTACGTTTATCTGAAGAGTTCAGTACGCATGCCTGGAACGAAACAAAAAATGTTTGCTTATTTATATTTTAATTTCAATTGACAATTTATATTCGTTGGTTTTTCTCAATTCCATTTGATATCGTATGATGAATTTTGATTTTATACGTCTATTAAATATGAGCAGTGCTTATAAAGACATTAATTTAATTCTTAAAGTTTCTTCAAAAAATTTTTTTGAAATTAACATTGTAGAAGACAACAGATTAAATCTGTTTTGATATTCAAATTTAGTTTTGATTAATTTTAATTCAGTTACAATTATTTTTTGATCTGGCTTATCATTTTGAGATTTTTGTCACATACATCTTTAGGGGGCTGTAACTTAGCAGGGGGGCTCAAAAAAATGAAGTTTATATGAAGGACCCACCCTATTTTTTGACAAGGAATCACCTCCGAAATTTTTCTAAATATTCTAAATATCTATAAAGTAAATCAGTCTTTTTAAGACATTTTATTCGATTTCATTTTGAAAATTTTTAAGAGATTTTTTGAATCAAGTTTGTAGAGGTTTCGGAGAATTGATCTGCATAGAAAAAAACTTATTCTCAAAGTGGGTGCCGAGCAAAAAGGGCGGAAATAGGAAGTTTTCGCCGATTCGATTAATTCATTTGGAGGAAAAAGATTGAGATTAAAAAACTATGTGTCAAACTCTACGGAATATAACATAATCCTCCCCATCGAGTCTATCCCCATAGAAACCCGGACCCCTACAAACCGAATACAGCTTTTTATTTGTAGACACCTAGTCCATCCTACCATGATGAATCACCACATGGTTTTCGCCGTAGTCTAACAAAATCAATACTGGAGTTCTTGAAGGCCACAGCTGGGCGGTACCGCGCTCGGGGAGCGTGGAACACGGAACGGAAATTGGCATCCCCAGAGCCGGTTGCTATGCCAATGTCAAGAGCTCCCCCGGTGGCAGGAAGATTATCCTCCTCCGTTATATCTGCTGAAAAACGAACCGGGTACGTGAAAAGTCGGGCAGCTATGGAGACTGAAGGAACAACAACAGGGCAGCGTGCAGCTGTTCGAATCCGGTCGAGAGGTTTGAGGGGGTGAGATCAACCGAGTCTTTGTTACGAGATATGCGACAGTGGTTTTGGACTAACATAAAAAAGCTTAGGGTTTTTCACAAAAGTTTTCTATTTAATCCTCAAAATATACAATGTGGATACTTGTAGAATAAAAATTTCTTATTACGCATTTCGAAGAAATGTTGAAACAGGTCCGCATCTTGTGAATATTTTAAATTATTGTAGTGTCCGAAAGGGTGAAGTCAGGAGCTTCTGCGCGATAATTTATATCATCCCCAGTCCAGACAAAATATTTAGTCCGTCTAGGAAGTATCCGGAAAAAACAAAGCTCAATTGTAATTATTTAGTATATATTTTTAATTTTTTAATTAGAAAATTCTAACAAAATATTCATCTTATTTAATTATACAACCTCCATTTAACTGTAAACCCATGACTAAACGTCGAGGTACACCCGAAACTAGATCACCTCCATAATTTCCGGTGATGGTAGCCCAGGATTGTAAAACTGACCGAATTAAATCATCCTCATTTCATGGCGATACTCGTTCAACTTCAATATTCATTAGTCCTCATATATTTTCAATGGGACTACGATCTGGTGAAGCTGCTGGTCATGAAATGGTTGGTATTCGTGCTTGAGTATAGGCCGAAGTATGGTATCTTGCATTATCCTGCTGAAATCGCCACCCCTTTGGATATAAAGCATGCTCCGTTTTAAGAAGAAAATTGTTTAGAATAACACAATACTTTTCACTATTAATGGTACCATCAACTATACAGAGAGGCGTAGCACCACGCTGAGGTATTGTTCCCCAAACCATTATTTTGGTGGGAAATTTGAAACAGGTTGTTTTGATAGGAGTTTCAAATGATTTCCACCAAGTTGGAAACAACTTACGTCAGATATAAAGATATTATTGAAATAATCTTCTTGAAAACGTTGATTCTATTCTTCCTTCCTTTTGTAGAGGTGTCATTATAGGAATTTTTTTGGTTTCCTTTATATGTAGCCTTGTCTTTTCAGTGACTTAGGGACGGTTTCTGGACATGCTTTTATATTTCGTTGATTTCCAAATCTGTTAGCTAATTTGCGAAACCCCAGGCGCTGATTGTGTCGTCCTAAGGCCAATAAAGCTTTTAAATTGTTTCCTTTAATCTTTCTCGGTCTTACTGAAACTGGTCTATGCCTCATATCCATGCAATTTTTTATCCTTTTTATTGTCTCAAATACAGCACTTTTTCTCACTTCAGTCAATTGCAGTAATTTCTTAACGTTTCGAAAACCTTTTCTTTACTAATATTCTACCTGTTTTTTTTTTTTAGTTGCGACATTATGTCATGAATTGTATACCTGTTGACAATCAACAATATTTAACAAATAGTATTACCATGCAACTTTGGCCACAGCTGCACAACCTATTTTATACATCAAATCTGCCCTAGAATTTTGTAACATTCTAGGGCAGATTTGATGTATAAAATAGGAAAAAGAAGTATATTAAAATTATGAAAAATAATAAATTCCGGATCATTTCTAGACGTACTATATAAGTTTTTTTTTGGCTTCTAATTAAACGATCTTTTTGAAATTTTGTATTAACCTTCTTGTCGTCATTTTACATGTAAATGTAAATTTAAACTCGATCGAAGAACTGTTGCCATGGTTTCTTTAGCGCTCAACGCTCTCAAAATTTTTGTCTTCGTTTTGAATCTTGTAATCATTCGATCCTCATGAAATGTGTGTTACAATTAACTCTTTGGGCACCAAATTTCAAATCAATCAGATTTGTAGTTTGGAAAATATTGATGAAATTAAGAGGAAACTTCAAATATGCATAATTGCGAAACTATTGGACTGATTTCCGCCAATGGCGAACTCAATCGAGATACTCAGACCCCAAATTCACTTCTAAAGTTTCAAAACACAATATTTTTGCGTCCGAAAGTTATAGTGTTCAAGGTCTCAACGTTGATTACGATGTTTAGGAAAAACTCAAAAGTACTATTTATTATTGGCAAGAAAAAATGTTGTTGCTCTTTAAAAACTTCGAAATTTTGTAAATTGTAATTTTGACTCTTCCAACCCCTGAACTATAAGCTTGCTCGGAATGTAATTCAATCCTCCTCAGGGAGGACTGAATTGTATTTTTTCGAACCCAACTTCACACTTAGGCTGCATAATCATTATATTTTCGGAGAGCTGACATAGCAAGGCTTGTGTGTGCAAAAGTTCAATTAATTCTACGCAGTAGTTTTTGGTTGGTGCCTTTTTAAATATGGACACCAATAAGCAGCATTTTCGTCATATTTTACTTTCTTACTATAGAAAAGGTAAAAATGCTGTTCAAGCCAGAAAGAAATTAACCGATGCGTATGGAGATGATGTGTTGACAGTACGCCAGTGCCAGAACTGGTTTGCAAAATTTCGATCCGGCAATTTTGATGTAGAAGATGCACCACGTTACGGAAGGCCTGTTGAAGCTGAATGATGCACTTCAACAGAAAAGGCCAGAATCAATCAACAGAAATGGTGTAGTGTTCCACCAAGATAATGCGAGACTTCAAACAAGTTTGGTCACTCACCAAAAGCTTTTACAGCTTGAATGGGATACACTCACCATATTCTCCAGATCTGGCGCCATCGGATTATTATTTGTTATGGTCATTGCAAAATGTTTTGGACGGTAAAACCTTTACTTCAAATAAAGAGGTAAAAAATCAGTTTTTACTAGCATAGACGAAAAATTTTATGTGCGTGGAATCATGCTTCTACCAGAAAGATGGCAAAAGGTGTTGGACCTGAATGGCCAGTATATAATTTAATAAAATATTTATTCATTGCACGAAAGTTGTCTTTCGTTTTCCGAAAAAAAACGAAATTACTTTCCAAACTACCCAAAGATGAATTGTAGAAGGACTCCCTGATCAACGGAACTTGATCCGATGACTAAAGTTTTGTAAAACCAACTGTTAAATTGGCACACCTGGTAAAAAAGCAGACAAAATAACCACGATAAACTATTCGTAGTATGAACACGGTGCTTTTCCGATCCCGTCGAAAATTTCCATGATTAAAGTTAAACAAAATTTCCAACCCTAGTCAGAAGTCAAATTCCAAGCTCTAACCGGAACCACGGTTCGGTCTCGCGGAGTAGAGGCCGCGTGAAAATTTCCATCGGGTCATTTTCGACCGTGACGAACGCGAAATACATTAGAAAGCCCCGGCGTTTTCATTCCAGTCCGACTTACGATGACGGCGGAATTTAAGAAGGTTGTTGCTTCGGCGGAACCCGAAGCCAACCGGCCGCATTCTAGATCTATATGTATGAACGTCAATTCTAGAGTTTCACGGGAGCGAAACGTGCGATAACCGCGGGCAGAAACCAGATGGGCGGCTCCAACTGGTTTTGGGTAGGAACCGAGGTCACATTTCAGCCAGGAAAGGCGGCGGCGGAAAAGGGGCACGATTTTCTCGGCTTGGAGAATCGGCCAAGCCGACGCGCCAAGTTCCAGGCCAACTGCGCTCTGGCGCAGCAGTGGATCTGGTGCATGACGTGTTTGTTAGGTCCTTGCCCAGCCATTACTCAAATTTCAACCTCAATAGAAGTCTCTTCAAGATAACCGGCCTTGTTAAAATACCAAAACATTAGTTCGCCGTCAATATTGACCCAAAAATGGTCTCATGACGTTTGTAAGCACGATAACTTTCGAAATATGTACTTAGCTATTAGGTGGATCAAAAAGAAATGTCGCTTTTATAAATTAAATTTAAACGAATAGTTTTTATTTTTAATCACTAATGTAATCACCTTCGTTATCAACAAACTTTTGCCATGCAGTATGCAAATTTTCAACGCCGATAAGAATCAATTGATTTTAGAGTGAAATATCCCGAGATGACATTTCAGACATCATCCAAATTTTTTGCCATTAAGAAAATGTTGTAGCGATCGGAATGAATGGAAATCCGAGGGTGTACCTCCCACCCCAATTCATTAATTTTTTCCAAGCTTCGTCTTACAAAGCGCAGTCTTGATTGCAGTGTTGCAGATAACGCCTTTTCTGTCGACAATCGCCGGATACTTTTCGATTAAAGATTGGTTCACTCGATCCAATTGTTCACAACAAAGATCTGCATTAACCATTTGTCCAGATTTCAGCACTTCAAAATGATCAAAATTAATACAACAAGTCATAATAACCTTAAAATCTCTTTGAAAAAAGTCAATGACAATGACAATCAAATACCGACATGCGCAGAAACGACATTACTTTCCCGTCTCCCTATTATTTGAACATACATTTCAAGGACATATGGTAAGTTCAACTTTAATATTTTTGGAATTGTAGTTGGCATAGGTAGAGGCTTGTTAAATATACAGTTTTTTATATTAGGAGTAGAAATCAGTTCGTGCGGTTTACATAACAGATGTCGCTACTAGTTTATTATTTCATTGTTTCATATGGCAACACCCTTATTTATAAATGTCATCAGGCTTTCTTTTCAGTATCTATTCTTTCGCTTAAGTGAAAATAACTCAGTTTCTGTGTGCTGTGAAAATTTTTTCGCGATGGGATCTATCAATTGCCAGAAAGATGGGTAAAAGTAGCGACTAGCAATATGATATTAACTTTGAATCAAATAAAATCAAATCTTCATTGTACTCGTCATAAACTTAATATGAAAATAATTGCAATATAAATATAAATTACATTCACATCAAAAACCTATAAAACTAACAACATTTAAATCACAGACAACACTCAGTCGTGGAAAAACTCTGAGAGCGACTAAAATGCTTTGCTGATAAGAAGTTCCTTCCGCTATCTTTTGAATTTAATAAAACTCAATATTTTCAATTCATTCGGCAGTTTAATGAAAACTGCTATTGAAATATATGAAGGCGACTTTTTTAAGAGAGAGGTATGATGCCTGGAAACTAGCAGTCTCATTGTTTTTTATACTGTAGCAGTGCTCCCTCAAATGTTTGCAGTTGTTTGCATTTTTTTTTTGCAAACAGGGCCGCCTTAAATACATAGATCGAGGGTAGTGTGAGAATTCAACTATTTATGAAGTAGTGTTAGCATTAATCTCTAGGTTTAGGTTGAGAATTAACCTAATGAGCCTTTTCTGCGAGTTAAAACTCTATCAGAACTAGCAGCATCATAATATTGTGTTATAGGCAAGGTGACAGTGGACCATGGAGTAATATATACTGATAAGATATTTTCTATTCAAGCAAAATTTAAGGTGTAAGATAGCTGAGTTCAAGTGTTTACAGACATAATCGATGTGCAACTGTCATCTCAAGGAAGGTTCGACGCACAAACACAAATACTTCACCTCTTGTTCAAGTGAGAGACTTGTTTCCCGCATAGGCTTCATATTATAAAAATTAATGTAGGATGTTTTCTCACTATTGAACGCTCCGCTCGATCTCTCCAACACTAGAACCTGTCACCACAACATGCTTCATCATCAGCAAACAAAACATTCTTGCCTACGCTGACAAAGTCTGGCAAGTCGTTGATGAAAAGTGAGAAGAGTATCGGCCGAAAAGTGGAGCCCTGAGGAGCACCTACCTTACTGTTATAGCTATCAGAGACATCACTACCAACTCTGACGGACAATTGCCTATTGTCGAAGTACGACTTCAGCCAGTCCAGGCAAACACCACGAAGTCTAAACGCTAATACTTCGAAAAGGCAATGGAGGGATTGAGCAAATCAAAAGCCTTCCCAAGGTCGAAAAATATTGCTACAACGTATCTGTATATAATATGTATAACTAATTTTTTCATTATTGTGATTATTACTTCAGCACTATTTTTGAGATAGGGAATTTGATTTTTCAGACAATTCCTTACATATTTTGATGTGGAATCGTTACTCACTTTGTGTGCCTTAAGTGAAAGGTCGTCACAGGCCAAAGTGACATCGACGAAGTCTTCGTTTCTTAGAAGCTGGTGGAAGACGGAAGTCATATTACTCTGATAATTGTTCCATCTCAGACAATAATGCTGGCTCGTCATTTCTGAAAAAAGATAATTGAATAAAAAACCATAACTGTGTAAGATTGAGAGAATTTCCTCGCATGTTCTCGACGGGCAACTACCAGGATACGTAATCAGATAAAATACGAGTATCTTCTACACAAACTTACTAGAATGTACGATCCATCGGCAACACGTATCGGGCATTGAATTATTTTCTGCAATAATAATTTACTCAGTGACAGTTCATAGACAATTGGAAGAGCCGAAAATGTGACTTAAGACTTACAGTGAATCTGATTTTATCAGAAACAACATTTACATTGTTTTGGTCTCTATTTGACAGAAATTATTCGTATATGATTTAAGGTAAAACACTTTATTTCCGTTAATATTTACTGTTTATGTAATTGAACAAAAAATAATGGACATTCCCAACGTATGCTTTGCACAAAACTATTTCTTCTTTAATGGAATATTTTATGAGGATAACGGAAGTCTTACGATGGGAAATCCACTCAGTCTAATATTAGCTGAAATATTCATGGATTTCCTTGACAACAAAATACAAGAACACCCTCTTTTCAAACAATTCATTTATTGGAACAGATTCGTTGACGATTATTTGCCTGTTCATCGGTACGTCCAGGCAACTTTCGTTATTCTTAGAATTTATTTACCAATTATACCCTACAATAAAATTTGCCCACGAAGAGGAACAAAATAACAGCATAAATATTTTAGAAAAAATTTTGAAATAATCAAAATTAATCAATAGACATGATTTTTCGATTTACCGCAAACAAACACAAACAGACTGCACAATACATTACTCTTCAAATCACCCCTTATCACATAAATTAGCAGCATACAATAGTATGTTGTATAGACTGGTTAATGTACCTATGTCAAGAAAGAAGAATTTCGAGATAGAGTTAGGCCCTAGTACAGCTTGAAGTTGATCCACTTTTTTATCTTAAAATTGTGTTTAGTGATGAAGCTCATTTCTGGTTGAACGGCTATGTAAACAAGCAAAATTGCCCTATATGGAGTGAAAATAATCCACAAGAAGTTCTGCAGGTTCCATTGCATCCTGAAAAATGCACTGTATGGTGTGCTTTACACGCTGGAGGCATCATCGGTCCATATTTCTTTAAAACCTATGCTAGAGCTAATGTTACAGTGAATGGTGCTAGTAACAGATCGATGATCAATGATTATTTGTTTCAAAATTTGAATGGTATCGACCCAGAAGTGTTTTGGTACCAACAAGATGGGGCTACACCTAATGCTGCTACCGTAACAATTGAATTTATTGGAAGAAATATTTGGCGAAAACATTATTTCGAGAAATGGTCCAATTAGTTGGCCTCCAAGATCATGCGACATAACTCCACTGGATTATTTTCTTTGGGGTTATATCAAGTCATTTTGTAAAAGTAGTTGGTTACCATACCCACCTGATGAAGTCACAATGTAAATGCGGAAACAATTATTGTGTAAACAATTAATATTAGTGGAATAAAAGTGCTTTACTTTAAATCATATATCATAATTTTCCCATATGACCCACCGATGGCACCACAGATACAAAATCGAGTAAGAAACTACTAACCTTCAAGAATAGGCTGTAAAAATTTCCCGTGGATCTGACGTTTGGTTCAAATATTACAGTGCATTTATTGAAACAACTCCTGTAAATTTCTAAACACTAGAAAAAAACTACTGCGTGTGTTGACAAAAAACTTGCCTTTTGATGGAGAAAAACTATTTGGCTTTGCTCGATAACTGTTATCCAGACTTCGCACCAGAAAAATCAACCATTATTTACCGGTTTGCTGAATTTAACCGTGGTTGTACAATTACCTATAATGCACCACGATCTGATATTCCAAAGGAAGTGGTTACACCGGAAAACATCGAAAAAGTCCACAAAATCGTTTTTACAGACGTAAAATTAAAGAAGCAGGGGATAGGTAGAGATTTCAAAGAAATCTGTAGTTTTTATTGTGCATATTTGTCTATAATACAGCTGGTTTCAAAGTGTGTGCTGCGTTTACTAATCGTGGACAAAGAATAACTACCAGTCGATAATTCCGAACTGTGTTTAGATTTTTTTCAGAGGAATAAACAGGATCCTTTGTATCCAGTTTGCGATTGCAGTTTAGGATTAAAGTGGCTTTCCTACCCTAGGATCTAGGGACGCTGCCTCCTTGGGCGTGGATTTTGCATACACCAAACTAGTGCGTAAACCAAGTTGTCTCCTTTTGCTTCCAGTGAAGACTGGTAGCTTCGAAGCACTATCCTACCACTACTGTAGTGTCCATGCTCGACTTGGGTGGGATGTAACTCACCACCCAGCCACCGCTCGAGGTCCTGAAAGCGCCGTAGACATTCCCGGTCGATTCAGTTTCAGGCCCAACGTCTAGTGTAGGATCAAGAGCTTCAAACCTCCAGGAGATGTCCTGGACCATCCAGGTCCAAGAACCACGAACCCAGATGAATGGAATACTCTTCTAGCCTAGCATGTAGGCTTTCAACCATTACCCCTACGAGTCTAACCCCAACTGGCTAGGAGTAATCCTGTTAAAAGTTTACGTGGAAAATTCAATAGAAATGAAATGCCCTCATGGCAATTTGTGGATCAATTTGTTAAGCGGGTTCATGAGACTAGATTGCTATTCGATAAAAGAACTCGTTAACGTTCTCGTCCAGTGAACACACGAAAACATTGCTACTGTAGTCTAGAATGTGGCTGAACATCTATCAACATCAACTTAATAATAATAAGATAAAGCTCATTTTCTTACCATACAGAAACCATTGATTAATTAATATTTTTTTTTAATAATATTTAAATAGGATTATCCTCATTTTCTCAAATTTTTATTGTTATGTTTACAACAATCGTTTCGCTATCACAGTAGCATCATCACGCAAGATTACATTTTGAATAACTAAGCCTGTTTCCGAAATCCGTTGCTATTTATATTACAGTAAGTACAATAAATTTTTATTGAGCACTAAAACCCCCAAAAAAAAGAGAAAAAAAAGGGTCTCTGCAAATTCCGGCTTATCTGAAAATATTTAACAGAGGTGAGTTATTTAAATCTATTTGTTCGTTAAGTAATATTCCAATTTTATTATGTTTATTTATCTCTAGGGATTCTAACAGATTTAAGGCATAACTTTTACTTTCTATATGTAGAATTTCAAAATTATGGTTGGAAGTATGTCCTGTTTCTAACAAATGGTTGGAATATGTAGAATTATTTTTATTATTGAGGAAACTCTTCAAATGTTCACAAATTCTATGACGGAAAGTTCTTCCAGTCTGTCCTATGTAAACTTTAGGGCAATCACCGCAGGTTAACTTATAAACCCCCGATTTATCATCTTTATGTGTACAGTCTTTATTATTTTTAATAAATTCATTTAAGTTTGACCTCTGTTAAATATATTCAGATAAGCTGGAATTTGTAGAGACCCTTTTTTGGGTTTTAGTGCTCAATAAAAATTTATTGTACTTACTGTAATATAAATAGCAACGGATTTCGGAAACAAGCTTAGTTATTCAAAATGTAATCTTGCCTGATGATGCTACTGTGATAGCGAAACGATTGTTGTAAACATAACAATAAAAATTTGTGAAAATCAGAATAACCTTATTTAAATATTAATTAAAATGGATTTTCACCAAGTAAATACTGTTTCAATTCAATATTTGAAACGATTGATGCTTTGAAAAATAAAATCGATGTTGCCATTCATGAGTTTGAGCCCCAAACAATCGACAATGTACTGGAAAATTTAGTTGATCGGTTGGGATGCAGTAGCCAATCATTTGAATGATATTGTTTTTCGCTCGTGAATGTCAAGGTTCAACCCTTCCAATAAACTCATTACTCCGAAAAAATATTCTTCAGTTTTTCCTTTATAACCGATTGAAAATGAAAATTTTAAATGGCCCACCTCTTACAACCATTGCAGTCCCTGACATTGAACCGACCGACTTTTTTCTCTTTCCAAAACACATTTTGAATCGATAGGAGACATAAAATGGAATTCATCTCTAGTACTGAAAAGAATTCCTGTAATGGCATTAACAAAATGTTTTATTGATTGGATTATTCGCTGACATAAGTGTATTATTTTGAGAAGAGCCTACTTAAAGGCGATACGATAAATTTTATATTATATCATTTGTGGTTCATTAATCTCTTAGTACCTTTTTGAAAATGTAATATTTCACTTCAAAATTATGAAGCACTAATTGGATAACTTTCAAGTTATGAAGGGTTTTCCAATAAGATATTTCATTTAGATATTGAAAAAAGGAGTATATACTAAGAAAAATCACTGGATTTTTATTTCATTGTATAGAAGGCGGTTAGTCATTAACAATGGACAATGATATTAGCCAAATGGCTGCCGTGGCTATTTATATTATATTTTTAATAACTTGAGGAATTCCATCTTTAAGATCTTGAATCGATTGTGGAGCATCCGCATAGACCTTATCTTTCACGTGGCCCCAAAAAAAAGTCAAAAGGTATTAAATCACAAGATCTTGGAGGCCAATTGTGATCACCACTTCAAAAGAAATAACAAGACCAGAAAACTTTTCTTGCAAAAGTGCGTTTGTTTGGTTATTTGTGTAGCAAATAGCACCGACTTGTTGAAAATAAACGTCGTCCAATGCAATATCTTCCAAATCCGGCAATAAAAAATCTTTAATCATAGCTCGGTAGCGCGATCCATTCACCGAAATAGCTGCACCAGCCTCATTTTCGGATGAGTGAGATCAAGTCACACCAACAGCCCAAAAACCGCATCAAATAGTGACATGTTGAGGATGGAGGGGCTTTTCAACAATCATTCTTGGATTTTCCGAGTCTCAAATGAGACAATTCTGCGTATGAACGTAGCCTCTGATGTGAAAATGGGCCTCATCAATGAAGATAATTTTTTGATGAAAATCCGGGTCATTTTGATGCATTTCAAGGACCCAATCAGCGAAGAAACGACGTTGCAGGTGATTGTCTAGCTTGAGTTTTTGTGTTAACTAAACTTCAAAAGTCTTGACACCTAAGTCTTCATGCAAAATACGGTGTAATGTCGTTTATGGAATGCCGAATTCCAAAGATCGACAAATCTGGGTTTGCATCAATGCCACAATGATGAAGAAAATCAAGCGTCGCGCCGTTATAAAGTTCTTCGCTAAGCAGGGAACAAGTCAAAAACCCATTCATGAAGAAAAGGTTGCTGCTTACCAAAACTGGGCCCCGTCATTATCCACCGTTCAGAAGTGGTCAAGTGAATTCAAAAGAGGCAGAGGAAGCATGTGCAAAGATAACCTAACACAGGATGGTTAAATTGGCCTGAAGACATACCAACCGGGCGAAGACCTTTGAGGCGCTCTCCAATAAGATGGCGTGACAACACCAAAGCAGATCTAAGGTCTATGGGTATATAGCAAGGTCCAGCACTGAAGGAGGATCGTCAAAGTTGAATGTGAATACTACAGTCGGCCCGCCCCCCGGGCATTATATCTTGATGTGATGGGGCTCTTCTCCTGACTAGGGCTCTAATTTCGTCCCGGCGAAATGGAGGGTTAAGTCTGGATGCCTAAATTAATGCCATTCGCGCCAGTCACTTGACCTGTGTGGTGGAAGATCTCCGAATGGGGCCCTCGTTTTGTCGTTCTGGTGAAGTGGAGGGCTGAGCCGGTTGATTAACTCAGTGACAGGGAGTCTGTCGCAGCACATGGCTTCTCCCTTAAAATTAGCGTACTCTACCTTATTGCAGTAAATTTCCGGATTGTTCTGTCCAATGGCCGAGTGCGTTATGTAGCATACTGCGTTACCTCGGGGGGATGGATGCCCACAGGTGTTACTTGTACCACCTGGCCATCCCATTGGTGTTGACTCGAGGGGCAGTGGTTGAAAGTCCGCATGCTGGACTAGGGAGGTATTGCATTTATCTGTTCGCAGACTCCCATGTTCCGGATATTCTCATGAAATGATTCAGGATTGAGAGGGACTTGACGGTTCGACCGGCCTTGTCCTAATCCCGGATCAATGTCAACATTTTAGGGTTTGTGGATCTCGACGAAATGGCTTAGCCGTTAATGCTTGCGCCAGGATCAATCAAAAGACTTCACATGGGTTCATAGGTCATGACGTACAGGCCGTGTTGACGGTGCTCATACCAGGATCAATTGAGTCATCAATCTTGGGTTTATCTTAGTTCACGGGACTGCGTTCGGGTGCTTGGATAAGAAGCCCTCCGGCGAGTGAGTTGCGTCACAAGCCAACTCGGGTACTGACCTGCAGAGCCACTAGAGGTTAGATAGTGCTTCGCTGCTACCAGTCAGACGGTTTTGGCTTTCGAGCCGAGCCCAAACTGGAAGCTGGTGGTTCATCTATTCGGAGGGGTTCTCGCTTCGCGCGATGATATGGCGTAATCCTTCTCACACTCTCTGCCTCTGGGAGCAGACTGTGGAGCCTGCTGAGGAGTCATTTGGTGAAAGAGCCATACTAACATGCCAATACAAAAACCTGGTAGAATTCACAATTCACTATAGTCGGCCAAGACCCACCCCGAGTAGTAGAGCCATGTAATAAGTAAGTAAGTAAGCACTGAAGACGACCCTCGTTCGCGTGGGGCTGGAACCTTGAAGATGCTAGAATAAAAATCAAGTTGTTAGCAGAGATGACAAACCTAGCCGAGTGTACCCTACATGCTATCCTTCATGACCATCTTAAACCCTCAAAGGTCAGTACGAGATGGGTACCGAGAATGGCTCACCGCACCTCAGAAGCAAGTGTGAGTCGAGTGCTATAAAGAGTTCATAGAGCTCTGTGGAGAGAAGACCCATCGATTATTTTCAACTGGTTGGTTACTGGGTGATGAGACATGGACTCATCATTATGACCCTGAGAGTAAACAAGAGCCCATGCAGTGGATTGAAAAGGGTGCACAGCCCCCAAACAAGTTTTAAGTCACCCCATCTGCTGGAAAAATAATGGTTACGGTGTTTTGGGATTTTGAAGGTATTTTGTTGAGAGAATACACAAGGGTGAAAGCATCACAGCATACACAAACACTTTGCGTAATTTGAGAGAAGCAATTAAAGAAAAGGCGAGGAAAATTCACACAGCGGGGTTGTTGCAGCTTCAAGACAACGCACTGGTTCACAAGGCGAAGACTGCTTGCGGGAAGAAATTACTCATCCTTCGTATCCCCGGCATTAGATCTTGACGAGATGGGATCGTTTCTCATGACTAGGACCTTAGTTCCATCCCGGTGAAATGAAGGGTTAAATCTTGGTGCCTAATGTAATGCCATTCGCGTCAGTCACTGGACCGTATGGTGGAAGATCTCCGAATGGAGCCCTAGTTTTGCCGTTCTGGTGAAATGGAGGGCTGATCCGGTTGATTAACTCAGTGATAGGGAGTCTGTCGCAGCACAGGGCTTTTCCATTAAAACTGGCGTACTCTACCCTATCGCAGTATGAATCTCCGAATTCTGTGTAATGGCCGAGTGCGTTATGTAGCATATTGCGTTACCTCGAGGGGGTGGATTGCCCTTAGGTGTTACTTGTACCACCTGGCCACACATTGGTGTTGGACTCGAGGGGGGAGTGGTTGAAAGTCCGCATGCTGGACTAGGGAGGTATTTCATTTATCTGTTCGCAGACCCCCATGTTCGAGATATTCTCTCGAAATGACTCTGGTTTTAGGTTTTAACGGGACTTGACGGTTCGATCGGCTTGTCCTGGCCCCGGATTAATGCGTAACTATTTAGGGTTTGTGGATCTTGACGAAATGGCTTAGCCGTTAGTGCTTGACGCCAGGATCAAACAAATTACTTCACATGAGTTCGGTGGGTCAGGACGTAGAGGCCGTTAGACGGTTCTCGTACCAGGATCAATAGAAGTCATCGATCTTGGGTTTGTCTTAGTTCATGGGACTGCGTTCGGGTGCTTGGATAACAATTCCTTCCAGCGGGTGAGTTGCGTCACAAACCAACTCTGACCTGCAGAGCCAGTAGAGGTTCGCTGCTACCAGTCAGACGGTTCTGGCTTTCGAGCCGGGGCCCAAACTGGAAGCTGGTGGGTTCATCTCTTCGGAGGGGTTCTCGCTTCGCGCGATGATATGGCGTAATCCTTATCACACTTTCTACCTCTAGGGATGGACTGGTGAAGTCACTTGGTGAAGAGCCATGCTCACTATGCCAATATGAAAACCTGGTAGAATTCACATCCTTCGTACAGTCCAGACTTGGCCCCCAGTGACTACTACCTATTCCCAAATGTGAAAAAACATCTTCGTGGAAAACGATTTTCCGACGATGAAGAACTGAAGCTAGCAATTAATATATATTTTGAGGAGAAGCCGGAAGAAAATTTTACCAAGGTTTAGACAAGCTTATTTCTTGATCTAATAGATGTATTGAAGTTCTAGGGGGCTGTATTGAAAAACCGAATTTTTCCAGAGTTGTCTCTCATGCCCATATCGAGAGTATATTGAACGCCCCTCTTATCTTTACATTGTTAGTAATGGCGCAGTTTCTACTTGTCAAATGTCAAAAAATGACAGCTTCAAAAGTGACAGCTACTCAGATAGCGGGATATTCAAAGTAAAACCTTCAGATTAAGGAGAAGTAAAATCGTCTTCACTTATCAGTTCGGTCTAAAATATCAGATAAAGATAAAGAATGTGCAACTTACTCGAAATGTGTCGATTAACGTCCCTGGTGTTCGAACTAGTAACTTGACTGCTTCGCCTACTATACAGGACGAATGTAAGGCATGGAATCGGATTGAGCCGGCTCCAGAGACGAAAGTCGGCCGCAATGCGAAATTCTCAAAAGACCGAAGACTAGATGGCCGGGGGACGAATAATAAGAATGAACAACACGCGAGAGCACCTCTGCGGAAACGAGGGGAAAGAGGATTGAGAAAGGGACGACGAGAAGCAGCAGCGGGACGAAGCGCGAAGAAAAGGAAGGAAGACTTATGTGCGGGATGGCGAGGTTCGAGGGGAGCCCGATAAAATTGGAATATTTCTCGAGTTGACGACGGGTGGAAACGAAAGATGTGGGAGAGAAGTCGTAGATCGAGGAATAGTCGGTTCTTAAGTAATAATCATTATAAACAGTATCAGGCCATTAAAGATTAAGCATTCTTTATTCTGATTAGGTGTGAGTGATCAATGGTTACAACAATTAATTCCTCCACAGTGATTGGTATTTTGTCCCACCGTAAGAAGACATCATTCTAGCAGAATGTGAAAACCGTAAAATACGAGGGGCGTTTAATGTATTCTCGGTATAGGCATGAAAGAAAACTCAGAAAAATGTGGACGAAATTCTAGTTTTCAATGTAGTCCACAATAAATTTGTTATATCGAGAATAAGCTTCTCTAAACCTTATAAAAAATATTCTTCTCCTCAAAATAGGTGTTAATTGCTAGCTTCAGTTCTTCATCGTCAGAAAATCGCTTTCCACGCTTTCCAAAAGACTGTAGCAATTATTTTTACAGCGGACTTTAAACTTGTTTGGGGACTGTGCACTCTCTTCAATCCAATGTATGGACTCTTGTTTACTCTCAGGGTCTCATTTCTCATCTCCAGTAACCAGCCGGTTGAAAATAGTCAATCGGTCTTCTCCACAGGGCTTCAGAAACTCTTTACAGCACTTGACTCGCACTTGATTCTGAGGTGAGGTGAGCATTCTCGATACCCATCTTGCACTAACCTTTGAGAGGTTAAGATGGTTATGAAGGATAGCATATATGGTACAGCGGATAGGTTTGTCATCTCCACTATCATCTTGATTTTCATTCTGGCATCTTCAACTTTTTTCGTCAGTAGTTCCGCTTACGGGCCGGCCCGAGCGAGAGTTGTCTGCAATGCTTTCTCTGCCTCTTTTGAATTCACTTAACGAATTTTGAAGGGTGGATAACGACGGGGCACAGCCTTGGTAAACATTTCTTCATGAATAAGTTCATTACTTTTTCCCTGGTTAATGAGGAACTCTATAACGGCGCCATGCTCGATTTTCTCCATCATTGTGGCATTGATGCAAACCCAGGTTTGCATCAATGCATAAGATAATTATGGTCCGTCTAGAAACTATCCGGAATTTACTATTTTTCATAATTTTATATCTTCTTTTTTGTAACATTCTAATACAAAAGTAATATACAAAATAAGTTGTGCAAATAGTCCGCTATGGCAAAAAGTTGCATGGCAACACTATTTGTCAAATATTGTTGATTGTCAACAGGTATACAACTTATGGAATTATGTCGCAGCTGAAAAAAAAAACAGCTAGAATACATATAAAAATAAAAGCTTTTCGAAACGTTAAAAAAATAGTGCATTTGACTGAACTGTGAAAAAGTGCTGTATATGAGGTAATAAAGAGGATAAAATGGCATGGATATGAAGCACAGACCAGTTTCATGAAGACCACGTAAGATTAAAGGAAGCAATTTAAACGCTTTATTAGCCTTGGGACGACACAATCCGCGCCTTGGGTTTCGCAAATTGGCTGAAAGATTTGGAAATCAACGAAATATAAAAGTATGTCCAGGAACCGTCCGTATGTCACTGAAAAGACAATGCTACATATCAAGAAAACGAAAATAAACCCCGTAATAACACCTTCACAAAAGGAACGAAAGATAGAATTTTGTCAACGGTTTCGAGAAGATAATTTTAATAATGTCTTTATATCTGATGAAAGTTGTTTCCAACTTGAGGGAAATCACTTGAAAATCCTACCAAAACAACCTGTTAACTTTCAATTTTCCAAATTTCCCACCAAAATAATGGTTTGGGGAGCAATATCTCAGCGTGGTGCTGCGCCTCTCTGTATAGTTGATGGAACCATTAATACTGAAAAGTATTTTGGTAACAAGACCAAGTGACAACAATTTCATGGCCAGTAGCTTCAGCAGTTGTTAGTTCCATTTGAAAACATATGGGGACTAATGAAGATTGAAGTTGAACGATGGAAGTTAATAAGATGAATATTAAGTTATTATTTTCTAATTCAAGATTTACAAATTTTAATTTCCAAAAATTTATAGGAGGTTAACAGAATAAATCTGTATGATATTTAAAAATTTTTAAATAATCCTTATATTAAGTGATACCTTCGTATATGGCCTGCCCGCTGAGAAATTGAAGGGCCGCAGTATTTTGACTGTGCAAAGGTAGCATAATCACTAGTTTTTTAATTGAAAGCTTCTATGAACGGTTTGATGAGAAAATAACTTTCTATGTTTAATTTAAAGAATTTTATTTTTAAGTTAAAAAGCTTAAATTTTTTTAATAGACGAGAAGAACCTATAGAGTTTAATTTTTTTAATTTGATTAAAATTTTTGGAATTTTTAAAATTTTAATTTTTTAAAAAAATTTGATTGGGGTGATTGAAAAATTAAAGGAACTTTTTCTTTATCAAAACATTAATTTATGATTAATTGATCCATAAAAATGATTAAAACAATAAATTACCTTAGGGATAACCTCTTTTTATTATTTTATTGTATATATAATTATTATATATTTGGTTTACACTTATAACATATTATCATTTGGTTTTAAGGGAGTCCATAAAATACCTTGCAAACTTTGTGGCGAATATAGAATACGTAGAATTTTTTAAAAGTTCACTTCATTCTAGTGTTTGTCCTTATATCTGCATTCAGTTTGTATGGTAAGATATATTTTCTTAATTATTTTTATATTTTAAATGTAAAGTATGATGAGTTTCCATTGTAATAATTCTAAATTGTTTATTGAAGATGTTCTGCATGTTTTAGGAATTTTTTTGGAGGAACTTATTTTGAGCAAGTTGTTTTTGAAGAAGTTCTTGAGGTTATGGTTTGAATTTTTGCAAAGGAATTTGGTTTTAATAAAACAAGGAACGAAACAAAATTTTGTCCCCTTCAAGTATTTATTCAGTAGATTCAGTTGATAATTTATAATTCTTTGAATTCTTTTATTCCCTATGGTACTATTTGATATGTGTTTAATTCTATGTGTGTACTTAATTGACACAGTGTGTTTTTAGACATTTTTTTCATTTAATTAAAGTTTATGAATAAAAATTTTTGGAAATTGAAATTTTTTAAAATCGGAATAATTCTCAACGAACAATTAGACCTAAATAACTTCGCTATTAAATATTTTCAGATGAACTGAAATTTCCAGAGACCCCATTTTTTATGTTTCAGTCCCAAATAGAATTTTGTATCTATTCTAATGTAAATAAAGCCGATTCCGGAAATTAATTTATTTTTTCAATACTAAAAGATATAACACATATCTGACGATGCTACTATATTTGCGAAATTACCGTTGTATCACAATAATAATAATATATGTAAATCATTAATAAGGAGTATGAGCTAAGGTAATAGAAATTTCTAGAAATCGAGACAGTGTAACATCTGTATAACAATTCTATACTCAAACAAACTCGACAAGGTTTTGTAGATCACAGAGGAAAATTGCAGACATGCGCACGTTTCAAACTGATTACTTTTCATCAGTGCAATGTATGCTAGTGACTCCAAATCTGTCAAGTATCTATATTCGCTATACACAGACACTCCAAGATATTAATAATACACTAGCGCCATCTAGAGTATGCAAAATACATACACAGAGACTTTAATATATTAATAATACACTAACGCCATCTAGGGTATGCAAAATACATACGAGACATACTTTTGCGAGTTAATTCAAGTAAAGAAATGTATTCTCTATATTTTCACGTTACCAACGCAGAATAAACTTTTCTCATGCTCAAACCAGACCATAATTTGCCGCAATGCTCAAAATTTAGCATATTCATATTAAAATCAATTAATTCGGCTGGTCTGTACCAAAAATCATCAATAAGGAGTATGAGCTATGGTAAAAGAAAGTTCTAGAAATCGGGACAGCGTAACATACGTCTGTATAACAATTCTATACTCAAACAAACTCGACAAGGTTTTGTAGATCACAGAGGCAAATTCAACCTCTGTGATCTACAAAACGAATTTGTTTGAGTATAGAATTGTTATACAGATGTATGTTACACTGTCTCGATTTCTAGAACTTTCTATTACCATAGCTCATACTTCTTATTAATGATTTTTGGTACAGATCAGCCGAATTAATTTATTTTAATAAAAATATTTAAAAATCGGAATAACTTTCGTATAATTTTAAATGAATATTCACCAAGTAAAGACTGATTTAAATAAATATATAAAAAATAAATTAATGCTTTACTCAAGTCACAAAATTCGATCCATAGTTTTGTATAAGAGTCCTATAAACAATCAAAGCAAAATTTATTGAGCTAGCGCATTTACATTTTTCTTTTGTAAGTGGTTTATAATAATTGTAGTCAACTGAATATCCGATTTCTTTTTAATCTTATGAGGAAAATAAACAACACGTACACAGGACACATATTACTTCAAATAGTGATCTAGGTTACAGATAATAGTTATTTATTGTATAAGTGTGTTAGATATCATTTTATTCTTAAGTGAATTAAATGTCTCTAAAACACGCATGCAATACAAGATTTTATCCGCAATAACACTCATTGAGAATCAGAATCGCAGAAATTTTTCATCAAAAAATGATGTGACATTTTCCATTGACAACAGTTGTCACCTACTGAGAAATTATTGATCGATTCAAGATTATATTTTTCATTATTTCATTAGTGTCATAAAGTAGTTTCATTATTCAACTAGTGGATAGAGTGGTACTTTATACGTTTCATAAGTGTAGATTAAAGTTCGATTATAAGGTAATTGTGGATAAATTAATTAATTCAACTGCTATAAGAGCATTGACGACAACTAATACGTAATTCTATGAATTTTAAATTTTGACACAGAAAATATTCAGCTTAATACAGCTGTGACTCCATTCAGGATGAAAAATGTCAACTTATCGATGGTAATTTCTTGGAGATGGATTTCAACGTGGAAAATCCAAGGGATAAATCATTTTTATGGTATCAAATAAACCAATCGAATTTACAGAATAATAGCTGGAATTAATTCTCCAGAACCTCTACAGATTTTAATCTAAATAAATCTCATGAAAACATTTAGAATTAAATTTTATACAATTTATATACAATCGAATTTATTTTGGAGAGTTCATTTTTCGACCAGCTTACGTCCTCGGAGTTCCCATTTATTCAGTGTTCCACTTCAAATTTCAACATACCCATTCTTTTCCAATGACTGTTTCAAATAACAGTTACCAGAAACTGCAATCTTTGTCGAAATCCGTCTGAGTGAAAGGAGACATTATGAAGGAAAATATACCTACGTGGGAAGGTGAATATCCTAGAACAGCAAAATAGCGGGAGAGTGGACCCAGAAAGAGAGAGAAAACGTTGGAAAAAGGACAACGTTATAAGGCTATGAGGCATTGTGTCGTTTCGACTTTTCTAGGTCTACGCTGTGTGCGACTATAGCTAAAGCATGCTTTCGACCGTATTTTTCTTATCGATTTTACTTCTAGCTGTATCTGCTTCTCTTTCTTCGTCACCATTGTTCGCCAGTGCGGACTCGTTAAGATGCTCGGAAAATAAAACAATAAAACTCATTTCCCAGTGACTCACAGCGCTGATTGAATCATTTAAATTAATATAATCACCTACTCAACCGATCTGTTTCATAATTAATTAAATCAATCTGGAAATTCTTCACATAGTCCAGTATATTAATTTTACCTTAGAATTTAGGTGTGCACGTACCTTTCTTTTCTCGTTTCTGCTTCTTCATAACACACCGTAGTTTTTTGAATGAAACAATTTGCTTTGAAACTCCAGAATAGAACTGACAGAAGTAATAAATTTTGAGAATAGCGTTCTTTGTTGCTTCGATTTAGTCGAAAATAAATATCATCACAGAATCCGATGAATTTTGGGAACAGAAAAATGCGATGACTTTATGTCAAAAAATAATCGAAATATATTTGAATAGAACATTTTTGTCCTATTTTGAGTTTCAAAAAATTTTTACATACTTGGCATTCAGAAATTCACTAATAGATTCTCGTTTTTACTTTTTTCACATATTGTATATCATAAAGACTTCTTATGAAACACATTAATGATAATAATAATAATAAAGATGTTCATTCAACAAAATAAATGTAAGACTTAATAATGTACAATCAACCAAATTTCAATTTAATTTCATTACAGAAAAAATTCAAACATCCATAATAACAAATTTTCCCAAAGGCAATCTCTGCGGAGATATTGTCTTGTATGGCAATTTTATGCGTCATTAGAGGAAAAAAAGGAATAAAAACAAATTCACATACATATATGGACTATATATTCTAGAAAGTATCTGGAAAAAGCAAAGCTCAATTGTAATTATTTAGTATATATTCTTAATTCTTGAATTAGAAAGTTATATCAAAATATTCATCTTATTTATTTATACAACCTCCATTTAACTGTAAACACTTGACTAAACGTCGAGGTACACCCGAAACTAGATCACCTCCATAAGTTTAGTTGATGGTAGTCCAGGATTATAAAACTGATCGAATCAAATCCTCTTTATTTCGTGGCGATGCTCGTTCAACTTCAATCTTCATTAGTTCCCATATTTTTTCAATGGGACTAAGATCTGGTGAAGCTGCTGGCCATTAAATCGTTTTCACTTGGTGTTCTTGCATCAAAGCTTGAGTATAGCTCGAAGTATGGCATCTTGCATGATACTCCTGAAAACGCCACTCCCTGAATATAAAGCAAGCGCCGTTTCAAGGAGAAAATCGTTTAGAATGCAACAATACTTTTCACTATTAATGGTAGCATCAACTATACAGAGAGGCGTAGCACCAAGCTGAGATATTACTCTCCAAACCATTATTTTGGTGGGAAATTTGGAAGTTTGAACTGTAACAGGTTATTTTGATAGGATTTTTATAAGATTTCTAGCAAGTTTCATCAGATATTAAGGACATTATTAAAATCATCTTCTAGAAAACGTTGACCTTCGTTCATTTTGTAAAGGTGTCATTATAGGGATTTTGGTTTCCTTGATATATCTTGTCTTTTCAGTGATATACAGACGGTTTTCGAACATAATTTTATATGTCGTTGATTTACAAATCTATTAAACAACTTGTGAAATCCCAGGCATGGATTTTGTCATCCTAAGGCCAATAAAGTGTTTAAATTGTTTGCTTTAATCTTACGCGGTCTTCCTGCAACTGGTCTAAGTCTCATATCCATGCCATTTTTATCCTCTTTAATTTTTCATATACATTCTGTCAAGAAAGTACCGGGAATTATCGATTTGAATCTGGCGGGGCAATGAGGCAGGTAAAAATTTGTTTTCCTAGGTCCTTAATTACTATGCCAAGCTTGAGCGGGATCTGTCAACTAGTGTGTTTGCAACAGCTGATTAAGTCAGTCGATGTCAGAGTGCGTGCCGATTTTTACTATGGGTGATTACGTTGAGCAAAGAATTTGTTTAAAGTTTTGTGTTGCAAATGAATTTTCGTGTGCCGATGCATTGAAAATGTTGCAAAAGGCCTTTGGTGATAATGCTCTATCGAAAACTCGTGCATATCAGTGGTACAGAGCCTTCAAGGACGGTCGTCAAAGCCGCTCGAAAATGAAGGTGATGCTCAGTGTTTTCTTCGATATCCGTAGCGTGGTGCACTACGAATTCGTTCCAGAGGGTCAGACGGTAAACAAGGAGTATTATGGAACGTTAAGAAACGTTTGCGTGAGCGTATCCGTAAGAAGCGGCCAAATTTGTGGGCGAACAACTCATGGATTTTGCATGACGATAACGCGCCTTCTCACCGAGCTACGATTGTGACTGACTTTCTCGCCAAAAACTCAACAAACGTGCTTCAGCAACCACCGTATTCGCCGGATTTGGCTCCCTGCGACTTTTTCCTCTTCCCAAAACTAAAATTGCGTCGATTGAAGCCATAAAACAAAATTTGGCGCGAGAGCTAAAGTCCATCCCGGAAAGCGCCTATAAAAAATGTTTCGATAATTGGAAGTGCCGTTGGCATAGATGTATTGGAGCAAATGGAGCCTATTTTGAAGGCGACCCAATAAATTTTGACGATTAAATGTAAAAATGTTGTATTAATTGAAAATTCCCGGTACTTTCTTGACAGAGTAGTACACTTTTTCCCAGCTCAGTCAATTGCACTAATTTTTAATGTTTCGAAAACCTTTTCTATAAAAATATTCTACCTGTTTTTTTTTCTAGTTGACAATAGTTGATAAAAATAGAGTACAAAAAAACTCCTCCTCTCAATTTGATCGAAATATCGAAACACGTGCCAGTATTCTGAATAAATTGTGAAACTTTGTGAATTATTTTAAATAAAATTTAATTCATGTTGTTGACATATATGTTTCGGGCTTCAACCCATTTTCAAAACTAAGGAAAATTTACTTAATATAACAATTTATATATTTATGGGCTGAAACCTGAAACATACATGTCAACACTATAAATTTAAATTTTTGTAAGCTTAAGCCAAGTGTATTTGTCTACCTCATCAATATCCAAAATGATTCATCAAGCGATTTGCGAGAAATCAATATATTTAAAGAAATTCATTATAAAGGAGAAATAGGACGTTTTGATGGAAGTTTTTCTTTCTTATTTAACTATATTAGTGGAATCTCCTTTATTGAGCTCTATATAATAACTATTTGAGAGAGATCTCTTGATGACAAGTACTTAAATTATTTTATCCTGTCTTCTGATCTCAATAAAGTACAATGCACGTTTCAATCGATAACATATTTGTTCTCGCTCCGCGAAACCTCCAACAGTGATAAATAATGGAATCAATAGATACTGAAACAAAGGACAGAAACCATCTGCGAGAAAAACAAAAATTAATAGAGAGCATGATGGCGATTTAATTTCTCGAATGTTGACCGAGAAAAAACTGACTATATGATGGAAATATGGTGAAAAGTAACCGCCCGCCACTGACCTGCTGGAGAAGCAGACAGTTGTTTTTACGGTTGAAAGTTTCCAACGGTTTCCTTTCCATCGAGCCTAAACCAGGTTTCGTGCTTCGCAAACGCCTCTCTCTTCTTGCTTGCCTACCTGGGGGCCCCTCCTTTTCTTGAAAAGTCGGACAATAGAAAATGAAGAATTCGAATATTCACCCGACTTTGGAGATCGTTTTTCAGACAGTGAGGAACGGAAATCTCGGCAACTAGTCAAATAAACCTCCTCGTTTGGATGTACCGAGACTCAAATCTCTTTGTCAATCTGCATATTTTTCCTGGAAGAAACCTCAATAGGTTTGAAGTATTGAAACATTTTCAAGGTTTTTAGCGTCGCATGAAGTCAAGAATGAAACAGTTTTATCAATTGGAAAATATGATATTGCATTGAAATTATTGTTAACTGATATTACTTTTCCTTGGATCCTTGGTATAATAAGTCTTTGTTCAAATCACATTAACAGGAGGTTGAACAACAGAAAATATATAATTCGAGTGTTTATCAAACTCTAGAGATTCACAAAAGTTGGAATATATGGACAAGATATTGAGTGCAACTTCATTTTCTCAAATGTATCGCTATGTACATTTTCTTATTTTTGGCTAGCTCTTCTTCTCCTGATTACGAATATATATGCATGTGTCGGTATATCTCTCTCATTTTGAGGACTACAGAGTCTCAAATTCGAAGAACCACCTTGCAGGCTCAGTAATCGGTAGGCTGTGATGAATCAACAAATGACATAAGTAACAAGATGGCACACGTTGACATTCAATAAAATTATTTCTGAAATATCAGAAGCGGAAAAAATCTAAATCAAATTGAGTATTGGGAATACAAATAAGTTTCCGCCGTTTTTTAAAACACAAATTAAATATTTATTATAGAAGAACGGTAATATAAATTTATTTAAAATATTGCCCATCATCTCTCAGGCAGCATTCGAATCCCACGTCTGAAGAACTCCTTGTCTTTTGAGGCTATCCACGAAGCATGTGCCATGGACCGGAACAGGTGATAATCGGACGGTGCAATGTCTGGTGAATACGGCGGGTGGAGTAACACTTCCCAATCAAGTGTTTCCAAGTACTTTTTCACGGGAGCCGCAACATGTGGACGAGCATTGTTCAATATCTCTCGGCTTTAATTCGTACGGAACACAATTTCCTTGTTTATGAATCATTCCTAATGATTTTAAACCATGTGAGACTGCTTGCTGAGTGACTTCTAATGTTAGAGCAAGTTCTTTTTGTGTTTGAGATGAATCTTCCTCCAATTCTGCATCCTCGTAAATTTTTGGCCTTCCACTGCGATCTTTGTCTTCTACGTCGAAAGCACCGTTTTTAAACTTTTGAAACCACTCTCGACACGTTCTCTCACTCAAAGCACCCTCACCATATGCTTCTACGAGCAATTAATGCGCCTCAGCAGCAGATTTCTTTAAATTAAAGAAGCAAACTAATATTTCCCGCAAATGACGCTTACTTGGCTCAAATTTTGACATTTTCAACTCATAAAAATTATATTTTACCAATATAAAATCAATGATATTAATAGGTTATGTTGTTCTTGAATGTCAAAACTATTTTTTAAGCCGGTTATCATCTGCGAAAGCTAACCGAAACTCCGTGCCGCGCCATCTACAATAAAACAGCGGAAACTTATTTGTACTCCTAATATATTTCAACAAATTGAATCATACAAAGATATCATAACTATTATATTATGTATCTTATATTATATGTGGAGAACAATAAAAACAAGAAAGCTGAAAGGGGAGAATATATAGCGTTACATCCAGATCATCCAATTCCAAATGAAATACATTTATTAAAAATAAATGTTCGTTCAAAAGGATTTTACGGGCATTGTACCTGTTGTTTTCGAGGAATTCTAAAAGTGTTAATCTAGAACTTTTGCTTTCAACGTGGATAATTTCATAATTATTGTTGAAATTAAGCCTGAATTCCTTAAGATGCTTAGCATATGTCGAATGTACAGAATCGTATATATAACCCCTTTGGTGTTCTTGGACACGATTCTTGAATGATCTACCAGTCTGGACAATGTGTTAAAGAGCAATCTTTGCAAGTCAACTTGTAGACTCCGGATTTATTTAGTATACATTGGCCAGACTGGTAGATTATTCAAGAAACGTGTCCAAGGACACCAATTTATATATATATTTCCAATTCTGTACATTCGACTTGAACGAACAAACAGATGTTGATAAGTCTCCATTATTGAATATTTTTCCTTAATGGCATTTTTAGCGGCAAACTCCAATAAACATCTAGAGTTTTTATGACTTGTGCTTCCATTATTCGTCACGTACCTAAAAATGTATTTAAACTCGGTTACACTGAATAGCATAATTTCGGCATATGTCCACCACGACTAGCTCTGATGAACCGCATACGACCATACCAATTTGGGACCACGTCTTCGAGTAATTCAGGCCTTATTTAATCAATAGCACGATTTATGTTGACTTCCAAAGCGTCTATTGTTTCTAGTTTATCAGCATAAACCAATGACTTGACATAACCATCCAGTGGAGTTATGTCGAATGATCTTGGACGCCAATTAATTGGACTATTTCTCGAAAAAATGTTATCGCCAAATCTTTCTTTCAATAAATCAATTGTTACGGTAGCAGCATGAGGTGCAGCACCATCTTGTTGAAACCAAAACACTTCTGGGTCGATACCATTCAAATTTTTAAACAAATAATCATTGATCATCGATCTGTAACGAGCACCATTCACATTCATACATTAGCTCCAGCATCGTTTGTAAAGAAATATGGACCGATGATGTCTTCACCGTGTAAAGCACACCATTCAGTGCATTTTTCAGGATGCAATGGAACCTCCAGAACTTCTTGAGGATTGTTTTCACTCCATATAGGCAATTTTGCTTGTTTACATAGCCGAAATGAGCTTCATCACTAAACACAATTTTACGATAAAAAAGTGGATCAACTTCAAGCTGTTCTAAGGCCCAATCAGAAAACAAATGACGCTCATTATGGTAAAGTGGATTTAGTTCTTGAACCAGTTGGATCTTGTATGGGTGTAGACCAAGATTTTTACGCAAAATTTTCCATGTGGTGGATGCACAGAGTCCAACTGATGGACGATTATGTAAACCATAAATTTCACGAAGAGCTCTATAAGTTTGGCGAATGAACACTGATTTTGAAAATAAATTTCAACAATTTGTAAACGTTGTTGCGGCGTAACTGAGCAGAAATTTCAAAGCAACGTGGCTTCCACCTTCTGTCAAATCACAGTTTTTCCTATCAAAAGTTCTATCACTCTAAAAAAACACCCCATAGTTGGCGCATTTTTTAACGTGTTTTTTCCTGTAGGCATACTCCACGATCTATTGTGATAAAGAAATTTTGATCAAATCTTGCTACTGATCAAAGTGAAACGGGTTGATTTCTTCAAAATGTAATTTTGATAGATAATTTCCTAATTCTCCTCCTACAATTATTTTTCCATCTTCAACTTCAACTTTCTTATTTCTATCCTTGCAGAACTTCTGTTCGCTGTTTTAAGAAATGAGATGCATTGTCTCTTGCGTTCAATATTCTGAATCGTTCTTCGTTTGTATTTTACTTTTTATATTGAGTTTTATTGAGAATATCAGTTTGATTGTCAATAAAACAGATAATTGTTAAACACCCTCAGTTATAATAATTTTATTACCTTGTTTCAATTTTAAGCTTCTCTTAATTGTTTTATCATCTATACTTGTATTTTTGCCAATGTATTTTAATTTTTACAATGAAAATTGACAATCATCTTCATTTCAATGTATTCAAATACTTCCTTCATTGCCAAGTTAACTGAATTATCTTCGGGACGACCGTCTTTATGCCTCAGAAAGGTATAAGAATAAGAATAATTGTGGTACTTAAGAGCAATTAAGTCGAACTCATACTCAATGCGGGCAACAACAGCTTTTTCTAAGTAATCAGAACGAGTCCGAGCTAACTTTAGAATGGAATCTTTAAATTCAATTATATATTTTCCGGCGAACATTCTGAGTTTTCATATTTTCAGCCTCTTGATTTGCTTCATCGCCGCGAAATAGGTAAAATCTGTTGAAACAGAAATCTGCCTCAGTTATTCGTGCTCTAGCATAAGGTTTCATTTTAGGTCTTATCGTGGATATACTACCTTGTTCTGTCTCGCGCGGTCTTTTAGCTGCAGCAATTCTACTGTTTCGAGTGCATATTTACGACACTGCACTGTCTTTCAAGCATTCAAAAAACTTATAATTTCTTTCAACACTTGCATAAATCAATGTCTTCATTCCACGATCAACAACAACTTCATTTGTTTTCGAAGATTACTCACAAATGAAGCGAACTTCTGATATTTTATTAAAATTATTTAACAGCACAAATTGAAATTGAAAATATTACTAATAAGCACGCCTGCTCACCGCAAAGAATCTTTCAAAATGTGCCTTCTGTTAATGGGTTCAAGAATCGCTATGACAATTGGTTTTTAACACATAAGCACATTAACCAAATGAATTGTACTATTTGATTTTGTTTATTTTTTTTTCTCAATTAGTTTAAAGGTAATGCCTCGACTCTTGTCTATATTTAAATAAAAAATAAATGAATAAAAATTATTATTAGGTAAATACTTGGTAATTACGTTTACGTCCTTCAAAAATAGGCAGGTATGCGACCTTCCACACTCGAACAATGACGTAGCTGGCATATGTTGCTCAAGGTTACGGATGAAGGGAAGTATAGTCTTATACTTTACATTATATTATTACTTATATTGTATACAGGCTGAATATAAGTAAAGGGTCTTTCAATGGGAACGCCGCATTTTTAAATTGACATTACTCAGGCATGGCAGCCACTGTTTTTTTGTGACATTGACAGTGGTATTTGTCAATGTCTACCATTTAATCATATAAAGATACACACTCAAACAACGTTAAGAAATAATCCAAATTTTTATGAAAAATCTGTTACTCTAACTTTACGTGCTTCAACACCAATTTTTGGTAGTTATAATCGTCCGGAAAAAAAAACAGTTGAACGTTTAGTGAAGAAATTTGAAACAAATTTTACACCTCATGATGTAACAGTGCCAGTGAGACAAAGAAATGCAAGAAGTGACGAGAATATTGCCGCCGTACGTGAAAGTGTTCGTGTAGACCAAAATTTATCGATTTGTCGACATTCATAAGAACTAGGCATCTCCCAGACGTTTTTGTGGCGAATTTTCCACGTATACAAAATTGTTTCAATCCAAGAACTCAAACAAACAGATCATTCAAAGCGTCGTGTATTCGGTGATTCGATTATTTGAAAAAATGGACCGATAAATTGTCCGCCTCGTTCCTGCGATTTACTCCATTGGACTTCTTTCTTTGTGGTTATATTAAGTCATTGGTTTACAGCAATCATCCAGCAAATTTAGACGATATACAGATTAATATTGTACGAATAATTGCTAACATACAACCCGATTTGTGTAAGAGAGTCATGGAAAATTGGGTTCAACTTTATTTCTGCTAGCGTTTCCGTAGTGGACATTTAAATGTTGTTTTATTTCATAACTAATGGTATTCATTGTACTTCATAATGAAATCAAAATTTCAATAAATCTAAAATGAATAATGTGTTTTATTCACAAAACAAAATGGGGCGCTGGTAATGAAAGATCCTTTATATGCATATTACGTTGAATTTTCCATTTTTTAAAACGACGATATCTTATGGATGGTGAATCGTACGGAATAAAGTAACTGAATAATTTTTGTAGAGAATTGTATGGTCTACAACTTTTGTTGGGCCTATTTTTACGATAAAACTTATCGTACAGTAATTTTCACAGAAAAATGGAAAAAAACTTAATTTTTTACCTTTGACTTTAGATAAATTTTTTGTAGAAGTAGGATCAAAGCGGATTTTTGACATTTCATTTGTAATGGTTTATTCAAAATCTTAAGGTTTTAACGTGAGATGAAGTCGTCCTAGATGAAGATTTTATCATCATCAATCAGTTGACAAACATCATATATCATTGCATTATAATGGTTTTCAGTATTGATATCGTTGAATAAATTTTGTCCAGAAATTAAAAAATATATCCGTAAATAACGAAAGTCATTATTTAAACTACTTAACAAATGGGTTGTTACGCAGTTAGGTACGGACATTTCGGTAACTGCTCAAATAAATCTCAAGCATGATTACCAAAGAGATTTCAGTCTCGAGACACAAAAAAAGCTCATATAGTTTTCCTGGAAGAAACTTCAGAAGGTTGAAAGTATTACTTTTAAGGTTTTAACGTCAGGTTAAGTAGAGGACGAAATATTTTATATTACGAGTCAGTTATTTCTGTTTAAACACGAAACACGTATCAGGATTCTGAATAAATGGTAAAACATAAAAACTGTGTGAATTTTTTGAAATAAAATTGTTATAATGTTTCACCTAGAGCCAACCGCATACTCCATCTACTTAATTAGTTTATATACGGTTACACCAAGATTTTATGTGCAATTGCCGGAACCTATTCGGACTTGAAATATTAGTTTGTATTTAAATTAATTTTATTGTAAATCATAAAATACTTGACGTAGGGTGCTTTGAAGAACTTCTTGTTGTTCCTCTAAATTTTCTTATTGGTCGGGAAAGTTCATCAGATTGATCTTGGAAGTTGCATTTATGATCGTGATTTTCACTTAAAAACTTTCAGCTTATTGGCAAAACGAAAAAGGATTATTTTTAATCGGATGAAATAGTCCGTTATTTTGTGATAGTTCATTTTGAATGGAAAAATTAAATGGCTGTGTTGTTTTTAATATTTCCGACTGTGTCTAGTGATTTTATATTGAGTGATGTTTATTTTCTCGAGAATTTCTAGAAGTGAGGAATTCCAAAAGTAGGCGTGTTCATCTAGGAGGTTTATTACTGTATTCAAAGTATGATAAACGAAAGTATCCCACGAAATAAATTACTCTCGATATGACAATAGAGTTGACGGTTTGGTATGTTAGCGATGTTCATAATCGAAAAATGTCATGACGACGTTTCGACGGCAGAGGGCACTCGGATTTCCTAATCGAGAGTGAATAGAATTTACCAAGAAATTAAGCAAAAGAATATCACTGGATATATGCAGGGTGAATCATAACTATTGGGACATAGGTGCTCAACCTATGTACCTGTTCTTAACCTATGTCACCCTGTATAAACAGTGTAAGTAGTTACCTAAAAAGGAGTTGATTAAATTCTACTTGTCGTTTTTGTATTAATGTAATAAAACCGTGGACAAAGCACGAACATAAATGTTTATTTTATAATGCAACCCATCTCTAGGAAAAGTTATTTCTTCAGGTAAAGTGTTACTGTTATCAAACCTAATTTGCAGATGTTTTGCATTAGTAAGTTTACACTTTGCATGCAACGAAGATCCATTGAATTTTACGTTAATACCTGGATTTACTACTTGAGGCTAATTATTTCCTTTAGGGACCAATTGATACAATTATGCCACTGAGAAAATGCCGATTGGCCCAGTTGGCCGACTTAATATCCACTCTGTATCTTGTCCATCTTCGATTATCCCAGTAAATGAAAACTGCATCGTGCTACGGGTTCAACTTTGCTGGATAGCAGATGTATGCAAGGGAAATGAGGGTCTTCAGACACAGATGGGGGCTATCAACCCAGAGTAATGAAAGTTTTGGGAGACCTGCTGAAATCTGTCCAACTTGAGACATTTGGCTTGAAATACAACTATTGTTAGGGTCTAAATCTATAATGAGTTGAAAAAGAAGAAGGTTAAAAGCACTGATGCGAAGCTTTTGCTCCTATCATCCACGAGCCCCACAAAGTAATTTTTTTTGGTCTTCTAATTTTACGATATTCTAGAAATTTTGTTTTAGTTTTCTTGTGACTATTTTACATGTAAATGTTAAATTTAAACTCGATCGTGCTATGGTTTTTTTAGCGCTCAACGCTGACCCTTTCACAACATTTATGTTTTTGTTTTGAATCTTTTAATATGATCACACGACATCGTCACAAGTGGAATTCGTTATCTTCCTGCAATGTATGGTGTTTAAAAAAAAGATTCCATAGACAAGTACAGGTATTTAACAAAAGAACAAATTCAAAAATTAAAAAAATATTATGTAGAATATAAATTCTTCAACTTTTAAAACGCAAAAACAATCTGAATAATTTTTGTAGAGAATTATATGATCTACAAACTTCTCTCTAACTTATTTTTACGATAAAAATTATCGTTTCAAAGAAAAATGGAAAAAATCTGAATTTTTCACCTTTGACCTCGAATACATTTTTTTGCAGAAGTAGAATCGAAGCGTATTTTCGACATTTCATTTGTAATGGTTTATTTAACTTCTATATCAATTTTCAGCTCTATGCGATTTTTTTCTAAGTTAAAAGTACGTTTTGACTGGAGTATAAACACAGAAGATCCGTATTACCTACGATAGAACTATTCATTCTTTTTTCAGTCATTATCTTCCCGGACTACTATATTTCTATTGGAGTTAACATTAAAGTTCAATCTGAAGTAAAATAGAAAAAGGCTTTTTACTAGATAGAAGAAATATAACAAAATTTGAATATCAAAACAGATTTAATCTGTTGTTTTCTACAATTTTAATTTCAAAAAAATTTTTATTCAAAAAACTTTTAGTATTAAATTAATATCTACAATAAGCACCGCTCATATTTAATAGACGTATATAATCAAAACTCAATATACAATGTCAAATAGAATAAATAACCAACAAATATAAAAAAGTCATTTAAAATCAATAAATAAATATTGAAATATTGAAGGAGACAAAATTTTGTTTCTGATCTTACCATAATGAAACCAATTCCTTTTCAAAAACATAAAACACAACTTAAGGATTTCTCAAACAATATAATTTATTTGAAATATTTAAATATTCAAATAAGTTAATTCAAAAATCTCTCAAAACATGCAATATATCTTCAAAAAACAATTAGAATTCGGATAATCTCTTCATCGGCCCTAGATAATATTTAAAATATCAAAATCAACTAACAATCAGTATATCTTACCTTAGAGTGAAATATAAGCGGTGCTTATTGTAGACATTAATTTAATTCTAAAAGTTTTTTGAATGAAAATTTTTTTGAAATTAAAATTGTAATATTAATAATAATTAATTTAAAAATTTCTGCTCGGAAATACTCATAGGGGTCATTAAATAATATTGAGAAAATTTCCGATGCATACCCATATGCATTAAAGCATTTACCCCTTGTTATCTAATGAATGGTTATCCAGAAAATCTCATAAGAGATAAATTTCATTAAAATATTTTGTTCGAAAATGAAAAATTTCATTGTGCATTTCTATTCCGGTATATTTTATCTTTATTTATTATGGTAACCCATTACCTATTGGAAAATGAGGCAAATAAAGTAATTGAGATAGATATCTATTTTTACTTCTGAGGGTTTCTAAAATATTCTCCTGAATATGTCTTAAGTAAGTATAAATATTTCAGTCGGTAAGAGTTATCATAATTTATCCTTTATAAAATGAAGAAATAAAGTTACCTCAAGTTCTACTTGACCGGAAATCTGTCTCCATTTAATTTCAAAAGGTCCGTTAACGTTAGGAAGTAAAACGAATTCTGAAATATTTTTTTTGGAATGACTAAAGTGGTTATTATTATTTATTGATCTGAGAATTAAAAAACTGAGTTTAACACCTAACCCTACCTGAGCGGAAGCTTGTTTCCATTTAATTTTAAAAAGTGTGCAGTAAAACTAATTCTAAAATACTTTTTTAGAAATGACTTAAAGTGGTAATAATAACTCATTGCTTAGAAAATGAAGGAATTAAACTGAATGTTTAATCCGAGTTGGTAGGATATCCGACTGATTTAATTTTTAATTGTCGGATAACACTAAGTAGTAAAACGAATTCTAGAATATAATATTATATATTGAATTGTATCAGTCCTTACTTGGTGAAAATCCATATTAAATAATATTTATATAAGGTTATTCTGATTTTCACAAATTTTTATTGTTATGTTCACAACAATTTTTTGGGTTTTAGTGCTCAATAAAAATTTATTGTACTTACTGCAATATAAATAGCAACGGATTTCGGAAACAAGCTTAGTTATTCAAAATGTGATCTTGCCTGATGATGCTACTGTGATAGCGAAACAATTGTTGTGAACATAACAATAAAAATTTGTGAAAATCAGAATAACCTTATTTAAATATTATTATATAATATTATTTTAGAAATGACTTAAAGTGGTTATTATTATTCATCGTTTAAAAAATGAAGAAATTAAGTTTAGCCCCCATACAAAATCATCCCTTTTTAGCCAGATCTCTTTGAAATCCATTTCAAAAATCTGATTAAGAAAAGTATATCTAATTCATGATTTACAGAAAATTTCTATTGAATAAGTGATACTAATTTCATCTTATTCTGTTTTAAAAAAAAATTGCTTCTATTCCGATAACTGGTAAGTCTTCATATGATTCCGTTTGTGTGATAAATTAATAGATTTTACTCAAAGTAAATCCAACTCTATCCTTTTTAATGTGGGACAAATTTTTAGAGACGTTTGAGAATAACTAGGCCATAATAAAAATGAAAATATCTCTTAAACTTATTCTATGGTTTTGACATTTAATACGTGTTAATTCATCGTAAATGATAAATAAGGGAAAACCTACATATATTTTCAAATTTACACTGTATAGTAAACTAAATTTACACTTCATAGTGTAAATTGGAAATTATAATTTATTTTACTATACAGGGTGTATATGAATTGTTGCGAAAAAATTTAAGGGACGATTCCTTATGAAAAAATAGGGTGGGTCTTTCATATAAACTTTATTTATTTGAAACCTCCTTGCTTAGTTACATTTACGATGAATCTACACGTATTAAATGACAAAGCTATAGAATAAACCTAAAAATCATTTGGAAATTAATTTTATTTTAATATATAGTGGAAATTAGAAATTATATTTTCTCCATATTCACCATTTACTCCTAAGTTTCTCTGTAAGAAAATTATGAAATTGAGAACGACTACCTGTTTTTGAAGCAAAGAAACTAAAACTCAAGGGGCAATTTCAGGCATATAGAGATAAGAGACCGAGGAATTCGAAGAACTGGCAATCAGTTTTTCAGAAATGTCCTGTGATGGTACCTGTTATTATTTCTATTATTATTATCTATGGGGAAATGGGGTAATAAAAGTAAACATTCATTTCTACTTCCAGGAAATATACTATTTTGAAAGGATCTCTAGATTATTTTCCTAGAATATTCATACTTACCTAAGACACTTAAGTAAGTATGAATATTTCTTAATTCATACTTACTTAAGTAAGTATTAAAGTTTCTTAATTCATACTTACTAAAGGCACCTTTAACTGGGAATATTATGGAATTGCCTTTGAAAGATAATAACTAAAACACACCTGAGGTAATTTCAGCCTTATAGACGGAGATAAGAGGCCAAGGAATTCAAAGCACTTAGAAAACAGTTTTTCATGTCAAAGTAAATAAAGCTATTTCCGGTAATGGTGTCCATTGTTATTTTCTACTATTATCTGATGGAAAATTAGGTAATATTAAGATGATTTAAACCGTCAAAAATTGGTTAAAGATAAAGAATTAAACGAATTTTAAAACAGTTTTTTCAGAAATTTCATTAAGTAGATAAGAATATTTCGATGATAATTGCTATTATTTATAAATAATATATAATTCATTTCCCACAATTACACCTATAGAAAGGATATACATAACAAAAAAAAATGCAAAGCATTGACGGGAAATCAGGCGCTTTTAGAATGTAGGAGCTTTTGCGGCGTAGTTCATATTACCCATGATGGGACACAATAATGTTTTTTTTTATCTTCAACTGATGTGATCCTCACGAAATTTCGCACAAACATGCGTCTTTTTATTCTACTCCTAAATGCTGAGTTCTAGGTGAATCGAATCTGTGGTTTTAGAAATATTGGGAAAAATATTGCAAATTTTCGAATGATCCTAACAAAATAATTTATTTTTGGTCTTGTCATTAGAAGATCCTCGGGAAATTCTGCACGAACATGCGCCTTATTATTGTACTTTTAAATGCTGAATTTCAGATCGACTAAATCCGTAGTTTCGAAAATATTGGGAACATTTTGAAACGTCAGTAACTGCGAAAGTAGTAAACCGATTCTGCCCATTGGCGAACTTAGACGCGGCATTAAGATCCCAAACCTCCGAAAGTTTAAAGGCTGTAGCTCTTTCCTGTACCAACTCAAAGAGAGCAGCACACCATCCAATGGCTTTAAAATAATATTGCAGCCTTCATTTCACCAAGACAATGGCCTTCATATTCCCCAGGGTTAAATCCCCTGGATTCATGCATTTGAGGGTACTTAGAGAGCAAGGCGGGAGCACCAAAATACGATACAGTAAAGAGCTGAAGACTGCTCTCAAGCGAGAATGGGACAAAATCTCACTAGGCGTCATCCTGAGATGATTTCTTTCAGAGATTGAGAAAAATAAAATTGTTCAAAGGCGGTTACACCAAAAACTAAGGATTCCGGTTTGCTTGTCAATATATACTTTTTGAGGATTCTTTGAACTGAACCCTCACTTAAAGGGCAGGTTACACTAAGCTTTCTTTGGCTTGTGTGTAGATCTTCTGTTACATTCAGTAACACCTCAAGCTCAAGTTCATTGTTTTCGTTAGTGACCGATTCATTCTTTTTTTTTTGTATTTGACATCTCCTGTCTCTACAAATCTTTTCAAAAACCTCCGAAAACAAGATTATTTTGAATATCTTCTCTCGGGATTTGTGCAGCATATATTCGACTCACTAATACACAGTTTCTGCGACACTGCCCCAACATGAAAATCATATTTCATTTCATTTGTTCCAAAATTCATCCTGATTTATTGTATTCAGAAGCTCTTAAGAACAATAACTTAATTGATAATCGAATTGGAATGATGATAAATACGTATTGGATGAATACATATGTGATCAATATATGATGCTTTTTTTCATTGTTTCAACCATTTTTAATATACCTTAGTTATTATGTTCATTATTCAAATAAATTTTCCAATTGTTATGTCATTTTTCGTGTCATCTGGAAGTAGGAGTGACAATAGCCTTAAAATTACTTCTGAGAGAATGTGAGGCATTTAATTCTCTATATAATTGTCAAAAAAAAACACATGACCTTATATTTTAGAAAAATTGAGAAATGACAATTTGAAGTTCCCTCAACTTTTTGCAATTTTCTTTGAATAAGATCTATACCGTTCGAAAAACAGCTTTAATATTTTGTATCATGATATAGATATTGAAGGCCATTGAAGATATACGGGGTGATCCATTTGAAAAATCACCCATTTGTTGAATAATTTTTTTGGGAACAAATTTGTAAGATGTTCGGTTCAGCAGTTATAGAAGCGTAACGTATTATTGCAGTACCCTGTATAATATATCTCCTACTAAATAATATTGATTTTTCATTGAAGCTTATAAATTTATCTGAACTCATAAACATATGGCATCCATATTAAACTTCGATAATGATGGAAATCAGAGATACTAGAAGGATATTGTTTTTTTATTTCTGATAATTCCTCTTTCCTGTTCATTCTGGATCTTGGTAGCATGTGTGTAACGGAAAAATTTTTCATTGCCGAATGCAATAACACATTCTTACTATGATTAAGAAAACAAATTGAATTAATTGATGCCAAATGAAACTTTGTTATCTAAAAGCGTTGATAAACTGTTTATTATTAGAAACTTGTAGGGTTTTTCATTAATTAGTATAGGAATGGTATAAATTAAAAAATACATATCTATTTAACTCTTCTTATTCCCAGTTACTTAATGTTTATACAACGGTACATTTGGCAATTCGCATTTGAATTACCGCTAGCGCATGCTCGAAATCAACGCTTGCGTTTCAAAAAGGCGCTAGATTTGATTCAAATTAATACCGGAAAAATTGGCGCTATTACAAAACGCTAAGAAGTCATAGTAGTTGAGGGATAACTATCCTACTTTACTTTTTGGCAATAACAGGATTCTTACCTGTATGCCAGGTTTTTCCAGGTGAACACTAAATGAAGCTATCATAAAAAACAAATCCTCAGTTTGATTCACCTAAAAAGACCGCTGAGGAAAACGGAGAAGAGCTAACTATTTTGTTGAGGCTCAATTCTACTCTTTCCTGTACTATCTGCGCTCTCTCTTTGAAATTTTCACCATTCTCTTTCTCGTTGTAAACTTTGCCGAATGGAATTACCGGTGGACCTTTCACGCAGAATTATGCTTGAGCTTGCCTGCTTACTTGACTATGATCAAAAGCTTGCAATATTATTGGTCGGAAGAGCAGCGTCGATGCGCATTAGAATTGTGCGCAACCTCTACAATGCTAAAAATTTGAGGTCCAGGTCTTCACCAATTCATTGGGCAGTTCAGACGCATTCTGGTGGCCGGCAGCTTTTAGTCAAAGACCGCGCGTGTGTAAGAGAGCATATTTGTATATATGTTTCTATGGATATAGAAACATTCTGGATTTAAATTGTGATATTTAGTTTAAGTGTGCCAAAATAGGTAAATTAATTACCACATTACAGCGAATATGATTAATATTGCTTATCTAATAGTTGTAGTGATTCCTGAGATTCCTTTTGTTGGACAGAGAAGCTTCATTTCCTTCGAGCTTTATCACCATGTTTTTCAGTAAAGGAAAATTAATACCGGAAAATTTTTCTCTTAGTTCTTTATTCACCATATTATTTTGCATATTTTAAATATTAAACTTGACAATGAGTTGTGATGATCAAAGATTTTCGTTTATGCTTCGCCATTTTTTCCATAATGGTCGGAAAAGCGGCCATTGCTGTTCATCAGCAACGATTTGCTTTCCATTCCCCCACCACTGATGACGTATCGTGAAGCTTCTCTGGGCCAATAGTACCCGGACTCTTGGGGAGTTGTACCGTTGTGTATTGATTCCTAACTTTTATTGATTATACCGATTGAGTGACTTCGAAGTTTTTTAATAAGGAGTTGGTTTCACAGATAACTATGGAGGACGATCAGCAGTTTTGTTTACGGTGGAATAACCATCAATCCACATTGGTAGCAGTTTTCGATACCTTATTGGAAAGTGGAACTCTGGTCGACTGTACTTTGGCTGCAGAAGGAAAATTTCTAAACGCACACAAAGTAGTCTTATCTGCCTGCAGTCCATACTTCGAGGTAAATATTTTGTGCTCTTTTAATTATGAATCATAATTCGGCTAAGGTGTAAAAAGTTATTTCTGTGAATTTGCGACTACATTTAAATAAAATTAATTACTACGTAATATCATTAGTAAATCTTGCGATACACATTATTGTCACGGAAGTCCTGTTACTTACATGTTTTTTCTCAATTTCTTCAGAAATATCCAAACTTATCACACTATTATATCCAAATTTTTATATTATCATGTTCTTTTAAGCAATCAAGCCATTAACGTGGAATTATAACTCAACTTTTGCGTAAGCACTGAGCAGGTAATAAGACACCTTCACTTAAATGTTGAAAAATATTAAATATATTAACGATTTTTTCCACAATTTTTGAAATTGATGAATTGTGGTAAAGATCTCTATTATTTTATTTAATGAAAATGAATTTCCATCAATTCAGGACGGATTCAGTTAAATTTTCATAGAAAAATACCAAAATTTTCACGTTCATTTAAAATGTTTATATGATCTGTTGCAACTTTTGAAAAACTTTCCATGTTTCTAGTGAATATTTCATTGTGATCCTGATAATAACTAATAACGGCAATATTATGAGTCCTTCCTATCAAATAAATTTTTTTTAATTGATGGTGACTTAAATATAAAACAAATATTTTATTTGCAGTCATTATTGTCCAAACACTATGATAAACATCCAATACTTATACTCAAAGACGTCAAATTTCAAGAACTTAAAGCCATGATGGATTATATGTACAGAGGAGAAGTCAACATATCACAGGATCAATTAGGAGCGTTATTAAAGGCAGCAGAATCGTTACAAATAAAAGGCCTGTCAGACAATAGAAAAGGGGGGGGTGATGTTAAACCTGCACCTCCACAAATACAACCTAAAAGTCCTCAGCCAGCCTCAACGATACCAAAAGTACAAGGCCTAACGATAGAACAAAGGAGTAGGGAAGATAGCAGGGAAGGTTCACAGTCTCCTGGCCCTAGAAAGAAAAAACGTATGAGGCGGAAGAGCGAAGACTTAGATAATCACGATGTTCATTCAAATTCTTCAGAGTCTCATAGTAATCATGGATCAACCTCCCAAAACATTCCGTTACCTGCCCCTTCCAAGTTAGCTGCCGATGTGCCTGAACCTTTAGAAACCAAATCTGAAATTATTCTTAGGCATAAACCAAGTGACGAAATTATCCCCCAAGTTCCTATAAAAGAAAAAATAGAAACACACACAGAACTGATGCTAGAACCAAAGTCTGAATATGTTGAGGAAATGAATGAGGACAGTATTGAAGATTTGACATTAGATGATGATGATATGAGTAATATGGAGCATATGGGAGATGGAGCTGGGCCTAGTCATGGCAATATGGGTGAAGGATCAAGCCAAGGTAAGTCTTTTCATGCATCCACCAATATTCCAGATCAGTGTTTCAGAATGGGATGTAAACGTTAGACTGTCTGTAGATCTGATGTGTATGTTGATCCAGTTTGATTTCTGACATAAATCCGATGTTATGGGTGGGGGTTCAGAGGTATTTACTTTTTTCCACCATAAAATGATTTTCCTAAATATGAAATGATTCAGTATAGGTTATGATAGGTTGTTTTACTTATAGTGGGTCAAATTCGACCCCCCTTTTTAAAATGACCTGCCAAGACTAGGCCTAATTCCTTTCATCTGGTGTGTTTATATTTTTTAATTGATATAATTTAGGAAGTAAGCATCATTACCTCCAACCATAGAAAATAACTTTTCATCATATGAGCTTTTTGAACTACCCGAAAATTTTTTAATTTATCAATTTTATTGATCAATGAACTAAACTAGTTATCCAGTAAATTAAATGGTTGTTTTATTTCGTGATTAATCAAATTAGTCTTCATAGAAAGTATATGAAAATTTTGTGTAAAGGTTTACATGTGTCGATCGAATGATTGTTTTTATGGTGGAAAAATTAAGGCAAAACAACCTCAACCATGACAGATTATGGATTCATGTCCAAGATATCAAATCAAAAACATTATTTGCGACATCTACAGGGTTTGTTACGGTGACGTTTACTGTGTTCCGGAATGTTCTGGAGTATTGAAGGTACTCTAAGGTGCCATATCCTGTCTAGTGGAATACTAAGGAGCTGTGTTGTTTTTTAGATGATTCTGGAAGACAACACAACTTCTTTCCACAAGACATGGGTTGGCATGGTCACACTGTTTCAAAATATGACATCGAACCTCTAACTGAAGGATTGCCTTTGCGGAAATATTCAAAGCCGGCTGTCGAGATGGCTCTTCACTCGATTTTGAACCTGGGACTTTCTGTCACTCAGGCGTCCATTGATTTTAAAATTAAAAGGACTACTTTGCAGCATTATCTTAAAAGACTTAATATTAAAATGAATCAAACTCCCAGAAAGCCGCGGTACTACACTAGCTAAGTGTTTATGTATAAGTTTCATGTACAATAAAGTCGCTTTGTTTCTTTCAACATTTGTTGAATCTTTTTATTCTTGTGAGGGTTTATCAACTTTTTCGACATAAAAAGATTAAAACCTTTGTGATCAAATTATCATAATTTATTCATTTAGAATGTGATACTATACACGTTTCCACTGTTATATCACCTTCAAGTGTAAAGGAATACATATGGGTATTGTATTTGGTGGGGTTGAGCATGTTTAGATATTAAGCATAGCTTCGTTTCAAATTGCATGTCCAGTGTTTGAAGATCCGGATCTTTACGGCCTTTGTATATTCTCAAGCACTACTACAAACTCAAAAGTTTCAAGTGCTTAAATATAAAGAAAAATAACGATCCTCATCTTCAAACCCTGTACAATCAATTAAAAATGATCAGATCCCCACTTCATAATATGTAACTCCTCCTCATAATGATACCTTATATATCTTGATGCAATCTGTATTCTTTTACACTTGACAAGGATGTTACATTCGAAACGCGTCGTGTATTACATTTTTAGTGAATAAATTGTGAAAATTCACAAAACATAATGTTTTATTCTCTAATATTCAATAGCATTTAATAAAATAAGTTTTTTTTTTTTGATTTTAAAATTTATCCCAAGTAATCATCTGGAGACTTTGTTTTTTCACATACGCATTCTTTTTCAGTTGATTTAATTAATTCAAAGTTGTCACAGAACATGATTCAAGTGCATGTGGAATTTTACCATTTGTTTTTATCAGAGTTTTGTGCTTATCAACTTTGCATTATCAGCGGTCTAATAATGCAGTGATGAAAAAACAGACTGTTTTTAAGGATATAATTATATCTATAAATTATTTTAGTTTTTTCAAAACTTTTTATTGGGCGATCTGATAAAAAGATCCTAGATTTTTCATGCTTTTTGGAAAATCTCTTCAAGTTGTTCAAGAATACCTAACGAATTTGAGGAGTTCCACCTTATTTTATTGTTTCGTTATTCTTATAACTAAAATATGTTTTCTAGTTTCCGTTTGGAAATTAGTTTTTTATTTTGGTTATTTTGAAGCAATGAAATCCTAAGAACTCTTTGAGATTAGAATTGGTAACTTATCATTTCTAAGTTTAGGTATTTTGGACATTATTCCGAAATTGATGAATATGATTTGATGGCTACAGAAAAACTAGAGAATTCTCATTTTTTCAGTGCCACATTTATATTTAAGGTTTCGAGATGAGATTTCCTGAAGTAAAAAATTCTTGGTTGGAAGTTCTGAAATAATTTTAGATCTAGGTGTTATTTTCAAAACATTTCTTGTGGCCAATTTTGACAATAGCCTCGTACTTATTTTATTAATTTTGAATTATGTTGAAAAAGTTGAAATTAACACTTTCTAAAACCTTGAAAATCTTTCTACCGTGGTTAGAATAGATTTTTTTAAATTTTAAATGATTATGATAATCGACTATATTATTTAACAATTTTCTACCTATAAAATTATTCTCTGATAGTGTTGAATCTGTTGGAACACCGTTATTAATATTTCAAAATTTGTTCTAGAGATTTATTAGTGTGCTGTATATTTTTACAATTTGTCCATATCTCTGACCTCCATTGCCCGAATTTTTGTACCCAAATAATTTGGACAAAATTTCAATGAAAATGAAGAACTGTTTTGAAAGAAATTACTGTATGGAGTACAAAATTGTTTTTTAAAAAGTAGAAAATGTTGAACAGAAAAAATTATTTTACATTATTCTGACCACAGAAATATGGATTAATTTTTTAAAATTAAAATAATATGTAAAGTTGTGGCAAAAACAAAAATTAGGATTGAACCTGAAACAGAAAAATTATTCAAAATTATTGAGGCAAGTTGTGTTTATTGAAATATGATCTAAAACAAATTATTATGTGTATTTTACGCCAGTTAAGTGTATCTTGGCTGTTTCCAAGTGAAAACTGTCATGGAAAACATTATTTGTTTTTGACAATTTCTATTATGCAATTTACCTCAATATCTCGGTTATTTTCAATATTTTTCTGGTTTTAGATTCCATACATAAAAACTGTTTATTCTGTTACCAAACATATTCCAACAACTTTTCATTTTAATTTTAATTAACCAATTCATTAACTAATATTTTTTGTGGTCAGATTCAATTTCTAATAATTTTTTTTTCATTTAGGATATATCCCAACATTTTTGACTTTTATATATTATATCTTATAATTTTGTATTTGATCTTGTAATATTTTCAACATAATTCTTTACTTCCTTTGAATTCCTTTTGTTAGAGGTTTTGTTCACATTACAAAATATTGTGTACAAAAATTCAGAAAATAGAAGTCTAAAATTGAAATTATCAAGTTAATGATATGCATTTAAATCCACCCTATTATTTATTTTTCTGCAATGTTCAAAAAAAATCCTTCAGTAGAGTAATTGACGATTTTTGTTTTTTAAAGCTTTTTTAATTTTGTTGCATTGTTATTATCATTGGTCTAAACTGGGGAGGTATAATGACTGTTCCAAATGTTACAATATAACATCATCTATCATTATTAAAATTATATTAATACAGACATAATTTTGTTAGGTACAGTTGTTGTTGAACATAAAGATGTAAATACTTTTTTAATTTAAGAACTGAAATAGGGGTCTGATTTTTTTATGTAGCGGAACAATAATTCTTTGTGGCTTTTTAATAGTCAGTTCTTGACTATGAAATCTTGTGAAGCAATGGAAAAGTAACATAAAGGTGCTCTTGTTCAATATAAGAAAAGCATTAGTTTTATGAAACAAGATCAACCTAATTATTTTTTGGTGCCTAAAAATTTTTTTTCAGAATAATTTGTCATTTTTCTGAAAACCGCTTATAGGCATCAATTTATAATATTCATCTTTGTTCTTGTTTTAAATAAAAACTCATTCTAATGGTGACTTGAATAAGAGTATATTTATCTGAAAATTTGAATGAACTTTCTTGAAATTTTACTGTCACTTAGATTTTGTCAGTTTATGAATTATGGGTATGAAAGCTACTGTGAGTTTGTTTTCTACAAAAAAAGAAGTGAACATTTTTGATAGTTTTGACGAATTAAAAAAGCAATTTTTCACAAGTTCAACAATTCTGTATATACCTACAAATTTATTTCAGATTATTTTATGCGAATTTTTTTCATAGAAATTGCATTGAATATGGACTGAAAATGTAACTACCTAAATTTGCCTTTTTCTAATTTTATGCTTAAACTTTGAATTCATGCAACGTTCATTCTGAAATGAAATTATCTGTTGAATAGCTTCATTGTCTATTTTACAGCATTTATGTTTGATGAGTGAATTTTGCTGACTTGAAGTTATCAGCTTGGAATCGAACTGAAAGTTGACATTTATTAATCAAGAATATTGTTCATTTGTTGTATTGGAAAGTATTTTACCTTCTGATGCAGCAACAAATTCTTATTAACAAATACTTCATTTGGATTCCTGCAATTTAATTTGAAAAAGGTTTGTTTTCAGTTTCACATTTATGCTAAATCGTCAACATAATTTTGTTTATAGCTATGTTTTATAATCAAAAAATGTTGTAGAATCAAATTAACTAAGTTTTAACCGTTTTCGATCTAAAACCTTGTAGGTGTAAAGAAACGTTGTTAAATCTTTGCTTTTGGAATTTGAAAGTATTTGAAACTTTCTGTTCTTTGTGATATTACGATGTTACTTTGCGACTTCGTTTCAAGATCGGGATCAGTTTAAAATAGCGTGAATACATTTTGGTTAGACCAATGATGAAATACATGCAATCATAATAAAATAATTGTTCCATTATCTCATGGTTGTGTTGAATCTATTTCAGGTTTTGGTCCCTGGCACTTAGGTAATCAAAGTCAAGATGAAGTGTTCTTAGCGGCACAGGAGGCCGTAGGTGCACATCGAGATTCACAAGGTAAGATTTTTTATTCTTTTATAACCCTTTTGATCCTCTGTTGACGTTGTTTCATGACTGGATTCAGCCTAATGATCTTGTTTCATAATTATTCGAAACCATCTCCAACCGACGATCAAAGGGGTTTTTTTTCCGCATTTGCAATGGTATGGCAAAATTGAACACCTTGAGTTTCAGTCTCTGATTTATTATTTGATTTGTGGCTTTGGTTTTAGTTAACTTAGCTTTTAGTTTTCCTGCTTTTGTTCATAGCTTATCTCTATGTAGTTATTTGTTGAATTTCTGCAAAACCTTTCTCCCTCCAGCAGTGAAAAAGTGAGAATCTTGATTAGTGTTGTAAATTTGTTTCTTTCGTTATTTATTTAGCTCAGTTTACTATAAATCATTTCATATCATTTCCCACAGAATAGTGTAGATTTGTTGTATTTAATTCAGATCACGAGACTCGAGACACGGCTAGAAAAGTGGGCACTTTTGAAGATTTATAATAAAGAAAAAGTATTATCAGTTCATTAAATTCAAAAGTTCATTATTCAAAATTTTTCACTTGAAATGATATGAGATATCAAAAAACTATGTCAATGAGAGGATTTTCTAAGGCACTAGGCAGGTTTCAGCACTTTTAAGGTAAGAAGGGGGAGAACTGGTGTGGACTCGAATGTTTCCGACGATTCATTTTCAGCAAAAAAAAGTTTTAAGTCTCTTTCTCTTCCTGATCAGGCAAACATTCGTAGTCCTAACGATCGGAGACTGAGGTCTCGGTGTTTTATTTGGTTACTCCCGCTTGTTACATTGTTTTAATTTATTGAATGATTTAGAACAACATTTTGCCATACTGTTGTACATGTCTTTGTGTGTTGGGTTCTGTAGGAAGTAAATCTAGCAATTGAGTAATTTACTAAATCCGAATGTTTTTCTGGTAGAATTGAATTATCAATTTATTAGGATGATTAGATTGAGTAAGTTGATAATTGTAGACAAACGTTCGGAAGTTCAATCATTAACAGTAGTGGAAATTGTTAGGTATACGTTCCTTCCATGACGTTGGCCTTCTATTTCATGTACCTTCCAATTTCGGGTCTAACACTAATTAAAATGTGCATGCCGTTCATTTCATATTGTACAGTTTTATTTGCAGTTACTTACTTATTTTAGTATGTAACTCTTTTGTGAAAATTTATTGTTATTTCCATGTTTGCAAATTTGTAAGCACGGAGGTTTGAAGATTCATTATTTTTGGAGAAATCTTTCTGTAGTTGCATGTGTTTTACATGTAACGAGGTAACTTTCATCATCAAGTTTATTGTGATAGTGAAGTGCATGTATTCAGAGTATTTGGAATTTTGATAATTTTTGAAATTCCTATTTGGGTGTATCTTGTTATTACGTGGATGTCATTTATTTATGAGATCCCCTTACTAACAAGTACCATGAGTGCATCAATTAGAAGCTTTGTTGGAAGGTCTGAATTTTTTCGTTTTAAGAACCCATTAATCTGACTTCAATAAACATTTTATTTTGAAGTACGGGATTTTGGGTCTAGATGAAATTTGAAAGACTTTTATAACATATATTCAATTGGGAGGCAACATTTTATGGAATTGTTTTCTTACAGTTGTTTTGACAGTTTCAAAGCAGCATTTGTGAGTAAACTTTCTGAAAGTGAGTCTCCTAAACCATCAAATCTTTTAAAATTTATTTCATCTACCGAATCTGCCTTTGGTGGATTATTTGTGGTTCAACATTCATTGCTAGGTGAGTATATTATGTACTGTCGATTGGAGCTATAGTTCACACTTCTTTGAAGCGTCTGTCAATTGTAGGTTGTATGTAATGATTGACAGTTATAAATTTAACAACATTTGTGGTATTAACTGTTTAATTATAATATAATTTGACAGTTATTAATATCATAACCTTTATGGTATTACTAACTGTCGAATTATAATTAATATAACAAAATTTGTGGCATTTGTAACTGTCAAATTATAATTGACCAATACCACAGAATTTGTGGTAATGGCAACTTTATAATTATACTCGAGATAACTTGACAATTACTGATGCCACAAAATTTGTGGAATTGGTAACTGTCCTATTATTGCAGATAACCTAAAGTTGGACAGGTGTAACTGTTGAATTGTTATCCTTTTAATATACAGGGGAAACTGCAAGTTGACCCTATGGTATTTTATGCTATGTATTTTGAATTTTGGGAAATCATTGTCCCGAATTCGTCATTTAATTCGATTTTTGTATTTATAATGCATTTTAATGTTTGTTGAAATGTGGTGCAGTTAAGGACGCAGTTGGAATGTGATCGAATTTGGATTCAAATTTGATTTTATTTCGGTCTGCTGAGTATACACTTTTTTCACTAATCAACAAGTATGATCGGTATTATATCGTGGATTGAAGTGAGTATAGGGGGCCAACAATAGGAGAGGTTTCACGTTTCAGAGCTTACTGAAACAGCTAGTCACTTCCTGAATGTTGCATGACAATTTTTTTTTACGTGCAGTGTTCTAGAATGACTTGGCATGTTTTGATGAGTTTTGGAGTCTGGATCATTGATGGTATAATTTTATCAACAGTGGTTCATTTCTCACGTTATCGTTGCAACATTTTTTATGTGCATTGATATCGTCTGAAGCGTGAATGAACTATTTTATTGTTGGTGTTTCCTAGTTTTCGACCTACTGGTTTGTTGCAGTTGGCATTCCATCTCACGTATGTCCTAGGTGTGGTCGAATTTACTCCGTTCCATCGACACTAGAACGTCATCTTAAATATGAATGTGGTGTTGCTAAACAATTCGAATGCGGTGTTTGTCATCGAAGGTTTTCAAGAAGAGATATACTTCGTTGTCATCAGAAAACTCTTGCACATTAGGAACTGTATGTGATTAGTGACAGTGCGGGTAGTGCGACAAGGAAACGATCGTCTGAATTTTTTATTTGCTCTGCTTCACATTTACTCTGGTAATTCATCCAATATTTTCTTGATGTAGGAAAATATTAGATGTGTTGAAGCATCATATTTATCGAATAGTGGCCTGATTTTTGCTACAGTTGACTGGGAATCATTAAGTGTTTCTTCAGTCCACTGTAGAAAAATTAGGTTGGGTGTGGAGGTGGGACTATTCGATTCTGATCAGTTTTTTTTAATCAAATCCACCGGTGGTATAATTTTTCTTTCTCCCCCTCCTCCCTTTCCTCATTCTTGCATCGATGGAATTGCCTGCCAAGCAGTGGAATGGGATGGAGCCAAGCTGCCAACGTCGGGGACCATATTCCAGTCAGAAAGGAGGTTAGTATTGAATTGAAACTTATTACATTAGCTTGAGACTTTTCCTCTTAACTGATTATTTTTATCATGTAAACCTTATTATTCTAGAATGACGTTTTCTCAACTTGTCCATTTTAAGTCTGATTTCATGTTTATGTATACAAAGAATTGATTCAAAATGAAGAACGTTTTTCTTTATTTGTAAGGGTTAGTTTTTGTGATACTGCATGAACAGACTATGTTGGATCTTTACAGCAATAGGTATTTTCTTAACTTGTGAATTGAACTTCATAATTTCCTTAGCGACCGTCATGATATCAAAATTGATTTGTGCGGTGACGCCTAGGAATTTAAAGAAATGAATCGATTCTAAAGTTGAAAATTTTATTGCTGTATTTTTTGTTTAGTTTTTCATTCAATTCAGAATCGGGAGTTGTACCAACTCCGGTTCTTCTTGTATAAATGGTGTTTAATATATTGGTTTTCTCTATTGTTACAGATCTCCTAACAAGCTGTCGACCGTTGGCCAACATCAAATAAAATAAAGAAAATGTTAAATAATGACTTTAATAAAATGAAGGTTTTCCTAATCTTGTTTCTTATTTCCCGTTTCCAGAAACATTAGAAGGCCATTTAAAAAGTAAGCGACCTGTGAAGTTCAGATAGAATTCGTTAGTATAGAACTCCTTATTTCCAGGAGACAAATGGTTTCTCAGAGAAAATGAGGACTTCACACGTAGCTTTCCATGTGGCAACTGTGGTAAGCTCTACAAGCATCGAGGAAACATGCGTAGGCACATGGTTTATGAGTGTGGCAAACAAGCACGTTTCCAGTGCTCGTATTGCTTCCGAAAGTTTCATCAGCAATCTAATTTGAAAAGGCATTTGGAAAATAAGCATAGAAGTATGCCCAAATTTAATGATAGCATAACTGTATACAGAACTTCGCGAGTTGATGTAGATTCTTAAGCTTATTCAGTTCAAAGTAACTTCTTTTAAATTTTTTACCTTTTCATTATGAATCACTTCATCTTTTTTCATTCAATGCCGGTGTGATTATAATCTGGAGTGAATTACCATTAATCTTTGTAAATTGTCAATGTTTGCAAATTTGCAACCTATGTCTTGACATAATGAGAAAATACTTTATGGAGACTCGTAAGTTCTAGTATTTCTAGCGGTACTCTCAAGAAATATGAATTTGATTCAAAAGAATTTTTGATACGAGAGCAAAAGTTCTTATTTTATGTGCCAACTGATGAAACCTTTGAGAAAATGACGTAGGTTGTCGAAATTTTGGTTACTCAAATCAATGACATCAATATTATTTAATCAAATTGGGTTTGAAATGAAATTTCAATGTAGTTGATCCAAGTTTTGTACCCTCAATGATTCAATATCAGTTCAAACGACTGATATCTTAATTTTCTATTATTAACAAAATATCAGTTTTAGTCCTTTTGAGCTATGTGAATGTAATAATTGAAAAGATAAAAATGCTAGTCAAGTAATGTTCAAAGCTAGTCAGCAATCTAGACCAGTATTTTTCATGATTATTATTTAGTATTTGTACCTGGAAAAGTATATCCGACAGTATTGTAGGAGACTGATAATTATTGATTAAATAATTAAATATTTAATGAAAAAATAGACTTTGAACCCAGCTCTCAGACCAAATTTCTGGAGTTTGATAGGAGGGCAGCATTAAAGAGAATATTAAAGGTAAGTATGATTGTCTTAACCACTTTCTTTGAGACTTTGAGACGCTTTACTGGGGACAATATAGATCCACAAGCATTTTATGGTGCCGTTCTTTTAATATTGAAAAAAATTGTCCCAAATTCAATTGATGAAAAATCAAGAAATCAAAACTTTAGATTTTTATCAAGCCTATTGATTATCTGTATAGTTGAAATTTCTTCTTTATATGCCAGATATGTGATTTAATTTTCTAAAATCAGGTGGTGGTATTCGTGAAATATGAAATTTTTTTACGCGTTATCTACGTCATGAAATTATTTAATTGCAAACTATTTTTCACATCAGTATAATTTGATGAATATCTGTAAGATTTGTTTACACATGATATTTATTTCGGTCATATTTCAGTTTATCAGAAAAAACCGTTGTCGTAGTTACTGCTTTTATACAGTTTCTGACGTAACCCTTAATTTTCCGTCTTCAAGGAACTATCTTATCAGTCACATTTTACTAACATAAATTAATCTGTTTCTTCCATTGAAAGGATACGGTGATTTCTAAATACTTGGGCTATTTCATCTCCATTTGTTATGATCCGTCCGTTTGCATTAGAATTAGAATAAGTTTTTAAAATTTTTTAATTGCATGTAGAATGTATAAAATGTTTGATCCATATGTCATCAGTAAGGCGTCTTCAATGTTGGTTGGTAGTCGAAAGTGTCTTCGAAGTTCGTCATACTTTTTAACTTTCGACTTCTAACTTTGTAGTTCTTCGACTTCTAAGTTCGTAAATATTGGAATAAAACGTGAGAAATTGGTATTGTTTTCTGCATTTTTCAATTGGGACTTCAAAGGACCACCAGGTATAGAAAGAACATGCAGAATGCAAATCAAACACTATTTTGAAGGATAACCTGAAATTAAAAATGTTATTTTTGCCACAAGGGAAATAATACCTTTTTATTAATGTCCTCAATATGGTATATAAATCGATTAATACTTTATCAACATATTGTCCACCAATGAAGATTTATCACGTCTTTTTTGTAAAAAAAAAATGCCAGATTTTTTCCTGAAATCTCGCTTACTGCTTCATTCTAATTTTTATTAATTTTAGAAGTACCTGTGCAAAGATGATTGATAATTTCTTAATGGACTAATCAGAATCGAGAAGGATAAAAACATGAATTTCATAAAACCAAATTGTTGGATACAATTTAGTGAAATATCTGAATACTGTTAACAAGTTACGAGATAATTTTATGCAAGGATCTCGAATATTTCAAAATTATTTAGAAGGCGTTGCAAACTTCTAAGGAATTTGTGAATATGCAGGTGGAATTTTAATCTATAAATCAATATAGTTGCTGGCAATTCATCAATTAGTAGCCCGTTAATTGATGACGTAATCTAGAATGAAAAATTGGGAAATTATAATTGTGTAACGTTAATCAATTTTTCCGATATTGAAATAAAAAGATAATATATTGAGACTAATTCTCCTAGGGCTTGTTTTTGGGGTATCATTTATGGATTAATAAATCTTTGCAAGAAAAGAATTATCGATTGATATGAAATTGTCATTACGTTCGTTTCGAATTCAAATAGATTTCAATAAGAATAGAAAAAAAAATTATGTCAAAAACGTGTATTATCATAAACGACCGATAAACTTCAGTCAATCCATACTGGATCCAATTTTTATTCAACTTCTGTTCAAAGATTTGGTGCTAGAAATGTGCATACTTTATATGACCGACCTTCAAGTTTTACTTGAAATGCATCACTATCCAGTTTTTATGCTCGAGCTACTTTGGATGAAATTTCAAAACTACAAGGGCTTGAATTCAACTAGAAAATTTAAAGTACGTTAGTTTCATTCGAAGTTCCGTATTACCAAACGTCTGGGGAGCATTGAATCTTTTTTTTTTTCAGTTTTAACTACATATTTCGCCTTTTCAACAAATTATGCTTCATTTCGAATTTTTGCTATCCATTTTTATATCGAATGACTTGAAATTGATGAAACTAATTTATATTTCACATTATCGTACGGATTTGTTGGTGACAAATGTAATCCTAATTTTCTCTCCTTGAATAATCTAAATGAAAACTTCTAAATGATATTTTATTATCATAAATTTCACTACTACAGTTTTTTAATTTTGAGTATTGAATCCCACATGTTTCAAACAAAAATTTGTGGTGAGTCGTTTTTTGTATGGAATAAATAAACTGCGGGTTTTTATTCCTTCATGAATAATTTTCATCTCTCTTTTTATTATTTGTTTATAAATACCTATTTATTCATTATGTATTATATTTAAATTTCAAATCTGATGATTTGATTCATATTCGTGGAATTTTTCTCTGATACTTGGTATAGTATGGTTTCATTGAATTTTTTAATTTAATTTAATTTAATGTACGTACTTCACAAATGCCTGAAATCTAAATCTTTTTTCGTTGTCTGATTGAATTTGTGGGAGATAACCCAACATTAAGTACTCATTAAACTAAATTGAGTAACTGGATGACATCTGAATGCTGATTGCTGTATGAAAATGAGCCTCATCACTTTTGATTTATTATTCTATTCTGTAACTCATTGTTGATGACATAATTTTCCTAAAATTAAGTTAATTATGGAAATGAAATACAATAGAAATGATTGAAAATTAACATAAGATCCAAATGGGATTCTTCTGGAAAGTATCCTCTAAGTCTCACTGTTCCAGTCTCACCTCAGCGGATTCATTAGAAAGAGATTTACTTTTACATCATTAGTTGCAGTGAAACTTTATAAACGAATCTCAGGTCTTAAAGTTCCTGACGTGGAAATTTGATTTAATTCTCTGAAAAGTGGGCTATGAAGAATAAGTAGTGATTGATTATTAATACATATATGTTCAGAAAGTTTGCATCATTTAAGTAAAGTTTATAGTTTAATCAATTTTATTGCTGTACATTTTGAGAACTGAAGAATCAATCGGTTGTGTATGAAATAATTGGATCTGTTTCTTCTTAAAGAACACTTAGTGTGTGGAGGAGGTTGATTCAACAACTTGAAGGGATAAGTGGACATTAATTGATGTTTTCCCTAAATGTCATCACTATTTGAGCTCAAGAAACATACTTGGTAAAACTATATATGCAGAATTTTTATTTTGTAACCTAATTTTTCCGAGAATAGAATAAATAATTCACAGTACTGATAAAATGGTTGTTTAAAATTCTTGTAGAAAAGTAGGAAATTAATTGGAGATACAAAATTTTTGCTCTCGCATGCAGTAGGCTAGGTCCATGGATATATCAATCATTGCTCATTCCACTTGCTTTAATTAATTTTGTAGAATTACGTATATTTGTGAAATCCATACTGAAAGTTATAAGTAATTTAATTTGATAAGTTCCGATGATAATATGGACAGTAGTTGACTTTTGTCATTTTGGTTTATTATTTCCGAATGATAAATCTCAATAATACAACTAATACAGGAATTCGTATCGTTTACGAACTGATCTTTTAAAGAAAAAATAATAACGATTTAGAAAGATATTGAAAAAAATGCGAAAATAATGGCTATACTCAAACTAATAGGAATAAGAAATAATTAACTTTCGTTTAACATGAAATTCTTATGCCAAAAGCCACATTTGATTGACATCAATATAAGAAAGAAGAAACCTTTGAAATCGCCTTGGGCAACTTGAGACATTTCCTCGAAATTTTCATTTGGAAGAACATACAATACAAAAATCGAATGGAGAAGATTCGTTTCTTCCCGGTATGTTTAGTTTTGGAGGAAGCTTTTCGTTTGCGTGGATCTTTCGAAGATTTTGGAGATGAAATTATTTTTGTTGTTAAGTGAGTTTCGGAATGAATATGGAGTTAGTTGTTAAAGGTGGGATTTTATTTAATATCTGATTGAAGTCTATTCCAAAAAAAAACTGTTGCAATAAAAGCTGCCTAAATGCAAAATGACTAATATTTTTCAGTAATGTTGGGGAAAATTGTAAAAAAAGGTAAAGAAAGCATATCCCAGCCAAATCTTAGCAAAAATGAATCACAATTTTAAAGGAAATGTGACTGGATCTGTACCTAAAATGGATTTGAATATCAAAAAAGATTTAATTTTAATTTTATTAAAATTGTAGACTGACAGATTAAATCTATTTTGATATTACAATATTGTTATATTCCTTCTATCTAGTAAAACGCCTTTTCCTATTTTACAAAATGGATTTCTTAGAATGGTTAACGAGGTAATCATTATAGACTCATCATTACTTCTTAATACACTACGCGAATATCAAATCGAAAACAATAACAATAATAAAACGTAGTAACTTAACTGCATCGATGACTTTACGTAAAGATAGAAAAGAATGGTCCAGAGCAACTTTTGTATAAATGTCGATTAAAAAGGTAAAATACATTAAAACGAAATTTTATAATATTTTTTCTTGAAAATGGTTTATTTTGTTGAGACCTACTTCATGTTTATAGAAAAGACACCCTGTACCAACTTTTTACTGAAATGTTCTACAATCAATTAGGAACAAGGACTGGAAATAAAGGGTTTTTCACTGGGAACGCCCCATTTTTGAATTGACATTACTCATGCATGGCAGCCATTGTTTATTTGTGACATTTACAGTTATATTTGTCAATGCGTAACATTTAATCATGGAAAGGTACACACTCCATAACGTTCACAAATTATCCAAATTTATTATGAAAAATAGCGATCTGTTACTCGAACTTAACGTGCTTGAACTCCAATTTTTGGTCGTTATTATCGTTCGGAAAAAAGAACAGTTGAACGTTTAGTGAAGAAGTTTGAAACAAATTTTATACTTCATGATGTTACAGTGCCAGTGGGACAAACGAATGCAAGAAATGAAGAGAATATTGCTGCCGTACGTGAAAGTGTTCGTAAATACCAAAATTTATCGATTTCTCGACGTTCACAAGAACTAGGCATCTCCCAGACGTCTTTGTGGAGAATTTTATGAAAAGACCTTGGTTTACATCTATACAAAATTGTTTTAATTCAAGAACTCTAACCAACAGATCTTTCAAAGTGTCGTGAAGAAAAAATCGGAAATAATGGACCGATAAATTATCCGCCTCGTTCCTGCGATTTAACTCCGTTGGACTTCTTTCTCGGGGTTACATTAAGTCATTGGTTTAGAGCAATCATCTAGCAAATATAAACGATTTGCAGATCAACATTGAACGACTAATTGCTAACATACGACCTGTTTTGTGTTAGTCATGGAAAATTGGGTTCAACGACTTCATTTCTGACAGCGTTTTCATGGTAGACATTTAAATAATGTTTTGTTTCATAGCTAATGGTATTTATTGTACTTTATAATGAAATAAAAATTTCAATAATTTTCAAATAAATAATTTGTTTGATTTACAAAACAAAATGGTGCGCTGTTAATGAAAGACCCTCCTTTAGAAAAATTAGGGTCTCCGGACAGAACTGAGAGGTTCTTACACTTTGACAGGTGCTCAAAATTTTTAGTGGAAGGTGGTACTAACATTTACTCACCAAGTTAGGAAATATTATTCAAAGCAATAATGTATCGCTAGAGGAGTAAGGCCGAGAATATAAGCGTTATTTCAATTGCATTTATCATAAAGGAGAATCAGAGTCTTTTTTTGAGAAAAAATCCATTTAATTTGCTGCATATATCATTTGCCACGATTAAATCTTAGGTAAATTTTTCGAAGGAAAGATGCTGAAATAATCACATCTCGATGAGCTGATGAAAGCATATATAATAAAATGAAAATAAATTGTTTTCTTAGAAAGTGATGATTTAATGTATCAGCTCATTTACTCTTAGCGTAAGGAAGCAGGGAAATGGCAGCATAAGAATGTAATTACTTCACTTCTCATGTTCATACCGCTGCTACTCGCGCTGCTGAAGGCTCTCCGAATTGGCGGTTTTTCGTGCGGAAATCAAAGGGGCGGCAAGTGTGTGGATTACATTCAGCTTAGGTGCGGTCGTCGAAAACGAAATCTGCGTACCTAAGTTATTCTTTTGAATTTTTCAATGAAAAATATCTTCTAAAACGCCGACGGTGTGGAGTAACGATAAAATAATAGTCTTTTTAGAACTTCTTGAGACTGAAAGAGAAATTTGGGACTGCACAGATAAAAATCCAAAACTCAAGCACAGTGCATGATGATTGGACCACTAATTAGTCAGGATAAACGGGATATTCCAATTGAGGAACTGAAAACTTGAAGAAAATCACTTATGGCTACATTTAGGCCTCCTCTCAAGAGGAAATAGAACTCTTTTAAATCTGGATCAGGCCCAGGTACTGTGTACTAACCAATTTGGTTTGCGTTCTATATCATGGAAAGGTTTTTGGGGTCCACGTATGTTTTCAAGACACATATTTATACAAATTAATGAAACAAAGCGCTGTGGCTGCAATTTCGTCATCTGCCAAGTATTTCTGGAAATCTTTGGGCAAGGCGAATAGCAGTGGAAGTTGCTGATTGTGTAAGAAGCGATGTGGTATGTTAAGGGAAGCAAATGAATTTTCAAGAGTCATTAGAAGTAGTCCCGATTTGATAGAATCACACGTTCCCACATCTCGAATGCAGATTTTGGAATGGGCTTCAGCTCGCGCTTTGAATCGTCTCGATGTCGTCGAATCACTATCTTTCGAGCGCCATTTTTAGTTTTGGGAACATCCAAAAATCGCAGGGAGCTAGGTCGGGATTGAATGAAAGCTGGAGAATCTGTACAATCTTGTGTTTCCTAAAAAATTGCAGCAGAAGGTTCGATGAATGAGCTGGCGCGTTATCGTGGTGAAGAAGCCAGTCACCGCTTCACCAGAAACGCGGTCGTTTTCTTCTCATGGTATAAAGCAATCTATTGAGAACTTCATTTTAATATACTTTGTTGATCGTCAGATGTCTTGGAGCAAATTCGTAGAACACAACACCCTCACAATCGAATGCTTCCACTGTGAAAGTTCGTAACTATAAAACCAAAATTCATCACCAGTAATACACGTTGGATATGAACATACGCTGCGTGCGACCCAAGACGTCTGGTCGGTAATTACAGCATTCGGGGAGTTCGTGAGGTACTACTGGTTATGCTCATAACTCGCAGATGCCGCTCTGGCCGCGAAAATATGAACTCAGGTCGGATACCTTTCGGACACATAGGAGAGTATCTGTCTGACGCGCTTGTAGTGTCAAAAATTATGTCGAAATATACAAAATTATGATTGATTTGAAGGTATGTAGATAGAGAAAATATTTGTTCAACCTAAATCAAATGCCAACAAATTTAGAGAATGTTTGCTCTGTTTAAATCAATGTGGAACTTTTGCTGTCATTAAGATTGTGGACATTTGAATGGAAGATTGATAAATAGCTTTTAGTCAAGGATGCTGTAGCCATTTTAATTTCTGGGTAAATATTTAAAAAAGTACTTAATACCACTTGCAAGCCTTTAGAAAAATGTTGAAAGAGCGAACATGAAATTATCTAGTACGATATTTCACTTCTTCCCCTGAATCATCAATTTCCTTTCTGAGTCTCATTAACAGGTTTTGAGAATCACCATGAACTAGTTATAGTGGTTTCATAACAAAAATTTAATTGGATCGGTCCTTACTTGATGGAAATTCATTTCAATGAAATCATATAATGGAAATTTTTTTCAATTATAATCACTTACCGGCTGGGATAGTTCGATGAGAAATAAAACTGCTTACTATGTTATACAGAATCTTAAAGGAGGAAAGTTTACGAAACCCTAGAAAAATTCAGTATTTTGTACTGCATTTCTCTGATGAAAATATGAAATCAAGCAGTGTGTTTCATATGAATCTTTTTTGTGCTATAACAGGGGTAGTTGTATAATTTTCCGATGAAATAAGATAAATTTTGAAAGGAGGATGTGCATGAAGACTTCCAAATTAAAGATGCGTGATATAATATGTTGCCAACCATCTTCTTAGTATTGAAAAGTGGTAAATAAGGGTAATATTAATTATTTGAATTAATGTCACTGTAACTTATTTAAAAATTTCAAATGTGGTTACACTTGTGAAAGCAGAACTTGCTTTAGCGAAATAGTTCGCTAGAATGGAGACACTGTGACACATGATACCACTGGTAATGAGACCTGGGGAGTAGGCAGGCTGAGGCGGCGTTGAATCACTAAATTCAACTATTGTTATTGATAATAGCTCAAAAATCAGAGCCGAAAGGCCGCACACTTGTAAATTCTAGATTATTATAATATTGAAATTTGCCTAGGTAAACATTTATTTTTCATTTTACAATATGTGTATACACAATTTTATTGTTGTTAAAACCCAAAAAGAAATGATAGAATATTTCATACTTGTTACCAATTTTCAGATAGCTCTGACAGAATAAAACATAGATTAGAAACTTAACCATTTAAGGAAACTGAACAAAAACCCAAACAAAGCTACGAGTGCGTGTCTCCGTCTCAAAATAACTTGAAAATTAACACACAATATTTTATTTATTATTTTAAAGTTATCAGCAGATATGTCACAAGTCACAGAAGCATTCATAATTTGTATAACATGTTTAAAAAAGCTTGTTATCGCTTTCTGAGTCTTTTTATCCTTAGTGAAATCTTTTAGGGATTGTAGAAAACTTTTCAAATTTGCGTACAGATTGTTAAGAATTTGTGAGAGATTGTTGATAAAGTGTAGATAAAATTCTGTGTGATGAAAACAATAGCCTAGTTTATCAGATAATTTTGAGATCAACAGATATAATAAAAGAACAAATTGTGTTGAAGGATCGAACGGATTTCAACAGATTCAAGATGAATTTAGTCAAGTTGAGACGAGATAATTAAATAGTTCTAATTGATTTCATTGATGAAACACAGCTTTCTATTTCTACCTCATTTGCATTAATAAATCTTTTATAAATAATTTCTACCAAGCATCGGCTAAACCAACTTTGGAAGAAAGCTGTTTGCACACAAGATTTATGTTTTTTGAAGAAATGCATTTTCGAAGTAGTTCCAAGCTATTTTAACCTCAAAACTAATAACGAGACTACCTCGGTCCAAACACAAATAAAAAAGGAAAACTGATGGCTCAAGGAAGACAAGTAATTTTATTGCAATTAATATTCATATTAACGTCCTTCCCAGACTAATACACAATTCAGAAATGTTTTTTTTCTAGTGGCCTATTTATCGTGCCTGCCAACTTATTTATCCTTCACTGTAACTCTTCTTTATTACTAACTTTCTTTTCAAGATAGCTCCAGTAGCAAAAATTCTGTAGAGTGAGATTTGGTAAACTAGGATGGCTTTATACCATATTACTCTGTGTCTTTCGTTTAGGCATGTCCGTATTTGATTACCAACCTTGGTATACAGAGAAAAGGTATTCAAAACCAATTCGCAAGAGAGCAGATTTAAAGAATAGAATAAATAAGGTGGCCCTAATTATAACTGAAAAAATAAGTGAAATAAGAAATCAATATTAAGTTATAATTCAACTGGTATTCCCTTTTTTTAAGCCGATCTCAAATATTGTTTGTGGTACCCAGAAGGGCAGTCAAACTGTTATATACAGAAAAGGCTTCTTGGCAAAACTAAGTTGCAGTTTTTCGAAATTTTCTCTTCTTCCATGTGACTGTAGCAAGTTTTATATGCTCGGTAATATCAAACAATTGAATGTGAAGCTTTCAAAAAACAATTATAATTATGATCCTTCTGTATGATCATGAGATGTAAATCGCAGATAACAAAGTTTTTTATGTTTCAACTGACAGTTGTTATGATCTTATGTGATTTCAATTTCAAAACGGAAGAAGACTACCCCATTGAACAAATTGTGAGTTATGCAAATTTAAATTTCTAAAATCACCAGCATGTTGTATAACTTCTGGACGTGATGTGCATTTAGCTCTGAGTGCCAAGGTCAAGGATCAAAGTCATAAGACTCAAGTGGTCTAATTCGGCAAGTTTTTTTTAGCGTGTGCTTCACTGATTTTCTGCAACTACGTTAGTAGTTTTGACTGAATGGGATGTTATGAAAGTATCTGGAGTATTATATATAATTAGGTATTAAATATCTGCTTTGAGAGCATTATCAAAGAACAAAATATTCTTTGAATATCGTGCATGGAATCTTTTTTAAATTACCAGATGTAAAGGTATTAAACTGGAATTTTCCCATAGATAGTGCTAGCCACCAGGTTAGGGACCGTAATACGTACTGCCCTCTCCCTTTAACAGCTGACGAATATTTTCAAGACACAACAACCCAAGTTCCATACACCTGTATATTTTTCTATAACCATTTATGTCGAGTTTTGTGCTTATGAATTACGATTTGCGGACAGCATGGTTTTCCGTTAACATTACAAGAAAACTGCTGGAGAATCGTATCGAATTCTTGTTAAACATTGTGGTAATCATGCTCTTGGTGTTTCAAGTGGTTGAAAAATTCAAAAGTGGTGATTTTGACGTAAAAAACTAGGAGCGTTGGAAAAAAACGAAAAAGTTCGCAAACAACGAATTGCAAGTCTTATTGGATGAAGATGATACTCAAACTCAACAAGAACTAGCGGATCGATTCAATGTGACACATAAATTGCCTCCATTCGTTAAAAAGCTAGAGAAAAGATACAAAAGTGGGAAAATGGGTTCCGCTTGAAGGCATTAAGAAACCACTTGTTTAATGCTGCTCGAAAGACACTAAAGAAAGTCCTTTATCGAATTGTGATAGATGATTAAAAATGGATATATTTTGCGAATCTTTGGCATCCACTGCATGACTAGATCGTTTTGGAAAGGAGACTGTGTCATCTGAGCTGCTAAAACATGGTGAAACCGTTAACTCTCTCTACCAACAGCAAATGATCGATTTGAACTGAGCATTACATAAAAAAATACTGTAATATAGAAAATAACACAAAATAATTTTGCACAACATACACAACAAGACGCATCAGAGAAACGATCGAGGCGTTCAGTAGGGAAGTAATAGTGCATTCGCCTTATTCTCCAGACAAAAGAAGAATGGTTTTTTTGGCGTGTCATTCATTAACTGCTGGAGAGGTGGCAAAAATGTATGAATACCAATGGAGATGATTTAGAATAGAATATTTTCTTATCATTTTAAAAGGACAGATGTGTAATTTCTACAAAAAATACCGTTTTCATCCTTTCACACTTGGTATTTTCATTTTCACCCCATATGTATATAGAGCGTTTTATGCACAGATTAACATAGCTCAGTGGTAGAGATTAGGGCTCGTAACCGGAAGATCCCGGGTTTTAATCCTATTCAGGCGGGAAAGAAATTTTCTAGTTGGTCGGGTGTCCGCTACCATTTCACTGTTGGGTCGAAAATTAACAGTGATGTGACCTTAAGTGGCGCAAGATCGCACTAACAAAGCCTACCCAGAACACAACTGATCTCCTAACTCGCACAAGCTGAAAAAACTTCTGAGGGATCTTAACAGAAGATCTAGGAGTATCAGGATAATAAATAAATAAAAAAAAATATAAGGTCATAACTTCAGGTTCTTAAAGAAATTATTATTTATAAACACACTACTGAAAAATTGAAATAACGTGTTATCTTACTGGAAGTGAATATAACTTTGTGGCATATCTATGGGCTCTTTACATCTGATACTGACGAAATATATTTCGTACAAAATTCAATTAACGCAAGATAAATTAAACGCTGTACATTTGCTGATTGGATACATAAACAAAGACAAACGCATAAAATTAAACACTCCTAGATTAGACCTGTGTATGATCGTCTGCTGCTACCATTAGAATGTGGTTTATATTTAAAATTCTTCTATTTGAATGCTATTTTGGGTCTGAGCACTTAACCAAAATTTGCACTATAAGATTCTAGAACACTGATTTCATTGACATTGTTTTTAGGCCACAATTTCCAAAGGTTCGTATGTGAAAGATGTGGTCGAAGTTATAAACATAAAACTAACCTGTGCAATCACATAAGAGAAGAATGTGGTAAAGGCCCTTCTCATTTTTGCCCCATATGCCAAAAAGGATTCAAGAAGAAACAGCATATGCAACGTCATGTATTAACTCATGCAGACTGGAATAACTACTTACCAGCACTTCCTCAACCTGATAGACCTCAATCGAACATCATTTCTCCACTGAATAATTTGTACCACACTGCACAGCAGTATATTTACAATTTTTCTAAACAAAATTCTGGATTGTGACTGCTTAAAAAATTTGCTCGATAAATTCGAAATGTTACAGAAGTCTTCCTAAATTCGGAAGGAAGTAAAGAAGGGTTGCGTAAAGATACCAAAGTTTATATTAGATTTTAATAATCATTTCTAGTTGTCCTTTTTTAATGAATTCAAATAAAATTAGAATGAACTATGATAACCGAAAGTTCTTCGCATCGGGACAGTGCAACATACATCTGTGTAACAGTTCAGAACTCAAATCGACTCAATTAAGGTGACATGCATATTTCGAAGTTTTTGGACTTCATCAACTCCTACTCCCTATTTAATAGATTCAATATTTGAGTGGTTTCTACGGTTGTGAAAATTAATTCATAACATTTTTTAAGAGGAATCTGATCTCATTTTAAGCCTTAAAAACGTGATTACTGTAGAAATATGATATAATGTTTCTTGGGAGTTTTTAATTTGGACATTTTTATGTCTGGCATAGAAATCGGCCAATTCAAGTAGAAACAATCAGTGAAATGAAGGGAACATACTTAAATGAAGCGATAGATTTTGAAATCGAAGGATCTCCAGTTTTATTTGAGCACAAAATTACTCACGCAAGCAGCAATTTCAACTGAAACCTTTGAAATGGTGCCAGAAATGTGGCTGCAAATTTTACAGCATGTCACAAAATCAGTCAAGATTCAAGTACTGTGGTCCAAGGAAGATCAAAATTTTCATACAGATATTCATGTGTTATATTCGAAGAATGAAATATTGTTAAGTCAACTCCGTATATTAAAATAAAGGCAATACGCCAATTTTGTGAATGTTCGACTTTATTAAAGAAGGGATAGCTTGAAAAAATCTATATTTTTTCCGGATAGTTAACTATATTTTCTTATTTCCTTCAATTCTCAGATTCATTCACCACACTTTCATTTCAATAAATCCTGGTATTTACAAACTAGTATTAAGCTGATTATTATATAGTAGTATGTGTTCGATATTTCATTTTAAATGTTGCTCCTTAAAAACCACACATTTTTGACTTCCACTAGTTGAATTCGAAAATTATTTTTACGGTCTACAAATTAAAATGACTTGTTTATCAAATTGACTTTTACTTCGTTCCCTCCTTTCCCTACTAGTATAGATTTTTTTTTTTGAGAAACTTATTTGCAATGGTTTGGAATTAGCGATTTTAAGCACACCCATGTTTTCAGTTTTATTTTGGCATGCCAGTTTTTAAAGTGAGACGCTCATGATCTACAATAGCTGCTTCATTCGATTGTTTTTTCGTGCCTCCCCCAATGCTTGCAAGAGAACTGTTATGCATCATTTGTTGTAAGTGTGCCGTGCCTATTTGAGACAATGGCGAAAATATTGAGTTGTATGAAAATGTTCCAGATCTCGTTCTCTACGCTGCTACTTTTGAAGAGTACAGCAATCTCAAAGTATTCAACCATGGAGTTCGCTACGGGTGCTCCAGGTGTCAGAAGACTTATCTTCAGAAGAAGACCCTTGGACGACATCTACGCTTTGACTGTGGTCAAAGCCCTTCCTTCTCATGTCAGATGTGCTCTAAAAGATTTAAGCATGGCTACATTTTGCTGAAGCATATGAGGCACACACATGATATTTTTATTCAGAAATTGCGCAAGAGAAGTCAAGATCATATTAAGAAAGAGGAGTTACAATAACAAAGAATATCTAGTCACAAAAGAGAATGAACTACTAGTCATAAATTTATTTTAAACCGCTTTAGATATGTTAGGAAATATTATTTATTACAATATTTATTCGAATATTTATTAATGCTTTGTCATTTTATTAATTATTGATTTGCGAATCAAAATATTCTATGAGTTATCATAGATGATCATTTACGTTTAACTACTCATTATATGTGTGCCATTTAAATTTTAAGGGACATATGAATCTTTTCGCAAAAAAACGATAATATTCATTATCATTAACAGCAAAGAAATTGTTTGTTGACCGTTATAAACTGATTCAGTTGGATAAATTCTGTTAAATTAAGTGCAATTAGGTTGCTTCGAACTCTATAGATTCTATATGCTAGTCATTCACGAGAATTTTCAGTTTATATTGTTTCTTAAAATTCTGTATTTTTATTTGATTATTCTAGTCTCACATTTGTCGTACAAAAGAAAGTTAAATATTTATATTTTATATGAATAAGTATAATGTAGGAACAAATATTGATTTATTGATCATTGCGATAAACATTAGACGATATTTAACCTGATTGAAGTATTTTTTCTTCCTTTCATATTCATTTAATTTTGGACGTTAATTTTGATTTCAGTCTATGAATAAGCGAAGGAGTTGAAATTTCCTTTTAACAATTTTGTATGGTTTTTTTTTAATAGCAAAAATTGGGGAAGTAACCATTAAAAATATATGTCATTTTGATAACATAATGTTATTCGTATTCACGACACTGGTTCTATGAAAAAAAAAACAAGTTTTTACAAATTATTATGTTTCACTATCAAAAAATTTCAAGGTTTACACATTTTTGTGATTGCAGTTTCGAAGTTTCACCTCATCTTCAGACAAGAGAAAACTTAACAAAAGGTACAGGGTTGTACAAAGGATATAGATGTTACAAATGTCGGCATAGCAGAGAAACAGTAAACAGATGTTATGTTAATTACAACAGCGGATATTCACTCTGAAAAATGATGTATGCGTTATGGTAAATAGGAAATTTTTCGAATCGGCACAGTGCAACTTGCCTCTATGTTACATTTCAAAACTCAAATACAGCCGAATAAGTTTTGTTGATCGTCAGGCATAAGCACACACATGCGTGTTTCATAGCTTTTTGGCTACTCTTCAATGCAATGCTGTAATGCCGACGTATGCAATATGCCCATCTATATTCGCCTCGCATAGGGAAATTAATGTTTTGCCAAACAGTGCCATCTAATACACGCAAATACACATACGCAGCATACCACACCAAGCTAAGTCAAGAATTGAACTACATTCGATTACTTCTAGTGTCCCTATACAGGGAGAATATTTTGGTTCAAACTGCAGGTTTTTGTTCACAAACAAACTATCAGTTTAGGTGACACTTGAATAACTGTTAAAAAATTAAGAATTATTAGTGAAAATTTTTCTTAGTTTAAATACTATTTACAGATTGTCTTGGGTACATGGAATTTTAGTTGTATTATGTAATTTGAGAATGATAAATATATAAATATCATCTGTCAACCACTTAACTTCTTGTCGTCACAGTTTAACAATTTAATTTTTGTACTTGAACCAGCATTAATACCCTTTACCTTCTACTGAATTTTCACAGATAAATTAATAGTTCGAAACTGCAGTCACGAAAATGTGTGAAGTAAAAATAGTTATTTCAATTTTAACAACTTGTTTCAATTATGTGTTGATGAATTAACTTTTTCTCTAATTTAGAAGGCAACAGAAATGAGAAGAAAAAGTAGAAAATATGGTGGACTAAACCTAACTTTCTGAGTTTTGCATCATAAGAAACAGTAGTTATTTTATTTTGATGGAAAAATATCAAATGAATCCTTTTAATGATAAAATTATATTAGATGACTTAATTGATGCTCATCGAAAGGATATATAAAAAAATTATATTTGTATGGAGATCATTTTTATAACGGGTCTCTCAATATAATTCCGAACTTTGTCAGTTGATAGCGGCCATATTGTTGAAGTTATTTCTGTCGAATTGGCTGCCATTTATTCAGTCTGTTTTGCCAAATCACCATAGACAGATGTAGCGTTCAACAACACGTGCAAATGATAAAATTGTTTTATCAAACTGTTCGAGTAACGTTCCGCGCGCTTCGCCAATTTTGCGATCGCCATAATTATTATAACGAAAGGACTATTCGCAGTATTGTGGAAAACTTGAGTCCACAGGTTCAGTAAACAAGATATGCCGAAAACATCGCCGTCACTCCTGAGAGTGTGGGGGAGAATCCGAGGCAGTTGATTTCGGGTTGCTCATAAGAACTCGGCATTTTGCACAATAAAACTTTTGCGTGGTGATTTGAGCTTGCACCCGTACAAAATTCAAGTTACCCAGGAGCTGAAGATAAATGACTATAGACGTGTGTTCGCTAGAGCATTTGGAAGCTCACCCTTATTTCCATTAAAAAATCATCTTCAGCGATGGGGCCATTTTTGAATGATTGGGTACATCAACAAACAAAATTGACGAATTAGGGACGATATCAATCCACATGAGATCCAAGAGCGTCTAATGCACCCCGAAAAAAGCATTGGCGAGGCCATTACAGTCTGCAGCCAGCACTTTAGGACCGACCATAATCAACTTATTCTGGCCTGGATTTGATGATGGTGGACACCAACGACATATGGTTTCCACAGTACGGCGCTACATACCACACAGTTCATATCATATTGGACATTCTGTACGAGCGATTTGAGGGCGTGGTTATCCCACCTGGAGGTGATGTGAACTGGCCACAGAGATCGTGCGATTTGATTCCGTTAGACTTTTTGTGAGGTTATCTTGAGTTGCGGTTCTAGCGAAGAAACAAACCATCAAAGCCTATATAACCCATGGCATCGGTCAAATTCAGCCTGTTTTATGTGTCAGTCATGGAAAATTGGTCATTTTCAGCGAAACCGCGGCGGACATATGCAAGATGTTATATTCCAGACTTAATGGCATCGATAGGCCTGTTGAACGAATAAAAAATGTCGATGATATCTCACACACACTTTGTTTTATTTTAATTCGAAGATAGGAAGTGCTTATTGAAAGACCCTTTAGTATAAGTACAGATTTCTCATAAGTGTAAGTGTACTAAATTTTCTTTCTTTTATTTAACTGTCTTCTTGTGTAGCATGACACTTAGTTGTAGACCCTAACCAATCACAGTTAAAAGAATGTAGTCGTAGTACAAGAAGAACAAACATTTTTACTAAACAATGAGTAATGTTTGATTTTTCAGATATTTTCCATGGTCTTTTAAGAGCCAAGAGGAGAGGTACAAAATGGACAATACCAGATATGCATGCTGCTCTCTTAGCGATATCTAAGGGGCTTTTAACGCAAAGGGCAGCTTCGAAAAAATATAATATTCCTCGAAGGACTTTGAGAGATCACATAAGCTTTCTTTCGTAATAAAAAAATCAGTATTCGTGTCTACTTAAGATATGAAGAAAGGGACTATTTGACATGTGGCCTTATTCATGACATCCATTTTGATGTATCAAATTTCATAATTACGACCCTTTCTGTCTACGGAAATTACGAAGAATCGAGTTCAAAATAGAAAGTTTACAATATGAAATGATCCACAATATTGGGATGTGTATGTAAATAGTGATTTATTTATTTTTAAATATATATTAAATGTGATGTTCAAAACTGAATTATAGGTAATTTGAAATAAACACATTTTTTTCAAAATAAAGTTATTGACGTTACTATAAAATGAAAGCCGTACTTTGTGATGTCAAAATTCGATGTTAGGAGAAATCCTAGCTAAATGAAGATGTTACTACTGAAGTTTTTTTGTCATCATCATTAATTGAAGTCTGAATGAAGATGAAACCAGTTGATGTCTTTCTGAAAATTTGCTGGGCCATACGATTTTTTTGTGACGAGGATTTTAAAGATGATTTAGGCCAAATTTGAAAAGCTAAATACATCTATGAAATCAATTTTTCCCTACCATTTTTACTTTTTTAGAAACATTAAGAATTAACGCTTCTTCGATCAATACTTATTCAGGTATGGGTGCTCTAAAACTATTCTATACAGTATGATAAAGATGGGCTGTTAAACTTGGGACTGCAACAAAACCGTATTTTCCACTCTAGCCCTAAAACGCCCCAAAATTTTCTTACAGGCAGAGCTAAAATGAAATAGCTTTAAAACCCTAATTAAACAATTTTGAAGATATAATTTTTATAAAATCATATTTTTGCTGATTTGCTGATTTGTTTACATGACGAAGGCCACCCGAAAAGTATATTTACTTTGATATGGCTGCTCAAGATAGATCAAAATTTAGGTTGATATTTGTGTTTTGGAAAAAGTTGTTTTTTTAAATAGAGATAAAATGAGTTCAATTATTCAAATATTTTAATATTTACAGATATATTCTGTTAGCCTTCTACATATTTAATTTCAAAAAGTTATATTTAATATTATAACTTCAGGAATTAAATTAATATCATATAAGCACTGCTTATATCAAACGACATAAAATAAACATTCATTATAAGACATCCAAATGAGATAACAAAATCCAATAAATATAAATTGTTAACAAAAATCCTATAAATTGAATATTTTGAGTAGACAAAATTTTGTTTCTGCTCACCCTTCTTATGAAAACAGATATCTTTCAAAATATAACATAATAAACACAATAAAAACATAATCTTGAGAATTTCATCATAAAAAAATTTTACTTAGAATATTCAATATTATTGGATATCTAACCAAGTTACTTTTTAGAAAATCTCAAGATATTTAAAAACATTACTAAAAGACAAGTTTTGAGAAAGACTTTGCTCATCAGTACTCAATCATATTCAATAAAATATATCAATCAACAAAAAATATTTACTTACCTTAATAATTCAGAAAGCGTCTTGGCAAATGAGTACTGAATATTTAAATGAAGTCCAATATTGGCTCAAAATGAATAAAAAAATGGTTTACCATTGATTGAAATGCAAAGATCAATGGTAAACCACAGAACTATTTATTTTGAGCCAACATTGGACTCCATTTAAATGTTCAGTATTCATTTGCCAAGACGCTTTCTGAATTGTGCCGACTTTATGAAGAGAACTTATCTTGGATGTTTTGGTGATCAGGATTAAACCTTTTTACTGGTTTTTAGCGACCAGGACGCTAAAGTGAAGCAGGTTTGGCGCTTCACTTTTTTCGAAGAAATCAAAAATTAGCTTGCAATTTGGATCGCTTCAAAAGTTTTTCCGAGACGAGATTCAGAAATTGCCTAAGAGGCAAGTAGTAACCAGTGATGGGCAATATTTTGATAAATTGTCAATTCATGATCATTTGAAATGAATGCATTTTTCAAGCTAAAAAAACGGAACGATTGAATTTGTACTCTCAATACCAAAGAAATTGAATAATGTGTCAAACAACTTATAGAAGAAAACACCTCAATTAACTCCTAAATAAAATAATGAATGATTTATTATATCAAAGTATATCTGAATAAAGCTATTTCAAATTCATTATCACACCAGTGATTTTGGGAATAAAATATACTCTAACAATTTTTGTGATAAACAGTTTGTTATATGGTATATCCATTGTGGATATATCTTGTATTTCAAAAGGCTCCAATAACGACTATTTGAGACATTTTATAATCATTAAATTTATTCTCATTTATTTTAGGAATAGAAAAAAGCCAGAAATTTTTGGAATATTTCGATATTTCAATATGCAAGTTCATAGAATTCGACATATATAGAAAATTCACATTCATCTTCATATATGAATGTAGTTCACACATATAAAAATTTCGAAATTTTGAAAACAATAGCGACAAATAAAATCAAGGCAAATGTTGTAAATAATATAATTTCCAGGATCAGTATAAAAAGCTCATAATATATAGTCCGTCTAGAAAGTATCCGGAATTATTTTAATATACTTCTTTTTCGTAATATTCTAAGATAAGAGTAATGTATGAAATAGGTTGTGCAGATAGTCGGCTATGGCCAAAGTTGCATGGAAACACTATTTGTTAAATATTCTTGATTGTCAACAGGTATACAATTTATGAAATAATGTAGCAATTAGAAAAAAGAAAATAGGTAGAATATTTGTATGGAAAAGGTTTTCGAAACGGTAAAAAATTAGTGCAATTGACAACTGGGAAAAATATGAGACAATAAAGAGGATAAAAAAGGCATGGATATGAGGTATAAATCAGTTTCAGGAAGACCGCGTTAGACTAAATGAAATAATTTAAACGCTTTATTGGCCTTATGACGACACAATCCACGCCTGGGGATTTGCAAATTGGCTTGCAGAATTGGGAAATTAAGGAAATATAAAAGTATGTCCAGAAACCGTCCGTATGTCACTGAAAAGACAAGGCTACTTATCAAAGAAACCAAAAAAAATCCCTGTAATGACAAAAGCAACGAAGGATAGAATTTTATCAATATTTTCAAGAAGATAATTTTAATAATGATAATTTTAATAATGTCTAATATCTGATGAAAGTTAATTCCAACCTGGTGGAAATCACTTAAAAATCATATCAAAACAACCAGTAACCGTTCAAATTTCCTACCAAAATAATGGTTTGGGTAGCAATATCTCAGCATAGTGCTACGCCTCTCTGTACAATTGATGGTACCATGAATAGTGTAAGTATTGTGGCATTCTAAACGATTTTCTCCTTGAAACGGAGCTTGCTTTATATCCTGAGGGGTAGCGATTTCAGCAGGATAATGCAAGATGCCCTACTTCGACCTATATTCAAGTTTGGATGCAAGAACACCAAGTGACAACCATTTCATGGCCAGCAGCTTCACCAGATCTTAGTCCCATTGAAAATATTTGGGGATTAGTGAAGATTGAAGTTGAACAAGCAGCACCACGAAATGAAGATGATTAAATTCAGTCAGTTTTACAGTCCTTGACTGAAAATTATGGAGGTTATCTAGTTTCGGGTGTACCTCGATGGTTAGTCAAGTGTTTACAATTAAGTGGGGGTTGTATAGGTAAATAAGATGAATATTTTGTTATAATTTTCTAATCCAAGAATTAAGAATATATACTAAATAATTACAATTGAGCTTTGTTTTTTCCGCTCACTTTCTAGACGGAATATATATACTTATTCATTCCATCTTTAAAAAGGAATTTCGAAATATGAAAGCATTTAATGATATTCGAAAATCTTATTGAAAAATTTGAAGCAGAGCAAAATAAAATAACATTAATTATTAATGTTAATAAGGAACAAATAAGAAAAACCTTCGATGTCCCAACTGAAGTATTTGAAATTACAGGGAGGAATGCTTGTCTCAGATGCCACAAGACTTATAAATCGAAATGTTCCTTGCGAAGACATGAACATATAGAATGTGGGAAAAAACCAAAATTTTCCTGCGAATTTTGCGAACAACGATTCTATTATAAGCATAGTCTTCTGTATCATTTGCAAGCTTTACACAGAATTGTACAAACAAGCCAGAATGTTAAATTTGAAGGTGTTTAATTCTATTATTCAAGCTTTCAATCTCAGCAACCGTTGGCAACTATTGACATTTCTTGCAATGTATTAAACGATAGATACATTTTATATTAAACGATGAAGACGATTTTTCTATATCATGCTTATTCATTGATATTTACCAACAATAGTCTATTTTTAACTAAAGCTATATTTGAGACGTTCATTACACAAATCAGTTAATTCGACACAAACATTCTTTGAAATTCGCTGTATAATATTAATTCAAATGAATATTGTGAAATGCCTAAATGCAAATGTAGATTTCACTTAACGTAGTATAAAATTAGTAAGAAATAATAGCCAAATGATAAAGGTCACTGATCAACTGGTGGAGTTGAGCGATTTGTGCAGTGAACGGCTCATTTTGCTCTTGAATAAAAATAGCGTCTCATTTTGTTATTACCCATTTTGAAGACAATAAAGATCTTTTCTGGGGAGATATTGCTTCTCGAAAATTTGTGTTTTGTTTCTTTAGTCTAGTTTCCAATAAATTGTAAAGCACATTTTACACTTTTATCATCCTTTGCTATTTTGGACCACAGAATCTTCATCCATTCTCATTCCATTTCATTTATAGTTCCTCTAAAAAGTATCCGGAATTTATTATTTTTCATGATTTTAATATACTTCTTTTTTGTAACATTCTAAGATTAAAGTAATGTATAAAATAGGTTGTGCAGATTGTCGGCTATGGCCAAAGTTGCATGGCAACACTATTTGTCAAATATTGTTGATTGTCAATTGGTAAACAATTTATGTCGTAACTAGAAAAAAAAACAGGTAGAAACGTTAAAAAATTAGTGCAATTGAACTGGGAAAAAGTATTGAATATGAGACAATAAAGAAGATAAAAGATGGCATAGATATCAGGTATAGATAGATCAGTTTCAGGAAGATCGCGTAAGATTAAAGGAAACAATTTAAACGTTTTATTGGCTTTAGGACGTCACAATCAGCGCTTGAGGTTTCGCAAATTGGCTAACAGTTTTGGAAATCAACGAAATATAAACGTATGTCCTGAAACCGTCCGTTTGTCACTGAAAAGACAAAGCTACATATCAAGGAAACCAAGAAAAAATTCCTATAGTGACGAATTTTGTCAACGTTTTCAAGAAGATAATTTTAATAATGTCTTTATATCTGATGTAAAAGTTGTTTCAAAATTGGTGGCAATCACTTAAAAATCCTTGAAAACAACCTGTTAACGTTCCAGTTTCCAAATTTCTTACCAAAATAATGGTTTGGGGAGCAATATCTCAGCGTGGTGCTACGTCTCTCTGTATAGTTGATGGTATCATTAGTAGTGAGAAGTATTGCGGCATTCGGAACGATTTTCTCCTTGAAATAGCGCCTGCTTTACATCCAGAGGGGTGGCGTTTTCAGCAGGACAATGCAAGATGCCATATTTCCGCCTATAATCAAGCTTGGATGCAAGAACACCAAATGACAACCAATTCATGGCCAGCAGCTTCACCAGATCTTAGTCCCATTGAAAATATATGGGATTGAGCTTGAAAGAGCAGCGCCATGAAATAAAGATAATTTAATTCATTCAGTTTACCAGTCCTGGACTACCATCATCGAAAATTAAGGAGGTGATCTAGTTTTGGGTGTACCTTGACATTTAGTCAAGTGTTTACAGTTAAATGAAAATTGTATAAGTAAATAAGATAAATATTTTGTTATAATTTTCTAATTCAAGAAAACAAAAATATATACAAAATAATTAGAATTGAGCTTTGTTTTTTCCGGATACTTTCTAGACGGACTATAATATCTTCCATTCTCAAGGTTTGTTTGTATGATATATCAGCTACATGTCTGAATCTAATATTCGTACATCGTGTTTATATACCAATCCTTGAATATTTAAAATAAATTCAAGCTGCAAGCCAGAGATAGGGGAGTAATAAAATAATATTCTGACACCATAGAGCGGCAGTAGACTTCACGTTCAATACACAGAGTATGTTAATCTGTAGATTGTTGTACCGTCATTAAGCTATATACTACAGAAATTATAAAATATCTAAGTCAAAATACAAGCTGTAATACATATTTCACAGTTTTTCCCTATGCTCAGACATCTCTTACATTTTGAATTAAACACAAAAGCAAGATTAGAAACTTACCTATTAAAAAAAATTATGAACAAAAACCCAAATAGTGAGAACCGTTCCCATAACTGTTTCGATTTTGAAATATATATTGCAAAATATTTCTGCGTCACTTCAAATTGATTTGCGAATTATTGTTGAGTTTTAGTATCTTCATCCTATGAGCTTGCATTTCGTTGTCTACGAACTTTTTCGATGTTTTTCCACGCTCTTCGTTTCTCACGTCAAAATCAATTTTTTGAACCGGTTGAAGCACTTTGTTTTATCAAGAGCTTGTTTACCGTATGCTTTGACCAGTATATAATGCGATTCTGCAGCAGTTTTCATAGGTACAAAACTCGACATGTTCAAGGTTACCGAAAAATATACTTGGGTAACTTGAATTATTGTGTGTTGAAAATTTTAGTCAGCTATTTGAGGGAGATGATGAGGCGTCAGAAGCGATCCTACAAGCAACTACAGTTTCATATTTCTACATCTGGTACACGTGAATCTAATTCCTAACAGGTACCAGTTAAGAATGCCCAAATAAATCACGCAAGTTTTGGATTTGTCGCCATTTGCGCAGTAAACTTTTGGCAACCAAAAGTATAATCAATTTGACAGCTAATAGTTTAGGCTTTTGCGAAACTGGAGCACTAAAAGTGAGATTGTTGAACACTATTTCGAAAATAATGAATGGTTGGAATAGTTGATTCTACTTTGTCAACTGTGACGAGATTAATTGGACAATTCAAAAATACTGGATCAACTGATTATGCTCATACATTAACAAGCCGTTCTAACCTCAATAATGATCAGTGAGTGATTGTAGATAAGAAAAAGCTATTTACAGCGCATATTCATTTGAAGATCTGGATCTCCATGCTTACCAAGTTTACGGCTGTGGTCTGTAGACATCAAGGGTTCCTTGCTTGTAATTGGTCTCAAGTGTGTTCGATGGGATATAAGTCATTGGAAGTATTACCTGGTGGGACCTGTGTGCCAGTGCATTATCATCCAGAAAACGAAATTTTCTCCTATAGCTGCGTGAAATTGTTGGACTAATCCGTTAATAACTTCATCAAAATGAGATACATAGTTCTTGGAAGTACTAATAAGTTAGTTCTGCAATGGAAACAAACTCCACCTAAAACCATAATTGTGGCCTCCTCGAAAAGAATGGACTTCTTGAATAGAGCGGCAGTTCGTTGTATGAGTGGACGTGTCCATACCCGTACTCGTTGACTATTAGAAAGACATCCATATCTGGACTCGTCAGTATAGTCATTTATCTCGCCAGCGTACTCGCTTCATTGCACACTCTTATAATTCATGCGAGGTAATGGAACTAACTCTTTTTGACCAGCGTCTCGTTGTTAGGTTAACTTCATAGAGACGTCTTCTCGTTGTGTTTACGAAAACGGAAGAACCTGTAGCATCTAGAAGACGTTGACTTGTCATTCTGCAAGTGCCGAGAGGCACCGAAGAATTGAAAAACGGTCTTCTATTGGTATTTTAGCACGTGGTCTACCACTTCTGGGCCTTTAACAAATTAATCGGTCCAGTGAGAAAGTACTGTTTCAGTTAACATTTGCCACTTGCATTCGTTCGACCAGTTTGAAGCATCCCAAGGGCTCTTGTGGCAAAGTCTTCGGATAAAACTTGTCTTGTCATAATGAAAATACGATTTTTAATTGCGTTGAACCATTTGTTCTTATTGAGAATTATTGAGAACGAAATACAGACTGAAGAGAAAATAAGTAGAATATTTATTTCGGACACACACGATTAAACTTGATAAAACTTGCTTCACGATTAACTAGAAGACGTTTCTATAACCCTTATAAGTTTGTGTAATTAAAAAAAATGTTGAGATGGTACGAAAAATATTCATGAATATCCATAAGTAGTTTATCAGCGTGTAGTGAATATGAATTGGATTATAAAATTTTTTCCGATCTATTAAAACGTATGATAATATGCTGATAGAACTTAAGAGGCTAAGCGATAGGTGCTACTTGACAGCATTTGTAAAAATCATTTTCGAATATTATCGAATATTCCGACGAACCTTCCACACAATTATTACTATTTATAGTGGCAAGTGTTGACTAATTATAAAAATAACCCCAAAGAAAATAATCCAGTGGAGTTATGTCGCATGATCTTGAAGGCCAATTAATTGGACCATTTCTCGAAATAATGTTATCGCCAAATTTTTCTTTTAATAAATCAATTGTTACGTTAACAGCATGAGATGTAGCACTATCTTGTTGGAACCAAAACACTTCTGGGTCAATACCATTAAAATTTTGAACCAAATAATCATTGATCATCGATCTGTAACCAGCACCATTCACTGTAACATTAGCTCCAGCATCGTTTTTAAAGAAATATGGACCGATGATGCCTTCAGCGTGTAAAGCGCACCATACAGTGCATTTTTCAGGATGCAATGGTACCTGCAAAACTTCTTGAGGATTGTTTTCACTCCATATATGGCAATTTTGCTTATTTACATAACCGTTCAACGAGAAATGAGCTTCATCACTAAACACAATTTTACGATAAAAAAGTGGATCAACTTCAAGCTGTTCTAGGGCCCAATCAGCAAACAAACGACGCTTATTATGGTTAAGTGGCTTTAGTTCATGAACTAGTTGGATCAGTGTAGACCAAGATCCTTACGCAAAATTTTTCATGTGGTGGATGCACAGAGTCCAACTTGTTGTGAACGTCAACGAATAGACAAATCTATATCATCATTAACCTATGACTTACAGCAGCGATATTTTCTTCTGTACGTACAGTTCTTTTTCAGACAGCAACTCGTTAATGAAACCATCGAATTTGATTTCAAGATCAATAATAGATTTTATAAGTCACAGAAGCATTTGAATTATTCCTCTAAACAATCTCTATGCAAATTTAAATCTTTTCCTATAATCTTTAGAAGGTCTCAATAATTATTAAGTCCAAATGGTGCCGTTCGATTCGTGAGGTCCTGGCATTTTTTATCAGTTGAATTCATGAAGGCGTGAAAGACTGAATACTGCATTTTAACTTCAGACATACATACCCTTCGTGTGCAATTTGCACACGAGGAGTTTTGAGATCGAGTCGAATCTGTAGAAATATCTACAATAAATTATGAGCCCTTCTTTGGAGCCCAGAAGGTTCTGCCACCTACAATATTTTGTACAACAGTTACAGCAGCACAACGACTGAACTTCGCAAGTGAGGCGGAAGCACTGTCGTGCTAAATGAGAACCTTTTTTATGTTTGAACGCCAGAGGAAAGGGAAATCTATCTCACCTAGTTAATGCGGCGAACGAAAAGTTGTGTCCTGTTTACTCTCGTGTTAGGGAAATATATCAGCTGAAAGCGTGTTCCACAACTAGCCAGTTAAACGGAATAAGGACCTTTGATAAACAGACGTTCTCGGAGTTATTAATCCAACCACCTATGGAAGTGCTCGTTGCGCAGCTGCGTGCGAATCTGGCTGCAGCTGGCATCGTGATAATATATGCATATTTATAGAACTCTATAAGAACCTTATCTGTAATATTATTACAGAGTATTCGACAATTTTGAAGTTTTTATGTCAATATTATATTTTCCAGAAAAGAAGCCTGATAACTAGTTGAATGCTAATTTTGATGTTGTGCTCATGCTGTAATATTAATTATTAATGTTACTAATCATTTTCTAGGGCAGAAAACGTCCATCGAAGGAATGGGTCAGCTATGGTCTGTTCCGAACTTGTATGAATGCATCAAGTGCAAAAAAATTTACCATCACAAAAAGACCTTAAGTAGGCACATAAGACAAGAATGTGGGGTAGAACCCGTGCTTTCTTGTCCCCATTGCCCCTATCGGGCAAGGAGGGCGTATGTTTTGGCTTCTCATGTTAAAAGTCATCGTTTCGTTTACCCATCAGGAATAAATTAATTTTCATATTTTGGAATAAGAATATAAATGAAAATTCAAATTTTTCTCAACGAACGCCATATTTTACAGGTTCCAGAACTACTGGAACAAAATTTAATTATATCACATTAATACATTCTGTGGTCTGTGATTGTACTTAACTATATTATTTTCTAGTCATCGTTTCTTGATATTCACAGTTCAAGTTTAAATAATTCTAGGTGAATATTTTTTATTTCGAAATTCTTTTTTTCTAGTCTTTTCAAAAGGAAACATTATAATGTTACTGATTCTATTGTTTATCATAAGATTCTGTTATTGATTTGACATATGGGCGATTCTCTACTAAATTTACACAGGAAGTTTATTTTGTCGTTTTATAGGAAGTGCGTTTTGAAAAGTGTAAAAATTTGATTACTGCCGAATTTTAGATCAGAAATGTCTCCATTACTGAAATAAATTCTTTGAGAAAATGAAGTTTTCCAGGATATATAAAGTTTTCTTTCATATTTGGTAGGGAGATTATAAAAGCTAGATCCAAATTTTTTTTATTTCGAAATGAACATATAGTATGAATCAGATGGAAGAAATAAAATATTAAACTGCGAGTTAGCGGTTAAGGTGAAACCGTCGATTTCATTCCATAATACACTTGTTTTTATCGGATGTAATTTTTTCAACAGGATATTGATCATTTCAAAATGAACCACTAAAAAACCCTTATATGAAATTTGCAATATATCAGAATATTTATATTTTCAGCATTTGACATAATTGCCATTTCTTATTTGGTATTCTAGTTATTTTTTATTGAACAATAACGCCAGTTGACGAGGAATTATGATACACTTTAAACAAATTCCAAACAGGTTCTGTTAGGCCCGTTTATTCCAAACAAGAATTAGGTAACATGAAAAATGTTATATTGATAAAAAACAGAATTCAGCATATGCAAATTATTTCCTAGAAACGATCAGAAGACGCAGTTCAACATAACAAATAACAAATATGAAGTGAACGAAGTATTGTTTGTAGATACATTCTGTCAAGAAAGTACCGGGAATTATCGATTTAAATCTGGCGAGGCAATGAGGCAGGTAAAATTTTTTTTCCTAGGTTGGTACCACTGTCCTTAATTACTATGCCAAGCTTGAGCGGGATACGTCAACTAGTGTGTTTGCAACAGCTGATTGAGTCAGTCGATGTCAGAGTGCATGCCGATTTTTACTATGGGTGATTACGTTGAGCACGATAACGCGCCTTCTCACCGAGCTACGATTGTGACTGACTTTCTCGCCAAAAACTCAACAAACGTGCTTCAGCAACCACCGTATTCGCCGGATTTGGCTTCCTGCGACTTTTTCCTCTTCCCAAAACTGAAATTGCCCCTTCGTGGCACCCGTTTTGAGTCGATTGAAGCCATAAAACAAAATTCGGCGCGAGAGCTAAAGTCCATCCCGGAAAGCGCCTATAAAAAATGTTTCGATAATTGGAAGTGCCGTTGGCATAGATGTATTGGAGCAAATGGAGCCTATTTTGAAGGCGACCCAATAAATTTTGACGATTAAATGTAAAAATGTTGTTTTAATTGAAAATTCCCGGTACTTTCTTGACAGAGTAGTAATTCAAATATCAAATATTACAAATTGAAAATAAAAGTCATAGACCTAATTCTTCGGAAACTTTAGAAACCAATAAACAAAATAAAAACAAATTTTATCAACTGTTTCACATTTTTTAAAAAAATGTTGGAATTCCCTAGTGATTGTAAACTATCTTCTTAACCTCCCGCCCTTCAAAATTTTTTTCAAGATAGTTTATTACTTAGGAATCATTTCTGTAATTGTAATGAAAATTAAGTTAAAATTGTTTTCATTTTATAAAAATCAATTTCTTTGGCGAATTTCATCATTTGCCTTTTTACAGTAATTTTAATAAGATGGTTCATTTTTGTGATTTCTGTTAAAAAAAACCTTTATTGAATTGGGTTCTTGATTTTTACGAGAACCGAGGTGATTTGTAGGAATATTATAATAAAAAAATATAATTGAGTGAAATTTGAGGGGAAGAGATTATATTAACTACTGCCCCACTCGTATTTTTTCATTATTTTTAAGTCTTCTTTTAACGGGTATAAGGAATGCCTTCTTATTATTTAGTTGAGAAGTGCCCTTAAGTCGTAATAATTCTCAGTGCCATATTTTTTGTTATTTGTAGTTTAAAGATATTTTTGTACTTTTTATCTGGAAGATAAAATCACATATTAAGGATATTTTGTTTATCTTTCCTTTATATTTCCTATCTTATGTGTGTTATCGATTCTGGTTCATGCAAATGGATTTTATTTAGCAAATTAGTATGCGAGTTCAGATACGTAGAGTAACAGTTGTGAACTTTTAGAAAAGACCTGGTCGATTGTGAAAATATGAATTCCTTTCAATTTTCATATTATACATACATAGTTAAATAGAAATTAATATTAGATCTTTTCATCTTAGGATTTTCAACTTCGGCTAATACACTGTAATGTTCCACTAAACTGCTTCTATTTTTTGCCATTCAAAGCACCAATAACTGCTCACCAATTTTTGCTTATTTTCTAGATGGTACAGTGGAAATTATAGCGAACACAGCAAATTTACAATTCGATCCTGATTTGTCAAACTGGTCATTTGAAGTTATATATCCCGGTTCTGCTTCCCTTGAACCTTTGCTTTCCCAAACGACGCAGCAGACTTTGTCTTTGGAGCAGGTCATGGAGGAAGTTGTACAAGGAGAAGATATGATTCACAATGAAGTAGGTGCTATTGTTGAAGATGTTACTGGTGTAATTGTTGAGGATGCATCAGGTGCACTTATTGAAGATGTAACAGGTTCAATAGGTATCAATGTAATGACTGATGATCCTGTGGATACTTCAGATCCTACTTTTATAAGAGTAGAGACCGTTTGCCCAGAAGTGGTCTTGGATAATAAAACTAAAATTACGGGAAAAAAACCTCAAAACTTGATGGAATATGAAATTTATCACACCGATATAGGTTACGTATGTCCAAAATGCAATAAGATCTATAATGCGAGAAAAAATTTAGCTCGTCACATGAGGGTTGAATGTGGCAAAACCCCCAGTAAATCTTGTGCATATTGCCCTTACCGGAGTCACAGAACTAATGAGATCAAAAATCATATCAAAAATAAACACATGATTTGTTCATTTGCTCAGTGATTATTGTGTTTTGTATTATTTTTTTGTTTGAATCGAGCAGTTTAAGCCAGTTTAGATGAAGGTTAGCATCTACCAGAAACTTAACGTAAAATTTACTCGGTTACACTTAGTTGCGAGTTTTTAACTCTTTTCAATTTAATAATAATGCAATATCGGTTTATAATATTAAACGCAACGTTCGCAAAACCTTCATTTTCTTTGTTACATTTCAGTTCGCTGGGCAATAACTGTCTCCGTTCGGTATACTTTATATATGGCATCTTACTATCAAGGTATCCAAAGAGTATCGGGTATTTGTTACTTCGATAAAACAAAAACTACTCAAAATAAAAAAAGTTTGTTGTTAATTATTACAATATAGTAGTGGAATATTATTTGGAAAAGATGATGATATCTAAATGGTGAACATTACGTTGCTGGTATTCTTCTAATCAGGAACAAAAATTGGCGATAACACGTTGACACAGCTCTCGATATTGGTGACAGGCAGATCCTGATGTTTTGCTCCAATTCATCAGGTTCGTCGGATTATTCTTATAGACCTCGTATCCCCATGCGAAATAGTCAATTGGACTAAGGTCGGGGCTTCTGGGAGGCCAGTTATGTTACCCCTACGCGGAATTACCTTATTAAGGGAAACATTCTTTAACAGCTTCCATTGTTTGATTTGATGTATGGCAAGTGGCATCATCTTGTTAAAATCACGTTCTTGAGTTGAAACCTTGAAATTTCTGTTACTCCGGACCCAAAAAGTTTCATAGCATATCGCAATAACGGTCACTATTCACATTGAGCGATCGGCTTCGTCGATCTTCATGAAAATAAGGACGATTATGCCTCTAGCAGACATAGCGGCCCAAATAACCTTTGGGCTGTGCACGGATCGTTCATGCTTTCGTCTTGGATTTTACCCTGCCCAGTACCGATAATTCTGTTTACTGAAATGACCATTCAGATGAAAGTTACCAAAATTTTTGAACTACTTAACATTTCGTTGACAAAATTCAATCGATTAGCATAGTCTGTATACTTCAATTCTTGAAGCAATTGAATTTTATAGACTGAACAAACTGACTCCTCCACTTCTCGAATCGTTTCTCCGCCGTGGACTGAACGGGGGCAGCCAGAGTGTTGAATTTTTACCGTCACACCTGTATTTTCGAACATCTGGATCCATTTTATTCTGCTGTCGTCACTTGATGCATGGCGTGTACGATATTCCGCACGATACAAACGTTGAGAAGCCACTATTGAATCACCGTAGCGATAATACTCTGCACCGCTTAGTCTCAAATGTAGCATCAAAACAAATACCCCAACCCCTTTTTGGACACGTTGTATAATATATACAGTTGAAGAATGGAAGGGCGTTTTTCAAATGAGAATAACTCCGCTGTTTTTCAACTCAAGAAAAATTACATTATGAAGAAAGTTTACGTATTACTATTTAAAGAAATCAAATTCGAATTATGATTTGAAAGAAATATCAGCAGCTTACATTTTCTGCAACGCACTGCTCTAGTCATTCCCCAAAGTGCCGCATCTCCTATTCACAGAAGTCGATATTAATTGCTCTAACTTGTTACAGTTATTGGTTTTTTCAACTCTTGCAGATTTCGACGCTTATCCAGTAGACCTTCGTCTTAAAATATAGAAAAATAATCAGCAGCTGAGAGATCAGAGAAAAAAGGAAGACTCTGGCTGCAAGTGTTGTTGCGCCAGCTTGTTGAAACCAAACATTTTTTGTATTGTTTCTTCGTCGTCCCATTGTTGTTTCAAACAAGTTTGAATTTGCAGCCTTTTTGCGGACAAAGCGTTGTGGACTTTGAATCACTGCTCACCTCACTTGTTTTTAAATTCCGTTACGATCAATATTGAAGCATTGACGAAGCGCCGCTGTACGACAATGACAGACTCGCCCAATTTAAGATAGTTTTCAACTGAGAACGCTCATTGCTTTCTTGTCTTGATAATCATTGTGACTAACAAACGGTGAACTTTCCTGAATCGAACGATGTCTCTAACTCTGTAGAACTCGTTCTAAAAACGCCCTTCCGTTCATACCTACCGTGTATATATTTTTGACTTTAATGATAATATTTTTTGTATTTTGATATTTGTGATTTCTCGAAAAATATTTCGTGCTTCAAATAATATTTATTGTGACACTGTGGACATAAATAAATTGTTGTTATTACTAAATAAAATTTTTTTTCGTTTCCCCTGTTTTATTGAGTGTAAAATTAATTATATTTGTAAGTATGCCCCTGTTCCTATATCATGAGTCAGTCAATAAATACTTCAATTATCCGCAAATTATAAATAACTTTATAATGATAACGAAACAGAGTTCTTTACCGATCTTGTGTTGGTGGTGTCTCACGAACCAGTGTCCAGTGAGAAGCCCAATAAGCAGCCTGAGCTCGTCCTTTGACAGCGGCCGGGTTATTTGGTTAAGAGGGCGCGATGAGCTCCTTGACTTGTCGCTGGGGTGTTCATCTAGTGAGAAATCTTCTCTATTTTTTCCATTTATCGACTTTAGTCTTAATCAGCGTGGGCGATATCAATCACGAAGGTGAGTCTGGCGAAGGAAGTGTTTTCTCCTTTCTTTGCAGCCTGTTCGCTTATTTTCCTTAATACCATGACCAGCTGGTACCCAGATTATGACTAGTTCATTACTTTTCGCCAGTGAGGTAGTTTTTACAACTCCAGATAGTCCTTGACTTATGAGCAGCAGTTGCTTCAGTGTCATATGTTTATCTGAGACAATACCAATTCTAGTTTTCTTGTACTGTCTGGATAAACAGACTTAGACACATTTCTTTCAGGCCAAAAATTCGGTATGCCGTTGCCTGATCCTTGCTTCCTTAGAGACCCATCAGTATACCAGATGAGATGGTTTTTCTGAAGTTGAACTTACTTTCCATTCCTTCTTAGCAGTAACAAATGATCACTTCATAGTTGGCATCAAGATCATACTCCACTGGCATATAATCTTTCGGGAACAAAAGTGATTAAAAAATTCTCATGTGTCCTCTTCTACTTTCACATATTTGTGCAAGATTTAATAACAATTTATTGCTGAAGTTGGATTTGTATACGTAGCTCCTGTGATGCCTAGACAAGCAAGTCTGAATCTTGGACAGCTACTGCAAGCTTGTTCTTCTCCCAGTTTAGCTCCACCAAACTAGAGAGGTAATGATAGGTCTTACCACCATAGTGTATGTCCAATGGATCATTCTGAATTTCATACCCCAAGTCTTTCCAAAGAGTTTGCAACATATCTAAAACGCAGCTGTAGTTAATGTAAAGCTCGTAGTTAGGTCAAAGTCTCTTTCGTGATAAGACAATTTAATCAAGCTTTACAAGACCAAGAACTCGAGCTCATTTTTGTGCCAAAATAAGTCAAGTCTGTTCTCAAATTAGCATTCCAGAACTGAGACAAGTAGACAAACAAAGTGTAAGAGAAATGGAAAGTGTAGTCAAATCGACGCAGGATTAGCTGACAATGCTACATTCAATAGTTAAATACTTATTATTTTGTAAATACCTTGTTGAAATTGTTCCCTAGATTTACTATTACCTATCCAAAATTATGTCTTCCCTTAACCTTAAATATGATTTAAGAATTGTCATGACACTATTAGATTGAAAATAAGTGAAACAAGCAGATTTTCTCTCAATCAAAATGAAATAAATGTCTTAGAAACACAGTCGCTTTTTAGTAGACATATAGAATTAAGAAACATTATTCACTATAAAAAGGAGATAAAAAGAATACTGACCGGAATCATCTAACAAACTTTTTGGCCGACATAGCTGTTTCATGAAGACATTATGAAAATCAAATTCTCTTGAAAGTCAAATGTAAACAAAACGTTATATTTGGCATGAACGAAATAAATATTTTTCTAAAATAATAAAAATTATTACGTAAAATAGAAAAAGGTTTTTTACTTGATAAAAGAAATATAACAAAATTCGAATATCAAAACAGATTTAATCTGTTAGTCTTCTACAGTTTTAATTTTGAAAAAAATTTTATTAAACTTATTATTAAAACTTTTAGAATTAAATTAATGTCTACAATAAGCACCGCTTATATTTAATAGATGTATATATTCAAAACTCAATATCCAATGTCAAATGGAATGAATAAACCAACCAATATAAAAAAGGCAATTAAAATTTATAAATAAATATTTGAAGGAGATAAAATTTTGTTTCTGATCTTACCATAGTGAAACCAATTCCTTTTCAAAAACATAAAACACAACTTAAGGATTTCTCAAAAAATATAATTTATTTGAAATATTCAATAAATTCAAATATTCAAATAAGTTGATTCAAAAATCTCTCAAAACATGTAATATATCTTCAAAAAACAATTAGAATACGGATAATCTCTTCATCGGCCCTAGATAACATTTAAATATATATATATATATTAATTTAATTCTAAAAGTTTTTTGAATAAAAAATTAAAGAAATTAAAATTGTAGAAGACTAACAGATTAAATCAGTTTTGATATTCAAAAAAAAATTATTACGCTAATTTTGTTGACAATTTATATTTCATTGAATTTCTTTCATTCCCTTTGGAACTGTGTAATAAATATTAATTCTATATGTCTATTTAATTGACTGGGTGTGTTCTAAAGACACTTATTCAATTCAATTCTAAAATTTTTCGACATTCAAATTGTTAGAAGGTTTATAGAAGAAATCTGTATCATAGTTTAAATATTTTTCTCTTATATACGTTTCGTCCATATTGTTGGATTCAATTACAAAACATAATGTTTGGATCATCTTATTTATAGTTATTGAAAAATTCTGAAGATATTTTAATAATGTTTTTACAAATACTGAAATGAATGCAGAATAAATTCTGTGTATTGGATTAAAAGATTCTTTGAATATCAAAACAGATTTTATCTGTTAGTCTTCTACAATTTTAATTTAAAAAAAATTTTTTCATTCAAAAAAAGCCTTTTTCTATTTTATTTTATACATAATATATGATTATATTTAGGTTTGAATAATTCTCATTATGTAATGTCAATGGTGTGAAGAAGACCATAGAATCCTTACAGTTTTCTGTGATTTTGTGACGAACTGACTACCTGGTTTTTTAAAGTTAGTCTCATTCGAACAAGTTCACGTGTTAAGTTTTAAGGTATGATATAGTGATGGTTAGTTGATTTTGATATTTAAATGTTATCTAGGGCCGATGAAGAGATTATCCGTATTCTAATTGTGTTTTGAAGATACATTACATGTTTCGAGAGACTTTTGAATTAACTTATTTGAATATTTAAATATATTAAATAATTTAAATAAGTTATATTTTTTGAGAAAGCCTTAAGTTGTGTTTTATGTTTTCGAAAAGGAATTGGTTTCACTATGGAAAGATCAGAAACAAAATTTTGTCTCCTTCAAATATTTATTTATTAATTTTAATTGCCTTTTTTATATTGGTTGGTTTATTTATTCAATTTGACATTGTATATTGAGTTTTGAATATATATTTCAATATATTAAATAATTCAAATAAATTATATTTTTTGAGAAATCCTTAGGTTGTGTTTTATGTTTATGAAAAGGAATTGGTTTCACTATGGTAAGATCAGAAACAAAATTTTGTCTCCTTCAAATATTTATTTATTAATTTTAATTGCCTTTTTTATATTGGTTGGTTTATTTATACCATTTGACATTGTATATTGAGTTTTGAATATATACGTCTATTAAGTATAAGCGGTGCTTATTGTAGACATCAATTTAATTCTAAAAGTTTTTTTAATAAAAATTTTTTGAAATTGAAATTGTAGAACACTAACAGATTGAATCTGTTTTGATATTCAAATTTTGTTATATTTCTTCTATCAAGTAAAAAGCCTTTTTCTATTTTAAAAGATTGTTGTCACTTTTCTGTCTATTGACTCCGCATATTTCCCATAAACTTTATAAAATGTTAATATTAATGGAAAAATACTGATAATTTTCTGAGAGACGTTTTTATCACAATTTCTTTTATATTTAGATAAATGAACTTTAAAATTTGTACTTCTTCTGTGGGTAGTCTATGCAGTCCAGCACGACATTGAATGAATTTCGTCAAATAGATAATTTTAGAATCACTTTGTCTACATCTGCGGTTGATAATTTATTCATGTCCGCTTTTATCAAGTAAGAATCAATTAGGAATGTTATTGTTGACGACTATTCATTCTTCTGTTTTCAGGATCGCATGCCTGTGTAAAATGTAGTAGGAGATACCGTAATATCAGCTCTTTAAGTCGTCATATGAAATACGAATGTCAACAACCGCCTAGATTCTCTTGTTCAGTTTGTGGTTTGAGAAGCCATCTTCGATGTAATATTCTGAAACACATCAGAAAACAGCACCCAGAGAATTTGGACTCGAGTTCAATATTCGAAGCTATTGAAATATTAAAATCTTGTTGATTATTTCAGTTTGAAGATTGACGTATATTTTTTTAGACATTTTTTCAATTCCATTTTGCGAATATGTCCACATTTTAGTCCAGAGTATTTGGGTGATTGGACATTTCAGTTGATACTTTATTTTTGGGAAAAGTGGTGCTTCAAAATTTTAAGGTTATTTTATGACTACCTAAATGTGAATTATTTCATGCAATATAGGTATATCATATTTCATTGAGTTCGATTTTAATTGATGAAAAATATTCTTGACGAGAAGTTAAATAATATTATTTAACATTATTTATTTTCGCTCATTCACTATAACGATAACAACTGTTCTGCAACTGCTTCAGTCGGATGATTACCGAAACAATTATTATATTAAAAATTTAAACGTTATTCAATATATCGTCTAAAGGTTTGTTATTTTAATTTTTTATGGAACTTGTGAAATATTGCCAACTTACTAATCTAAATACTCTGACAGTTCTTGTAGTTTTTTTTAAACGAATATATGGGTTTAAATTTATCTTCTGTATCTCTTTGTATATATCTTTGTTATGTTGTTATATTTCATAAAATTTATGTGAATTATTATATTTTTCTATTCAGCCTCTTTCATCAACGTTTTCAGTACTACGGTTCAGTAAATTATGTTTAAAATCATAAATTAAAATATTTAAAAAAAGTGATGGACATTTTGAGGTTTGTTGATAAAATATTCACCTATAGGAATATTTTCATTTTATTATGATCTCACATATACACACAAATACACTGCTCTAAAATTGAAGTGGCCATTCAAAAGAAAACTGACTTTTTGCTCTTCAATCAAATTTTCAAGAATATCGGTGGATAGGCGTATGTTTACCTATACATACACAAAATTTGTTCCTTATGAATGGCTCAATCATAAAAATTACAAAAAACTAATTTCTTGTAGCTGTATGATCTTTTTTGTGGTCCTTATGTGCGATAATGTGCTATCGATCTGGTATTGTGTAGTATCAGTTGTGGATTAATTGTCACGAGTTTAACATGCGATTAGAAGCCGTCCACTTCCAATTCCAACCAGCTTCTGGTGGGATAGTTTCTGGTCAAATATACTGGAATAGGTTGCACAGTTTCAATTTGAGGGTAAGAAGATCCGCCAGAGACCCGCGATTGAATAGGTGGCACCGGGCTGTAAGATATCGTTGCACTCTTCAATATGAGAACTGCAAGGTGCACAGATGAAGATCCTGTCTATTCACGAATGAGTCCAGAATGTTTGTTTCAGTCTGATGGGCGAATGTTAGTGTGGCTAGAAAGGGCACAACGGTATAATGAATATTTCATGACGTCAACAACTCTTTTCGGTGGCGAATCAGTGTTCGTTTGAGGAGGTATTTTGTTTAATGGGCGCAACCTCGACAGCGGAAAGTTATTGTGATTTGAGTGTAGAACCAATTATTTTCCCAATTTTACGTTAGTCGATGATAATGCTCGTCCACACCGGGTAAGAATAATCAACGACCGCATAGAAATGCATGGCATTAACGTTTGGTCAGCAATTTCACCGCTCACCTGACCCACCTCAGATATTACAACAGCTCGCCAGTGCTTTGACAGACATGAACCAAAACATTCTTCAAGATTTCATTGATAATTTTACTGACCCAATGCCGAATAGAGTAAGAGCACTACAAAGTCCTAGAGAAGGCCCCTGCCTATATAAAACCGTGATATCAAGGTGTTTCTAACAGAAGGAAACTTTTTTTAAGCTTGCAGACTCCACCAGGTCAAAATCTTAATTTTTTTCTCTACTATGTTGTCGCTCTAAAGCAGTTTGCTTACTGTTGCAATTGCCAAGTAAATTAACCACACTCAACTTAATATATCAGCACATACACAGAATCGTTTTTTTTCCTTATTTCTCTTCATAAATTATTATATGAACGAAAATTATCCACTTCAATTTTGAAACACTGTATTTAGATTTAAGAACGGGGGAGTCATACGACATATTAACACAGTACAAGCTTACTCAATACTTTTTTCCAATATTATTTAAGATTAATTGAAATATTTGATTTTCCGTTTGGATTTTTCCTTGAATTTTTTGCAGGTAGCGTTCAATGAGGAAAACATCAATATTATCCACAAAAACCCATCCTCGGTGTTGTACAGAAGAAACGTAACAAGTTATAAGAAATTTGGTTCTGTTCCTTTGATAATTTTCATGTGTGTATGTTTAAGTGGACAAAAGAGTGTTTTGCGAACTAGACTTCAAGAGCATTGTTGAAATACACTGGTGAATTGATTGCAATCTGTTTCTCCTTGAAATTTTCCGATGAACTTGCTGTAGATAGCTCATAAAGCACGTATAAAAAATATTTTATTACAGCCCTTTCATTTACAGATGGTCAGTACCGCTGTGAAAAGTGTTACAGGAACTTCAGGCATCAGGGTTCACTTTACAATCACAGCAAATATACATGTGGCGCACCTACTAAATTTTGCTGCGATATGTGTTCATATAGTTGTAAATATGTGCAAAGTCTGCAGTCTCATCTACAACAAAAACATAATCTGGTTAAGTCTCGACAAGAGTTAAAGACTAAGCAATACTTTCTTACTATTAAAGAAATGAATATGTTCTATTCTTACTGAAATAATTTATGTAATGAATCTTTATCGTTTTTCATGTAAATAGGTTTTAAAATGTACAGAGGATGGATATATAATATAATTGTTTTTAGACGTAAAATTTATGAGTTTTTTTTTGATAAAAGTAAAAGCAACAAATTCAAAATCAGAATATTCTGAAAATCTTCCAAAGCGATAAAGTTTGAAATTAATACTATTTCGTTATTCATTTTATAGTTCACGTTTGTTTTCTGTGTGCTTGCACTGTTGATCGTTTTGATTGTGTTTTTTCTGTTCGAAAAAAATTAGGTACGTTTTATTATAAATATTCAAATTTCTAAGTAACTTAGCCAACCGACGAGAAAACCAGATGATTGTCCTAACTATTAATTACTTCGTATTAAAATAAATCAATTCGACTGATCTGTACCAAAAATTATTAATAAGGAGTATAAGCAATAGCTCATATTCCTTATTAATGATTAATTATTTCGCCGGACGATGTTATTTCTTGAATACTGTTCTTTCCAAAGATTGTATATAAGTGGAATGAATGACTTTTTTCATTTCATTAAATGGAAACAGTTCTTCCGAGACATTATGTTTATTTTAATATTAATCATTTTGTAGAGGTTTTCGAAATATTCTGCTTTTTTTAAATTTTTAATTTCAAGTTGTGAAACCTTTTACAAGTGGAATAACCTGGGTCCTCAAACTCCTATAGAAAGAATAGTTTTGAGTTATTATTTTTTCAACTGTTGTGATCGGATATAAAAATGTTAACTTTCCTACAAGTCACTTAAATTAATATAGTCAAAGAATAGATTAACAACTGGAATTAATTCTCCAGAACCTCTACAAATTTTAATCTGAGTAAATCTCATGAAAACGTTTAGAATTAAATTTTAGAACATGTCTTAAATACACTGTATCACTTTGAAGACAGATATTATCATCACATGTGGAGGAAATTTACCAATAAATAATCAAAAGAAATATAAAATAATGACCAAATTATTTAGACATCACCTTATACATATATGTTTCGATTGGATATTAAAGAATCACAAGTTCACCACCAAAAAATGTTCAACATACAATTCAAAAAGGCCTTTTTTATTTTCCTTTTTTGAAGAATATATAGCACATTCTCCAGAGAAAGAACCTGATAAATTCGAAACATGTATGTATGTCTAAATAATTTGGTCATTATGTTGTAATTCTTTTGATTCTTTATTAGTTTATTTCCACCACAGTAAAAGAACAATTTCAATATATATTATCTCATAAGGTATACTTTATATTAGTAACGACCATCCATCATATTTAATTTTACCGAACACTAAAAATTTCAGAACCATACGTAATTCACTCTTTTTATTCATCTAATGCATTATTTCGAATAATACTCTGTATAAGTTTATATATCTTCTTACGTTCTGATTACTATGAACGCATTTTCAATCACTAATTCTAGTCAACTGCAGAAAATATATATAACGTTTGATTGATCATTTTGTACATCTTATTTGTTGTGTATATACATGCACATGCAAGGAGATGAAACAAACCTCTTTTTATAAAAAAAAGAATTGCAAGCTGGACCCAGAGTGTTATGTAATACATTAAGTTTGACTATATTAATAATTTTAAATTCATTAAATGAGCTTTTGTTGAAGATTTTTCTTCTCCCGGCATTTCCAAACAGTGCATTCTGAAAAATCGTAAAGGAAAAAAAATTCAAAATTCAGGAAATAATTCCTTGAATCTCAACTATTTTTTGAGAAATTTTGAAGAAATTCAACTTCTTCAACATTCCATATATGAGTCCTAATAATGCTGACTTCAAGCAAACATTTTTCGTGAAAGTTACTTATTTCATAATATTATTTTAAGGGCGTGTTTCCACTTCCTGGAATAATTAGCATAAAGGGCCCTTCCCCTTAAAAATCATAAATACATCATTCCATTTATGGAATGACCGTTTTACCACTTAATTGTTAATGCAATGGATGAGTCTAACGGTCCTTTGCTTAAACCGAAAATTTTGTCCTTCATTGTGGATTACAGATGAAGGTAGAGTGAACGTAAAAATAACACATTTTTAAAGTGTTTCAATTTCTTAAACATTTCGTTGAAGATCTGAAGTTACGATGATTTTTAAAGGTTTTTGTTCCTTTCTGGTGTTCATGAGTTTTTAATTGCTAATGAATAATATCAGTAGTGCCGGTTATTGGTAAGATTAACAAAAAACCAAGAGCGGTGGCATAGCTTTAAATATGGTATATTTAATGAATCAAATCCAATGACATGTTATCGAATATCATAGTCATATTATTTTCTTTGTTTTAGTATTCGTTTTTAAATAATCAATTGTCATAGAACAATATGATCAATTACTTTGTATGTATTTCAATTTTATATTCAATGAAACTTTCATTTATTTATTTCGATCTTTACAGGCATCAATAAAGATTCGGATAATACATGAGAATTCCCAAATTACTGTTAAAATATCTTTTCCTATACTGGATTGAGTGTTTAAGGAAACATTTTTACAGTTAATGGTAATACTCATTTGGACAAATTTTGATATGAATAAACAATTAATTAAATATCAGTGGTGGTCAAAATTGTTTTAATTAAAATTAAGAAATACCTACTTTGTGTGGCAAAATGGTGAATGTTTATTAATTATAATACTTTCATCGGAGAGAACAGCATATTATATTTTCAAGTTTATATTTAATTGAAGATTACATTTGCTGATTATCTGTAACATTTAATCATACACTTATTAACTTTCAGAATTATTCACAAATGTAAATTAACCACACATGTTGCAATTATTACATTTCGTTATCCTTTCATTTCACCAAGGAATATATGGTTGAAAAAAGGCAAAAAAAATAATTAATATTATATAGTATTCAAAAGTTTGAAGATATATGTTAATATTATAAAATAAAATATCTAAATTAAATTTATAAATCAAGTGAGCTTCGCATTTAAATAACGGTAATATATATGGTATAATAAATGAATAATAGATAGAGCTAAGATAACTAGACTTGTCCCATATTTTATTCACTTTTTTTCTTTTCTAACAGGTTGAGGGCTTTCCGCATTTAAGCACTGAACTTTGGCATAGGAAAGTTTGTATCTCTTCTTTTTAACCTTACTTAAATTTCTGATATTTTTAGTTTCCAATTATACTTGTCCGACTTGCAAAAAGGGATACAAATGGAAGGCGTCTTTACGAAACCACATGATCTACGAGTGCGGAAAAGAACCACAACATATGTGTCCATCTTGCCCGTACAGGACTCGTCAAAGAGGAAATTTTCGTAGACACATGATGAAAATTCACAATGTTGATTTGACAGAGGACAGGAATTTGTAATATATGCATCATTTGAAACAATTGATCATTGTTCGTTTCATATTTTTGTATATTCTCTAATTATATTCGTTACGAAGAATGTTTATGGTTTAATCTTATTTTTACCACTTAAAATATCATGGTTTGTTACATGCCTGCTTCAGCTCAAAACTGTAACTTCAAAGAATTTAAAAATGAATAAAACAATAAAAATTATTTTCACAATTTAGTCAATAAATTGTGGAAATATTATTTATTTTTTTATTCTTTAAAAAATTCGTAGACAAATTTTTGAATTCTTAACGCAAATGTGTATTAGAATTTCTTAACGCAAATGTGCAATAGAATATAAAAGAAAAAATATTGAAATAGACTTTAGAATTTTATACTTGAATACAGAGATTAATTTTATTTCTTGAAGAAGTGAACTGAAAAATGTTCGTCATCAACTGTTGGTTATATTGTTTATGAAAAGCATAAAAAAATTAAAACCCAATTTCCTCTGATATCATAGTATTAGAGTAATTTTAACATTCATTCCAAATGTACTAGTATTGTCTTACACCACCGTAATAATTTATATATTTTCTAGAGAGTTTTATATCTACGTGTTTTTACATGCACATTTATTGGTAGAGTACAGTTGTTGCGAAAGCGCAAAGAGAAAATTTTATCTGATCAAATCATTTTTCAGTTATACCCTGTCAGATCGTCCTAGACGAACGTCAAGTAGTCCTGGATTTCGACCAGGATAAACGAAAAAGAAAACCAACATCTTCAAGTAGTAGGATAAGAGGCCATTTTGAATGTTTTCAATGCGGAAGGCATTACATTAGAAAGGATTCTCTGCAGCGCCATCTCAACTATGAATGTGGAAAAGAGCCACAGTTTCAGTGTCCGTTTTGTCCCCAAAAATGTAAGAGGAAGGCTCATCAAATGAGGCATATTGTTCGACAACATAAAGACAAAGTTGGCCTTGTGAAAGAAAATAATCCTGAGATGTTCAAAGCAAAGACTGTGTAATTATATTTATTTATTTGTGTGTTTGTGTGTTGTGATGCACTATTTTTATTTTTGTTGCTGAAGGACTATGGTGTTGAAATAATGATGAAATGTTTGTTGAAATTTTCTAGAGTATATAGATTTGGTGTTCTTCAATTACACACAACGTCAAAAGTCCTTGGGCTGGGTCTTGTTGTTCTTTCAAAAAAACGAAATATATTCAGGAAGATATATTGTTCTTCGATTTTTCTGGTGGAAGGAATATTTTCCGCTAACTGGGATACTTGAAAAATTATGATCAAATGTGTGAGTTGGGTGTCAAAATTGATTGAACTAACGAAAGAAATGAAACGACTAATGCTAAATAGGATCCCCTTTCAAATGAAATGACTAATAGTCAGTATGAACCCCTTCTAGCTTCCAATAACTATATCAACATATCTGCAAAATAAAATAATCAGGCGATTGATAGTGCCTTATGAAACTAACTTGATTTTATCCCATTATTTTATATAGAGAGCTTCAAAACTTGACGTTGTGTGCATAGTAAAATCATTCACATTTTGAGAATTTTTTTGTAAACGATTCAAATTCAACTATAACAATTTGAATAATATTTAAATGAGGTTATTCTGATTTTCACAAATTTTTATTGTAATGTTTACAACAATTGTTGCGCTATCACAGTAGCATCATCAGGCAAGATCACATTTTGAATAACTTGATCTTGCCTGATGATGCTACTGTGATAGCGAAACAATTGTTGTGAACATTACAATAAAAATTTGTTAAAATCAGAATAACCTTATTTAAATATTATTTAATATGGATTTTCACCAAGTAAGAACTGATACAATTCAATGTAACAATTTGCACAATTTTTATAACTATTTATTCAGGATGAACATGACCTTTTTCAAAAATGTAATCATAACATCTTTGAAAAAAGTTTCTTCCTTATTTTAGTTGAAATTTTTAACATGTCAATTATACAATTTGTTGCGTACTTTATTGGATTTGAAAAATCTACAAATTAGAGAATTTTTCTTCTAGTTGCAAACACTGTTTTAAGATGTAACCCTCACTCCTTGAGTCCTTTAGGAGGTGACAACAATTGAAAGTCGTCAAATGCTCTTTCACAAGAAAATACCTATATATAAATGTTATAAAATGAAGAAGTTTCAAAATTAATTGATAGTCGATTACAAAATTCCTATTGTTTTTTGGCTAGTAATAAAATTGTTTTTTCTTCTTTTATATATTAAGAGATCTGTTTATTCAGTTCAAAAAATGCTTTTATTTCAAAAGATAATGAATTCTCATATTTAACTCCTCTCAGGCAATTTCCGAATCACATCTCGAAAAACTTGAGTCGAAACACCCGGTTGTCAGAAGGAGTAAGGTCCAGAGAATATCGCGGGTGCGATAAGATATCCCATTTGATCGTTTCTAAGTATTTTTTGGCAGCTTTTGCGACTTGAGGCCGAGCGTTGCCTGCAAATAATAACTTTAATATCTCATGTCTTTATTCTCTGTTCCGGCCGTTTTTATCGTAACGTACGGTTCAAACGGAGAAATTGCGTTCTGTACAGATCACCCGTAACGGTTTTAGCAGCTTGCAGTACACAACGCCCCCTTGGTCCCATCAGATACACAGCATAATTTTGGAAACATGAAGGTTCTTGTTTGTTGTTGATATTGAGGTCGATTGCAACGATTTCTCTGGTAAAGCGTAGTATTTTGTTAGAAATTTCACCTTTCGTCAATACCCGGTTTAAAAATCCCCTTTTTTTTGTTTTTGAAGCGTCTTCTATAATAACAAGAAAATTATGGCTTTTCTAGATCTCTTGGTTTCGTAAAGAGCCCTTGACAGAAATCCTTGAAAGAAGTCATCCATCAATCAGCGATCGATCTTCTACCAGAAATTTGGTTCTGCTAAATTTCAGTCAGTATTCCTACGTTATTTTGGTATTTTTTAATAGAAAACTAGTTCTCATATCACAGTCAAACACAGATCCCGATTGAAATTGAATGACCTTCATTATTTTAGAACTTATATATAGGTGATTTTTTGTGAAATGGTTAATTTTGATGATTCTAACTAGTCTTTAAAAAAACCACATTTATTTATCTCTTCTGAATTACAAGACACCATTCATCCTTTTCGAGTGATTTTTGTTTGCTTTGTGTTCAGTTGATTGCATGATTCGCACACAGTTGAAAGTTACTTAATGTTATATTTATTATTTTTGTACTGATTTACAATGATAATATTGAAATTTTTTGTATTATAATTTTCACATGTTACGTTTGTTGAAACTCGCATGAATTTATTATGAATAAACACCATTTATTTCGTACGCTTTTTTGTTTACTTTTTCGTTTGTAGTTTGTAAATAGCTATAGTAAGCTTGTACTGGTGTCGTATCTTGTTTTTTTTTTTTACCATACTAACATGTTATTTTTTTCAGCTAAGGATTTATCAATTAAATGGCCCTCACATTTAGCCCTACCTATGATGTTGATGCGAGAAAGTTTAAGGGAGTCTATGATGATTCAGACGTTGAGTCAGACTGTGGTGAAAACGCAAAAAGTGCCTCTAAGTCGACATGCAAGTGTTGGAACCGGTCATGCTTGCTCAGAATGTGGAAGGATTTACAAGCTGAAGAGTTCTCTGAGAAATCACCAGAAATGGGAATGTGGAAAAGATCCACAATTTGTTTGCCCTTATTGCGATTATAAAGCTAAACAGAAGATGCACATGGCGAGACATATGGAAAGGATGCATAGAGAAATTGATTATTCCGCTGTCAAAACAGAAAAGAAATCCGAAAGCCCAGCTTCATCGGAATGAATGTATCGCTTTTCTATATTTTTTAGGATATATTGTATATGAAGTCTTGGGTTCCTGTTTGTTCTTTACCATTTAGTACAGACAAACTATTTTTTTTTTTGAGGTTTAATCTCTAATTTTTGAGGGACAAACTTTTATTAATTCTTTGTTGCTTGTGCGTTGTCCTTGAGATATATTTTAATGGCCTAATTCGATAAGGATTTTTATGTAATTTATTGTGGGCTTATTGATATTTTATAATTTGACGTGTGCCGCAGATTCGAATGATATGAACCGATAAGGGTTTTTGTCGGATCAAAATCATTTTTACTGAGTTCCCGATGGCAGCTGCGTTTGGCCCATGATTAGAAAACTAAATGTTACTATACCACAAATTTAAAACTTTCACTGGTTAAAAATATTGGATTGGCATCTTTAATGCATGTTCCAGTTCTACCATGCTGAAAGAATCTGAATCAGTATGAGTAGTTGCTCTTAACACCGATAATGAATATCTTACATACTATAACCATAGATCAACACGAAGTTCCACTTCCTACATTAATGGATGAGATCACTGTTAATTTTGTAAGATCGTAATAGAATTAAATTTAGTTTTAATCTGAATCAAATCTAATTTTCATAAAACTGTTGAAAGTTACTGATGGTGGGAAGAAAGACATTATTCAAATAGTTCTGAAAACAATATAGCTGAATTTTGAGGAAACACCTTTGTTGTCACAGGTCGATTCTGAAGGTAAGAGAAGTTATATCTATTTGAAATAAATGAGGAATGTCAGACTTATTGAGATACAAGTATCACAAAAATCCGCCGTACTTCTTGATCTTCAAAACTGAAATCTTCATTACGTCACAATCTAGATCACCATTTGACTCTTTGGTTGGTTTTCGGGTTTTCATGTATTTGATCTTTGAATTTGTCGAGGTTGCTAAGGAAATTATTTCATTTTATATTTTCCCGATACTGGTTATCTGCGAAGATCCTCTAGAAGCTTAGTAGCTTGTGCAAAGAAGGAGATCAATGGAATTTAGTTCAAGCTTAAAAGTGACCTTCCAACCCTAGTTCCTAAGAGGAAAAATGCCCCCCTTCCATCTTCTAGTAAGCTTCAGTTCTTTCGAGCTTGTGCATGACTGGTAGCATCGAAGCACTATCCTCTACTGGCTATGCTACTCACACGCCGAAGGGCCAAACCGCCGCGAATAAATCCCAATTGGTCCTGGTTCGTGCTCAATGGACTAACCGTATAGTGAAGAACCACAATCGACTGAGACATATCCCGGTCAATAGTGTCTCGAGAGTTACGCACCCAGATGAATGAAATACCCTTCAAGCCTAGCATGCAGGTTTTCAACCACTGCCTCTACGAGTTTAATCTTAATTTGGCGTACAGGAGTATAAATACTCCTATGAGCTATTCTTTCTCCTATGGTAGCCTTGTTACTATACGGAACCACGAAGACTAGCAGTCGCCTATGAGAGCCATCGTCTACCTCCTCTAAAGCTAGCGTAGGTCTCATACCGTTGGACGGGTTACAGGATATTGGATCGAAACTACGCTAGTTTTAAGGAAAAACGCCTTGTGCTGTAACTCCTACCTAGACTAAGATTAGTTACGTTCTAATTGTGGTTTCTTACTGTGTCCTTATGTCATCTTAATTATCTTATTAACTAACCTAGGTTTAATCTCATTCTTTATCTTTTTGTCCCTTTAACCTGCACGGTTTGGTCTTAGTGTTATGGCAAACAATATATTCCATTGTAAACAGCAAAATGGGTGACTCCTATTTAATAATAACAAAATGATTGACTCATTCATATGTGGGCAGTGGTACATTAGTGTTTGTGAAATAAGGTTAAGAACATTCAGAAAAATATACCCAACAGGGTTCAGTAATGTCTACGCAAATAATTGTATCCCAACAAACCTTATATCAGTCGAAAACCACGAAACAAATCATGAAAAAATCAACCTTCTCTTTCGCTTAAAATCATGGATCGTACATAAGGGTGACTCAAATACTCCACAACATATTTTGAATGTTTGGACGCCACTTTTCCAGTCTTTAGATATGTTTGTAAGAATTTGCAAGAAAGTAATATAGAGCCAATATTTTTTTAAACACCCGATAGGGTAAGATGCTCCCATTATTTGCAAAGTCCATGAAAAAAGTGGATAAATTTGATGGTAAATATTTATTCTTAAGGTTAAACGTTAAGATACTTTAATTTAAACGTCTCCCAGTTGACGAAGTCTCAATCGATTGATCCTGTCTGGATTTCTTAGCTAGTGACTAGCCATTTTAAAAATATAATAATAAAAAAAATAACGACTAGCATTTAAATTTCCGGTCTGCGTTTTCGAACTTCAGTTTTAGGTGATCTCCAAAAGAAGAATTCGCAACGCGTCCAGAAATCGACATGATATTTCCTGAAAATGTCCAACTCGAATATATCATTGCTTCGTCTTAATGGAAACACTATCAGGTGCATTCATGTTCAGACTTGAAAAGAAGGCTTGCGATTGAGATCGAGGAGAATCTCTTAAATATTTCTATGTTTTTCTGGCCTCTCAGGTTTGACCAACCTTCTGTGTAGTAAAAACAAGATTTCCACATCACTTTTTTATCAATCATCACTTTCTTTCTAAGCAAGCTACCTTACAGTCATTTTTGATATTATACGTCGACGCATTTGTTGTCCTATTGTTATATTTAGGTTTTAGTAACTTACTTCGTCTGGAAATATCCGAAGATCAGATCTCTTATGAAATACTGTATTTCTTCAATGTGTTCACTATATTTCACTATATTTTCTGCACAGAACCTCATAATAAGGTATCTATCCACAGCTCCTAAATATTTTTGCATTTTCTAATATTTTCAATAATTACGACTTATAGATAAAAAAATTCTGAACAAATATACTTGGGAGTTTTCAGATACATTTCACAATATTCACTGCCTACTTAGTTTCTTCATATATTCTTTTACTAAAATAAAAGTGTGATATAATGGCCTTGATGATATTGTTGACAATAATATGTAAATAAATAATTCTCAATATAACGACATCACGTCGGTCCAATTTTAAATTACCAATAATTGTGATAATAGTGAACAAAAAAATTATTCGTGCCTCATGTTAAAAAATGTTCCTTCAGCATGTTACTACTAGTTGTTACCTATTAGACCTTTTGATATGAATTATGGCGGTGCCTTAAAAAGACATTGTTTATTTACTTGTATTTTATTAGATTTAGGGTTACAATTGTAAGTTTATGCTTTGTAGGTGCTTTTTTGAAATGTTTAGATATTTATACTCGTCATATATATTTTTTGAATGTATCATTTTTGATTTAATTTCCAAGCTATTCGAACGAGTGGGATCATGTGATAAAATTATACGTTTCTATATTAGTAGTGACTGTATCATGTTTTAGAATAAGTCACAAAATTTTCACTCTCTCAGATAAAGCTCTCTATTTTCTGATACCTACATCATTAAGTGAGTGAGAATTAACGATCTTAGAAGCAATATATTTGAAAATATGCTGAACGAGGCAGCTGTGCATTTTTATAGCTTCGTTATTTTTATATCTGTAGATATTTAAATTAGTATCGGTTGTTTGTTTCAATGTAGTGAGGATTTATAATTCGAATATTCGTGTCGAATGAATTTTTTACAACGAATCCCATTGAGGCTATATTGAAATAAATAATGAAAATTTTAAAATATATATTTTGCTTATTTTTACATTTAATTACGATTAGGTGAAGGGTAAGAAACAGAATAAATGCCCCAACCTGTAAATCAATAATACTCAATCAGCAACTTGTGATTCAATTATAATTGAAAAGTTCCTTCGATTAACTTCACATATCCTAGTAATGTTCTACCCAATATATCCTAGTTTTTGTATCTCTCTAAGCTCTTTGTTTATTATATAGTTCCGCTTTTTAGGTTATGGTAGTCTTTTCTATCAAATTTTTTATATCATTGATATTATAAACTTGATAAATTTTTGCCCGTTAATTGTCTGGTTTTTTTTACAACCCTGTTATTTATCTAATGAAAGCTAATTTCTGTGAATCTATTGATGTGAATCTTGCGCGAACACAAGTACCCACGCTCTTTTGTTCTATTGTAAGTAACCGCGGCAGCCATCCTGTATACAGAAAAGTTGAATAGGTATAATTCTGGAATAATAGCTCGAATAAATTAAATTTTAAAACATGTCCTAAATACAGTGTATCACTTTATATATTATCATCACCTGTGGTGGAAATTAACTAATAAAGAAACAAAGAAATATAAAATAATTACCAAATTATTTAGACATCACCTTATACATATATATTTCGACTGGATATTAAAGAATCACAAGTTCAATCAACAAAAAATGTTCAACATATAATTCAAAAAGGTCTTTTTTTATTTTCCTTTTTTCATTCTCCACAGAAAGAACCTGATGAATTCGGACGCAAAATTTGTTCAGTAAGGAGTTATAGGCCATGCTTATCTCAGAATTGGTTAGTTGTTGCAGAAATGTCTAGCGACAAAAAAGGATTTTATATATTTTTAAATGATTATTTTGTTCATTCGAATAACTCTTTACTGAAGAGATTTTGGGTCCGAATTTATCAGGTTCTTTATCTGGAGAATGTGCTATATATTCTTTGAAAAAGGAAAATAAAAAAAGACCTTAATGAATTATATGTTAACCATTTTTTGTTGATGGAACATATATATTCATTATACGAAAAAAACCTTTCATTTTCCAAAAAAAAAGAAATTACTTTTCGTAAAACCCAATAGATGAAACCCTAAATTTGACCGATAACATCATACTATATAATTTTCTTTCGTTGGCATAAAGGGCATAGGTAATAATCAAGATTACAAAAAAAATTCTCAACATAATAACAAAGTCTTTTAAGACACTGAGTCAAGATTCATCACACAAGACAATATTTCTGATAGTATATTTTCACAAAAATTCAAATTTATCTTGGTGGTCGTTCAATAGAAAAAACAGTAATAAATCAAGTTGGCTGGAGTAGTAGGTAAATAAGATTTTAGCTCGTTTTATATGACTTTTATTGAGTAGACAGTTTAATATATAGTTTTTACTACATTTTCAAATAGGTGTATAACAAGTGATAGAAAATGAAGTAATTTCTTATTTATTCCATTTTAGTAATAAAAGTATATAATAGTAAATAACCTACATTGAAGAGGTTTGTGTCAGAAATAGATTGCCGATATAGGTAGGTAACATCTGTAATCTGTGTGAATGTTAGTTCAGATCGTTGCAAGTTTCAAGCAAAAATGAAATTGACTATGCCTTTAAACAGTGTTATTGATCAAACATCATTAATGAAGAATATGAGCTATGGTAATAGAAAGTTCTAGAAATCGAGACAGTGTAACATACATCTGTATAACAATTCTATACTCAAACAAATAAGGATAAGGTTTTGTTGATCACAGAGGCAAATTGCAGACATGCGCACGTTTCAGACTGATTGTCAGTCAACCTTGTCGAGTTTGTTTGAGTATAGAATTGTTATACAGATGTATGTTACACTGTCTCGATTTGTAGAACTTTCTATTATCATAGTTCATACTCGTTATAAATGATTTTTGGTACAGATCAGCCGAATTAATTTATTTTTATTATTGATTAAAATCCATTACAAATTAATATATGCTAGCCCCCATAGTCTGTCTCTTTTCTCTAATACTTTTCCATTTCAGATGACGATTACGAGATTTATATTGAAGAAGAAGAAGAAGATGAAAACGAACTCGAGAATATTGTGTATTTCGAAGATTTGCAAACCAAAAAAGCGCCAAGGGACAATAATTCCAAATTTGAAATTGTTGGACCTGTCAGAAGGAATAAATCACGTATTTCCAGGCGAAAATATGGCACGGGACACGGAAAAATCTCCTACGAACGTAGAAAACTATTCCTGAACATGTCGCCCGCTGATCTGAAGCCCAAAGTGAAAACGTGGGCTTGTGAAAAGGACCTTAACGAGTTTCCGAAACCGGTTGATAGAATACGGTGCCCTCATTGCGGCATTCTTCGATTAAGAGAAGAGCATAGAATCCATGTGAAAACATGCAGCGGGACTGCTCCAACAATTCAATACGGATGCACTGACTGCAGTTTCAAACATTTTGATATCGCCATGTTACGGGAGCATATCAGCAATTCTCACAGTGGCAACTGAATTAAAATTATTATGTTATTATATACGTGGGATGTTCTTTAAGTTTGTTGGTATAACTTATACATTTTTGACAATTCTTCATTGGTATAACAATGTATGGAACTTAAGTTGCCATATGCAAAACTTAAGAGGCAGCCCTCGTTTCAGAAAACTATAAAATGAATGTAGAGGGTACTTTTAAAAGTACCTCTTCAAGAGGAACCATTTCTCCATAAATTTCCTATTTGAGGATCTTATATGAAAGACGCTTCAAGATAGATTCCCTCAATGAATATTTGACTATGTCTTCTTCTTTTTCCATCGTCCAAACAGGAACAATGCCTGTACTTCATCGCAACTGGATTCATGTAGGCAGATTATCCATCTACCGTTTTCGAGGACTTCCTGGACTTCGTTTTTCCAATGGTGATCTATCTCTAGTGAGCGAGCTTCACAATTTGGTCCTCTGCCATTAGTATGATATGATCATTCCACTGAACTTTCCTGTTCATCACCCCATCATTAATATTGTCCATCTGGCATGTTCTCCTGAGGGTATCGCTTCTCTGTCTACCCCATAGAGTTTTTCCGGTTATTCTACGGACTATTTTCATTTCCTCTGCCTCCATTACCTGACTTGTCTTCGATGTTTCAGGTTTTGTTTCTGACGCATATGTTAGGATGGGTCTTATAGTGCTCTTGTAAATACGTCTTTTTGTGTAAATTTTCAGATGTTTGTTGCGAAATATGGTGTCATTGAGCTGCTAGGCTGTTTTTTTTGCCTGAACCACATGTGTCCTTACTTATTCTATTCTTAAAATTAAAACAAGTTGTAGAAATTACTATGTTTTTAAATTGATATTCTACACATTTAATTGTGACTCAAGTTGCGGGAATTAACTATCCCATCTGAGGATAGGATAATTAATTAATTACTTAATTAACAATTAAATGTGTAAAATATCAGTTTATTGGTAGTAAAACAGTAATTTCTACAACGTGTTTTAATGCTCAACTACCAAATAGTAATGGCTGAAAAGGTGCAGTATTCTATTCTTCTTACTCTTTGTATGCGACCCAAATAAGCGGATTGAGTTTAACTTGAATGAACGTAAGCTTTCGAAGACTCAATCGAAGCTTAATGCAAATTCTGTTTTTTTCCAACTTGAAAGACTAGAGGAAACACAAAGTTATAATTACGAGTACCACGCAGTAAGTACTATGTGCGTTCTCGAATCAGTTGACGGTTGATTAATACCGAAAAACACTTTCAAATTCAGAGCCTGAGTCAAGCTTGAGTAACGTCTTCATCTTACTTCAGAGAGGAAATTTGTTGAGAATGGTTCATCTTAATCCGATCTCCGGTTGAAAAAAGCGACTCGCCTTTGTGAGGGTTTAACCTTAAGGTTTTTGAGAATTCTTCATTGGTACAACAACAGGATATAATTTTAGAGGTTGACATATGGAAAAAAAATACATTGTATCTCCAATAATTTAATAGACTAAAAACTTGTTTCAGTTAGCATATTGAAGAATGAATATTTTATCAAATTTTCACTATTTATTGCCTGAGAATGTGATAGATGCATGACGCAAAAGGCATTGAGTTATATAGGGTATCATTATGGTTGTTTAGTAATTGAAGATCTAGATGTTGATGGAGGTCGTGTAGTTCCAAACACTCTTATAAACTGATTTAAACTTCGACATCTATGGAGATTCTTGAGGTTGTTACTATCTATATGATGATTGTCCGCTTCAATGTGTTCAAAAACGAACAACTTTTCGTCGTTAGTTAGATACTCTTTCAGTAATGTTTCAAAGTTCCTGCCTGTTTTACTACCTAAGTTGCGTTACAATCATTACATTTGATTCTGTAGATTCCCGAACCTTTTGAATAATTTTGTCTTCTTTTGCGTTGAATAAAATATTTCCTGGATTAGGACAACCTCAGAAAGCCCTTTTCAATATAAATCTATCAAAATGATTTTGAATTTTGGCGAGAGTTGAAAATAACTTGAGGTTATATATTAATGATCCAGAATTTGTATTTTTGGATATGGAAGAGTATTTTTTTGTTTGTTAAGTTTCTTTGATATCAATCAGAATTCAGGAAATATAAAGGAAATTTATTATTTCAGGCTTTATGACTTGTAACGGAGATATCTGTAAAAGAGTTTTCTTGAGACATAATTATTGTGAATGTCTTATGAATCATGGAATTGTGAATGGCAAATTCGTGATTATCAGGAATTAAAAAATTTTGAGGAATCATTGTATCTGTGTATATTCTTTTTCGAAAGATGTCAAAATTTACTATGTTAGAATTTCTAGAGATTGTTAGGTCTAAAATTTAAAAAGAAAGTAGAAAGTACATTCACAGATGTAATAATTCTTGAAAAACTATTTAATCTTCTTTCATTTACAATATATTAGTCTCAAGAAAACCTTTCCACATAAATCTATATAATAAAACTTATAGCCTGAAATAAAAAACTTCCCTTATATTTGGTGAATAGAATAATATAAAGAAAATAAGCAAAGAAATGAAAGCCCAACTTTATTCAATTATATTAAATTCGCATCATAAATACATAACTTTAAGTTATTTTGTGTATATTATTGTGGAAATTATATAAAATATAGAAAGTGTTTTATTCTTCAATATACAATGGATTTTTAGAAAAGATATGTCATCAATATTATGTATATAATTAGTAAATAAACTTATTATTATTATTAATTATAATTAACTACCAAACAGTAACCCCAATTATTTCCGCCACCGGTAGAGATTAGTATTTTTCTGTTATCACCAAGCGATTTGGTCTGAGGAGTTCTAGAGGATTATTTATATATTTTGACCTCTATAATGACGTCCCGAAATATGTGAACGTTAAATACGGACACATGTATTTGCTTTATGACAAAAATAATTGACATAATAGTACGCTAATGTTATTCACATATTTCAGATTTCATGTTATTTTGTAAGTTTTAGTTTCATGTGACATTGATTCAATGATTCAATGTATACTTTGGGAATATGTTCTAGTTTCAATTAATTATATTCTTGTTCCAAAATTCTTGTTTATTATTAATCCGTTTTGAATGTCCACGACATTTTGGAATATTCCTGTATATTTCTAGTTTTTGTCACTTTGAATTAATACTTATATGAGTTTAGATAAAGCAGTGACTAATTTCATTAAAATATATTTTCCTGTTGGAATAAGCTACTTAATGGATTCTTTTTCTGTTGATAAACTTTTGGAATCAAGAGTTGTATAAACTGTTGAATAAACTGGTCTTGATTCCCATACCACGAGAAGGAGTGGTAAGCCCAAAAAGAGTAATACATACATTTATCAACCCGTCAGGGCCTGGATGCTACAGTGAACCAGAAGGCAACAATTTAGTCACTGAGATAACTAACTATTGTGACTATTATTCTGGAAAACTAGGAATGTTTTTGAAATGCTTCAAAGTGATAGTTCATTCAGCTAGAAACCCAGAAATCTCGAGTTGTGTCAATAATTAAAGTGCTGTGTTCAAGGTGATGCAAGGACACTTACCCTCAGACCAAATCTTGAAAGAGTTTTTGGGGAGTCTTCTCAGAAAAACAATGGTTCAGGAGTTCAGAAGGTAAGTGAAGAACAGTTTTTGAAAGATATTTTTTTTACGGAGAAATCAACCTCTGACAAATTCAGTTTTCTGAACAAATGTAACGCAGAGGTTTTAGGTCTGAATAATTAATATTTATTTCAGCCTCATTAAAATAATTTGGATATAACATCAATATGTTTCTGTCCAGTGACGGAAATAAACTACCATTGACCTCTGAATTCGGAAAAATCGAAGAATCTTCTAGTGCTAGAAGAATTCCATTTCGTTATCCAATTGCTGCTAGAAGTTGCTGCCAAAAGATTTTATATTACTTCATTCTGGTTGAATTACTAGAGTATATTCAATTTTTTCTATTAATCACATATTGAATGATTTACTGAATCTGTCTTCAGTCGATGAAAAATGAATATACAATGAATGATATCAAATAATATAATATATATAATTCAAATTTTCGTTTATTTATTATTAATAAAACAATTTAAAAATATATAATACATGTATCTAACATAAAACTACCGTATAGCGAAGCAATTATTACACTTAAAATAAATTAGTTGGGGTTTAAATAATATTTAATATGTTGCTTATTCGTTTCGAATTAATGTTTTTCTGATAATAATACTAATAATTCAATTTGATATACTATTTAAATTTTTTTTTATTAAAATATCTCTTGCGTTCAGAATCAATTCATGAAAGTTGGTTGTGTGTTAGGATATATTACAACATCATTGACTTATCTATAACAATTTTTTATTCCATTTCGTAATTTTTATCCTAATCCTCCATTTTCTGAAGTATTTTGTTTTGGGTTTTGTTCATACTAAGGTAAGGTTAAGAAAGTTTTAAACCTGATACTTCTATAAGTTGTCCATTATTTAAAATTTTTTCAGAAATATTTGTGTGAATCCTAAACTGCTGTTTATTTTGAAGGAATATTATATAAATGTTGAAAAACCTAAGAAGATAACGTAAAATGGCGCATTAATTTGAGTTAATAATGATTGTTAAGAGATTTAAGATATAATATATAAATCAAAGTATATGGTATATTCAACGTGTATAAGGCAAACCACGTAGAAGCTGATTCGATATAATAATTAATGGATCAGAAATGACAGAACTTTGAACATCAAAAAATTAATTTGCAACGTTTTTTGAATTATGTATAGAGTTTAGTTTACTATTTGTTGAAATTTGTAAATTCCCATTCTAATTGAAGGAGGGAGATTGTGTATTACTTTTATTTGATGTGAATAAAGAACCTCAGAATATTCGTGATATCGTGAATTTTCTCAAGTTAATTGGCTGAATTGAAAGTAACACAACATGAATAGAAAAAATTATGCAAATTTTTGTTTTGTGTAACATTCAAGAATCAGATGATGTCTCTGCATGTCTATTCATTTGTATAAATTGAAATATGAGAAAAAATACACAGGCTACTCAGAATTATTTCTCCTAAATATATTTTGGTGTCATTTTTTTTCTTGAATTATTATTCACTTTCATAAAAGTTTTTATGTGTAGTTCTGAACATAGAATAGATATTTAAAAGAACAGAACAAGTGCCTTCATGGATTTTCCTTCGAAATTGATTTATATAAATTGAATTTATCAGTGCTGGAGAGAGTATACAATGTCAAAACTATTACTATTGCATGAGTACAATTACCGTATATATACATACATATATTGTTAAATGAAAAAATATGTTCTATTCTTAGCAGTTTTTTGAATAGTAGTAGTTGTTGAAAACAATAGTTACGAAGCATGTTTGGAAAAATCATAGTTTGATATACAAATATGAAAATGTAGATATAATTTAGCTAAATTGATTGAATGTAAACATTAATGTTAATTATGGGTATTTATAAAAATATTTTAACTCAGTAGTATAGCTCACAAAAGCTCATCTATTGCAATATGTTTTTAGCACCAAAGAAAAAAACCAAAGAAGTAAATAAGAATAAGAGAAAAAGACAGCCAAAAGAAAATCTGGAGTTCCCAACAAGCTCGGAAATTTTTATGTGTCCTAATTGTACGAAAGGTTACAAATTGAAACATTCATTACTGAGACATCTCAGATATGAATGTGGCAAATCTCCCTCACATCCCTGTGATAAATGTGAAAAACGATTTAAACATAAATACGATTTGAAAGTCCACATGAATTACAAACATTCATCCAATTCAAAAAGCGAGAGGGAGAATTCTAGTCCGAAGAGTGGTTCTGTTATGGGTGATATTACAAATTGTTGATATAGAATCAGTTGGTGGTTTTATTGAGGAGGGAATGATATTTTCTGATTTTTTTTTAAATTACAAATATCGATAACTATATCATTCAGAAAAAAAAAAGAAATACAAAAAAGATATAAAATATGTCACAGTGATCTCAACTAGATCTCTTTTTCAAGTTATTTTTATATTGTATCGAAATTGTGCCATATTCTGGTTTTAAAAATAAATAACGACCTTCTCTTTTATTCCTTTTTTTTTGTTTTGCCCTACTAACGTTGACTGTAGCCAGTAAATCGTATAGAATAAAATAATAACAATTAATTTTGTTTGGCTTCTTTAGGTTTTTATTTTGGACCTGAATAAGCAACAGTGTTGGCGAAACAATATTGGCTAATTAATAAAATGTGAGAATATTGTTCATTATTTTATTTAATTGAAATTACTTTCTATCAAGAAAGGACCGATTCAATTAAATTCTTGAAAAATCTTATTTAAATTAATTTCATATAATAAAATTTCTCTAATACCAAATTTTTTCAATTCTCTGAACATTTCCGTTTCATGTTTCGAATTATTCAGAACTGAGAACCGAGTTAATCAGATTAATAGTTCAATTTTAACTGGTGCAAATTTAGAAATTATAAGGACGAATATAATCAGATTTGAAACCTGGAATATACATGCATTAAGAATGGATTTTAATTGATAAATAGATGGAAAATAAAATATATTTTCCAATGTAAACTATATACTGAATTTAATCAGTCTTCATGAAGCTGACAATTGTTTCAACACACGTCTGAGCGAATTGCAAATGAAATTACACTGCTACGCACCAATATTAGCCCCGCAAAGGAACGCTACAGTTTTACCAAACACTAGCGCCATCTAATTCACGCGAATATACATACACAGCACCCACACCAAGATAATTCAAGCAATGAACTGTATTCCTGATTACTTAGTTATTCTGCAGTTATTTGCTTGAAGTAGTGGTTTTGAGTTACTCTTTTGTGAAATTCAATTAACTTTCTGAAGACAAATCGAGTTCAGATGTGAAATAATGACACGAAGGCTTATGAATAATTCCTTGAAGATTACAAGAATTTTTCAAAAATGTTTGCACTCTGGTTTCGGCAAAAAATATGAAAAGTATATGAAGTTTTGTTCAGCATATTTTTCTTTGGTTCTTTCTTGTCAACATGTTACAATTCAGATCGAGAAAAAGATGATTTTTAACAATGTATCGGGAGTTTTTTTCAGAGTTTCACAGTTAAATCAAGATTGAAGCCAAATTTTTTTTTATTTGACAGATAATTTTATGACATTTATGTTTTGAAAATAATTTCCGGCATATGTTCACCACGACTAGCTCTGAGGAACCGCATTCGACCAGACCAATTTTGGACCACTTTTTCGAGTAATTCAGGCCTTATTTCATCAATAATACGAGTTATGTTGGCTTCCAAAGCGTGTATTGTTTCTGGTTTATCAGCATAAACCAATGATTTGACATAACCCCAAAGAAAATTATCCAGTGGATTTATGTCGCATGATCTTAGAGGCCAATTAATTGGACAATTTCTCGAAATAATGTTATCGCCAAATCTTTCTTTCAATAAATCAATTGTTACGGTAGCAGCATGAGGTGTAGAACCATATTGTCGGAACCAAAAAAATCAGCAAACAAACGACGCTTATTATGGTCAAGTGGCTTTAGTTCTTGAACCAGTTGAATCTTGTATGGGTGTAGACCAAGATCTTTGCGCAAAATTTTTCATGTGGTGGAGTCCAACTTGTTGTGAACGTCGACGAATAGACAAATTTTGATCATCATTAACACTTTGACTTACAGCAGCGATAGTTTCTTCTGTACGTACAGTTATTTGTCTTGTTGTTGTTGTTGTATCGAGTAGAAAAGATGTTGGCCAAAATCTATCGATAGTTCGACGAATTAGCTGCTCTGATGGACGATTATGTAAACCATAAATTTCACAAAGTGCTCAATAAGTTTGGTTAATAGAACTGTGATTTTGAAAATAAATATAAACAATTTGAAAATGTTGTTGCGACGTGAGTCTTTCCATGATAATTTGTCAATGCTTACTGAACAGAAATTTCAAAACAACATGGCCTCTACCTTCTGTCAAATCACATTTATCCCTATCGAACCTTCTATCACTCTAAAAAAACACCCGATATTTTTCATTTTAATGAGGTTTTTCGTTTTTTCAAGAGAACAGATTTATAACTGCAAAAAATAGCGCTTACTGGACTTTCGACAGAAGGCAGCATTCTGTGTTCTGTGTGAAAATGAACTGTTGAACAAGCACGTGAAAGGTTACTTTAAGAACCTAATTTTGCCAAAAATTTTTTGTGAAATATTTCAATTTTGGTACTTTTTCAAGTCAAATGTTTTACCACTCAAAAAATTCATAGGAAAAATTTATCTAATTCATGTGATAGCGGGTATTGAAAATATCTTTTATTTAGGCAAATTTTACTGAGATAACAAATTCGTATTGTTTGCTCAGACATTGCTCATATTGAAGTCTTATTGAAACAAGAAACAAATTTGATTTAACTTGTTTATCATGTTACAACGGCAAATTAAGATTTATTAGCAAGTACAATTTTTGGGATTTTTTTGAATAAGGATATTTCCAAGCGGTTGATATATGTAATGGAAAAATTTTATATTTTCATTAGCATTATTTTCAGCCATTTGTCAGTGTCCCAACTGTGGCAGATGGTACAAAAGAAGGGATTCCCTTCGGAGGCATTTAAGAAATGAGTGTAATGTTAGAGGAAAATGGGTTTGTGAGTGTGGAAAAGAATCGAAACACAGATTCGTCCTGGCAAAACACAAGCAGACATGTTGGATTCACATTATGAAGTAATATAGATATAGGTAATTCGAATATATTTTTGGAATTCAAAAATTCATTAATTTGTTAATATTTATAACGTTATGTTTGCTGTTATCATTATTTCATAGTGGAAAATACAATGATAAGGATAATAAAACTTGACGATTTTTTTAAACAGTCCTGTGATTTTAATAAATCTGTTGAAGTTAATGTATTTGTTAATATTCGTTGTGCAGGAAATCTGGCCCAGTGAAATGAGAAATGGATATATATATATATTTATAATATATGTATTTCTCGCTAATTAAAAGGAAACAATTTTGAAACGGTGAAGCAGCAATTGTTCATTAGTGATTATTCAAAAAAATTAGGTTATACTCATATGTGTAAGAAAATATTGTGGTACCATAGCAACGAACAATAATGCAATACATATATTAATAAAGCATATTTCGACAATTTGTTAAATAATAATTATTTCCACAACACTATGGCTTCTTCAGGTTTACATTTCGAACAAACTCTGAAAATTACACCTTCATTTTATATATACCTATTAAAATTCAAAAGAATACGTATAAATAACTGAACATTTTTGTGAATAAATATAAGGAAACATATAGAAAGAAATACAACAAAACATCAATTTACAGAAATACCGATAAAATATACTGGGGCCAATTATCTGAAATACCGAACTAACTTAGTAAAAATATTCAACAATGAAGATCTGCCGACATCTGTTTGGTCGCTGAGAAAAACTGTAACTGGAATACTCCGCTGGTGTTCATAAATTATTTTCTTGAAGGATCTACCTGCTTGGCCAATATACATCATAGGGCAATCATTGTCTTTATTTGTTTGATCTTTGATATCTTTTATATGAATTCTCAGATTATTTAACGTTCTTAGAGCTACAATCGAGTTAAATTTCATTTTTAAATACTTGACAATATTATCTGATATTCTATTTGCGTAAGGAACAGGGTGAACTAAATTCAATGAAATTTTCTTTTGGTTTTTGTTTATAATCATTGAAATATAGGCGTTATTGGATGTAATTCGCCTAATCATATTCAGTTCTTCGAACAAGTTATAGTGATTCATGGGTAATTTAACCAATCTATGGATCATACTGTGATAAACCGCAGTGTTGACGTAAATTAATAAATTGTCGAAATATTCTTCATTATTTCATTTAATTGAAATTAATTTCTATCAAGTAAAGATCGATTCAATTTAAAAAAAAATAATAGACGTGTTAGTGATGAGTTTCATCTAAAGAATCCAAACCAGAGCTGCACAATAAACAAAAAATTCGAGAAAAGCACTGCCGTGAAGTCAGGACCTTTTACACATTTGTTCAATAGTCCGTTTCCCCGGAAAATTTTTGCTTTGTGAATTACATCTTGAACAAGTTGTATATAATGAAAAAACGCAGAATTATATGTTCTCTCATCCGAAACTCAAGGAAACGTCATTTTCTGAAATTTAGAGGCATTTCCCTGAAGGAACGGAAAATCTCGTGAAAATAAAAAATACAAGGTTGAAAGGCTCCATGTTTCTTCCTTTGATCTGCATTGTTACCTATTGGCAAGCTTGAAGATTTATTGTAACTGTTTATTTATGATTCAAAACGATAGTGAGAATGTTGGATTTTAAATTTTTGTATCGCATTGGGCATTTGTTTCTAAGCGGGAAAGCGTTATAATTTTGTTCAAATGTCTGTCTATCATTAAAAATCCATCTCCATTATATCGTAAACATTATGTGGAATCTGTTAAACGACTAAGGATAAGTAATAATATCCAGAGTTTGCATTCTGAAATAGTAATTATTTCGATTCTGGCATTATTTGACATTAACGCAATAGGTCGATTTAGGCTTGAGAAAAACTGGGAAATATTAAATACTCATTTACAAAGTGGTGAATCTTCTATCCAAACTTTTAAACATTTACGTGGAAAATTCAAGAAATGAAATGCCCTTACGGTAATTTGTCCATGTTTGTTCGTGAAAACTGGAGGCTAGAATTTGTTTTCGAAAGTTTTCAGGCGTTGCAGTTTTGAGGTAATACATTCATCCAACTAAGAGGAGATAATGTTGAATCGTAAATTATTTTGACATCAATAATTTCGTTCTTCAGTAGGGCAAGAATCTTTGAACGCATGCTTGTAGTTTACGGGGTAACAAGAAAAACCTTTTCGTTTAACTTTATTAAACAAAAGAAATTGAACCAAACAACAATGAATAATAATATATTTAAGCGGTTTCGGAGTGGCTTCCTTTGGCGGGGATACATAGCTTCAGACGCTTCTTGAAATTTTCGGCAATGAACCGCAGCTCTTCGGGCATTAATCGGTCCCATTCCCGGCACAAGAATTGCTTCAGCGACTCCAAACTTTTGTGGTTTTTAGCACACGCGTTGAGCTCCAAAATCGATCACATGTAGTCACTTGGTTGAGACCCGGCGAGTAGGGTGGCCATTCTGCATGGAGACCCTCGGATTTCGATTGGCGCGCTTCTTGACGATGTTGCGATTGCTATAGTCTAAGAGCCCGTGAACCCCAGACCTTCGTTATTTTATAAAAGCTGAAAGTTTGTCAGCGCATGCTCCCAACACAGGTAAGAACGAAGGCCCATTATGAAATTCGGGTTGTAGTGGCTTTGGCAGGTAAACGGTACTAAAGGTGTGTAAAATACTAATATAGTTTCGTCAAATTATAAAGAGCGATTTTTTGGTATTACCTTTAGAATACTATTAAAAATCACATTATCCATTGCCAGACACTTAACATCGTGGTAACCCCTTGCCAGACACCCTTAATGTTCAGGTCATAATAATTCTACTTACGTTATAGTATAAAGGCTGGTTTTTATACATGATACTTGGGTAATGAGTACATGATGTTTTCTCAATAGCCAGACATTTTTGATAGTTCCAACCCCTTGCCAGACAAGCATATAGGGTAGCTGTAGAAACGAGCCCGAGGTGCTATACGTATGTGAGTGCGAGTGAGATGCGCTTGTATTGTTTAGTACTTTGTACATGCGTATATCAGTAAAAATAATATATGCTATTTTTAACGATAAATTTAGTATTCATTATTAATTATAAGAAAAATATTAATAATACTATTACTTACGTTATAATGAAATCGTTGATTTTTTATATGATACTTAGGTATATATTAGATGATGTTGTTTCCTTAGTCAGATATTTTTTTGCTATTTTCAACCTCTTTGCCGCACAATCTATGTAAATGTTAAAAAGAGATTCGTGATTAGAATGACTTATCCAAATAAACTTTTTGGCCAATTTATGTGACTAATAATTGATGTAAATTTTAAAAATATCTGCACAAATGACATTCCTTGCTACAACTACTCGAAATTGTTAAAAAGTTCAATTTAATCTGTCAGTAACTGGTTAAATAGAAAAGCCAAATAGAAATATTTTTCAAAAATTTTATTAAAGATAGATTAGTGACACTATAAGTTATAATGAAGGGTAAAAAAATAGATCGGTAATATGACATAGTATCATAATGTATAAGAAATACTGTTAATTTATTGATAATCATAATAATCATCATTGTCATCATTTTCTTCGTCACTGTTGGTCCATTCGATATTGTGGTCTTCTTCTTCTTCGTCAGTTTCTGAGAAAATTTGAAAAATTTTATTGGATTAAAAGTAAAAAAAAAATGTTGAATGGTTAGAAGTAATATTTATACCTGAGACAGTTTTCAATGAATCTCTGACGAAATTTGGTAACTGATCACCTTCGAACCATTTAAAATGATACTGATTGTCTTCGAGTACCCAACCATTTTCTTCAGGTTGATAAATTGATGGAATTTGATGGTTTGCATGATTCCAAATGCTAGATACATAGTTGGCTCGCAGAAATTGTTGTAGCAGTTCAGATTTACAGGGTGGCAGACTACTAGCATCAAAATTTCGTAGCTTTTTACGACTAAATGCTTCATTAATATCTGAGACCTGATATGTATTGATGAATAATTGAAGCCGTGCTGCATCAACATCAATTATCAATCCGACATTCTTTTCAGAATTTTTTGGTTCTGCGGTAAAATATTTTTTCATTAACCCTGTAAATGATTTGTAACATTCCCTATGATAGCCACCCTCTGTATATTCACGTGGAAGAATGATATTATTATATTTCAGGTTATGTTTTTTTTCGCAATTTTAAAATTAATTCACATTTTTTCAATGTCTCGTCAGAAAATAATATTATTTTTTCGCTACTTTTGTTGCAAAAAACACAAATTAATGTATCACCCATGATTTTTTTTAATACAAATTCACTTTTATTTAATTAGTCACATAAACAAATCGTAAACATATATTTTACTTATCATACACTACGTATGTTATTAATTAATAATAAACATTAAATTAATAAAACTTCAAGATAACATATAATGTTATTTTTGTTGATGAAAACATATACTGAGCACTAAACAATACATGCGCAGTAGAAATAACAGCTGCGCGTTAAGGGATCGCAATAGACCTAACTCGCCATCTCACTCGCACTCACATACGTATAGTGCCTCGGGCTCGTTTCTACAGCTACCCTATATGCTTGTCTGGCAAGGGGTTGGAACTATCAAAAATGTCTGGCTATTGAGAAAACATCATCTACTCATTACCCAAGTATCATGTATAAAAACCAGCCTTTATACTATAACGTAAGTAGAATTATTATGACCTGAACATTAAGGGTGTCTGGCAAGGGGTTACCACGATGTTAAGTGTCTGGCAATGGATAATGTGATTTTTAATAGTATTCTAAAGGTAATACCAAAAAATCGCTCTTTATAATTTGACGAAACTATATTAGTATTTTACACACCTTTAGTACCGTTTACCTGCCAAAGCCACTACAACCCGAATTTCATAATGGGCCTTCGTTCTTACCTGTGTTGGGAGCATGCGCTGACAAACTTTCAGCTTTTATAAAATAACGAAGGTCTGGGGTTCACGGGCTCTTGCTCTACTAGGCGTATTGACAATGCGTTTTCCCCCCCTTCCTCAACGACCATCACAGCCAAGCTCCTTGAAACGGCAAATTGCATCGGACACGGTTTGTTGAGGCACATTGAGCAAACAAACAATTTCGCATTGAAGCTTATCTTGACGAAACAGCTCCAAAATTGCACTACTGTTGTTTGACATTCTAACACTCTCAAAATAAAGTAATATCAAAATGAAAATTCACATATTCTTACAATAAAGTGTAGAGAATCTAATAGAATAAAAATTATTTGGCTGCGGTAAAATGCTTTTGTTCCAGAACACAGTAAAATTTGTTCGAAGTTTTTCTTGTCACTCTGTATATGAATTTTGTGCCTGTCCAATAGTTGTTCAAATGATTCTAATAATGATCAATACGATTCATGACTGGATAGGTAGGCGGATATTCCGAAACTGTTACAAGAAACTACTACTATAATTATGGATATCATTTAAAAATATCGGCTCTTTTGCACATAATTTTCCTGATACGTGATAAGAAGAAAAGCGATTATTGAGGATTGAGGATTAAGCTGAAAAGTATTCATGAAAAAAAAAATTTGAATATTAAAACAAATTGAAATATGTTTATCTTCTACAATTTTAATTTCAAAAAAATTTTTATTCAAAAAACAGAAATAAATTTATGTCTACACAAGCATCGCTTACATTTAATAGACGTATATAAGCAAAACTCAATATATAATGTCAAATGGAATAAATAACCCAACAGATATACGAAAATAATTAAAATAAATAAATAAATATTTAAAGGAGACAAAATTTTGTTTCTGGTCTTACCTTTAAGAACACCAATTGCCTTTTAAAAACATGAACACACTTAAAGGACTTCTCAAAGAATATAATTTATTTGAAATATTCAATATATTTAAATATTCGAATAAATTATTTCAAAAATCTCTAAAAATGCGCACTATATCTTCAAAAAACAAATATAATTCTAGACAATCCCGTCTTCAGTCCTCATTAATATTCCAAATATCAAAATCAAAAACTTAACCTATATCTCTCACGTGTTAAAAGACTTAAGCTTCGAAATACAGATCAACTATATAATTCAAGATTGATCTATGTTCTAACAAAATCAAAGAACAGTGTGAGTTATTTTAAGATTTATTTAAATTCATTGACATTCTATAATGAGATTTATTGAAGCCAAAATATAATTATATATTATATATAAAATAAAATAGAAAAGCCTTTTAATTGATAGAAGAAATATAACAAAATTTGAATATTAAAACAAATTGAAATATGTTTATCTTCTACAATATAAAATATAAAATTTTTTTTGAAATTAAAATTGTAGAAGATAAACATATTTTAATTTGTTTTAATATTCAAATTTTGTTATATTTCTTCTATCAAGTAAAAGGCCTTTCTATTTTATTTTATTCATGAAAAATTTACCGTCGCTATGAAGAGTAAACCTGTATTGCCATAGAATTACCTATAATGTAGACGCGGTTACATATACTTTTGTTTAGAAGACAAAAATCGATTTATGTGATAACGAAGAAACTTTCAGCATTCTCAAGGTGTCAGTCTTAGTGTACAGCATCGTTTATTTCGATTACGAATGCTCATGGTTCAGTATATTTTCTGTTATTTCATACAATTCTCGGTTTAGAGATAATTCATAATTCACTGATATTAACTACAAATAATAATGATCAATTCATATTTCCTATTAACTTCTCAGTTTGACCAGTAATGAAAATATTTTCAGAATATGCATTTGACTGCCCACAGTGTGGACGCAAATACAGAAGACAAGATTCTCTAAGAAGACATCTTAGGAATGAGTGCAACCAGAAAAAAAGATTTTTCTGTCAGCTGTGTTCTAAAGCTTTTGCGCACAGGTATAATATGTTCAAACACCAGAGGCTATGTGCTGAGAATTTCCGATGAGCGAAATCATTATAATATTTCAATTCTGTTATTTTTTTAGAGTTTTCGATTAGTTTAAATATTCTGTTTTTGTTTTGAGATGACTATTGAAATGTTATTCGAATATAGACGTATTTAATAGACTATGAATCCTATTCCCATCACAAAGTGATCATTTTTCAGTTTTATTAATTCGTGAGAATTTTAGGTTTGTTAAACTAATCTATTCATATATTCTATTTTATTTTATATATGGTTACTTAAGTGATTATTAATAAAAATATTTATTGGAATCTGATTCTCATTGTTAACATGAAAAAATACTCACAAAATCTTTCAGTGAAATTGATTTCCTTTTTTATGGTCGAGATGTATTGTTGATATTCCATCTTTAAATTCATTTTAAGTATAACGGTCAACAATCGCAACTGGGAACCGGATTACATTCAACATGAGAAGATGGAAATATGCATGAAAGTTGTCATATTTTGCATCATAAAATTATGAACAAAACAGAAATTTTTCAAGCAGAGAAGAAGCATTTTAAATCTCGGAGGTAATTGCATAGTGTTTGAATTTGTGTGCTGAATAAGCATGAACAGTTCACCCTTTTCACTAATAGAGCTATTTATTGCTAAAAAAAAATATTCTGGAATCTGTTGAAATTTTCAAATTAGTTCACAATAACAATAATGTAAAAATAATGAATGACTGTAGGGAGCTATGTAAATCGAAAATATTTGAGATATTTAAAAAGTAACATCTGTTTAAAATCTTTTTGAACGAAAATAAAATGAATTTAATGAAAAGCAAATAAAATTCAACTTTTGCCACTCATTCTTTAGAAAACAGTTATTCCTTTCGACAAAAATAAATCTAAAGAAAAATTTTACATTAAGATTCAAAAGAAAAAAATTTTGATTATTGAAATTTTCAAATTTGTTCACAATAAAAATAATGTAAAAAATAATGAATGACTATACGGAGCAATGTGAATCCCAAAAATAATTTGAGATATTTAAATGGGTACCATCTGTTTAACAACCTCCTTTGTCGATTGCCGACATTCCGATATCTAATTTAATTTTAATTAATAATTTATTTTTTGGGTTTTTTTATTCCATTTGATATTGTATAGTGAATTTCGATTTTTATACGTCTATTAAATATAAGCAGTGCTTATTTAAGACATTAATTTAATTCTAAAAGTTTTTTTTTTAATTTTTAAAATTAAAATTGTAGAAGACTAACAGATTAAATCTGTTTTGATATTCAAAGTTTGTAATTATTCTTCTATCAAGTAAAAAACTGCATCTTATTATTTTATTTTATTTATAATATATAATTATATTAGGTTTTTGAATAATGAAATTTATTATACAGTTTCCAGTGGTTTAATGAAGGCCATAAAAAGCCTTACAATCTTTGTGTGATTTTATGTGCATAAAACATAGATTACCTTGGATATTAGATTTAACTACCTAGTTTATTTGCGTTCACAGATTTTGCAGAAATTGTCTGGTAAGATAACAAGTTTATTTATTTTAATTGAATTTATATTATATTATAAATGTAAAGTTGAACTGACCTTATCTGAATTTTTAATTGTTTTTGAGGGTATGCTATATGATTTTGAGAGTTTTCAAAGTAACTTATTCAAATATTTAAACATATTAAATATTTCAAATAAATTAGTTTTGGAGAAGTTCTTAAAATTATGTTGTGTATTTTTGAAAAAGATTTAGTTTTCATAAATATAAGACCAGAAACTGAACATGTTTTCAAATGTTTGTCAAGGGCAAAACATACGTACCACGTGCTTTTCTGACGAGTTCAGATGCGTATGTTTGGAACGAAACATTCAATATCACTTATTTTTATTTTTAATTAATAATTTATTTTTTGGGTTTTTTTGATTCCATTTGATATTGTATAGTGAATTTTGATTTTTATTCGTCTATTAAATATAAGCAGTGCTAATTTAAGACATTAATTTAATTCTAAAAGCTTTTTGATATTCAAAGTTCAAAAAATTCCGATATCTATTAGAAGGCCCCTCTTTTTTAACCCGCTTTTTATCACGTTCCGCTTGTAAACCTCTGTACCACTATTAGGTGTTACCTAGAACCTATTGAAATATTCAAAATTTGTTCACAATAAAAATAACGTGAAAATAATGGATGACCGTACGGAGCTATGTAACCCCCAGAAATATTTGAGATATTTCAATAAGTACCATCTGTTTTAACAACCTTCTTTGTCGATTGCCGACATTTCGATATCGGTTAGAAGCCCCCTTTTTTACTCTAGGTTTCATCACTTTTGTTTAAATACCTCTGTACCACTGTTAGGTCTTCAGTTGTCTGATGATGGGATACTTCATTTACCGAAACTCGAGTCACAAGAAAATGTGTAATATATCTTTTTATTGGTAGTAAAACATAGTAATTTCCACAATTTGTTTTAATTATGATCAACTACCAAATAGTAACGGTTAAAGTTCGCAGAATCACATGTACAGGATATCTTGAGAAATGCTTCAGGGTTTAGTGAGACTTGACAGTTCGACCGGCCTCGTCCTGAACCAGGATCGTTTGCGAAACGTTTCTGGGGATTGTGGATCCCGACGATACGGCTTAGACCGTTGGTGCTTGACACCAGGATCAATTGAAAGACTTCACAAGGGTTCGTGGGTCTTGTCGTACAGGCTGGATTAACGGCGCTCGTACCATATCAATTGATGCATCAATTCTTGAGAATATCTTGGTTCATGAGACTGAGTTCAGATGGGTGGATAAGAAGCCCGTTCGGCGAGGCAGCTGCGTCACAAAACAACTCGGGGTACTGATCAGTAGAGGTTGGATAGTGCTTCGCTGCTACCAGTCACGGTGTAGGTTTTCGGACTGAAGCCGAAACTTGGTGGTTTCAACTTTTTGGAGTGGTTCTTGCTAATGCGCGATGATAAGGCGTATCCTTATCACACTGTTTGCTTCCTGGGCAGATTATGGGGACTGCTGAGTAGTCACCTGGTGAAAGAGCCACGCTTACATGCCAGTAACCTAACCGGTAGAATTCACGATATGGATATTAACAAGATGCAATAACACTTATACGCACTTTGAAAAGGTTTAAAGAGAATTTCTTAAGGTATTACTGACCGAATGTGCTCTCGAAGATAGGTCATTTACACCGGGTGAACAACGAAAACTGAATACTTTTTTGATTCTTCGGTTTACAGACCAGTGGCGTAATGCTCTTAAGAACGTTCGAGAACAGTTTGCCAAACTCTGAGTGAGTGTTTACACACACGATTGTTTGCAGTGTTCCCTAATAAGGCTCGTTTGGTGAAAATGCACCTTCAGATCTTGAAACGTTTTGGAATTCGCGTTGTGGAAACAAGTTTTTTAAAATACTTGTTGGCAAACCCTAACGCACAAAATATTCAAAAGGTGTCGACAGATACTAAAAAATAGCGAATATATTTATTTTTCAATGTTAAAATAAAAGGATCTTAATTTTTGCACAGTAGAATTTGTCAAACGATTAATCCCAAAAGCAGAGTATACAAGTAAGCAACTCGTTGTGTAGAAAGTTTGTTACTATATTCTTTTAATTCATTTCTTTCATATGTGTTATTTTAGGAACTTGTTCTACCGAGTCATACCCTTGTCCTCAATGTAAAAGAAGATACAGATACAAAAGGAACTTGAGCGTTCATCTCAAAAACGAGTGTGGGAAAGCTCCCAAATTCTCATGTCCGTTTTGCCAACATAAAAGTCATCGGAAATATAACTTGAACCTGCATATAAGGCACAAACACAATATGGATGTTTTCATCGAGTGAATTGTAATTGTGATCAGTATTTTATTCTGTGAAACCCAAGGATAATCTTGTTGCCATATTGAATTTATTTGTTTATATTGTCAATTTATACTTTTTATATACAATCCATATGTAGAAAGCTCTAGTAAATGCGAGTCTGTGTTCTGGCAATTCTGCCATTTATTTATAATGATGCATAGGTAATATTTCGTTGAATCGGTCTTTATTCGACGAAACATAATTTAAAAATCAATTTGAATGTGAGTCAATACCTGAAAGAAGTAAAATTTAAATGACATAAAATTGAGAATTATACATTCTAACTTCTTCAATATATAGTGAAACTATATACAAAAACTATCAAATTGATATCCTTATATATATTCAATATAAAATAAAATAGGAAAAGGTTTTTAGTTGATAGAAAGAATATAACAAAATTTGAATATCAAAACAGATTAAATCTGTTTTGATATTCAAATTAAAAAAAGCCTTTTCCTATTTTATTTTATACATAATAAATAATTATATTTAGGCTGGAATAAAAATCTCATTATGGAATTTCTATGGTTTAAAGAAGACCTTACTTTGTGATTAACAGAATATCTTGGATTTTAAAGTTAGTTGTTCCAAGCTATGACCCAGGAAGACTTTTAGGTAAGTTATATTTATTTATTGTTATTTTTTAAATATGATTTAGGGCTGATGAAGATATTATTGGATTTCTAATTGTTTTTTGAAGATAAAATTCAAGTTTTGCGAGATTTCTCAATTAACTTATTTAAATATTTCAAATAAATTATATTTTATGAGAAATTCTTAAATTATGTTCTGAATTATTGAAAAGGAATTAGTTTCGATAATGGTAAGATCAGAAACAAAATTTTGTCTCCTTCAAATATTTAATCATTAATTTTAATTGACAATTTATATTTGTTGGTTTATTTATTCCATTTGACATTGTTTATTAAGTTTTGATTTTATATGTCTATCGAATATAAGCAGTGGTTATAAGACATTAATTTAATCCTGAAAGTTTTTTTGAATAAAAATTTTTTTGAAATTAAATTTGTGGAAGAATGACAGATTAAATCTGTTTTGATATTCAAATTCAAATATGAAATAATTTTCAATGTCTCAGAAAAAACCTTTTTACATCTCGACATGAAACGTATTAATACAAATGTATTAACAAAAACTATGTAAGTATGTATAGTATGTAAGTATGTATAATAACATACAAATACAAGAAAATCCACTATTCCAAAATTATATAAAATTCTCAAAATAGAGGATCAAAAAAAAATAATTGAACAAGAATTCCAACATTTGATAGCTGCTATTTCGGGCTCTAGACCTCTTCAGAAATGTATTGAATTCAGACTCAAATATATCACAAGATCAAAATCTAACTCACCAAATAAGATGAAACCTGCAACGAATAAATTCCAGGTAAGCTTTAAAGTATCCAAAATAAAACAGAAATGATCAACGTGTTGTTACGTATATAACCTAAACTATTTGTACTCGGAACACAGAAAAACATAACAAAACTTATTCACCCCAAATAATGTCCCCTGATGAGAAAAATTTAAACTTTAAAACTTGCTTCTTTTTTGGTGAGTTAAATTTCGATCTTGTGATATGTTTGAATCTGAATTCAGTACATTTTTGAAGAGGCCTAGAGACTAGATTTTGAGAATTTTATATGATTTTGAAAAAGTGGATTTTCTTGTGTTTTATGTTAATATACACATTTATATAGTTTTTGTTAATACATTTGTATTAATACATTTCATGCCGGGATGTAAAAAAGTTTTTTCTGAGACAATGAAAAATATTAGACAGTGATTATATATGAGGATAACAATTTGATAATTTTTGTAGTTTCAATATATAGTGTAGAAGTTAGAATATATAATTCTGAATTTAAAGTCAATTAAACATAATTTGAATTATGTATTAAATTATAATTTTTTATTTATTTTCTATTCATTTAGAAAAATCAAATAACATAATTTTATACATTGTTATTATAGCTGAGTCGTATAACCAAAGTCAGATGTAGGGCTTCGTTTTTTTCGATCACTCGATATATCGACTGATGAAAATAGCTCTTATTGTCCTGGAATAATTTGTGATAAAATGAAGTATGAATAATAAAAATGGATAAATTTTAACTCAGTTTCCTTTCAAGTTATGTAAATCATCAAGAGTTATGATTACTCATCCTGTTACTTCACAGTATATTGACAAATCAAAAACAATATAATTTAAATAATTCATCCTTTCTCTTCTTATTGAATCGATTACTACAGAAGAAATTTACTCCTGCACGAACATAGATATGTGCCTTGAAATGATAAGATTTGCAACAAGAGATAGAACTCAGTGAAATGAATCAATCTCTCACACGAAAATTGTGAGTAAATGTCAGCTATGATCTTAAAATGGAATATGTGATGAGATTTTCTTTTGATTAATTAGACTTGAATACATTTAATGAATTTTAGTGAATTCAAGTAAAGTGATGAAATAGGGTATTATACATAATGCCTGGTCCGATTGAATAATGACCGGTCTAATAGGACACAGTGATTAATTATCATTTAAAGTTCATAATTCATCACTGTGTCTGGGCATTATGAATATTGCTACATGTAGTTGGGCAATTTGATAATTTGAACATAACCCACCAAACGCATGATATGTGCTGACCAATCAGAGCTCGTGATTCAGGAGTTGATCGAAACTCGATGCTGAGCGTTATTGAAGAAGGATATGTGTTAATTTGAGGTTAGGTAACTTTTTATTATCCTACCCAATAGGTAAGAGACGTTATTCACAATGCCCGGTTAATTTGATTACTTCAATGATTATTTTTATTTTGATTCACCATATTGGGCATTTTAGAAATATCGAAGGTTTATGAATAATGTGTTATTAATCACTTGGTCCATAACATATACAATCTCTACTTTAATGATAGTAAAATATGAATGGTTGGGAAATATTTCAGGTTTTCATCCGATTCCTGAAATATTCTCATCAAATATTTCTATTAAGTATAACATATTAATAAGCAAAAAAAAAATTAATATGAATTACATTTTATTCGAAGTTACAACGATTCAATTTTCATGTCGTATTATGTTTATATTTCAATGGTTTCAAATTTTAGGAGTTTATCCCTCAGTTATTGTTGATGGCTAATATTACACATGTACATAATTGTTGAATAATCTAATACATATTGGGTGAAGCTAATGTGGGCGTTCTTAAATGGAATGTTTGTGCAGAATCAATTTAATGCTTCTTTGGGAAATCTAACCGCATAACTCCACAATCCTGGATTATCGAACAAACTTAATATTCAATTCTTTTCTAGGATACGAATGTCCAACATGTCATAAAGTTTACAAAAATGTCAATACGCTGAATTCACACAAAAGGCAGGACTGTGGCAAAGAAAAATGTTTCGTTTGCCATTTGTGCTTCATTTCCTTCAGGAGAAAACAGCACCTAAAAAATCATTATTTTCGAAAACACTTCAACTTCAAGGGATGACCGCCAGTTTTTGTTTATTGTTCATTCTTAAAGTACAATTTTAGGTTTATTATGGTGTTAATTATTTATGTTATATCATATTCTATATTAATTTAAATTTATAGGTGGATTTTTTGTTTCTGTTGGATTTTTTTAAGTTTTAACTCGCAAATTACACGAATGATTGAAAGGTTGGAATTGTTTGTCGCGGTAGCACTGAGAACAAAAACATGGTGTATTTTATTTTTGTTTCTGGGTGATTCTTTCTTTCCCTAGATATGTGCATCAAAATTTTATGAAAGATGAAGATTTCTACAATTTCAGACATGGAAAAATTAATTGCAATCAACTAGTCAGTGTAAGATTTTTTTCAACCATGCTGACGTGAGATGTAAAAACGAGTAATGAGCAAAATTTTCTTGTTTCTTCAGTAACAATCACTTAGGATTGTTTCTTCCATAAGATTGAAATTTTAATTCGTGAATTCTCAGAGCTATGAATACATTTATTACAATGTTTATTGAATAGTTATCATTTTTGTTTAATTCTGTTGTGAATCAGAGTTTGTACTGTTATGGTTTCGAAAACCATTTAGATTAAACTTATTATACGTTCTCCATATATTTTATAGAATTCTATGAGTCATATTAAAAGTTAACTTATATTTTTAATTATTTTTTTTTCTTTTCCTTCAAGTGTTGTGTTCAGAAAGTGGAGAGAGTTCGAATTTCGGAACCAATTCATGAATCTGGTTACCACTTCATGTTGGAAACATAAAAACAAATATAAAATAGGCATAAAGGATTGAATTGAATGAAAATATCGATAATTCGAATAACTCAAGTATTTCTCGATAATATTAAAACATTGGAGAGTGATTATTCCATGCAATTTGTGTTTCGATAAATATATTACATATAAATATCAGGATTCAAATAGCGAAAAAACAACTTCCTGACATATTGAATTACAGAATAATAGCTGGAATTGATTCTCCAGAACCTCTACAGATTTTAATCTAAATAAATCTCATGAAAACATTCAGAATTAAATTTTAAAACATGTCCTAGATACACTGTATCACTTTATAGACATATATTTTATCATCTTATGTGGTGGAAATTAACTAATGAAGAATCAAAAGAAATATAAAATAATGACCAAATTATTTAGACATCATCTTATACATATACGTTTCGATTGGATGAAGAATGACAAATTCCATCATCAAAAAATGTTCAACATATAATTCAAAAAGGCCTATTTTTGTTTTCTTTCCTTAAAGAATATATAGCACATTCTACAGAGAAAAAACCTGATAAATTCGGACCCAAAATCTCTTCAGTAAGGAGTTATTCCAATAAACAAAATAATCATTTAAAAATATATAAAAATACCTTTTCTATCACTGGAAATTTCTGCCAGAACTAACCAATTTTAGGATAAGCATGGCCTATACGAAAATTAGGTTATATGAAAAAGGTATGTATCTTTATATATTTTCAAATGATTATTTTGTTTATTCAAATAACTCCTTATTGAAGAGATTTTGTGTCTGAATTTATCAGGTTCTTTTCTGTAGAATGTGCTATATATTCTTCAAAGAAGGAAAATAAAAAAAGGCCTTTTTGAGTTATATGTTGAACATTTTTTGGTGATGGAACTTGTGATTCTTTAACATCCAGTCGAAATATATATGTACAAGATGATGTATAAATGATTTGGCCATTATTTTATATTTCTTTTGATTCTTTATTAGTTAATTTCTTCCACATGTGATGATAAAATATATGTCTATAGAGTGATACTCTGTATTAAGGACAAGTTTCAAAATTTAATTCTGAATGTTTTCATGAGATTTATTTAGATAAAATCTGTAGAGGTTCTGGAAAATTTATTCCAGCTGTTATTCTGTAATATGCAAATATTTCTCCATAGTAATTTTCAATTTATATATATGTATATATTTTGAAATACTTACAATTTGATTATCGATTGTCCATGGCCTTCTATGCCGTTTAAAGCATTTATTCCAGATAACTAAATAAACATTCATGAACAAATATTAAACAATTAGAATACTTATTTAAAAAAAATGCTCGAAAATTATCAAAAATCGAATGAAATATAAATGTCTTACAAAAACTCTTTCTTTTTAATAGACATATATTTTTTATTTGATAGATAATTTTATGACATTTATGTTTTAAAAATAATTTCCGGCATATGTCCACTACGACTAGCTCTGAGGAACCTCATTCGACCAGACCAATTTTGGCCCACTTTTTCGAGTAATTCGGGCCTTTTGTCTTCAATAACACGAGTTATGTTGGCTTCCAAAGCGTCTATTGTTTCCGGTTTACCAGCATAAATCAATGACTTGACATAACCACAAAGAAAATAATCCAGTGGAGTTATGTCGCATGATCTTGTAGGCCAATTAATTGGACCATTTCTCGAAATAATGTTATCGCCAAATCTTTCTTTCAATAAATCAATTGTTACGGTAGCAGCATGAGGTGTAGCACCATCTTGTTGGAACCAAAACACTTCTGAGTCGATGCCATTCAAATTTTGAAACAAATAATCATTGATCGTCGATCCGTAACGAGCACCATTCACTGTAACATTAGCTCCAGCATCGTTTTTAAAGAAATATGGACCGATGATGCCTCCAGCATGTAAAGCACACCATACAGTGCATTTTTCAGGATGCAATGGAACCTGCAGAACTTCTTGAGGATTGTTTTCACACCATATATGGCAATTTTGCTTGTTCACATAGCCGTTCAACCAGAAATAATCTTCTTCACTAAACACAATTTTACGATATAAAAGTGGATTAACTTCAAGCTGTTCTAGGGCCCAATCAGCAAACAAACGACGCTTATTACGGTTATTGAAAGTTCTATCACTCTAAAAAAACACCCGATAGAATTCTCCACCACTGCACAGCACCCAAAAGAGAAGAAGATGTTGAATTAAACCCTCTTCGAAGTAATAAACATTTTGAATTTATTTTAATTCTATGTGTATAATAATTATAATTAATTTTTTATAAATTCGTGCGGAACGATTATGATCAATCTGAACATGCCTTTTCTTTAACTCTGTGTATATTGTATAGACGAACATGGAATGAGACAAATGTTTTACGTTAACCTTTGGCAGTCTAGCAATTTTTGATAATTCTGTATGTCCATTGAAAATAACAGTATTTCAAAAATATTTTTATTTAATTTGATTTTCAAAAATATTAAAGAAATCTTTTAAAGTTAAATTTGTGTAGGATAAGTTGCTCAATATTCAAGAAAGAAGAAGCAAAACTTTTCAATTTATTCATGAAAGAGTTGATAGACAGTCACCCCAAGCTTTACAGCCCTTTTCATTCACTTTTATGTTAAATAATTAAAGCTTGGACTTGAATAGAATTTAATGCTAATTTTTTTTCTTGTTTTGAATGAGAAAATATTGTTATTCATTAAGTTTGTAGCGTCTTTGAAATCCATGTCACTGATGCTGAACTGTTTTCAGTGAAAAATATTTACTAACAACTTGCTTTTGTATGTTTACTTGAAAATGATGCAGTATTTTTGACACATTTAATATTCCAGATGATCTCTCTGTTACCTGCCCTAAATGCGGCAAAGATTACAAAAATCCAAGAACCATGAAATCGCACTTTCTTCAAGATTGTACTAAGAGTAAGACTCACAAATGTCCGATGTGTCCTCTGACTTTCAAGAGAATGTACAACTTGAAGATGCATACCTTCAGAAGGCATAAACTAATTTCATTATGCTAATATCTATGGGATCATTATGTCACCAGGGGATTTTTAATTGACCTAATGTCATTTTATTTTGTAATTAGTTATTTACTAGAAATATATATATTTTTTTCTGGATTTTGATTATTTATTTTGAGTTGTTGTGGCTGCATTATATAGGATGGTCGAGGTATAAATGAACTATGATGAAATTATTTCTGTTTTGCACTGGTTCCTGTGTGAAAACTCGTAAAATGCATGGATTAATCGAGTTTCTGAACGCACTTTCATTAAATAAATGTTCAAATTGCCGTTCATTTACGAACTGTAAAAGTATCTTTGTTCAACGATTCGTAACATTTCAGGTATTTATTACTTTAGCTGTTTCCGTTCGAATGTTAGCGTGTTTACGGACAGTTGGCCGAACATAATTACTTTTGACGTCGTAACCTTCATCGTTGACGACGATTTTCGGCTAAAATCCGAAAATTACAGACATTTCGGCGAAACGATAGCACTGCTGCAGTGAATTAAATTTTTTTCTTACATATAATTTTGCGATTAGTTAAAATCTCAAGAGAAAGAGTATTGAATGCAATTTGAATATAATATTAGATGTACAATCATATAAAGTAATACTGGAGCTAAAACATAGTCATCTTGAAAGAATTTATCGATATTATTTTCGTGGTTCAAGTTGCCATCAATAGTCTTTATGTTTAAGTGAAGTTTGCGTGTCAGCTGTCATTTAGTTTGTTTACACTGCTGTATTTTGTCATTTAATGTTTAATGCTTCTTCTTCTTCTTTTTCTTCTAGACCTTAAGGTCTGTTCCCTGTGAAGGTCTCCCCCTTAGGAAGCGGCTTCCTGGGAGATTGAACTACAGCTATCCTTCCATCGTTTGGGTGGTCTTCCTAATGGCCTTCTGCTTGCTGGTTTTCCGTCCTTAGCGATGTATGCTAGTCTATTGTGGTCCATTCTTTCTACGTGGTCTCGCCAATATCTTCTCCTCTTCCTTCCCCATCTCACTATATATTCAACTTTACAGAGAGATCTTATATCGCTGTTTCTAACTCTGTCTCTTAATATTTTTCCTGCGATGGTTCTGAGAGTTCTCATCTCCGCTGTTGAATGTGTTTTGCAAAAATATGGACCAAAAATCTATCTCAAATTTTGCATTGTGAATGGAATTTTGCATTCGAAAGTATTGAAAATGTTATAGGAAGAATACGGCGAATGGATTCCTTCTGAAACTTGTATGATACAATGCATTCGGAACTTTAGAGATGTGCTGCAAGATTTGCATCGCTCTGGCCGGCCATCAATGTTCTAAAGTGAACTGAACATAGTATAAAAGAAATAGTGACCTAAATTGGCTGAAATTTCTGAATCTTTTACGTTGACCGACTTTTTTCTGTTTCCAAAGATCAAATGAACATCGGGGCACCCGTTGTTAGTAGATAGAACAGATTTCGGTGAGTACTTAATTTGAATTCAAAAAATGTTTTGATGATTGGATAAGTTGTTACCTCAAGATATTATCTGCTTTGAAGGCGATACAATAAATAACGATGAATAATACATATCTTTTGTCTCAGTAACTGATTTCTGGTACTTTTTGACACACTATCTAGTATATCCTCAAATGAATTGATTCCTCACAAAACACATGAAACATTTTGAATATTAATAAGGTACACTTGGCTTAAGTTTCACAAAAGTTTAATTTATGTTGTTGACATATATGTTTCGGGTTTCAACCCATTTTCAAAATTAAGGATAATTAACTTAACATTACAATTTATATATTTTTCAGACAACAGATGGAAGTGACAGTGGTTTTTAACATTAAATCATACTTGTTGACGATATTTGCCTATTTTTTAAAGGAACCAATTATTAACAGATGTCAGTAGTGGGAATAGATGAAATTGCAACTCATCATTTGTTATCGCCAGATGTTTTTTATGGGCCGAGAGATCTCCAGATCTCCAACTTTTTGCTTTTGTTGCCTGAATGTATACTTTCCAAATTTGCAATAGACTCAAAAACAGCATCAATACTATATGTATAAATAAGAAAAATCTAGGGTCAATTTTGGTTAAGAACAAAGATTTTGTTTGAAAATTGGAGAAAAAATTGGAGTTCAGAAATTACATTGTAGTGTCATCGCTTCATTACAGATGGGTTTAGTGGCTCAAAACTTGGAATCCCTCGGCTGTGTTTCTAGGTCAATTCCTAAAGTCTACTTCAAAGTTATGTTTGTATTGGGAGCATCCAGCTCGTCATACCGTTTTAAAACTGGCATAAACCGAGTAAAAAAATAAAAGCTGATGGTAATCGAATACAATTAAAGCATTTCTGTCGAGAATAGAGATCTTGCAGCATGACAATTCTCGGCATCCTATGTTGTTGAATTGATTTGTACGAATTTGGAGTCTTCAGAGGAATTAAAACGACTCATTTTTCAAGTGGATGGTGACTGAGGATTAGAAATGTGTCACATTTCTTGTGCGAAAACGATATTGTGCGAAAACGATAGTGGTTAAAGCGTGGTGAAGCAGTTTAAACAGTGGCCAAAATACTAACGACTAAGAAGGTTCTTCTGTGCATTTGGGGACTAAACACTAAATTCGTATCTGTATTGAAGCTGAAACGCCTATAAATTGACCAACAGAAGAGGTGTTGTGTTCCATCAGGATAACGCCATACACGTCTGTAGTGACTCGCCAGCTTGGTTGGGAAGTTTTAACGATTACTACGGATTACTACAGTTTTTCGCCAATAAAGACCAAAAGTTCTACGAGGCATTATGAAGCTACCTTCAAAATGGCAACACATTATAGAACAAAACGGTCATATTTGACACAAATCTGTCAATCCAAAACATGTTAAATAAAGTGTTGAAGTTCACGCAAAATAATGGGTTTTCCTGAAGGTTTCGAGAGAATGCTTCACATTTTTTTTCTCGAAATCGATACGACAAAACTATAAGAGACCAGCTTCTTTCTATAATTTTTCAAACAAAGAGTGCCTCACCAGAAAGAGTTCTGGAGTGAAACAGGGGACAGTGTTCCAGAAAAAATATCACCCTGTAGATCAAAATTGGCATGTCACATGGTGTTGACTCTAAATCGTGATACCTATGCCAAATTCCAGTTGAATATCTTCTGAGATGCAAATACTATGAGAAAAAAACTTGAAAATAATTCAGACTTTAACACTCTGTATCTCTAAAACGAAACGTTTGCGGTTCCATGTTTATGGGATTTTTTTCTTAAATTTATTCCAATTTATTCGTTTGTACCACCAATTTACGAACGTCCTGTGTAACCATTAGGCAGTTAGTTAGCAAAGCTTTTTTAAATAAATTAATTCGGCTGATCTGCACCAAAAATCATTGATAAGGAGTATGAGCTATGGTAATAGAAAGTTTTAGAAATACAGACAGTGTAACATACTACTGTATAACAATTCTATACTCAAACTCGACAAGGTTTTGTTGATCACATAGGCAAATTGTAGACATGCCCATGTTTTAAACTGATCGGTTTTCGTTAGTGACACCAAATCTGTCAAGTATCTATATTGGCTATACACAGGGACTCTAAGGTATTAAAAATACACTAGCGACATCTAGAGTATGCAAAATACATACAAGACATACCTTTGCGAGTTAATTCAAGTAAAGAAATGTATTCTCGATATTTTCACGTTACCAACGCAGAAAAAACTTTCCTCATGCTCAAATCAGATCATAATTTGCCGTAATACTAATTACTATCACATTCATATTGAAATAAACTAATTCGGCTGATCTGTACCAAATATCATCAAAATATCACCAAATATCGGTTTGCGAGATGTCTTCATCTTGTAGGAAGAATAGGAATCTTCAGTCCTTCAAATATTTCAACTGCTCTTCTTTTCAGGTGAACATATTTGTAAACAATGTGGTAAAAAGTATAAGTACTCCACAAGTCTGTATAATCACCAGAAGTACGAATGTGGAAAGACTAGGTCATTTATTTGCGAATTCTGTTCGAGAGGATTTTGGCATAAGCAAGCTCTGAAGAACCACATCAATTTAAAACGGTGCAAAAATTTTGGAATGGACGATTTTTTTACACTGATGCAAATTCACAGCGCCCAATTCGCACATCGATAAGATTTTCCTGTTTATCCAAGGAATTAAAGAAGGAATTATTTTATTATATACGAAATTTGCTATTCATGTATAATGAATAAAAGCATATATTTTTTATTGAAAATAGTTTTATATTTTCCTGTATATATTTGGCTGCAACATATGCAGCTTTAAGTTTCAAAAGTATTTTTGCACTACCATAAGGGATGGGCCATTTAAAATTTGCATTTTTGATTGGAAATAAATCAAAAACTAATGAATATTTTTTCAAAGCTATGTGTTTATTGAAATTCTGAACCTTGACATTTACGAATGAATAATAATATCGTTCAAATAATCGTCACGACTGGCTATAGTATCCCATCCGATCAACCCAGTTTTTCAGTACATTGTCGATTGTTTGGGGCTCAATCTTATATGCGGCAACTTCAATTTCGTGTTTCAAGGCATCAATGGTTTCTGAATAGTTAGCGAAACACTTATCCCTAACAGATTTTCACGAAAAATAGTCCTCAGAGGGGAGAATGAGCTCCATCGCTTAAGATGATTTATTCGACGAAGCGATCATTATCCCATTGAGCGAAGTGGAAACGTACCGGACGTTCGTGAGGCTTCATGCATTTCTTGAACTCTGTAAGCCTTAATACCGAGGTCTTTATGCAAAATTCTCCTCAGAGAAGTGCCAGGAATGTTCAATTCTTGAGCACAATGACGAGTTGATGTTGATGGAACATCGCCCACACATTGTGGACCATAGCAGCAATATTTTCAGGTGTGCTCATTGGTCGAGAACGTGAACGGGTTGTTTTATCAAATGACGATCTAGTTTCACGTGAACCGTTAGGATAAAAGATTCACCACTTTGGAAATAGGTTTTTGATATTCCCTAGTTTTCTTCAACCGTAAATCAACCTATTTCGTTAATGTCAAATATTGAATTAAATTTCTGTCAAAAAACGAATGACGAAAGGGCTGCAAGACTCGAAATAACCATTACTTCAAAATGCAAACTCTAGATGCCACATCTCATAATAAGCGCTTCTACTCCTTCAAAGGCAGGAATAAAGTGAGTTTCCTACTCTTATTTAGGGAAAAAATGACCAACTTAAGTCTTGAAAATTTAATCCTATTCATTTGATAGTAATATTCACATTTGTATTGAAAAGACCATTACTATTTATAAATTGAAAATTACTTTGAAGAAGTATTTGCATATTACCGAATAATATTATAGCTGGAATTGATTCTCCAGAACCTCTACAGATTTTTAATGTAAATAAATCTCATGAAAAAATTTATAATAAAATTTTAAAACACGTCGTAAATACACTGTATCACTTTATAGGCATATATATTATCATCACATGTGGTTGAAATTCATAAATAAAATATCAAAATAAATATAAAAAATAAGGATCAAACTATTTAGACATCATCTTTTACTGTTTCGATTGGATGTTAAAGAATCACAAGTTCCATCATCAGAAAATGTTCAACATATAATTCAAAAAGGCCCTTTTTAATTTTCCTTTCCTAAAGAATATAAAGAACATTCTCCAGAGAAAGAACCTCATAAACTCGGACCCAAAATTTCTTCAGTAAGGAGTTATTTGAATAAACAAAATAATCATTTAGAAATATATAAGAATATCTTTTTATCACTAAACATTTCTGCAACAACTAACCAATTATGGGATAAGCATGGCCTATAAATTTTCAGTTTATATATAGTAATAATTGGGAAATTTCTTTGTATTACATGCAGGAGTAAGTGTAATAGAACCTAATTTTCGTATCTGCCATGCTTATCCAAAAAGTGGATAATTGTAGAAATTTCCGGTGAAAAAAGGTATTTTTATATATTTTTTAATGATTATTTTGTTTATTCAAATTACTCCTTACTGGAGAGATTTGGGTCCGAATTTATCAGGTTCTTTTCCTGGAGAATATGATATACTACTCTGTCAAGAAAGTACCGGGAATTTTCAATTAAAACAACATTTTTACATTTAATCGTCAAAATTTATTGGGTCGCCTTCAAAATAGGCTCCATTTGCTCCAATACATCTATGCCAACGGCACTTCCAATTATCGAAACAATTTTTATAGGCGCTTTCCGGGATGGACTTTAGCTCTCGCGCCGAATTTTGTTTTATGGCTTCAATCGACTCAAAACGGGTGTCACGAAGGGGCAATTTTAGTTTTGGGAAGAGGAAAAAGTCGTAGGGAGTCAAATCCGGCGAATACGGTGGTTGCTGAAGCACGTTTGTTGAGTTTTTGGCGAGAAAGTCAGTCACAATCGTAGCTCGGTGAGAAGGCGCGTTATCGTCATGCAAAATCCATGAGTTGTTCGCCCACAAATTTGGCCGCTTCTTACGGATACGCTCACGCAAACGTTTCATAACGCCTAGGTAATACTCCTTGTTTACCGTCTGACCCTCTGGAATGAATTCGTAGTGCACCACGCCACGGATATCGAAGAAAACAATGAGCATCACCTTCATTTTCGAGCGGCTTTGGCGTGGTTTTTTCGGTTTCGGCTCATTTTTTGCCACCCATTCCGATGATTGCTGGCTTGTTTGCATATCGTACTCGTAGACCCAGGTCTCATCACCAATTATAATGCGTTCCATGAATGTAGAATCGGAATTACAGCGATCCAGCATGTCTGAAGCAACCTGTTAGCGATGACGTTTTTGAAGAAAATTCAGGTCTTTCGGTACGAGTCGTGCGGCCACCTTTCTCATGCCCAAAATATCAATCAAAATCGTACGTGCGGACTCGTGGGATATCTTAAGATCATGTGCTATCTCTCTCAAGCTGGTACGACGGTTTTCCAGCACCCTTTCCTTAATTTTATCGACGTTATCTTTGATCGAAGCCGTCGATGGGCGACCACTTCACGACCGTCCTTGAAGGCTCTGTACCACTGATATGCACGAGTTTTCGATAGAGCATTATCACCAAAGGCCTTTTGCAACATTTTCAATGCATCGGCACACGAAAATTCATTTGCAACACAAAACTTTAAACAAATTCTTTGCTCAACGTAATCACCCATAGTAAAAATCGGCACGCACTCTGACATCGACTGACTTAATCAGCTGTTGCACACACACTAGTTGACAGATCCCGCTCAAGCTTGGCATAGTAATTAAGGACAGTGGTACCAACCTAGAAAAAAAAATTTTACCTGCCTCATTGCCCCGCCAGATTTAAATCGATAATTCCTGGTACTTTCTTGACAGAATGTATATATATATATATATATATATATATATATATATATATATATATATATATATATATATATATATATATATATATATATATATATATATATATATATATATATATATATATATATATATATATATATATATATATTTGACTCAGTTCTCATATTGCACGACACAACGATAATTAAATTACAATTTTCTCGTACTTTCTGATGATAGTTCACGTATGTTGTTTTAGATTGTGCTTCATCGCCACATCTCAAGCTGCGTTGATCTTTGTTCTGTTGTGAGATATTCCATTTCGAAGTAGTCAACCATAAGACTAGGCTTCTCTTGCCTTTTTTTCATGTAGGTATTATTCTTTAAACGGTGCACATATTCAAAACATTTTGTTCACCAAAACTAAGGCACACAACTGGTGCCATATTTTTTGGATTGCCAAATTTTGTAATTCAATTAAAATGTGACTCCCAGAAGGAGTAGTTTCCTTAAGTTGTTGTTTGGGTAATGTGGTATTCTTTCATCAAGAATAAAACGATAACATTTGCAAATACTTCTGAGGAGGTTAAATCACTTTTTGTATTAATAATATTTGAAAAAGTTTGAAACACCAATGATCACAGAGCTGGTTTCAGCTTCCAACAAAAATTCAATCGAATGGATCCTTACTTGATGGAAATTCATTCGAATTAAATGAAAGAAAATAGATTATTTCCACAATTTATTATTAACGATAGTTGTTTCGCCAGTACTGTGACTTTGTCAAGTTCACATTATGAACTAACTGTAAACATTACACAACATTTCTTGTATAGCTTAAAACTCAAAAAATAGTGGCGGTACAACTATCAATTTTCGGAAGTGAAGATGAGAAAAACATTGCAAAAATTGGTACAAATGAAAATCAATTTACAGAAATACTGAGAAAGAAAAATATGCGAAACAAGGGATATAAACAACCATAAAATATATTGGGGCAATAATAATTGACCTCAATATATTCCCAATATATCCCAATATATTGGGGTCAATTATAATTGACCCCAATATATTTTATGGTTATGTATAGCCGAAAATTGTGTTGTGTTATGTTTAGAGTTAGTTCACGATGTAAGCTCGACAAAGCCACAGTATTGGCGAAACAATTTTCGTTAATAATAAATCGTGGAAGCAATCTATTTGATTTTATTTAATATTTGTATTGCACATTTATTTTTGAATATCATCGTGCTCATCTGTTTTCACTGGGAATTTTCAAATGCGTATGTTTTATCCTATATCATAATTTGGTGACATCCATAATATGTAAATAATAACAACCTTCCTCTACCGACCTGGTTTTGGTGTAGCTAAAATAAATTTAAAACATATAATACACACGATTGACGAAGATACCTTCAATTTTAGGTCCCAGAATTCACCAGTGTGAAATCTGTCATAAAACATATAAGCATTCTGCTTCTCTGCGAAATCATAAGATGTTCAACTGTGGCAGGACTCAAGGAATATTCCAATGTGATTTATGTGGAGACCGCTTCACCAGAAAGTTTTCCTTGAATTATCACAGACAAACGAAAAACTGCGCGAGACGTCAGATAATGAAAATACCAACTTCCGATTATGGCCTCGGAGGAATTTTGTAAAACAAATTGGAAAAAAGATTCTTGCAGGATCGAAGTATTCTTGAATAGAATTGAGGTGGGTCAGGAAATAGAGAGAGTGGTTTAGGATGTTGATAATATGGATATTTTTCTACATCCGAGTGGGATTTTTGGAAATATTCTATTGAGAAAAAGTGCTTTGAAACCAGATATGTTCAATGTTTTTTTGTTGTATACATAGAAAATTTAGTAACTGATTTAATTCTGTCAAGCGAGAAATTTGAGAACGCAATTTTTAAAAGCGTTAAATCAAGTGGCGATAGTCATAAGTCATAGTCATAAGTGAAATTTAAAAAGAGTTAGCCGTGGAGCTTTCAATTTCAAAATTTTTTCGGACGTGAATCTGTTGATCAATACCTGAAAGTGTAACAAACTCAAATCAGTTTTTGAAGAAAGTATAACTTTGTTTCCATGATATAATAGATGTAAATGAGATAAAAAAGATTTTGACAAGTATGTTCAACAACTCAGTAATAAGATATTGTCATAAAAAAAGAATAATCTTTTGAAGGATGATTGTGGGTATTAATAATGATAGGGATAAAATAAACTTCAATTAAATAATACACTTACATGTTGATAATGTTAATAATAGAACAAATATAACATACTTTCAGTTATTCGTCATCGATAATAGACAGCATGATAACCAGAAAATAATATGAGAATACTTTTCACGAAATATACCCTAAGTTAAAAATCGCTCAGCTACTATGGTCAACCGTCCCCACAAATAAAGAAATTACACAATAACATGTCCCTCATAACCAATAATTCTTTGAGAAAAAAATTCAAGGAATTCTAACCCTTAAATAAATTATCGTGTGGTTCATGAGATGAATTATTTTGTATATGATTACCGCCTGTATACTTATATTCAACAACGTAAACCACTCACAACTAATCAATAAGAAAATAAAATTTGACGTTTAATTCATTCAGTTATTTTTGATTACCTTTGATTTTCTGCAAGAATCTTCATCCTAGAGGCACGAGTCGAGCCATCATTTGTGATAAGTCTTCTAAGGGTGCAATTCTTCTTTAAAAGGCTCCAAAAACTGTGTTTACGTAAGTTTGTCTCAGGAGTTATGCTCCTATATAAGAAGACAATAAGAAGAGATTCTTACTCTTCTTCGTTTAAAGCCTCTAGGTTTTCTCTAACTTTGGTTCGATAGAAAATGGAAATTTTGAGTGATATGAAACTACCGAAATCTTAGTTTTAAAAGTAATATTTTTAATTTAATTTTATTGCGTTTTGTTATATATGTAAGTCAATTTTTTAATTAATATTTATCAATACCTCTAAATTTATTGGTGTTTTCTGAAAGCATAATAGTAAGTGAAGTATAATATTATCATTGACTAATGATTGAAGTTATCTTATATTTTTATTTCAATAAAACATATACTTTTATCATTTCATAGTTATAAAATATTTCCTATATTTAACAATTTTATAATTTCATATTTTAATATATTATTAGTTACATTATTTATATTTTTATTTCTTACCTTCACATTTATCCTATTTTCAGATTGAAAAGCAAAGTAATTTTCTTTTTTTATGAGCTTTGACTCTAAAAAGTATTTTTCTCTATACAGATCTGTTCAAGTTGAATGAAATTGATTTTTAATGATCTCTATCAATTATCAATCGGTACATAAAAATAGAGCATAAACCAATTCGAAGCACTTTCGCTTTGAAAAGTGATAGAAAACAAAGTCATTTCTTATTTTATGTTTCATTTATTGTTCGAATCCAATTTTTGATCTAGTCGATAGAAAACATGTATATTCTATTCATGGATATCAGTGGTTCCCAACCGTTTGTAGACTAAGAGCTATTCAAACTTTTGTTCGTTGTTCTAATATTCACGATTCAATTTCCATATTAATTATATTTATTCTGTTACGTGAACTAACTCCAACCTGATTCAAATGATGAAACTCTTGAATATTTGCATAAATTAAAAAATTAATTTATTGAAATTATACTTGATAAAGGTAAATATTCACTTTCAAATATATAGTATAAGAAAAACGTACTATCACACGTTCATAATTATTTAATCTTCAATACTAAGGATTTCTGAAACATAACCTGGATTTTCATTATGAATATGATTTGTAAAATATACGAATCGGGTGTTTTTTTTAGAGTGATAGAACTTTCGATAGCGATAACTGTGATTTGACAGAAGGTAAAGCCATATTGTTTTGACATTTCTGTTCAGTAAGCATTGACAATTTATCATGAAAAGACTCACGCCGCAACAACGTTTACAAATAATTGAAATTTATTTTCAAAATCAGTGTTCTATTCGCCAAACTTATAGAGCACTTCGTGAAATTTATAGTTTACATAATCGACCGTCAGAGCAGCTTTTTCGTCGAACTATCGATAGATTTCAGACAACATTTTCTCTACTCGATGCAACAACAACAAGACAAAGAACTATACGTACAGAAGAAAATATCGCTGCTGTAAGTTATCGTGTTAATGATGATCCAGATTTGTCTATTCTTCGACGTTCACAACAAGTTGGAATCTGTGCATCCACCACAAGGAAAATTTTGGTCTATACCCATACAAGATTCAACTTGTTTATTAACTAAAGCCACTTGACCATAATAAGCGTCGTTTGTTTGCTGATTGGGCCTTAGAACAGCTTGAAGTTGATTCACTTTTTTATCGTAAATTGTGTTTAATGATGAAGCTCATTTCTGGTTGAACGGCTATGTAAACACGAAAAATTGCTGTATATGGTGTGAAAACAATCCTCAAGAAGTTCTGCAGGTTCCATTGCATCCTGAAAAATGTACTGTATGGTGTGCTTTACACGCTGGAGGCATCATCGGTCCATATTTCTTTAAAAACGATGCTGGAGCTAATGTTACAGTGAATGGTGCTTGTTACAGATCGATAATCAATGATTATTTGTTTCAAAATTTAAATGGTATCGACCCAGAAGTGTTTTGGTTTCTACAAGATGGTGCTACATCTTAGGCTTCTACCGTAACAATTGATTTATTGAAAGAAAGATTTGGCGATAACATTATTTCGAGAAATGCTCCATCACTTGGCCTTCAAGATCATGTGACATAACTTCACTGGATCATTTTCTTTGGGGTTATGTCAAGTCATTGGTTTATGCTGATAAACCAAAAACAATAGACGCTTTGGAAGCCAACATAACTCGTGTTATTGATAAAATAAGGCATGAATTACTCGAAAAAGTGGTCCAAAATTGGTCTGGTCGAATGCGGTTCCTCAGAGCTAGTCGTGGTGGACATATGCCGGAAATTATTTTTAAAACATAAATGTCCTTCAATATTAATTTAAATGTGTTTTATTTCAATTCAAAGTTCTATCACTCTAAACAAGAACATCCGATGTATCCACTATACGCTTGGAGTTCTTCTCAAGCTCCTTCAGAGTGAAGGCGTAGGTTAAACTCGGGGTATTTAATATTGTTTTTGAAAGTATGTCATTTTTATGGCCAACAAAAGATTAATTTGTGTAGTGTACTCTTAAAATCAAAGTTTGTTTTTATGCTTTTATATTAAAGAAAGAAACATTGTTACCTTTCAGTGTTTTGATATTGAAAATATCTAAAAATTACTCATATATGAATCATATTTTAATTTTTTTTATAGTTGTATCTATATCTTTCAGTATTTCCGAAACCCTCAAATTGGGTTGTGATTCTCAACAGTTTTAGTATTTGTGCTGTGTGTGATGGTGTTGTTTCTTTTAATCTTCATCTGCTTTCTCATCAATACTAATGTTGATTTACTAATTTCTAGACGTGGACAGATTCATCTATGGTATGAACAACGGCCCTTATCAGTGTGCGAAATGTTACAAAACTTATAAAGATAAAGGAAGCGTAAAGAGACATTTGGTCTACGAGTGTGGAAAAGGACCAATGTTTAAATGTCCGTTATGTCCATATAGATGTAAGAGGCAAGATGCATTGAAAGCTCATTTGAAATCGAAACGACATAATGTCAGGCCTGTGGAACACAATTTTTGCATTGCTGAATGAAAATTTATTTTTGAGAATTGTTGTCTGACTGTATGGTTATTATATGAAAATGTTATTGTCATCTTTGCAATTTGAACGACAGCTTCACAGTATACGTTCAAATTATTCGGCGAATATAAAATTTTGGCTCCATTTCTTCCAAAGATAATGTAGCATGTTATTTTTTTTTAAATGTGAAGTATATTCAGTGAATAGAAATTTCAACATCAAGAAGAGAAGGCATTTGTTCCCTTAGCTTGGGGGAAAGGTTACACACTCCTCCATTGATTCTAATATATTTTCTATTGATGACATTTCAACATACTTCCTAAAGATGTGCTGCGGAGCTTGCAGCTCCTGGAAAAGAAGACGAAACTTTTTTGTTTCGATAATGTTTCAAATATCCCCAATTGGCGAAAGGTCAAGTAATCAAGGTGCCTGTGGCACCCTCCCGCAAGTAGAAACGTACAGTGTTTTGGAGAATGAGAGTATGATTAATCTGGGGAAGAATATGAATTTTTATCACCTTATCCATATATCGCTGGCTGTTCATATCGACCAGGAAGAATGCTTAACGAGGTGTTTTTGTCCGTCGTTCATATGGACCTTTCCAATAGTTATTATCGCTATTTTGAATAATTTTCTGTCATTAACCATCAGATTTGGTAATGAGAATAAGAGATATTTTGTTACTCCATGGAGTGAGAGGTCTTGCACCTCATTTAATATTTTATAAAAGGTCTCTTTGCCATTCCTGACCCTAACAGTAAATGTCTTATTGCATGGCTGGTTGTTTTAGGTAAGGCAATTTTCAATTTTTCCTAACGAACAATATTTTTTGCACATCTCCCTTATCGAATTTGGTATTATATATTTTAGACAGCTTCCTACGCATCAACAATCAATCAGAAGAAACAAAAAGACTACACAAAATCTCTCTGAAATTCCTAATAAAAGTATCAAGCAGGTCATTATATCTTCTTCCATTGGATTTGAATTCCAAACAATTGATCCTCTTTAGTCCTTAAAGATTTCTGCCAGGTTGTTTCAACAATTTCTACTCATTTATGGTGTTGCAATTTCCTTATCACTGAGTATACAGGATGCTTTTAAGGATGAGTCGTCTTCTGTAAAATGACACTATGTCACAATTTAAAAAAAAACTTGATAAATAAGAAAGCTCATAACATCAACCTTATATATATCCCTGGTATTACGGAGAAAATATAAGACAGCTTTCACCCACAATTGAAGTAAAAGAAAAAATAGCTTTACCAACAAAATCCATAAAAACGGGATTTGCGTACGATCTAGAAGATTATGTGAGATATTCATTTATATCGTGAAATTTTTCCATCAACCAAATCTGAATATAATAGAGATTGCTCACCAAATTCAGTGCAGATGAATAAATTTCCTATAATATGTGTTCATTTTCTGGCGATAAAGTAATGTGAAAAAACTTTATTATATAAAATATTTCATACAACAATAAGCCAATAACATAACATTTATACACTACTTGGAAGCAGGGTCTGCCGAACAGATATTGCTTCGGTGTTTGATCAAAATCACTACATCCAACATTTCAGATTCACCTTTGAAAACACCCTGTATATTATAAATAACAAAATCTATTATTTAGTTGTTTACACGTATCCTTAATACAATAGTTCAAATTGGGCATGATCGATTATTAAAATGAATTATAAAATAACTTAAATGGCAGTTATCAGTGTTTTGAGGAGAAAGACATACTTGATTGTAATTGAGTAGGCGTTTATTTTACTAATATAATAGCCTTTCTACTTTGAATAGGAATACATCTACTTTATATATATTTTCTATGCTATGTTATTATCGGAATGATCTCTATTTATCGACTTTGAAAGAGTCGAATAGAGTGCTGTTAGATTTTTCTATTTATTTAATTTATTATTTTACAAGTACTTTTTAGAATACTTAGCATAATACTTCTTAATTTATGTTATTTACGGTTTTGTTGATTATTTATTAAAGTTTGCATAATACTCTTCTACATATCACTTCATTTAGCATGTTTGGTGTTCATTCTTTCTGGTTCAGAAATATGAAAATCTAATTGAAAAATATATAGGAGACGGTATTTTAATTTCCACACAAATTTAAGTTCATGTAACTAATTATTGCAGTCCATGAGTATCGATGAATAATATAAAGGGGGATTTTGTAAACTTTTTGAAAAATTAGGCACTAACTTCTTTAAATTTTTCGTTTTAATTGGAACTGATTTTTTCGTACCGGAAAATACGTCTTTTGCTATTATTTCAGAAAGAAGTGTTATTGACGTGGATACATAAATAGACTGATTAGAAAATTCGAAATTGTGTGTAGTTGAGATTGTGTGATTTTTTTGTCTATATTGGAATATTTAATAGAAATGTGATATTTCCTATTATAACTGTGTTTAATTCCTTAATCCACACAAACTGTGGGATACTTGTAAAATATAGCCAAATTAAAAGTAGTTTGGAGTATTTATTCTTTTTGTATCCCTTGAGAAGCTTATTATCGATATTATGATTAATAGTGTAATAGAATGGCATTTCAATATGAACTCAGTTAACATATAATTATTCTTTTAGTATTGAGAAGTCAATAGTGTAACTTTATCATACACTACATATTCCAATCTTTTATAAATACACAAATAGTAGAATGTATGGACGGTTTATTGTTTGTAAAAGTAAAAAATATATGTTTTAACAATAGATTTAAATATACTTTTAATATGGTAAGTATTTCATATTGATAATATTTTCCTCATACTTTCAAGTCGGTGAAAGAATTGGATACTGAAATGGGATTAACCCTTTTATGTTTTATGTTAATTTAATTGAAAATCAATGTAGGTCTAATGTCTGAGATTACATTATATTCATTGAAAGATTAGTTTAAGAGTTCAACTATGTGTTTTTCAGTGAAAATTAATATTTTGCGTTCCCATTTTTTCCTAAAACACATTTTTCTGATGTATATAACATTGTAGGAGCACCTCCACCGAAACGTAAGTCAAGGACATCGTATACTCTGAAAGAAAAGGAATTCTTGGAAAGTTCTTTCAGAAGAAATATGAGACCAACAACACAAGATATCATGGAAATGACTAAAGTTATCAAGCAAGATTTGGAAACTTTGCGCATATGGTTTTACAATCGGAGACAAAAAGAAAAGAGGAACAAATAAACCCTTTCCTATTGATTTCATTGATTGCAACATATGCGTTTTATCTTATTTTCATTTTTTAGAAAATTGAAGAATACTGAAAGAAATATTTTAATTTGAAACTTCTTATAACTTAGCCACATTCATTTGTACATATTTTCATTTTTGTTTTCGAAGATATGAACTGAATAAATGACATTTCTTTATTTTCAAATATTATTGTATATAATGACACTTTGCGTGCAATTCCATTGCACGCAAGAACTTGTGCAGTTAATAAATTACTTATTACGAAAGACACTATTTTATACCTGATTTCCATATATTCTTTTTTTAATTCTGTCCCTTTCATTACACATAAATAACAATAGTGACGGCAATTTCTTGTTACTATAGCTAATACAGCGTCTCTCAAACGATAGCTGTAACGTTGCCACTTCTATTGTATTCAACAACCTGTGAATTATTAATTTAATCTTCAATTTTGTTGGTACATTCGAATATCTTTTTGAAACAGCGTTGTTTCATCGCGTGTAGATGAACCTATTCATTTTCAGTTCTTATTTTCGACATTTTTGGTTTATTCAGTGTTACTTGTATCTACATAAAAAAACAACTTTTTTTTTCAAAGTGAATACAAACACTACGGTTATTAATCTCTGCCTATTGTCTTTTTTCATTGAAACGGCTCGTGGAAAACAGAAAATATTATGGTTACAAAAAATTTATCAAATGCTTTTTGTGGCTTATCATCTTATCATCATTGTATTAAAAATAACTGCTTTATTCGCTGGTTTCTTTCACAGCTACACTGGAAGGGAGGTACACAAAAAATTATCGGAATGAAAGCTAGTTGGAATAAATTTTAATGATTAAATTTCTTAAAAAAATGTCGTCATGTTTTTAATTTAGTATTATGAATTTCTTTCATGCTTTAACCAGAATCTTCACTTGGAAGAGGTTAAAGTGAAGCAAATTGTCAACTCTTTTTTCGAAATATAGAATCATATCCCCAAAGTTATCTCAAATTAAGCATGTGTTCTAGAGTACCTATAATATTGGGGAATAATTACACGAAATATGAGGCAAACTTGAAGTAAAAACTTTCTACTGTATATAAAACTTTAAAATCTCACAAACGAAAGAATATTGTATCATCTACGCGCAAGTTATATTTTCTTTTAATTATCTTCATTTTCTATAGATTCCTTCATATTATAGAATATTGTTCGATATGTCTATTAAAATATAAATTTACTTTTTCTAAGATATTTCGATTTTTTTGTTGAATAAATTATGCAGAGGTTTAACAGAGGGTATCTGTTCATATAGTTAAAATTAAATATTAGCCTTCATCAAATATTGACTCAATCAAATTATTTTTATTTTTATGCTAGATTTTGATTATTCTGAAAATTTTCATACATGGATTCACTTGTAGATTTCTGGTTGAGGGTAGATTGTATCCTCTTTATCAATGAATGCTTGAATTCAATTAAACTAACCACAATCTTCTTTTCTTGAGAAAATTGTATTCAGAGCTTCACTTTCAAGGTGAACCTTTTACGTCACATATCTTTTGTAGCCCTGAATACATTTAAGCTCAAAACTAACACTTACTTGAGGAGGAGGGGTATATGATTTAACTGACCTTTTGCATATGACAAGAATGTTTCAGGTCCAAGGAAGTGGATTTGCTGGCAATGTGGACGTCGATATGCTAACACTTACACGCTGTCAAGGCACGTGAAAATAGAATGTGGAAAAAGTAAAAATATCTCATGCCTTTACTGCCCTGCAAGATTTTACTATAAGCAAGATATGAAAAGGCACTGTCGTCAAATCCACAAAGTAGAATTCAGCAAGTCTTGAAGAGACTCCTCGTTAATAGTTTCGAACTTTTTTGTAGCATACCTTATGAAATTTTCAATAAATTATTTGAAGTTGTGGCCTCTGAAAGTTATTTGTACATACTTACTAAGTATTAATCGAAATTCAATCTATGATAATTTTAAATTAACATGTATTTTTGTAAGAACTTCGTTTTAATTTGGGTTTGAATAAATTTTCACAATTTACTTTTCATTGTTTTAATTCTATCAATTATTTCAGAAAATATTTAAGTTCAATTTTATGCTTTTATGAAAACAGAAAGTACCTTATTTATGTGAATGTCGTTCAAATCCAATGTGACAGTAGATGTATTTCGAGAAAAGTTGAAAATGATATGGGCAATTTAATTTTCTCACCAACATCTTTTTCTGTTCGCAGGTAATTTCAAACATTTTCTGTTGGGAGACGAAAAGTATAGTGTTAATCAAAGTTGTGATAATATTCGGAAAGGTATTATAGAATTCAGAGGAATTATTGCTTTTCTTGTTGAAGTAGGAATTTATATCCACTTGCACTGTTGTGTATTATAGGGTCATTTTTTGAGTCTACAGTGTATGAGGATGTATTGATCTAGTAAGTCTAAACCGGTTCCATGGATAAAGGAAATATTGCGACACCAAAGCATTAATTGAATACAAGTGTCAGTGTAAAGATTGAAGTCAACAGTTAAAAAAGAGCACGATAAAATTCAAAACAAGGATATCCATCAAAATTGTGATAATAGAGAAATATCGAGCCATCATCAAGTAGCTCTATTTTGGTGATCAATATCTTTCATATGCCAAAGTAAAAATATATAGTTGACGTTGATTTGGATATGAGAAAATTTTGAATTATGAAAATTTGATCACAAAATGCCTAAATGTTAATCAGAACCAAGCAGGGTATAGGATTCGTTCTTCATCTGTTCTCGGTATGAAAAAGATGATTTTATCATGGATAGAACTTGGGTACGTTTGTACGACCCAAAAACAAAGCAACAATTGATGGAGTGGAGACACTTTGATTCTCCAAGATCCAAGAAGCTTCGTGTTCTGTTGGAAAAGTTCTCGGTTATAATTTTTAAAATTGTCGTGCAGAAATCATTATTGATTATCTGAAAGTTAGAGAAAACGATTTACAATTTATTCAGAATCCTGACACGTGTTTTGGTCTTTCGACCATTTTCAAAGGAGTATAAAAAAAAAGTAAATTTAAAATTGAAAAAGGTTCTTTTATGTTACACTTAAGAAATCCAATATAGGAATGTTGCCCAATACTATTTGGGAATTTTTAAATTCTCCTTTTTCTCAATGTCTTGTTTGATTGAAAGAATCTCCAAATAGTCCATCAATTAACCCTTATTAACATTATATAGTAAAGTGACATCTTTCTCATTGAAAAAATGATTATTTTATATACAATGTTCCGCAAAACCGGTTGATTTCTGGTTTCTTAAAATAGATATCCTATGTTCTTCGATTCTATGTTGTAAACATCGGCCTGTCTGTCCTATATATGTAGGATTACAATCATCATATTTAATCTGATAAATTCCTGATTCCGAAAAGTTGGGGTTCCTTTCATTATTGTTCACCAAAAGCTTAGCTGAATTATTTCTATATACTATTAAGGAATCTATTCTCATTTCATGAAGACCATAAGAGGTCCTACAGCTGAAACTTTTCATATAAGTCATTGAAAACCATATATTTTTTTATTATTAAGGATAATTTATTTTGATATAAATTTGTTTTGAAAGATTGTGTTAAGTTTTCTTATTAATCATTTTGTCAATGATTTCAGACAGGTCGATGAGGACAACATGGAATCAAAGAACATAGAATGTCTATTTTGAAAAACCAGAAATTGACTGGTTTTGCAGAACATTGTGTAGAAAATAATCATTTTTTAATGAGAAAGATGTCACTTTACTAGATTATATTAATAAGGGTAAGTTGATGGACTATTTGGAGATTCTCCCAATCAAAAGAGCCATTGAGAAAAAGGAGAATTTAACAAATTCTCAAATACTTTTCGGCAACAACCCTTTTTTGCTGTTATTTCCCTGCGCCATTAAAATACACAGATGCCCTAAGTGTAATAAAATAACCTTTTTCAATTTCAAGTTTAGTTCCTTTGTGTACTCTTTTGAAGATGGTCGAAAGACAGAAACACGTGTCAGAATTCTGAATAAATTGTGAAACATAAAAACTGTGTGAATTATTTTTAAATAAAAAAGAAAGATAGTTTATTTCTGATTCCCTAAGCCAGACCCCAAGGAGTCTACGGCGCCACGAAAATTATTCTGATATCGATTGAAAAGAACATGAATTTTGGCTTGGCTTTATTCACCAAAAAGGCAATGTGGCGTCCAGAGGAAAAAATTTAGAAAACCACGTTCCAACAACCAATTCGTTATTTAGCCCTCGAATTACTTGAACATCCTCCTTCTTCCACCTGATTTAGTGCCGTCCGACTATTATATCTTTTCTGAACTGAAAAAAGTTTAAAGGTCGTAAATGTCTTTATAATGAAAAACTGAGAGAAGTTAATAAGAATTTATTTTGTATAGGCCTAGAATCGTTAGATCTTCGTTGCAATAAAACATTTTGACTTTCAAATTTTGCCTTCGTTTATGGTGAAATAAGAATTTTTCAATACATCCTCGTACATTCCAGGCAAGCTTTTTGTAATCGAACTTTCTCAATATTTGCAAGTGGATGTGCTTTTTTATTCATTGCAATTGTTTGTTAAATTAAATAAGTAGTTGCATGTTTGCTATTGTGAACCAATGAGCGTATATTTTATTGTATCTTGTCTGACAGTTCAAACTATGTGGCATCCTGGCTGAAGAATGGTTTATACAGATCTGTACATCTTGAGAACATACTCGATTCTGATGATCATTTGCCCATATTATTATGTCAATTGTTTGTAGTAATAAGTATTTGAACATCGCTCGTTGCGTTGAAGCAAATAGATTCCACACATTGCCTACACATTCGTTCCAACATAACTAATTGTCAAATTTTTTAACGTTACCGTTGGGGTGGGAATGAAGCAGATCTGAATAAATTGTTTTAGACATTCGAAGATACGATATCACTTTTCTTCAATGATTTTCAAAATCTTCAAAAATCTTAATTGGAAGGCTAAAGTCAGTAAAGACATTACAGATAGGCTGGGACTTCAGTGTAAGTGAGGATAACGACTATTTAAACGTCGTGTGTTCTTTTGGCCATCCTACTTCCAAAGAGTTTCTGATTAATTAAAAAAAAACTAGTTCGTTTTCAATGGTTAATAGTGACCTTAACTGTGAATTGAACTGGTTGACTGATAATAATAAATATGAGGCATTGGATGACCATGTGTGTGTTCTTCGAAATTATTCACTCATCATCGCATTAGTTATGAAAACTGGACTCTTTACAGTGTGGAAACCACTTATGGAATAAAATTCTTTGTGTCCTTATGTTAGAAAGGAATAAAAAACACTGGGGCACGTCAAGTTTCAAATCCAGTGGTGGGCTTTTTAAGCATAAATTTAATTATACAGGGTGATTGATTTTATATAGGTTTAGTTTTCTTTGTGGAGACACCTCATGAGTGACTTCATGAGCCTATTGAAAATCGATTCAGAAATTTTCCCAACTTAATTGATAATTCAGGAATTTCATAAGTCTGTATTTAGGTTATTTAAAAAATAAATTATTTAACGCGTGATAAATTATTAATTTCATTATTTCACCCGGTATTATATATCGGGTGTTTTTTTTAAGTTATAGAACTTTCGATAGGTATATCTGTGATTTGACAGAAGGTAGAAGCCATGTTGTTTTGACATTTCCGTTCAGTAAGCATTGACAAATTATCATGGAAAGACTCACGCCGCAACAACGTTTTCAAATTGTTGAAATTTATTTTCAAAATCAGTGTTCTATTCGCTAAACTTATTGAGCACTATGTAAAATTTACATAATCGTCCATCAGAGCACAATATTCGTCGAACTATCCATAAATTGCTGACAACATTTTCTCTACTCGATACAACAACAAGACAAAGAACTGTACGTACAGAAGAAAATATCGCTGCTTTAAGTCATAGTGTGATCCAGATTTGTCTATTCAACAACAAGTTGGACTCTGTGCATCCGCCACATGGAAAATTTTGCGTAGAGATCTTGGTCTACACACATACAAGATCCAACTGGTTCAAGAACTAAAGTCACTTGACCATAAGAAGCGTCGTTTGTTTGCTGATTGAGCCCTAGAACAGCTTGAAGTTGATCCACTTTTTTATCGTAGAATTGTGTTCAGTGATGAAGCTCATTTCTGGTTGGACGGCTATGTAAACAAGCGAACTTGCCGTATATGGAGTGAAAACAATGCTCAAGAAATTTGCAGGTTCCATTGCATCCTGAAAAATGCACTGTATGGTGTGCTTTACACGCTGGAGGCATCATCGGTCCATATTTCTTTAAAAACGATGCTGGAGCTAATGTTACAGTGAATGGTGCTCGTTACAGATCGATGATCAGTGATTATTTGTTTCAAAATTTGAATGGTATCGACCAAGAAGTGTTTTGGTTCCAACAAGATGGTGCTACACCTTATGCTGGTACCGTAACAATTGATTTATTGAAAGAAAGATTTGGCGATAACATTATTACGAGAAATGGTCCAATTAATTGGCCTCACTTGGCCTTCAAGATCATACGACATAACTCCACTGGATTATTATCTTTGGGATTATGTAAAGTCATTGGTTTATGCTGATAAACCAGAAACAATAGACGCTTTGGAAGCCAACATAACTCGTGTTACTGATGAAATAAGGCCTAAATTCCTTGAAAAAGTGGTCTAAAATTAGTTGAAAATTAAGGAGCTTTAAAAATATGAAAATGTACAGGGTGCTCCATTTAAAATAAAGAGGACAGTGTCCCACTGTTTTCTATAATTCTCTTACATGAGGACACAAATAATTTTATTCCATAAGTGGTTTCCACACTGTATAATTTTGCTCTAGCGTAGCAAATACCGGATGTAGGGATCTTTATAATTAATAGCTTTAAACTTATTGGAATTTACATGCCTGTACCTCTTTACCCTTTTAGTTGAAAGGAAGTAGACATTAATATTGTGCATTACGTAGTGAACTTTTGCTTTGTTAATCAAAAATATTCATAACGGATTTAACGTATTTTTCAGATCAATCACAAAAAAGATTTCAGTGTGATAGGTGCAATAAATCATATACAATTAAGAACAATCTAAGAAGACATCAGCGTGTGGAATGTGGAAAAGAGAAAAAACTAGTGTGCAGTATTTGCAATTGTAAATTTTATTATAAACAAGAGTTGCAGGGACATTTACGTATTAGACATTCAGGCTTTTGCTGAAAGAATTTTTATAGCCTTGTAAGTCATACCTTCGATATATTAGAACGATATGAGTTCTATAAGACTTATGTTCAGTGTCTTTGTTTTTGTGTACAACATCGATTATTGTTTCCATATACAGAGCATACTTAACTATAGCTTTCGAATAAACTAATCTGTATCTGATTACGCCTATGTGTAGATAAGGTCATAAGTATGTATACTGTACCCAAATATATATCACTTTACACTGATTAGTTTCTTTTTGCACATGGCTTTAACATATGATTTTTCTCAAAAGATAATCCAACAATCAAACGTTCATTTTATGATACTTATTTCAGAAAAATGTCGATATCGGTGGATTAAATGAAATAATGAAGAATATATCGACAACTTATTAATTTACAACAATTGAATATTGAATTTAATATTGAAATGGAGTTTATTAATGAACTCATTAAAATAGCATTATGAACTATCTGTTTCCTTAAAGCAACCAATATCATCTACATATCTAAACTCATAAAAAAAATTTGCTCCAGGGATTTAAGTAAATTTTCCTTTGTATGCATATTTATTTGTACCTCTTCTTTTCGAATTTTTGCCTCATACTCAATTGTGTGAATATTTTACATTATTTTATTTAATTAAATCAATCGAATAAAGGCCGATTCAATTGAATTCGATGTGGGTTAACACTAAAGTAATTGTTAGGTAACTTTTGGATCAATATTTACCAATCTTCAACTTATGTTTGCCATGTCCGGCTATGAATCCCAAATATTTAATCTAAACGACTTATTGTTTCAGTGAAGTTCATTTCAATAATTTTGTGATCATTGATCTTCATTAAGTGTAAGTTGTTGAATCAAAAAATTGTAAGATTGTTTACTCGAAAATTTCAATACGTAAAATTATTATTTGCGAGCTGAACATTTACGCATTATACAATTCTGTCTGCTGCAATTTCTCTTCCTTACAATTTTATACGGAGTTTATATTGATTCGTGGGAATATAATATGGAACAAACCTTTATTTATTCTTTATTTCATTGCAAGTTACCTGAGCGTAATGAAACAGTGTGATAAAGCTATTCATTGACGCCACAAAAATATTTTAATCCTACTCTGGTTTGGTACCTTTTCCTTTCTAATTTATGGAAAAGGAACACGCCTTGTCAATCTCATTTTTCAGTTTCACAAAATTTGAGAAAACTTTGAAAGGTCTTAGAAGCTCTTTTAAAGTTTAATTAGCTGAAAAGAAGAATGCAAAACAACTGGAGTCGCTTTACGAGTATGGGAACTTTATCAAGTGTTCTTTGGTGTGACTGTTTTTCTTCAACGGTTTGTATAGATGTTATTCTTCTGTAATTTATTAATTGTTCTAGGTTTTTGGATTGTGCAGCCGTCTTCAAGGTACAGTAAATATAACATCACGGACCTCGGAAGGTATCAGTGTCCCAGATGCCCAAATTCTTATAAACAAAAAACACATTTGATCAGACATTTAAATTATGAATGTGGCGTTGAACCCCGTTTCATCTGCTCGTGTGGAAAAAAATTTAAACAGAGGAGTAATTATAACACCCACCGCAGAGGCGCTAGGCACTGTTAGCATATGCTTTCTTGTATAAATATGACTATATATAAATTGGAAGAATAAAATGAATTAACAGAGCTTTATCTTTCATTTTCAAATCGCCTTTATATAGAATACATCGAAGATTCTTTTCGTGAGAAACGACACGCTCTAAACCGTAACATTAATAATAGAATTCTTGCTTATCGAGATCTGTCATCCTGAAATTGTCAGCCGTGTTAATTGTTCTGAAATGACAATAGGGGTAGATTGAAGATAGAAGATAGAAGAAAAAACTAACTGATCAACCGAAGCATACTACCGAACGTCAAAATATGCGCTTCAAATAGCTATTGTTTTGCTACAACGCTTCAAATCGCTGACAAATGCTTTTACAAAGATATACCTGCTATAATGTCTGCATTCCACCCACTTGAACCATTTTCTGTAGACTCTAACTCACTTCAAATTGCTTGGACGAAGTGCCACAAGCAGTCCAAATAATTTTTGAGCGCTTGCAGTAGGTAACAGCCGGCTGTAGTTTGACCCGAATTTGGTTTCGCAGTTATTCACATTTGAATCTTTTTCTTATTTTTCCAATAGTTCAGCTACTACTAATCTTATCGAGATCAAATGTGGCATTCAGTTGTATAATGATGGCATAGAATCAAATAGGAAAGGGCTCTGTACTTGATAGAAGGAATATAACAAAATTTGAATATCAAAACAGATTCAATCTCTTAGTCTCCTATAATTTTAATTTCAAAAAAATTTTATTCAAAAATTTTTAGAATTAAATTAATGTCTCATAAGCACAGTTTATATTTAATGTTTAAATCAAAACTCAATATACAATATCAAATGGTGTTGGATGTTGGTTTATTTATTTCATTTGATATCATATATTGAGTTTTGATTTTATACGTCTATTAAATATAAGCCGTGCGTATAAGACATCAATTTAATTCTAAAAGTTTTTTGAATACAAATTTTTTTGAAAGTAAAATTGTAGAAGATAGACATATTAAATCTGTTTTGATATTCAAATTTTGAACAGAAACAGCCCAAAGATTTCTAAGTTTCTCGTTTGGAATATTATGGAATTACGGCACGAGGCTAGTACAGAATTTTTTTAAGATAAATTACGAGAATATTTAAATCCTTGAAAATAGATATTTGAAACCTGCAAATATATTCAAATAAATCGATTCGGCTGATTATCTGTTCAAATATCATTAATATGGAGTGTGAATTATGGCAATAGAAAGTTCTGCAGATCGAGACAGTGCAACATACTTCTTACCTCATACAAGCCCGATTAGGTTTTGTTGAGCGCTTTGTATCTACATAATTCTGTGACAAAATGAAAATTTTATATTCATGACATCGTAAAAAAGATGATTTGAAATTTTTTTTTCCACACTATTTCAAACCACTACCAATTAAGTGATTAATTATGGAGTTTAATGTAAAATAACAAAATTCAATGATTAATTCAATTTTCACTATGTATACTTGATCAAATATTCAATCTGTATGCTATGTGGTTTAGAATCGGTGCTCATAATATTTAAGGTAGTCGATAATCAAGTTTCAGCTCCGAAGCAGTAAGTATTTGAAAAAAAAATATATTGAGTGATTTTTAGCTCAGTTGAGGATGTTACCAATACAACAGGATTGCTATTTAAATAAGGTACGCATCTGCATTTTCGATGGAATATAATTCATTGGTCATTCTTTCTTAATAAGTTTTCCCATAACAGAAACACAATTGAAATACTCATTATTGAGTGAATTTTGTGTGTCGTTGGAGTAACAGACTAAAATATTTGATTTTACTGATCAATAGTTTCCAGTAACTTGGTTCCTCGAACCTGGCTTCTACAAGGTCAATGTACTGTCTACACAGTACTGTCACTTTCCCGACGTGTTTTCACTACTGTCCTCCATAGGAAACAGGTCTAGGCAATTACTGTGTTACTAGTACTGACTACTTGATAAAATATCCCAAAAGCCATTTTCAAATGTGCACATGAAAATTTTAAAAATCCGACGCTGTCCAAGATTAAATTGTCATCTGCACTGACCGATTACTGTCTAGTTGCGTTTGCATGAAGCCAGTGTCAGCCTAGCAACTGTCTTGGTAGGATTGGGAGAAGATCAGTGGACAGTGCAATCAAAATATTTTGAAGCAGTCGGCCGAATGTAACTGGCCCAACTTTGTTTTCATAGACCCAGTAGCTGTCGAATAGTTACTGTCCTTCACTGTCCGCTAGCTACTGGCCTAGCGGCCAGGCTTTAGTTCAGTCAAGGTATGTAAACGTAACATTCTAGTTAGCAAAAATAATTTGATTCGTTCAAAATTTTGATAACTAATATTTCCTGTATGCAACCTTACGGATTTTGTGACGTTTCCATTGATTTAAAAGTACTATGGTTTACCCAAATGAACTTTCATTCATTTGAGATTTGGTTTGTGGAACGTACTTGTAGGCGACATAAGTGAAATTTGCATGATGGTGATTGTTGTTGATGTTGCTCTTCTTAAAAACATACGAAATTGCTTCCTCACTTTCAACCATGTCGGTTCGAGAAGGAATATTTTGACGAGTTTTACGTGATTTTTGCAAAAATGATTCAACATTGAAAATGGTGAAACTTTCACTCATATCGCATTTATGGATTTTTTTACAGATAAAGCCAAAGAATAATTTAATATTTAAATTACATTTAAGGTGGCCGATAATCAGGTTTGAGCTCTGAAGCAGTAAGTACGTGAAAAAAATATATATTCACATACAGGGTCATTCATTCTGTGCTTCTGAAAGTAAACGTAAATAAAACACTCTTCAATTTAAAATACGGATCAAATTTTTATTTCAATATAACCTTGCCATTATGTGTAGAAAACAACATCATTTAAATGTTCTCTGCGTGATTTCTTACAGGACTCGATCCTTGTGAGGTAATTTTTGATGACTCGCCGGCACATTTCGAGCAATATCTCAACAATAACTTGGTGTTGGTTTTCAGATCGTCAATAGTCAGAGGATTATCGACATCAATACGATCTTTCGCATAACCCCACAAAAAAAATCTAAGGACGATAAATCACAAGATCTTGGTCACCAATTCACATAACCGAATGAGAAATAACGCGCCCTGGAAATTTTTCTTGCAATAAAGCCAAAACGGGTCATGTTGTATGGCTTGTTGCACCATCTTGTTGGAACCACATCTCTCCCAATTCCATTTCATTAATTTCAGGTCAAAAAATCGGTAATCATTTAGCTGTAGTGATGAGAATTAACGGTGTGAATGGCACCTTCTTCATTTTCGAAGAAGTACGGGCCAATCGCTCCACCAGACCAAATTGTACATCACACAGTGACTTTTTGTGGATGTAATGGTCTGTCAGCGGTTACATGCGGATATTCTCTGCCCCAGATGCGAAAATTTTGCTTGTGTACGTAGCCACCGAGTTAAAAAATTGCTTTGTTGCTGAAGAAAATTCGATGGGAAAAATCTTCATGCAAACGTTGTTGTTCAAACACCCAATCGGCATATGTTCTACGCATCAGCTGGATTTAGTTCATGAGTCAACTGAACCTTATAAGGATCGAGATGTAAATCCAGATGCAAAATACGCCATAGAGTGCGAGCCGATGAATTGATAAATTTGGATCTTTTTCAACATTTTCACTTAAAGCAGAAATATTTTCGGTCGAGCGTGCATTTCGATGATGTATGAGCCTTAAGATGTCAGTAACAGATCCAGTCTCTCCGAATTTTTTCATTGTGTTGCCAATTGTAGGCTCAGATTGACGATTATTTCGACCCTAATGTCCCCTTTAGTTAAGTCAAGTTTCACGTGATTTTTGTGAGAATGCTTCACCACTGAAGATGTTCTAACTATGGAACTTTCATTCATTTCGTATGCATGGATAAATTGTTCATCTGTTCCTCTTAGAGTGCGCGACATAGCTTGTGTTTAGTAGTATATATGAAATTATCTAATGTACATTGTAGAGAGATGCAGAAATTAGTTGATTCAATTTAATTTGATTTTTACAGATAGAACCAAAGAATACAAATGTTACAAATGTTCCAAGGTCTATAGATATCGAACTAATCTGTAGAGGCACATGAGATTTGAATGTAACAAGGAACCTCAATTCATATGTCCTATATGCTCGAAACGGTTCAAACCCAAATGTAATTCAAAAGTGCACGTCTCAACACAGCATTTCTCAAAAATGTAGTAAATAAATAAAGTTTCATCATTTATTGTCTGCTTAAGAAAACCGTCATATTTTCCTTCATATAAGGTTTTTTAAATCCTTAAGTAATCTTCGTATCGTGCTGGCCATTACTTGATAGAAATCCATTGTACACTTAAGTTAAATGAAGCACTTATATATGTAGATTTTTATTCATTGTCTTGAGTTGTTCACATGACGGGTTTCTTTAACGATCCTTAAGTAATACTTTGTTACCATTTTCTTTGATCCTATTGAGAAAGTTCTGTGCATTCACTAATGTGATTTAAGGATATACTTCGTAATTATTTAGCGGAATAGAAACTGCAGATTCCTCTCCGAAAATATTTTCCCTTACAGATTTACCACAATTAAAGTTTGATTAATATATTATCAATATTATTAATATAGGACAATTCAGAAAAATTCAAATTATGAAGATTCACATTCTCCGATAGATAGTATTGTTAATATAAAAAATTACAAAAAATCAAAACCATTGTAATAACTAAGAATAAAGAAGTTCATTAGGTACGACCTCACTTCTCTCAATTTGGTCTTCTCAAATTGTATACACGGAGGTTCTTTCATAAATTCTCCCACTTGTTCCAACTTCAAGGTATACAACATCGTTATTTCATCTGGAATAAACGTGGTATATTATTATATTGTTGGAACCTAAAACATCTTTCAACATTATTTTATTCAACTTTTGTCTAGATAAAATAGAAAAAGGCTTTTTACTTCATAGAAGAAATATAACAAAATTTGAATATCAAAACAGATTTAATCTGTTAGTCTTCTACAATTTTAATTTAAAAAAAAATTTTATTCAAAAGACTTTTAAAATTAAATTAATGTCTACAATAAGCACCGCTTATATTTAATAGACGTATATAATCGAAACTCAATATATAATGTCGAATAGAATAAATAAACCAACAGATATAAAAAAGTCATTAAAATTCATAAGTAAATATTTAAAGGAGACAAAACTTTGTTTCTGATCTTACCATTATGAACACCAATTCCTCTTCAAAAACATGAAACACGATTTAGGAACTTCTCAAAAAATATAATTTATTTGAAATAATAAATATATTTAAATATTCAAATAAGTTAATTTAAAAATCTCTCAAAACATCCACTATATCTTCAAAAAACAATTAGGATAATCTCTTCATCGGCCCTAAATAATATTCCAGATATTAAAATCAAATAACAATCACTATATCTTACCTCCACGTGGTAACCGGATAAATTGCTTTAAATGCGGTTACCACGTGAAGGTAAGATATAGTGATTGTTATTTGATTTTGATATTTGGAATATTATTTAGGGCCGATGAAGATATTATCAGAATTCTAATTGTTTTTTGAAGATATAGTGCATGTTTTGAGAGATTTTTGAATTAACTTATTTGAATATTTAAATATATTAAATATTTCAAATAAATTATATGTTTTGAGGAGTCCTTAAATTGTGTTTCATGTTTTTGAAAAGGAATTGGTGTTCATAATGATAAGATCAGAAACAAAATTTTGTCTCCTTTAAATATTTATGTATTTTTAACGACTTTTTTCATATCTGTTGGTTCATTTATTCCATTTCACATTATATATTGAGTTTTGAATATACGTCTATTATATATAAGCGGTGCTTATTGTAGACATTAATTTAATTCTAAAATTTTTTTTTTAATTCAAATTGTAGAAGACATATTAAATCTGTTTTGATATTCAAATTTTGTCTATATAATGTGTATAATGACTATAAATTAAATGTGTAGATGACGCAAACTGATAGAGTTCGCCTACACAGAAATGTCGTCGACAAACAATATCAACAATAACAGAGTTGGATAAACGGGTGAGTCATTTATAAACAGCTAAAATAATTGTGGTTCCCATACGGAGCCCTGAGGAATCTCTGTTACTATATCATATTTTCCGGAGTTGTGTCGCCGTTTCTGAAACCATGCTGCACAACGTTGAATAATCGATGATTTCCGCTCTGAAATATTGGTATAACTTGGAATTTTTGGAAATTTCTACACTGTAATTGATAGATTGATCAAATGGTCAAAACAAATACTGACTGCAACAGCCTGTCTGAAACGTGACCAAATCCAACATATTTCTTGATGGTTCAAGTTCTTCCTCAATCAAAAAGTTTCTATAAAGTTGTACTAAGCTCATTGTACTAAGTACAGGTTATTTATTACCATAGTAATTGAAAAAATGATGTAAATGATTAGTTTCATCGAATCATCTGATGTACAGATCAAGTCTTTTAACGTTTTCAATGGTCAAAATAATCCTTTCAATGTTTTTAAATTTTATAATGATGTAATCACGCAACGTAAAAATGAATGGGTTAAAAAATTGACATATTTTAGTAGTGGATCATATACCTTCGTTTGTGAAACAATGTTAAAATTTGATGTCATATTTTAAATTCAATATAATAATATGAAAAACTACTATTGAAATAGAGAATATTTTTTCTGTGACCTTTTTTGTTTCTATTATTAGGTATTCATGATACAACGTCATAAATAGTGAGTTGTTAATGTATGCAGGCTTTTGTGAAATATATTTTGTGTCGTTAAGTCTGTCCGTATAAATTTTGAATCATTGATTCATATTTCTTTGCAGATAAAGGTAAACCTTACACTTGTCAGAAGTGTTTCAAGAAATATAAGCATCAACCAAATTTGTATAGACACGTGAGGTGGGAATGCAACGTAGAACCTCAATTCACTTGTTCTATTTGTTCCCGAAAGTTCAGACAGAAAGGTCATTTGAAATCGCATTATCTGACACAGCATTTGAATTTATAAATAAACTGGAGTTCAACATTGTGATATTTGTTTGTTAAATTTCATTATTAGATGGAAAGCAAATGCGTTCTTTTTGGTTTGCTTTATTCTCCCCGAAAAAGAATAACGCAACGCTAGTTACTAAAAAGTTGAAGGATATGTATGGTAATGGAGCTGTACAAGAACCACAGTATCAGAATTGGTTTGATTAATTTCATTCTCATCATCAATCATCATAATTGACTTCAGATTGTTATTTTCTTGTCCTAGAGATTGCAAAAATGTTAAATGTGTTGCACAAAACAATTAAAAATCATTCGGAAGGTATGGGATATATTGAAAATATCGATATCTGGGTTTCCCATCAAAAATTCATTATACTTAAAGCAATTTGTATCTGACACGAGATGAAATCGGACTTTTGAAGTGAAAGGAAGTGAATGGTAATGCAACGTGGACCAGATGGACCAGGGCAAACAAAAAATCTGAGAGACGCCAAAGAAGATCAGTTTGGTGGAATTATAAATGCGTTGAGTTCCTTAAGTTGCTTTCTAGGTTCATTGGTTCATTGGTGATTCATCTCACCATGACACCGCCAGGTCACACACATCATTCGTTACCAGTCAAAAATTTATGACACTTTGCTTTGAAGTGATGACACATCCACCGTATAGCCCTGACTTGGCAACATCAAATTATCCTTTGTTTAGGAAAATTTCCTCAAATTATAAAATTTCAGTGGAAATAACGATATGGGATTACACCTAGATTATTTTTTCAAAGATAAAAGTTAGAAATTATATGAACTTGTAATTGACTAAAGGGTAACTGTTAAAAATAGGCATTAAATTATTGAATAAAGTTTGATGATTATTTGAGGAATTATGTTTCATTTGTATAAAAATGCCGGCATTCACTTTGGTGCCAGGCCAAAAAAGCAACTTTATACTTAATCTAAGTCGATTTAATTAATTGAAGGTATACATATTTCTAGGAGGCTTCTTTAATAAGCAGAATTGTCGCATTTCGGGCTCAGAAAATCCAAGAACGATTGTAGAAAAGCCTTTCCATCCTCAACGTTCCACTGTTTGATGCGGATTTTGGGCTGGCGGTGTGAGTGGACCTTACATATTGCAAAATGATACTGGTGCAACTATTACGGTGAATGGATTGGGCTATTGGGCTACCAAGCTATGATTATTTTTTTATGACAGAAATTGGAAGATATTGATGTGGACAATTTCAATCTTCAACAAAACGGCGCTATGTGCCACACAAGCATCGAAACAATTGCAACTCTGCAAGAAAAGTTTCCTGACCATGTTATTTAATTCACTATTTTTTAATTCTGATTTTAATTATTATTAATAATATAGTAGTACACAATGTTTGACGTTTAATACATTAATGACCTGCAAAGAAACAACATTGGAGTAAGCTTGCCCATTTACACTGGCCACAACTCGAGATGTATTGCAACTTTTTTTGAAGAAATTTTGTCTAGATGTAATCGATTGCACCCAATTAAAATAGTGAGCAAATCTATGTCTTCTCTAATAATGACCGCCGTTCTCTCATGTTTGGATTCTTCGAATGCTGTTTCTTCTTTTGATTTGACAAAACTTAGCCTAGACGATTAGCACATTCATTGGTTGGTCAAAACAAACTTAGTAAGATTTTGAAAGAGCAGCAGTTTTTTTCAATTGTTCGATATTTTTTATGTTTCATGTATTATAGGAGTAAACGAAGGCACTTATATTGTGATTGAAATTTTTTTATACTTATAAAAAATTTCAATCACAGCTGCAGCAGGAAAATTGACAAAATAATATCCTTTCTCCGATGTATTGACGAGAATTCTGTATTAGCCATTGAATATTGAGAAATTCAATTGAATCGATCTTTACTTGATAGAAATTAATTTTTATTAAATTAAATAAAATGAAATAGATTATTTACACAATTTTTCATTAACGACAATTGTTTCGCCAACTAAACATCACACAACTCTTATAATATAGCTAAAAACTTGCAAAAAGTGGCGGTGTAACTATCTAACAATTTTCGGAAATAAAATAAGAAAAACATTGCCAGTTTTTTCAAGTTTTTAGCTTTATAAGAAGTGTTGTGTAATCTTAGTTAGTTCAAGATGTAAACTTGACAAGCCACAGTGTTGGCTAAATAATAAATTGTGGAATAATATATTTTATTTTATTGAATATTGAACCCATGTTAATAAATTTCACTATAAATACTGAGTGAGTCCAACAAAGTGAACAGCGAATGTACATAATAGATAATTTGTCTATTATTCTGTGGTTACTCTGGAACTTATCTTTCTTTTGTTTCATTTAATTTATCAATTTCACTAACAACAGATATTTTCCGACAGGATAATATCGATAATGTAGAAGGAAATTGTAGAGTCTAATCTAACGGATTTATAATTTTTCAGAATGGAAAAATCGACTCACATGTCCGAAATGTGGAAGAACATTCACTTCTGTTTGCAATTCTGGGCGCCATAAAAAACAGTGCGGTGCAGAGAAGAAATTCAAATGCCCGTCCTGTGATTATCGATGTCACAGAAATGACAGTTTGAAATTGCATATGGCGATGAGGCATCACATTTCATAAAGAAGTCGTCATCATTCTGACAAAAATTTTATTTTATATTTTCGAACACTTAGAAATAAAACATAGATTATTCATTTTTAGTTTAGAGTTGGCAGGAATATTTGAAAGAAATTCAGCTTTAATTTTATAATGAAATATAATGTTTAGTTTTCACCTTTTTTTTTATTTCAACAACCATTGTTTCGTCAAACAATGACTTCTTCACAGTGTATGTATTTTGAGCCGAAACGTGTCTTCAAGGTGACATTGTATGTGTTAATTAATGATTTGCTTTCGAATTTAATTCTGTCTGCCCGGTGGTTTGTAAGTACGATTGAATCTAATAGTTTCGGAAAAAAACAACTATGAGACAGAAAATTTGCAGGGTAGGTTATAGGAAAAATTCGTTCGTAGGGTAGGATTTTTCTTCTCCTTTTTTTCTTGTTATTATTTTGTCCAAATGTCAGTATTTGACAAAAATGAATTCATTACATATAAGGAGTCTTAAGTTTTGTAAAGAAATTCCTTGAAATTTTTATTTTATCATAAAGCACAATGGATACCATTCGTTATGAAAGAAACCATCATTCAAATGTCCACCACAGAAACGTTGGCAGAAATGAAGTCGTTGAACCCAATTTCCATGACTCGCACAAATCAGGTCGCATGTTAGCAATTATTCGTTCAATATTGATCTGTAAATTGTCTAAATTTGCTGGATGATTGCTGTAAACCAATGACTTAATGTAACCCCAAAGAAAGAAGTCCAATGGAGTTAAATCGCTGATAATGATTTTCTTATGGAAATCTGCATCATTTCTGATTCTTTCTAACCACCAATTACTGAATACAAGACGCTTTAAATAATCGATTGGTTTGGGCTCTTGGGTTAAAACAATTTTATATGGATGTAAACCAAGGTCTATTCGTAAAATTCGCCACAAAGACGTCTGGGAGATGCGTAGTTCTTGTGAACGTCGAGAAATCGATAAAATTTGGTCTTCACGAACACTTTCACGTACGGCATCAATATTCTCTTCACTTCTTGAATTTCTTTCTCATTGGCACTGTAACATCATGAAGTATAAAATTTGTTTCAACCTTCTTCACTAAACGTTCAACTGTTCTTTTATCCATACGATTATGACGTCCAAAAATTGGAGTTAAAGCACGTAAGAATAATAGATCACGATTTTCCATAATAAATTTGGATTATTTTGTGAACCTTGTTGCAGTGTGTACCTTTCCATGATTAGATGGTAAACATTGACAAATACAACTGTCAATGTCACAAATAAACAATGGCTGCTATGCGTTTTTAATGTTTTCAGAGCCATTTCTTGAAAACAGACCGAATTAATTTGTACTCCCAAGAATCTAATTTTTTCTCTTGTAAAATAAACATCTAAGAGTACTAATTTTGCTGAGTACATTTGAAGTAAGCTAATAAATGGTCAAAATAAGCAGAAAGAAGTCTATTCAAAACTATATTTCGTGAAATATTTCAAAAAATATTTATTCAGTTTCCTTCGAATAGTGAGATATGAAAGGGAAGCTGTTGGTTGTAACAAACTTTCTTGGGGATCATATCACTAGAAGCATAGAAAAACATATCAATATTCCAAAAATAACTCAGTAGATAACCTGTAACTCTGTATGATACAGACTTATACATTATGAATAAAATATCAATGAGCCCAACTAAGTAGTAAGTAGTAGTAAGTAAGTATTATACAATATCAAATGGGATAAAAAAACCAACAAATATAAATTGTTAATTAAAATTAACGAAACATTCAATATTACTTAGTTTTTAATTTTAATTAACAAATTATATGTGTTGGGTTTTTATCCCAGTCGTATTGTATAATGAATTTTGATTTTATACGTCTATTGAATATAAGTGCTTATAAGATATAATTTTATTCTAAAAGTTTAAAAAATTTCATTTTTTGAATTAAAATTGTACAAGATTAACAGATGAAACCACTTATATTTGCAACTAAGATAATTCATGCATGCACGAATATGTATGAATATTTCACTTGAGAGAGGAAGTACTTCATTGTAAAGATCCATGAGTCATCTTGAATTAATGAGTAATTTAACTACTAATGGATTAGCGTACAAATTTCCTTGATTTTTATTTACGTTTTTATAATGTATTTTACTTCTTGGGCGAAGTTTGATGATTTGAAATGGTCTTATTATTTTATTTTTGATGTTGTATTTTCAGACTCTAATGAAAATTTCTCAGTTAGAGTAGTTTAACTCTTAACCACTAATAGATTCATTTCACTTCCGAGAATAACAATTCTCTGAAGATTATTATCTAGCAATGTGTTTGTTTATAGTGATTGAAGTTTACAAGTAATTGCATTAGAAACAGATTACATAGAAAAATCTTGAAGTATTCACAAAACTAGTATTATTTCATAAACTAATATCATTAACATTTAGAATTTGGCTTTTAATTTATAGTTCTATTAGGCATCATTAGAAAATTTCCGCTGACTAAAAGTAGAATTTTTAATTTTAGCACAAGGTTATTGATTATATTACCGATTCTCCTTATTTCAAAATGTTCGCAAACCAGTTTCAAATAATTAATGATAAATAATTTTAGGTAAATCTTCAAAGGATGTTTACTCATGTAAAAGATGCGGACATTTATTCACCAGACTAGACAATTTGAGGAGACATATAAATTTCGTTTGTGGCAAACCGCCACAATTCAAGTGCCCTGTATGTACCTATGCTTCAAAACATAAGTATGTGTTAACAATGCATATGAAAGTGAAGCACGGAAATTTTCATTTTATGAGTTAGGGATAATTTTTTATCTCGTGAGAAATTTGATTTTTATATTTTTTTACCCTTGATTTTTGAATAAAACCTTTGAAAAATATTCAGTGTTTTCCTGTATATTTCTTCCTTAGTGCGTCTTCAAGAATTTTTTCCTTATTGATATTCTGCCAAAACTAACTCTAATTCTGCAGATCAATGATTTGTATTGTTACCGTTGTCATATTACTTTTCTGTTAATTGATTTCAATTTTCACCGTCAATTTATATTCAATTTGAAATCTGCAGATCAATGATTTGTACTGTCTTCGCTTTGTTACACTTGTTTTCTTTTCTGTTATTCATTTTAATTTTCAACGTCAGTTTGTATTCATTCTATGTAAATTACTCCATCGTTATTCTAATAGAAAATCTCATATTTTTTTGATAATAAAATTTTCAATACCGGTATAACATTTGAATCATTTCTGTGGTAACTGTTTTGGTATTATCGAATTATAAACTCAAAAAATTTTCTATTCCAGCGCTTGGTTACGCATGTCCTCAGTGCTTCAGAGCCTACACGCATAGAGCTACATTAGCTAGACATCTGAAATTTGAATGTCAAGTAGAACCAAAATTCCATTGCCCGATATGTTTCAAGAAATTCAGACAGAAACATCATCTGAAACAGCATCTTAATAGTAATTTACATAATAAATTTTAGTCATGAAATATGAGTGTTTTATTGAGTTTTCATTTAAATAATCATTGAAATGATATTTATTCTTTCCACAATTTCAATGGTAGGAATTCCACTGAACATTAGGTTAAAAATTTCTGAAGCAACGTGGACTAACCCAACATTTATTTAAGTCATACATAAATTTAATTGTTGGAAATTCATTTTAATTAAATAAAATAATCTATTTTGTTTGATTTGAACATTTAAAATAATTTTAATATTATTCTATTTAATTTTAGGAAGTCAGTCTCATGACAGAAAAATTATGGAAGATACCAAAAAGAGGATGACATGAAAATTTTGAAAATTAAATTATTTATAAAGGTATCTGAAAATTAATATTCACATGATTTGATGAAAAAAATTGAATCAAAAGTATTGGAAATTAGATTTAAGTAGACACATAGAATTCTCGAATATCTACAAGAGTCAAAAATATAAAAAAGGCTATAGAAAATTTTGGATATTGAAAGAAACTAACCTACGTATTCCATGTGAATATTAGAAATAACAAATTCTTCACTAAACAATGTTCTATATAAATTCAAAAATATAGCACATTCATCATGATAATTAAGATAAAATATAAAAAAATTAAAATAATTATGAGGAATATGATATTTGAGAATTTTATGTCTACATAATTGAAAACAGTGTTTCTAAGACATTTTGATTTAAGCTCTTTTTAAATTAAATTAGGGAGAGGTTTCACAGAATTATTCTAATTTAATATTGAAAATATGGAATATATAAAAAATTATTAATAAGTAATCAAATGCTCAAGTTTCTATTAGTTTCGCCACTAAAATATTCTGACTTTTGTGTGCGATATAAATATCCAGTCGAAGAATAAATATAGATTGAAAGTCTTCTTGGAAGGGTTTTTTTGAAGTATTGCATATAATAGCTGAATTAATTCATAGGTGTGATAATTCTAAGTGTCTATGATGTGAAACCTTTATTGTGAGCCATTTTATTTAATTTAATTCTGAAAACTTTTTGAGACATTCTTTAGATTAAATTTGTAAATAAATTGAAAATTACTACCAAGAAGTATTTGCATATTACATAGTAATACCTGAATAAATTCTCCAGAACCTCTACAGGTTTTAATATAAATAAATCTTATGAAAACATTTAGAATTAAATTTTAAAACATGTCCTAAATACACTGTATCACTTTATAGACGTATATATTATCATCACCTGTGGTTAGTTATTGCAGAAATGCCTAGTGATAAAAAAGGTATTTTTATATATTTTTAAATGATTATCTTTTTCAACATAAATAGAGGTTAATTCTTGATAGAAGATCAAGAATTAACCTCTATTTATGTTATTTTATTCCTAATATATAATTATTTGGATTACTTAACATTCTTTATACAGATAGTCCTTGTGCTATAACAGAGGCCGTTAAATTGTCTTTCAATCTTTTAAATCAAGGGTAAACCACAAAAATATTTATCTATAGTTAACCGTTACACTACATTTAAAGATTTTTCCAGTTTACCAGAAGTTTTCTGAATTGTTGAAGGGTGAGTAAATATTTGTTGTTGACTGATGTTATATTTATTGAATATGAATTATTTGAATACTGACGAAGCAAAGTCTCTCTTAAAACTGGTTTTTCAGTAATGTTTTTACATATCTTGAGTTTTTATATAAAGTTACTTAGTTAGATATCCAATAGTATTGAATATTCTAAGTAAGATAGTTTTATAATGAAATTCTTAAGATTATGTTAGACATTTTTGAAAGATATTTGTTTTCATCAGATTGATCAGCAGAAACCAAAGTTTGTCTATCCAAAATATTTAATTCATAGGATTTTGGTTAACAATTTTTATTTATTGGATTTTGTTATACCATTTGGATGTCTCATAATGAATGCTTATTTTGTATGTCATTTGATATAAGTGGTACTTATATGACACTATTTTAATTTATTTTCAGAAGTTATAATTATTGAATATAATTTTTCGAAATTAAATATGTAGAAGGCTAATGTTAAAATATTTGAATGATTATTTTTTTATTCAAATAACGCCTTACCGAAGAGATTTTGGGTCCGAATTTATCAGGTTCTTTCTCTGGAGAATGTGCTATATATTCTTTAGAAAAGGAAAATAAATAAAGGCCGTTTTGAATTATATGTTGAACATTTTATGGTGATGGAACTTGTGACATCCAATCGAAACATGAATGTATAAGGTGATGTCTAAATAATTTGGTCATTATTTTATATTACTTCATTCTTTATTAGCTAATTTCCACCACATGTAATAATAATATATATGTCTATAAAGGGATACAGTGTATTTAGAACATGTTTTAATATTTAATTCTAAATGTTTTCATGAGATTTATTCAGATTAAAATCTATAAAGGTTCTAGAGAAATTTCAGCTTTTATTCTGTAAATTTGTAAAGGTTTCCAAGAATTAATCCAATAATTAATTATCTGTAATATTAGAAAAAAACCCTTCGAACTAAATTTTTGATCTATATTTGTTTGTTATATTCATAATTTGTATTTTCACACAGACATAGTTTTCAGGTATCGATTCTATGATAGTATCGTCTTTTCGACATTTTTTTGTAGAATAACCTAGTTTTTGAATAGTGCTTACGTAAGTGATTACATATATTAAGGTTCTATTTCAAACAGAATATTTGGTGAATGAAGATATGTAGATATATTTTATTGATTGTTTTTATTCAGCATCCAAATAACTCCCAATCGAGGAGATTATTGGTAAGAATTTCAAATTCCTCTTCTGGAGAATGTGCTTTATTTTTTAAAGAGGAAATAAAAGAGACCGTAAGAATTTTGTCTTGGGTAATGGTTCTGGATGATTATGGTCAGTACTTTATGTCTTATTTTGATCCTGTATTGGTTAAAAGCCAATGTGTGGATAATGTAATAAGTCTATAAAGTGAAACAATGTTTCTAAGGCATTTTATTTTTATTTATTCAATTTAATTCTAAAAAGTTTTCAAGAGATTTTTCGGATCAAATTTGTAGAGTTAAAACAAATTTTTTATTACTGTTTTACTACCAACAATTTTCAATTTTTAATTGAAGATTTATGAATTTGGTTTATGGCTAATTGGGACATTTTGTGTTTAATTATTTTATTTATTATCTTATGACTGAAATCATTGTTTGCGGCTATTGTTTCGATAGTATCAATTTCAACTTCACGATTCTTCTTGGATTGTTTCTTTTCCCCTGTCTAAGAACAATCGTGAAGTTGAAATTGATACTATCAAAACAATAGTCGCAAACAATGGTTTCAGTTATAGGATAATTGATAAAATAATTAAACACAAAATGTCCCAAATAGTCATGAACCAAATTTGCCCTTCAATTAGAAAAGAAAAAACCAAAGAGTTTATTTCTCTTTCGAACTTCGGTGACATAAGTGAAAAATAGCCAATAATATATCAAAACTCGATATCAAAATAGCTTTGCAACCAGAAAATAAATTGTCGTCTCTGTTATTCAATGCGAAGGATCCAACCCCAATTTTACTGAAATCAGAAATTCATGAGTTTACATGTTCAACTTGCAATAAAAAATATGTAGGTCAGACAGGACGTTCATTTTATACAAGGTATAATGAACATCGAATGGATTTCTCCATACATAAAAGAAGCTCCACCGCTCCAACACATTGCATCGAGAATGGCCACATATTCCCAACCATCGACAACCTAAAAATATTACATACATGTGGAATCAAAAGGAACGAAGCTCAACTATCTGGAGTCCATTGAATTTTATAAATTGGTGCAAAAAAATATTTTTGAGATAATGAATAATCAAACTGATCTATGTAATTCCCAAATAATTACCCAAAATTTTTTATTTTCTCTAACATCTGGTCGAGACAAAATCCCTGTAACTCCCACTTTTTATTATCAGTACGTTGTACCTGAATCTACATAAAATACCCTGTACCATGTGCTTAGGGGTGAGTTGCCTGAAGATGAACGAAAGTGCAAAACTAGATGCCAAAATGAAAACCTTACATATTGTAAAACATCTTAAAATTGTTGGTAGTAAAACATAGTAAAAAAAATTTGTTTTAATTTTCATCAATTACCAAACAGTAACGGCTGAAGCAGTTCAATAAATTTGTAGCGTTTTCGATGATTTGTCCAGCTAATATCCGTAATACGTATGAATAATTTTTCACTTTGGGAGTAAATATTTTATTATCATGAAGTTTCGAATATTTTCTCTCAGAACTCCTCTATCTTAGGTGTATATTTAATTGACCAAAACAACATGAAAATGTGTATAAACTCAACTGGGTAATATTTCATTCCATTGTCGCTGGTTGATGTCAGGATATTTTTCAAAAATAATCTCATTCATAAAAGATTCCAATACAAAATTCCAGAATTTTATTAACAACAGTTTCCAATGAATTTGTAGGGCAGATATGCTTTTGTGAACAAGTGTGTAGTTCTTTAGTGTAGACTATAAAAATATTCAAGAAGGAAATGCTCAGTGTCCCTGAGTGCTCTATTTTCTTTTCTAATTAACACATGATTCACGTATGTAATGCTTTTTTCACTATAAATTTCGAGCATTTTAATTTTTACTCATTATTTTTTTATTTTAGAGGAATTGTTCAGCTGTAAGATGTGCTGTAAGAGGTACAAGTACAAGTGGAATTTACTTCGACATACTAAATATGAATGTGGAAAACCGCCTCAGTTTGTTTGTCACATTTGTTCTAAAGCTTTCACCCAGAAAAGTAGTGCCAAATCACATGCTGCAAATATTCATGGCATCCTGATATAATAGACGATTAAAACAAAGTAATTAATTATACATTCATCATCATCCAATTCTTAATTATTTAGAATTGGATTCAAAATTTTAATTTATGATTGAAATATACAAATATTACAAATAAAATTTGTCTTCTATTTCTATTTCCTCATTTGATATATCTTGTTACGTGATTATGAAATTGGAAAATTGGAAAAATTTATTGAAACATAAGGAGTTGTGCATGACGTCATTACAATGTCTACTAAATAAACGATTTATGCAAATATATAAACTAATTCAGCAATGTTAATTCGTGTGGAAGCAGAGTCATTCTATTTGTTTAGGTATAAAGGTGCCTAATATTGACAGATTTGCCGTAGAGATGCAAATATGACCAATTTGGTTCTATATGAGATTTCAGAAAAAATGAATTAATTCGGCTGATAATCTTCTCCAAATATAATTGATAAGTATAAGCTATGGTAACAGAAAGTTCTTGGAATCGGTACAGTGCAACATACTACCGCACTAAACTGAAATAAGCCCGAAAAGGTGTTGCTAATGTTTTATCGAACTAGTGCCATCTAATGCACGCGAATATATCTACAGAACCTACCCCAGCGAGCTAAGTCAAGCAATGAACTGTAATCCCGATTTTTCTAACGTTACTGACGCAGAAAAAAACAAGTTTGTGTCTCCTAGAAGGATCAAACTAATCGTTAAGTAAAGCGTGGTTTTCACAGGGCTAGTTGCAGAGTGACCAATGGTCAGCAACTGTTCATTCTGTTGTTCATACAATACTGTCATCTTTTCAACTTGTTCTCACTATTGGTGTGCATAAAAGACATCACTAGACAGTTACTGTGGTACTAGTACTGACCTAAGTATTTCTTACCCATTGTGTTTGAACAGTCTAGCACATTGGTCCCGCGGTATTTTGAAAAAAATTGACGGACAGTTACTGGCCTAACTTTGTTCTCACAGTGAAAACCAGGCTTAAGCCAGTGACAATCATGAAGTGCTCGACTGGCGATAGTTAACAATACGGTTTATATGGTTTACATTTCGGTTATATAGTTGGTTATGATATACTAGCAGACCCGGTTGGTTCTAATATCTAGACTAATCGTCTACCGTTGCATAATTTTGGTGGATTTAAATTACGCAATAGAATGACCGGTGAACCAATTTTGAGACGAAGTCCAATGAATTTAAAAATTCAATTGGAAAATTGACGATCTGGTTTTCATCAACAATGGTGTCAATTGACTTAAAAGTCATTAGATCGCCTGGCATTAAGTTTTGTATTTGATAGTTAATTTCATCGACATCAACATTTTTTGCCGCTAACATTGCACGATTACTGAGCCAATTATGGTCTAAGTGATTATTAATAATATCCGAAAATCCCAGATAATAATTGAACCTTTGTGTAACACTGCAGCCATTCCGCTTTTTTTTTTTTAATATTACACATTGCGTTTGGTTTACTGTGAATATCTAATTGCAGCTTCAAAGCTGAATGCGCCGTTCATCCACCATCTAAAAAAGTGGCAGCAATGCCTGACGATGCAATTGCCAATGCAATCTTTTGTTGTAGCCGTATCTTTGCAAGGATTAATGACACTAAAAACGTCTTACCGGTACCACCAGGTGCGTCTAAGAAAAAAAATCCACCCTGTTTTGCATCAACGGTCAACATGATTCGATTGTAAATAATTCTTTGTTCAGCTGTCAATAATGGCTCATTATTTGCAATGAGTGTAGCTAAGTAAACGTCGTCATATTGTTTTTCTGGTTTTATATCAATCAGTGTTCATTAAATCAGTTGCTGGATGATCAGGCGAAGGCATGCCATAGTGGTTGAGTGAAAAGTTTGAAATCAAAATACATAAATCTTCTAGTAGTACTATATCTGGTGTGAAATCTTTAATCGGACATCGTTCTGTTTATCTCACTTGGTTCAAAATATCTTCAGTCATGTAATTTTTATATTTTTCCCACAGTGCTAATGATTGTGTTGGATAACATGTTTGCTGTAATGGTTTGATTTGTTGACATGAAGGCTCTCTCAGTACGTTTACGTCGTACCTCACGACTACTGGCATTATTGAGGTTAGATTATTTTGTAGGCATATCACTGAAAATGATAATTAAAATAATACATAACAATTAAAATAAAATCGGTATAATTGTCAATGACAAAAAAACATTCACTTTAAAATATAAATGCAAGCGATCGTTTAATATTATACAATAAGTTTTATCATGCATTGACTTTTTTAAATATAAATTATAATAATTTTTTTGCGCTGAAGGATTGATATTCAATTAATTTTCAATTGTCATAATTAGTAATAGAAACACGGCTAAGTTAATTTAAAATATATTTGTTAATTTGATAAAGAACAATCATTAAAAGAAGTATAATGAAAAAAAATTCCTAGAAATAATTTATATGTCAAAACAACGTTTGCTGGATCAGCTAGTACAGTATAATAATATAAATATGTGATGTGATAATACTAACATATATTTATTTTGATAAGAAAGTTCTAAACAATAAAGCACCCAAAATTAAAAAAAAAGTAAGAAAAATTTCACCGAATCTCATTTACTATAATGAAAATTTTTCCTATATTTTGGACTAAGCAAAACGTGGTCGGTTAAATTAATGAATTGTAGGTTATTAATTAAAGTGATAGTACTTTTAACGTAGCGCCATCTGTTGGATACTCACTCAATTCAGTCAACTGACTACCTTATACCGTCATCTGTTAGAATCTTTCCGAACTATGTCTCTTTGTTAGATAAAAAACAATTAATTCACAATAAATAAAATTGCAATCTCGAATTCGAGGATCTTTTAAGTTGGAGAAAAGCACACATTAAAAAAAACATTAAAATCGGTTCAGTAGTTTCGGAGTTCATCCCGGACAATATATATATATATATATATATATATATATATATATATATATATATATATAATAGAAGAATATGTCTTCTGCTAACAGAAATTTCAAGTTTTTACCTTTGTCCACAACGAACTTACAGTGGGGTTGAAAATCGCTCGAATCCTTTCGAAAAAACGACGGTAAGGCTATGCTCTCTGCTCGACTTGGTTGAGCACTGCCCCCAGATCGATCTTGTGTATGAAAAATCTTTTTATCATTTCCCAAGAATTTATTGAAATTTCTCTGTAGAAAGGAAATATATTTTGACTACAATTATAAAAAGGGGATTTTTACTTGATTGAAGGCTTATTGCAATATCTCTAATATCATACAGATTCATTCTGTTAACCTAACTGTAATTTTTAATTTCAATTTTATGGAAAATTTTTACAACACAAAAAGAATTAAAAGAAATATAAATTACTAATCAAAAATATTAAATACAGACTTGAAGGATACAAAATTTTGTTTCGCATCAACGTATTATGAAAACCAAATTATGCACAATATAACCTCAAGAATTTCTTCAAAAATAACTTTCTATAAAACAACTACAAAAACATGTAGCACATCTTCAAAAAAGCCATTTGACACAACGATATCTAAAATATAAAAGTAATAATAATAAAAATTCACTATATTCTAAGTTTGTTCAGATAAAGACATGTGCTTTTAGCAGGGTAAGATATATTTTAATTAATTACTTTTATTTTTTAGATACGAAGTTGGTCTGACGAGAGTTTGATGTTGTAATTCCAAATGGCTTTTTTGAAGATGTGCTACATGTTTTTGGAGTTTTTTTGAAAGAACTTATTTCAAAGATAGTTATTTTTGAAGAAATTCTTGAGGTTATGTTGTGCATTTTTGGAAAAAAAATCGGTTTTCATAATACATTGATATGAAACAGAATTTTGTATTCTTTAAGTGTTTATTCAATATTTTTGATTAATAATTTATATTTCTTTCAATTCTTTTATTCGTTTTAGCGCTTTGTAATTAGTGCTTATTCTATATGTCTATCAAATCGAAACTGTGTTTTCTAAGATATTTATTTAATTTAATTCTAAAAAAAAATCTGGAAAAAAAATTATAAAATGTATAGCAAGATTAACAGAATAAATCTGTTCGATATTTAAGATATATTTTATCTATCCTACAATCTCCGATTTTTCATCTACATTAAATTCATTTCTTTTAGGTTACTACAAAAGAAATGGTTTTTATGCTTGTGTAAATTGTCAAAAAGAGTACAGATACAAAAGCAGTTTAGTAAGACATTTAAAATACGAGTGTGGAAAACAACCAGAGTTCAGATGTGAAATTTGTTTCAAAGCGTTCTCGCACAAAAGTATTGTAGATAAACATATATTTCTGCGACACACGTGGGTTTAATTCAATAAATTGACCAATTAACATAAAGTTAGAATAATATTTTTTGTTCAGTGCAAATTTTGTAATTTACAATATGATCATGTTACAATTATTTAATAAACATACCTTTAGGCTCTATTACTGCATTTCGTTTTTTCGAAGTCCAAGCACGTCTATTTATTTCTCTTTGATCTTTTTAATAGCTTTACATCATGAAATTATTTACATCATTGGCTGTGTGATGAAATTATTCAATTTTCGAAATGATAAAATAGATAATACTTGATAGAAGAAATATAACAAAATTTGAATATTAAAACAAATTGAAATATGTTTATCTTCTACAATTTTAATTTCAAAAAATGTTTTATTCAAAAACTTTTAGAATTAAATTTATGTCTAAAACAAGCACCGCTTACATTTAATAGACGTACATAATCAAAACTCAATATATAATGTCAAATGGAATAAATAACCCAACAGATATACGGAAGTAATTAAATTTAATAAATAAATATTTAAAGGAGACAAAATTTTGTTTCTGGTCTTACCTTTAAGAGCACCAATTGCCTTTTAAAAGCATGAACACACTTAAAGGACTTCTCAAAGAATATAATTTATTTGAAATATTTAATATATTTAAATATTCGAATAAGTTAATTCAAAAATCTCTAAAAAATGTGCACTATATCTTCAAAAAACAAATATAGTTCTAAGCAATCCCGTCTTCAGCCCTCATTTAATATTCCAAATATCAAAATCAAAAAACTAACCTATATCTCTCCACGTGTTAAAAGACTAAAGCTTCGAAACACAGATCAACTATATAATTCAAGATTGATCTATGTTCTAACAAGATCAAAGAACAGTGTGAGTTATTTTAAGGTTTATTTAAATTCATTGACATTCCATAATGAGATTTATTGAAGCCAAAATATAATCATATATTATATATAAAATAAAATAGAAAGGTCTTTTACTTGATAGAAGAAATATATACGTCTACTAAATGTAAGCAGTGCTTGTTTCAGACATAAATTTAATTCTAAAAGTTTTTTGAATAAAAAATTTTTTGAAATTAAAATTGTAGAAGATAAACATATTTCAATTTGTTTTAATATTCAAATTTCGAAATGATGTTGTTCAAATTTTTCCTTCTGTATCTAAAACAGTGAATAAGTTCAAATTACGTGAATTTAAAAAATTTTTCTTTTATTCTTCTGTAAATAGTTGGTAATACTTTTTAAAAATGAAGATTTTTATGATACGTTATTTATATTTTCTTCTAAAGTCCACTGACTAATATAAATTTTTTTTGTAGAAAAATTTTCTTGCCCGAAATGCCAGAAATTGTACTCCTACAGAAGGTCTTTAGTACGCCATCTTAAGTATGAGTGTAATCAACCTCCAAAATTTCATTGTTCTCATTGTGATAGATCTTTTGCACAGAAGGTTAATTGGAAAACCCACACTGCACTCAAACACTCTTATTTAAATATTCGACCTATAAATAAATAAATAAATAAATATGCGACCTATAAATAAATGACTAAATAAATATGCGACGTACTAAATAGTGTCTTTGTATTATGTTATTGAATGTGCCAAATGAAATAAATGATCAAGAAATATGAATATTTTTTTGTCCTTTTCAGTTTTTATGATAATGGATAGTTGGATGGACTTAAATTTTTGTCAGTAAACTATCAGTTATTGATGAGTCTATTGTGGCTTAAATAGAATTCATCAATAATCCATTAATAAAAAGACAAACAAATATACACAAATAAAATTATAATATCACAGATATTATTTGACCATACTGTAGTTCTAAACGAAATAGAAAAAAAAAACTTCAAAATAAGAAAGATATTCAAGGAACTGAACACCAACAATATAACTTCTAGATGGACTGATGTCCGGAGAGTGCCATTCAATTCGCGAGATCCTGACATTTTTTAACATTTGAAATCATGGATTGTTGAGCACCACGTCTGTCAGAATAAATTTAAAACAGGTAGAGTTTATTCTATCTCTAGGTAGGGTGATTTGGAGGATATTTACAATTACAGACCAATACGAAAGTATTTGAAAATCGCCTTGTTGAATTCCTACAAAAACAGCATTCATGATTTCAAACAGAGCAGATGGACTATGACAGCTCTAATTGAGGTCCTTGAAGAAATCATGAGAGCACAGAAGAAACTGAATTTACATGCATGGACTCAGCGAGTCTTTTGACTCGGCAATTCACGAAATTATTTTGAACGAGTTTTATCACTATGGGATAAGAGTTGGGGTTAATAATCTATTTCGCTCCTATCTCACAAGGAGGAAGCAGGCTGTTGAGTGGAACGACGCATTGTGTGGATTCAGAGACTTTGAGAGTGGTGTACCGCATGGATCCATACTGGGACCGGTACTATTTATACTATATATGGACGATCTGTTTCGAAATTATTATTTTATTTTACTGAGGTGTAAACTCTTTAAAACTGTCAAAATAAAATGTTTCTAAATGGCAACACATCAATCGACGAACCCTGTAATTAATCAGATAGTGCTTAACATTATAGGTATAGATGTATTGAATTATCATTTTAATTAATATTTTTTTTCGATTCTTTTATTATTTTCATTCTCACATTTTCAGAGTTATTCCTTAGTGATCTAATTTTATTTTGTTTTAGGAAAATTACCTTGCCCAAATTGTCAGAAATTGTATTCTTACAAAAGCTCGTTGACACGTCATCTTAAGTATGAGTGTAATCAACCAAGGAGATTCCCTTGCTCGCTGTGTGACCGATGTTTTGCTCAGAAAATCAATTTAAAATCTCATATTATCCTGAAACATACTCCAAAATAAATTCAAATATGAAAAAAACATTTTTTCTTTCATGTGTACCATTCTGAATGTTTACTGTTCACACCAAACTAAAGGAAGAAATTTCATGAAACTTATCGGAGAAAGCTAGGGAAAGTGTCTTTCAGTCTGCTGGAAATAATTTGAGGACTAGGAGGAAAGAAGAGAGAATTGAAAAAGATCATTCATTCAAAAAAAAAAATGAAAAAATAAGAAAGAAGGATTTACAATATCTTAAATATCAAACAGATTAATTATGCTAACCTCACTACAAATTTTAATTTTATGAAAATCTTTTCTCAAAAACTATTTAAAATTAAATTTATTATATGTCTTTGTAAATAAAGTTTTAATTTAGTAGACTTATAGAATTTTCACTCATTCCACAGCTCTAGAAGGAATAAAAGAATCCAAAGTAAATATAGAATATTAATTAATAATATTGAATTAACACTTGATGCATACAAACATTTCTTTTGTATCGGTGTATTATGAAGACCAAATTCCTCTCCAAAAACCTCAAGAATTTATTCGCAAATAACTATCTTTAGAAAAAAGTTTCTTCAAAAAAATTCGAAAAACATGCAGCGCATCTTCAAAAAGGCTATTTGGAAGTATCATGTCGATAACTCTTCAGTCCAACTTCGTATCCAAAAAATAAAAATAATGAATAAAAATATATCTTACCCTACAAAACACGTGTGATTAATTCAACAAATTTTTTAATTCACTTAATTTTAAAAAGTTTTTGAGAAATTTTTTTCGTAAAATTTAAATTTGTTGTGAGGTTAGCAGAATTAATGTGTTGGATATGTAAGATATAATAAAGGAATTAAATTCAACTCCTACTCGACCCTTAACAAAATTTTTACCTCAATTTCAATCACATAATTTTTTAAAGGCGTTCCATATGCCCATTTCAGTATTGTTCAAAATAAGGCTTTGTTTACACCCTTGTATCAACATCAGGTAATATAGTGTTAAAAGCGGTGTTAATAAAAATCATGGAGTATTAGTGCATGATGCGGTTAAATTTGTAGTTAATCATCCTACTCTAAAACTATGCTTAATATTGATTCTATAAATTCGAGACTGTTTCAGTTTCATGAATAAATAATTGATTGGCGCTCGGATTCTAGTAATCAGAATCACTACAGAGGCTGTCAGCATAAATGTTGATAAAATGTTTATTTTTTGCAGTGTGCCCTGTTGTAACAATAATACGATCGAGGGTATATGGTTATTTATTTATGTTCATGAAAATGACACTTTATAATATCATCGTCATTTTGCTGTTGGGTTAACAAAGTTGAACATATTACATTTGCTCAAAAAGGGTTATTAATTTATGAATTCAAAAGTATTGGAATATGGGTGAAATATTCTAGAATCTTTTTGAAAACTTTATGTTGATATTTCTATTGCCTGTTTCTTCATAATATAAACCATTGCAATCATTACCAAGTGATAAAATGATAAATATTTACAGATGATTTAGTTCTTGACTTCACGGTGCTTTTCACTATTTTATAAATTTGTAATTAAGGCTAATTATTTCAAATTTTTGATTCTTTTGATGAACTTTGTGAACAGTGCTGTCTGTATTTTCGTTGGTCTCAATATAGCTTCATGAATTCTTGATGTTATACAAAAGGTATCTGAAAAGTTATAACAAATTCTATATCTGTTATCCAGAGTATTTTGCTGTATTTTTCTAATACGAGCAGCATATGATGTTCGCACTCTATGTAATGTTTTTTTAAACAGTATGGTGTAAATTCGTCTTAAAATCAATAACAAAGATGCTAGCAGACTTCAAAATGAATTTCATGAAAAATATCTGATAATAGGGAGATTGTTTAAGGGAAAATCATAAACCGTTTGTTAATTTTTTCATATATTCTAGTTCTGACGTCTGAGAAAGAACATGACAAAAAAATAGTTCAAAAGTAAATGAGTCATATCTTCATTTGAAGTAATATTCGAAATTCTACATAAAGTCTCAATTTAGAAATATGAAGTACCATATTTTTATCCTCAAAAATTTTACTCTCTAAACTCTACACATCTTGTTCTGCGGTTTGAAATGAGCTATAGAATCTAACAACTAAATATTGAATGGTTTTTTGATTGATGTTTGCTTCGCCCTTTCAGATCCTTGTTCCTTTTCATATTTTCCATTAGTTTCAGGTTATTATGTTCGAGACAACTTCTTTTGCTGTTTGAGGTGCCACAGAAGATATAAACTGAAATCTAGTTACCACAGGCATGCTGAATATGAATGTGGAAAACCACCGCAGTTCACTTGTGAACTTTGTTTGAAAACTTTCACCCAAAAGAGCAGCGTGAAATTACATCTCATGCATGTTCACAACAAAATGTTTTGAAAAACATAATTGTTTTTTAATAACAAATTGAGCAATACATGTTGTCGATTTCAGAGGTTTTACACCATTATTTTAAGGTTGTTATGTGAGCAGGAAATTGTTTATGGACCTAATTGTATAATACCGAACCAGTTCGTTATTGAACAGAAGTTTCAAAAAAGAAACATATCACAGCTATTTTTATGTTTGTTACATGATTAATAGGGAATTTATTCCAGAAAAATTATACTGATATTCACTTTATTCCATTTTGCATATTTTATATATTTTTGGATTACTTTTTTTTTTTTCAAGTTCATCATTTAATAATATTGATTTCTCGCAAATCAAGTGGTGAAACATTTTTGAATTAATAAAAACAACTTGGCTTAAGTTTCACTGTTTATTTCATGTCTGTTGACATATGTTTCGGGTTTTGAAAATGGGCTAAAAACCCGAAACATGTATGTCAACATATATAAAATAAACAGTAAAACCCAAGCCAAGTTTTTTTTTATTGTGTGCTAGTTATATTTCGTACTAATCCGTGAGAAATAGATTGTCACTTAAAAATTTAAGTTCAATAGTGAAATGAGTTCGAACTGTTGATACAAACGGTTTGGCGAATTCGAAAATTTGGAGTTTAAAAATGAGTTTCAGCAAGATATCAGATTATAAAGAACTTACTGTATTTAGTAACAAGTACGTAAACCTTTCTCTTTCTTGATGTGAAGTCAACAAGCATTTATATAATGACCAAAAAAAGTATTTTAAAAGCAAAAATAGGAAATGAGATTTCTGAAAAAATCCACTTTATACAGGGTAGGTCATAACTTTTGGGTTAAGGACAGTTCATTCAAGCCAAAATATGCCGATTGTAAAAAATATCTTTTAGTAAATTATTGCTATGGAAAAAGATACATGGTGTTAAAGTTAATTTTTTTTTGTTTTGCTAATAATTTCACTGTTTCACATCGTATTTTCTAATCAAGATCAAGTTTCGTCAAAAAAAAGCTATCTCCTAATATCATCATCATAAATGATTCACGTGGCACTCGTCCAAAGGTATGCCGATTTTGATACCAATTCAGAAATAAACGAAATTATCATCAAAAAAATTCAACATGAATTTTTTTCCGCAGCAATATTTCATTGAGGCATATTTGGTCTAATCATCGTATTTTGGTCCAACTAATCTATTCTGCTCAAATAGTTATGATTCATTCTGTATATAACTTTCATTGAAATTCATGTAACTCCATATTTTCAAATTGAATTCCCACCATTGTTGCTCTGATTGCCACAAATATATATTTTACCTGTTCGATGAATTGTTATTTTCATTTATCAATTTATCATTTATTGATTTGACTTATTTTGAATAACTAACTAAATTTAAAATGGATAATGATATTCAAAACCGATTTCGTTTCATATGAACCATTTCGTGAAAACATTTATTTATGAACGTGAAACCCCGAACTGAATATACGTATCATTGAATAAATGTTGAAGAACAGGAGTAGGATACGCTGTAAGATGACCAAAAATAAATAAATTCATAAATAAAGTTTCAGGAACCATTATATGAAGAACCTTATCCCAGTCAATAAAATGAACATAAGAGATATTGACTGTCTCTTAAGTCAGGATGAATGATGTTTCACTTAAACCAATTTTATAAATAGTAAATAAAATTCAATTTTCACAAATTTTATTGTTAAACAACAATTGTTTCACTACACTGTAGTGAAACAATTTTTATTTATCAACATTTTATTATCGTGATACAGATTCTCACTGCGGTTTTGAATCGCAATGGCAAAGTTTTTTTTTACCATGTTTGCACGATCGTGCCAGAGCGTTTATTATTTCGTCCAAATGTCTTCATTTTTCGAATTTTCAACCGCAAATGGTTAAAGTTATTACATTGAACTTGCGTATAAATTGATTATTCAAGTCAATTCTGACGTCCGTCCAGACAATTGAGAGACTGTTTCAACTCAGACTGAAAGATCTAGCTCATAGTGTACCTATGCTTTCCTAATTGAATCTATTTATTATTATCTCATTCAAAGATAAAAAAGAATTTACATCATGATATCATTCATTTTTTCAAAAGAATAATTTTTTGATCCCACTCCGGATGTAGCTCAAGTATCGGGTGTTTTTTTTAGAGTGATAGAAATTTCGATAGGGATAACTGTGATTTGACAGTAGGTAGAAGCCATGTCATTTTGACATTTCTGTTCAGCAAGCATTGACAAATTATCATGGGAAGACTCACGCCGCAACAACATTTACAAATTGTTGAAAATTATTATTTTTTTATTTCTTTATTCGATACAACAACAACAACAAGACAAAGAACTGTACGTAAAGAAGAAAATATCGATGCTGTAAGTCATAGTGTTAATGATGATCCAGATTTGTCTATTCGACGACGTTCACAACAAATTGGACTCTGTGCATCCACCACATGGAAAATTTTGCGTAAAGATCTTGGTCTACACCCATACAAGATCCAACTAGTTCAAGAACTAAAGCACTTGACCATAATAAGCGTCGTTCATTTGCTGATTGGGCCCTGGAACAGCTTGAAGTCTTTTTTATCGTAAAATTGTGTTTGGTGATGAAGTTTTTTTCTGGTTGAACTGCTATGTAAACAAGCAAAATTGCCGTGTATGGAGTGAAAACTATCCTCAAGAAGTTTTGCATCCTAAAAAATGCACTGTATGGTGTGTTTTACATGCGTGAGGCATCAGCGCACCATATTTCTTTAAAAACGGTGCTGGAGCTAATGTTACAGTGAATGGTGCTCGATATAGATGGATGATCAACGATTATTTGTTTCAAAATTTGAATGATATCGACCCAGAAGTGTTTTGGTTCCAACAAGATGGTGCTACACCTCATGCTGCTAACGTAACAATTTATTTTATTGAAAGAAAGATTGGGCGATAACATTATTTCGAGAAATGGTCTAATTAATTGACCCCCAAAATCATGCGACATTACTCCACTGAATTATTTTCTTTGGAGTTATGTCAAGTTATTGTTTTATGCTGATAAACCAGAAACAATAGATGCTTTGGAAGCCAATATTACTCATGTTATTGATCAAATAAGGCCTGAATTATTCGAAAAAGTGGTCCAAAATTGGTCTGGTCAAATGCGGTTCCTCAAAGCTAGTCGTGGTGGACATAAGCCGGAAATTATTTTTAAAACATAAATGTCATAAAATTATCGTTCAAACGAAAAGAAATTTGGCTTCAATCTCAATTTAATTATGTTTACTTTCAATTTAAAGTTCTATCACTCTAAAAAAACAAACGATATAAGTTTTAACTTGAGGAATAGACTTTACAAGGTATCTTCAAAGATGAGACGTTTTTTTAAATACGAGGTCATCAGAATAAACCATTTTAACAAAAATTGCCACTATTAAATTTTCAAGGGTATAAAGTTACAAGGACTTCAAGTCAATTTGATTCTATACAATTTAAAGCCGGTTTTTTTTTGGCGACGTCAAAAATGATCGAGAATGGGACATTGATTAACGACAGCATGTGTCGATTCGTACACTGTATTAAGAGTAGGATTTCAACGTAAACATTAAACGAATTTTTAGTTTTTTGATATATTTTAGTGTTATTGTAGGACAATTTTGATGGTTTTAAATTTTGGAAATTAATGAATTGAAAGGAAGTACACATTCAATTCTCGAAATAAAGTGGAAACTGCTTACCTGTATTCGAAAATTCTCTTTGAATAATATTGTCTTGGATGTGGGATAATTGTCTGATGTCCACCTTTTCGATAACTTCACCAATTATTGCAAATTTGAGTTTGAAAATATAGTAAAAACTTAAATCACTATATTCTCTGTATTGAAAAAATATAGAGAACAAAGTAATTTCTTATTTTATTTCAGTTGTTTAAAAAAAAAATCATTTGAAGAATAATGAAAGAGTCGATGTCAAAATGAAACCAAGAAATCGAAACACATTCAATTTGGCCAATTTTTATTTCAATTTGTTTGAGATGCAAACTTCCTCAAATAGTTTGTCGAAAGATGCCCCATATTTATTCAAAAATATGGTTACCCCATACGTGTGACCAAGTAAAATCCAGATTAATATATTTCCCTTTGGAATATAAATTTTTTGACTAGGAATCAAAATTATTGGCAGATGTGAATATATAAATATACTAACTGACAAAGAAACTACAACACCCAGAAGGAGCTATTTGCATTTCAAATTTTTTTTAGTAAAACTTAGATAGTATAGTAAGGAGTAAATGATTAAAATTTGGAGAAAAAACTCGTGAAGGTCTTTTCATGTAAACATTTTTTGTTACTTAAATATTAAGTCGTTTTTTGCAAATTGTTTAAATTTTATAATGTTCGAGGAGATCCAAAGTCGATGTTTAGTTGTTGCTAAAATGCCTAGGGCATCTGTACGCGGAATTTATCGCCAGCTAAGTGAATTTGAAAGAGGTCGAATTATTGGTCTACAGGAGGCGGGGTTGTCATTTCGAGAAATCGCTGTCAAGCGTAGTTTGATAATGCCCAAAATCGAAAAAGAGTAGGCACCGGACGTCGAAGGGGCACAAATGAATTTCAAGATCGACGTCTAAGATTTATGGCTATTAAAGACCGAATTGCGACAACTCAATCTTTGGATGATGAGTGGTTAGGAGAACAAGGTAACTGTCCGAACGGTTTACCGCCGGATAAGGTCTTTTGGACTGCAGCATTATCGACCCCATCTTGTGTTACCTTTGACGGTTGAGCATCACCGGCAAAGATTACAGTGGTGCAGAGAACGTCAACATTGGAATGTGGAATAGCATCAGGTCGTTTTTTCTGATGAATCTCGATTCTCCTTTGGTGCACATGATGGCCGAAGAAGGATTAGACGACTTCGGGGAGAAAGACGTGAACCTCAGTTTGATATTGAGCGTCATGTACACCGGACAGTAGACGTTATGGTATGAGATGCTGTTGCACATGCAAGTAGGTCACCTGTTGTCTTTATTCGGGGTAACATGACAGCGCTGCGTTACCTTGAGGAAATAATGTAACCATATGTTCTCCCTTACCTTAACCGGCTCGAGAATCCAATATTTAAGCAAGATAATGCTTGATCTCATGTTGCCAGAGTTAGTTTAAACTTTTTTGAAGCGACCATGTTGAATCTTTTGCCAAGGTCGCCCAGATCCCCCGATCTTTCGCCCATAGAGCATGTTTGGGACATCATGGTTAGAAGGCTTGGAAATTTACCCCAGCCCCCACGGACTTTGGCGGCTCTAAGACATGAACTACAGGTAGCTTGGGATAATATCCCTCAAGAAGAAATAGACCATCGTATTGCATCAACGCAAAGATGTGTTGGAGAGTGCATAGATAATCGCGGTGGACAAACACATTAACAAATTTATCAAAAAAAACTGTAAACCCTTCGTTTTTTCTTCAAATTTCAATCACTTACTCCTTGCTATACTATCTATGTTTTACCAAAAAAATTTAAAATTAAAACAGCTCCTTCTGGGTGTTGCAGTTTCTTTGTCAGTTAGTATATTTCTTATCTTATAACACTTATTAGGCGATGTTTTCGTAAATATTTTATTCTGACTTAATACGAGTGTTAGCACTTCGGTAGAAAATTAGCAGACTGTATGTGTAAATTTGATAATGATTAGAAATACACCACAAATCTCAGATGGACACTCACCCTCATCCACTGAATTCCTGGTTAGTTGGGGATCCCCTTGTCTGGAACTCTGACACCAACACCTTGTTGAACTATCGTTCTTGTAATAAGAAATTCTGAACACTTTTTGCTTTGAAAGAATTAAAAAACTCATAAGCCGGAAAAATATCGAACGTAATGTCGATCCGTGATCATTAAGATTCTGGTCGAAGAAGAAGTCTCTCGCATGCGCACAGTGTCATCTGAAAGATGCGTGGTGCATATATGCGCAATTTCAGAAATAAATTAGGGAAACTTGAATGCTGCACTAACATAGCCGCCCACAAAAACCCCTATGGGTTTTTCTAAAGAAAACAGAAAAAAAAGTTTCCTCCTTTTAAAGAGAACACCATGTAAGTCACCAGAAAATTAAATTTAAATAATAGAAAAGAAAAATAATAACAAATATAGAAATACATTATTTTTATAAAGGAAAATAATTTGAAAATCAATTTCTCGGAAGTGGACAAAGCTTCACAACGGGTCTACGGAAAATACCATTAGCTGTTTTCACCGCAGCTACCCTATTGTGTCCATCCTCTCCCGGAAATAATTCCACAATGCGACCAACCGGCCATTTAAAAGGCGAAACGACATCGCTTTTGATCAAAACAAGGTCGTCGAGCTCAATTTCTTTGGCCGGCTCAGCCCACTTGAAACGCTGCTGAAGTGTATTAACATATTCCGCGAAGTACCTTTTCCAAAAATCTCGCTGCATTTTCTGTATAAGCTGCCATCTAGACAGTCTGTTTAATTTCAAATGAGAAACATCAACATCAGGAATTGTTGAATTCAAGGGTTCTAAAGTGAGAAAATGCCCTGGTGTGAGCGGAATTAAATCATTAGGATCTGAGCTCTGAGAACATAATGGCCTCGAATTCAGAACAGCTTCGATTTGACAAATCAAAGTTGTAAATTCTTCATAGGATAGTCGCTGATCTCCTACCACTCGTAGTAAATGAGATTTAACCATTTTTACACCCGCTTCGGCAAGGCCATTAAAATGTGCACCCGTAGGGGGATTGAAATGCCACTGGAAACTTAGAGTTCCAGAAGTTTCTTGAGCTAACTTCAAAAATTCATTTTGAGCTCCAATGAAATTCCGACCGTTATCGGAGTAGCACGCATGAATCATGCCACGTCGAGAAATGAATCGACGGAATGCCGCGATAAAACTACACGTAGAAAGCTCCTGCGTTAATTCTAAGTGAATAGCTTTGGTTGTAGTGCACACAAAAACGCATATATAAGATTTTAAATATTTTGCACCCTTTATGCGATGCATAGTTACGAAGAAAGGTCCGCAGAAATCAATAGCAACGTGAGAAAATGGCTTTAATTTAGAAATTCTGAAACTTGGAAGATCAGCCATTTCAGGTGGTTTGTAAGTATTTGGACGGGCACGAAAACATTGAAAACAATTAGAAATAACTTTTCTTATTGTTCGACGAGCTGATAGTATCCAATATTTTTGAAGAAGTAAATTATGTAACGTTTTTGAACCGGGATGTAAATATTGCTTGTGAACCGACTCTACAATCAAAATCGTTAATTTATGTGAGCTAGGCATCAAAAGAGGGTGTTTTGCGGCATATTCAATATAACTGGATTTCTTTAAGCGGCCGCCCACCCTGAGAAAACCTAGAGAATCTAGAAAGAGTGAAAGTTTCCGAAAGGGTTTAGGTAAAATTTTGTTTTTGTTAATAATTTCTATGATATCAGAAAATACCGAATATTGCGTATGTTTTATTAAACACATCAACGATTCATTCAACTCATGAATTGTTAAAATGCCTGTTTGTTTAAGGGAACCGGGTTTTGAAATTTTCGAAAATCGTAAACAGTAACTTAAAATTCTTTTTATTTTTTCAAGAGAGGAAAATTTATTTAAAAGGTTATCTAAATCGTCCATTGGAATATCTACATATAAAGATATACTTTTTTCTTCGGCAGAGACTACATCATTATTAAGTTCTGAAGTTTGAGCAGAAAAATTTGGCCACTCGGTTTTTGGGCTGGATAGGAATTCCGGTCCATTCCACCACATCTCGAAACGAATCAATTGCAATGGGTTCATTCCTCTAGATGCACAATCGGCAGCATTTAGAGATGAAGGAATATACATCCATGAATCGGGAGATACCAGTTCCTGAATATGGTGTACTCGATTGGCAACAAAAGTTTTCCAACGGCTCGGTGAAGCATTGAGCCAAGAAAGAACTACCTGTGAATCAGTCCAGCAAGTGATTTGATCGAATAAGAGTCGACTAGAAAATGTGTCAGTCACAAATTTGACCAAATCAGCCAAAAGCTTTGCAGCAGTCAGCTCAAGTTTAGGAAGAGTAATTGTTTTTAAGGGGGCAACTCTCCCTTTAGAACAGATTAGAAATACGTGAATAGAATCGCCTCTTGTAATCTGAGGTAAATTACCGCTGCGTAACCTATGCTTGAAGCGTCACAAAATCCATGTAACTCACATCTCTCATATTGATCAAAGGTGATTCGCCTAGGGAGACGTAATCCAGAGAGTTCTGAAAGTTCACACTTCAATTGTGTCCATGAATTTTTAATGGACTCGGGAAGTTCTTCGTCCCAATCCTTTTTCAAGGACCAAATACATTGCATAATGTATTTTGCCTTTAAAAGAATGGGACACAGAAAACCCAATGGATCGAAAATCCGACCTATATCGGACAAGATGCCTCGTTTTGTGAGGTCTTTTGATATATTTTGGCACTTGTAAGAAAATATATCGAGAGAAGGGTACCACTGAAGACCTAGAACCTTCAGAAATGGTGGTTCATCCTTATCAAAGGACAAAGGAATCTGACAGTCAGAATGGTCTAAGGAAGAAAGCAATGCTGGAGAATTACTAGCCCACTTCCTCAACATAAAACCTCCGCGACTAAGCAGATCGATTAAATCCTTTTGAAGAGACAAAGCTTCAGAATCAGATGATGCACTACCCAGCACATCATCAATATAAGTTTGATCCTCTAGTATCTTACTAGCCATTGGAAAGTTTTCTCTCTCTAGGAGAGCTAGCTCACGAACGGTACGCATTGCCAAATACGGGCTACAATTGAGTCCGAAAGTAACTGTATTTAAGGTATACTCTGAAAGTGAATCGTTTGGATTAAAACGCCATAGAATTCTTTGGAAATTTCTATCAGAAGGAGATATTAAAATTTGTCTGAACATTTGCTTTATATCAGCTATGAATACCACTGCGTCTAAACGGAAAAGTAAAAGTAAAGAAACTATATCCTTTTGTAATTTTGGACCAGGAAGTAAAGTGTCATTTAAGCTCACACCTCTCGAGCCTTTTGCCGATCCATCCCAAACTACACGAAGTTTTGTGCTTACGCTCTCAGGCTTCAGAACACAATGATGGGGTAAGTAACAAAAATTATCATTGGGTATAGCTTCCGATGTGGCTAAAGACATATGTCCACTGTCAAGATATTCTTTCATGAAATCGGAATAAGAAGAATACAAAGATGGATTTTTTAATAAACGTTTTTCAAGTAAGAAAAATCTACGATAAGCTTGAGTATAAGTATCTCCTAGAAATGGTTTCGAATTTCTGAAAGGAAGCGAAACTATGAATCGACCGGTGGAATCACGAGTGGTCGTTTCTTTGAAAAACGTCTCACACTTTTCATCTTCGACGGAGTAAAAATGCTTATCAGGAATTTGCTCTAATTCCCAGAACTTAGGAATACAGATGTCGACTCGAACATCGGATTGAAGAAGAAAAGTTTTTGTTTCTGAACTTGTAGACGGATTGTTAACTTTACCCAAAAGAACCCAACCGAAAATAGTTTCAAGGGCGGTAGGCTGGCCTAATTTTCCAACGATACGTCCATTGAGTAAAATATGAGTGAAAAGCTCAGCACCAATCAGAATGTCTATTGGACTTGAGAGAAAATAATTTTCATCTGCGAGAGGTAAACCCTGTAAATGGTCCCATTGTCCCTTTTTAATAGAAAAAGCAGGTATATTAGAACATAATTTTGGAACAACAATAGCATCGAAAGAAAGTACAGGGCTGTCGGAATTTGTAGGTTTGATATCGCATGCAGTAATACCTTTTGAAGAAAATGAAGTCATTTCGTTCAAACCAAAAATAGTTGTAGAAAATTGATGTCTCTGTAACCCAAGATTACGAAAACATTTTTCGCTTATGAAATTTGATTGACTTCCTGAATCAATAAGAATGCGAACACGTTGAAATGTGCCATATCTATCACGGATATCTACCGCCGCAGTAGCCAATAATACTGTATTTTGTTCGGAAAAGGTGTTACCTGATACAGTTGAAGAATGTGGAATATTTTCTATGATAGTTGAACTATTAATATGGATCAGAGAGTGATGACGGTTATTACAAGTGCGACATTTGTACGACGAAAGACAATTATTTAGATTATGCGAATGATGTAAGCAATTCAAACACAGTTTATTTTGTTTGACGAAAGAAAAACGATCATTCGGAGATTTTGACAAGAAATCAGAGCATTTCGATAATCCATGTGAACCTTTGCAAAGGTAACACTTAACATTGGAATTATAATGAGTATTTTTTGTTTGTAATGAAAAACTATTGCTGGTCTTGGAATTATATTTATTATTACACTTCTCTTTGCTTACTGCAAATACTTTATTTTTAGAAGTAGTCAAATGTTGAACGGATTCTAGGGCCTTGCATTTAATTTCAACAAAATTATAAAGTTCCTTATATTCTGGAATTTTGCTAGAATCAGTTTGAATTTCAAAATTAGTTCGAGTCTCAATATCTAGTTTCCCTAGAAGTATATAGAAAAGTAAAAAATCCCACTGATCTGTACTGAAATTTAAAGCATTAAGAACTGCCAATGATTCGGAAAAGGTATTGAGTAGAATACGAAAATCTTTTGCAGTATTGCCTTTTAGTGAAATGAAAAAAATTGAATCTAATGCATTCGAAGCTATAAGTCTTTTATTTTGATATCTGTCAATAAGTTTTTTGAAAGCGGTGTTATAATTGTCGTTATTTATGGCGATACCATTTAGTAATTTCAAAGGCTCGTCTTTTAGGAAGGAAAATAAATATCTGAACTTTTCAACATTTGAAAGATTGGAATTATCATGAATTAATTTCTCGAACAGATCATGAAAAGTTGACCAAATTTTTGGATCACCGTCAAAAGTGGGTATATTAAGAGGTGGGAGTTTTGCAGAAGCTTCAACACTAACCGACGACGAATTAGAAGTATCATTTTTACTCATGTTATGATAAATAGACAAACCTTCATAATAAAAGTTTTCAGTCTCCCTTCTTATTTTCTCATGTGTATCAAATTCCGCCTCATCCTCAATCAGCATTATAATCTCATTATGACATTCTGAAAACCGCTCAAATAATTTTTTAATATCATCATACCTAGCCTTTAATTGCCCTCTTTTCGACGTATCAGTTAAGCTTTGCTTTGCAATAATGTAAAATTCCGAAATTCGACTAACGTATATTTTACGTTTGCTTTCAAATCTTTTGATGTTACTCATTTTTTGTGAAATATTTTATTGAATGAATGTAAATATAAAGTGATATATGTAAAGAACCAAATTATGCGAAGAAAAGATAATATAAAGAAAGTTTATTAGAACAGAAAGGGTGTCAACGAAAACCTTGGAAGTTGTAATCGTATTTGAGTTTTAATTATTTTCCAATATGAATTGAAAGAAGAAATATGCGGAATGAAAGAATATGTTTATATCGATTGAAGTGAACCTAAGTTGAACATATGGTTTTTTTGTATGAAGCGATAAGCGTATACTGCTTGTACGGATTTATCGATTTCCTACAATCGATATGAATGAAAATTAATAATAATTTGATGGTGACCTACGTGGAAATCTCGAAATGAAAAGAAAGAAAATAAGAAATCACTAGTCATCCGGCCCGAAGGACCAAAATGTTAGCACTTCGGTAGAAAATTAGCAGACTGTATGTGTAAATTTGATAATGATTAGAAATACACCACAAATCTCAGATGGACACTCACCCTCATCCACTGAATTCCTGGTTAGTTGGGGATCCCCTTGTCTGGAACTCTGACACCAACACCTTGTTGAACTATCGTTCTTGTAATAAGAAATTCTGAACACTTTTTGCTTTGAAAGAATTAAAAAACTCATAAGCCGGAAAAATATCGAACGTAATGTCGATCCGTGATCATTAAGATTCTGGTCGAAGAAGAAGTCTCTCGCATGCGCACAGTGTCATCTGAAAGATGCGTGGTGCATATATGCGCAATTTCAGATATAAATTAGGGAAACTTGAATGCTGCACTAACAACGAGTAACCTTCGAAAACATGGGTAGGATATAATGAAGCTCCAATACTCACCAATAAATTGATACAATGTATTCACATAAGCTGTTAAAACTGTTAATTTTTCATAATTTCTGCACTTACTTAACAATCACAAATATCGAAGATTTCCCAACGGATATCCTTCTGCTTGCAGTTTACTTAAGCTCTCCGAGTATTCAAAGTTTGAACAAATATAATTCTTTCAATCAATTCAAGCAAATCAAAAAAGAATGCAGGTAAAAATTACCACTGTATTATTTATATTTACACTGAAATCGATTATGATTGGAACAGAACCGGATTATAATCCGGTTATAACTTTGACCCCTTCAATATTTTATGGGAGCGATTTTTGATGAAAGGGTTTATTTTGATGTTTATTGTTTCTCACCTTTGACAACATCCTGTATATATGGCCTCATTTGTCACGACGTTGACTTGTAATCAGGTTGCCTCAGAATTAATTTTTTTCAATTTTGAGTTGTTTGAATCACTGTAAAATATAGTGAAACGTAATAAAACAGATCATGGTAGAAAAACTATAGTTAGTCATGTTCCTTCTAAATCTCTTCACGCCAAGGAAATAATTTTTAATGCAATTTTTCACGTTAAGTAGCTTCCGAGTAAAAAAAATATAGTGAAATAGTGGAAACGTGAGAGGATTCAGAAAAATGTATTGGGATGAACTGTAAAATTTGCAGCGCTTTCGTTGCATTTTTGTGGACTGTTTGAAATGGTGTAGGCCTTCCAATATTTCTTTGTCAAAATGAAATTTGAATTTTTCTAACTGATTCATGTTTTAGGAGGATACTACCCTTGTCCTGGTTGCGAAAAAATCTATAGATCGGATGGATCACGAATACGTCATTTGAAATATCAGTGTGGAAAACAGAAGCCACCGTTGACTGGATATAACATAACAGATGACAAAGAATATGAGTGTATTGACTGTAAGAAAACTTACAAACATTTCAGTTCTATGAGAAGACATAAACTATATGAATGTGGAAAGATGCCAAGCATTCAATGTCCTATTCTTAATTGCCCTTATAAGGCGAAAATAAATGACAGAATGTTACAGCATGTAAGGATGGTCCATAAAATGGACATATAGTAAAAAAAAAAATTCGCGAAATCTTAATTACTCAACATATTGATGTCAGAAAACAGTCTTTGATATTGGAGCCATTTTCTCATCCTTAGCCACTACATGACGTATGGTTCAAATTAACTCATAAAATTGAAATTCTAATTAAATTTTAACTTTATTATAAGAATCGCCCTATATATTCTATTCTATTTATTTCTATTCGAAGTAGGAATTTTTTTCGAATTGCTCTTCTCGCTAGTTGTTGATACGTTATACATTTCCGATTGTTGTTTCATTGTTTTTTGTTTTTCTTCAGTTTGAAGAAATATTACTACTATCATGAAATAACCCTCCATTTTTTGCGACAGTCTGGTATACACCAGACAGAAAGAAAATCCAATTCAACCAGTTAATTTTATGGATAGTGGAATCACATTGTTGTTTTATTGCTTTTTCTTTTTCTTCAGTTTGAAAAAATATTTCTACTATCATGAAATAATCACCCATTTTTTGACAACAGTTTGGTATACGCAAGACAGAAATGAACATCCAATTCCACTAGTTAACAATTTTATTCAAAATAATTCACACAGTTTTTATGTTTCGCAATTCATTCAGACTCCTGACACGTGTTTCGGTTTTTCGACTATCTTCAAAGGAGTACAAAAAAGAACTAAACTTAAAATTGAAAAAGGTTCTTTCATTACACTTAGGACTTCAGTGTATTTTTTTGGCGGATGGAAATAACAGCATCCAATAATAAAGGGGTGTTGCCGAATAGTATTTGGGAATTTGTTAAATTCTTTTTTTTCTCAGCAGGTTTTTTTTTTATTTCCTATATTTTTTATTTTTTTTAGTTCCTATACAATGTTCTGCAAAACCGGTTGATTGATTTCTGGTTTTTCCAAATATAAATATATATATATATATATATATATATATATATATATATATATATATATATATATATTCCCATTTTATGAAGACCATTAGATATCCTACTGCTGAAACCTTTTATATAAGCCATTGAAAACTAAATTTTCTTTTCTTCATAATGGATATGATGATATGATTTCAGTTCTATAGCCATTGACAAACTGATTAATAAGAAAACTTACCACAATATGTTAAAAAAATTTTATATCAATATAAATGATTCTTATGAAGAAAAGAAAATTTGGTTTTCAGTGGCTTGTACGAAAGGTTTCAGCAGTAGGATCTCTGATGGTCTTCATAAAAAGAGAATTAATTCTTTTTAGAGGTAAATAGAAATTATTTAGTTAAGATTTTGGTGAACAATAAAGAAAGGAAACCAACTTTTCCGAATCGGGAATTTATCAAATCAATTGTGATTTTTGTAACGCTACATATATAGGACAGACAGGCCGATGTTTATAACATAGAATCAAAGAACAAGATATCTATTTTGAAAAACTAGAAACTAACCGGTTTTGCAGGACATTGTATAGAAAATAATCATTTTGTAAGGATGAGGATGTCACTTCACCATATAATGTTGATAAGGGTAAATTGGTGCACTATTTGGAGATACTTTCAATAAAAAAAGCCTTTGAGAAAAAGGAGAATTTCACAAATTTCCCTATATTGGATGCTGTTATTTCCAGGCGCCATTAAAATACACAGAAGCCCTAAGTCTAATAAACGAACTTTTTTCAATTTTAAATATAGTTCCTTTTTGTACTCCTTTGAAGATGCTCGAAAGACCGAAACACGTGTCAAGATTCTGAATGAACTGTGAAACATAAAAACTGTGTATTATTTTAAATTAAATTGTTATAATTTTTCATGTTATCCACTAGTTAATTTTATGGATAGTGGAATTACATTATCTGTTATACTTTTGATCAATTGAATGTACAGGGAGGGCTCAAAAATTCCTGAATTAGGATATTATATTAATTGTTTGAAGTTAGTCGACAAAATATGCGTTCAAAAACATGTTACTAAGTTGACTCATTGTAAAAATTCAAATTATTTGATTCGGTGACATTTTCATGTCGATAAAGCAAATTACAAATGTCAAATATCAAGTCAGTATGATGAGGTCGATGCAGTTTTCAAATACTTTTATACAAATTTATGGATGAACGTACAGTCCTGAAATTAATGTCTACCAAAATCGACCTAATCATCTGATGTAAATTTTTTATATAAATTTGTGATGATTAATCACTGTGAGTAGGAGTGCCTTGAAAGTACATACTTTTATATGTTAATTTTTGATTATCGTTATCTCTTAATTATATTTGTATGATATCCAGAACATGTTAGGCTTAAATTCGATAATCAAGTCGAAATGAAAGTTATATTTGATCATTTCTCTGTTTAATTTAATATATTCTATATACTGAGGGTGAGTATTATTGTTCCCTTTCTTACCTAAATGTTTATGTAGTTGTTATATTATTTATTTTGTGAAATAGTTTTTTATTTTATGTTTAATTTATTAACAACTGATTTTTATATGATAAGCACAATTATACGGAAAAGCTTGTAATAATGTTCAGCAGTAAGCATTTTTATCCCGTAAAACAGTTGCAAGAACTTTTCCCGCATAAAAATAGATTTTTGCCTTTCGAGGTGCGGCTTTTCAAAATGTCTCCACTCCTTCTTTAAAGCCCCTTTTCAGCGAACTGATCACAGCTGAAGTGGAAACGCATCGGATGATCACGAGGCTTTAGTTCTTGCACTAGTTGAACTTTACCGAGGTCTTTATACAAAATTCTTCCCAGGGAAGTGCAAAAAATGTTCAGTTCTTGAGCACGTTGATCAGTTGATCTTAGTGGATGTTCGGCCACATTCTAGACTACAGCACCAATGTTTTCAGGTGTGCTTACTGGATTAGAACGTAAACGGATTTTTTTATCACATAACGATCCAGTTTTACGGACTTGCTTCACAAATTGAAGAAGACATTGAAGGTTACGAAAATTCCCATAGAGTTAAAAATAGCTATGAATGTTCAGAATTCTATTATTAATTAATTGTGAAAGGTCCCCATCGATATAATATAATAAAAATGGAGTATCGAAATTAATGAAATCTGTGTAATTTATGTACTTTATTAATATAATTCTGATTTGAAAGACCCAAGCCAAACATCACTCATAATATTATGACTTATATTTGTGCATACTAATTTTGAATGTTCTAAATTGAAGCGTTTGGGTTTTACGATATGTTGTTCCAAAAAATAAATCAGTAACTCTAGAATGTCAGTATGTCTTCAAACATAAGATCGGTGCAGGATAATTAGTATTATCTATCACTACACATTGAATATCTTCTCGAATTATTACTGCTGCTTCTAGAATTCTCAATCTTTCTTCCTTTTATCTGTTGTTTTTTTCATGCCAAACTTGATTTAAAATATCGTAGTAATTGTCAATAGAACATACGAATGTTTATGATCCTGATTTTTCAGTAATAATAATACTGGCTGACAAAAATAATTTTTATGTTGTATCATAAAACTGAATTATGGTAGAACGGACGTATCCGAATACAAAAATAGGCAAAAAAGTTGTAACACGTGAGGTTTTCGTGTTACATTCATAGAATTACATTTAACGTAACAATATTTGATGTGTATTGAAAAAAATGATTTCAAAACTTTTTAACCATATATTCAAGAAAAACACAAAGATTAAAAATATTGACTTAAAATACTAATTAAATTCTTTTAATAACAAAATTCCTCTTATGAAGGATCATATCTTCTCTCTTCAAAAACCAGCAATAATCACCCATCATGGCTGGATCCCATCTTCCTTGATAGCGAATTTTCATTGTCCTAAGATCTTGGTCGCCACTGACAGCTCCCAAATTTTCAGGAAAAAATGACAGATGTGAATGGAGGAAATAAATTTTTAATGGCATTTGGACACCAAGCGATTTGTAGGCATCTAATAGTTCATTAACTAACTGTTGGTAGTTAGCATCCATATTGTCGCTGAAAAATCCTCTTACTACACTAACAAATGAATTCCATGCTCTGAGTTCCTTCTTGGTAAGCTTCTCTGTAAAATTAACGTCGTCCATCAATTTTTTGATTTGTGGTACAATAAAAATACCTTCCTTCAATTTGGAATCACTCAACTTGGAAAAGATTGCTTTAAGTATTCGGATCCATTACTGTCTTCATTCAGAGCCTTCACAAAGTGTTTCATCAGCCCAAGTTTAATGTGAAAAGGAGGCCTAATCTTAACATTTTGAGATCCCGGTTGAAATACACTCCTTTCTGGCCAAATATTTGTTATAAAATGCTGATTTACTGCACGACTGTTTCATAGACAAATAAAACAGCAATATTTTGTAAATCCTCTTTGAAGTCCCACTAAAATTCCAATAACTTGCAAGTCCCCACATATCTGCCATTTGTACGTGTTGTAGTTTCTTTTATCCAAAAGAGTGCGCATATTTTCATAACTTTCTTTCATCGTCACTGAATGGGCAACTGGTATAGAGGATTTTAAATTTTCATTATGCAATAACACAGCTTTTAAACCGTATTTAGACGAATCTATAAATAAACGCCACTCAAAGGGGCAATGCTCAATATCAAGTTCCATTAAACCATCAATAGCAGTACACGCAAACAACGAGTTTTCCATGCCATAGAATGCTGAAAACGGAGCAATAAAGATCGGCTTTTTGTTACAAAAATCTTGTCGACCAGTATTATTTTATCAGCATACTTCAACTTCAGTCGTATTTTAATGGTTAGTGAGTTTTCACAAATAATTTTCAATTCAGCTTATGTGAACTGACAATTATCGCTATTTTCAATATATGTGAATATTTTTCTTTGTTACAGAATATAAGGGATGGCCACGCGTTTTCACTGCGAAGGAATGCATAATGCATTTTGTTGAATATGACGCCTTTGAAACGGAGCTGGTATACGAGCATCGCAACGTTGACAATCGAAAGGAAGACCGATGTTTTTCAAGGTCATACGACTAAAGAAAATTAGAGACCAAGTTTTCGACGTTCATTTATATTCTAATAATTCCTCATTTTGTAGGCATAAGATACAGAAACTCATATTTTTACTGGTGTAACGATTTATAAAATATATTAAAGTGCATTATCGCCATCGGAAATGCCGATACGAAAAAAGTGTGGGGACATTTTTTGTACAGAATTAGATGGTCTACAATTTTTGTCTTAACTATTTTTGCGGTGAAACTCACCGTTTCGCTGAAAAACGCAAAAAAAAAACATTTTTGCAAACTTTCACCATCAATCAAATTTTTTACAAAAGGGGGATCGATTGGGACTTTTCTTATTTAATTAATTATAGTATTCTGAAAATTCATACCAATTTTCAGCCCTATGGGAATTTTCGTAACCTTATCCCTATATTTAGGACTAACTTGACTGGACTATAGACGGTCGTCACCGACGGAAGGCACTCAAACTATTACTCTGAAAAATAAATAGTTTATCGTTGAGTTGATTACAAATGTTAATTAATAAACTAAGAACTACAACTGTATATATACCACCACTTAAAAAAAAATTACTTCAGTCTTCACAATTTTTTCTCATTCGTTTTTATTCTAGTTTACACATGCCATCTATGTCCGAAGCGTTTTACTAGAAAAAGGGCGCTCGAGAGCCATTTCTATTACGCTTGTGGAAATCGCCAAATGCTCAGATGTGTCTTTGGAGGAAACTGTAACTTTGAGACAACAAGAACAGAAATTATGATAGAACACATACAGTTCATGCATGGACGATCTTAATTTGTGAATAGTTCAAATATTGAATTGTTTCAGCAGTAATTATTAATTATTGTGAATATTAACTAAGATAAATTTTAGAAATTACTGTCAAAGTATTCGAAAGTTCGCATATTTTTGTGACTGCACTTTCGGTGTTTTGTTTTTTCAATAGAAAAACAAAACAAAGATGTAATTTCCGTGTTATTAATCTATTCAGATGCATATGTAAAAACATTGTACTTTCTTAAAATAAATCGCTTCTTCAATGTTGCAAACTACTCAACGGATTTTTAGATGCGCCTAGTATTTTGGGGTCTATTCCATTCAATGTTCCGGACATAAGACTTCGAAATGATAATACTTTTTATATCTCTTTCGGGTTAACAAACTGTGCACAGACTGCTCCTATTCGTTGTATTCTTTTGAATAAATAAATCATTGCAGGACTTTTCGGTTTGAAAGTTGAAGAAATAAATATGGGATTGGAATACAAATTGTGTATATTACCAACAAGCAATAAGTTGCTTAATATTGTTCCAAAATTATCATACGTTTGTCTACAAGTTTATAATAATAATGCTATTTGTACCTATCTATTATCCTGTTTTCTATTTTTTTTTCGTGAATGAAATGTCCATCTTTGCATATGAATATGATACCGAGGTGAGAAAGATTTCAATCATTCAAAAGACTGAATTTTGACAGAGAGTCTAACGAAATATTGGACTCTTTAGTGCAAATTAAGATCTTAAAAATTTTGAATCTCTGGCTTCCCAAAATTTTCATTAAAAAATATTCAGAATAAAATGAAATGAATGTCTTTAACACACCTTGTCAATTTAGTAGACAAATGGAATTAATACTTATTAATACACAGTAACAAAGGGAATGAAACTAACAGATTGAATCTGTTTTGATATTCAAAATATAATAATCCTTCTTTCAAGTAAAAAGCCGCTTCTTATTATTTAAAAAATTATTAAAGAAATACTTGAAGAGTACAAAATTTTGTTTAATTCCTTGTTTTATGAAAACTAAATTCCCCTTCAAAGGGGAATTTATTTTGAGCAAGTTATTTTTGAAGATTTCTTGAGGTTATGTTTTGCATTTTTGAAGGGGAATTTAGTTTTCATAAAACAAGGAATGAAACAAAATTTTGTACTCTTCAAGTATTTATTTGATAATTTATTTTTGTATTTGTATTTCTTTGAATTTCGTTCATTCACTCTGGTAATAAGTATTGATTATATATGTCTACTAAATTGACACGGTGTGTTCTAAAGACATTTATTCAATTCAATTCTGAAAATTTTTGATTGAAAATTTTTTTGAAATTGAAATTTGTAGAATGTTTACAGAAGAAATCTGTATGATATTTTAAATTTTGTAACTGTTTATTCTTATGTTTTTATTGGAGAAATAGAGCTCATTATTATTTTACGGTTTTCATATTTTGCAAGAATAGTTTCTTCTTAAAATCACTGTGAAGGAATTAATTGTTTCAATCGATTACTTATACTCATAGAATTCTTACTTAAGGAGACGAATTATTCCTTTGTTGGAATTTTATTTGTAGTGACGCCAACATTCAGATTGTTTGAATAAAGACGAATATAGTGGAACTAAGTAGTGCGACAAGGATGATTTCCTTGAGGATTACTTCAATATTCAATCATAAAGAGCTTTAAGATATAACAAATTTAGGTTTGGAATATTTTAACTTTTCGTTGTCATCTTCTTAGCCATGCAGAACGTCTTATCTTGTCGCAAATTTAATGGCGTTTCCAGATATGTGGTCAAATCTCATCAAGCTGCAAGGATAACTAAAGTATGGTCCGTCTAGAAAGAATCCGTAATTTATTAGTTTTCATAATTTTAATTTGTTTTTTTTGTAACATTTTAAGACAAAAGTAATGTATAAAAAAGGTTGTGCAGATTGTCGGCTATGCCCAAAGTTCCATGGCAACACTATTTACTAAATATTGTTGATTGTCAACAGGTATACAATTTATGAAATAATGTCGCAACTAGAAAAAAAAACAGGTAAAATATTTGTTTACAAAAGGAACGAAGGATAGAATTTTCTCAACGTTTTCAAGAAGATAATTTCAATAATGCTTTTATATCTGATGAAAGTTGTTTCCAATTTGGTGGAAATCTCTTAAAAATCCTATTTAAACGACGTGTTACCGTTCAAAGTTCCAAATTTTCCACCAAAATAATGGTTTGGGGAGCAATATGATTTTATGGAAAAATTTTAAATATTTCGTGAAATCAAGAAATGACTTTAAATTCAGAAAATCCACTATTCCAAAATTGTCAAAATAAAGGATCAAAATAAAAATAATTGAAGAAGAACAAGAAATGCTTGATTGGAGAATAACCGTCAACATTTTGACCATGTGCTATAACATTTTTTGTTGCAAATAACTTGTATGATCTACCTTTTGAAGTTTTTTAGAATCCTGATATTTATTGCTAATCTTATTTCGGGATTGACCCCTTTCATTTGCTTAAGCGACTAGATCCGTGTGGCAGATCTAGTCGGTCAACAACGTCTGTTGGCTTCTTATTGCTGTAGGCAATCAAAATATAACTTAATAGTTTGTCGTGAGTTAATTACGAATAATAATTAAAAAATAAGGATTACAACTAGGTCTTCATATATTGGATGGAGTAGTCCGTTACTTTGCGATAGTTCATTTTAATTGGAATGAAATGAGAAATTGGTTTGTTTTCTATCACTTTCATTTACTGATTGTACAGTGAATCGAGTTTTCAGTTTGAAAATGTAGTAAAAGTACCATATTCGAGTTACTGTATAATCTGTATAATAAGTAATTTCTCATTTCATTCTTTATATATACCACGGTTTTTATCACACGAAATGACTTTAATCTTCATAATTTTTTCTCATTCGTTTTTATTCTAGTTCACTCATGCCATATATGTCAGAAGCGTTATAGTAAAAAAGCGTCACTCTACGTCCATTTGAAGTACGATTGTGGTAATCGTCGTTTACTTAGATGTGTCATACTAGGATGTTCCTTTGTGACAACAAGAACTGGAAATATGAATAGACACATGATGTTGAAACATCCACAATCTTACATTTAAACAGTGTTCTGCAATATTAAATTTTACATATTTCAGTAACTAAGATAAGTTTGCAGAAATAACTGTCAAAAGGTTCGAAAGTTTACATACTTTTGTAACTGCAACTTCGATGTTTAACTTTTTTTCAGTAGCAAAACATGGAATGTAATTTCTGAAACTTTGTTTCAATATTGAATATTTTATACCTCGTTATTAATCGATTCATTTGCCTCTGTAAAAACATTGTACTTTCTTTAAAATAAATCGATTGTTGAATATTGTAGGACTTTCTTGTTTGAAAGTTAAAATAAAAAAAGATTTGGGACTAGAATGCAAATTACGTATATTGCCAACAAGCAATTAGTTGCTAAATATTGTTCTAAACGTTTGTCTGTGAGTTTATAACTCTAATACTATATGTATCTATTTACCATTCTGTTTTCTATTTTATTTTCGTGAATAAAAAGGCCATCTTTTCACATGAATCTCTCACAGAAGACAGATATCGAGGTGAGAAATTGTTCAATCATTATGACTGAGGATCAAACGAAATATCCGACTCTTAAGTCCAAATTCATCATGATAAATTTCAATTTATAAACGGGTGTTTCAATAAGAGCGCAATATTTGAATTGCGCGCCATGTTTGACAGTTATAATGTCACATGATTATGACGTGACAGATGAAGTTAGTAAACATGGAGCATTACACGGTAGAACAACGGGTCCTGATTGTCAAAAATTATTATCAAAATGGTGAAAGTTTAATTGCCACTATTCGTAAAGTGCGTCCAATGTTCGGTCGAATAATGTGTCTAATTCATCTACTGTGAAAAGATTAATGAAAAAATTCGAAAGTACTGGTTCGGTTAGTGATGTGAAACATCAATACGAGCTCGTAGAGGTCGTTTAGAATAAAACATTACGGCAGTTTGCGAGAGTGTGACAAAAAGGTCATAGACGTCAATTAGCCATCGGGCACAGGAATTGGACATTTCAACAGTCTTCTTTCTGCCAGTAGACAATGAACAGCGAAGAGAATTTACCTATTGGATCACCCTGCTGATTTTGCAAACGAAATCATTTTCACCTCGATGGCTTCATTAATAGGCAAAACTGTCGCATTTGGTGCGTAGAAAATCTACGAATGATTCAGAAGGCAAAGCATCTACAACTGTATGGTGTGCATTATGGTCTGGACGAATAATTGGACTGTTTTTCTTCGAAAACGAAGAAGGTGATACAGTGATGGTAAATGGCGAACGATATTGTGCTATAATAACACAGTTTCTTGTTCTTATCTGTAAGTTATTGATCTGGACGATATGTGGCTTCAGCAAGACGGTGCCACATTATCGCTCGTAAAACATTGACGATCTTGCACAAGTTTGCTCCTGGTCGTGTTATTTTCCGATTTGATGACCACAATGGGCCTCCTCGCTCTTTCAATTTAACGCCTTTTTACTTCTGGCTGTGGGGTTATCTGAAGTCATAGGTTTATGCCAATAAGCCTGCAACCATCGAAGCATTGAAAGCCGAAATTAAACGCTGTATCAATGAAATACCACCACTTGTGTTCAATAACATTATTGAAATTCTCCTCAAAAGGGTACGCATATGCGAGCAAAGCCGTGGGGGCCATTTACAAGATATTTTGTTTCACACATAATTCCCAAATATGTTTTTTCCTAAATCAATAAATATTTTAATACTTTGCAACAGAACACCATGTTTTATTGAACAATGAAGTCTTGCGCTCTCATTGAAACACTCTTTACATCTATGAATCTCCGCAGCGAGTTTATATTCAAAATGACATTTTGATGCATAGAAAGGGTGATTATTATTTTATCCACTACAGTTTTTCTTTGTGAATTCACTGTTATCATTTCTGTTTTTATTGGACAAATAGAACTTATTATTATTTCACAGTTTTTTCTAATTTTGCTGTATTTTCTTACAATCACAGTGAAGGGATTAATTGTTTTAATTGATTCCCTATATTCATGGACTTTTATCCTAAGGAGAAGAAATATCTCTCTGCCAAAATCTTATTTGTTGTGAGGCCAACATTCAGATTGTTTGGGTAAAGACGAATATAGCAGACGAGGATGAGTAAATCCAATAGTACGCGCTGGCAACACTGTAAGCAATTCAATATTCTTCAAATTCATAACATCATGGGGCTTATAATAAGTGTTTCCTAACTGTAATAGGATAAATCACCATGGAAATTCCGATGTTTTTAACATATTTCACATTGACGAACCATGTTGTCCATAAATTATCTAAATTTACCCTTAATAGCTCAATACTTCAAATAAATATTTAAACTCTGGAATGTATGTACTAATATTTGAAGAAAGAAAAAGTGAAGCGTCCTGGAGAACGTGGTATATGAGAGGGATATAAACCCATATGATTTGGTCCCTTAGTTCGCAAGAAATTTCTTATACACGGTATTATCATAGAAAAATGTTCATAATTTTCATTGGTAAGTAACTGATTTATTTGACTAATATTAATATGCAGGTATAACTGTTAGTAACGTATGAATAAAGCAAGGGTTTCTGGGATTCAATAATATTGTAAGGCTTACGACAGTTTTAAAAAGAAACATATTCTCAAATAAGCAGTTTGGCAACATAGGATTTAGTAATGTTTACGTTGGAGCAGTTGGATAATGAGCGATATAATATAGCCTCAGTAGAAAACGTAAATAATTGGTTCTTCTTTAATACATCTATGCTTATATTTCATCAGTAATAAAGGTGATAAGCATTGACATGCAGGAGTTTTTGCGCGCTAGCTCATATCACCCACGATCTTCACCAAATATTTTTTTTGAATCTTCTAAGTATACGATCCTCCCGAAATTTTGTAGGAGCATGCGCCTTACCATACTCCTTTTAAACGGTGAATTTCAGATCGATCAAATCTATAGTTTCAAAATATTAGGGAAAATATGAAAAAGTTTCTAACGATCCTCACAAAATATTATTTTTCTTGAACATTTAATTAATGATACCATCATCAAGAAAATTAGCACAAGCATGCGCGTTATTATTTTTCTCCTAGCTACCGAATTTTCGATTGGTCGAATGTATAGTTTCGAAAGTACTAGGAAAAATATTAAAAGGTTTCAAACGTGAATAACTGCTAAACATTTGAACCGATTTTGGCCATTTACGAACTGAGGTCTTCATGCAAAATTCTCCCCATGTTAATGGATGCTCAGACACTACGTAAACGGTTTTTTTCATCAAGTAACGATCTCATAAATTGCTTTGAGGGTATTTGATTTCTGTTGACTTTTCCACGTAAATTTCTAACATTTTGGAAATAAGTTTTCAATATTTCTCAGTTTTATTCAACTCTTATTTTGGAAAATTTGATGTTTCTAACTGAATATGTCCTCTCAAACTTGCGGAAGCTCCCCAATTTTGAAACATTTCGAATAGGTTTATGCTCCTCCCCTCCCTTTCAATCAGCCCTCCCCCAATGTTACTCAGTACCTGTCTTCTCATAACTTTCAGCTGCGCCATTCGAGGAGGGAGGCTCTGGTGAGTATACTGCGTTATTTTTAATATTCCTTTTATTAAGTTGTGAATTTATAAGGATTCAGAATATACTTCTTTGGAAAAGATTTGTTTAATTTATCACTCATTTATTTTAAATTTACACAGGCATATTTATGTATGTTTTATATTTTTGCTATTAAGATTGTCTTTAAAATTCTTAATTTTTGTTCTGGAATTTTTTCAGTAATTTTGTATTATATATAATAATTTTATATTTAATACCCTTTCTCTGAAATGAAGAAGCATTTGAAAATAATGTTAATAAAAAACTTCCATCGTTTCATCGATAGGTACTATATGAATTAACAATTTGTATTTTGGTACTGCAGTTTCGATATTATACGTATATATTTTTTTATTGATTTGAAATAAACGGACGCGCATTTATGTGTGATCCATATTTTTGCTTGTTTTATTATTATGTGAAATGTTCCTTAGTACTGTCATTGACATTCTTGATATTTGATCTCTGAAAATTTCCAGCAATTTTAAATCTGAATTTTTTATTAACTTATTTGAAATGAAGCATACGAAAATAATATTGATGAAAAAATTTTCAGCATTTTATGGATTGCATATTAATTGGCAATTTTTCAGTTTTGACATTATATGTATATATATTTTTTAGCTATTTTAAATTGACATTTTTATGTATGAATTCAGTGCCGCCATTGAAAGTCTTAATTTCTGCTGATTTCTAAATTTTTCTAACAATTTTATATCTTAATACTTATTTTTCTTTCACAGTCTGCTATCATTGGTACTGCAGTTTACAGGTTGGATATATGTATATATTTTTATATATATTTATCATGGTTTTTTATAATGATAATAAGAACTATATGATATAAAATATAGCTCCTTATGATCAAATTTATGTTGCAATTTATACCCCACTATGTTTTAGATCATTTATATTGCAAGTGATTCATTTTTTGGTTATTGACATTTATATGTATGATGTCAGTGCCGACATTGAAAGTCTTAATTTCTGTTGACTTCTAAATTTTATTTCTCAATACCTAAATGTTTTTATTTATATATATTTATTTTCTTTCAAATGAATATATGAATTCACAGTCTGCTATCATTTGAACTTTAGTTTGCAGTTTTGATATAAGTATATATTCTTATATATTTACGTATCACAGTTTTTTATAATGATAATAAAAACTATATGATATAAAATATAGCTTTTTATGATCAAATTTATGTTGCAATTATGTTGCTCCTTACTATAATTAGTATGATCAAAATGTGCACTTAAGTTGCCCTGAACTGTTTACCTGTAAAGTTTCTGGCGGGAATTTTCCCTTCACGATAACCGTAACTTCCACTAACCAGCTTGTATCGATTATGACGTCATCGACCCATAGCATTGGGTATATTGAAAGGTGCCAGTGGAAAATATTTAAAGGACATTTCTGAAATTCATTGTTTGATTGGTATATAATATTCCGAGATATATTTTTTTGTTCTAATGGTCTGCAATTTAGACATCGTTGGGTGAAGGCAATAACCAATAACTTCAAATTCTTAGAACAATTATGAAATATAATAATAAAATTATTATGAAAGTTTGCATGAAAACATAGAGATAATATTGACAGGTCTTAACCCCGGTCCTTATTATCGTGCAAGTACATTTTTTATACAAAAGTTACTACTGTATTTTCTTTGTTAGTTTGTATCGAATTTGGTGTAGGAACTGTAGAGTTGATTGAATTGAAAAGTTTGGAAATTGAATTATAAAATTATTTTAGTTATGCACCGTGGAGCGTAGATTTAAATCAGCGATTCGGTAGTGCAAATTAATTTTCTTAATTTCTGATACTAAATCAATTGTGTTTCAGAAAAGCCTAGACTGATTCGAGCTGCAATTCTGAGAAAAGTGGATATTATTAATAACACTTGTCCCGTCATGAGCTGTCATAAAGTTTTCAAGAGGAAAGATCATGCGCAGAGGCATTATGTAGAGCTTCATGCTATAAGAAATGGAGACGGTTTGTTCGCTTGTGAAATTTGCAAGAAAACGTTCAAAAGACAATATCTCATGTTGAAACATCATGAAAAATGCCAAAAAATGAAAAAAATTCGTAAATTCCCAAATCCGACTCCCGATAATATGAAGTTTTAAATTAAAAATTACATACATCCTCCCGTTGTAAATGACGTTTATTTTTGGATAATATATACCTGATCATATTTTTTATAATGCTATAAAATCAATTTTGTAATTTTTTACGATGAAAATTAATATTCATAGGAAATCAATAATATATTTTTCTAGATTGTTGAAATATATGAATGACTATAATATAATGCAGAAATGGGATGTATTTTTGTACCGTTAAGTATTCTTAATAAACGTTCATTCTTGTTTTCTTTTATTAATTTGAGATGCAAAGTAAAAGCGTTATGCTACATTTTCAAACTGTGAATTACATGTTGTGTCTATGTTCTTTCTGTTTGGCCTATAAAAAAAAATTTATATATAATATTCACTATATATAATATATATGGGAATATTGTGAGTGCACTAACATATTTTATATGTTAGAGCATTCATAATTTATAAATTCTTAAGTTATTATCAAGCTGATTGTTTCATTGTTGCAGAAAAAATAGGAAATTTTATGACCTGGTAAAACCTATTTTAATTTTAATTCTGAACATCCTTCAAACTAGTTGTGAAATGATTCCATATTATTTGATTGAATGGTTAACAGAATTCGGAGTGATGAAAATCCACACAAATTTGACTTCCATAAATTCTTTTTAAATTTCTCACAGTTTTCATAAATGAGCACTGAAATTGATACAATAATTTTTTAACTTTGTTGAAGCGTGCATCTTTCCATGATTAATTGGCATAATCAGCTGAACACAAATGAAAAAAGTTTTGAACAGTTTTGGGGTTGGAACCGTTGTTAGATGCTATTTGTTTAATAATATTTGATTCTTTCAAAAAGTTATCTGAATTCAAAGCGACATTCAATAGTCTATGAATATCCCTTTGAATTCAGACTTTTTGACATTTGAATAATATATCCAATCACAATCACGTTTTAAGTCCTAAGTAAAATGACCCGACACAATATTTTCCAAAATTTCGAATTGAACTTCATAGTTTGGCTGATTTTGTCTCCTTGAATAAGATATATAGTGAAATGATTTCACTTAAAAAAAAGTGGCAAATTTGAAAACATTCAGTATAAGTACAACAAGAATATATTTTTCTTGTTCGAATTAAACCAGATAAATTTTGCATTATAGTCCTTATTTCGATGGACAAAGCTGGAATTATTTATTTATTTGTTAGAAAATGGTACCAGAAATATTCGCAATTAATTAGCCAGTTTACGAATTTCAGTTGTTTTACAAACTGATGAGTGGGACAAGGTAAGTACTTACTTATTTTTCTCTTCATATATTTTGCTTATCCATTTCTTCGTTATTTTCTTAGTTTTTGTTCGCCCTTGTCTGTATTAGGTATCTGCTACTGTCATTCAAAGGCAACGCCATTTTTCCCTTTTTGAACTAACTATCATAATTATCATTTTAATTATTTTAGTTGGAACACAGCTAATTAATTTATTTTCAGGAAAATTGTATTCGAGAGATTCTTTGTATGAGAGGTATTTTTGTAAGGGATGTAGTAAAAGTTACAAACACAAAAGACACCTGTCCAGCCACATTCGATACGAATGTGGTAAAGAACCAAGCTTCAAGTGCCAAGCCTGCTCCAAGAAATTTTACCAAAAATATACATTGAATGCTCACCTCAGACAAATGCATAACATCAATATTTGAAATAGTTTTCCACTTGATATTTTATTAACTAAGTTGATTTATAACTTTATAAAAAAAAGATTCAGTCAAATTCTTTATTATTTTTTTCCATTAGTAATGAATATTTTCAAATTCAAAAAGTATGTTATAATGTTTCAATCTTTGTTGAAATTTTCAAACCGAATGATGAAATAGTGTGTAGAAACATTTGCCAAATACTGTGCCAAATATGAAGTTGTCACTGTTTTCACTGTTGTTTCGTAAATAAATTTTATTCATTTCACATTTTTTTTGTTAACAGCAATTATATTATCATATATATTACATACCATTCTTGTACATAGTGTTTCATGCTCCTTTTCCAACTTCGGTAGAACCCATCAGAACTAACAATATTTTGAGATCACGTTCCTCAAATGGTCCAAATATGAGTAAATTAAAATACTGCGTAAAAAGAACATCAACCCTATTTATAATTTTTACCTTGAATTAATGCTCATTAATTGGTCCAGAGTTGTATTCAATTAAAACAAATTGTAGAAATTACTATGTTTTACTACCAAAAAATATATATTACACATTTTCTTGTGACTCGAGTTTCGGGAAATGAACTATCCCATCATCGGACAACTGAAGACCTAACAGTGGTAGAGTGGTATTTAAACAAAAGTGATAAATATTTTGAATATTTCAACAGATTCTCGGTAACACCTAATAGTGGTACAGAGGTTTACAATCGGAACGTGATAAAAAACCGGGTTAAAAAAGAGGGGCCTTCTAAGAGATATCGGAATGTCGGCAATCGACAAAGAAGAAGATTTTTTGGTAGTAAAACATACTAATTTCTACAATTTGTTTTGATTATGATCAACTACCAAATAGTAACGGCTGAAACAATTTGATTTCAATTGATTTTGAATATTTAGTTAGGTTTAATTTACATCTAAAATGTAACATCTAAGGTGGATAGAACAATTATCATTTATATAGTCTTCTTTGGGTTTTCAAAAGAATTGATAAATTTAATTGGTATACAATATCCCAAAAAAATGTTTTTCAAGAAAAAAATTAATTTTATATGTGTATATGAATAGTTGCGAAAAAATTTAGGGGGTGACTCCTTGTCAAAAAATAATTTTTTTGAGCCCCCCTTGCGTATTTACAGCCCCCTAAAGATGTATGTGACAAAAATCTCAGAATGATAAGCCAGACCACAAAAAATAATTGAAAATGAATCAAAGTTTATTAAAACTATAAAGTTGTCATAACTAAATGACATCCGGTTACTAGATAAATTCTAGTTCGGAAATAATTTCAGCCTCTACGACTCACGCTATCATGTTGATATATTATTTTTTTCTCAAAAACCTTGAATTTAAGAAAGAAATAACAAGAGACCTTATTTGTTAAGAATGGATCAAGCTATTCAAAATTAATTTCTTTATTGTAAAATAGGAATATGGATAACAAACAGTTTCTTGGGAAAGAAGGTTTAGGAGTGGCTTTTTCTACCCCTTGCAATCATAGAGGAACATTACCAAAAATTTTTTTGGTGTTCTTTCTCGCACGCATAAAATCTTTGCTCAATTTTATTCTTGTCGGTTTTTTGGTTTTCATGAAAAAAATTAAATTGCGACCCCCCTAAGCAATGGGGGTCGCAAATAAATAAAGTTTAAATTTATGATAGATTGGGCCGTTGCTTGGTAGAAATCAGTTGTAATTGTCATTATAAAATAAAACACTTGTTTACATTTTCTACTTTATTTTTGGTATTGACGTACGTTTCGTCTTTGCTAGAAAGACTTCATCAGAATACGAAGTAACAGTTGTTGTACAATGAATTTATAAGATTTTTTACAGAAGGTGTACATGTGTTTTTAATTGTTCGTCGGGTTGGTTTTCTCAAAGAATATTCCCTTCAGAATCGTGTTCACTCGATCCCTTGTAAATATTGAATAGAGGGGTGTAATAAAAATCTATTTGTTCATTTACTAGGTTATTGCTGTTTTTATGTTTATTTATTTCGTAAATTTCCCATAAGTTCAATTTTAGACCTCTATTTTCAACATGTAGAATTTCTATTTCTTTTGTGAAAGAATGGTTATTTTCAAGAAGGTGTTTAGCATAATGTGAATCTTTTTTATTTTTATCGAAACTTCTTTTATGTTCGGTTAGGCGTGTACCGAAATTTCTACCTGTTATACCAATATAAATCTTTGGGCAATCTGGGCAACTGAGTTTGTATACACCTGATAATTGAAGTTTATCCATACTGTTTTTATTGTTTTTGATGTATTTGCTAATAGGATTGTTTGTCTTGAAAGAGACTTTAATATTTTCTTTTTTGAGTAGGTTTTTTAGTTGAATACTAATGAACACAAATACACTACGTTAGCCTCACATATCTCGGAAACATTAGTATTCAACTAAAAAACCTACTCAAAAAAGAAAATATTAAAGTCTCTTTCAAGACAAACAATCCTATTAGCAAATACATCAAAAACAATAAAAACAGTATGGATAAACTTCAATTATCAGGTGTATACAAACTCAGTTGCCCAGATTGCCCAAAGATTTATATTGGTATAACAGGTAGAAATTTCGGTACACGCCTAACCGAACATAAAAGAAGTTTCGATAAAAATAAAAAAGATTCACATTATGCTAAACACCTTCTTGAAAATAACCATTCTTTCACAAAAGAAATAGAAATTCTACATGTTGAAAATAGAGGTCTAAAATTGAACTTATGGGAAATTTACGAAATAAATAAACATAAAAACAGCAATAACCTAGTAAATGAACAAATAGATTTTTATTACACCCCTCTATTCAATATTTACAAGGGATCGAGTGAACACGATTTTGAAGGGAATATTCTTTGAGAAAACCAACCCGACGAACAATTAAAAACACATGTACACCTTCTGTAAAAAATCTTATAAATTCATTGTACAACAACTGTTACTTCGTATTCTGATGAAGTCTTTCTAGCAAAGACGAAACGTACGTCAATACCAAAAATAAAGTAGAAAATGTAAACAAGTGTTTTATTTTATAATGACAAATAAAGTTTATATGAAACAGCCACCCTATTTTTTGTAAAGGAATCACCCCAACATTTTTTTGCAACTATTCATATACACCCTGTAAAATTTAAATATATAGTGAAAGTTTTTCAGATTTCTGATCCTAATATTTAATTCTAGAAAGGTATGCAGTTCGTTATAACAGAAATCTAATTTTATTATTTTTTGTGTTATTCATATTAATTATAAAATCACTTATTGTAATTTTATCATTTTAGTGAAAGGTGGGATGGAATACTTTTATTCTATTCAACAATAATTGTCAACTACTTATCGAAAAGAATTTTATGAGGGTATAGGAGTTAAGACGAAACTATGAAACAATTGTTAACTCGAAAATTTATGGACTTTTCGGACATTATTATACCAATTTTTCTTGATGTAGGATGACAAATAAGTTATTACACCATATATTATCGCCACTCATAAATAATTATGCTGCCTATCACCCAAAGAATTTTAAAAGGAAGTTATATCAATAATGATGAATGGGATACACACATTATTCTATTCATCAAGATATAATCCGCACAGTTATGATAAAATTCGTGAAAATAAATGAAAATTTAAATTTAATAAAATGTTAAAGAAACATACTAACAATTATAGTAATAGTGCAACTACAACAACATAATTACATCAAATTTTTGAACTTTTACTACGATAAATACAAAAATTTTTGTCACACATAATTATTTTAATAAGGAAATATTTAAAACTAACGAACATTCAACATTTTTTTGAATTTCTTAAATGGAATTATATTTTATGGATAATAAACCTATTATTTTTTTATAATACATAAGAAGACTAGATGAAAGATAGAATATATACAGTATATTGGAGCTCTTTCAGACATGATGATGAGCACTTGAATCATTTTTAAAGCGTAGGATTTGTCGAACCGTCATAGAAAAGGTAGCTGAAAAAATTGCGGTATCTATTGAAAAAATTTGTCAAGATGAATCTGTATCCACAATAAACACAGAATGTCCTGGAAATTCTTCTGAATAACAGTCTGGTTGCACACGAAACCATTTTTACAACAAATCCTTTATGACATTGTGGACACTTATAGGAATTAGTGCCTGAAAATTACAATGAAATTAAAAGATACCAAGTTTGAACATTGTAATTGATATTTTTCTAAACATAACTTTCTAAGAGAATTGACGTGAGTGCGTCATGACATTTTATTTCATGACCTCCTAATTATTGTGTCAATTAATTGTTTTCTTTTTCGTTTTTTTTTCGGAACGAACATTAGCATAATTCTGAGTAGTGTTCAATGAATGAAAAAGGAACGCAAATAATTAAGGCTTTTCTTCGAAAATCTTTCTGAGAAATGGAAGAACTTTACTTACTGTTTCTCAGGGTTAGGTCTACATTAATATTTTGTGTAGAGTTTTTGTTCCTTTTTGTCTTGTTTCTTCGATAAAGAGTATTTTTCCTAGAATTCGAACTACGTAGGTACATTTTGTTAATGTTACTGTTGGCAAATCTTCTAAATAATGAATGCGAGACCACATTAAACAGATCTTCAAATTCTTGAAACATATGTTCAGTTCCGTGATAATGTCAACAGTTTTGAAAAACGGGAGATAATGAATGACTGAAATCCATCAGAGAAACATTTCAGAATATTTTCATCAGTCCGAAAATTTAAGGCTCAAATATTTTTTTTTCTATTTGATCACCGGTGTTTTTTTTATTTCGCTTAATTTGAGTACAAATAAGTGCGATTGTAGCTAGGCAAGTATTTAGTATCGACAATGTTTCCCGTTCTGTTTTAAAACAAAAAATTTCTGATGGCTTAACTAACTTATCTTTGATATAATTGTACAAAATTTATTATAGCAGTTATTTTAAAGAATGTTTTTGTTGAGTTAAGTTTTAAATGATGTCCTGAACTATTCTAAACAATCCGATATGAGAATGAGAATATTTTTTCTTGAAAATTTTGTTTAGTGTACTATTAAACTATTAAAATTGAACATAACTGAAGTTAAATTTTAAATGCAAAAACAGAATTATTCTGTCAAACCCCTAGATAATTTCATTTAAAAATTGAAATCAAAATGCCTTAGAAAAATTGAGTTTCTATATAAAACTAAAGTAGTTCATTGTTTCAGTTCGTGAATTAGACTATAGAATCTTGAGCCAGAAAATGCTTTATTTAAAATTATGTAAGAAAATCAACAAATCAGGATGTAGACTTTCAATCGTTAAAATAGATATTTCAATTTTATGAGACTTTTTGGCTCAAGATTTGGTAGTCAAATTTCTTAATGGAAACAATTGTTTTATATTTTCCAGCAATATTTTTTATTTTCTATAGATTTTTCTATATTTAAGAATGTTGTTCGATATTTGAGAATTCTATATTTATAATAAAATACAAACTTCACTTTATCCTCAGTAATAGAAATTTTTAATTGAAGTGTTGACGGGATTAAAAGGTAAGCTATATACTAAGATATGTTTAATTCCTTCGTATGAGACCCTAAAAAATTAAACTAACTGTAGGGATCAAAAGAAGTAAATTTCATAAAATGTACAAAGGGGTTTTTTACTTGATAGAAGGTTTTTACACTATCTTTAATATCACACAGATTAGTTCTGTTAATCTTATTAAACATTTTAATTCTTTTAAAATAAAAAAAATTTCAAAATCAAATAAAATAAATGTTTTAGAAAACACAGTTTCAATTAAACAAATCAACAAAAATAAATTGTTAATTAAAATTAAAAATAAGTAATATGGAAAGTTTCGTTCCAAACATACGCACCTGAACTCGTCAGACAGGCGTGGTACGTATGTTTTGCCTGTAACAAACATTCCACAAAATATTTAGTTTCTGGTCTTATATTTATGAAAACTAAATTTTTTTCGAAAATACACAACATAATTTTAAGAACTTATCCAAAACTAATTTATTTGAAATATTTAATATGTTTAAATATTTAAATTAGTTACTTCAAAAACTCTCAAGAACATGTAACACATCCTCAAAAACAATTAGAATTCATATAAGGTCAGTTCAACTTTACATTTGAAAGATAAAATCAATTAAAAATAAATAAACTTGTAATCTTTTCAAACAATTTCTGGAACCTCTGTGAATGCAATTCAGAGTTTGCAAAATTGGGATTATAAAATACATAATTCAAAATATAAGATATACGAATTCCATGGTTGTTGCCAATTTTCAGTTAGCCCCAACATTTAGAATAGAACACAATTATAAGATTAGAAACTTCTCCAAGAAAAATTCTGAACAAAAATCCACACACTGTCGGCTATGGTTGAATTTGGCATGCATGGTGACCAGATTTTGCAAGCTTTGGGATTTCGTAAAAAAATTATTTGGGAAAAAACAAATCCTCTCCTTCAAGTTAATTGGATGTAACTTCTAAATTCACTTTAGGAGTTTACAAGTAAGTATTCTCAATTGACATAATTACCCAACAGGATTGGAAGTAGGTATGAACTTGGAGGAAATATTAGTAGCCTCTTTCTTAATGAAACAGAAAAAAAAACGATATCCAGTATTCCTGTTGATCCCAGTGTTTTACCATGTAGCGAAAATAAAATTAGATTGAAGTGATTGATAACATAAGGATTTCCACTAACAAATTTCCTTTTGCAGGTAGGGGATTAACTCATCCTTACTCATGTATAGTTTGCCGAAAGTCCTATAAATACTCGCATTCTTTAAGCAGACACATGAAATATGAATGTGGTAAAGAAGCAACCTTTGGATGTTTTATTGAAGGCTGCCCATATAAATCCAAACGAAAGGACAATTTGAATGCGCATATGCGATCTTTGCATCTAAGAGAACTCAGCTCGAAAATGAAGCCCAAAGAGGAATTTGAAACATGGTACTATGATGGAGTTTGAATATAATGTTAGGAATTTTCTAGCTCGAAATAATTAATTGAATGTATTTTTCAGTTCACATTTAGTCGAAGATTTGAGAATATTCAGACTAGTATATAAACCTTAAGAAAATGAGTCTTCATTTCGGAGGTCTATCTCTTAAGTCATATACCGGTAGTCCACATAAAATAGTCCGGAAGTTCAGGTTTTGCTGGAAAACGCCTGTATAGGTCCATTTTATTTGGAGTGGAACATCTTCTGATCACTTATTCGTGGTTGATCATCCCTCTAAGCGGAGTGGTAACCCTCCCAAGAATCTTATATGGCATTATGGGTCGATTGACACATCAGTTTGAAGGTTTTGCTACTCTTAGGAATATACTAATAAATTTTTATTTGGCGTTTGTTACGATGTGAAAGACTTGTTGGGAGTAATACTAACATACTAACGCTATTCTCTGAAAAATATCTTCTAGAAAAGTTACAGAATTTAAAGGAATATGTTGTGAAAAGACCGGAAGTGTGTCCCACCTTACATCCATGTAACACCATTCTACCCAACATAACCTCACTCTACACCGAAAACAAAATGGCCGATGACCACGCCTCCACAGCTGTCATATCAAATGACAGTTCACTTTCGGTCTAGCAACGGTGTTTACTATATTTCTGCGAGTAGTTTTTCAGTGTATTCATGAATACAATAGCAAACACTTCAATGATCAAAAGTAGAACAACTTAACTTCCGCTAATTCATTTGATTTCACAACAATTGTTTCGTCATCACAAGTAAAGACCGATAAAATCAAGCAAACATTTCAAAATTATGTGCCACTCGACCCCTATTGCACTTAAAGATTTTTCAAGGTTTACCATTCCGCTTAGGGGAATGATCGTAAACCCATGAAGTTGCAGTCAAAAGCTGTCACCCTACAAATAAAAAATTTTCGGTAAAACTCATACTCAGGGAAATATCTGGCTGGAGTGTTTTATGTGTCCATCCGGTGCTATTTTGAAAAATTACATGCTATACTTCATCAAATTCTTACAATTTGTCCACTTAGACTGTGACATATGACCAGTATCGATTTTTATATTATATTTTTCAAGATAAACTCGATTTCCATGAAATAAAATCATCAATATTCCGTAATTTTGTTATTCATGTGATAACGAAGTGTACTCAGTAATATCAAAACTGTGAAATCCAAAAGGGATCATTATTTCAATTGTTATTTTTGCAATGTGGTAGTAATACATCAAGAATGAATTTATTATTATTATTGTCATTATAAAATAAAACACTTGTTTACATTTTCTACTTTATTTTTGGTATTGACGTACGTTTCGTCTTTGCTAGAAAGACTTCATCAGAATACGAAGTAACAGTTGTTGTACAATGAATTTATAAGATTTTTTACAGAAGGTGTACATGTGTTTTTAATTGTTCGTCGGGTTGGTTTTCTCAAAGAATATTCCCTTCAGAATCGTGTTCACTCGATCCCTTGTAAATATTGAATAGAGGGGTGTAATAAAAATCTATTTGTTCATTTACTAGGTTATTGCTGTTTTTATGTTTATTTATTTCGTAAATTTCCCATAAGTTCAATTTTAGACCTCTATTTTCAACATGTAGAATTTCTATTTCTTTTGTGAAAGAATGGTTATTTTCAAGAAGGTGTTTAGCATAATGTGAATCTTTTTTATTTTTATCGAAACTTCTTTTATGTTCTGTTAGGCGTGTACCGAAATTTCTACCTGTTCTACCAATATAAATCTTTGGGCAATCTGGGCAAGTGAGTTTGTATACACCTGATAATTGAAGTTTATCCATACTGTTTTTATTGTTTTTGATGTATTTGCTAATAGGATTGTTTGTCTTGAAAGAGACTTTAATATTTTCTTTTTTGAGTAGGTTTTTTAGTTGAATACTAATGTTTCCGAGATATGTGAGGCTAACGTATTTGTGTTCAGATATATCAGATGTTACTGTATACTAAAAAACCTACTCAAAAAAGAAAATATTAAAGTCTCTTTCAAGACAAACAATCCTATTAGCAAATACATCAAAAACAATAAAAACAGTATGGATAAACTTCAATTATCCTTTCACAAAAGAAATAGAAATTCTACATGTTGAAAATAGAGGTCTAAAATTGAACTTATGGGAAATTTACGAAATAAATAAACATAAAAACAGCAATAACCTAGTAAATGAACAAATAGATTTTTATTACACCCTTCTATTCAATATTTACAAGGGATCGAGTGAACACGATTCTGAAGGGAATATTCTTTGAGAAAAGCAACCCGACGAACAATTAAAAACACATGTACACCTTCTGTAAAAAATCTTATAAATTCATTGTACAACAACTGTTACTTCGTATTCTGATGAAGTCTTTCTAGCAAAGACGAAACGTACGTCAATACCAAAAATAAAGTAGAAAATGTAAACAAGTGTTTTATTTTATAATGACAATTACAACTGATTTCTACCAAGCAACGGCACAATCTATCATAAATTATTATTATTATTATTATTATTATCCTGATATTCCTAGATCTTCTGTGAAGATCCCTCAGAAGCTTTTTCAGCTTGTGCGAGTTAGGAGTTCAGTTGTATTCTGGGTAGGCTTTGTTAGTGCGATCTTGCGCCACTTTGAGTCACAGCACTATTAATTTTTGACCCAACTGTGAAAAAGTGGCCAACGCACCCACCCAACTGGAAAATTTCTTTTCCACCTGAATAAGATTCGATCCCGAACCTCCCGGTCACGAGCCCGACGCTCTCCCACTGTGCTGTTCACACTCGTAACACTTTTGACGGAATTTTCATTAACGTTATTGAATACAAGTGGTGGTATTTCATTGATATAGCGTCTAATTTCGGCTTTCAATGCTTCGATGGTTGCAGGATTATTGGCATAAACCTATGACTTCAGATAACCCCACAGCCAGAAGTCTAAAAGCATTAAATCGCAAGAGCGTGGAGGCAAACTCTGGTCTGAAAATCGGGAAATGACACGATCAGGAGCAAACTCGTGCAAGATCTTCAATGTTTCACGTGCGGTATGACTTGTGGCACCGTTCTGCTGAAACCACATCTCATCGAGATCGAAACCTTCCAAATGAGGCACAATAAACTGTATTATCAGAGCACGATAACGTTCGTCATTCAACGTTACTGCATTACCTTCTTCGTTTTCGAAGAAAAACAGCCCAATTATTCCTTCAGACCATAATGCACACCATTCAGTGACCCGTTGTGGATGCATTGCTTTCTGATGAATCATTCGTGGATTTTCTTAGCCCCAAATGTGACATTTTGCCTATTAACGAAGCAATCGAGTTGAAAATGGGCCTCATCAATGAAAATGATTCTGTTGGCAAAATCAGGAGGTTGCTCAAGGATCCAATTGGTGAATTATCTTCGCTGTTCATGGTCTACTGGCAGAAGTTGTTGAGTCAGTTGGAGCTTTTTCAGCTTGTGCGAGTAAGGAGTTCAGTTATGTTCTGGATAGGCTTTGTTACTGCGATCTTGCGCCACTTTAGGTCACAGCACTGTGAAAGTGTCTCACCACTTTGAAATGGTCAGACACCGGTCCAACTAGAAAATTTCTTTTCCACCTGAACAGGAATCAAACCCGGACCTCCCGGTCACGAGCCCAATGCTGTACCACTGAGCTGTCCGCACTCTAATATTTGTAAGAAATCTTGTAACACAAAAAAAACTTTTAAGTGTGCTTTAACGTCCCCCAGCTGAATACACTTCTGTTCATGTCTAGGTATCTTGGACACTTCGTAAAAAGCAACTTCGTGGATTAACTGTATCAGATTTTATGGAGAATGATGCAAAATGTACAATTTTCCCTTCATCATATCCCACACATGCTCGATGAGATTTAAATCCAGTGAATGAGGTAGCCACAGAAGAACATATGCCCATATGTCATTTTATCTCGAACAGAGAGATTATTGTCTATCAAAAGAAATAACCTTCTAAACCATTACTCCCACAGGCCTGTGTATATACCTCTTAACGGCAAACTCAATATCTTGTCACGTCTGCATGTTACTCTTCTAACGCATACCTAGACAGAATCGAGGCTTCGTGAGGTATCTACATTCTACAGCCAGTAGAATGTAGATACCCGATGAAGCCACATCGTGGTGAAACAATTGTTGTAGTACAAACATTTTTGTTGAAATAAAATACTGTCTTCTATATATTTTTTAATTAAGGCATAAAATTTGTTTCAGCTAAAACTTATCAAAAATAAAACGCTCACGTTTTCACCATAGCATGTATCAAATAAAGTCATTCTGGTGCGAACAAATCAAGTTGAAAAACTCAGATCTTCTGGGTGTAACATTTCTAAAGTAACTGATAATACTTTCAAAACGAATTTTTCGTATTATTCTATGTCACTGAGAAAGTATAATAATTAAAATCTTCAGAATAGTCCATTAGGTAGAAATACTAAACATGTGACTTTGTAATTCGCTGCATGTAATGAATTATAGATATTTTCATGAATATATTTGATAGATTTTTATTTACCTTCGGTGCAATATTTTTAGCAAATGTTCAATAAAATGAAAATTTTGATTTGCAGTTGAAGTGAATATATAAATTAGAATGAACTAATATGACTAAATTCGAGTTACTCGTAAGCCTCAAATCTTCGACACTGAGTGGACAAAAAGAAAGACTGTATATTCGGAGTAGAAAATAAGAATTCATCTGTGTTAATTAAATCGAATTTTCCAATTATGTTATTGTATGACAGAAAAATACCATAGTATTATGTGAATTATCTTAGTATAAATGATTGACAATTTTGAATTCTCATTGGGAAACTTCTCATATTAAATTTTCCATAATATATTTTAATATTTTCATTCTAATTATTTTCAATTGAAAGCCTGCATGAAGAGTTAACGATTAAATTATTAATATTCAATCAAATTTGACGGGTCGTGTTAACAGCCAATATTTTCAAATTTCATTTAATTTATTTTATTTTTGATGACAATTATACACATCCAAAATGAGTCATCAGCGTAGTCTGTCTAGATAACTATCAAATATATCAATGAAAAATTGGACTATTTAAGCCATTTTTTCATATTATATATCAAGTTGATCACTTGTGAAACAAGCTTTGAAAATACTATGCTTTACGACAAAAAATTCAATTGTTCCTACATTTTTGTAAGTGAAAACTTATCAAAAGAAACTAAGTATTTGTGCAGATTCAGGTACAAAGGACGCGTTTGGCTATATGGTTATTTCTCCAAATACCCTTTAGTCCAGGAGGAATCGGCGCACGAGTACCGAAAACTATTCCACTTCAATTTTTTTATGCGATGCCCTTCAAATTACCCTACTAATTATATAAATGCATGTTGCCATGGGGCAACCCCGTGCCATATTGTTTAAACCGAAATTGTTTAAACAATTACAAGGAATTGTTATTTTTCAACCGGACAAATTTTTTTGTATTCTTTGTTGAAATACAATTAAAAAAAGTCCTATGGCTTATTACGATAAAGTTATTATTTTTCGAGATATGAATTTTTAAAGGTCGATGAAATCTCAAATTTGGATACTTTTGACCCATGAAAAATATATTAAAAAAAAAAATATATAAATTATATATTTTTTTTATTCTTTATATGATAGTTAACAATATCCTTAATTACGATTTCAAGAAATTTAATTGTTTACAACTGTTTTTTAATCGTTAATTCCGCGCGCTCAAAAGTTTACTCGCTTATCTATAAGTATCGCCGTCTCTCTCTCACTCATACGCTGCGTCGGCCTCTCGGTGTCCTGAATTATTATTTATCATTTATCTTTTAAACTATCAATTTTATAAGAATATTTTAAGAGAGCAATATTATCAATAAATGAATGCTCTACAATTTGTTATTAATAAATTTTTTTCTAAAATCAGATTTTAAAAAGTTATTTAAGGATGAAGGGGAACAGATAATTAAAATTTCTTTTTATGGGTTTATATTGCTTTTTGTCATTAAAATAGAAAGTACTTACCTTCTATAACTTCTTCAAACAAAGGTTATACATGCAGAAGTATAAAATAACGTAAGAAGATTTAAAAACAAGTATTTATTTATTTTCTATATTATATTTTCACATTCTACTGAATCACAACCACATAAAAGTATACAACTAATATTATTTTTTGTTACAATAACATGCTTTGGTTTTACAAGCTTTCTTACAATTACACGGTTTCTTAAGATCAGTTGAAAACGAGCTTTTGTTCATAAATAGAGGTAGCAAAGTATCATTTTCTTTTTTGTAACCGAACTGAGTAAAAACTAATAATTCATATTGGGGGTTACGTTGTACAGTTATATATGTATCAGGCTTCGGATTCTTCACTGTATTGTTTGGATCATCACAAAAAATACAGGGTAGAGTATCTTCAGAATATTTTCTTTTCTTGGGAATAACTAAAAATGACATGGCACTCACGATAATTGCAACGAAAAATCACTAATATTGAAAGTATATTCATTTAACACCGAGAGGCCGACGCAGCGTATGAGTCAGAGAGAGACGGCGATACTTATAGGTAAGCGAGTAAACTTTTGAGCGCGCGGAATTAACGATTAAAAAACAGTTGTAAACAATTAAATTTCTTGAAATCGTAATTAAGGATATTGTTAACTATCATATAAAGAATAAAAAAAATATAATTTATATTTCATTTTTTTTTTTTAATATATTTTTCATGGATCAAAAGTATCCAAATTTGAGATTTCATCGACCTTTAAAAATTCATATCTCGAAAAATAATAACTTTATCGTAATAAGCCATAGGACTTTTTTTAATTGTATTTCAACAAAGAATACAAAAAAAATTTGTCCGGTTGAAAAATAACAATTCCTTGTAATTGTTCAAACAATTTCGGTTTAAACAATATGGCACGGGGTTGCCCCATGGCAACATGCATTTATATAATAAGTAGGGTAATTTGAAGGGCATCGCATAAAAAAATTGAGGTGGAATAGTTTTAGGTACTCATGCGCCGATTCCTCCTGGACTACTTGGATAATTAAAAAATCTTGCAACATACAATATATGAAAGGGTTCATTTTTGAGATAAGAGTGCAATAAAGAATTCATTATTTCTGGAAAACCCACCGGGTTTTGAAGAGACCCAAGGGAGGTAGACTCTATAATTTGGTCTGCCCATTTATTGAATTCTCAGAATTTTTAAATCGGTTTATTTCTAAATTGTTTAAGAAGTTCAACCTCAGGCCTTTATTTTTCTCATGGAATATCGTAAAACATCAAAATCATGCTTTTCTGTTATCAGATGTTCTACATGCGTAGAATTTAACTGATGGAAGATCGCCTGTGTTCAGTATTTAAGTCCAATATGAGTTATTGGGCAAATAACACCTGATAACTATGATTATTTCATTACAGATCCAGAGATTCTCAAAATTTTTCCCAATGAATTATGGTTTCTGAATGCTATGTTAATATCTTTGTTATCAAGAAACTTCTTTATTTGCAGAAATCTTAGTAGCTGGGAGAATTGCATGATATTTTAGCTCCTTGGGTATACCTATTTATAATTAAATGTTGTTTTCTGGCGATAATACATATTATTGATTGCCAATAAATAAATTGGATAATACGAATTTTTTGAGATTGTTATATCTGTATGACAAGGTATTTGAAAAGAATACCCAATAAGATAACCAGTTTCATAGTTCACAGAATACCAACTTTCTAACTTGTAACAATGTAAGGTAACATAAATTACAAAAAAATTGCGTAAATTAAAGTTATATTTATAATGAATTCTGCAACGGTACATATGGCTTAATTACGGGGAGCTCTTGAAGTCCATTTTAGCTGAAATTTTCATGGATGATTTGGAAAGAGCTATTCAAAAAAATTAAAATAAAATGACTAATGAGATCGTTAATTGGTACAGTTATGTGAATGTCATAATTTTTAATTCATATATGTATATTTTCCATAAATATTCCCATATGTTATAACCTTCCCCAAAAATTCATTTCATCCATTCCAACATAAGTGATCTGCATATTTTAGTTTGACATACATGTCATATTATTATTATTACCTCCGAAGAATTTTAATCATGAATTAGATTAAATCAAATAGAAACCAACGAATAACCGTTATTCGCCATCAATAATAGAGAACATGATTGTCAGAAAACAGAATGAAATTCTATTGATACTAAGATACCTAAAGTTAAAAACCGAAAAACATATTTCTCTCAGTTATGATAAATTACTGCATATAAAGAAGTTTCCTAGAAGCATATCCTTCAGCTCATTTCTTTGGGAAAATTTTTGTTGGAAGGAATTTTTATATTAGAATAGATGAACATAAAAAAATCTTTGCTCAATAATAAACTAGATTCAATAGATGCAGTCTCTGATAACAGAAAGGCATGATTTTTATGAGCGTTTCAAGATTTTGAATCAGGAAAATAAAGGGGCTTGAACCTTAACTTGGTAGAAAGTTTAGGAAAAACCTTTCAAAAATTCTGGTACTTTACTGAATGAGTAGACAGAGATATCGAGTTCACTCCTATTGGATCTATTCTCGTAAAAACCAGGTGGTTCTTTCAAAAGTTATATAACTTTTACTTTTTTTTCAAAACTGAATCTACTTAAACATTATAGGTTACCAAATTTTTGACTAGTTGTAATAATTAATTTTTGAACTCGATTTGTGTACAAAGTGTACAGTCCAATTTTTATGTGAAGAAATATCTACATTGCTATAACTGTGTTAGTATTATAGATATATAATTTCAAAACATAGAACAAATGAATATTTGAAAAACATTTCTGAAAGTCCGATTAACAAAAATATTGATTGAAATTAATATGAAGCGTTGAAAGAAATAATTCCGATAATATTGAACGGATCTGTGTATTAAATAAAAGAGGAAGTTATAGTGAAATCCAAAAAATGCCGCAAAAAAGATTTTCCAACTTAATTTAATCAGTGAATACTCCAGTCTTGTAAATATTTTGTTTATGTTGAAAATGTCATATCACATCTTGACAGAAAGAGAAAATACTTCACTTCCTGAAGCAACCTTGAAATTTTTTTCCATCTATATCCTTTCTATAAGTCTGCATAATTGGAGCGTTGTTTTCCTTTGCCCCCTTTTGATTGGATTTCTCTGAGGAAAAAATACAGTATCTTTATTTATAATATAAGTTTCTTTTCTATGTTATTGATGTTGACAATTTTTGTCTTATCTGGTTTCAAAGACTAATGTTCAATATATTATTTGATAGAATGGTTGGAAAACTGAAGAATTGCTGTACAAAAATTTCAAGATTTTTTGAGCGTATTATAATTGTATTTTTATTACTGATTATCTCATGGTTTTTATATCGAAAAAATAAAGAAATTATTATATGGATGAATTTAATAGTCGCTTTTCTATATTTTTTATGTTATTATAAACTTGTTGCAAAAAAATCTAGAAGAAGAACCCATAATTTAGCGGAATAATTATTATACAATAATATATGTTCAAATGTAATGAACTGGAAAGATACATGGATTATTTGAAGACTACATCAGTCAGGTCATCTTCCAACGAAAAGAATTTATTGATGTCTTCTAATGATTATTAAACTTATTTACAGATATGAATGTGTCCAGATGATCATAAAACAAACTAGGGAATATGAATGAAATTGCATTGAGAATGTTTGTTTATGTTAGTTCTGTGTTGTTATTGTCATTCTATCGAAGAATCATCAAATTTCCACAAAAAACCCGTTTGTTTTAGAGAGACGCCATTTTTGTGGAGCATGCGGGAAGTCCTATAAAAACAGGCCAACATTGTTGAGACACTTGAAATTAGAATGTGGAAAAGAACCGAAATTCCACTGTGAATTTTGTCCGTATAAAACTAAACGGAAATTCAGTTTGACCTTGCATATCAATCATAAACATATAGAGAAAATTTTGAGGATGTGACCATGATATCGTGTGTTATTAATTTAAGTAATATTTCTATACCCATAACTAGTCAATAAATGTGATTTTGTGCAATAATTTTTTTTAATTCATAATTATTAGTTAACCAATTCATATTGAGAGATCCACATCAGTAGAGCAAAGTACTAAGGTTCAACGCAGATAATAAAAACGAATTTATCGATGTACCGGTGAATTCATTATCCAAAAATCTGAAGAATATCGAAGAACATTAAAAGTAGACATGCATGTTTCGAATCTCGGTGGATCATCGTCAGTACCAGCTCTAATTCTAAACGAATTCAACGACGCTGTGTACTTATTTTTCAGGAACGTCAGAGTGCAACATACTATAGGGGTATAGGGTTTGAATAGTCCAATGGTTTTTGTGTACTATATTTCATAACCAGGTTTTCCAGTATAAAATTTATTTGGTTTTATAAACTCATCAAAGGAGAAACTCAAACGATAGTTACACCTGAATATAATGGATAACGTGATTTTTTATTGTTTTATTATCCAATAAGTTTTGAAATAGAACAAAATCTTCCATCCTATTTCTTAGGGTTTATCCGAAAAAAAAAACTGTTTGAATGGCTACAATATTCTCAAGTGTACAAACGTCGAACTCTAATTTTTTTTTGCAGTTTGTCCATTTTTTACTATTCCAGTAAATTAATTGTAGGATTTTTCTTTTATTTATATAAAATTTTTTGGTGGTTTCTGTCTTTACAGAATGTTCCTGAATGATTGGAATTTTTAAAATAATTCAATAGTTTTTCTTGTATTGGGTTCCTTTTTTGTAATGATCACTATAGAAATTTTTCGAATCTTAAAAAGCAAAATTATGAAACCATGAATTTATCCAAATATGCTAGAGCCTTCTGATTTGTTTAACATTATTCTACCGAAAAGGATAACAGATACGAAAAAACTACAGTTAATCGAAATATTTTCAAACGAAGCATAGATTCTTCTCCAATTTTTTTTAATCAGTGACGCACCACAAAAGAATTCAGGAGGAAAAAAGGAGTATCGTCCTGTAAATTTTCACAGACAAACTCTTGAGAAATTCAGATACGAGGAAAAAACTTTGGAAAACGTCAAACTTTAACATCTTGTATCATCTCAAAAACGAAGAATTTGCGGACCTATCTTTATAAGATTTCTCTTCTGGAAATTTTCCAAGTAAAATAATAAAAATAGGATTTATTCCATTAACGCAATAAATCTGTATGATATTTAAATTTTTTAATAATCTTTCTATCAAGGAAAACCTCTCTTTATTTTTCTGTTTATATAATAAATATATATTTTGGTTTACAGCTATAACACATTATCATTTGGTTTCAGACGAGTTCATAAAATAACTTGCAAACTTTATGAAATTTCTTTGACGAACATAGAATACGTAGGATTTTTAAAATATCACTTCATTCTAGTGTTCGTCTTGTTAACTACATTCAGTTTGTCTGGTAAAATATGTTTTGTTAATTATTTTCATTTTTTGAATATGAAGTAGAGCTGATGTTGTGTTAATACTAAAGTGCTTTTTGAAAATTTTCTGCAGGTTTTAGGAATTTTTTAAAAGGAACTAATTTTGAGCAAGTTGTTTTTGGAGAAGTTCTTGAGATTATGTTTTGCATATTTGGAAAGGAATTTGGTTTTCATAAAACAAGGAACGAAACAAAATTTTGTACTCTTCAAGTATTTATGTAATAATTTTTTAATTGACAATTTATATTTCCTTTAATTCTTTTATTCCCTTTTTGGTACTGTGTAATAAGTGTTAATTCTATTATATATTTCTACTAAATTGACACAGTGTGTTCTAAAGACAATAATTCAACTATCAAAGTTTTTGAATAAAAATTTTTTGAAGTTAAAATTTGTTGGAGGCTAACAATAAATCTGTATGATATTTAAGTAAGTCTTCCAAGTAATTATCAATTCGTTTGTACCTCAAATTAATCATCCTGTGTCATAAAATTTTTATGGAGTTTGTTCATTTCAGAATATTCCAATAAGTTCTTCCTTAACAGAGAACATTTATGTTAATTTTTCAGTAGATTTCACGTTGATCAATTGATTTTTTCCTAATTTCCGGCGATTCAAGTATTTATGCGATTGTTAGAAAAAGGTAGGTGAATATTGTCTGGCCTATTTTGTTTGAAATTCGTGTTTTATGTCTCAACCTTAAGCAAATAGAAACTTCAAGATTCTCATTTCCACATAATGGCCTTGAGAGTAGATTTATCTCATTTTATATGTTTTCAGCGGAATTCAAATGCTTCAAGTGTGGCAAAGCCTACAGAGCGAGAAGATCTCTATGGAGGCATCAGAAATACGAATGTGATAACAAGAGACAATATCCTTGTTTGATCGTCAGTTGTCCTTTGAAATATAAAAGGAAATATCTACTGGTGGCTCACCTAAGAAACGCTCATAATTTGACACCTCAACAGATTGCTGAATTGCAAAAAGAGAACTCGATAAGAGACTTCAATCCTTTTTTATATTGATTTCAAGGACTGACTTGAATATTTTGTGTTCGATGTAAGATATTGATAAATGTTACCTCTAATAAATGTGTGCGATAGAAATTTCAATTTAGTCATTTTTAACCAGATCTTAAATGTCCCTCTTATGAGAAGTTTAAAAATATATATTATTAATTGAAATTATAAAGATCATTTCCACAATTTATTGATTAACTACAATTTTTTCGCCAACACTGTGGCTTCTTTAGGTATACAGTTTGAACTAACTCCGAAAAATACACATTCGTTTTTTATATAGTTATTAAAACTTTAAAAAAATACAAATAACTAACAATTATCGGACTTAAAGATAAAAAACATACGCAAAAAGGGATACACAAAACCATCAATTTACAGAGATATCGATAAATAAAAATATGGAAAAAATGGATACAAATAACTATAAAATATATTGGGGCTAAGTATCGGCAGTACCCTACAAATTGAAAATATACAACAAAGGAAATCTGGTGGCATCTGTTTTGTCAACGACCAAACAGATGTCACCTGATCTCCTTTGTTGAATATTTTTAATTAGTGAAGTATTTCCGATAATTGGCCCCAATATATTTTATTTGTTACCCATTTTCACAAATGTTTCTTTATTTAAATTTCTTTAAATTGATGGTTATTTGTACCTTTTTATGCACATGTTCTTCTTATTTCCGTAATTTTTTAGATATTTGTACCTCCCTTTTTCTCAAGTTTTAAGAGCTATATCAAAAGTAAAGGTGTAATTGTCAGAGTTAGTTCAAACTGTAAAACCGAAAAAGGAAAGTGCTGGCGAAACAATTGTCGTTAATTAATGATTTGTAGAAATATTCTTCATAAGTTTATTTAACTAAAATTAATTTTCATCAAGTAGAACAGATATTACTTCTTGTATCAAGCCTAAAGGTTAATGAGAAAAATTGACTATATTAAGCCAAGCTATCTCTACCTAATTTGCCTCATGTTTCTTTCGATTTAACTGCGATATAGTGGACTTACCTTCACAAATATGTGGGGATATGTATTATCTATCATAAGTTTACGTATCCCTCGATTTAAATTAAGACTGTTCTTAAAATTAATCACAAATGTATCAATCGGTGAAAAAACTATATAAGTCGACATTCAATATTCAGTTAATACCCAATTTTAAATTAATTGAAACCTCAACACAATTTTATAATTCATTGTGAATCGTACATTTAATGAACTCAACCTCTTCGGTTTTATTATTATTAATCCTAAAACTTTTAGGCTTTTACATTTCATGATGAATTTTAGGCGTTTAGCTTTTTCCCAAATCAAACCTACTGAGTTGCAGTCGATTTTTAATGACATTGCCAGATATTTACAAAATAGTTTACGCTATTGGATTCTGCATCTTGATACAAAATAGAAAAATAATTTTTTGCTCTTAAGACTTATTAGTTAAATATATTTCTTTCAATATTTAAATATTTTAATATTCACAGATATATTATGTTAGCCTTCTACATATTCAATTTGAAAAAATTATATTTAATATTATAACTTCAGGAGTTAATTTAATCTTATATCAGTACTACTTATATCAAACGACATATAAAATAAACATTCAATAAATATAAATTGTTAACAAAAGTCCAACATTTTGATTAGACAAAATTTTGTTTCTGCTCATCCCTCTTATGAAAACAAATATCTTTAAAAAATGTTTAACATAATCTTAAGCATTTCATCATAAAACTTTCTTACTTAGAATATTCCATATTATTGGATATCTAACTAAGTTACTTTTTAGAAAATCTCAAGATATGTATAAGCATTACTAAAAAACAAGTTTTGAGAGAGACTTTGCTTCGTCAGTACTCAATCATATTATTCAATAAAATATAACATAATCAACAAAAAATATTTTCTCACCTTCAACAATTCAGAAAGCTTCTCAGAAAGCTTCTTGGTGTAAATGAATACTGAACATTTAAATGGAGTGTAATGGTAACTCGAAATAAAATGTTCTGTGGTTTACCATTGATCTTAACGATTGAAAAACAAAATTTTATCTACTCAAAATATTTAATTTGTAGGATTTTTTTTAACAATTTAGATTTATTGGATTTTGTTATATCATTTGGATGTCTTATAATGAATGTTTATTTTATATGTCGTTTGATATAAGTAGTACTTATATGTCTTCAATTCAATTCCTGAAGTTATAATATTAAATATAATTCTTTGAAATTGAATATGTAGAAGGCTAACAGAATATATCTGTAATTATAATATTAAAATATTTAAATAATTTTATATACCTTCTATCAAGTATAAACCTCTATTTATTTTATTTTGAGGCTTATTAATTTATTAAGAGCAGCTTAACCTCAACGGGGGATGTCTCAATAACGTTTTCAAATGTGTAAATGATAAATAAAACAAGGTTTTATTTTATTCATTCATTTTTTTACAAGGAATCACATACAGTTAATCGAATACATTAAGAGTGCCCACAGCTTTAGTATAAAAATTTCAAGGAAATTGTCCTGATCTAAAGAAAAAATATATAATCAAAGAATGAAATCTCAACATTCAAACCAGAAAAAAATAGAGAAATAGAGGTGAAACAACTACGAATGGTGAATAGGCATAAAGATATTTCTCAAAATATTTGTCATGTTGGAATAATAGATTTTTCTGTATATGAGTTGTTTTTATATGAGTATATTTTTATAGATACATTTTATGACAGAAAGTAGAAAACGTGTTTTTTCTAGACCTAACAATATTTTACATCAATTATATATATTATGATACCATTTCAATATGTAAATATATGATTTTTGATATATAATTAAAACATTTCCACTATATATGATATATAATTATATATGATATATAATTATATATGATATATAATTAAAACATAATTCCACTAAATTTATTAAAAAAAAATAACGTGAAAGTTGGCATCTGATATGAGTTCGACAAAACTGATAACTCTAAATTCACAAGATGAAGAAATTTTCATCCCCAACTATAAATCATTGATGAATATGTTTATTAATCAAATTTGTTTCGTAACATTGATTTTTATTATATTGACATTGTATTCGTTCCTATTTTTTACGTATTTTTCACATATGAAATACGCATTTGTAAAATTAATAATATAAAGGATAACGATGTTTCAAAATATTTATTAATTTGTACGAAATTTTACTGAAATAGTAATAATAATCTCCAATACTCGTACAGAAGGCCATTGCCGCTCGTTCTATTTGAACTGGACTCTTTTTGCCTCATTATTGACTTTTAAACTAGTGCATAATATATTTTATTGTAAGACAGACTACATTTTTGGTGAAACTATAAAATTTTATGTTATGAAGTTGAATAATATGAAGAGAGGAATCGTATTTTTTATCACAGACACCGTTAGCTCAGAAGTTTCCCTCATGATTCAATTTGAATCATTGGGACTAGAAACTAAAGACTAGTTCTATAAAATCCAAAGTATACATCGAAATCTCAACGCATGAAAGCATATTCCAAGATTTTAATTAGTATATAAATTTAAAAGATATCATTAATCACACACTAGAAATCACTAGGTGCAATCTTTGCACATGCTTTTTCACCAACTACTGAAAATTGAAGTATTCAAAATTAAACTTCATTTTCAGGTAAACGTCGTCAGCCTTCTTCAGAAATTGGACCATTTTATTGCGATCGATGCAACAGACCATACAAATATCGTAAAAATTTGAGAACCCACCAGAAATATGAATGTGGACGTGGTCCTAGATTTGAGTGTTTTTTCGATCTTAATATTTGTCAGTACAAGTGCAAAACCAAAATTTCTCTTAAGCAGCATATGCTGCTCAAACATAACGTTCGTTTTTAATGACTCGGAATTAATTGTTTCGAGATTTGATGAAATCTCCCACATTAAACTCAAGCAGTAAACAAATATTTAACCTTCTATGAAATTTGGGACCAGCACAGTAATATTAACAGTAAGAGTTGAAATATAAAAATATTAGTCTTTCTTTAGAAAGACCCAATTACTAAAAATAATTTCTTATTTTTTCAGGATTTTTTATTTGTAGATGGCACTACTTTAAATTACCATCCATTTTATTTGATATTTCTGAAAATGCTGCAAATTTATGATTTTTTTCTTTGGTATTTGTTTCAATATTTTTCGTTCTAAGTTTTAGATTAGTGATACCAAAGTATTTGTTCGTGATATATATTATAAACAATAGAATTAAATATTTTCAGGCAGAATTATAATGTTATTGAGAATGTAGATTGTTTTATGAAATTTCAAATAAAAAATATATTTTCAAAAATTGTTTTGAAACTTGTTCAATAGGGCTCCACTAAAGAACATCACGAATGGCTGATTCAATATCCTTTTTCATTTTCTAGCTTTTGTTTGCGTCAATTTTCAATTTCCTTCCGAATTATATTTTTTTATGATTTTCTGATTCTTTTTCTATTTTAATTTCCGTCAAAAAACGGTACTTTTTCATTACTTACCAATACAATGAAAATATTGAACGTTTTATACAACGAGACAAGATATTAAAGGATTGAAAAATTGACAAGTCTGGCCCTTGGAACAATAACACTGGTGACACTTAGGGAAATATTCTGGGAACGTTATTATTTTTGATCTTCTTAAATGAGAGTTGGTGCGCTGAAAACTCTAACAAAATTATGATAGGATTATGCAGATGATATAAGAATTGCTATTGATGTGAAAGACACGGAACAGTTAGTATTTTAGGCTCTTATGCTCACCAAAATAAGAAATGATTTAAACATAATATACTTATTTTGATTGGGGGAAAAACAAGAATGTTTCAGTTTCGTAAAAATAATGCACAAAAATGATTAATCCGAATATGATACTAGGAAACCAAATTGTAAGATTTTTGGGCCTAAGAATTGACAGATTTCTTGACTCGAGACAACAAATTGAGTTTGTATGTGGAAAACTGAATAATATGCTATGCCATAAATTTATTTAATATTTGAATGAACCTGAATTGAGAACTCTATACCATGCGTATTTTGAGTGTTATCATTCCATTGTTTGATTTGGCAACACTTTCATTGTGAAGTCATCATTAGACTTTCTTTTCAGTATGTCATTTCGCTGAGGTGTAATCAACATAATTTCTGTGTGCCCTGAAAAAGTAAGCTTTTGTATCGAATAATGTATTTTTGCGCCGAGTTTTACTTCATTATTTCAATATGAAGGAAAAAAGCTGCCCGTCATCGTATTTTAGTGGAAGTTTATGGTCTTACTGAACGAACGTGTTAGAAGTTATTTGCCCGCTTTAAAAGTGGCAATTTTGATTTGAAAGACGAAGAACGAGCTGGAGCGCCACGGGAGTTTGAGGATGAAGAATTAGAGGCAAGACTCGATGAAGATCCATCACAAACGCAAGAGATCATCAGCCATAATTCAATTTTTTCCTTTTGAAGTATGATACTAGTCAGATCTAACCACAAACATACAAGGTTTTCTTTCCATCAAAATAAACAGAGAATATTCCGAATATTTTTCTATGGATTGAAATATATCGGAAAGATAAAACATTCTGAAATCTGAAAATAAATGATTCTTTATTTCATGGATCTACCGATCTATCCATATCATGATTCACCTTTGCGAGTTATTGATTAAATGTTATTTTCAGGAAAGGATTTCCGGTGTGAATACTGCTTCAGATCTTACAAATATCTTCGCAATTTAAAATCGCATCAGAAATTTGAATGCTGCAAGGAGCCTCAGTTTCAGTGTCCCGATTCAGGATGTTCTTACAGATCGAAAACAAAGGGAAACTTAAAACAACATGTTGCTAAGATGCATTGCCTACAATAACCTAGTCCAATAAATAAGTATTCAGAATTACTTACTATATTCGTTTTTTTTTACCCATAATTCAATTAATTCTTTCTTGTAATTTCAATTTCATTTCAGCATTGACAAATATATACAAAACACCCACATTCGCTATGCTCAGGAGCACTAAGGCATTAATTATACATTAGTGCCATCTGGTACACGACATAGCTTAGCGAGCTACATTTCTTTACTTAAATTGGCTCGCGAAGGTGTGTCGTGTATGTGTGTTTGCCTGTACTAGATGGCGCTGGTCTATAATTAATACCTTATACCTTAGGGAATGAGGGTACTTTACAGATTTGTAGTCGTTGGTCATTACAGTGCACTGAAGAAAGCCAACAAGTCGAAACTACTTAAAAATGTTTAAGAGATTTTTTATATTGAAATTTGTAGAGATTTCACAGAATTGTAGTTTATATTGGAAAATTTCCTTCGTACTAATTTTCAGTTTATATTAATTTGTAATAAGTATAATTTATCTTATCACACATTCCCTTGCGGGCTTTCTGATATTGAATCTGTGATAATTTTATATTCATTTATAATAATAATAATTTGTCTTTTCACACACTCCAGTGTGAGATTTCTGATGTTGAATCTGTGACATTTTCTGCTCTTCACGATTTTATGTGGAAAAGCGTATTTTAATAAATCTTGTAGGGCTCATCTTACAAAGTTTGTTTCAGTTTGCTCCATTATATTTCACAAAATAGCTCCATATTTCATCTCTCAAGATGGCGACGTGTAAGCTATAAAAGCTTGAGAGTGAGACATTTATCACACACCAGGGAACTTAGGGGTAGTTATTAATTAAAACATATTGACCAGTGAAATATTAATGTTCTAAGGTGACGATGAGAAATATATTTGCCGCATTTGTAACCGAGCCTAGCTTTTGAAACCACAAAAAAGAGTGTGTACAAGACACTGGTTTTATGTGCTCAACAAGAAATTTCTTGTTCAAATCGAAAAGGAAAGGAAATGTCATGAGAATGCACTCAATTGTGGAATAAATTCATTCCTTTTCTAGCCAGACAAGAGTAGTTCTCCCATTAAAGTGTCATTTATTCTAGACATCTACTTAATGCATAATAGAACCTTTATTTCTAGGAAACGGTACTTCGTAATACTTTTAACTAAGTATGTACATCCTTCTTCTAAAAATACGGTTGAAGATTTTATCATTCGATTAAAAGTTAAATCCGATCATCAAATCAAGAATTAGGAGTAATTTTATGAAAATCTATCAAAATTTCTCTCTATAAATCACCCAGTTATATATTTCATAAAATTATTTAAATATTTTAATATTTACAGATATATTCTGTTAGCCTTCTACATATTTAATTTCAAAAAATTATATTTAATATGATAACTTCAGGAATTGAATTAATGTCATATAGGTACTACTTATATCAAACGACATATAAAATAAACATTCATTATAAGACATCCAAATGAGATAACAAAATCCAATAAATATAAATTGTTAACAAAAGTCCAATAAATTAAACATTTTGAGTAGACAAAATTTTGTTTCTGCTCATCCCTCTTATGAAAACAGGTATCTTTAAAAAATATTTAACATAATTTTAAGAATTTCATCATAAAACTATTTAAATATTCAATATTATTGGATATCTAACTAAGTTGCTTTTTAGAAAATCTCAAGGTATGTAAAAACATTGCTGAAAAACAAGTTTTAAGAGAGACTTTGCTTCGTCAGTACTCAATCATATTCATATTCAATAAAATACAACATCAATCAACAAAAAATATTTATTTACTTTTAACAATTCAGAAACCATCTTGGCAAATGAATACTGAACATTGTAATGGAGTGTAATGTTGACTCGTAAAATAAATAGTTCTGTGGTTTACCATTGATCTTAAAGATTGAAAGGCAATTTAACGGCTTCTGTTATAGCACATGGACCATCTGTATAAAGAATGTTAGGGAAACCAAATAATGATATATTATGAATAAAATAAAATAAATGGAGGTTTATACTTGTTAGAAAGTATATAAAATTATTTAAATATTTTAATATTTACAGATATATTCTCTTATTTACAGATATATTAGCCTTCTCTTCTAGAAGGATAACAGAATATATCTGTAAATATTAAAATATTTAAATAATTTTATATACCTTGTATAAATCTCCATTCATTTTATTTATATATTTCATAATTTATTCAGAAACTTGAGGTGCAATATAGCTGTATTACCCCTCAAGTAAATACAGTACTCTGATGACCTCAGGGATTCTCTTAATTTGCTTTCTATTGCTGTGTTATTGTCTAATATTTCGGTGAGGTTCATAAAAAAAAAGATGAACGATAATTTTTTATACTTACTTATACTTTGGTTCGTGCAGAAAAAAATTCTCTTCGTGAATATATAACTGAAATATTACTATTTTAAGGTAACGCTGAGAAATACGTCTGTGACGTTTGTAAAAGTGTCTGCACTTATCGGTCAAGTTTTAAGACCCACAAAAAAGAATGTGGACAGGAACCTGGACTGAGGTGTTCTTCAGGGAATTGCTCGTTCAAAACGAAGCGGAAGGGGAATCTGCAGAGGCACCTTGTCAAAATTCACTCAATTATCGAATGAATGAATGTTCATTTCTTACTTTATGTGAGAGGAGTAGTCCGTTTGTTATCAATTATTCGATACAACTGCTGTATCATCGATTGGACTTCGAATTTATGTCCTTTCAATTAAAAAAAATACTGTTATTATCTTTTTGAATTACATACTTCCAGAAAATTTATTTTGTTGGTCTAACATATTCTCACAATATTTCTAATTGATTGAAAATACTAAGATTCGAAACAAATGAGTTTCCTCAAACATAATGGCCCCTTCTTACAGAAAATCTTTTTAAGTTAGGAAATTCAGAAGTTTATTAATTGATTTTGGTTTCTTGTTGATAAATAACACAATTTTGTTGAAGAATAAAAGTTGTTTGATATTATGAGTATTTTTTAGTTCAGATCGATCCATATGATTAGAGTAATGTCTTTGTCACGATCGGTATTTTCATTTTATTGTATTCGCAAACGGAATATGATAAATAAAATAAATTTATCGAGTATGTTGAAGAAGGTTATAATTCAAGATTTTTAAATTTCATAGAAATTAATTCGACAAACCCTTACAAAAATTTTCATAACTAATAATGAAAAATGTCTAATTGTTTAAAAACAATATGGAAAATTCAAATATTCTGCAATATTCCGAACCAGAAAAAACAATAGAAGTTCAGTTGATTATTATTAATATTAATAATAATAATAAAATAATACCTAAGAAAAACTGTTTTTATTTAAATATTAGGAGTACAAATGAGTTTCCGCCGTTTTTTAACACAAATTAAATATTTATTATAGAAGACGATGTGAGACTGCTTGCTGAGTGACTTCTAATGTTAGAGCAAGTTTCTTTTGTGTTTGAAATGAATCTTCCTCCAATAATTCCTCCAATTATGCATCCTCGTTAATTTTTGGCCTTCCACTGCGATCTTTGTCTTCTACGTCGAAATCACCGTTTTCAAACTTTTGAAACCACTCTCGACACGTTCTCTCACTCAAAGCACCCTTACCATATGCTTCTACAAGCAATTGAGGCGCCTCAGCAGCAGATTTCTTTTAATTAAAAAAGTATACTAATATTTCCCGCAAATGACGCTTACTTGGCTCAAATTTTGACATTTTCAACTTATAAAAATTATATTTTACCAATATAAAATCAATGATATCAATAGGTTATGTTGTTCTTGAATGTCCAAACTATTTTTAAGCCGGTTATTATCTGCGAAAGCTAACCGAAACTCCGTGCCGCGCCATCTACAATAAAACGGTGGAAACTTATTTGTACTCCTAACACAATATGGAAATTCAATTGTAATACAAGATTCCGAACCAGAAAAAACTTTTTAGATCAAATTGACAATAATAAAACTCAAATATCGGGGGTTAGCCATGTTTTTTTGACATTTCTGTTCAGTAAGCATTAACAAAATATCATGGAAAGACTTACGCCGCAACAACGTTTACAAATTGTTGAAATTTATTTTAAAAATCAGCGTTCTATTCACCAAACCTTTAAAGCACTTCGTGAAATTTATGGTTTAAATAATCGACCATCAGAGGAGCTCATTCGTCGAAGTATCGATAGATTTCGGACAACATTTTCTCTACTCGATGCAACAACAACAACAAGTCGAAGAACTGTACGTATAGAAGAAAATATCGCTGCTGTAAATCATAACGTTAATTATAATCCAGATTTGTCTCAAGAACTAAATCCACTTGACCATAAAAAGCGTAGTTTGTTAGCTGATTGCGCCCTAGAACAGCTTGAAGTTGATCCACTTTTTTATCGTAAAATTGTGTTTAGTGATGAAGCTCATTTCTGGTTGAACAGCTATGTAAACGAGCAAAATTGTCGTATATGGAGTGAAAACAATCCTCAAGAAGTTCTGCAGGTTCCATTGCATCCTGAAAAATGAACTCATTGTATGTTCTACTTTACACGCATATCATTGGTCTATATTTCTTTAAGAACGATGCTGGAGTTAATGTTACAGTGAATGGTGCTCGTTTCAGATCGATGATCAATGATTATTTGTTTCAAAATTTGAATGGTATCGACCCAGAAGTGATTGGGTTCTAATAAGATGGTGCTACACCTCATGCTGCTACCGTAACAATTGATTTATTGAAAGAAAGATTTGGCGATAACATTATTTCGAGAAATGGTTCAATTAATTGGCCTCCAAGATCATGCGACATAAGTCCACTGGATTATTTTCTTTGGAGTTATGTCAATTCATTGGTTTATGCTGATAAACGAGAAACAATAGACGCTTTGGAAGCCAACATATTTCGGGTTATTGATGAAATAAGGCCTAAATTACTCGAAAAAGTACCCCAAAATTGGTCTGGTCGAATGCGGTTCCTCAGAGCTAGTCGTGGTGGACATATGCCGGAAATAATTTTCAAAACATAAATATCATAAAATTATCTCTCGAATAAAAAAAAAATTGATTATAATCTTAATTTGAATGTGTTTTATTTCAATTTAAAGTTCTATCACTCTAAACAAAATACCCGATATGTGTAGACACAGTGTTTCAGATAATTCAATCTTTCGCAAGGAAAACGGATTAAACTACTCGAAATCTTTCGTCTAATACATATCTGACTTATATTTCTGTTAAATTTTTCTATGGATTCTTTTCTGTTTCTGAATCTTGTATAATAGTGAATTTACTGTATTGCTTTTAAATACAGACTTTTTTCTTAAACATCATTTCATTATTATTAATGCTAATAATAATTTGCTGAAGAAAGGTTGAATTATCGGAGATAATGTGTCCAACACATATCTGCGTTATATTTTCTTAATTTTTTATAAAGTTTATTCTGGTTCTAAATCTGGTATAAATGTTGAATATCTCATATTGTCTTCGACTAGAAACATTGTATCTTAGATATGATTTTGTTATTATTATGGCTGAAGAATGATTAAATTATTCGAAACAATGTGTACAAAAATTTCCGAGTTATTTTTTGCAGTTTGTTTTGGTTCGGAAAATAGTTAAAATTCTATATCGTCTCTACATATAAACAGTATTTATAAGACATTATTTTTCATTATTGATGTTAAAACGGGACCTTATCTTGCAAGAAAATTACGAAACTTAATCTTAAATTTGTTTAGTTTATGAAGTCTACTTTTCATTTAAAATTTAAAAACAAAACATTCCATAACTATTATAGGTTCAATCAATTTTGGAGAAATCAGTTGTAATGATTTTTAATGAAAAAAGTTTCTATTTTCGTACTCTCTAAAGTGCTGTGAAATTTTGTGAAACATATAAATCAATAAAAAAATTCAAATTACTGTTTTGGTGGGGACAACGTTGTTTCCTGGAAAAATTGACATTGAACTTTGCTTACGGTACCACAAATGTACTACACAAACTAAAATATGACACATTTTCGGTTAGGCTGAAACCTGAAAATTCTTTATACAAATTAATCATCCATTCTTGAAAAATGAACTCCAAAAATTGTCTAAAACCCATCGCAAACAAAAGCACAGCAAACTTATATTGCAGGACTTCAGCGTATACTGTATGAATACAATTCAATAAATTAATGTTGAACGCAGATGAAATATATGTGCTATAGTTTAATTTGTAGGGTACATTTTTTGGAAAGATAGGCAGAATTCGTGCATGAATTTTTCGGCCAAAAAAATGAGCTAATAATTCTATCAATTTCTATTTACCTTTCAGAAAATTGTGTAGTAGTTGAATCACAATATGTCTGTAAAGTAGAAATTGTGTTTCTTAGACATTATATATTATTAAACTTTTTCAAAAAATTAATTCTATAAAGGTTTAAGAATGTGTTTTTGTCCGCTTGTTCTAGGAAACATTGTGCTATCGTTCTGACCAAATGTCTGCAGTTTTGAGCCGAAAATTATCTTAAATAACTTAAACAATTATCTTATATTATATTTTTCAATGATTTCAGAAAATTAAAATATTACCCACTATCTCTTTTAAAACTGTCTTTAAGATATCAAACTTTGAGTGTTATAAAATCTTATGAAAATAGACAAATTAAGTTTTTTTTGTGGATCCGCTCCTGAGCTAGAAAAAGCCTCTTTCACAATAAAAGTAAGATAATTAATTACTTTCGGTTAACATATGTCAAAGCCTGGAACACACAATGTTACATGAAAGCGTCCAGAGAACCATTTTTCATTTATGTGTTCCCAGTGATTGAGCGATTTCAAATACAATAATTAATTTAATTTGCTGAAAATTAGGATGTTTATGGAATTTTAAATATAAAATGGAATTGTGTGTAAATTTTATACGGAAAAAATTGGCTATCGGATGGAAATCGAGCGAAAATTTGGTGTTTTTAATCAAAATGAATTTCAATCTATTTATCGAATATTATAATTTGACATTCCCCCATATTTATCTGAATATAAGGATTGATTCGCTACATAATAGCTTCTTCAAATACAACATTTTGAAACAGTAGCTTTATCATATATTATATTCGGACAAATTGAAACTGTCCGAAATAAAATATATTTGAATATTTTTGGTGTTGGGTTTGTTAGAATTAAATACGTGATCAAAGTACTTTTTCATAATATAAAATCTGAGAAAATACTGTAAAGCAATACAATTGTCATCTTCAAATAAATACGAGAAAATTTTTTTCTTTTTATCATATTAGGAGTATCAATAGGTTCTTTCTGTTTTTTTCTAAAAATTGAATCTTTCTCTAGTTAATATTGACTTCTTGAGTATTTCGGAAATATCCTGCTGAATTTGTGTTTTCTGAGAATTTCAGTCCTTTTTAGTACTAATTCAAAACTTCTCAATATTTATGTGTCTATTTATATATACAATAAGCGCTCATTCCAGCCGATATTAATTAGCTAAGGACATTGGCTTAGTTATTCTTTAAATTGTCGCCTATCACAGATATTTTAAAACCTACTGTAAATTGCAGCTGCATCAACTGTATATCCCAGAAAATTTATCATTATAGTTATACTTAATCGCTTTCCAAATATAATTATCACTATTGCAATATCATTAATATGACTCGATTTCATTACAATAGCTTCTTTCCTATATATAACTGCAGACCCAAGAAAAATTCAGTGAAAAAAGTTTGAAATAACCATTTCAGCTAAATTGTAATATTTTATAATGTCTCATATTATATCTTGATTTGTTTTCGTAAACATTTGGACAAGCCAAGAAATCATATGATATGTGAATTCTTTTCAGGTAAATTCATCTGTGGGACTTGCAAAAGAACTTATAGATACTTACGCAGCTTAAAATCACATCAGAAATATGAGTGCTGTAGAACACCACAATTCAATTGTCCTGTGTTAGATTGCTCTTACCGAGCAAAACTGAAGTATAATTTGAAAGTTCATTTAAAAAACACGCATAAAATATGTAAATAAAATAGTTCACTGTGCCGATTTCCATTTTTTAATCCTTTTCCTTTTGTTATGTTATAAATGGAAGTAAAAATGAGTTCTTGCCGTTTTGATAACATAGGTTTATTATTCCATTGTTTCATCTGCCAACTAAAAAACAAATCCTTAATAGCATAGATATAAATATTTCTTATAAAACCAACAATTCGTTAGTAACCTTTTTGAAAAACGCAAAACCAAAAAGGGACAAATCTCATTTATCGGGTGTTCACTAAATATAATACGGTACTTGCTCAGAAACCTATATCGGACAAATCGGAAGAACTTATCATACTAGAATAAAGGAACACCCTCGCTCCTTCCTCAATAGCAAGTTGGAGGCTACGTATGCGGAACATTTAATAAAAGAGAAACATGTATTCGATGAAGGTTTTAAGATTTTGCACACAGAAAATAAGTGTTTTAAATTTAACCTGTTGGAAAGTTTGGAAATAGACCGTTTTAGAACTTCGGTGAATCTTTTGAATGACCAAACAGAGTTATCCAGTTCACCTTTATTGGATCTGTTCAACTAAGGATCCAGTGGTTTTACCAAAGTAACAAAAACTTTTATTGTACCCTTATCTCAAAATAGAAAATATTTAAATAGAGTATGTTACCAAATTTCAGGCTAGTTCTTTATAAGCATTTGAAGAAGTTACTATGTAAAATGAAACGTAAGCAACTCACAATCATAAACAGAAATCAACGTACTTATGTGTATCATTTAAACTAAAATGTACTTTGTTTTCATGAATGAATTATGATTCATTTTCATGCGGGCTCATTGCCAATATTTTGTAATTGGCAATTAAATTCATTTCTATCTGTTCATCAATTTGTGAATATGCATAGATATAATCTACTCTTAGTACTAAAAAAATAACTGTCATGGTTAATTACTAAAAAAAATCTATGGGAGCTTTGTAAATAGCCATTCATCATACAATTATGTACTGTGGGGGAATTTAGTGGAAATTAGCGGGGAACTCGTTCTAGAGGAACTAATTCTGTGAATGATGTTCAATGTTGATCTAAAAAATTATGTGTATCTGTTTTCTTGAGTTAAGCCACTTTAACACTTCCATGTGTGTACATTTATGGTTATTTGACATACTTCAAAGACGATTAAGCTAATCTCTCAAAACTCTCTGGTGGAAGAACACTTTTTTACCAAAACAACGAACTTCTAAATGTGAAAGCTCTACTATATACTGGAATATTAAATTATCATATAACTTCATCATCTGAGAGTTAAGACTGAAGGAAATTTCAAACGAATCATTAAGTCCTTTCTTCAGAGTAAGTTATTCTGTTGAAGAATTCATCAGTGTGAATTTAAGTTGGTTTAAATCATCATCAGACGTCTGATGATAGGATAGTTCATTTCCCGAAACTCGAGTCACAAGAAAATGTATGATATATATTTTTTGGTAGTAAAACATAGTAATTTCTACAATTTATTTTAATAATGATCAACTACCAAATAATAACGGCTGAAACAATTCAGTATCTAATAATAATTTTGCTGCATATATTGTTGTATCTGTTGGGGATCAATAATTACTATTATTGGAAACAGAGCTCTTTTGGCAGATGAAAGACGTAATGACATCAATAAATATTATATATTCAGAGCTTGTAATGTTTCGAGCTTGAATTTTGTTCATACTGAGTAGTAGAATTTGAACAGTTAATAATCATCGACAACATCTGTAGGTCATTATTACATTTTGCATTCGCGCAAAATTTATAATTTCAGATGTTGAATAATTCAGGACCTTTCAGAAAGGAATTTTTAAATATCCAGGTTTTTACCTTGAATATAAGATTGGAAACTAATTGAATAAAATAATAATTATTATTATTTCCTAACCCACTGAAACTAAATAATAAAAAGAAATTTTTTCTTGATAGAAGGATTATTACAAAATTTCAAATAATATACAGATTCATTCTGTTAACCCCCTCCAAATTTAAATTTCAAAAAGTTGTTTTGGATTTCTTGTGATTATGTTTTGCATTTTTGAAAAGGAATTTAGTTTTGATAAAACAAAGTACGAAACAAAATTCTAAACTGTTCAAGTATTTATTTAATGATTTGTAATTGACAATTTATATTTCTTTGAATTCATTTATTTCCTTTGGTATTATGTACTAAGTGTTAAGTCTATATGTCTACTAAATTGACACAGTGTATGATATTTAAAATTTTGTAAAAGTCTAAAATAAAATAGAAAGGCTTTTTACTTGATAGAAGAAATATAACAAAATTTGAATATCAAAACAAATTGAAATATGTTTATCTTCTACAATTTTAATTTCCAAAAGAATTTTTCATTCAAAAAACTTTTAGAATTAAATTAATGTCTAAAACAAGCACCGCTCACATTTAATAGACGTATATAATCAAAACTCAATATACAATGTCAAATGAAATAAATAACCCAACAGATATACGAAAGTAATTAAAATTAATAAATAAATATTCAAAGGAGACAAAATTTTGTTTCTGGTTTTATCTTTAAGAAATACTACTTGTGTTCATGTTTTTATAAGGCAAGTAGTATTTCTTAAAGATAAAACCAGAAACAAAATTTTGTCTCCTTTGAATATTTATTTATTAATTTTAAATACTTTCGTATATCTGTTGGGTTATTTATTTCATTTGACATTGTATATTGAGTTTTGATTATATACGTCTATTAAATGTGAGCGGTGCTTGTTTTAGACATTAATTTAATTCTAAAAGTTTTTTGAATAAAAATTTTTTGAAATTAAAATTGTAGAAGATAAACATATTTTAATTTGTTTTGATATTCAAAGATCGAAGAAATGTCGTTTTTCAATTTTTTAATTGGCAATTTTTATTTTTTTGAATTCTTTTATTCCCTTGGTATTATGTAATAAGTGTAAATTCTATATGCCTACTAAAATGATACAATGTGTTCTAAAGACATTTATTTAATTTAATTCTAAAAGTTTTTGAATAAAAATTTTTTGAGATTGAAATTTGTAGGAGCTTAAACAGAATAAATCTGTATGATATTCAAAAACTATTGAAACTAATTAGATGAAATAATAATTATTTCTACAATTGTGGAAATAAAAAAATGGAGCTAAATTAGAGACCTCAGTTTGAAAGATCATTTCTGTGGTCCAGTATCACTCACACAAAATTTTACATAGATTACACAGGATATTTATTTGTCAACCTCCTTTCTGTTTTGTATCAACTCAAGGACTGTTAATTCCTAAGGCATCGTTGGTTGTTTCATTAATAACACAGATAGCTGAGCTAATTTTTAATTAATATGAAGGGTTTTTTAATATTATATTTCCACCTCTTGGAAAGATATTCCAATGTACAGCTATGATCCTTTCATATGTAGGATAATATTTTTTCTGGCTTGAGCAATATGCGAAACAATTTTGCGAAATATCATTCGTTTATTTGTTAAGGTTCGTAGCTTTCAACTGAACCATTTGTCTCACTGTTTTCCTTTCAGGATCCCCTTTCGTTTGCTACAGATGTGGCAGAATGTACAAAGGAAAAAATGGGCTTGCCAATCATCTGAGATATGAATGCGGCGTAGAGCCAAGATTTTTCTGTGATTTTCCTGGTTGTAACTTCCGAACAAAGCTGAATGGAATTCTAAAGCGACACAAAAAATCAAAGAGACACTACTATATGGTGTGAGAACTTTGTTTGGACATTTGAATGAATGTACAATAAAGTCGGATAGTTAATTTGTGGTAAATAAAAATTTCCATTTAGATTCCATCCAAGGATTGTGTGATAAAATTGAGATACCTGATATTGAGTTTCATAAATTTCTTCATAAAATCAGACATTATAGACAAAATATGAGGAAGGTCTGTTGAAGAATGATGGAGTTATTTTTAAAGTAGAAACATCAAGAAACACTGAATATTAAAATCTAGTTATTGCCAAATCCGAAGGCTTTATTTTGACATTGAATGAACATGACATTTAAATAATATCAGAAAGCCAAAAGATATGCTTTTCACACATGCCTTCTAGACAATATAAGTAGATGAATCCCACCAACAGACCTTCTAATGTGATACTATAGAAAATAAATTTCATGTTGTAAGATCGAAAGGATGAAAGTATTTCATAATGCGATCCTGGAACAATCCCTTTTCAAGTGCACTAGCCAAATAATCTGCTTTTCAACATGGAGAAAAGTACTTCCCAACCTATTTCATAGAGTGAAAATATTTTAAAACTTATTTATGGTGTGAATAAAATAATCCAAATTTAATTCAGTTTTCTTTTTCATCCAAAATTTCACCAGTAAGACACCGAAAACTCCTGGAAAAACTTCATATCGTGCTGGCCTTTACTTGATAGTAATCCATTGTACACTTTAGTTAAATGAAACACTATATAGATTTCTATTTATTATCTGGAGTTTTTCGAATGACGCGTTTCGATAATATAGTTAACTATCTAAGCGAACAGCATTTTATATTAAAAAAGTAAAATATGACGGTTTATTGCTCTTCATATTTAAAAGGGCATCAATCAAAAACTACTTCGTAGAATTAATTGAACTTTTTCACAAACAAGCCTTGCCATATCAGCTCTCATAATATATATTTATGCGGCTTAAGTGTGGAGTTGGGTTCGAAGAAATACAATTAAATCATCTGTCAGGAAAAAACGAAATTAGTTTCCGAAGAACCTTTATTTATATACTGTAGAAGTTTTCACAAATAATTTTGAATTATATTTTATTGAAATATTTAATTAAAAAAAATTAGTTATTATTGTCTTCGAAAATTTGATTCCTATTTTGATAGACAACGAACTTTTTTCAAAAATGCACAAAATTCTAAAAAACATGAAGGAAATCGATGAAATAAAGAAATTCATAGAAAATATAAGTTACATTACCTCTTAAGGAATTCAGACATAATTTCAACAATAATTATGAAATTATCCACGTTGAAAGCAAAAGTTCTAGATTAACTTTTTTAGAATTTCTTGAAATCAACAGTTATAATGCCCGTAAAATCCTTTTGAAGGAACAATCAGATGCTGATAAGTCTCCATTACTGAATATTTTTCCTTAATGCCATTTTTAACGGCAAACTCCAATAAAAACCCAAAGTTTTTATGACTTGTGCTTCCATTTTTTGGTCACGTACCCAACAATGTATTTAAACTCGGTTACACTGAATACCTGAAGAAGCCACATCGTGGTGAAACAATTGTTTTAGTAGTACAAACATTTTTGTGGAAATAAATTACTGTCTCATATATGTTTTCTTAATATTTGAGATTGACTGATGAGTTCGTAAAATGAAGAGTTATCATTTCCAAATAAATGTAAAAAAATTTATATATTCAGTTTTTAAACATTTAACAAGAGATATTTTAGTTTGAAACAATTCAGGAATTTCTTCAGTTTTGAGAGAGATATCAGAGGAAATTGATAATTGAAACTAATTCTCAGTGTTGTATTAGATATGAAATATCTCCTTTATCTTCGTAGACTAAACAATTTCTATAACTTCTCTGATCTAATCATTTTTGGAACAAAATTAAATAAAAGATTTAAATGTCTTACATTTAAGTTTAGCGTTACTAGATCTATATTGAAAGTTTTCTAATTTCATTATTTTTGCAGGCAGTAATCGTCATGAATGTTTTACTTGTGGAAAAAAATACAAATGGAAGAGAAGCCTTGCAATTCATTTAAAATATGAATGCATGGTAGAACCCCAGTTTAGCTGTCCAGAATGTTCTTACAAATGCAAAAGAAAATCTTCTTTAAAGATTCATTTGGTCAGAAGGCACAGTAATTTCGAAATGTATTGATTTCGATAAAATGTCGTTAAACATTCATTTTTGTATCACATAAATCATGATTGGTGCAAACAGACTAATCAAATAGAAGATTTTATTTTTAGTTCAGTTCATTGTTAAGCAACTAGCAGCTTTATATCAGGAGTACTTTGATTGTAACATTTTTTTAGCCAGTAACGTAATTTTTAAGTGTATACTGGTTTCATCACTTAATTTATAAATAATTTTTTCACTATTAATATATTTTTATATAGATCTCTATTCCATTATACTATCAAAAGCAGTAAGAGATGGTGCCTGCTTCTTAGAAGAATGAATGTTTTTAATGTCTCAATAGTCCATCATTCATTGACTGCAACAAAATTTTCTTCGTGTTAAACATGAGCCAAATAATTTGCATTGTGTTTTTTGAACATTATGAAAAGTAATTCACACATTCCATTTCATATATTTTGAAAATTTTGAAACTTATTTAAATTGTTAATAAAATAATCCAATTTTACTTTAGTTTTTTTCATCCACAATTTTACTATTAAAAATAAAAAACTCATTCCTTGATAATTTAATGATTATTTATTACATTTTAAAGGCATTTATTACATTTTCTGCATAATTTATTCGGAAAAATGTTTATTTTGGAAATATGTATTGAATATTTTATATAAAATAACAAAGGTCTTTGTTCTAGTTATTGCAACTCAATATCTCGTATTTAGAAAATTATAATGTATATGCAGATGAAAATCTACCATTTCTCTATGTTCCATTTAAATCTTGGGAGTTCAAATTGATTCGGTCCATTTTTTGAATAAAAAATCGATTTTTTTTCCAAAGTTAATGATGTGACATATCAAACAAAATATTGTCCATCATTGCTTACTACTTTTTCCGGTGTAACAAATTCTTTTGTAGCCTTTGAAGCAGCTGCTCACAAGAAAATAATTGTTTTTCCTGATCTCTTGGTTTCAATTCATAAGGAACCAACCCAATTGCCTTGCTTTTGAATCAGGACTAAAGATTTCAAATGTACAGCTATTACTTGAGGGTCACCCTCAACGTAAGTGCGAACTCGTCTTCTGTTAGACACGGATCTTCATCGAGTAATGTCTTCGAATTTTAGCTGTCCCAAGCGAGGTCTATCTTCAACACTGAAATCACCACTTTTGAAGGGATGAAATCATTCTCTACATGACTTGCTCGTTGGAGTATTGTCACTATAAACTTGCACAACCATACAATGAGCTTCAGCTGCACTTTTTTTCCAATTAAAATAAAAATCTTACAATTTCTCGCAAATGCTATTTAGTTATCAAATAGTTCAGTTTGTTGTTGATTTAGCGCTAATAGCAAATGGCAGGATCCTAATTAAAACAACTTTTAGAAATTACTGTTTTACAAACAACATTTTCAAAAAAATTTTAATTTCTGGTCATTTATGTTGAACGTTACGAGATCTATGAAAATCCTTTGATTTCAACATTTTTGCAGGCAGTAATGGTTATGAATGTAATACTTGTGGAAAAATATACAAATGGAAGAAAAGCCTAGCAATTCATTTAAAATATGAGTGCATGACTGAACCCCAGTTTTGCTGCCCAGAATGCTCATACAAGTGCAAAAGAAAATCTTCTCTGAAAATACATCTAGTCAGGAGACACAAGGATTTAAAAATATGAATAATTGTTGCTCAACATTCCTTGTAACTACACATAATCATGATTGGCGCAAGCAGATCGAATAGAAGATTTAATTTGCCTTTTTACTTTTATTTCAAATCAGTGTTTTGGCACTATTAGCTCTATATTGAGAATTTTTTGATTGTAACATTTTTACAGGAATTAATCATTATGAGTGTTCTACTTGTGGTAAAAGATACAAATGGAAGAAAAGTCTTGTTATTCACTTGAAATATGAATGCATGACGGAACCCCAGTTTCTCTGTCCGGAAGCATCATGTTCATTCAAATCCAGAAGAAAATCTAACTTGAGGGTACATTTTCTCAGGAAACACAAGGACTCGAAATATCTAATCTGACTTATTCATTGCCAAGTGGAGCTAATTTTAGAAGAATTGAATTTAATTTTTGTGTATGTTAACAATTAACAGTAAATTTGTTTGTCCTATGAAGTCAAATGGAAATAATCTTGTTGAAATAAATTTCTCGAAAAGTGTCTAGCATTTCTTTCTAGAACACTTCTTTATTTACTTGTGAACTAATTATTTCTTCAACGAAGAAGTGATTCAGTTACTCTCATTTACTTTCTCGAATAAATATCCATTTGTAGCAAAATGTAACATTATCAACATACAAACAATTGATCAATACATAAGAAAATTAAAAACAATTCTTGTGAATGGAGCATTCTGTGATTTAACCTAATTGGAAAACTGTTTTGCGGGTTGTTAGTTGACAAAGTCGATTTATTTTTGTTCAACTTCAATGTTATTCGTATGTTATTTAAGATCTTTCCATAGCGATACTCGTGAATTGGATCACTAAAGGCTATTGTTATTATCATTTCAATGCACAGTTGAGCTCACTTTTTTACGATACACGATAACAGAAATGTCGAGTATCCCTTTAAGAGAACTTTTTCAATGATCCATTCCTGGTATTTGCTTGAAATAAAGTTTACTGGATCAAAGATAAAATCTTTTCATTATCTGAAAATAATACCTACTGACTTGAAACTTAACTAGTTTTTGAAGAGAAGCTTGAATTGGTTGAGACAAATATTTCCATGTGGTGTAGTTGTCTAAAGTTCTCTACAGATATTCGTTGAGAACTTACCTTACGTAACCTAAGTATCAGTTTAACCAATCCGTTTTCATCTGCAGTTCTTCTGATCTGAAAAATGTGAAATATTTATTTGAAATATTCCTTATAATTTAATTCCGTGGAAACAATTCCATAAGTTGTAAGAGTTTCTTATCATTTTATTAAGATTTTTATTAAACATTAGATAACAACCTTTACATCATCTATTTTTTTAAGGCTGGAAAAGGTATAAATGTAATAAATGTCATCGTCAATATTCTTGGAAGAGAGGCTTAAAGCAACATCAACGCTATGCATGTGATGGGAAAGCCCAGTTTAACTGTCCTGTCAAATTTTGCAACTACAAGGCATTTCATAAGGAAAACATGAAAGTCCACGCGTTGAATAAACATAATATACGCATATAAGTTTAAAAAATAATTATTCTGTTAACCGAGCACTATATTAGCCAGTAGGATTCTATTTTGAATTATGTTATGAAATAAAATATATTTTTTTACCGTTACAATATGAAATTATTATTTGCACATAATAAAGATTCTACTGTGATAAGATCAATCTATAATAATCAGTTTTTAAGAGATCTGTATTTCTGGTAAGAATTATTTATATATTATTTTCATGGACCAAAATCAATGCTTCCACGATTCAAATAGTAGGAAACGTCAAACTACCTAGTTCTATATAAGCAGCCTTACAGTTTTTCTGTATCTCAGACGAGCAACTATTCTGACATCTCTTCTTTGAAGTCAAAATAATCTAGGGCTGGATGCACAATTTCCCCAAACTAAGAGTCCATATCTAATTGACGACTCTACCAAAACGAAATAAGCTTGAAAATGTGAATAAAAACAATATTCAAATTTCCGCTAATATGTTATCAACACTACGATCGTTACGTCATACCATGACTTCTTCAGGTGAGTATTACAAGATACTGAGTATACCATGAACAAGAACTTCATTTTATAGTACATGAATATAACAAAAATAGAGGGGGTGAAGAGAGTTTTACAATTCTTTTGGGAAACTGAAAAATGATTCAAAAAAAATTCAATTAAGGGGAGTTACTTAATTCTGTTTGGTTATTCAATAATATTTTTCTTTTATGATATCTATTAAATTCTAAAGTTTCTAACAAGTTTAATCTAAAACTTTTGTTTTCTGAGTGTAAAATTTCAAAGTTACTATTAAAACTATGTCCTGTGTCTAGAAGGTGCTCTGCGTAGGTTGAATTTCCCTTTTTGTTACAATAACATTTTTCATGTTCCCTAAGTCTCGTCTGGAACGATCTTCCTGTCTGACCAACATATACAAAATGGCAAGTACCGCAAGTTAACTTATAAATACCTGATTTCCTGTTCTTAGATGTTTTATCTTTATTATTTTTTATTAGTTTTCCTAGGGAGTTATTCGTTTTATAAGAAATTCTGAAATCGTGATTCTTCTTTAAATATCTAGCTATCTCTTCTGTTTTTGGTCCCAAGTATGAAAGTAAATACATTTCGTTGACATACTTGGGACCAAAAACAGAAAAGGTAGCTAGATATTTAAAGAAGAATCACGATTTTAGAATTTCTTATAAAACGAATAACTCCCTAGGAAAACTGATAAAAAATAATAAAGATAAAACATCTAAGAACAAGAAATCAGACCGAAACAATCATAGACGAAATAAGCTGTTCTCAACACCTCAGTTAATAATTAGTGTGACATAAATTTCAATAAACAGTTTTTTAGTTAGTTTCGAAGATGACTGATGAATTTGGGAAGGCCAGCGTAAACCAGAAAAATAAAAGCTCAAGGATCTTTGTATCACCCCCAAGGTTATTTATTCTTTGCAAGGTAAAACGCACAGTTGTCAAGTCCCCAGATGTTACAGACGCCATCGTGTCATCAGCAAATAAAACTGTTCCCTTTATAAAAAGATGGTAGATCATTTTTAAATATTAAAAACAAAAATGGTCTCAGAACAGAGCCCTGAGGTACACCGAGTGAAATTCTTGTTCTATCTAACCAGTCATTATTGTTGTAAACAGTTTGATATCTATTTTCAAGATGCGATGTTATACGAACAAAACTATTTTGGCATGCCTTTAATAACTCCATAATTTTGAACGCAACCTAAAAATTACTATAAACTACTTGCACGGGTCCGTACATTTCCTCTTTCTACTTTAAACAATTTGTTCATGATAGTGTTTTTGTACGATTTGGAATTATTTTTTTGCTTGTTTTAAGTCTTCTTTCTTCAAATGAATTTTTCGATTTATATTTGTTGATTGGATCATTTTGTGTTTTTAAATTTACACTCAGTTCAAGGCTCATGCCTCTTATAAGACGTGGCAGAGCAATTCGCGCCGAAGAACATAAAGTGCTATAAACCAAGTTAATTTTAGCCTCGTCGTATGCACAGCGAAAAGCTTAATTATATTGAAAGCACTTGAATACCATAAACTCGTGTAGCGCGTCATTTAGCTTATAATCTTGCAAGTTTGAAATGAACTACTTTTAGTTACAATATATTTCAGTTGATTACAGTGCCCTCTAATGCATTGCATTTGATCAATGAACTAAGGCAATGAAATAGAAAAATGATCCCGCTAGATTGTGTTGTGCAAATGGCAAAGTGAAATTAAAGCTTTTTAAATATGGATCATGAAACGCCTGGCGCTATATTCCGGAAGAAAAGATTTAGTAATTCTGAAATAACAAATCTTGACCCCAGTATCAATGAGAATGTAGTGCAGAAGGCAGTACATTGAATATATATGTTGAAAATTAAAGATTATTAATCAACATTCTACAAATCGGCTTGTCTATTAGTTTATTCCGGTCAAGCCGGAAGATCATTCAAAGGAAAAATAAATGAGTAGTAAAAAAGTTACACTTCAAATACATCACATTCGATACATGCCAAACACTTGAAAGAATTTGGACATAATTTCTATTATTATAACGACTATGAAATTATACATATGGACAGTAAAGGATCTAGTCTGACACTCTTAGAATTATTTGAAGTATACCGATATAATTTCGAAAAAATTCTCTTGAATCAACATATAAATGTTAAGATCACTAAATATTCTACTGTGATTTAGAAATAGCAGCGACAAACCACAATAACTTTTATTATTATGTTCTGTTACTTTTATCTTCTTATCTTATAATCTTAAAAGGGGCAAATTACATTAGTATCAGAAATGAAAAATTGAAAAATATTCAGCAGTATTTTATGGTGATATATTCAAATCCCTCATAACAATAAAATTTATATGAATTGACTAACCAAATAAATTGCTGTTATTCTTTTCGTTACTAGCTTAAAGTTATATGTCTTACGTTTACTCAAGTAGATCATTTAATTTACTGATATATGCTTATCTAATTTTGAGTTGTTTTTTTAGAGACAGCAATGTGATTTTCTTGTCCTTTATGTTTCTTTTTGCAACTGCTGTTTAACTTTGTGTTTGTTAGTTTCATTTCTATTTGTTATGAACGGTAATTACTGACAAATTTTCATCTTTTTATTGACATTGGTACTATTTTTGATTTGATATCCTTGCTTGCGGCTGAGTCATCCTTCGACTGATATTATCCCCGTTTTCAGGTTCGCACCCCTTTGTATGTTTGAAGTGCAAGCGTATGTACAAATCAAGACCTTCCCTTTGGAGGCATACAACATACGAATGCCAAAAGAGTCCAATGTTCCAATGTCCAATTTGTAGTTACAGATGTAAACAAAAAGGGAACTTGAAATCTCATATCTTACATAAACACGGATAAAAGACAAATAAAGTGATCAAATATCAGCTGTTTTTTATTAACTCGTGAAATTTCTTTATAATAATTAGTATTGATAAACTGTGTGAAAATTCTCCAACGTTTTAAGAATATGAAAATTCGTTTGATATTGTAATGAAACAATATATTTTATAGAATAATAAAAAAAGAGGTTTTTTTCTTGATAGAAAGATTATTACAAAATTTTAAATATCATGCAGATTTATTCTGTAAACCACCAACAAATTTTAATTCCAAAAAATTTTATTCAAGAACTTTTAGAACTGAATTAAATAAATGTCTCAAGAACACACTGTGCCAATTTGATACACTTAAGGAATTAGCACTTATCACACATTTCGAAAGGAACTGAATGAATTCAAAGGAATATAGAAATCAAATTCCATTAAAAAAATGCAGAACATAACCACAAGAACTTCTTCAAAAACAACTTGCTCAAAATAAATTCCTTTCAAAAAAATTCCTGAATCATGAAGAACATCTTCAAAGAGCAATTTAGAATTATTACAACGAAAACTCATCAGTTCTACTTCATATCCAAAAGATAATTAACAAAACATATTTTACCTGACGAAACTAAATGCAGACATTTGGACAATCACTAGAATGAAGTGAACTTTTAAAAATACTACGTATTCTATAATCGTAGAGAAATTACATAAAGTTTGCAAGGTATTTTTTAGACTACTTTTAAGCCAAATGATAAAACGCTATAAGTGAACCAAAATATTATTATATATACAATAAAACAATAAAAAGAGAGGTTTTTTCTTGATATAAGGATTATTACAAAATTTTAAATATCATACAGACTCATTCTACACCTACAAATTTTAATTTCAAAAAATCTTATACAAAAACTTTTAGAATTAAATTATTCTTTAAATTAAAATTTGTAGGAGATTAACAGGATAAATCTGTATGATATTTAAAATTTTGTAACAATCCTTCTATGAAGAAAAAACCTCTATTTTTAATGATTTTTTGTATATATAATAATTATATATTTTGGTTTACATTTAATAGCATATTATCATTTGGTGTCAAAGGAGTGCTTAAAATACCCTGCAAACTTTATGTTATGTCTGTGACGAACATAGAATACGTAGGATTTTTAAAAGTTCACTTCATTCTAGTGTTTGTCTAAATAACTGCCTTTTGTTTTGTCTGGTAAGATATGTTTTGTTAATTTGTTTTAATTTTTTGAATATGAAGTAGAGCTGATGAGTTTCTATTGTAATAATTCTAAATTGCTTTTTAAAGATGTTCAGCATGTTTTAGGAATTTTTTTGAAAGGGCCTTATTTTTGACAAGTTGTTTTTGAAGAAGTTCTTGAGGGTATGTTTTGCATTTTTGGAAAGGAATTTGGTTTTCATAAAACCAGGAACGAAACAAAATTTTGTCTCTCCAAGTAATTCATTCAATAATTTTTTAATTGACAATTTATATTTCTTTGAATTTCTTCCATTCCCTTCGGTACTGTGTAACAAGATTAATTCTATATGTCTACTAAATTGACACAGCTTGTTTTCAAACCATTTGTTCAATTTAATTCTAAGTATTCGAATAAAATTTTTTGAAATTAAAATTTGTACGAGGTTAGCAGAAAAAACCTGTATGATATTTGTAATATTTTATAATAATTTTCTTCATTAAAATATTAACACAGCACGGTATGTTGACGCTTAACGATTCATCGTAGAAATTGCGTGATTGGTACGATGTAAATACAAATACATTGTTTAGGAGAGCTGTAAACAAAATACAATATCACACTGATTCTAACCAACGTTCTGGAGGAACATGGTGCATGAAGAAGAAGAACGATTCAATAATCGAAACCGTTCGTGTCAATATTCTCATGAATAAAATGATAATTCTACTAATTGCGAATAACTATAAAATAAGTTATAATGAAAATAGATGTCCTCCTTATATTAAAAATCGAAGTGTCTTTGGAATTTCTTTCAAATTTCATATTAAACGCTATACACAGAGACACTAGGGTTTTAATCATATACTAGCGCCATCTAGTGTATGCAAACATACATAGAAGACATAGCTTCACGTATTAATTCACGTAAAGAAATGTATTCCTGATAGTTTCACGTTACAAACGCAGAAAAAGTAAGGCTCATAAATAGCATAGTCATATTCAAATAAATTAATTCGAAAACCAAATATCATCAATAAGGAGTGTGAGATATGGTTATAGAAAGTTCGAGACAGTGTTGATATACAACTGTATAACAATTCTGTACTCAGAGAAACTCGATAAGGTTTTGTTGATTACAGTGGCAAATTCTAGACATGCGCACGTTTCAAACTTGTTGGTTTTCATCAGTGCAATGAATGCCAGCGACTACAAATCTGTCAAGTATCTATATTCGCTATACACCGAGAATTTTCGATGGCTTTGTTCTGAGTCATCCATTTTGTTCTTTTTTATCAAAAAAAAAAATTTGACAATTATTCTCTGTAATTGCCACAGAAAAAAGTCAGAATCTCAAACGAACCAAGCCTTTGTGCTTGATATAAATTATGAATACTTGTTATGTAGCTCCAATTGATTATTTTTATTAATATATAAATCATTTACATATCTTGTAATACTCTGAAGAACAAATATCCATGGCATTGAATTAAGATTACTAACATTACTTTGCGATCGAGTTTTCAAACACCAGCACAAAAAGTTTTGTTTCTAACTCATGCGGAAGGTGAAATTTTGTAAATGTAACACTAAAACTTTGGAAAAGCTAACAAATTTTTCTTATTGAATTAACCATGCAACTTTTACTATACTTAGAAGAAAAATTACGCAGTTCGAGGTTTTATGTGTCTTTGCCAATGACTCAAAACTGTGTGTTTACATATTTAAATGCCTTGCGTATCCGAAGTTTGATTCAAGAGTCATTCAATTTCAGTTGAAATTTTGGAAGATTAAGAGTTTCTTTAAGGTTAATTCTGAATTCCAAAATATGTAGTTTCTGCATGTTTTAAACTCTAATCCTTTCCGCTTCAAATTTGAAAAACTGTTGTTAAATAGTTTTCTGAAATTTGGTATTTGGAATTCACAATATGTACGTTTTTCAGAAAATAACATCAATCTGATTGTTTTCATGTTTTAGATGCCCCATATCCATGCCCAAGATGCCCCAAAAAATATAAATCCAGATCAGGTCTAGCAACGCATCTTAAATTTGAGTGTATGAAGGAACCGTCCTTCCTGTGTAATATGTGCAACTATAGATGTAAACAAAAGGGAAATCTCAAACAACATATGAGAAATAGACATAAAGTTATCGGATTCTTCAACTCATTCTATTGAATTAGTATTATTGCATGCACAAAGAGATAATGCATAGCTATGCATATTCGCGAAAGAAATGTTTTGTCCTTTTCATTTCATGTTCTTCCCTTTTCAATTTTTTTAATAATAATAATAAGAGAAAGAGTATTGATGTACTTGTAGGATTCAATGGAACATAGGAAATTTTGAATGTCTTATTTATCGAGGTGGAACACACCTGTATAAAATATCATTGTTTGATAATATAGTGTTCATGACTCACTCATTTCTTCTTGATAACCACATAAACTCCAACTTGTGATTATTGGTATTCTAATTAACCTCAGTTATTGATTTCTTGTACCACCGAAAGAAGCACTATCGAAATATTGAAGTTAAATCAGTACTAATAGATATAGGCGTCCCAGCAAATAAAGATAAGTGGAAGTGAAGAGATCAACCACCCCATGGTTTCTCAAAACACCCGTATGTTACACAATTAGAAGTAGTTTCCATGTTATGATTTTTTTAAGTGTTTTTTGAGAAACGTTTATGACCTTTCCATTATCATGAAGATGCAAAAAGACTCAGTGTAAAATGCAAACTGTATCACTGGATAAAAGTACTTTAAATACTTGTACGTATTGCAATTCAAAATAGGACATCAAAACGCAATTACGTGTTGTTACTTCAATGTGACATCATCGTAGATTCATTTGAATGTGAGTAAATACTTGATAGAAGTAAAATTTAAATTACTGTAAATTCAGAATTATGTATTCTAACTTCTACAATATATATTGAAATAATGAACAAAAACTATCACAATGATATCCTTATATATAATCAATATAAAATATTTTTCAATGGTTCGGAAAAAACCTTTTAACGTCCCGACATGAAACGTATTAATACAATGTATTAACAAAAACTATAAATGTATTATGTACATTAACATACAAATACAAGAAAATTCACTAATCATCCAAAATTATCTAAAATTCTCAAAATAAAGGATAAAATAAAAATAATTGAACGAGAACTCCAACATTTGATAGTTATTTCGTTCTCTAGACCTCTTCAGAAATGTATTGAATTCAGATTAAAATATATCACAAGATCAGAATTTGACTCACCAATTAAGATAAACCTGAAACGAATAAACTCGAAGTAAGCTTTAAAGTATCGAAAATAAAACAGAAAGGATGTTCATCATTTGTTACGTTTAACCTATAACCATTTGTACTCGGAACACAGAAAAACATAACAAAAATTATTCACTCCGAAGAAAATTAACCAGAATTTCAAAAATAATGAATAATTAAGGAATAAATTGCGGATATTTAGACTGTATATGAATTTATTTCATAATTTAATAGCTATCAATTGTTGGAATTCTCGTTCAATTATTTTCATTTGATCCTTTATTTTGAGAATTTCAGATAATTTTGGAATAGTGGATTTTCTTGTATTTGTATGTAAATATAGATACTTATATAGTTTTTTAATACATTTGTGTTAATACGTTTCACGTCGGGATGTAAAAAGGTTTTTTTTTTTAAATTGAAAAATAATTTATATTGATTATATATAAGGATATCATTGTGATAGTGTTTGTATATAGTTTCAATATATATTGTAAAAGTTAGAATATATAATTCTGCATTTAAAGTCATCATCGTAGATTATTCTCGATCACGTGGTAAATAAATTAAGTTTTCAGTTTTTTCAGAAGGTTCAATAAAATTTTTGAATATATTTTGAATTAGAGCTTTTAAGAGATTTCTCAAAAAAATATTGCTTCTGTAGGATAATTTAATGTTCTTGAGGAACTCGTTCATTTGTTTAATTTTTCTTTGGTTTTAAACTTAGGATATATTTCGTAAAAAGCATTTTAATACTGTTTTCTGGCAATCATTGAGTCTATTACTGATGACGAATAATCACTAATTTTATAGGAAATTTATAGCTAAAATAAATGAATCATGTATTCGATATCTTATAACGGAGAACATGATTCTGATGAGCGTCCTAAGATTTTGTATAAGGAATATTACTCTCCTAAAACTGAACTTGTTAGAGTTTAGAAATAAACAGATACAGAAATTCTGAGAATTTATTGATTAACCAGGCCGAGTTATTTGTTGGGTTTAATCTTCTAGGGATCCGGTGGTTTCTTCGAAAATGATAAAATCTTTATTGTATCCTCATTTCAGAACTGAATCCATTTAAATATTGAACCTTACCAAATTTTTGACTTGTTGATTGAAAGCATTTGTCACAATGTAAAGAACCGCGTCATGTGCTGAACTCCTAAATAATAAATCCTCAAATCAACATATATGTTCATTATTTATTTACTCTGGTGTATAAGGCATTACGCCAACACAATTATAATTATATATATATATATATATATATATATATATATATATACATGCATATTAATCAATATATATATTGAAGAACACTATTTTTCTTCTTTATATATACATGATTAGAGGTAACTTTCTGCAAAGTTATTTCATGAGTAGCTGGAGATTACATATAACGTAAAATTACGATTGAAATCATAATGACGGGTCTTCCAATAGAGACTTCCGAACTTTAACAGGTGACAATGGCAATACTGGCTGTTATTTATTCAGTCCGTTTTGTCAAATCACCATAGACAGATATAGCGTTCAACAAAATGAGTGTTCTGCTCGCCATAATTGTTATACAGAGGAACTATTTCCAATGTGGTGAATAATTTTGAGTCCACTGATTAAGTAAACAATGAACCAACACCCGTATGACGACGAGAAGAGATATCTGCTGAACACATCGCTGATGTCCGTGAGAGTGTGGAGGAGAATCTGAGGCTGTGATTTCACATCGCTCACAAGAACTAGGCCTTTCGCACACCACAACTTGGCAAATTTTCCATCGTGATTTGTGTATGCACCTGTACAAAATTCAACTGACCCAGTAGCTAAAGGTAAACAACATATGTTTCCAGCATGGACCCTGGAACATTATGAAACGGACCCTTATTTTGATCAAAAAATCATCTTCAGCGATGAAGTCTATTTCTGGATGAATGGGAACGTCAAAATAGTTTAATAAGGGATGATTCCAATCCACATGAGATCCAAGAGTGACGTCATCGATCCATATTTTTTGAGAACGACGTTGGCCAGGCCATCGCCGTCAAAGACAAACGCTGTAGGTCGATGATTACCAACATCTTTTGGCTCGAATTGGTTTATACGTACACCAACGACATGTTGTTTCAACAGGACGGAGCTACATGCCACACAACTCATGGACATTCTGCACGAGCGATTTGAGTGCATAATTATCTCACATAGAGGTGATGTGAACTGGCCAACGAAATGGTGTGATTTGACAACGCTAGACTTTTTCTTCTAGGGTTATCAGTCGATTCATGCGCCAGGGTCATGGAAAATTGGACATTTGGGATGCGCTGCACTCAGTGAAACCGCATAGGACATGTGCAAGATGTTATATTTCATAGATAATGGCATCGATAAGTCTTTCAAACGAATAAAAAGTTTCGATTATATTTCACTCATACTCTGTTTTATTTAAATTTAAAGATAGGAATCTCTTAGTGAAAGAACTTTTACATGAAAAAAGATTAAAGTTCATTCGTGAGTAGCTAGATATTACATTTGAAGTAAGATTGAAATCAATATATTTTAATGAAAATGTTGTTGATGTTTTATATGTAAGATAGAAATATAAAAGCAGCAGTTGTTTTGTTATATTACTGTGAAGAATTTCCACTTACATTCAATATAATTTCAGGTTATCCTTGTCAAGTATGCCATAAAGTATACAAAGCTCGAAGGTCCCTATGGCGGCACGTGAAATTCGAATGTCAGAAACCTCCACGGTTTAATTGTCCGGTTTGTCCTTACATGGCAAAGCAGAAAGCCACTGTTGTGAGCCATATGTTGAAGAAACATAAATCGTCTAACTTTCTGGCACACGACTCCTACATGAATGTTATATGCAACTCTGACTGGTAAATTCCATTTGCAAGGATTCAAAATTAGATATGTTGATCTCTCAAAATGTAATTTCAAGGGGACGATTGATGGGTTTCAATAAATCTCTCGATGAAAGAATTGAAATTTTGTTTATAAGCTATTTATTTATTTATTGAATGAACAAAGTTTGATTTGTTTGTGATATTATATGATTTTTAAATCTGAAAATTCTTCAAATAAAATGAATTACTGTGCAATACCTTTAATAAAAATCTTACGATATGGTTATGACTCTGTGGTTTGGACTTGTTCTATGCTTATACAAGAGTTAGGTTATAACTTCTTATTGAAGTTCATTCCTTAAACTTCTTTCAAGATGGGAATATGTTAGTATGAGAATTTGATATAGTGGTCATAGTTTAGATCGGATTTTACTGACGAATTTCAATAAAAAACGAAATATGGACATATATTATCCGTATTTGGATTATGTTGAATTACTTCGCTGATTTTTTATTTCGATCATTATATGTCGGTTGATGAAATTTAAAATTTGTCATTCATGGAACAGTGTTTCTGAGATAATAATGCTTATCGAAAAATATAAAAATAGTGTAAGATATTCATTGAACGTATTGCATAGAAACCCGTTTTATTTCAGTATTTAAAAAAGCCTTTATTAGTGAGACTCATTTCCCTTCAATATTGTGTATATTGTACTGAAAATTCTTGCCTCCTTTCGTTGCCTTTTTCGATCACAGTCTGAAACTTATCAATCTCTCTTCATACATGTAGAAATAAGTGTATATCCTTAATTACAATTACGCTTGCTAACAAATAAAAATTTCCATGGACACTTTGTTTGTATATTTTTCATTTGAATTTTTTTCCCATGCAGGGTGTTCTATAAGCTTTATGAAAAACTCCGACACCGTATCACACAACATATTATTAAGATGAATAACGCAGGAATTAGGGATACCACTCATGAACATCAACGGTGTCTGTAGGAGTGCCCCAGGGTACGGTACTTGGCCCATTGCTATTTTAAATTTACGTTAACGACATCTTCAAAGTAAACAACCTTTCTGGTGAAATTATCTCATACGCCGATGATACTGCAGTAGTTTTTATGGGCGATTCATTTTGTGAAACTGCAGAGAGGTATCTAGCAGGTATTTACAAATGATTAAGTTATAACTTATTGATTGAATTTCATGAAGAGCAATTTATTACCTTTACTATCACTCGCGAAAGTCAACCTGATCAGAATCTCCTAGTGATTCACGATAATGAATGCACGTTTCGAGAATGTATATGCCCATCTATCTTAAGAGTCGAGCATTTGGTGATAATTGTTGATAAATATATGAGAAGGAATGCGCATTCTCGGGGAATAGTTGACCACCTCCCTCTCATCTCGTTTTACTCATGTCTGTATTTCAATGAAAATGTAAGCATATGATGTAAAATGATGAACTGCTTTATGCTAGTGTGCAACTGGGTAGAAAGATATTTATAAGAATGTTATCCATTCTCATTTTTTATAATCGAAGAAATAGACGATTTGATGTCTTGATTCTGATAGAATTTATTTTCCTTAGTTTGAAATATAACATAATAACATACAGAAAAAAAAATACATACAAAGAAATAAAAAGAAAGAAAATTAAAAGAAATAGCTTACTAACCTGAAAGAAACCAAAAACAATGCTATTTCTTCGAGTTTCTCAATTCACATTTCTAATAGCTGAATAAATATAATATGAGGTAGTTTTAGGTTAGAATCTTAGACATAGAACATAGATCATAGGACATAGAAGTTACAAAGTTTTTTTCCCTAAAAATAACAGTTTTATTTTTACATCCCCTCACACAAATTATGCACCCCTCATTACATGTTTGCTTTTCCACATGGGAGCAACTTAGTTACATGAAAATAATTATTGTGCTTTCTTTTATTTCTAATATCTATCTCATATATAGTGTTAGAAATTTTTCTCACTATTGGAAAAGGTCCTATTCTTGCTTGATCAAGTTTTTTTCTGATCAATTTTGATTTATTTTCAACGTAAACATAGTCTCCAATTTTAAAATCATAATGTTTTCTATTCTTGTCAGTTTTTATTGTATTCATGATAGTGTAAAAAAATTTTATATGCTATTTCCTTATCTTTTGGTGAATTTCTCTCTTCAATAAGTTCTTCTGGAGCAATGGAATCAGTTCTGCAACAAAGTAAATATTCTGGGCTATATCCAGTTGTAGAATGGTCTGTTCTATTGTATTCTTCAATACATTAATCGGCTATTTTAGTCCATGCCCTAGTTTTCTTTTCGTTTTTTTGCACTTTATTCTATTCACTAATGTCTGATTTAGTCGTTCATTCAGACCTTTAGAAAAAGGACAATCTACTGTTGTGAAAATCAATTGTATATTGAAACTTCTCATATGTTGTCTGAATTTTTTCCGAATTTATTCCTGGGTATTGATCTGTTAATAGTGTTTTCATATTGGTCATTGGTCATATATCTTTAATTTTATTAATTCATTTGATGAAATCTTCGGTTGCTTGGTGTTCTGAAGTGCTCTCAAATGCATATCGAGTAAAATGATCCACTAGGAGATGAAGGTATCTTTTTGAAGAGCGGTTTCCAGCAAAACCTCCAATTGGGTCTTATGACATTATTTCAAATGGTTCCTTTGCTGGGGCCAGTTGAGAAAGAAGACCATACCTTTTATTTTTACAATAGTTCTTCTCATATTATTTATCTTTGAGAGATTATTATGTTGATCGTTTTTCATTTCATTTAATTCCACCAAATTAAGTGTTCTTAAACATTCATCCATATTCTCCGTTTCTTCCAGAACTGGGTTTCTAGAAAGGCAATCTGCTTCTACATTTCCTTTTTCTGGATCATATCTAATCTCAAGATTGAATTGTGATAGAAAATTCATCATGTCACCTAGCTCTTCATCTGGTCTTGTACGAAATTCTTTTCCTTCTAATGGCTTCTGGTCAGTAACAACAATGAATTCATGTCCTATTAGCCAATATTTCCGAAATGTAATTGCCCCTTTAATTGCCAGACATTCTAGGAATATTGCTTTCTTGTTCTTTTGATATTTATTCAGTGTTTTAGAAAAATACGCTACGGGTTTAATTTCACCATTGATCTGTTTTTGTTTAAGAACAGCTCCTACTCCTTGAATACTGGCATCAGTATATATAGTAGTATAGGCACTTGGGTCGAAAATTGCAAGAATTGGCTCAGAACAAGGGATGCCCTTAACCTTATTAAAAGCTTCCTGACAAGCCAATGACCAATTGAATTTTACATCTTTTCTCAGTAAATTATGCAACAGTTCTAATAATCTAGCTGAATCTTTTATATATTTGTGATAAAAATTAACTTTACCCAAAAATTGCCTTATCTTCTTCCGAGTATCTGGTGGAGAAAAATTCCTAATGGAAATTAAATTGTCATTAATAGGTCGTACTGTATTGTTTCCTACAATATGTCCTGAATATTTGACTTCTTCTTCTGCAAAATTACACTTGATGAATTTAAGTCTGATTCCTTCATTACATATTGCTTTCAAGAGACTCTCCAAATGTTCTATATGTTGGTCAAATGTTGAAGAAAATATTAGAATGTCATCTATATAATTTGGGCAGAATAAATTCGGGTTGTATTATCTGATAATATTATTCAATATACGTTGAAATATGGCTAGGGATGTCCAAAAGGTAAACATTTCCATTGCCAGTGACTATTCTGTGTCACAAAAACAGTCTTATATCTATCTTTGATACAAATCGGAATCGATCAAAAGGCAGAATTTACATCTAATGTAATAAAGAATTTTGCATTCCGGGTCTTGGCTAAGATTTCATCAATTAATGGGAAAGGCTGTGGTTCGGGAACAATTAATTCATTGAGTTCACGAAATCGAAACACAATCTGGTTTCAGCCCTTCATCTCTCTTATATGCTAAAGTGACTGGTGATGCAAAAGGTGAGGAAGACTCCTCAATCAGATTCGCTTTCAACAATCTTCCTATTTGGAATTCTATCTCTTTTTGATCCTCCATTGAGGATCTGTTTGGTTTTTTTGCTATAAATTTGTGTTCTAAAAGTTTTATATGTGCACCATTAGTTTGCATTTGACCAATATCAAACTTGTGTTTTGCAAAAATATGGTCATATTTATTTATAAAAACTTAAAAATCTGATTTGTTTCCGAATGGTCTAATTTTGCTTCGAAAATTCCTGTTGGTATTCCTTCATTGAAATTGATAGTGTAATCATTGTTATCATTATTATTATTATTATGGACACAACCGATGTTTCTCTCTTCATTCATATCCAATCTTTGATAAATATTCAAATCAAAATCTTGTTTTAATTGAAAATTGAAAATAGAATCTAGTCCGAGTAGAATATCATACTCGAAATTTTTCTCATTAACTACAAAAAGAACAACTTCTTTTTTGATATTAATGATTCAAATTTTTGTAATTATTTTTCCTGAAAAATTTGCCCTGCCACTGACAGTTTTGAATGTGTTTCTATTATCTTGAATGTGTAGACATAACTTTTCTGCTATTTTAGAATTCAGAATACTAACATTTGAACCCGAATCATAAATGCCACATAATTCATTATCATTTATAAACACCTTCAATTTCATCAATGGCAGCAGTCTCAATTTTTTCTGGTTTTAAATGGCCTCATTTAATTCATCCTGTACCCCAATATTGTTTACCGTTCTTATGTTACCGGGTACGTTCTTTTGTTCAAAATGATTGGATTTATTCCTTAGCCGTAATAAAGTCTCCGGATGAAATCTACCTGAGAAACCATTTTTCTCACAAATTGAGCATGGTTCCTTCTTAACTGGTTTTCTATTTGTTTGTGAATAGAAAGGGAATTTGTTCGGCAGATTTATTAATTCTATGATTTTCTTTATTTCCATCGTTGTCATATTTTTTTGAACTTTGTAGCTGTCACAACTCACCCAATAATTTTTTCGAAAGTTGTTACATTTGATCGATCAACTCTATCTTGTAAAATTTTTGGCAAAATTTTCACAATTAAATCAATTAATATGTCAATTGGTGAATTATTTCGAAGATTTAACAACAAATTTTCTTTCCTGAAAGCGTAGTCAACTAAACTTCCTCCTATGTACCTAAATGAATACGCCTATCTATATTTATGCCAACTCGTTTCACAAAAACTCTCTTAGCAGTTATCTTTCCATATTTGAAAACTTTTGTCTAAACCTTGTGTAATTAATTTAAAATCAAGCCATTATTTCGCTTTTCCATCCAGAAACAACCGTAAAATCAAAATTTTGTCTTTATCTTCTTTTACTTCACAACGCGTGCATTCCGTCTCGAATTTTTTTTAACCATAAATTCACTGAAACACTTTTACCATCAAAATTATTCAGCACGAAATACTCCTTTATCCCCTTGAAATCCTTTTTTTCTCCTTGCTTTTTCTTGAAAGTTCTACCGAATCCTGTGGTTCTGATGATTCCTTTCCAAATACTGTTTTCACGTATGCGGGTGAATAAATCAATTGTAAATATTCATTCTTAAACATCACATCTTGCACATCAAAATATATTTCTTAATTCCGTACGATATGAACCTCTTACTTTAATCGATTTCAAGATATTCTTCACCTTCGGTAGAGCCAAAAGTTCATGATGGTAAGATATATCCTGTTTGTCGTATGGTATTTTATAATATGTATTTTCCGTTCCCGTAGTTTGGATCCATTTGAATTTGTATGTACTACTCTGTCAAGAAAGTACTGGGAATTTTCAATTAGAAAAACATTTTTACATTTAATCGTCAAAATTTATTTGGTCGCCTTCAAAATAGGCTCCATTTGCTCCAATACATCTATGCCAACGGCACTTCCAATTATCGAAACATTTTTTATAGGCGCTTTCCGGGATGGACTTTAGCTCTCGCGCCGAATTTTTTTTTCATGGCTTCAATCGACTCAAAACGGGTGCCACGAAGGGGCAATTTTAGTTTTGGAAAGGGGAAAAAGTCGCAGGGAGCCAAATCCGAAGCACGTTTGTTGAGTTTTTGGCGAGAAAGTCAGTCACAATCGTAGCTCGGTGAGAAGGCGCGTTATCGTCATGCAAAATCAATGAGTTGTTCGCCCACAAATTTGGCCGCTTCTTACGGATACGCTCACGCAAACGTTTCATAACGCCTAGGTAATACTCCTTGTTTACTGTCTGACCCTCTGGAACGAATTCGTAGTGCACCACGCCACGGATATCGAAGAAAACAATGAGCATCACCTTCATTTTTGAGCGGCTTTGGTGTGGTTTTTTCGGTTTCGGCTCATTTTTTGCCACCCATTCCGATGATTGCTGGCTTGTTTGCATATCGTACTCGTAGACCCAGGTCTCATCACCAGTTATAATGCGTTCCATGAATGTAGAATCGGAATTACAGCGATCCAGCATGTCTGAAGCAACCTGTTCGCGATGACGTTTTTGAAGAAAATTCAGGTCTTTCGGTACGAGTCGTGCGGCCACCTTTCTCATGCCCAAAATATCAATCAAAATCGTACGTGCGGACTCGTGGGATATCTTAAGATCATATGCTATCTCTCTCAAGCTGGTACGACGGTTTTCCAGCACCCTTTCCTTAATTTTATCGACGTTATCTTCGATCGAAGCCGTCGATGGGCGACCACTTCACGACCGTCCTTGAAGGCTCTGTACCACTGATATGCACGAGTTTTCGATAGAGCATTATCACCAAAGGCCTTTTGCAACATTTTCAATTCATCGGTACACGAGAATTAATTTGCAACACAAAACTTTAAACAAATTCTTTGCTCAACGTAATCACCCATAGTAAAAATCGGCACGCACTCTGACATCGACTGACTTAATCAGCTGTTGCAAACACACTAGTTGACAGATCCCGCTCAAGCTTGGCATAGTAATTAAGGACAGTGGTACCAACCTAGGAAAAAAAATTTTTACCTGCCTCATTGCCCCGCCAGATTTAAATCGATAATTCCGGGTACTTTCTTGACAGAATGTATATTTCTTCTTATCAGTATTGGATGCTTCCAAAGCGATTCAAATTTTCATGAATGTCGTCATTATAGCTTACGTTTTTGATTTAAAAGAATGTTATCAATTCTTATTTTTATAATCGAAGAAATAGACGATTTGATCTCATGATCCTGAAAGAATTTATTTTCTTTAGTTTAAAATATAACATAATAACATACACAAAAAAAATTAATAACATACAAAGAAATAAAAAGAAAGAAAATAAAAAGAAATAGCTTACTAACCTGAAAGAAATCGAAAAGAATGCTATTTCTTCGGGTTTCTCAATTCACATTTCTAACAGCTGACTAAATATAACATGAGGTAGTTTTAGGTTAGAATCTTAGACATAGAACACCGTACATAGAAGTTACAAAGTTGTTTTCCCTAAAAATAACAGTTTTATTTTTACATATTTATAGTTCAAAATATGAACGTTTGCATGTCAGCAGAGAATCCATTACAAAGTTGATGATAATACTTTATTTGATGAAGCCTGTGAGTGTTTGTATTTTTGAACAATGTGTGGCTTTTTATCGAGAATACCTGCAGTATTTTGTACCGTATCCATTTTTTAGAAAATGTTACCTCAGTGTACACAGTTTTTCATAGTATAATGCATTTATTCACTAAGAGCTACTGATTATCTTTAGGTATCATCAATTTTTTTATTAATATGTGTGATTCGTTCAAAGTGAGTAATGAATATTTTTTTGAATGAATGACTGTCCAGTTAGTATATTTTTTTCTATTTTTCAGAACAAAATAGGGAACGTTTCGGCTGCCTCAGATGCACCTCTACTTTCAAATTCAAGTCAACGTTAAATAGGCATATGAAGTTTGACTGCGGCGTTGAAAGAAGATTTGAATGTCCTTTGTGCCATGCCAAATTCAAAAGGAAATCTCATTTAACAGTTCATTCCATACATTGTAAAGGCATCTCGAAAGTTCAAAATCCTAGTGCAAGATACATTAATTATTAGACTTTGAGTATGTAAATTAAATGGCCGTAATATCTTTGCTAAGCAGATAAAGGATTATTACCTTTTATTCTTCAATATAGAATTATTCTCTTCATATATATTTGAAGCAAAATGATTTTTAATTTGTTAAAAGTATAAAGAAATAAACAATACTTTATGAATTTTTGTTTGCCAATAAAATCCTTCTTGTATGCTTTTCTGTAGTTTGTTAGTAGACCCTTGAACTAAATATTATATATCGATATTTCTGTTTTTACCTGATTTTTTTATATTTCAGCTAATCTCTACAAATGTGAAAACTGTTCTAGAACTTATAAATACAAGTCCAATATGACCTTCCATAGAAAGAAATGTGGTATCGAACCTCAATTTCAGTGTAACGTCTGCAGAAAAAAATTCACTTCGAAATATGGACTCCAAGTGCATTCATCTAATTCCTGCAGAAGTGCTCTTCTTTCAAGTAGTGCCGCAGAGCCTACTGCTTTTTCGAAATTTAAGAACGCGGCTAATGTTTTAGCGAATATGCTGGACAAATATGGCGAAGTAAGAACTTCACCTTGAACTCGACTTTAGTCGATACTGCTTTATTTCATGTTGCCCATTGCTCTTTGTATCATCAGCCATTATAATTTTGTATAATTTAACGGCTCGAATCATGTACTTTTTTAATGAAATCGTCGTATATGATTTTAATATCACAGACCAACGATTCTTCAATTGTTTTTAGATCATTCTTAGAAAACGCTTTGTTTTAATCTATTTGATTATTTTGAGATATTTTATTTATGTTTTAATTTATTACTTCGTACTTTTCAATTCAAATGTCCAAATCATAAAGTCTTCAGGTAAATTTTTTTGATTTTTATTTCATTTCAACAATCTTTATCAGGACTATTAATTTCTTATAAGAACTGAATTCAATCATCCTGTATCTCACAAATTAGACCTGATAAACGAGATATGATAAAATTTTTGATAAGGAATTGAAGAATATTCTCTATTGGTTTCTAGTTTTCTGGCACCAAGAAATTAATTCATTTTGTTCATTCAGAAAATCAGCTAGAGTACGCTTGTTCCGTAGCATCGCTTGATCCTGAGCATTTTTTTAAAAAGTGATATGTGTTTTGATAAGAACTGACATCAAGGTCCGATTAAAAAAATCAAAAAGATTAACTATTCAGTAGAGTATTCTATATACTGACTGCATCATTTATAAACATAGAAATATTGACTATCATTTCATGACAAATTTTTAATGATGAATTTTCATTTATTTTCAATTAATTGAGGTAGTTTTTATTATTGGCAGTTCTATAGGAATTTTGCATCATAATATTTATATAAGTTGCTTTGATCATTCAATTCTTTAGAACTATGTCATTTTAAAAGTGAAGAATAAAGCATCTGAACATTTAATTAATTTTTTATCATACCTTTCAACCATTTAAATTTTACTATGTCTGATATGTGTTAAGACAACTATCGTAAACATTAAACATATTAACAGGGATTTAAATAAATGAAATAAATGGAGGTTCATACTTGATAGAAGGTATATAAAATTATCTGAATATTTTAATATTTACAGATATATTCTGTTAGCCTTCTACACTTCAGGAATTATATTAATCTCTTATGTTAAACGACATATAAAATAAACATTCTTTATAAGACATCTTTAAGATCTATGGTAAACCACAGAACTATTTATTTAAGGCCACAGTAGACATCATTCAAATGTTCAGTATTCATTTGCCAAGATGCTTTCTGGATTGTTAAAGGTGACTAAATAATTTTTGTTGATTGATATTATATTTTATTGAATATGATTAGGTACTAACGAGCAGAGTCTCTCTTAAAACTTGTTTTTTAGTAATGTTTTTACATATCTTGAGATTTTCTGAAAAAGAACTTAGTTAAATATTCAATAATATTGAATATTCTCAGTAAAATAGTTTTATGATGAAATTCTTAGGATTATGTTGAACATTTTTGAAAGATATCTGTTTTCATAGGAGGGATGAGCAGAAACAAATTTTTGTCTACTCAAAATATTTAATTTAAAGGCTTTTTATAACAATTTATATTTATGGGATTTTCTTATCTCATTTAGATGTTTCATAATGAATGTTTATTTTATATGTTGGTTGATATAAGTAGTGCTTATATGACAATAATTTAATTCCTGAAGTTGTAATATTAAACATAATTTTTTGAAAGTAAATATGTAGAAGGCTCACAAAATATATCTGTAAATATTAAAATATTTAAATAAGGGATTTGATTAGTTAATACACATATATTTTCATTTCTATTCATTCAAGGGTTATGTTGACTTATAATTTAACTGACGGAGATGTTTCCCAACATTAAAAATAATTAAGGTAGGTGAGCTCGTAAATATTTTTATTCATACATATGGTTTATACCATAGACTAATTATCCTAAAGAGAAGAAACATTCCTCTGTTGAAATTTTATTCGTTGTGAAGCCAACATTCAGATTGCTTGGATGAAGACGAACATAGCAGAACAAGTATGCAAAGAATGAACAAATCTGATAGTACGCGTTGGCAACGTTGTAAAGAATTCAATGTTTCTTCAAATTCATAACACCACGGACGTACAATTGGCGTTTTTACCTGTGATAGGATAAATCAGGATGTGGATGCTGATCATTTTTACATATTTCACATGGACGAATCACGTTGTCTATAAATTATAATCAAATTTACCCTAAATAGCTCAAAACTTCAAATAAAGATATAAACTCGGAAATATATGTACTGATATTTGAAGAAAGAAGGGTGAACCATCCTTGACAACGTGGTCTAATAGAAAAAAAATTTCATTTTTTTACTGGTCAATGGATAACTTTATTTGATAAAATATTGATATGCAGCTATATTTGTCAGAAACCTGAATAAAACAAGGGTTTAAAGATTTCTCCTATTATCATAATTAAGTGGAGAGTTCGCTTTTACACACATTTGTGCCTTTTGAGTAGACACAATTAACTTTAGGTTGAAACAAGAACGAAAATATATATGCCAAAATGTTATATTTTGTGACTCTCAAGGTTTGTGCTTTTTCTCTTTTTATACCATGAAAAGTGGTATCTATGAAGGATCAGTGTCATTCACAAGAATTAAAAATATATTTAAATAAGCTTATTCTGATTTTCACAAATTTTTATTGTTATGTTCATAAAATATGATGATATGTTGTGAACATAACAATAAAAATTTGTGAAAATCAGAATAACCTTATTAAATATTATTTAATATGGATTTTCACCAAGTAAGGACTGATACAATTCAATATATAAAAATTAAAAATATTTTTTCTCCTAACAAGTTTTCCATTCACGCTGAATAATTAGAAATGTGTGATAACACGGATTGTCGAATATTCTGAAATTAACTTGTTGAATTATTTCAGAGATGGACTATAACCTTGGAACCGATGGACGATTTTTTTGTGTAAGATGTGGTTCTTCCTATAAAAATAAAAATCATGTGAAGCGACATCTCAGATATGAATGTGGAGTTGAACCGCAATTTTCCTGTGATAAATGTAACAAAAAATTCAAACACAAAAATCATTTAAAACTCCACAACAACAGAAATTGCTGTTCATTATATTTATATCAATGTTGAAACTTTTAAGCGACGAAAATCTCCAACCAAACACATATGAAATCTCCCAGTATATTACGATGAAAATTTCCTTATATGTAGAAATATATTTGTTGTCAACATTGAATTGAAACAAACTCATCATCTAATATAAGTAGAGCAAGATTTTCAATTTAATAATTTCGATTTGATAAATTCAATAACATTAAGATCGGTGGAACGAACAAGTCGTATTCTGTTAAAACAGTTATTTTTTTCTATCCATATCTTTTAATTCCTCCAAAGAAATTTTGGTAAAATTATTTTTAAATATTGCAATGAACAAAAACGCACTACTTGATCCAGGACATCAACACTTTCGCATTGTATTACCTTTTAACAACCAAATACATTCTTAGGAGTAAAATAACATTGTTAAATATGCAAGTATTTTTTGTGAACAAATATTTCTCTGAAATATTAGGCAATTTCATATAAGTTTGGTTGTATATATGGCAAGAAAACAAATGAAATACTACTGATAAAATGAGTCAAAATAAATCATTTATTCAATTTTCATGCTTTATGTTTGATTGATGAATGTTTCTTTGAAACATTTTACCACTAATATGGAGATACTTCAATCTAGTATGCTCTGAAGAGAAACATGGGGCATTTTCCCAGTCGTAACACATTCAGGAGCAAAAGTGGTCATGTCTTCTGGTATCTGAAATTGATTGTTTTCAGGTATTTAGCATTTGACTACTTATTTATAAGCGATTAATCTATTATTACATGTGATGATTCCTCTATCTTAGATATCGCCTGATCCTCTCGCTCCTTATCTGAACATTTACCAAAATATTGCTACAAATAAACTGATCATTATATACATCTATCTGTATATTATGTACAAAGACGACATGAAACTGCGTATCAGCAAAAAATTAAAACATTGCCTGGCATTTTAATTTCCAGATAATACTAATTTTCTGCTTAGAATTGTCACATCAGCAAGGAAGTTCAATGTGATTGCTATTAAAATTGAGAATGCCCTCAACCTTAGAAATTACTGTGTTTTGCTACACATAAATTGATATTTCACACATTTAATTATGACTCGTGTTTCAGGAATTCATTATTCCATCTTCAGAAGTTATCTGAAATGATTCCCGAAACTCGAGTAACAATTAATGTGTAAAACATCAATTTATTGTTAGTAAAACATAGTAATTTCTGAACCTTGTTCTAAAACAACTGTAATTCGTGAAAAATCTATTAATTACTTTAAAATAAAGTGGAGTGTTTCAATTTCAAAGTAATTATCACACGTACATAGGGAAGATTTATGTTCGAAGTTTTCATGACTGGGTGAATTTCTTATCTTGTTATTACGTCTGATTTTAAATGTTAGGGATATCTGAAGGTTGGTAACAACCATGAAGTATGTATAATAGCTTATATTTTGAATTGAATATGTCACCATTTCTATAGTCTTTCAAACCAATGGATAAACTTACGTATACGTGTTGTATGCAATGTTATAAAAAAATTTGGTTTTGGAGACAAAGATTAATTTTATATGGATTATATATATATATATATATATATATATTATATCATATATATATATATATATATATATATATATATAAAATATATATACATATTCGTTAAATTTATGATACTTATTTCCAATTAAAATGTGTATGTTTTCTTTTCTTATTTTACTTCAATAGTCTTTAAAAATATAGAGTCTGTTATACAGTTAGAATGAAATTCAGGTGCTTGTATTTCCTTGAGCTTCTTCGCAACTCGTCTTCGGATTTTCATTCTAACCTTGCCATAGAATATACTAATCACATAACAATACATACGAAGTGTGTCCGAAAAATATCCGAGTGAGCTCATTTCTTCGCATTGGTGTAACTCTACGTAGCCTCATTCGATTGAACCACACGTTCCTAGCAGTGCTTCCACAACTTAAAGAAGTCCTGGAACACAGATTTTGGAAGAGCCTTCAGCTCAAGCGTCGCATTATTTTGAATCGTCTCTACGTCGTCGAGTTATTTTTCTGCACAATCTTGTGTTTCGCCAAAAATTGCTGCACAACGTTCGATGAATTAGCTGGCACGTTATTGTCGTGAACAAGCCAGTCACGGATTGAAACGCGATAGTTTTCTTCTTACAGTAATCATTTTAGAACTTCAACCTAATTCTTTGTTGATCATCCGATGCCTTGGAGCAAATTCAGTTCTTTCCTTCATTTTCAACAGGAAACAAATGAGACGAACGAAAAACACAGGTTGGACATAAACTTACCCTAATAACTGGCCGGTAACTACAGCATTCAGGGAGTTTGTTAGGGACTATTGGTTACGCTCATACCTAGCGGAGGCCACTCGAGCGCCCTGACAGGAAGTTATTAACCTATGTCAGATCTTTTCGGACATACCTCGGATTCACACATACCGTTCTGAGTTTAAAATATAATCAGATTACAAAAACTATTTCTCCAATGCCACTGAAATTTGTTTCAGCTAAATGGAACTAGTAGTTAGATTTTTTTTGTAGGTATTAATAACCAACCAATTGTTTGTATCAAATGTGGTCGCGTGTACAAACATAAATGTTCCCTCTATAAACATCTCAAATGGGAATGTGGAGTGGAAAAAAAATTCAAATGTGATTTATGCAATCGAACCTTCAGTCGAAAAGCAGGATACTTGAAACATTCATGGAACCAACATGGAGTAACTCGATAAATAATGAATCTACTATTTAAAGTTGTTGCCATTTTGTTGTTTTTATGTTGTATTTTTTAATTTATTGGAGGCACCAGTGATTTTGTTGAACCAATTAAATGTATAAGTCTTTTTGAAATATGTTCTCTCTTAGTACACTGATGAATTTCAGGAATCAAGTTAATTTAGTTAATTCTCCAGCAAAATAGAATCAATAAACAGAGACCCAAAACCTTTTATTGAATACCACCTGTATAAAAGATGTTCCCTTTTTTTTGTTTCTCTAAACCTATTTTCGAAATAGATGTAGATCGAATGTAAATGGGGAATTAAATGGTGGTTTTCAGTTAAAACAACTTTTCGCGTTCTATTCTGTTCGAACCACTATATTTAGTCCATCTAAAAGGGATCGGGAATTTATTATTTTCCATAATTTAAATATACTTCTTTTTTGTAAGATTCTAAGACAAAAGTAATGTTTGTTGTGCAGATAGTCGGCTATGGCCAAAGTTGCATGGCAACATTATTTAACAGATATTCTTGATTGTCAACACAATTCATGAAATAATGTCGCTACTAGAAACAAGAAAACAGGTAGAACAGGTTTCCGAAACGTTAAAAAATTACTGCAATTGACTGAACTGGGAAAAGTGCTGTATGAGACAATAAAGAGGATAAAAAATAGCATGAATATGAGGCATAGACCAGTTTCAGTAAGACCCTGTAAGATTAAAGGAAACAATTTAAACGCTTTATTGGCCTTAGGACGACACAATCTGCGCCTGGCGCGAAATATAAAAGAATGTCTAGAAACCGTCCGTATGTCATTGAAAAGACAAGGCTACATATCAAGGAAACCAAAAAAAAAACCCTATGATGACCTACCTTTACAAAAGGAACGAAAGATAGATTTTGGTCAACGTTTTCAAGAAGATAATTTTAATAATATTATATTATAATAAACATCATTATTTCTTCTGTTCAATGCAACACAGGCGAAGTTTAGCCTTTGGCTATTCTCACACTTAAACTTTATATCTGATGAAATTTGTTTCTTACTTGGTGGAAAGTTCAAATTTCCAAATTTCCCACCAAAATAAAGGTTTGGGTTGCAATATCTCAGCGTGATGCTACGCCCCCCTGTATAGTTGAAGGTACCATTAATAGTGAAAAGTATTGTGACATTCTAAACGATTCTCCTCTTGAAACGGCGCATGCTTTATATCCAGAGGGGTGGCGGTTTCAGCAGGATAATACGAGATGCCATACTTCGGCCTATACTCAAATTTGGATGTAAGAACACCAAGTGAAAATCAATTGACGGCCAGCAGTTTCACCAGATCTTTGTCCCATTGAAAACATGGGGACTAATGAAGATTGAAGTTGAACGAGCAGCGTCACTAAATAAAGATGATTTAATTCAGTCAGTTTTACAGTCCTGGACTACCATTATCGAAAATTATGGAAGTGATCTAGTTTCGGGTGTACCTCGACGTTTAGTCAAGTATTTACAGTTAAATATTGTATTAGTTGTATAAGTAAATGAGATGAATTTTTGTTTTAATTTTCTAATTCAAGAATTAAAAATATATACCATGTAATTACAATTGAGCTTTGTTTTTTCCGGATATTTTCTAGACTATTTTTTGCAAATTCTGGTATTGAACTTACACATGGAAACGCCATTATAAATATCTGCTAGCGGATGTTCTAAAGCTTGATAATACCTCTTTAAAGTTGCTTAGACGTAGAGTATTTGCAGAGTAGATTTAACTCCTAGTGGAATATCAAGTAAGTCATCAAGCAAGATGATGCCATTTAAAGTTTTCTTCTCTTCAGATAGATTGATATTTAAGTTGTACATTAATTCGGCCATAGATTTCTCTCCTCAAATCAATTTTTTTTTCATGGCATTTTTCTTGATTCGTCTCAGGCAAAAAGATACTGGCTGTTGAAATTTCATTTCTGAATTACCAATTTTGAAGTTTTCCATAACTATGACACATATTCTCCATTCTGCAATTTTTTCGTAACTTCTCTGATTTCGTAATTATACTCCCTGATTAATAAAACTATAAATAATTAGAGAGTAGATAAAATTTATGTTAAGTCACTGAAATAATCTTCAATCATTTTAGAAAATTAAATTTTTGTTGATTAGTTTTTCTGAAGCGAAAACTTTTAGAGATTTGTAGGGTTAAATAAAAATTTTGAATACTGTATTGATTAATTCTGTGAAACTCTCACAATCTTTAATTTCGAAAAAATTTGTGAAAACACAACTTAAGAATTTTAAAAAATCTATTAAAAATAGAGAATATTAGCCGAAATAACATAGCAAATTTTTACCAATACAGCATTCCATATGAACCTCATCAATAATGAAATCTATTCCAAAAATGCATTAACTTGAAAAATCCTCAAAGAATTTTTTTTTCACATTTTCTAGAACAGCGTTCAGACTCTTATTTATACTTTTTTAAAATTAAATTTTGTAGAGTTTTCGTAGAATTATTCTATTTAATACAGAGGTGACAATTCTTTTCCACTAGTGGTGTTGTGCATTCAAATAACCATTATGAAATCTTCTTTTCTTCTTCTTCTTTCTTTCTGTTTTGTGTTTTATATTAGGAGTTTTTTCATTCGTTTTTCAGGATCAAATCTTTTCGCATGTCCTAGATGTGGTAGAGCATATAAGAGGAAGAGTTCTTTGTACAATCACCGGCGATGGGAATGTGGCAGAGAACCTCAATTTCAGTGTTCATATTGTCCTCACAAAGGAAAGCAAAAAATACATGTCCTCATGCATATGACAGCGAAGCATAAGGAATACGGACAAGAAATATTGAATAAATATTGAACAATATAATTCAAATATCACCAATTAAAAATTTGTGTATTAGGTTTTATGCAAGTGCTTTTTAATTTTGATTTGATTATTTTTTCAATGTCCTTCATTCTTTCGGTTATTGTAATTAGTTCTAAGATCATTGTTTTATACGTTTTCATTATATCTTTTGTAAATATTTTGTGGGTGCATTATTATTTTCTCCATCAAACGTAATAATGCTTTACAATGAAAACAGAGAAACCCAAACAATTCACCAAGAAGAAATAGGTCTATTACATTTAAACTACTTAGGTAATGTTTGACAATTTCATTGTTTATTGGCTTCTGTATGTTCATTTCCTACGATGAACAATAAACTTAAAATGTTCAGCAGTGTTTCTGAACTTCTTGGCTTGTTTTTTAAGAGTTTAGTTTACTTTGCTGACTTAAAAATACTTCATAGCATAGTGAGGTCTTTGAATTTCCTCTTTATTTCTTCTTTTTTTGTTTGTTAATTTTGTGTCTCTTTTTACTTCTAAAATTTACTTCTCCTAAAATTTCACTACAGTTCATTCCAGATCACTTATATGTGAAATGGTTTATTACTTGGAAGAGGGTTTATCTCAATATATAATATAAAATATCAAGCTCTGAAAATTCACCTCTGTGCATATTCTATAGACGAACATAGAATGTGAAAAATTGTTTTTTGGCGTTAACCTTTTAACAATCAGTCGTGTTCTAATATCGTGAAGTGTATATGCAGGAATACAAGGTATGTGAGGTATTTTTATTCATTGTTTTTATTCAGCATTCAAAAAAATTGACTAAAGATTATGGGAGGAGGTTTCAAACGCTGTTCTCAAGATATGCTGCATATTTTTCAAAGGTGATTTGAAAGAGTTTTGTTAAGAAAGGCTTTTCAAGAGATTTTCAAGTTGATATTGGTCATTTTTGGGATAGAATTTGTTATTCATAAGGTCGGTATTAAACAGCTGTATTGGCTAGTTTGCTAGTTAATTTCGGTCAATATTCTAAATTTTTTTAAAATTCTTTCATCTCTTCTTGATGCTGTAATGTGTTCTAAAATAAAACACAGTTTCTAAGATATTTCATTCAATTTTTCAAAAATTCTCAACATATTTTTTCAAATTGAAATGTGTATAGTTGTGACAGAATGATCCTGCTTGATATTTAAGTCACTGATATGTGTTGAAAGAAAGTGCCGAACAGCCCTAGTATTCATGTTCTGACATATCATTGCATCCTGAAAAATACACTGTATGGTGTGCTTTACACGCTGGAGGCATCATCGGTTCATATTTCTTTGAAAACGATGCTGGAGTTGATGTGTCAGTGAATGGTGCTCGTTACAGATCGATGATCAATGATTATATGTTTCAAAATTTGAATGGTATCAACCCAGAAGTGTTTTGGTTCCAAAAAAATAGTGCTACACTTCATGCTGCTACCGTAACAATTGATTTATTGAAAGAAAGTTTTGGCGATAACATTATTTCGAGAAATGGTCCAATTAATTGGCCTCCAGATCATGCGGCATAACTCTAGTGGATTATTTCTTTGGGGTTATGTCAAGTCATTGGTTTATGTTGATAAACCAGAAATATTAGACGCTAGAAGCCAACATAACTCGTGTTATTGATGAAATAAGGCCTGAATTACTCGAAAAAGTGGTCTGGTTGAATGCGGTTCCTCAGAGCTAGTCCTGGTGGACATATGCCGGAATTAATTTCAAAACATAATTGTCATAAAATTATCTTTCAAATAAAATCAATCTTAATTTTAATGTGTTTTATTTCAATTTAAAGTTATATCACTCTAAAAAAAATCCGATACGAACAGGAAGCGAAAATGTCTTGTTCAGCAAAAATTTAATAATTAAAACAAGTTCTTAGGAAGTACTTTTTGCAATTATCATTGCCGTTTTATATCTGGGTCTTGTTATAAACAATTTCAAAACTCAATCTATAAATATTGCTACGAGGAGATATTTGGATTTGGTTAATAGACAAGATCAATAAGTTGTTCTTTGTGGTGAATGTGAATTATTGATTCTTGTAACTCTTAAATCAAGAAAAGTAATAGAGTTATTATGTATCCATAGTGAAGAATATTTAAGGATGTATTTCCTTGATAAATAAAATGTACCTGTGAAGCAACGGAAAATGTCGTCTACCTATCTATACCAATATAAAAAAAAATTTTAAAAGGAGAATTTGGTTAATTTTCGATTCAATATTGTTCATAATCATTTCTTCTAATAAAGGACTTAAAAAATTTCCCACAATCAAACCTTCTTCAGATTTGTATATTTTATTTTTAAATTGAAAATATTTTTGTGTAATGTAAATTTTTAGGCATTCTAAAATATCTTCTTTGATAATTGTATTATAAAATATGTTTTAGATTAGTAGACTATCTAGTAGTTCATAAAAATTTGTGAAAATCAGAATAACCTCATTAAATATTATTTGATCATAAAAAAAATGTATATAAATGTGCTGCCATAACTAAAAAACAGTAGAATTATGAAATGATGTGCTTGCATTATCTCGCACATAATTGATTCAAAAAATATTCATTATGCATAGGTAATGTTTACAATTTATAGGAGAAGTTTACAATTGTGAGATTCTCGTAGATCGTTTCTTTTGAGTTCTCTTACAAGTTTCATTGAATTAATGTTCTAGATATCTCATACCGATTTTTTCAGGTTCCCACATTTGTAATTGCGGAAGAAGTTATAAACATTTAAGGAATTTGAAGCAGCATGAAAGATTCGATTGTGGGAAAGCACCAAGATTTTCTTGTCCTCTGTGCTCTTGGGGTTTCAGAACACGTTTTAATTTGAAAATCCATATGCTAACACATAAAAGTTCTAAAACATAAACAGTGTGTTCCATATTATGAAAATCAGTTATAATTTTTGGAATAAAACAATATATTTCAGCAAATTTTCATTGGTTTACTCAAAAAGAATACCAGGTTTAGAGATATGTAGATAGAGATATTCATCGATTTAGGGACCGCAACACCGCTTCTGCAGCGCCAACATCTCCCTCTCACAGCTGACAAAGATTTCCAACATACAACAACCCAAGTTCCATACACCGATATATTTTTCTATAACTTTGAATATGCAGATTTTTATGTCTACGAACTACTATTTGCGTACAGGATTGGTTTTTCGGTATCATATGAAGAAAACTGTTCCAGAATCGCATTTTACGGTGCAAGTTTACGATGACTTCGAGTGGTTCAAAGTATTGATTTTAACATGATAAACGTGGGGAACCACCGAAGTAGTTTACAGACAACAATTGCAAGCCTAATTGATGAAAATGATACTTAAACTTAACAAGAACTCGCGGATAAAATGAATGTATCGCAAAAAGCCGCTTTTATTTATTTGAAAGCTATAGCTATAGAAAGTAGAAAAATCGGCTTCACTTCCGATTCACTTTTTAGTTGATTTATACCAAAAATATTATATTGTGTTATTGTGTCTTTCAACAGCTCATGAGGAAATTCTTTTTCATAAATGGAGAATTTTGAATTATTCAACAGATCGAAGAAATGTAGATTTTCAATGTCGCAAAACCTAACCTCTATGTGAGTCGCTATAATGTCTAGAATCAAAAGAAATATTGTCTCTATTGTTGTCCTTTATCTGCTATTTCAACTCCCTTGCGACGTTTTGAGTGTAAATCTGCGACATCCAATTTTTAATGAATTGTATCAAAATAAGTACTGTTACTCCTAAAATTCACGTATTTTATTCAGTGTTGTCTGCAGTGAATTTATCGCATTCAGAATACCTATGTTTCTATTTTGTAAAATAGGAAAAACTGTATCGGTTTGATTAAAAATTAATACAAATGTTTCTAAAAAATATATATTCTGATCATCCTAATATTATTAATATGTTTTTGCTCTTACACTTGGATCGCTTTTTGGATTTGGAAAAATATGATGAAAATCCTGAAAGGGTTGAGAAAAAAGCTTTAACCTGTTGAGTTTAACTGCACGCATTACTTAAAACCAATTTAATAATATTTAAATAAGGTTACTCTGATTTTCACAAATTCTTATTGTTATGTTTACAACAATCGTTTCGCTATCACAGTAGCATCATCGGGCAAGATTTCATTTTGAATAACTTGAAAACAAAATGTAATCTTGCCTGATGATGCTACTGTGATAGCGAAACGATTGCTGTAAACATAAAAATAAAAATTTGTGAAAATCAGAATAACCTTATTTAAATATTATGTAATATGGATTTTCACCAAGTAAGGACTGATTCAATTCAATATTCAAAACCAATTTTGATACGTGTGTAGAGAAATGAGTAAACATTGCTATAGATTTGATTTTTGCCTGTAAACTGATTACTTCTCCCGACTTTACATTAGCCCCATTGAATGTTTGAGCCACTTATTTTGAAGGCAAGTCAAATTTTTCGAATTTGGCAGATAAAAATTGAAATAAATCTTCAGCAGAACGCCTAGTACTAACATCATAAAATCCCATGAATCGCTCAAAAAGTTGGTCATTTATTACATAACGGAAAATAATGGATAATTATGAATGGCGGCTTATGTCAGTTGTTTCATCAACTTGCCAGGAAAAAACAAAGATTTTGAAATTTCGTCCTTTTTTTATTTACAACAAAAGCAACCGAACCGATTAACTCATTCTGTATGGTTTTAAATGTGCCAGAAAAAACTTATCTACTCTTAATATCATTTTCTAGAAAGGTTTTTAAATAAGTTTCGAATTTACTAACAAGAATATCCAATTCTTTGAAATTCCCGCGATTTAAAGATTCATTAGATTCATGGCGCTCCCTGAAATCAAACTCTTGCATACAGAGGTGCATCGTCATATCTATCAGACTTTTTAGAATTTGTCGATTTTATTTGACTCTAGTATCAAAATTTTGAATTTCAAATTGACGCGCATTGTCTACTGCGATTTTTTGTTTCCTCATGAGGGTAAGCTTGCAATTAAATGAAATAAGTTGAGCACTTTTATTGTGTAGCAATAGACCCCGAGACAAATTTTTCAAATCGCTAAAACCACCTTTGACCAAACTGTGTCGGAATTTGTGTTAGTTGCTGGGAATAAAATGCACGGCCAACAAAATTTTAAGTTATAGTGCCAGTAAGCCATTCGTACTTTTCATACCATGTATTTTGAAACCTCCGATTTGATTTTCCCCATAGTCACAAGATATTCACTTAGATCTGGAACAGGTCGCCTTACTTTTTCAATTATGTATAATTCATCCTCATAGGGATGACTCGAAAAATGTTGCTGATTTATTAAAAAACTTACAAAATCACAAGTACTTCGAATATTTCAATTTACCTTGGGAATTTGAGACGATTTACTCGGTTCAGCTAAATCCATTTCGCCTTCTGGTAGTAATTGAGTCGATTAACAAAATGAAAAGTCTTTTCGAAAAAAGTTCACACGAATGCGGAGACAAACTTACAAACAGTCAAGACACAGCAAACACTACCACCAAATCACAACAAAACGAAAACTAACCAGATTTCCCGAATCCTGATTAACCCAAATAGTTCAGAATAATTGCAGTTCAACCTTTGGCGAGGCATGCCTCAAATCTATCATTACAAGCAGCCTTCAAAGGCGTAGGAATACTCCCGATTTTTCGTCGCGTCTATGAAGATAACGCGCTAGATAAGGAAGCGCGTAAGACATTCCTCGAACCGTTTACTGCTCAAAGAGGAAGTAAGATGATTATACAAGAATCGTGAGACTGAGCATGGATATTATGGAACAGAGACCCAGGGCTCCACCGTATGATATAAAATTGAGGATAAAATGGATTAATAAAATATTCGATCAATACGAGTAATTTCCAGAATTTATTTGGTGAGGCACTGCCTCACCTGCCTCATAGAATAAGCCGCCACTGATTATCACGTGAAAAATGAATGGAAAAGGGCAACACACAGTCATTTTGATACATGATAATGCTCCATCACTCACAGCAAAACGAGTCAAGGAAAGAATCGAAACGTTTAGTTGGGAAATACTAGCGCATGCAGCTTATTCTCCTGACTTGGCCCTGTTTTTTTTTTTTTTGGTAAGGCATTCATAAGATGACAGAAAGCTGGGATAAATAACAATGAAGATTTATTTGAAAGAACGCTTTTTCATAATTTTCGAACAACACATGTGTAGTTTTCACGAATAATTACAACTGCTACCTACACAACTACTGAAACCAGTTTTGTAAGTATTTTTTCCCAATAAACCAACGAAAATACCATAGAATATATTGTTTCATTACAATATAGCTCATTGTTATTCAACTATGGTTAACGATAATGATTGTAATCTTGCCAGAATAACGTTGCATATCAATCATTATTATTTCAATTTAAAGACAAGTAATTGTCATTTATCGTCTCTTGAATATTGACTAAAATATTAAATATCCTATTTCTCAACATTAATATAGTTTTCTTTTCTGCTGCGAATGGAATGTGAATTTGTTTCAGTTTGAAAGGTAAGAAAGAAGTAATAGCGAAGAACAATAAATGTTTCTGTGTTATTTCAGGGTTTTATAATTTGGCTCAGTATGATTAAGTGTTTCTGTCCTATTTTAATTGAATAAAATGTTTCTCAGTAATTTTTATTTTGTTTCTGTAAATATATATTATTTCGCTTCTTTCTTGCACAGACTTCATTACCTGAATTTTCCGTTTGAATTTTTCTGGATAAACTGTTACTAATCAATGTTTTCTTTCCAGAATTCCTGGAATTTGAAAAGATCTACATCCCACCAACCCTAAAATCATTATTGAAGACTCCTAAACATTCCCGAAAAGGTCAGAACGGGCATTCCATGAGGAAATATAACTTATTTTCCGATCATCAAATGGTTCGCCCCGGTTACAGCAGTGATTCTCAGTTTGCATGCAAACATTGTGGAAAGAGATATCGCTGGAAGTCTACCATGAGAAGACATGAGCAGGTCGAGTGTGGCGGTAAAGAACCAATGTTCCTCTGTCCATACTGTCCATACAGAGCTAAACAGAAGGGAAACTTGGGGGTACACATCAGAAAACACCATAATCGAAATGCAACAAACGAAGAAATAAATTTTTCCATCCAGATGAACAATTCGATCAAAACAGATCCTTACGGAAAACTTGAGGATATAAGGGATCCATACGATCAAGAAAAAGGCCAGTGATAGCATAAATTATGCTTGCTACAAAGCAGAATGTACCTACCCAATAAGATATTATACCTTGTGGTCTCTCATAAAATCTTATTTTAAAATAATTTTTATTTCATTTACGTTACCGATGTTAAATTTAACATAATTTTGGTTACGTTGTGACTCGTTAGTTATAAGTTAATAGGATTTTATATTTGGGGTTTTGGTAACAAGATTATTTATACATCAGGCAATATTTTCCAAATTTGTGCCTTACCATAAATGAACAATATTGTTATTCACATTTTATAATATTTATAACGAGAAGGAAGATTTTCTAAGTATTGTTAACTAGTTCTAGTAATTATTTTTTATTTATCAAAGTCAAGAATACAGAGGAACGATTATTTACAGAAGTGATTATTAACATTTTGTTATTTCGATTGTTGAAGTTGAAGGTTGATTTATGGTTTATTTATTTCAGAGAAGAAATTATTCATATTTTATTTATATTTTAATATATATTATGTTAAACAGGGGATCGGCAATAAATTATAGTACTCAATTGGATGGTCCAGTGTTTGAATTATCCCTTTACACTTATTCCTAAATGGATTTTTTCTGCACGTGTCATTCTATAACTTTTGAAATGTAAATAAACAGAACTATTAGTCTTGGTTCGTTCATAACATTTTACTACTATTTTATGCAGGTAGTTTTTGAGGTTCTTACGTAGAGTATAAATAAAAGTTCTGGTTTTTTAAATATTGTTTTAAAAACAGCATATTTCTATTAAAATTTGGAAATTTTTCTGGTAAAAAGCTGAAACAAACTCTTCAGTTTATCAGTGATGAGAAACACATAGAACTTTGTAAAGGATACAATTCGGTGCTTTTCAGTAATGAATAATAACCGTCTCAATTGTTATCAAACTGAAAACAGTTGAAAAAATTACATTGCAATTGAATGAACTTTTAGAATTATATTCATTTGAAATGATATTGTAGAATTTGTACCCATCGTCATAATCCCTTAATTTTATTCTGACGTATGTTAATATTTCAGGTGAAAAGCCTCATCAATGTCCAAATTGCTTCAGGCGTTATATGGTTCTCGGGTCCCTTTCTAGGCATCTAAAATACGAATGTCAAAAAGTCTCGTCCATAAGGTGTCACCTCTGTGAATATAGAACGAAACATACCTTCGATTTGAGAAAACATTTGCAGAGAAAACATAGCGTATGTTAACGGATGAGAGCTGAGAAATTTGGAAGCTATACCTTTTTTTGTATTCGAACTTTCGAACTGTTTTTCCGCAGAAATATTGATTGATTGGCATTCTAAAATATTTGTTTTCCAGATGTTTGTCTATGTTCTGGTTTTTATTTTATAGTTATACTTATTGTACAGGATGATTACCAGGAATCGCATGTTTTTCTGAATAATGAGTACTCATTTAATGCAATAGAGCGACGATGCAGTTCAGGCAATTTGCGTTGCAGTTTTCTATTTTAGTGACCTACCTATCCTTGGGTTCAGGCCCTATTGCTTCCATTAAAACTGGTTGCTTCGAAGCACTTTCTTACCTTTACTGGCTCTTCAGTAAATATAAATACCGCTTTTGTAGTTACTGCTATGTGAGCCTGAGATGGCCACTCAGTATTCTTCATAATCGCCAGAAAGTAGGATGTATGATGAGGATGTGCCTTATCATCGCTTAAAGCGAGAACCTCTTCAATGGAGTTGAATCTACACCGCTTCCAGTTTCGACTTCAGATCGAAAACCTACACCGTGACTGGTAATAGCAAAGCACTATCCAACCGCTACTAGCTCTACAGATCAGTACCCGAGTTGTTTGGGAAGCAACTCATACGCCGAAGGGGCTTCTTACTTCCACCCACCCAGTCACAAACTCAAGAAACAAAAAAAAATCTTAAAATTTGATGCTTCAATCGATCCTGGTAGAAGCACTGACAATCGATCGTACCCTCAAGACCAACGAACCTTTGTGAAGTCTTTCAATCGATCCTGGTTCGAGCACCAACGGTCTAAAATCGTATCGTGAGGACCCAAAAACCTCAGAAATATCTCGCAAACAATACTGGTTTAGGACATCAAGTCCCGCTAAACTCCTGTTGGGTCAAAAATTAGCAGTGCTGTGACCTAAAGTGGCACTAACTCGCACAAGCTGAAAAAGCTTCTGAGGGATCTTCACAGAAGATCTAGGAGTATCACGATAATAATAAGAATAATAATAATTGCCTATTAAAGCGACAAGTGAAATTATATGTTAGAATAAATATCTATGCACACGTTGTTACTGGTTTACGCATTGCATTCTGGGTTGAAGCTTTCAAAGCGTATTTTTCATCCAAATAATACATTTAATTGATCATTAACAAATTTGCAACATAATTGGGTATGAAATTTCATTTACAAATGTAAAATATTTTTTAATTTCACCAATTCTTCGAAAAGCGAAGTGAAATATCTGGTTTACAAGTCACCAAGGGATTCAGAAATGTGCCTTTTTAGTAATCACCCTGTATAAAGGAAAATTTTTAATCATTTAGTAATCCTTAATATTGAAATGAAGAAATATTGTATGATATACTATTAGTATGAATGTAAATTTTGGAAAGGAATACTGAAGACGTAATTTCTATATTGCCTTAAATATAATTTTCAACTCTTCTTTTCGTCATAAAAGAATGCAAAATTTTTGTAATGAAACTATTATATATTGTTAAAACGTTATACATAATTCCCAGCGATGCCTTGATGATAATTTGAGAACGGTTGGTTGTTAGTTAATTACCCTTTGTATGGAATTTTTTCCTATTGTAGTATTGTTAATTATATTTTTCTTTATCACTAGAAATCATAATAAAAATCTTCGTTAAAATTTGCTCACGTATTGTTCATTACCTCAGTTTAACAGTTATCCGTATATGTGAGGCTCATAAATCCATAATAAAAAGGTAGACTGAATTATGTGTTTTTAATAGCTTCAAATTATTTGTGAAGTACCGCAGGGATCTAATTTGGGGCCACTATTATTAATTATTTTTATTAATGATCTCTTGGTCTCTCTCGGTTGTCCAGCCTTAGCATAGGGTTATGATTTGAGGATCTATCGAAGACGTAATGCTTCAGATTATATGTTTCTTCGGGTAAACCTGCAATTGGTGTTTGCTCCAGAAACTAAGGTTGAATGTGGTAAAGTATGTCAGGGTAACATACACCAGATAACCACAACAGCTGGATTGTTGTTTTCATATAGCTGACAACTGTATTATCAGTAGATATTAAATATAGGACCTTGGAGTATAGATTGACTCTAATTTTGTTCCCCATAACGCGAAGTTATGTGCATCAGCCAGTGGAGCTTAAGGCTTTGTATTCAGAAGCATAAGATAATTCCATGACCTGTCGGTGCTCAGAAGCTTGTATTCTTGTCATCAGTAAGAAGGAATATGCAAGTTTGATATGGTTCGCTATATATCAATGTCATTAAGTCCCTCTGGAATACATTCTTGAGAAATTTTTCAAGTCCATTTTGTTGAAGCGCACTCGCAAGTATCTACAGCGTGGAGTTGATCTATTTGACATGTGACACGTTGGTTAGTTGAAAGACCTGAAGATCAGTGTGCTAGATTTGCTCAGAGTCTACTTAATGACAAAATAAAATCACTATATTTATTTCCGAAAATGACCTTTAGTGTCTCTAAGTTATCCGTAAGAAAGTTGTATAATTTCTATTTGCCAACACCTAGTACTGATTTGTTCAAGAGGACACTAGCATATGGTGAAAATGTTCGTTTATTTTTTGATTTTTACTGATAAAATAAATTGTCCACTTATATGTAGTTGGCTCATTTATTTTATTTCATTGTGCTTATGGAGTATTTTACTGATATTGATAATATGTAATACATTTCGGTAACATGTTACTCAGTAATTGGAATGTTCCTTTTCAGTACAATGAAGGACTTTAATTATTATTACCTGAAAATTCAACGTGTACAGTAACCATTGTGACTAATTCATTATTTTTACAGATCGACTGTATAGATGTGAAATTTGCGGAAAGAGCTATTTAAAAATGCAATCTTTAGTAAGACATGGAAGATACGAGTGCCAGCAAAAGAGTAAAATCCACTGTCATCTGTGTAATCATGTTTCCCGATATCATTTTCATCTCAAAAAACATCTTACAGTTGTTCATAATTTAGATGAGGAAACTGCCAGATTTCGAGTTGATCAAATTAAACGACAATCCCTCTATTTTTTGTCAGATAGAGTTTAGGCTATTGTTTGCTCATTTGAGTTGCTTGGTGGTTAGAGACCTCGGCTGGAATTTGAAATGTCCCGGGTTCAGGGCTCGTCTAAGTAGAAAAGATATTTCCAGTTAGACAGGTTTTGACCACCATTTCACTGTTGGGTGGAAAATTAACAGTGCTTGCCTGAGGAGGCGTAAGGATGCAGTAACAGAGCCTAACTAGAACACAACTAAACTCCTAACTGATACAAGCTGAGGAATCTTCACCTTAGATCTAGGAGTAGCAGGATAATATCATATGATAATATCATTTCCTCCCATCTTATTTCTGAGAAGAGTGAGAGAACACCTTTCAATGGTGCGGTTCACTAGGTGTTGACGTTGTACCTTATTTATTCGATAATGAACACGAAATATCTCAAAATTGCTCCACTTCTCTTAATATATTCCCCTAAAACAGTTTAAATATTGGATGGAGTAGTTACTTTGTGATAGTTCATTTTTAATAATGGAATAAATACTTTGTTTACTATCACTATCTACCATCAATAGTGATAGTAAACAAATTAATTTCATTTATTCCATTATTGAAACAGTTCAGTCGTATATTTCCGTAAAATTCACAGACGAAGGGAGATATATTCTGATAAAAAAAAAAGGCATTTTACTTGATAGAAGAAATATAACAAAATTTGAATATTAAAACAAATTGAAATATGTTTATCTTCTACAATTTTCATTTCAAAAAAAAATTTTTATTCAAAAAACTTTTAGAATTAAATTAATGTCTAAAACAAGCACCGCTTACATTTAATAGACGTATATAATCAAAACTCAATATGTAATGTCAAATGGAATAAATAAACCCAACAGATATACGAAAGTCATTAAAATTAAGAAATAAATATTTAAAGGAGACAAAATTTTGTTTCTAGTCTTACCTTTAAGAACACCAATTTCCTTTTAAAAATCATGAACACACTTAAAGGACTTCTCAAAGAATATTAAATATTTCAAATAAATTATATTCTTTGAGAAGTCCTTTAAGTGTGTTCATGTTTTTTAAAAGGCAATTGGTGTTCTTAAAGGTAAGACCAGAAACAAAATTTTGTCTCCTTCAAATATTTATTTATTAATTTTAATGACTTTCGTATATCTGTTGGGTTTATTTATTCCATTTGACATTAAATATTGAGTTTTGATTATATACGTCTATTAAATGTAAGCGGTGCTTGTTTTAGACATTAATTCAATTCTAAAAGTTTTTTGAATAAAAATTTTTTTGAAATTAAAATTGTAGAAGATAAACATATTTCAATTTGTTTTAATATTCAGATATTTTCTGATTGCAAGTTCGTGGGTGTTCGATCATCTCCCTGAGCAACCTCCTCAAAAATCTAGAATAGCAATAGGTGTAGAGTGACACATCATTGCAAAGGTTCTACGCCATACCTTGATGATACTGTAGATAGTAATTTTAGAACACGCATACTTGAAGAAGCATTGACTGAAAAGTCATTAATATCAGGAGTCAGAGTGTCAGAGTGATAGAACTTTAAATTGAAATAAAACACATTTAAATTAAGATTGAAGCCAATTTTTTTTTATTTGAAAGATAATTTTATGATATTTATGTTTTAAAAATTATTTCCGGCATATATCCATCACGACTAGCTCTGAGAAACCGCATTCACAGAGCAATTTTTGACCACTTTTTCGAATAATTTAAAACTTATCTCAACAATAACACGAGTTATGTTGGCTTCCAAAGCGTCTATTGTTTCTGGTTTATCAGCATAAACCAATGAGTTGACATAACCCCAAAGAAAATAATCCAGTGGAATTATGTCGCATGATCTTGGAGGACAATTAATTGGACCATTTCTTGAAATAATGTTATCGCCAAATTTTTCAATAAATCAATTGTTAGGGTAGCATGAGGTGTAGCACCATCTTGTTGTTGTTGTTGCATCGAGTTGAGAAAATGTTGCCCGAAATCTATCGTAGTTCGACGAATAAGCTGCTCTGATGGACGATTATGCGAACTATAAATTTCACGAAGTGTTCTATAAGTTTGGCGAATAGAACACTGATTTTGAAAATAAATTTCAACAATTTGTAAACGTTGTTGTGGCGTGAGTCTTTCCATGATAATTTGTCTATGTTTACTGAACAGAAATGTCAAAACAACATGGCTTACTGAACAGAAATGTCAAAACAACACGGCTTACTGAACAGAAATGTCAAAACAACATGGCTTACTGAACAGAAATGTCAAAACAACATGGCTTCTACCTCCTGACAGTTATCCCTATCGAAAGTTCTATCACTCTAAAAAAAAAACACCCGATAGATAAATTGATGTGCTTGAAAGGGTAGAACTGACAGAAAAGTCTGATTTCATATTTGTAATTAGCTCTATATCGTAAATCAGTTCTAAAATTTCTGGCACTAAGAAAATTAATTTTGTTGGGCTATAAAATTCTTAATTACTAAGTATTCACCGTTTTGAGAAATACCTATTACAGTTGGGAGTAAAAGAAAATTTAAAATACTTGGGTCATTTGGTTATTCCTAAAGTTGAGTGGAATGCACTATATTTTATCCATTTGTAAACATATTTCCATAAAATCCAATTCAGTTTGTCATTTCTCATTAATCAAAATGTGACAGCTAGAATTGTTCTGAAGATGATCAATCCCCAAGTGAAAAACGATTTTATATTCAAGAAAATTAAAGATATTTAACTTAACTCCTGTCTTTTAATGCTTTTTTATTCTAACTCCTATGATTTACAATATTTCATTTTATTTTACAGCTCACAGATAGCTTGAAGAATCATCAAGGAAATAGTAAAAATGTTGAATTGATAGAAACGAGTTTAATTGTTGAACAATTCCTAATAAAACCTCTACCTACCTCCATACAGACAGTCGAGCAAAAAATTCAGTTCATCACGTAATTTGTATCAAGCTTATAAATCATTTGTTTTTTCAGTTTTATTAGGTTTTAGATTAACGCGATGATTTTGTCAAGATTGCTCGAATACAAATTTTTGCTATTTGGTTTATTGAAATTTGTGGAAACTGAAAAATGCAATTCGATATGCTCCTAGGTAAGAAAGGTGGAAAGCATTGACGTGGAGTCAGGAGCTCTTACGCGTTTGTTCATATCACCCAAGATCTTCACAAAATGTTTTTTTTGGTCTTGTGATCTTCACGTAATGCACGAATCTGCGCCTTCTAATTACACTTCTAAATGCCGAATTTTTGATCTATCGAATCTGCAGTTTCGAAAAAATATCAAAAATTTTCAAACGATCATCACAAAATGATTTTTATTTTGGTCTTCTTATTATACTGTCCTTTCGAAAGTTTGCACGAGCATGCGCCGTACCATTCTTCTTCTAAATGAATTGCAGATCGATCAAATATGCGGTTTCGAAAATAATTGGAAAAATATGAAAAACACTCAGACACGAATCTATTACATCAATTTGCCCATTAACGAACTACGCCATTCAGACCTCAAATCTTTCCTGAAGATTCGCCACAATTCGTGCCGTAACAGTATTCATAGCCATTTCAACACTTACAATGGCAACACAACTCAATTGAACAATTCGCAATAGACGGATGAAACCACTGAAATAAAACATACGCTGAATTGAAGTTGTTCAAGCAACTATCAAAACAACAACTATTTTCATTCAAGCAATCACGATCAAATCAAATTGATATTGACGTTTTAAGTCAGTAAATATTATTCAGTTGTGAATTCACAGAAGGTGTCAACTTAATTGAGTGTTTTTGTTTATGAATTCTTTAACAAACTCGCTGCATTCCATGAAGATAAACATTCAAAGTATTTTTTATTTTTTTTTATTTAAAATAATTCACACAGCTTTTATGTTTCACAATTTATTCAGAATTCTGACACGTGTTTCGGTCTTTCGTCCGTCTCAAAAGGAGAACAAAAAGGAACTAAACTTAAAATTGAAAAATGTTCTATTTATTACACCTCGGACATCTGTGTATTTTTGAACGCATGGAAATAACTAGAAACTTAAAAATTGAAAAAGTTTCCATTTATTACACTTCAGACATCTGTGTTCCTTGTAGTATATAATTGGAAGCTTCAAAAATTGTAAAAGGTTCTATTTATTGCACTTCGGACATCTCTGTATTTTTATGCTTCATGGAAATAACAGCATCCAATAAAGGGGTGTTGCCGAATAATATTTGGGAATTTGTTAAATTCTCCTTTTTCTCAACGGCTTTTTTGATTGAAATAATCCCCAATGAGTCCATCAATTTTCCCGCATTAACATTATAGAGTAAAGTGACAACTTTCTCATTAAAAAATGATTGTTTTCTTATTAGAATGTTCTGCAAAACCGGTATATTTCTGGTTTTTCAAAATAGACATCCTATATTCTTTTATTCTATGCTATAAACATCGGCCTGTCTGTCCTATACATGTAGCATTACAATCCTCACAATAAATTTGATAAATTCCTGATTCGGAAAAATTAGGGTTCCTTTCTTTATTGTTCACCAAAATCTTAGCTAAATTATTTCTGTTTACTGCTAAAGAATTAATAATAAAGCAGTAGGATTTCTAATGGTCTTCATAAAATGGGAAATAATTTAGCTAACATTTTGGTGAACAATAAAGAGGGGAACCCCAACTTTTCCGAATCGGGGGATTTACCAAATTTATTGTGGAGATTGTAATCCTACATATATAGGGCAAACAGGCCGATGTTTACAGCAAAGAATCAAAGAACATAGGATGTCTATATTGGAGAACCAGAAATCTACCGGTTTTACAGAACATTGTATAGAAAACAATAATTTTTTATGAGAAAGATATCACTTTACTATATAATGTTAATGAGGGAAAATTGATGGACTATTTGAAGATTCTTTCAATTAAAAAAGCCGTTGAGAAAAAGGTGAATTCAACAAATTCCCAACTACTATTCAGCAACACCCCGATATTAGATGCTGGTTATTTCCATTAGCCATAAAAATACATAGATAGATGTACGAAGTGTAATAAATGGAACCTTTTTCAATTTTTAAGTTTCTACTTATTTCATGCGCTACAAAAATACACAGATGTGCGAAGTATAATAAATGGAACATTTTTCAATTTTAAGTTTCTATGTTCCCTTGAAGATGGTCGAAAGACCGGATTCTGAGTAAATTGTGAAACATAAAAACTGTGTGAATTATTTCAAATAAAATTGTTATAATGTTTCAACTAGTGCCAACCGCATACTCCATTCATGTTAGTATTTTTAAATGTTTATTTAAGATAAAGGTTAATTTGAGATATAGATAAAGCAGATCCCTACTTAATTTTTGTCTTTCGCGTGAGAAAATTTGGAATCTTGAGCTGAGCAAATCTGGAATCGAAGACAATTTCGTTCAAATCGCTATGGACACAACGATTTGTATCCTTTTAAATCTGAAGAAATATACCGAATATATCTTTCCAAACTTGCTAATATCTTCGAATTTTCAGGACGACCGTTTCAGTGCTTAATATGCGGCAAGAAGTATAAACAACAGAGATCTCTTCAACGCCATCTTAAGCATGAATGTCAGAAAACAGGCAGTCTGAGATGTGGATACTGTGGATATAACGCCAAGTATAACTTTTATTTGCAAAAACACATTCGCATTAAACATGCAGACGGATATTGAAAGAATTATATTATAAAATACTGTTGTTTGTTATTTTCAATATATTTTTGTTTTCTGTTTTACTCTGATGTTGTTTCAATTGCCTTAATTTTCATGGTTCTTCTTATATGTTTCGATAGGATGTTAAAGAATCACAAGTTCCATCACCAAAAAATGTTCAACATGTAATTCAAAAAGCCCTTTTTTATTTTCCTTTTTCAAATAATATATAGCAGATTCTCCAGAGTGCATGGCCTCTTCGAAAATTAGGTTATATCACAGAAATATACAATGAAAGAAATTTCTCAATTATTAATATAAATATATTGAAAACAGATAATAGCTGGAATTAATTCTCTAGAACCTCTACAAATTTAAATCTAAATAAATCTCCTGAAATCATTTAGAATTAAATTTTTATGATTTCAATGAATGCTTGTTATTACTCGTATTTGCACAACGCTGGATGAGAAAGCTAATGTCAAAATATGGAAACTGAAATGAAGAAGTATCTTGTGGATAATCCAGATTTTTTTCGATATTTTCTTAACAAACTGTATAGTTTTCAGTAACTTTGTTTGATTTTTTATTCTTGTTTTGTCCTCCCTCTATCCCTCTTTTTCCGGTCTTGCTTATTTATAATATCTAAGTTGGCTTAGTTATAATATCTGACAATTGCACGGATTTCTTTATCACTCCGAAATGAAGTACAATTAAATTGTTTCCTTTCGGTTCTTCGAAGATATATAAACCGAAAGCAATCATTTGGTTGTCATGTGATTCTTCTTCCCAGCTTGAATTATTGTCGTATAGAAGATAAATTCTCTGTATGCATGTTTGGTCTTGAAACTTCTCGAGTATAGTGCAAAAATGCAGTTTTTCGAAAAGATGCAGAAATAAAGAAATACGAAACACTCACTCTCTTTTTAAGGAGCATAAAGTAGAGAACGAAAAAGTGATTGATTCATGAAAACTCTTTTTAGAAATCCCGTTTTTTCCCCTCCCTCATTACGTTAATGACATCCTCACTTCGTGAGCCATCTGCCCCTTACCAAAAGTAAGTTTCATACTTCGTTACTTCAGCACACGAAACAGTGTTATTCAATTTATTTTCAGTTGAATGTGAGACTTGTGAAGGTTCCACCCTTCGTATGAATAAACCAGGTAGACAAGTTTGTATACAGAATGTTAATCCTATGGATGAATAAGTACATGTTGCGCCATCTGTAAACAGTCGGCGTATTCAATTATACAGCCCACTGCATGTCGGTAGTGACGCTACACTCTTGTGAAACCTGTTGAATAAAAAAATAAGTTTTTAGATTTCTGTGTTGTGGTGTGATTGGTTTAGTTATGTGCGAGACTGCGCAGACTTTCTTTTCGGTTAAGTTCGTAACATCCCAAGCTTGAGATATCCTGAACGGTATGTAAATATTTTAGGAGTATCGTAGAGTTAACCTCACTTTGTTGCCATGGATATGGTGTTGTGTTTATTTTATTTTCAATCATCTATTAACATCTTGTTTTGAGCCTTTTATATCATAGGATTGATTGTAGGTTAGTGTGATAGTATGATAATTACAATGCAAAATATAATAATTACAATGCAAAATATAATTTTTCTTCAATTATATAGCCACATGTTCGGACGAACAATCACAGAAGAGAATATTTGCCGCCAAATTATTTCAGTATAAATTTGTTTCAATTCATGCTGGAAAATTTCTTAAATGATTATGAATATCCTAAAGTATCAAATTTTTCTTAGATAATTTTTTACTCATTTGTTATTTGGCATGATTTATTATCGGTTTAAAAGGGACAATTTATATGCTTAAGTGTTTCCACAGCAGCACCGAAACAACCAATGAACAAAAATATTGAATTCTTTCAGCCATTATTATTTGGTAATTGACTATAAAACAAGTTTTTAGAATTAACTATGTTTAACTACAAATAATTGGTATGATGGTAAATATTTTGAATAGACAAAATTTTGTTTCTGCTGATCAATCTTATGAAAACAAATATCTTTCAAAAATGTTTAACATAATTTTAAGAATTTCATAATAAAACTATCTTACTTAGAATATTCAATATTATTGAATATCTAACTGAGTTACTTTCTATAAAATCTCAAGATATGTGAAAACATTACTGAAAAACAAGTTTTAAGAGAGACTTTGCTTCGTCAGTATTCAAATAATTCATATTCAATAAAATATAACATCATTCAACAACAAATATTTACTCACCCTTCAACAATTTAGAAAACTTCTGGTAAATGAATACTGAAAAATTTAATTCAATTTATTCATGTTATTTTATTTATAATATATAATTATTCTTTGTGCTACAACAGAGGCCGTTAAATTGTCCTTCAATCTTTTAGATCAAGGGTAAACCACAGAATTATTAATTTGTAACTTAACCTTATATTACATTTAAATTTTTCAGTATTCATTTACCAGAAGTTTTCTAAATTTTTGAAGAATGTGTAAATATTTATTGTTGATTGATGTTATATTTTATTGAATATGAATTATTTGAATACTGACGAAGCAAAGTCTCTCTTAAAACTTGTTTTTCAGTAATGTTTTTACATATCTTGAGAATTTATAGAAAGTTAGTAAGATATTCAATAATATTGAATATTCTAAGTAAGATAGTTTTATTATGAAATTCTTAAAATTATGTTAAACATTTTTGAAAGATATTTGTTTTCATAGAATTGATCAGCAGAAACAAAATTTTGTCTATTCAAAATATTTAATTTATAGAATTTTGGTTAACAATTTTTATTTATTGAATTTTGTTATATCATTTGGATGTCATATAATGAATGTTTATTTTATATGTCGTTTGATATAAGTGGTACTTATATTGAACAATTAAATATAATTTTTTGAAATTAAATATGTAGAAGGCTAATATTAAAATATTTAAATAATTTTATATACCTTGTATCAAGAATTAACCTCTACTTATGTTATAATACTTTAAATACATTTCTGAAGTATTAATTCATAAGACAACTATAATTGGCTGTTGTCTTAAGATTGAGTAATGCTTCCAAACGGCAATAACAAAAATGTGCACCCTTAAGTAACATATGTAAAACTTAATATGAAGTTCTCGTCATTCGATTCGATTAGAAATATTGACTCTTATTTTTGAAATTTGCAGGAATTCTTATCATATTTATAATATCTTTTTCGCATTAAAATTTCATTGCTGAAATCCCATCCCGTCAGCTATATCGAAATGAAATAGTTCGTTGCTATAGCCTATATGTCAATATGAAACGAATAAGCGAAATAATAGATGTGAAACTTTGGTTATCGATACAAATTGTTTAGACATGTTAAGACACTGGCGTTGTACGAATTATAATCATAAATATTATATTTTTATGATTTTAATTGAAATTCTATTAATGAAGAATGATAAAAGAGTGATATTTCCTGGTTTATTTTCTGTATGATGGTAAATAAAGCGTTATGAATCTTTTTCTCAAATTGAAAGCTTTTAGATATTTACAGGTTGTCTTGGACTATTAAAACAATATTTTTTCAGTGTGATAAATAGCAGAATTCAATTGTATATTTATCTTTATCTGGGAACTATCAATTTTTTCTCCATCCACAGGTTTTACGCGTTTGTTCAGTGGATAAGCTATCTTTTGTCTGTAATTTTCGAATTTTGGGTCGATAATGGCCTCAAACGACTGGGTTGGACTCGCTTATGACGAATCGAGGTCAAAAGTAATTATATCTGGTCAATCCGATCCGTCTGTACATGGAAGAATTTGAAGAATTGAAATTTTCAGGATAGGTTTGGGGCTTAATTATCTTATGTACTCTAGTGGAAAAAATTGGACCAATGGTTTCGCAGTTATTCACGTTTACGTCAAAATTTGCTAGTGTTAAAAATGTAAATTAATCAACGAAAAGACCTGTAAGTCGATAACAAAACCGACGTATTGTAATAGCTCAGGTAGCCAGTACTTCGATATTCTGAACCAATGTTCGAATCTAGTTCTTGTGTAGATAAAGGTAACATAAATGGTAATTTCGTCCTGTTCTTCTCATGAGGTTTCTATTTTAGATTGGAAAATTATTTTAAACTAAAATTAATTTGATTTGTTGTATAATGACTTATTGCTGTTTTTATCCTAGAATGTAAAGAAAAAGTACTTCTTCATCTTTTGGGAAATTGAACAATTTGCTAATTTTGATATCGGTATTTCCATCTCAAAGATCATAAAAGCATAGCTTGACGAATTTGTATGTTGATATGTTCATTTTTCAGTTTTGGAATACGCCTGTCAAAATTGTAATAGGCGTTATGGAACCAGAGTGGGGCTCAGGTGTCACCAAAAATATCATTGTGGTAAAGAGCCCAGTTTCCAGTGTCCCTATTGTAGTTTTCGAACATACCAGAAGGGTAACCTGAAGAAGCACGTTTGGAGAATACATGAGGAAATGTACAAATGAACAAAATTGATCTATAATCCATCAAGCTCAATTGTAATAATTCAGTATATATTTTTAATTCTGAGAATTAGAAAATTATAACAAAATATTCATCTTATTTACTTATACAACCTCCATTTAACTGTAAAAATGTCGAGGTACCCCCGAAAATAATTCACCCCCACAATTTTTGGTAGTCCGGGCTTGAAAAACTGACTGAATTAAACCAGCTTTATTTCGTGGCGCTGCTCGTTCAGTTTCAATCTTCATGAGCCCCCATATGTTTTCAATGGGACTAAGATCTGATGAAGCTGCTGGCCATGAAATGGTTGTCATTCGGTGTTCTTGCATCCAAGCTTGAGTATAGTATGGCATCTTGCATTATCCTGCTGAAAACACCACCCCTCTAGATATAAAGCATGCGCTCTTTCAAGGAGAAAAACGTTTGAAATGCCACAATACTTTTCACTATTGATGGTACCATCAAGTATACAGAGAGGCGTAGCACCACGCTGAGATATTGCTCCTCAAAACAATATTTTGGTGGAAAATTTGAACGGTAACAGGTTGATTTGATAGGATTTTTAAGTGATTTCCACGAAGTTGGGAACAACTTTCATCAGATATGCAGCTGAGTTCGTTAATGAACAACATCGATTCAATAGGTTCGCAGTTATTCAGATTTGAACATTTTACATATTTTTCCCAATATTTTCGAAACTACATATTTGATTGATCTGAAATTCAGCATTTAGGAGAATAATAATGACGTGCATTTTCATGAGAATTTTCGCTATAATTAGAAGACCAAAAACAATATATTTAGTGATCATCGTTAGTGATAAGAAGTAGCCTGCAAAAGCTCCTGACTTCACACCAGTGCTTTTCAACTTTTTTAATTTATTTCATATCTGATTTTGGCAAAAATTATGGAAAGTATAAGGAGTTTTATTCAATATATTCTTTTTCAACTCTTTTTGTCATTATGTGGATCGAAAGGATTTTTCATTTTCATAAGATCTTCTGTTTCCTAAGGTGAATCGTTCTGAAATTGCAAAAAATGACGTTTATAACTTGTGAACGACAGAACATAGAATTTTGTGATTTTATTCATCATATGTAGCTTCTTAAGTTTGAATGAAATTTTCATTAAACTTCGTACAAATATTAATTCAAGTTCTCGGCTTTAGGAGTTGAAGATTGATGATGGATTCATCACGTTTGGAGAATACTTGAAGAAAATTGATCTACATTATAATCTATGGAATGGAGTTTCTGATTTTCCTTTTTCGCACATTATTCAACACCGGCCTGAAATATTAGAATTAATTTTCTCGTATATTTCTACTTGAAGTTAAGGCTCTTTGAATTTACCCGTCATTTAATTTTCTTCTAGAGGTTTTCTCAAGAACTCAGTGCGCATCTTCATTTGCTTGTAACCGGGAAAAGTTATCTAAAGCTCTATGAACAGCGGGTTTTCATTTGAGCATGAATATTTTCCATTATTTGTATCTTTAAGTATTATCTTTTTGATTATGAAATATTATGTGTTGAAATTATATAATTTTTGAGTTGTTTTATTTTCTTGCAAATTTTCTCCAGAAAATATAAATTTTTTTAACCTAAGCAATAACTGAGTTACTAGAAAATCTCAAGATATATAGAAACATTACTAAAAAATACGTTTTGAGTGTCCCATTTAACCTCCAACAAATAGTTCTATGGTTTACCATAGATCTTAAAGAGTGACCGAAAATTTAACGGCGTCTGTTGATTGAGGTTATATTTTTTAAATGTGGTTGGATATTGACGAGCAAAATCTCTCTTAAAACGTGTATTTTAGTAATGTTTCTACATATCTGGAGATCTTCTGAAAAGTAACTTAGATATTCAATATGAAATATTCCAAGTGAGATAGTTTTATGATGATATTCTTAGGATTATGTTAAACATTTTTGAAAGATATTTGTTTCCATAAGAGGGATGATCACAACCAAAAAATTGTGTCATCTCAAAATATTTAATTTATAGGATTTTTGTTAACAATTTATATTTATTGGATTTTGTTATCTCATTTGGATGTCTTATAATGAATGTTTATTTTATATGTCGTTTGATATAAGCGGTGCTTATATGACATAATTTAATTCCTGAAGTTATATTAAATAAAATTTTTTGAAATTAAATATGCAGAAGGCTTACAGAATATATCTGTTGATATAAAAATATTTAAAAAAATTATATACCTTCTATCAAGTATAAACCTCCAATCATTTTAAAATACAGGATGATTTAAAAGTTGAGACCTTTTCAATAGGGGGTGGAACTCGTCAAAATAAACCATGTCAAATTTCAGAAAATTCCATGTGCAGTCCTAATATTTAGGACATTAAACCCTAGAGATATTATGCGTTAATTGCAATTGAAATATATTATGTCAGTGCAAAGTAAACAAGCAATCCTTTAATAATTACAACTGTTTGACTTTGGTGAATTAATTAAAAGATAGTTATTCAACTATTAAATATTTGGAGATTTCAAGCAAAATGCAATCGACAGATATCCCTTAGAAAACCCTGGGTATCTGAGAGTATTTTTCGTGAGTGCAGGGATGAATACGTAAAACAAAGTTTGTGTATAAATTGAGAAGTATTCGAACTTCGTTATTTAAATTTTTGGAGGTTAATTTTTCATATCCGGGGGTATAACTCGCCACAAAGAAACATTTGAAAAAAATCACTCAGTGAAAGTTACAAGCATTGTATAAGTAATTTTTATAGAATGTTCAAGATAAAAAATATTGGAATATTGAAATACCAATAATGCTAATTTCCAGCCCAAAATCTAGGACTAGGAAGTCAATATTCTAAACGAAACAATATGGCGGATTTATTTATCGTGATGTATAGTAAAGGGTCTCTCCATGGGAACGCCCCATTTTTAAATTGACATTACTGACGCATGGCAGCCATTTTTTCTTTGTGACATTGACAGTTCTATTTGTCAATGTCTATCATTTGATCATGGAAAGGTACACACTCCAATAACGGTTACAAATAATCAAAATTTATTATGAAACATCGCGATCTGTTACTCTAACTTTACGTGCTTTAACTCCAATTTTTGGTCGTTATAATCGTCCAGATAAAAGAACAGTTTAACGTTTAGTGAAGAAGTTTGAAACAAATCTTATACTTCATGATGTTACAGTGCCAGTGAGACAAAGAAATGCAAGAAGTGAAGAGAATATTGCTGACATACGTGAAAGTGTTCGTGAAGACCAAAATTTATCGATTTCTCGACGTTCAATGTTGCCTGATTTTTTATGGCTTGATTTGGTTCATCTTGATTTGTAGTGGTCTCAACAGTTGACATACTGTCAATGACACAAGGACTTTTTTGAGAACAAAATTCGTTGATTTGATTATTTCAAGAAATGGATCGATAAATTATCCGCCTAGTTCCTGCGATTTAACTCCATTAGACTTCTTTATTTGGAGTTGAATTAAATAATTGGTTTACAGCAATCGTACAACAAATTAGAAGATTTATAGATCAATATTGAAAATAAATACTGTGTTTTATTTACAAAACAAAATGGGGCGCTGTTAAAGAAAGACCCTTTATTAAAGAATGCCTTGCTCCAGATTTCACGTACAATTATTAGATCATATTCCCTTTCTGTATTTAAATAAATATACAGTATCATTCGCCAAAGTAAAAAAACACACGAGTTCATTGAATGTTCATATTGAAATTTTAATCCCGATTCATCGTCTCAATGGACACATGCTGTTAATCGAGGCCGCAGATACGCTGGCTCCGCTAGAGCTAACATAACCATTTCCTTGAACATTTCATAAAGGTGGTTTATTAAATAGTTTACTTTGATGATTGTGATCCAACTCCTATCTGTCAACAAAATATTTCGTATAATATATTCAGAATATTGCGCTTTGACAGAGAAATAATGATCTATGTACCCTTATGATGGAATATGATATCGCTGAATTTGGTTTAGGAACTTTCAGATGAGAACAGCTTGACAGTACAATAAATTCTTTCATTAAATATTCTTGCTTTCATTTTTAACTCATGTATATTTTTTTCAGAAAAACCAGTCCGCTGCTTTAATTGTGGAAAACTGTATAAAAATCAGAATACCCTCAATGTGCACCAGGCTGTCGATTGTGGTAAACCCAATCAATACAGTTGTGTATGTTGTGATTTCACATCAAAGAGGAAATACAATATGAAAATTCACATGATGAAAAGACATCGGGAGTATATGCTAAAAAATTCTAATCATTTATGCTGCTATTTTTGTACCTTCACATCTATCCAAAAATCCGATTTGGAAATTCATATGATGAAGGTACATACTGGATATTCAGGAAAATGAAAAAACTGTATGGTGCTTTCCAAAATGTTATAATAAGTAAAAAAGAAACTAGATGAAGTATGTTCAGAAAAATACCGAGCTTTTTTGAAAAGACCTTTATATTCAATCCGGATTTTAAGTTCATATATTTTAGGACGTGATTCTTGAGGGTTCTTGCGATAATTTTGTCAAATTAAAGATACAGTATGAGGGGGTAACAAATAATACTACTTTCTACCAGTGGCGGGGATAATCTGAGGGAATTTCATAGAATGATTCCTGAGATTGTGATATAATTAAATTTTTAATCAAATATAGTCTTGAAAGTATCCGGAAAAAACAATGCTCAATTGTAATCATTAAGTATATGTTTTTAATTCTTGAATTAAAAAACTATATCAAAATATTCATCTTCTTTACTCATACAACCTCAAACTGTAAACACTTCACTAAACTAAACGTCGAAGTACACCCGAAACTAGATCACCTCCATAATTTTAGGTGATGGTAATCTAGGACTATAAAACTGACTGAATTAAATCATCTTTATTTCGTGGCACTGCTAGTGAGCTTTAAAGTATCCAAAATGAAACAGAAATGATCATCGTGCTGTTACGTATAACCTATAATATAACCATTTGTTCTCGGAACACAGTGAAACATAACAAAAATTATTCACCCCTAATGATGTCCCATGATAAGAAAAAATAATCACAATTTAAAAAATAATAAATAATTAAGTAATATATTTTGGATATTTAGACTCTATATGAATTTATTTCATAATTTAAAATTTAATTTAATTGTGAGTCAATACTTGATAGAAGTAAAATTTAAATGACTTTAAATTCAGAATTATATATTCTAACTTCTACAATATATATTGAAACTATATACAGAAACTATCGATTTGATATCCTTATAAATAATCAATATAATTTTTTTTTAAATATTTTAATATTAACAGATATATTCTGTTAGCCTTTTACATATTTAATTTAAAAATTATATTCAGGAATTAAATTAATGTTATATGAGCACCACTTATATCAAACGACATATAAAATAAACATTCATTATAAGACATCCAAATGAGATAACAAGATCCAATAAATATAAATTGTTAACAAAAATCCTCTAAATTAAATATTTTGAGTAGACAAAATTTTGTTTCTGCTAATCCCTCTTAGGAAAACAGATATCTTTCAAAAATGTTTAACATAATCCTAAGAATTTCATGATAAACTATCTTACTTGGAATATTCAATATTATTGAATATCTAAGTAAGTTACTTTTTAGAAAATCTCAAGATTTGTGAAAACATTACTAAAAAACACTTTTTAAGAGGCACTTTGCTCGTCAGTACCCAATCACATTTAAAAAATATAACATCAATCAACAAAAAATATTTACTCACCTCAACAATGTAGAAACATCTTGGTAAATGAATACTGAACATTCAAATGGTGTATGTAGAAGGCTAACAGAATATATCTGTTAATATTAAAATATTTAAACATTTTTATATACCTTCTATCAAGTATAAACCTCCATTTATTTAACTATATAAAATATTTTTCAATGTCTGGGAAAAAACCTTTTTACATCCCCACATGAAACGTATTAATACAAATAATAATAACAAAAGCTATATTAGTATGTATATTAAATAATAAATACAAGAAAATCCACTATTTCAAAATTATCTAAAACTCTCAAAATAAAGAATCAAATCAAAATAATTGAAGGAGAATTCCAACATTAGATAGCGCTATTTCTGTCTCTAGAAATGTATTGAATTCAGATTCAAATATATTATTTGGTGAGTTAAACTTTGATCTTGTGATATATTTGAATCTGAATTCAATACATTTCTGATGAGGTCTAGAGACCGAAATAGCGTCATCAAATGTTGGAATTCTATTATTCTTGACTCTTTATTTTGAGAATTTTATATAATTTTGAAATAGTGGATTTTCTTGTATTTGTAGTTGATATGCCTACTTTTATAGTTTTTGTTAATACATTGTATTAATACGTTTCATGTCAGGATGTCAAAAGGTTTTTTCCAAGACATTGAAAAATATTTTATATTGATTATATATAAAGATATCAATTTGATAGTTTTTGTATATATAATAGTTTCAATATATATTGTAGAAGTTAAATATATAATTCCGAATTTGAAGTCATTTAAATTCAACTTCTATCAAGTATTGACTCACATTCAAATTAACTCTAATAGTTGTTAGGCATCCCCTCTTTTTTAACCTGTTTTTAAAATCTCTTCTACCTCTGTATATGCAAAAATACCCTGTCCTACTTCTTAAGTCTTTAGTTGTCTGAAGATGGGATAGTTAATTGCCGAAACTCGAGTCAAAATTAAATATGTAAAATATCAATTTATTGGTAGTAAGACATAGTTAATTTCTACAACTTGTTTTAACTCTGTATGTTATTTATCTGGTTCAAAGTACCCACTTTCGCAATTCACACACATCTCTTAACAGTTTTTATTGCGCGAATCAATCCTGAATAGCCTTTGAGACCTGTGAAGCGCAAGAAAACTAAACAGCCGATGAACGCCTGGAGGCAAATTCGGTTATGATCGGTACAATGCTGCCAACCGCTAGTCTTCAAATATCCAGTATCACTACAATTCGAAAGGCTCTGTGTTATTCTGAATATACAAACTGAATTCATTTCATTGAACTAACGTTAACCCGTACACAATTTTCGTAAACTGTACATATTATGTTGCATTTACTTTGAATTATTTGAATTAAAGTTCTCTTGACTATTCTCTGTTTTATCATTACAAGCAATCCTTTTTCTATTTGATGTGTTTCATCAACAGGGATTTCAATATTAGACTTTGTGTTTTATGTTTGGTTTCTTTATTTGGAAGATGAAATCAGATCATAAATCTGAATTTGTAACAATTGCTGCGTGACTGAAATAAATGTACAATATAGTTGCAAAAAAAGACATTTTTTCACGATTAAATGGATTGATTCTTGAAAATTCACGAATGATTGGTTCAAAGTATCTCTCTTTGTCCCTTTGTTTTGTTTTTATGAGGATAGTACAACGTCGAAAAAGTACCCGGCATCGGCGATGACTCTCTTGAGGACAAATTAATCAAAGTTAAAGCCTTATATTTAATTCAAAACATACAACATTTATTTGTTATGCATCTCAGGGGGGGGGGTTAATTTCAACTAAACTTAATAATCATTAAGAACTTAAATTATACTTTACCTAAGTACACATTTTCTATTCAGATTTTTGGACTTGATCTACTGGCGCACTGTCCTTTTTTGTATCAATTTCTTTAGCAAATCATCTTCATTATTACTTCTACCATTGTTATATTAATATCTTCATTTGTGGTTTAAAATGAATATGAGATTGATTTGTTTTAAATCTTTGTTTCACACAAATACGACTTTCATATTACTGTTGACTAGTGTGAGACCTGGTTCTGCCAGTAGTTTGAAGGTTCCAGTAGTAGGCATGGTGTAATGGAGGAATAAATATTAGTAGATCAAGCATATCATTCTTTTTGTCTGCTATTACTTCTTATCCTTCTAGTGTTGTACGGTAGACCTAATGAGATATTATCCAATGATTGTTCTCGTTCTACATGAAATGAAGGTCACTGAAATCTACCATTTGATTCAGTTTCACTTGAAATTTCATAGGATAATCCCTTCGAAATCGCATTTAGAGAATTTTGAGCCAGCTTATGGCTTGTCCATCAGTTATTTGTTTTCTATTTGTGATGACCTGCTATATTTCATAAGTAGATACAAATTTTTCTCCTTCATTGACACAATTTCATATTTTGGAGCCTCTCGTTTTGCAGATTTTATTAAATTGACCCAATCATCTGATAATTAAAATGTTTTACAGAGCCTTCCACAACTGATTCGAAGAATAGCTTGGTTTTGCACACACCTACACTTTCATCCGACAGTCTGAGAAAAAAATTGAAGGTGTTTGATTTATAACTTACAGTATTACGTGAACACCTCCTCTTTCAGTTAGCAGCTTGCACAAGGCCACGAAGATACACATTTTGCTTAGAGTAACCTTCAAGTTTAAGGGAAGATATATCTCTTAACCCACAAAAGGTAGGTAATAGTACCATTCATCAAGAAACGGAAGTGGAATGGTTTAGAACCGCCGACTATACGTATTGAAACAATATAATTCTCTTATGAGGCAAATGCCTGGGAATAGTCCTGGAAAAACTCTCAGTTGGAATGCACACCTAGACAAAGTGTGTCATAAAGCCAGAATGGGATTCTGAACCTGCAGGGGAATCTGCGGTAGAACCAGGGGTTTAGAGCTCAAGCAGATGTATTGGCTATACACTATGGTAATCAGACCACAGATAGTGTATGGCGCTGTAGCGTGGTGGAAGAATGGCCAGCAAACGATTTGCCAACATAACCACAGAATGAACTCAAGACTAGAGTCCTTCTGGCTAAGACATCCTGGTCTGAAACATTCGAAGGTGATCCTTGAAACAGCTTCGAACCAAAATATGGTGGACCTAGCGTTAGGTCTGGATAGAGCCAAACTAAGAACACTTGTCGGAATTATGACAGGTTACTGCAGGTTGAAAGCCCATTTGCATAACATCGGTCTTGCTGAAGATGATGAATGCAGGCAGTGTCTTGAGGACGCTGAAACAGCCATGTACAAAAGTGAGTTGCATCAGATTCGAGGTCTTTGGTAAGGCTTTTAAAGTCCACTGCGAACTGAAAAAATTACCCACGAACAAGATTATCAGATTAATTAGAGAACGGGATCTCATGGGGGAAATATAAATTAGCAGTGAACCACAATAGTCCGTGGTAGGGTGGACAGACGCCCGCTCACTCTAAAATAAAAAAAAAATCTTCAAGTTTCCAAAATAATATGAAGAATTCCCTGTGATAATTCACATTGATTTTCTCCTTACATTTTCGTGAACAATGACAGTTCAATTTGGGTTAAAGTCTTTCCCTGGAAGAGTACTACTTTTCTTGTTTACATGCTGTTGACCCGTGTTAAGCAGTTTCCTCGAATTGCGCCTCCAGTTATATTAATTCCGATTGTGCTTTATCCATCTCATTTTGCCCACCTGAATTATTTAAACATTTCGGAACAGGCTTAGCTGGATAAGTTGCAGAATTGCACTATTTGGTAGATCAAAAATAGTAATATTCATGCATGGCTATTCAATCAAAGTTGAAAGTTCATTTAAAAAGTTACTAAGATAAATACTATTCCTTTGCCGACATCATCAAATTGTAAGATAATATTGTGATCGATAAAAAGTAACAATAAGCAAAATAAATAGAGACGCTGACTGAGATAAATTAGATTGTCCGAGTGAGATCGTGAAGAGACATGAAACAGTTTTTTTTCAGAAGAAGAAAATATTACAATTATTTATTTAATTGAATCAGTCTTTACTTGATGAAAATCCATATTAAATAAAATTATTCTGATTTTAACAATTCTTATTTGTTATTTGATACAACAATTGTTTCGCTATCACAGTAGCATCATCAGGCAGGTTTACATTCTGAATAACCAAGCTTGTTTCCGAAATCCGTTGCTATTTATATTACAGCAGGTAAAAACTTTTTTATTGAGCTCTAAAACCCAAAAAAGATCTCTGTAAATTCCAGTTTGTCTGAATATATTTAACAGTGATGAGTTATTTAATCTAATTGTTCGTTAAGTAATACTCCAATTTTATTGTGTTTATTTTTCTCAAGGGACTCAGGTTTAAGGCATAACTTTTACTTTCTATATGTAGAATTTCAAAACAATGGTTGAAAGTATGTCGTGCTTATATCAAATGATTAGAATATGTGGAATTATTTTTATTATTGACGCAACTCTTCAAATGTTCACAAATTCAATGTCGGAAAGTTCTTCCAGTCTGCCCTATGTACTTTTCGAGAATTAAATAATTTTCAAGTAATCAAACGTGATCCGACGACAATTTTCCAAATCAAATTAAGTTCCTAATAACCGCTGAGTCCAGCCTCCTTCGGAACATCCCAAAAAAATTATTTAATTTTAATGAACCCACAATCTCCAAATATGTATTCTTTGATGAAATTACATGAGGTAGATTATTCAACCAGACCAGTTGTTTCGTTCGTTAGTGCATCTTCATCTGAACATTCTAAAGAGCTCATTCAGATTATTTTAAAAGAAACCAAATTCCAACCTTAATACTCGATAAAAAATTCATTACAACTAATGATTAAAATAAAAAAATATCCACTTACAATGTTAAATTAATTTCATTCGACGTCCAAAATTTATTTCCAAGTATTCCACCAAACGAAACAATTGAACTAGTTGACAGTCTATTAATCAACAACATATGTAATTCGATTATCAAAGTAGATATTTAAGAATGTCTAGATATTTGCACTGAACAAAATAATTTTCAATTCTAAAAAAAAATTTATAAATATGAAAAAGTTGTATGGGATTATGGGAAATCTAAACTAAAATTTACCAAAATATTTTTTATATTGTTATTTATATGTAGATGATATTTTCTGTTGCCTCTTAGGTACAGACAGACTTAAAAATATTATTTTTATTTATTAATGAAATACATCCTTCAATATCCATTCACTGTGGAAACCGAACATAATAATTCTATTAATTTTCTTGATTTAACAGTTACTAGAATAAATAATTCACATGATTTTTCAATATTTCACAAACCAACATTACGTTTTCTATTTAACACAATAAATCAAACCATCCTTTAAATAAAAAAAATATCAGCATTCAATTGTATGATCCATATATTAGTTAATATTCCCATGAATCGAAAAAATTATATTTCAGAACATAACATAATTAAACAAATAGCTATTAATAATGACTATGATCCTACGTTGATAGACAAATTGTGGATAAATAAAATAGCTTTAAATATAGTATATTCTAATATAAAAGAAAATTTTAAATATATTTTCTTAAAATACACTGAAGGCATTTCTGAGAAAATTACTACATACCTCAAGAATAAATATGATTGAAGAACTTCATTTAAAACCTATTCAAACCTGAGTAAATTTATTAAAAATAATGAAGACAATACACATAAAGATGATATATCGGGGGTTTATAAGTTAACCTGCGGTAATTGCCCAAAAGTTTACATAGGACAGACTGGAAGAACATTCCGACATAGAATTTGTGAACATTTGTAGAGTTTCCTCAATAATGAAAGTAACTCCACATATTTTAACCATTTGTTAGCAACAGGACATACTTTCAACCATAATTTTGAAATTCTACATATATAAAATTGGAATATTATTTAACGAATAATTAGATAACTCACCCGTGTTAAATATATTCAGATAAGCTGGAAATTGCAGAGACCTTTCTTGGGTTTTAGTGCTCAATAAAAACTGTACTGTTATATAAATAGCAACGAATTTCGGAAACAAGCTTAGTTATTCGAAATGTTAACCTAACGAAATAACGTCACTTCTCGTTATTACATAAATATTCCATTTCGTCATAAGTGTACCTCCTGTGAAGCATGCAAAAATAACATAGGTATTTTGATTATTGATAACTAACAATTTTATATTCTAGGCCTGTTTTACTGTGAGTCCTGTAACAAATATTTCAAGAACAAAAATTCATTGAGTTGTCACAAGAGGTTTGACTGCGGTAAGGAGAACAGATATACATGCTCTATGTGTTCTTACGCAGCCAAAAGACTTCACTCCTTGAAACGACATATATGTAATGTGCATAATAACTTGAATAAGATTAATGATAAAAGAGGAAACTAATTATATACTTCATGTTCTTTGGTGTTCGATGTCTACTTTGTTTAAATACACGTATGTGGTCATGTTTTATCGAACATAAATATTACGTTAATAATATCAAATTGCCAAAGGTATGTACAATTTTTGGATCCAGCAGTATGCTATGGACTCTTTGATCGTTTTATTAAGTTGTAGAAATTACTATGTTTTACTACCTTTAAATTGATATTTTACACATTTAATTGTGACTCGAGTTTCGGGAATTTACTATCCCATCTTCAGTTGTCTGAAGATGTGTGTCAAACCGTAAATTTATCAGCTGACGTAGTAGATCTTGGAAAAGGGTTTGACTAATGAAATCGTCAATTAGGTAAGACGTGGAAGCATTGCCAAACGATAACAAACTGAGTCGTGGACTTCAGTCTTGGCCCGCCATATGTACAGATTTAAATAGTTTAGATTTCTTTTTACGAGGACACCTGAAATCTCTAGTGTACAGACAACAGTCAATACTGTAGACGAATTGAGAAATCGTTAATAATATCGTTTGAAACAGTTAGGAATACTCCAGGAGTGTTCGATCGTCTGAGGAGAAGAACAGAAGCTTGTATTAGGGTAAGAGGAGGATATTCTCACAATTTTTTGTAGTTCGGTTGTGTTTCATGATTATTAAATTCGTTTTCCTTTGTAATTTAATCTCTTTGTTATGATTATTTCTCGAGCTTTCCTCGTATTGAGTAAAACTTTTTTGTGATGATTAGTATAAGAGTATCTGTATGAACCATTGCCGCAGATCGAGCAAATAGCTGAAAAAAAATTGGAAACGAAACCATGAATTCATCCAATTATGCTTGAGCCTACTGAATTGTTTTTAAAATTCAGATTTGTTCAACATTTCTTTTGTCGAAATCAAAAAGTTTCCAAATGGAACAATGAGTCTTTTTCATATTTTTTAAACTTTGAGTGTAGTATCACAACAAAGAAAGGAAAAGGAAACATTGCTCCATAAAAATATTCCCTTGTAGATTTTCACAGGCAAGTGAAATGTCATATGATAACTGTAATATCTTCACCAAATTACCTGAGAAATGCAGGTGTTACGAGAAAAAAAACTTTCAAAATGTTCAAATTTTAAATAACCTTGTTCATTATATAAATAATCACTCCTCTTCGTTTGTACCTTCAATTTAGAAACAGACTGTATCATTCTGCTTCCTACAAATAGCCACTGGATGCTCTAGTCAGTTTGAGTATTTTGGAGAACAAAACATTATATTTTATAAAACTTTCACAATGTATTCACTAAGAATATAATACATGACGCGTCTTAATCATAACATCATCAAGTATGTAGGATTTCAGAATGCATTGAGATATATAGGGTAAAATTCTATGGAGGAAGTGGCTACTTGTTGTGGAGTGTGAATGGTTCATCTCTAATTGGTTGTTCAGTGTTCGAAAATCAGGAATTTTATAGACTTCGTTAATTTACAAGCATTCTGAAAAATTCATTTTCAATACTTTCTGACATACATGAACGATTTAGAGGTTGTAACTATATACAGGTGGTCCAACGAAAACTTATTACCTCGATTTTCCGACCTTAAAATGAAAATGTGGAAATTCAACCCCCTAACCGGGGCACAACCCCTTGATTTTGAATAGGGATGAGGAATGTTACGGTAACTAATTTTGAAGATGCTTACGTTGTGCCACAAGTTGCCAAATTTGACGCTACTGGTTTAGTGGGAAACAAAAAGGGGTGCATGAATGAGACGAAGCGACGGACGTGGCTGTCTTAGATCATGTAGCAATGGATCCGACCTTGAGTACTAGAAAATTGTCCGATATATCTGGTGTTTCACGCACAACAATCATGAGAATCCCGAAACAACATAAATTCCAGTTTTATAAGGTATGGTTGGTTCAGGAATTGAATGAGGATGATCCCGATCGCCGACTCCAGTTCTGTGAAGTGGAGTAGTACAGTAAAATGATTGACTGTAATCAAATCTGTTTTTCGGACGAGTGTTCATTTTAGCTTAACGGCATTGTAAACCGGCATAACTGTCAGTATACTGTCGGGTCCGAGCGATTTTCCACATTTTCATTTTAAAGCCGGAAAATCGAGGTGTTAAGTTTTCGTTGGATCACACTATATATAGGTACTGACAGCACTTGAACAATATGTTCAGACTTTTGAGTTTAGTCAGATGCTGCTTCAGTATTATTTCAAAGTTTCTACTTTTTGACCCACGTGTCGTGTATGACATTCCTAGTGAATATTAAACAAATTAACTTCATTTATTCCATTATTAAAATTAACTATCATAAAGTAACGGACTACTCCATCCAATAGTGTTTTATTCTCTAATAAACAATCTATTTTCATAAAATGAATAAAACGTCAATATCTTTTTTTTTAGTTTAGTTTTCCATTTGTTAACGACGTTGTTCTAGTCATTACAAATTATACCTATATTCCGATATGTTCGATGAAACGGATACCAAATTTGTGTAAAGCTATATGAATTGAAAACTTGAAAATATGTATCTTCAAATGGTTTAAGATTCCAAGGTATATTATCACATGCTAAAGATGTAATGAATATAAATGTTATGTAATGATTAGCCAACGGGCATTGCAGAATTTCATGGAAATAATAAAAATATAAAAATAATTTAAGAATCTATTTTTATTTGTACGCTGTGAATATTGAAATTCATCATTTTATAAAATATAGGAAGATAATATTATAATTAATAATAAATGTTATCTTCGGGGAAACCAATTTAATTGAGTTATTGCATTGAGTGAGAAGATTGTTATCAGAAGTAATTTTTTATTGTGTACAGGTTATTTTGCTAGTGCATTATTTCTTTGAGTTATATGTCAAACATCACTATGACCCCCAGTCTACGCAGTGGGAGGTTTACAGGCCCAAACATGTTCAAAGTCACCTCATCCGCTGGAAAAATTATTGCAGCGGTCTTTCGGGATTTTAAAGGTATTTTTCTGATAGAAAACACTTAAAAGGGTAAAAGCATCACAGCAGTATTATACGCAACCACTAAGCGTAATTTAAAGGAAGCAATTAAAGGAAAAATGCGAAGAAAATTCACAGTGGAGGTGTTGCTGCTTAAGGACAACGCGCTGGTTCCCAAGTCCCGCATGGAAGGCTGCTGTGCGGGCATGTGACTTCGAAGAAATAACTCATCCCCCATACAGTCCAGTGACTACTATCTATTCCCAAATATGACTAAATATCCTCGTGGAAAGCGATTTTCCGACAATGAAGAACTGAAGGTAGCACTTACTAAAAGAAAGATTTTTCAGTGTACTACCTAAAGAGTTCATCAATGTATCTAATAAAAGAAATTTCAAAATCGAAATAACTAAGATTATTGTAGATATAGAACCATATTCGATCAGGGAATTTATTGATTATTCTTTCAAACCTTATTGAAGTTGTGATATTTCTTGACGGTTTCCTCTTTTCATTTGTATGATTGCATTGATTATGAGAACAAAGTTTATGTTATGTTATTAATACCTATTTTGGGAAAAATATTCTTTATAAGGTTTAGGGAAGCTTATTTCTTGATTTAACAAATTTATTGAAGTTTTAGCAGACTACATTGCAAAATGGAATTTTTCCAAAAATTTCTGAGTTTTCTTTCATGCCTATACCGAGAACACATTGAACACCCCACGTATTATTGTTCATTTCTTATTTATACTTATTCTAAATAAATCTCACGTTCCTAACGTTGTTGTCAATTTGAAAAAATCATATATTTTTGACAGTTGAGAATCAGCTGAAATTATACCAACTATTGAAATTAATTTTGATTTACTTGCTGCGCTGACCAGATCCTCATGCTAATGTTGGTAATAATATTCTTATTTTCAGACACTTTCGCTTGCGACCGCTGCGATAAAAGATATTCATCCATCTTAAGTCTACAAAATCACAAATATCATGACTGTCAAGTTCCCATGAAGGAATGTAAATATAATTGTGGATATTCCACAACTCGAGCTTTTAATCTCAAGAGACATTATAGCACTCGTCATACAGAAAATTCCACGAATGAGGAAAAAATTTAATTCTTCCGGATGTTTCAATGTTTGGTGCGGTTTTTTATGTTTATTTCTGGGAGACAAACTCATTGAATTACTATTATTTTTGCTGACATTACTAAATATAACTATACGATACTATGTATTTTTTTTCCAATGCATACAAATTATTTTCTCTATACTATTAGTTCCTCAGGGTTCGGTTCTGGGACCACTTCTATCTTTTTATTTATTGATGATTCACCTGATTATTTGATAGCAGTGTTAATTGCAGTTTTTGCAATAATGCAATAATCAATCATTGATACGTTCACTGATTGGTGCAGTCGAAATGATCGACATAAAGTTTGCAAGTTATTTTATGGACTCCTTTAATGATAATATGTAATAAGTGTAAACCAAAATATATAATTGTTATATGTACAATAAAATAATAAAAGGAACTTTTTTCTTGATCTAACACATTTTAATTTAAAAAAATTTTTTATTCAAAAAAATAGGAGGTTAAGAGAATAAATCTGTATGATATTCAAAATTTTGTAATGATCCTTCTATCAAGAAAAAACCTCTTTTTATTATGTCATTGTATATATAATAATTATATATTTAGGTTTTCGCTTGTTTTGTTCGATAAGTCCATCTCTCCTTCAGTCGTTGTGTGTAATACCTAGGTTCTAAATATTGCACAATGAACAATTTTTACGGGTGAAAAATTAGTTGTTAATACAAAATACGCCTTACAGAACGAACACTGAGACCAAGTTCAACAAGATATTGATGAAAAGAATTCCTGATGAAATTCTTATACGCGAAAACGCGGTGGTCAACCGTTCACGGCTTCATAATATTCAATAATATGTTGAAGAAATACTAAGACATCAGCTGATTTAGATCAACATCTAGTGAAATACCTATTTTTCTGCATATCCAAAATATAGTAGATATAAAATCAAACTTCCATAGAATAGTATAATTCTGAATTTTTGAGATGTCTGAAGATTGGAAATAAGTATAATGGCTTATATTCCGAATTTATTATTTTATCATTTCTGTAGTCTTTTTTTGATTTCAACGCTAATTGATAAATTTACCTATGATTTAATGTATACAATATCATAATATTAAAAATAAGTGTTTTCTAGACAAATATGAATTTTTAAATAATATTATATATTTTTTATAATATGTATGGTGAAAGTTTTCAGAATTCTGATAATAATTTTTAACTCTAATCCCGTATTAGCATGTTTTTTTGAATAATTGATATTTCAGATCGAGTGAGCTGTGACATATGCTTGAAAAGTTATAAAAATGGGGATACCTTAAGGGTACATAAAAGCATCGGCCATAACCCTAATGCTAAAAGACACAGCTGCAAATATTGTGGATACTCAACAACAAGAGGGCACGATATGAAAAGGCACTATACAGTTCGGCATCCTGAAAAATAAATATCGATTAATCACTGGTCGATAAAAAATATGTTTGTTGTATAGACTTGTTTTATTTCGACTAAAATTGAAACTTATCTACCCTCTAAAAATAAAATCCGCTCACAACTGCAGAACTGCGGTTAGAGATTAATCAATCTAACAATATTCCATAGAAATGGGTTATTTATTTGTAGGATAATATTTGTATAATAAATCTATAAATTAAGTGTTTCTTCACGACTGTAAAGTTAGTTTCATGGACTGGAGGCTAAATTCCATGAGTGAAAAAATCTGACTTTACACGCGATTTATATATAATATTTTCTGAAAAACCAATTTTAATGTGAGTCAATTCTTGATTCAAGTAAAATTTAAATGACTTTAAATTCAGAATTATATATTCTAACTTCTACATTATATATTGAAACTATATACAAAAACTATCAAATTGATATCCTTATATATAATCAATATAAAATATTTTTCAATGTCTCGGAAAAAACCTTTTTACATCCCGACTTGAAATGTATTAATACATACTTATATATTATAATTGTTGTTAATACATTTCAAGTCGGGATGTAAAAAGGTTTTTTCCGAGACATTGAAAAATATTTTATATTGATTATATATAAGGATATCAATTTGATAGTTTTTGTATATAGTTTCAATATATAATGTAGAAGTTAGAATATATAATTGTGAATTTAAAGTCATTTAATATTTTCTGGGTGACTTTAAAAACTGTATATAATTCCAAATAAAGATGACATTCACTACAGAATCAGTGTAAAACTATATATTTTATCAAATTTTCACTAATTCAGTTAATAAAAGTATTGTCTTGATTGGATTCAACGATCCATTTATTATTAACAATCTCAACGGTTGAAACAATATCAAAGGTTTATCACTGGAGGACATAAACGTGCTATCATCCGCGACTCTCACATCACTTTCATCAGTATTTTGACAGACGATTCAACCGTTGAAAACAAAATTAAAATATGAGTCGATACTTGATAGAAGTAATTAAAATAACTTTAATTCAGAATGAAATCTTGAAACTCCTACAATATATTGTAGCGACCTTCCTTGCCCAGAATTCGACTCTTCTCTGCTGCAGCTTCTCGGCGTAGCATATAGAGAACGGTACCGCTTTTTGAATGCCAAGCTCACCGTCCTCGCCCGGTTCAAGTATGTAAGAGTACGTGAGAGCGTTCCGACAACCGACGTTCCGACGTTCCAATGTCATTGGCTTCATAGGCAGACAAGCGCACCACGCCTTCCTGAAGAGTGCAAGTGCGCATGCTCGGAACGAAACGCCGCCACCTTAAGAGTTAGAAGCTCCCTCATAAAAACCTTATTCACTTCAGAGCTTTATTATATCGAAGATTCAATACTAAAACACCAAACCAATATCAGAGTATATTTAATTAATATAAAATATATTTCAATTTCGTGGGAAAAAATGTTTGTCAGCTTACGACGTAAAAACGTATTAATGCAAATATATTAACACAACATATATAAGTTTGTACATAAACATACACACATTCTGTCAAGAAAGTACCGGGAGCAATGAGGCAGGTAAAAATTTTTTTTCCTAGGTTGGTACCACTGTCCTTAATTACTATGCCAAGCTTGAGCGGGATCTGTCCACTAGTCTGTTTGCAACAGCTGATTAAGTCAGTCGATGTCAGAGTACGTGCCGATTTTTACTATGGGTGATTACGTTGAGCAAAGAATTTGTTTAAAGTTTTGTGTTGCAAATGAACTTTCGTGTGCCGATGCATTGAAAATGTTGCAAAAGGCCTTTCGTGATAATGCTCTATCGAAAACTCGCGCATATCAGTGGTACAGAGCCTTCAAGGACGGTCGTGAAGTGGACGCCCATCGACGGCTTCGATCGAAGAAAACGTCGATAAAATTAAGGAAAGGGTGCTGGAAAACCGTCGTACCAGCTTGAGAGAGATAGCACATGATCTTAAGATATCCCACGAGTCCGCACGTACGATTTTGATTGATATTTTGGGCATGAGAAAGGTGGCCGCACGACTCGTACCGAAAGACCTGAATTTTCTTCAAAAACGTCATCGCGAACAGGTTGCTTCAGACATGCTGGATCGCTGTAATTCCGATTCTACATTCATGGAACGCATTATAACTGGTGATGAGACCTGGGTCTACGAGTACGATATGCACACAATGAGCCGAAACCGAAAAAACCACGCCAAAGCCGCTCGAAAATGAAGGTGATGCTCATTGTTTTCTTCGATATCCGTGGCGTGGTGCACTACGAATTCGTTCCAGAGGGTCAGACGGTAAACAAGGAGTATTACCTAGGCGTTATGAAACGTTTGCGTGAGCGTATCCGTAAGAAGCGGCCAAATTTGTGGGCGAACAACTCATGGATTTTGCATGACGATAACGCGCCTTCTCACCGAGCTACGATTGTGACTGACTTTCTCGCCAAAAACTCAACAAACGTTCTTCAGCAACCACCGTATTCGCCGGATTTGGCTCCCTGCGACTTTTTCCTCTTCCCAAAACTAAAATTGCCCCTTCGTGGCACCCGTTTTGAGTCGATTGAAGCCATAAAACAAAATTCGGCGCGAGAGCTAAAGTCCATCCCTAAAAGCGCCTATAAAAAATGTTTCGATGATTGGAAGTGCCGTTGGCATAGATGTATTGGAGCAAATGCAGCCTATTTTGAAGGCGACCCAATAAATTTTGACGATTAAATGTAAAAATGTTGTTTTAATTGAAAATTCCCTGTACTTTCTTGACAGAGTAGTATACAGAAAATTCTACTATTCCAAAATTATATAAAATTTCCAAACTAAAGGATAGATAAAAATAATCTGGTTCAATTATTTTTCATTTCCAGAATTGTATAAGATTTATGAAAAAATCTTAGCTATTTATTGTCTGCAATAAGAAGACTCAAAATTTCTTATAAATTTTTGTGGAGATTTGTATAGTGATATTTATTATTTATTATATTTATATGTTAAAAGAATTTTCACTTGGAATCATGATGTGCCGTTTATTTGAGTTTGAGATTTCCCGAAGAATGTAAGCACATATGCGATATCCTTTTTTATTGTGTACCATGTTATTATCTGTTTGTTCTATTTAAGAGAATGTCTCCTATTTTGAATTTTGATTTCTTCTATGGATGTGTACTACTATGGTACAGAATTTGCTGCTCGAAAGTCTCCATTAGATCCAAGAGAGATTGAGTGAGTATTTTTCAGCGAAGTATTTCGATTTTTTATAACAGTGACTGACGAATCCCGGTAACAAATGTTTATTTCCATTATCTAAGTATTTTTATTTTCCTGAAGCTAATGATTCATATTAACTATACAACGATTAATATATTCTTACATTATTAAATGGAAGACACTTTTGAGACACCATATTATTGGTAAATTATTAATCAGGGACGCTTAACCAGAATTTGCTGCTTTTTTATATTTATTCCATTCATTTAAGTTTAACTATACGAACGCATTATGATTTCAATGCCAAGTAATTCCTTTCTCCATTTTTTTTTATTGAAAGTATTGTGAGTATTACAACGTGATGTGATTCTGCCGCCAAAGAAAAAAGATGTGGTCCTTGCGAACTATCTGATACGTTTTTAATTTTTATAGAGAATTTTCACAATTCATGCTTTACTAACGATGGTTCTCAGAAAAGAGTACTCCGTGTTCGCAAAAAAAATTGAGTGCATGCATTATCGACTCGAATGGGAATACCTAATACATTTCATAATAAATATTAAAACTTCTTAACTGAATATTTCATTGCCACATTCAAATTTTTGTTTTTTCAGAAAATCGAGTGAAATGTGATGTTTGCTTGAAAACCTATAAAAACCGAGAAACCTTGTATTCACATAAAAATTTACATCATAATCCTGAAGCCAAGACGTACAGGTGTGATTTCTGCGAATATGTAACAACAAGAATACACAACATGAAGAGACACCTTGTGAATCGCCATTGAATTTTCATTATTCATCTTTCCCAAGACGAATCTAAATTTGTTGACGTCATTTTGATTTATTGCCAATAAAGTGCTGATTTCAGTTCAATGTTGTTAACGAGTGCAAAATTTCTTCCACGCTACTTAGACCTGATATGGAGATTTAGATTTTTTTTGCATAGTTTTGTAGAGCATGACTGGACCGAAATTCCTATGAGATAATAGTTTATTTCCTTGAAACGCCTATCAGAAGAAAGATGTGTTGCGAAAATTCTTCCCTCAATAAACCTTCAAACTAATATTCGTTATTAATATTTTTCCAGATCGAGTAAATTGTGATAAATGCGGGAAAAGCTATAAAAATAAAGAATCCTTGAGTGCCCATAAAAATATTCATCATAATCCAAAAGCTAAGAAACACGAATGTAAATATTGTGAATATACTACAACAAGGAGTTATGACATGAAGAGACATCATATATTTAAACATGTAGAAAATTTCTCTATACCTTGAAGAATAAATTAATGCCTAGTAAATATTCTGTGTTTCATTTTCATAAGATACTATTATTATTAATTATTATCATTATTATCCTGATACTCCTAGATCCTTCAGAACTTTTTTCAGCTTGTGCGAGTGACGAGTTCAGTTGTGTTCTGGGTAGGCTTTGTAACTGCGATCTTGCGCCACTTTAAGTCACAGCACAGTAATTTTCGACCCAACAGTGAAATAGTCGAACTAGAAAATTTCTTTTCCAGCTGAACAGGTATATTTAATTTTCGAAAGATGAAAGTTTGGTATCAAACAGTATACAGTATTTTTCTGAATGTCCTACGGCTGAAAATTGAAGTACCACGTCTACAGAGTTCACTGGCAATATAAAAATTTAAGCGCCATATCTGCAGCAACGTCTCTCCATGACATTTGTGTATTGTCTCATCTTAAATATCAAACAGAGTAATTCTTTACTACCTCCTTACAAATTTCAATTTTATAAAATTTCTTAAAAACTTTTGAAAACTAAATTGAATTAATTCCTTAGTAACACTGTATTTTTTCGTAGACATACAGGGTGTCCCAACGAAAATTTGTACCCCAGAACTCAAAGACCAACAATTTTTGGAAATTTTAAAAAATCATGGGTTTATTTCGAAAAAAACAGCCCCATGAAAGTGGCATCAAACTCCAACATTTTTGAATAGGGAAAAGATGTCGAGTTTTGGTTAGTTTGCAAGTAATTCATTTTCTTTGCATAACCCAGTTAAAATTTTCAAAATCGGTTCACTATTCACGAACTTATGTAATATTGCACTTACCGTCAAAAAGTGATGTTGAACAGACAGTTGAACCGCCCAAACTCAAGAACCTAAGAGGTTTGAAGAATACAAAAATAATTTTCAAGTTCTTTTGTAGGGAGAAAGAATTCTTATGACGACATTGTTCCGAAGAAACCACCTGACAATGGCAACAACCTCCAATATTTTTGTGAATAGGAAAGTTTTAGTTAAAAAGCTTTTTTTGTTCTCTAAACATCCTAGTTGAAATTTTCGAATTCCGAGATTTTTTTTAAGCAATTTGATATTGAACATTATCAGAAGGTAACTCAAACAGACCCAATATATTCAAATACACCAGATCTGTAAGTAATGATAGGGAACATCCAGAAAAAACTATTTAAAGAACTACGTATTGTTCAAAATGACCGATTTTGAAAATTGAATGAACCGATTTTGAAAATTTTAACTGGGTTGTGTACGGAACATAAATAAATTTCAAAGTTACCAAAATTCAACATCTCTTTTCTATTCAAAAAATGTTGGGGGTTGATGCCACCTTCATGGGGTGGTTTTGTCGGAACAAACTCATGATGAAAATTCGTCCCCCTCAAAACAGAAGTTGACCTGATTTTTAAAATCTTCGAAAATTCTTCGTTTCTGAATTCTGGGGGGGTCAAATTTTCGTTGGGACATCCTGTAAACAATTTACACTCATTACACATTACACATATTTAATTTAATTTTAAAAAGTTTTTCAGAAATTTCATAAAATAGAAATTTGTAGTGAGATATAATAGAAATACTCTGTTTGATATTTAAGACATTGAAAAAGTCTTATATCATGTAGACAAACCTATTTTTTTCTTATTTGATTCTATATATAATAGTTACTTTTTGTTTTTTCTACACAAGCTAAATTGTGGATTCTAGAAAAATTCTTTATACAACTTCTGTATATTTACGAATGGTAACCACTTGGAAACCATTCGTGTTCTATCTTAGTTCGAAATTTACACGGGGTCGTGTAAGTATGATAGATATTTGTATCGATTGTTTTTATTGTGCTGGCATGAAAGTGAACTGAATAATATCGGTGAGAATCTCAAATCGCCTTTTTAAAGATGTGCCACATATTTTTGAAGTGTTTGACAGAAATTTTCGAAAAAGGTTGTTTTGAAGAATTTCTCAAGTTTATGTTTTGCATTTTATAGTCTTATCATATATGTATTTAAAATAAATTAATTCGGCTATGGTAATAGAAAGTTCTAGAAATCAAGACAGTGCAACATTAACATCTGTATAACAATTCTATACTTAAACAAACTCGACAAGGTTTTGTAGATCACAGAGTATAGAATTGTTATACAGATGTATGTTACACTGTCTCGATTTCTAGAACTTTCTATTACCTTAGCTCATACTTCTTTTTAATGATATATGTATTTGAATGGTACTTCCGGCAAAATTTCAGTAAAATTATTCCAAAAAATTTTGAACTACACAGAAATCTACAGATTTAGTGATTTAGATTATATATTTAGTGATGAAATAAATTATCTAAAAATTCAGTTTTCCCATAAGATGCCAGAGGGATGCTTTGTAAATAGAATGAGTGGATGGAAGTGGATTAAATCACTTTAATGAAGTTAGTTATTGGTTTGAAAATCTTTATATATTGGACAGAATACGTTTCCTGAAAAATAATACTTCAGTTTTGAACAAAAATATCTTGCTATGTTTGTTGTTCAACTAGTGGTTGCGTTACAGATCAGATTACTTTTTGTAATTATATTATTACAAATTGAAAATTACTACGAAGAAGTATTTGAATATTACAGAACAATAGCTGGAATTAATTCACCAGAACGTGTGGCGCTTATATAATGTAGAGTCTAAGTCGTATCTTATTTCATTGTATATTTCTGTGATATAACCTAATTTTCGTTAAGGCCGTGCCTACCCCAAAATTGGTTAGTTGTTGCAGAAATGTGTTGTGTTAAAGAGGGTATTGTTATATATTTTTAAATGATTATTTTGTTTATTCAAATAACTCCTTACTGATGAGATTTTTGGTCCGAATATACACGGTTCTTTCTCTGGAGAATATATTCTTTTAAAAAAGAAAATAAAAAAGAGCTTTTTGAATTATATGTCGAACATTTTTTGGTGATAGAACTTGTAATTCTTCTTATTAGTTAATTTCCACCATATGTGATGATTCTATATATATATATATATATACATATATATATATATATATATATATATATATATATTTTATATATATATATATTTTTATATATATATATTATATTTTTAAACACATGTTCTAAATACACTGTATCACTTCATAGACATATATATATATATATATATATATATATATATATATATATATATATATATATGTCTATGAAGTGATACAGTGTATTTAGAACATGTGTTTTAAAATTTAATTCTAAATGTTTTCATGAGATTTATTTAGATTTAAATCTGTAGAGGTTCTGGTGAATTAATTCGAGCTATTATTCTGTAATATTATATTATTATATTAACTCACTTAAACTCGCGATCTTAAAAGCTTTTATAATTTTTGTGTCTCTGATAGCATAATTGATAATTAACAAAATCGCGACATTATCAATTTGAAGATAACTTTGTTTCTTAATAATTTCGTCGATAATGGACCAACATCTGTTGACAGTTGTGTGAAGGTTCTTCTCAAGATGATAAAAGATAATTGCAGTTATATAATATTTTACCAAAACGTGTTTTTCAATTTTACGCATATATATTTGCTCTACAAATGTAGAAATGTGTTAATTTGATTCCTGACGAGTAAGTATATTACACATTTTTCATGTTTTCTGTTCACCAATGAAATTTTCAAGGCATCTGATTATTTAATTTTTCAGATTTTGTCATTCCAAAACTACCCAAACATCGACGAGATTGCACCTGTACAGAATGTAGAGGCAAACCTAAAGGTTTTCATTTCACCGGTAATTGTTGCAAGGACGAAGAAATTTTCAAATGCATGGCTAAGGATTGCGACTTCAATACTAACAAAAGAGAAAATCTTATAAGACATTTATTGGAGCACGATTCTTAAGGAAATATAAGAAATAAAATCTCCAAATTTCAGAGAGTCGATGAAAAATCATTTTTATGCCTGAACTCTTCAATTTTTAGAAGATTTTTTTCATGATTTTAACATTCACTAAGTTTTTACTTCTCATATGACGTTTGAAATTTATTTGACAATTATTCCAAAGGCAAAAATATTATGTACACTTAATTTATTTAAAATATTCTGAAAAATTTCACGTTTTGAGATAATTAGTTAACATATATTTCTGATTAATAATCTTAGACCGATCTGTTTGATACAGAATTAAAATCATATAATACGTTTTCAAGAAGTAATGTTTTTTTATTTGAAAAAGTACGAATTCATTTATATTTTTAATATGAATCATATAATAACAAAATATGTTTTTTGAAGAAAGATTGCAAATCTGCATCGACAAAAATTGTTTGCATATTAAAATACGAAAACGAAGCAATTCATTTTAAGTATTTCTAACGGAAATGTATGCGCCACATAATATCCTTCTCAAAAGCATGTTGGAGCATTTTGTAAGCTTTCGTTGCCATTTTTCAAGCAAGAAACAAAATTTCAATACACTCTTTTCGTTTTGCTAATAGATTTGCCATAGTTTCGTATACGGATCCAAACAATAATAGTATGAGAAACAAAACACTATACTTAAATGTTAACCTACAAACTGAGGCCATCCGCACAGTTAGTGCGTGAAAATCTGTACTAGCTCCATCTTGCGGAAGAACTCTGTACTACGGTTACGAATAACAGCGCGTTCTTTGTTACATTGTTTTGAACTCTCGTAAGTTGTACGTATTCAATCGAATCCCTCATAAAGCTGTTCGTATATCGGGGTACCAATATGAACAGTGGAGCCACATCGTGATGGAAAACTAATTGTTCATTCACAATGTGGCTCACAATAATTAGTTTTCCATTGTCCCCCCCACCACAATGTATCATGTGACTTTTATTCTGTAGAAATACAAATTTTCTAGTTGGCTGACATCAAAAACAAATTTTAATGTATTGTCGAACCAATTCAGAATATTTAAAATCAATGATAAGAGGCAAGAAAATTATCGAATATTTTATATTATTATGTAAAAGTGATTGAACAATTAGTTTTCCATTTTCCCCTCTACCAGGATATATCATGTGACTTTTATTCTGTAGAAATACAAATTTTCTAATTGGCTGACATCAAAAACAAATTTTAATGTGTTGTCGAACAAATTCAGAATATTTGAAATCAATGATAAGAGGCAAGAAAATTATCGAATATTTTATTTTATTATGTAAATGTGATTGAACAATTAGTTTTCCATTGTCTCCTCTACAGAATGTATCATGTAACTTTTATTCTGTAGAAATACAAATTTTCTAATTGATTGACATCAAGAACAAATTTTAATGTGTTGTCGAACAAATTCAGAATATTTAAAATCAATGATAAGAGGCAAGAAAATTATCGAATATTTTATATTATTATGTAAATGTGATTGAACAATTAGTTTTCCATTTCCCCCTCTACCAGAATGTATCATGTGACTTTTAACCTGTAGAAATACAAATTTTCTAATTGGCTGACATCAAAAACAAATTTTAATGTGTTGTGGAACAAATTCAGAATATTTAAAATCAATGATAAGAGGCAACAAAATTATCGAATATTTTATATTATATTCGAGATAGAAGTGATAAAATTGATACTTATTTTCCCAAAGACGAATAATTTTATGAATGTGATTTAAACCTGAAATACAGATCCAGTTTTTATTGCAATTTTAAAATATTTAGTATATTTTTATAAAATTATCAATGTGCCATATTGTCGTTTTTGTTTTCAAGCTCTATTTAATTGTATGTTGTTTTTTATATAGATTCTGCTTTGAGGTTATGAATCTTCAATTCGGGCAACGTACCGTATAATTGCTTCGGATGCAATTATAAGATAGGATTTGTAGCATTCTTTGTTTTTCACTTATGAATTAATGACATATTTTCGTCTTTTCACTCAGGGACTATTATGCAATCACGATTTCTTTAAATTTTATATACTGATGAATTCAATATTTCTTGTAAACAGCTCTTATTTCTTATTCTTCATTAGATTTATTTGCTGCAAACGAAATATCAATTTGTACCAAGATGAATAATAAGATAACGAAGGATCAAGTATATCACGTTCTATGGATTCTCCCATAATTATGTGGTGCATTTAATAGAACATTTTTTAATCCATTTCCTACCTTTGAGTAGACTTCATTGGTAGGATAATCGAATACCCGGCAAAAATTCTTTTCATGTTATCCACAGGGTTTTTCAATAAAGGCAGGAAGACGCTGAAATGGAATCAAATTTGAATTTTTAATTCATTTTCGAAAAATATACTGAAACAAAACTAATTTGAAACATAAAATCTGTCAACAACACTAATCTATTTCTATGTTCTACTATATAACAATGCTTTATTGAAGGAAATTAACAAAAATACAGCCAGTACTCCAAGTATAAATTTAAAAATTGATAACATACAAAAGTTCCATGAAAATGTGAAACATTTACATTCAGAAAGATTTATTAATGTATTCATTTTCCATAAACTAAAAAGAAGAAATTATTATAAACGTGAATTACTATCAAGCTATACTTCACCAGAGTATATAATGAAAAAATTCAACAATTAAATCAAGTATGAACCATGATACTCAGTGACTAGAATTGACATTCTTATCTGGATAGTACTTGAAAAGTTCTAGAAAGGAACAATTGAACTTGGAAAATTCAGAATGAGCGAAAATCCCGAAACAGAAAATAGGGACAGCCAATAGGAGCATTAATTAAATGAAATTTAGACTCATCAAAGGTACAAACCCTTTTAATTCTGTGAAATTTTTATTCGATAATATATTGCTTATCTTTACTATAATTTCCTTCAGATTTTAGGGTGAATCGTAGAACATAAAAGCAGGTTAGTTTTGTTCACAGATTTTATATTTGAAATAACTTTGGTCTCAATAAATAAATTATAATTTCAAATTTATATTCTTCCTATTATATCAAAATTAATTGGATTTAAAAATTTTTCACTTTGCAGTTACAAAATTTAAAATACACTTTCAAACCAAAATTGTATCCAAATAAAATAATAAGTATATTAAAAATTAGTAAGACTCAATAACAATTGACCTCAATGCGATACTGTAATTTCCAAAAGCACTTTATTAATAAATATCAAAAAAATATAAATTAAAATATATAAATTCATAACAGTAAACACACTGACACTGTGATATGTGCCAGGAATTACTAAAAGTTTTCAATAATAAAATTGCTTCAGTTAGTTCATTTATCTCATTTTAAATAGCAGTATCGAAATACCTTCAGGTCAAAAATAAAAGATACAGAACATCATATTATCAAGGTGATATAACATGTTTTAAATGACTTTTAAATTCAGAATTATATATTCTAACTTCTACACTATATATTGAAACTATATACGAAAACTATCAAAATGATATCCTCATATATAATCAATATAAAATATTTTTCAATGTCTCAGAAAAAAAAAACTTTTTATCATCCCGCCATAAAACGTATTAATACAAATGTATCAACAGAAACTATATAAGTGTGTACATTAACATACAAATACAAGAAAATCCACTATTCCAAAATCACCTAAAATTCTCAAAATAAAAAATCAAATAAAAATAATTGAAGGAGACTTCCAACATTTGATAGCTTTTTCGATTCACTTATTTTTATTTGATCCTTTATTTTGAAAATTTTAAATAATTTGGGTATAGTGAATTTTCTTGTATTTGTATGTGAATATACGTAATTATATAATTTTGTTAATACATTTGTATTGATACATTTCATGTGGGGTTCTAAAAAGTTTTTGCCGACACATTGAAAAATATTTTATATTTAATTTATATAAGGATATTATTTGATAGTTTTTGTATAGAGTTTAGATATATATTATAGAAGTTAGAATATATAATTGTGAATTTAAAGTTATTTAAATTAAACTTCTATTAAGTATTGACTCACACTCAAATTAATATTTTTTAATTTTCATGTGGACTGTTACTTTTTTAAATGATTAAAGTGATGTAACATTTTTTTATTTTCATATGTATGACGATGACTCACTTTTGTAATGTCTTCACATGTTTCATTTCTGAACTTGATGTTCTATTTTTTATTATACTGAGAAATCTTAGTTCATTTATTCTCTCTCTACATGTTGTGGTCTCCTATGAACTAGTTAGTTACCTATTATGAATATATCTTGAATATTACACTCAGGTAAAGAACAGATAAAACTAGAACAATCCTTGTAGAGCAATAAGCATAAACTTAAATTAATGTTTCGGCTCGTTTTAGAAAAACTTATTTTCATTATGCGAAGATTAATTTTATTTAAGAAGGTTTTTGACATCTCAGTTACATTGTATGTTTCTATATCTAGTCGTATATGTATTTCCAAAGATTTTTTTCTCACGCAGATAATGTTTAATAATATAACAGGGTGCAAATTCAATCAGCTATGTATATTGGCCTGTAAATATTTCTATGTAATGAAAAATTGTTTAAAATAAATGGCTTAAGTGTAGATGTTTTTTTTCGAATATCTAAAAAAATAAGCTAAAACATAAAAACTCTACTTTTAAAATTAGGAATGTTAGTGTATAAATAGCTTATCTGGGAAAATTATTGCATGTTATAAACCACCAAAATAAAACAGTTTATTAACTACTCTTTTGCGGTGAAGTTTCTGATTTATCAATCTAATGGAGCACCTCTAGGTGAAGTTCACTAAACTTAATATATTACCTGTTTTTATTAGTACTGAGGTCTAATATTTTATTATTTTCAGGTTATTATCCTTGTTTGATATGCGGAAGAATTTATAGTCATTATACTTCCCGTAGCAGACATATGAAATATGAATGTGGAAAATTACCTACATTCAAATGTTCTTATGACAATTGCTCATATCGAGCTAAAAGGAAGGGGCACCTTAAAGTTCATATGGCTAGGAGACATAATGTTGTTTTACTATGAAATAAAGAAAAATATTTTATTTAAAAATAAACTTGTACATAAGAAATATTGATTTATAATTCGATACAATGTAATTTTAATAAATCGGAAAAAAAGAGAATATGTTTTATTAATACACTCTTATGGTGTATAAATACGAGATCCTGTATTAATTTTAATCTTTAAGATTTGAGATTGTCTTTCTGCACCCTTTATCGTAATTGTAATTTATTCTTTGTTTAGACAATTTCCTCTTTATGTTTATTTTCAGTTTTTCAAGATATTTTCAATACGCAAGAATAGAAACTTATATTAATAATACTATAGTTACGTAATTCATCTTAATTTTATCTCATGACAAATCGATTCATCCAGAGGAAAACTGTATCTTTATAATATCTTATTTTTTATTCTTTTCAGGTTTACGTACAAGATCAGTTTATACTGAAGATCAGATTCAAATGATGAAATTTCATTATGAGATCCAACCTTATCCTTCTAAACTACAATTGATACATCTTTCGCAAAAAATTGGCGTGGGTAAAGATAGATTACAAGTTTGTTTTCAGAACAGACGACGAAGATTAAAAAAAATGATTTGATATTTTCCAACCCTAAGCTCGAATGAAATGTTCAAGTGAGGCACGTATGTAATGTGAAATTACTGAGAGGTGACAGATTTTAATTTCAGTCAGGCCGAAACAAGTAAATTTGTGGATATTTATTCGATAAAAATTGATTTAAAAATTTGTATATTCAAAGAGATACTTAAAATTAGATATTAATAATTCACTCCCACTCCTACTTTACCTACAATTGTGAACTCGTATTTTTGTGAATTGTACCTTTCTGATTTTTATAAATTGTAAAAATGCTTGGAACTGATGTCTGTGTCTTCACTTGATAATGACCTTACAGACGAAACCGATCGTAATTATTAAAAAATAAAGTTAAGTGGAAGTGAGATAGAAGTGTTTTTTTCACTTATGATGAATTTCTATAGGATAGAAAAAAGAACTATCGCTTATTAACAGACACTATGTGAAAACTCCTGTTATGAAACAGTTCAATCTATTTGCAAAACCTCACAAAATTTCATGTTTCCTCTTCACAAAGTTTCAATTAACTTCACATATCTCCGCACTTCTTGCAATATAATCTAATTTTTTCAGCACAATTTTTCATATCGTTGGAAGGACGGATCGTAGAAGGTTATTCTTGCATATACACTGCTTAAAAATGTAATGGATATTGCGTACATACAGAGTGTTCCAACGAAAAAAAAAACAGGTTAACCTTTTGTTTTGAGGGAGACGAATTTCCATCATGGGTTTGTTCCGAAAAAACATTATTGCATAAACTTTTTTCTTGAGATAGCCCCACAGAAAAAAATCCAATGGCGTAAGGTCTGGCGATCTAGCTGGCCACTCAATAGTACCTCTTTGTCCAAATCATTAATTGGAGAAGATTGTTTTTAAGTAAATTCTGACTGGGTGGAGCTCCAACCTGCATTTTCAATCGGTAGGCTATGTTCCGTTACATTTAGGAAATAAGTTGACAAATGCAGGAACAACTTCGTCTCTAATCAAACTCTAGTATTTTTCGGTTGTCCCATCTACTGGCGTGCCATAACGTTGAGGAACCTTCTGGTTTCCTGAGAGTAGCGAATTTGAAAAAAAATAAACAGAATGAAATAGATGGGACTTTGACAGCTCAAAAATATTTGAGTTTGATTAGAGACGAAGTTGTTCCTGCGTTAGCTTATTTCCTAATGAAATATCCAAGCCCGAGAATAGTGTTAGCGTATGATGTTATAACACCTGAAATGTTGCAGAACGTAAGAGAAAATGTTGAGCAAAGGCCTATTACTGTTTGATGATTTGAACATCTTATTGATTTAAATTTGTTCAAAACCTTAACCACTTAATGGACTTCACCCATCAACTTCAACTAGTTTCCACACGAAAACCAAATATATATTAGGAGTACAAATAAGTTTTCTCCGTTTTATTGTAGATGGCGCGGCACGGAGTTTCGGTTAGCTTTCGCAAATGATAACCGGCTTAAAAAATAGTTTGGACATTCAAGAACAACATAACCTATTAATATCATTGATTTTATATTGGTAAAATATAATTTTTATGAGTTGAAAATGTCAAAATTTGAGCCAAGTAAGCGTCATTTGCGGGAAATATTAGTTTACTTCTTTAATTTAAAGAAATCTGCTGCTGAGGCGCATCAATTGCTCGTAGAAGCAAAAGTTTAAAAACGGTGATTTCGACGTAGAAGACAAAGATCGCAGTGGAAGGCCAAAAATTTACGAGGATGCAGAATTGGAGGAATTATTGGAGGAAGATTCGTCTCAAACACAAAAAGAACTTGCTCTAACATTAGAAGTCACTCAGCAAGCATCGTCTTCTATAATAAATATTTAATTTGTGGTAAAAAAACGGCGGAAACTTATTGGTACTCCTAATATTATCAGCATGTTCATACAATTGCCAAACCTTCAAAATTTTGAATCACTTCACCCTCTTTTGTTATTTAAGATTCATGAGAGAGTTGCTTCCTCGCTTAATCGATAATCTTTGCAATCTAATCTCGGCATTTTCCGGAAAAGCTCATAATATCTGATTAAGGTACTATGTATCAGAAAAATGTTACAATTAAATAAAAATGTGTCAATTTTGAATTTGGTTTTTATTTCCATCAATTGAGAACCCACCAATCTAATACTGCAAGAATTTTTGAATTTATTCAAGAGTTTTTCATGTAGAATTCGAAGGATATTTTCACATGTGATCGTCTTATGCCAGATTTAATTTTTACTTGATCAGGGCATAATTGATGCTTCGATTAGACGAGTTTTCTTTGATGAATCACCTGTGAATTCCAAGAGAAATCGAACAAATCATTAATGAGACTTTTTTTCAGTTTTTCGCACAAGGAATAAGTTCACTAGATATCAAGTAGAAATGATGAATAAATTATACGAAACCCAGCCTTACCCCACCAAGCAGGACATAGCAATTTTGTCGCAGATCATCTGTGTAACAGAGAACCGAATAAAAGTATGGTTCCAGAATAACAGACAAAAACAAAGATCTTGGGGTCAAATGCGCCGATCGATTGAGACCTCTTGATGGTTTCAATGTGTCGATATGGATTTTAGATTGTGATTATACCTTATGGACGTTTCTCCTTTTCCTGGGAAATGTTCACTGACATTTAATCATTTTTAGTAATTTAATTTTTCTTTTTTTATAATTGAATTTGTTACCAACGCAGGGTGTATTAGTGCAATTTTTTCATCTCGAGAAGTTATAAATAAAAACAGTACACGCAGAAAAAATCAGTATGAATTACATTCAGTTTTACATTTTGTACCTCTGACAAAGAAATTGCAACACGCAGAAGAAGCTGTTTAAATTCTAATTCTTTTTGACAAAACATAGATACTGTAGCAAGGAGTCAATGATTGAAATTTGAGGAAAAAAAAACGAAAGGTTTACAATTTTTTTTAATAAATTTGTTAATAATGTGTATGTCCACCGCGATTACTTATACACTCACCAATACGTCTTGGCATTGATGCAATAAGATGGTCTATTTCTTCTTGAGGGATAATCTCCCAAGCTACCTGTAGTTCATGTCTCAGAGCCGCCAAAGTCCGTGGGAACTGGGGTAAATTTCCAAGCCTTCTACCCATGATGTCTCAAACATGCTCTATGGGCGAAAGATTGGGTGATCTGGGCGGCCATGGCAAAAGATTCACATGGGTCGCTTCAAAAAAGTTTAAACTAACACTAGCAACATGAGGTCGAGCATTATCTTGCTGAAATATTGGATTCTCGAGCCGGTTAAGGTAAAAAAGAGAACATATGGCTCCACTATTTCTTGAAGGTAACGCAGCGCTGTCATATTACCTCGAATAAAGACTAAAGGTGACCTACTTGCATATGCAATAGCACCCCATACTATATCGCCTACTGTCCGGTGGACATGAATATCAAATTGAAGTTCATCATGTGATGAATCGAGATTCATCAGAAAAGACGACCTGATGCCATTCCACATTCCATTGCTGACGTTCTCTGCACCACTGCAATCGTTGCCGGTGATGCTCAACCGTCAGAGGTAACATAAGTTGGGGTAGATAATGCTGCAGCGCAAATGACCTTATCCGGCGGTAAATCGTTCGGAGAGTTACAGGTGGCCTTGTTCTCCTAACCACTCATCAGTCAAAGATCTAGTTGTCGCAAATCGGTCTCTAATAGCCATAAGTCTTAGACGTTGATCTTGAACTTCATTTGTGCCCCTTCGACGTCCGGTGCCTACTCTTCTTCGATTTTGGGCATTATCAAACCATGCTTGACAACATCTCATAACAGTAGTTGGATTTTTGTTCGTACGGTTAGCGATTTCTCGAAATGACAACCCCGCCTTCCGTAGACCAATAATTCGACCTCTTTCAAAATCACTCAGCTGGCGATAAATTCCGCGTAGACGTGCTTTAGGCATTTTAACAACAACTAAACATCTCCTCGAACAGCTGGTTTGTTGTAAAATTCAAATAATTTGTAAAAAACGACTACATATTCAAGTAACAAAAAATGTTTACATGAAAAGACCTTCACGATTTTTTTCTCCAAATTTTAAGCATTTATTCCTTGTTATACTGTCTATGTTTTACCAAGAAAAATTAAAAATTTAAACAGCTCCATCTGGGTGTTGCAGTTTCTTTGTCAGTTAGTATACTTATACTAAGCTGTATAATTTTGAAATATGGTGCTCATTATCTTCAGAATTACTAAAATCTCGGGTACTTATGTTTTTTAAAGCGTGCAAGATTACTTCCGTCGATTTTCATGGGCTTTCTTAAAAAAAAATAAATTGACCTATATTATTTTCATTAATCAGGAGTATAAGCTATGGTACTAGCTCATACTCCTTATTAATGATATTTGGTACAGATCAGCCGAATTAATTTATTCATTATTTTATTATTATTATTATCCTGATACTCCTAGATCTTCTGTGAATATCCCTCAGAAGCTCTTTCAGTTTGTGCGAGTTAGGAGTTCAGTTGTGTTCTGGGTAGGCTTTGTTACTGCGATCTTTGGCCACTTAAAGTCACAGCACTATTAATTTTTGACCCAGCAGTGAAATGGTGGCCAACACCCACCCAACTAGAAAATTTCTTTTCCACCTGAATAGTATTTGAACCCGAACCTCCCGGTCACGAGACCGATGCTCTCCCACTGAGCTGTCCACACCCATAACACTTTTGACGAAATTTTCATTAACGGTATTGAATACATCTGATGGTATTTCATTGATATAGCGTCTAATTTCGGCTTTAAATGCTTCGATGGTTGTAGGCTTATTGGTATAAACCTGTGACTTCAGATAACCCCCAGCCAAAAGTCTAAAAGCGTTAAATCCCAAGAGCGTAGAGGCAAATTCTGGTCAGAAAATCGGGAAATGACACAACAAGGAGCAAACTCGTGCAAAATCGTCAATGTTTCACGTGCGTTATGACTTGTGGCACCGTCCTGCTTAAACCACATCTCATCGAGATCGAAACCTTCCAAATGAGGCACAAGAAACTGTATTATCATAGCACGATAACGTTCGACATTCAACGTTATTGCATTACCTTCTTCGTTTTCGAAGAAAAACGGTCCAATTATTCCTCCAGATCATAATGCACACCATACCATGACCCGTTGTGGATGCATTGCTTTCTGATGAATCATTCGTGGATTTTCTTAGCCCCAAATGCGACAGTTTGCCTATTAACGAAACAATCGAGTTGAAAATGGGCCTCATCAATGAAAATGATTTTGTTCGCAAAATCAGGAGTTTGCTCAAGGATCCAATTGGTGAATTCTCTTCGCTGTTCATGGTCTACTGGCAGAAGTTGTTGAGTTTTTAATTCAGGCTTAAAAAAATCTGTCAACATTGAACAATAATGATTTCTATTGAAAGTTACTGCCTCATCAAGGTCTTGAAAAAAAAATAAGGCCCAATGACTCCTCCAGCATAAAATCCGCACTAAACAGTAAGATTGTCAGAATGTAATGGCAGTTCTTGATATTCTTCAGGTTTACGACTCCAGGTACGGCAATTCTGCTTGTTAACATAACCGTTTATCCAGAAATAAACCTCATCGCTGAGAATGATTTTCTTATGAAAACCTGCGTCATTGCCGATTTTTTCTAAGTAACAATTACTGAACAGACGACGCTTTAAATGATCTCCTGGTTTGAGTTCTTGGGTTAAACACTTTTATATAGCTGTAAATCAAGGTATTTTCGTAATTTTCGCCACAAAGACTCCTAGTTCATGTGAACGTCAAGAAACCAATAAATTTTGGTCTTCACGAACACTTTCACGTACGGCAGCAATATTCTCTTCACTTCTTGCATTTCTTTGTCTCACTTGCACAGCATGAAGTGTAAACTTATTCACTAAACGTTCAACTGGTCTTTTATCCGGAGGATTATAACGACAAAAAATTGGTGTTGAGGCACGTAAAGTTAGAGAAAGATCGCGATTTTTTAAAATTTGTAAACGCTATTGGAGTGTGTATCTTTCCATAATTAAATGCTAGACATTGACACAAACAACTGTCAATGTCTCAAATAAACAATGTCTGCCATGTATGAGTAATGTCAATTCAAAAATGGGGCGTTCCCATTACCTACGGTTAAAGCCATCCATAGAAAAACGGCGGAAGAAGGGTTATTTGTATAGCTGGAAGGATCAAGTTATAATGGTTTTTTAGGACAAAGTTTCATTTTTTCACCAAAATCTTTGATTACTTCAGGATTTTTCTGAAATTTTGCTCTGAAAAAACATTGTTGTTATTTTTATTCGCACTTTAACTTTTCTTTATAATGTTATCAGTCTTCTCTTGAATTTGTTATTCTTATATTGAAATTATTATAATATCTGCATTTCAAACAATGTTATATGTCATTTGAAAAAATACGTATTGTACATCAAGAATATCTATTGAAGTCATAATTTTGAGATTGTTCTCTAATAAATATAAAAGAAACTTGCTTTTCATTTTTTTCCAGCATTCCTGATGTTTTTTTGAACATGAAACAGTTTACACGCATTCTTTATATAAATCAGAAAACATTTCATTCTTGTGTAGATGTAAACTTAGGCTGAAAATATTCCATTTTCTATACCAGACTACACCTGTCTTTCAATTAAGGGATACTAAGAAAAATATTATTGATAGTACAAATTGATCCGTTTCGTTTCCTTAGCTGCATTTATTTCAATAGTTAATGAAATTACTGATAATTCAATAGTTATTTGTGCAACCAGCTGGAAAAAGCATTATTTTTCGTAATGAAGGTATTGCTGTGCTGCTATCGAAGCCAGCTAATGTAGGTTTGGAATACATTCTGTCAAGAAAGTACCGGGAATTATCGATTTAAATCTGGCGGAGCAATGAGGCAGGTAAAATTTTTTTTCCTAGGTTGGTACCACTGTCCTTAATTACTATGCCAAGCTTGAGCGGGATCTGTCAACTAGTGTGTTTGCAACAGCTGATTAAGTCAGTCGATGTCAGAGTGCGTGCCGATTTTTACTATGGGTGATTACGTTGAGCAAAGAATTTGTTTAAAGTTTTGTGTTGCAAATGAATTTTCGTGTGCCGATGCATTGAAAATGTTGCAAAAGGCCTTTGGTGATAATGCTCTATCGAAAACTCGTGCATATCAGTGGTACAGAGCCTTCAACGACGATCGTGAAGTGGTCGCCCATCGACGGCTTCGATCGAAGATAACGTCGATAAAATTAAGGAAAGGGTGCTGGAAAACCGTCGTACCAGCTTGAGAGAGATAGCACAGGATCTTAAGATATCCCACGAGTCCACACGTACGATTTTGATTGATATTTTGGGCATGAGAAAGGTGGCCGCACGACTCGTACCGAAAGACCTGATTTCTTCAAAAACGTCATCGCGAACAGGTTGCTTCAGACATGCTGGATTGCTGTAATTCCGATTCTACATTCATGGAACGTATTATAACTGGTGATGAGACCTGGGTTTACGATTACGATATGCAAACAAGCCAGCAATCATCGGAATGGGTGGCAAAAAATGAGCCGAAACCGAAAAAATCACGCCAAAGCCGCTCGAAAATTAAGGTGATGCTCATTGTTTTCTTCGATATCCGTGGCGTGGTGCACTACGAATTCGTTCCAGAGAGTCAGACGGTAAACAAGGAGTATTACCTAGGCGTTATGAAACGTTTGCGTGAGCGTATCCGTAAGAAGCGGCCAAATTTGTGGGCGAACAACTCATGGATTTTGCATGACGATAACGCGCCTTCTCACCGAGCTACGATTGTGACTGACTTTCTCGCCAAAAACTCAACAAACGTGCTTCAGCAACCACCGTATTCGCCGGATTTGGCTTCCTGCGACTTTTTCCTCTTCCCAAAACTAAAATTGCCCCTTCTTGGCACCCGTTTTGAGTCGATTGAAGCCAAAAAACAAAATTCGGCGCGAGAGCTAAAGTCCATCCCGGAAAGCGCCTATAAAAAATGTTTCGATAATTGGTGCCGTTGGCATAGATGTATTGGGGCAAATGGAGCCTATTTTGAAGGCGACCCAATAAAATTTGACGATTAAATGTAAAAATGTTGTTTTAATTGAAAATTCCCGGTACTTTCTTGACAGAGTAGTATTTCAACTTTTCTTTGTTATCTTCTTAGCAATCATATTATGGCAGAGGACAAGCAGCTAGTATAAAACTTGATATGTCATTCGAAAGCACACTAAATGAGGTATTTTTTGCTGAAAAGAAAACATGTCCACAATTAATAATTTTTCATTGATAAAACCATTGGAAAAACATGACTAATTTTGTTCACTTCAGAATCATGATATTCATCCATCTACTTACCACGCCCGCAAGAATTTTTTGTCACGCAGAACTTCTCATCTTTTAGCACATTTAATGCCGTTTCCAGATATGTGGTCAAATTTGATGAGGCTTCAAGGATAACTTAAGTATATAGTGTGAACAAAAAGATTACCCATTTGAACGAATAAGTTTCGCTAGCGTCTTTTTGAGAAAAAAGGAAATGAAGAATTCAACCTTATGCAGCTTATATTCTATGCTAAGAATCGAATTATGCTTGAACAGAAATATTGCATGTTTCAAACTGATTGGTTTTCGTCAGTGACTCCAAATCTGTCAAGTATCTATATTCGCTATACACAGAGACTCCAAGACATTAATAATACACTAGCGCCACCTAGTGTATTCAAAATACATACAGATGTATGTTACACTGTCTCGATTTCTGGAACTTTCTATTATCATAGCTAATACTCCTTATTAATGATTTTAGGTACAGTTCATTTATTGCAAAGTTGCAGGTGTTTTTCTATACACACCTGAGGGATTTTTGGAATTTCTCTTATGTCTGATTTTGTTGAGAAATTTGAATAAAATTTTGTTTGCGGAAATGTCGAAGATGTTGCATGTTTTTGACGAAGAGGTTTTGTCTGATAATAGTTTATTTCTATGAAGGCAAAAACAGACTTTGCAGGCTATTCATTTGCGTTAAATCTGCAGCAATCCAAATAATCGCAAAGAAATAAAATTGTGTAGAATTATTATGGATGTTTTATCGCGTTTCATAAAAAATTAAGTTCCCATGGTGATGAAGGTTTCTGAGAAATGAAAACGTCACCTAGAAACCTAGAAACAGTTACGGGAATATCGGGAACAGAATTACATTCACCAACAACTATATTATGGTAAAGAGTCTTTCATTAACAGAGACCCATTTTGTTTTGTACATAAAACACATTATTTATTTGAAAATTATTGAAATTTTTATTGCATAATAAAAAACAAAGTCGTTGAACCCAATTTTTCATGACTCTCTCACACAAATTAGGTCGTATCTTAGCAATTACTCCTTCAATATTGATCTGTAAATCGTTTAAATTTGCTGGATGATTGATGTAAATCAATGAATTAATGTAACCCTAAAAAATGAAGTCTAGTGGAGTTAAATCGCAGGAACAAGGCAGATTATTTATAGGTCCATTTCATGAAATTATCGAATCACCGAATTTTGTTTTCAATAAAGTCATTGTGTCATTGACAGTATGACAAGTGGCAGTGTTCTCTAGAAACCACATTTCCTGTAAATCAAGACGAATCAATTCAGGCCATAAAAAATCAGTCAATATTGAACGATAACGATTTCCATTGACAGTTACCGCCTCATGAGGTTCATTGAAAAAAAATTGAAATAATTGAAATAATATATATATATATATATATATATATATATATATTAATTATATATATATATGATAATTATATTAATTATCATTGAAAAAAAATGAGGTCTAATGACTCCTCTAGCATAAAGTTCGCACCAAAAAGTAATTTTGTGAGAATTTTCTTGATATTCTTCAGGTTTCTCACTACTCCAGATACGGCAATTCTGCTTGTTAACATAACTGTTTAACCAGAAATGAGCTTCATCGCTGAGAATGATTTACTTATAAAAATCTGTATTATTTCCCATTTTTTCTAAGCACAAATAACTGAACACACGACGCTTTAAATGATCTGCTGGTTTGACTTCCTAGTTCTTGTGAACGTCATGAAATCGATAAATTTTGGTCTTCACGAACACTTTCACACGTACGGCAGCAATATTCTCTTCACTTCTTGTATTTATTTGTCTCACTGGCACTGTAACATCATGAAGTGTTAAATTTGTTTCAAAAATTGTATATAAAGAACGTAAAGTTAGAGTAACTGTTCCCATTGAAAGACCCTTTATAACTTAATTATATTATACATCACAGAGTAAATGTTGGAAACATCATCAACGCTCGTTTATGAATTAATTGTAATAAATATAATTTTTTAACGGGGTGTGTTTAAAATGTGATTCAATTCGAACATATATATATGAACGTCGTATGTGGCGGTCAGGTTTTGGTGGTCATACAAGTAAACTGTGTTCTATTTTGATACCTATTGGTTCACCTTTCAATAACCGAATGCTGATAATACAGGTGCTTCATCGGGACTTATATTATATTAATACTATGAACTGATGAGAGAGTTTGAATGACATTTTTCGTTGAATTCCTTTCGATTTCACTGGGAGATAATATAAACATATAAGGACATATGATACTTATCGCTTGATAAGGAACAGGCTGGGCTGATTAAAGGTACACATACAGGATAATACTACTAAATTCTTACGACAATGAGTAACGACGTGGAAGGTTTGATTGAATTGTTGAGGGATGACATTTTGAAGAACAGGAGAGAAATAAAGTCAGCTATTGCAGCTTCTGAAGGCAAACTACTGTTAAAACTAGAAGATTTACACCATAGGGTGAAAAAGCTAGAGAAAGATAATTTAGACCTCTCGAACAGACTGGATGCAATGGAGATTTTAACACGGAAAAACAATGTAATGGTTTTTGGTCTCGAAACTTCTGCTGAGTTTTCTCCTGCTGTTCTCTGTGAAACTCTGAGGAAGAATCTTGGTGTGAAGATGGAGGAGACAGATCTGAACAATGCCTATAGACTAGGACCTAACAACAACAGCCCTATCAAGGCCGAATTCACTTCCTTTCTGAAGAAGATGGAGGTTATGGCGGCAAGCGGTAGACTCAAGGGCACTAGGGTGGTAATAAGGAACGACCTTACTTATAAGCAGCGTTCTGACTACCGAATCCTAAGAAATCATCTGAATAGAGTAAGACAAGATCCATCAGCAAAATCTTATATAAGAGGGAATAAGCTGTTCATCAATGGTAGGCCTTACACTATGGAGGAACTTGAGAATAACACTGGACCCGTATGCCGTCGAGTTGCAAGTGCTCCATCGACACCCTCAAGGCAAGTTTCTACACCTTCCATGCAAGACGTGACGACTGACGAAGAAAATCCCGCCACTGAGAGTCGACAAGTTGAGGCCTATCCTGGAAGTGATGTTTGCGACGGGCGGAAGGAAGGGGACCCACCGGCTCACGTGAGTTTAGCTGAAAAATCCTCGGTTACTAATGCGACTACTTCTATAAGAGATAGACCAAAAAATCTCAGATCAGGTTTTAAAAGAAATGGTCGCTAGTGATTTCATCATGTCACGTATTCAGCACTGTTTGAACTTCTACTGAATGTTTTACAATACAGCCAAATTGATTGTAGCTTTTCTGTTGTGTTTGAATCGATTTTTTTTTTTTTCCGAGCCCAACCTGCTTCTTTTTGCCCACCTTTACTGTTGCTTTGAATTTCCACCTTTGGCTCTTTTTTTTTGATTATTGGATAACATTTAATTTGAGTTTTGATTATTTTACGTTTCTTAAAAAAATTTTTTTTTTTTTCTTCATATTTATAACATTGTTAATGTAGTCATGAGTTGGTTCATTGATGAGATAAACGTTGACGAGTTGGAAACCTTGGTGATAGACGACTGCGCTGCCCTGGGGAAGTTAGCACTGGCTGGGGGAGATACGTTATCGTTGTTTCAGATGAATGTAAGGAGCATCAGAAAGAATTTTGACGAATTGCTGGTGTTGCTGTCTTCCTTTGATTTTGACATTGATGTAATTGTTTTAACGGAGACTTGGAGGATTGAGGATATTGCGGAGTTTGGAATTAAAGACTATAATGCTTATTACAGCAATTCGCTTATCAACCAAAATGATGGGGTTGTGATTTATTTAAGATCTTGCTTAAATCATAATGTTCAACTAAAAAAGATAAATGACCTAAATATATTGGTTTGTTCGTTTGTGAAAAGAGGAAAACGTTTCAATATCCTGCCCTACTACCGACCACATTCATACCCGACTGCGACTTTTTTTCACGACCTTGAGAATCTTCTATCTGGTGCCTTAGAAGGAATCACTTACTTCCTTGGTGATATCAATGTGGACATCTCAAACCATTCCAGTGACTTGAGCATGGAATATCTCGAGATTTTGAGTAGCACTGGTTTTGAGTCAATCATAAATTCCCCTACCAGACAGACTGAAGATACCTCATCCTGCATAGATCATATATTTGTCAAAGGGTTGATTGTCTCGGATTCCGTTGTACCTGCCATTTTGAGGACGAATATAACTGATCATTATGCCACGTTTGCCTTCCACTCACTTCATAATACTAGGTCCTCTTTCACATCGAGTGTGGAATATCGAAGGTATATTGATCGTGGGTTGTTGTTGTCCTATTTAGAAAAGGTTTCTTGGAGGGAATTTGAGGAGGCTGAAGATGTTGAGCTCAGGTCTAAGATCTTTATGGATAATATTCTGCGAAGTGCAGAATCAGCAACAAAAACATCTGTAAAATCGTTACCTAAGAGAAGACAGCCGTGGATAACAACTGGTTTGATTAATTCCATTCGTAGAAGAGATCTGTTACACCAAAAGTTGCTCAAGGTTAATACTCTGGAGAACAGAAGGCAGTATGTTACGTATCGTAATAGGTTGAATTCAATTCTAAAGAAGGCAAAATTCTCATTTTACAAACGGAAATTTAAGTCCGCTGAAGGCGATACCAGGAAAACATGGGGTGTTTTCAATGATCTGGCGAGGGGTGGTATGTCCAGTGTAGTTCCTGACCGGGTAGTTATCGGAGAAGTTGAAATAATTGATAAGAAACTCGTCGCCGACGCGATGAATAGATACTTTGTTTCTGCTGGTCAGGCACTAGCTTCAAGAATTCCTAAGGTCTCTTCTGGGGAGAAGTTCAGGCGAGTCTCACAGAGTGGCTCAATATATATGGAACCAACTAATGTGCATGAGCTCACCAAATTGATAAGTTCTCTAAAAAAGAATAAGGCACCTGGAGAAGACATGGTTACCAGTGACACTGTGAAAGATATTGCACATTTAATTGTTGAACCTCTTACCGATCTGATAAATTCCTGTCTAAGAATTGGGTTTGTGCCTTCATCATTTAAATCGGCTATTGTCACCCCAATATTCAAGGAAGGCGACAGAAATGCTCCTAGCAACTATAGACCGATATCAGTGATCTCTGTGTTCGCGAAGCTCTTTGAAAAGGTTGTTTACACACGATTGTCTACATACTTGGATAAAGTTGGTATCTTATCTAGAAATCAATTCGGTTTTAGAGGTGGTGTTTCAGCATCTGACGCTATCGACAGTTTAATGGAAACAGTATACAAAGGTGTCGAGAATAATAAAAAGATCCTCTGCGTGTTTGTTGACTTATCAAAGGCATTTGACACTGTTTCTCATGAAATCCTGCTGGGTAAACTGTTTGACGTTGGTGTGAGGGGTCCTGCTTTTGGTCTGTTCAAGAGTTACCTGGAGAAGAGGACTCAAAGAACTAGGGTACATAACGTTTTGAGTGAGGTGGAAATGGTAGAGTGTGGTGTTCCTCAAGGGACGGTTCTTGGTCCCCTTCTATTTCTCCTTTATGTCAATGACTTACTCAGTCTGCGAATGGAGGGTAGGATAATATCATACGCGGATGACACATGTATTATCTTCGAGCACGATTCTTGGGGGGAGGTTGAGAGACTTGCTCATAGCGAGTTGAAGATGGTGAAGACGTGGTTCGACCTGAACCTACTTTCTATAAATATGGCCAAAACAACTATTTTGCCGATCTCGCTCAATATTCTCCAAAAGCCTGATTTCGAGACGCTTTCTTTTGATGACGTGGAGATAAGAACTGCAACATCCGTGAAGTATTTGGGGGTTCACATAGATTGTCATCTGAGATGGGATATACACTGCATGGAGCTCCACAGAAGGTTGCGTAAACTCACCTATAAAATTTGTTTAGCCAGAGACTTCTTACCCCGAAAACAATGTTTCTCTGTGTATTTCGCATTAGTACAGTCAATTTTGCAATATGGCATACGAGCTTGGGGAGGTTTGGTAATGAAATATTATAATATCATTGAAAGGGCACAAAAACGGATTCTGAAAATTTTGTTCAAGAAGCCTAAACTTTTCCCATCCGAAGAACTATACAGAGAGCTAAGAATATTAAACCCAAGGCAATTGTATATAAGGGAATTGATTATCTGTATTCCAAAAAAGCGTCACACATTGGAGTATTTGGGGTCAGTTTATGGTACTCGACAGGCCCACAATGCAATGGTGAGAGGTTTCAAGGTTGCAAAGGAGAAAATGAGATCTTCTTTACTCTACAGACTACCCCAAATCTATAATGCCATTCCATCTACGTTGAGATCTACGCAAAGCTGGCATTGGCTAAAACGTAAAGCCAGCAACTGGTTATTGGACAGTCACGAAGGAAGAAAGATACATGAACTTTTTTAACCCATATCAAGTCGGGGTACCTACTCATGACAGCGGTGAAGAGAATATACACATATATATTTTTTTTAAGTTAAAGTTTTTGTATAAATCATTTTTTTTTTTGTAATATCATTAGGCCATGATTTTTTTATGCGGTAATATTGGTGTCAATTGTTTGATATAACCTGAATTTGCTCTAGTACAAGCTCTTGAATGAGCTTAGTTGAGCACCTTTGGGTTGTTTACTTGTTTGTATGACTAAGGAAAATAAAGATTATTATTGTTTTATAAAGATAAATGATGATTACTCAGCTCATACTTTTGTTTCTTCACCACCGTATATTTTATGGCGGTGAAACTTAAACGAGATTGAATTGCAAAAAAATAGTGTTTCACTTATTGAATGTCATGTGAAAAAATGCATTAAATCGTCCTCACGTATATTTACTATTTTACGTTATTTCAGGAGCACATTGCTGTCATAAATGTCTGTCAATGTATACAAGTCAGAGAGCATTTAGGCGCCACGTCAACCAAGAATGTGGTATGGAGCCAACATTTGTGTGTCTTGTGGCACAATGTTGCTACAAGGCTAAAAGGAAAGAACATCTTAAGAAACATCTAATGAAGAAACATTACATATATGAGGTTTAATTTTTCTTAGCCTTTTATTTTGCGTTCTTCAATAATGTGTGGTATGTGTTTGTATTTCGTGGAAGAAATAAATTATACATATGAATGTTATTATTACTTCTTTGTGGGAAATGTTTCTTCGGCGTATTAAGGATGGGCCATTTAAAATTTGCATTTTTGATGGGCTATAAATGAAACACTAATGGATATGTTTTCAAAGTGATATAAGAATGGTTGAACTTTTTCATTTACGAAGGGAACGCAATATCATTTAAATGACCACCTTGACTGGCGACAGTACCCCTTCCGATCAACCCAATTTTTCAGTAGATTGTTGGTTATTTGGGTTCAATCTTATGAATGGAAACTTCGATTTCGCGTAACACTTATCCTTAACGGATAGCTAAAGATGATTTTTCTGGAAAAATTAGCCCATTGAGCGAAGTGGAAACGCATTGCGTGGTCACGTGGCTTCACTTCTTGCATAAGTTGAACTTTGTAAGCTTTCATATCGAGGTCTTTGTGCAAAATTTTTCCAGAGAAGAGTGAGAAATATTCAGTTCTTGAGCACGATGACGAGTTGATGTTGATGAATGTTCAGCCGCATTCTGGGCTTCAGCAGTAATGTTTTCAGGTATACTTACTGGACGAGGACGTGAACGGGTTGCTGTATCAAATAACTTTCCAGTTTTTACGAACCAATGATCCATAAATTGCCGTCAGGGCATTTAATTTCTATCGAATTTTCTACGTAAATTTATTACAGTTTGGATAGAAGATTCATCACTTTGGAACTAAGTTTTGAATATTTTCCAGTTTTTTTCAAGCGTAAATCGACCCATTACGTTACTGCCAAATACCAAAATAACTGATCCGTCTCATTAGAGACGGCCCTGTCTACGCTAAACATAATTCATTATTTTCTTATCGATACTTAGGTCTTTTCATGTTGATATTTCGATCTAGCAATTTTTCAGCTGAGCCCCACGAATTTTTTAGTGTTATACGACACTTCAGCTTATTTGTTTTCTAATGATTATATGAGGGTTGCCTTTTATATTTTAGGATTGGACAACCCTAGTGTTGCAATCTGGAGGCTGACAGCTCTATCGTAAAGTTTGACATTTTTGAGGTTATGCGTACTCTGAACATTTTGACATACGAGCGCTATTTGTGTTCTTTACAGTAACTAAAAAGATTAATCTCGGCAAAAACATGGAATTAAATCGTGAACATTTTCGTGCGATTATTTTTTATCTTTTTCGACGTGGATTAACTCAGCAACAGTGCATCGATGAACTCAATTCAGTTCTTGGCGATGAAGCTCCATCAATGACCAGTGTTTATCGATGGTATGGTGAATTCAATCGAGGTTGTAGTTCGCTCCAAGACAACTTTCGTGAAGGTCGTCCAAAATTAGTTGTTGTTCCGGACACCATTGATGCTGTGCGCGAACTGATATTGAAAGATCGTCATGTGACCTATCGTGAGATTGCATTAGTGAGACCAGCATATATTCAATATTGCATGAACATTTGACTGTCAAAAAAATTTTATTCCCGTACATAAAAAATAAACTGAGAGGACAACGGTTTTCGACACCTGAAGAAGCGGTTGATTTGTTCAGAATGCATGTTTTGGAGATACCCCAATCAGAGTGGTCAAAGTGCTTCGACAATCGGTTCAAACGCATGGAGAAGTGTGTAGCTCTTCATGGGCAATATTTTAAAAAACAATAGAGCGATTTTTGATGATTAATATTTGTGTTTGTTCTCTAATCCCGAAATATAAAAAGCAACCCTCGTATATCGGCTTAGAAATCATAAGTCTTTACACCATTTTGATATATTTATTGTTTATGAGTTCACATGAACATTCACATTACACAGCATTCGGAATTAAAAATTGTTTCATTCTATCCTTATCTGTATTATTATTATCCTGATATTTCTAGATCTTCTGTGAAGATCCCTCAGAAGCTTTTCAGCTTGTACGAGTTTGGAGTTCAGTTGTGTTCTGGGTAGGCTTTGTTACTGCGACCTTGCGCCACTTTAGGTCACAGCACTATTAATTTTTGACCCAACAGTGAAAGGGTGACAGACACCCGTCCAACTAGAAAATTTATTTTTGATTGTCTCGGTCTTTACTTGACGGAAATTCATCTTCAATATAAGAAAAACAAATGTTAACTTCCGCTATTTTATTGATTTTCACAACAATTGTTTCGTCATAACATGACTTCATCAGGTGAGTATTTAAATTTTTAAACGTTTAAATACTCACCTGATCAATAAAATAGCGGAAGTTAACATTTGTTTTTCTTATATAGAAAATTTATGTTCCACCTGAACAGGATTTGAACCCGGACCTTCCGGTCACGAGCCCAATGCTCTACCACTGAGCTGTAAACACTCATCTAGCATTGAACTAATAATTTTTGTATAAACAATAAGAAGGTTTATTTCATTCATTCAGTCCACCTAAAAACGGGCCTTCCAATCAATTTCGTTAATTTCCTTCCTTTAATTAGAAGGGATGCGTTGAGACACCTAACATTCAGTTTTTGAATAGACTGTAAACTCACTATCATCTCGTTAGTCAAACTTTTAGTATATAGCTTCACTATATTATGAATTATCATTCCGGTAATCAAACGTATCGCGTCGCTTTTGACATTTCGGTCCAAGCTATCGCATCATTTCTCGATTAGTAATCACCCTGTCGTTTTGGCTTCTGCGTCATCATTGTGGTAATAACATTTGTCGTTGGAGGCTTCTGCCACATTATTGCATTACTCTCGAGTACTAATCACCCTTTGTTGCTTGTGTCTCCACACAAAATTATTGCGATTACTACAAATTTTAAATGGTCCACCGCTTACAACTGATTAGTTTTTTGTTGATCAGGACTAGACATTTTATACATTTGGGATTGTTGAGATAACGAACAAATGGAAAAATTGATCGAAATAAATGAAATTAAATAAGTTAAAGAATAGGTTCATTTTTTCAAAAATTTAGCAGTTTCATTGTTGAAACTCATATAACGTATATAACTGGGAGTAAATGAATAATTGCCAAAAAAAATTAGGTGATTTCTTGTCAAAACATAGAGTGGGTCTTTCATATAAACTCAATTTTCTTGAGCCCCTCTGCCTAGTTAGTTACAGCCCCCTAGATGTAAGTGACGAAAAAGTCAAAACGATAAGCCAGATCAAAAAATAATTGTAATTGAATCAAAGTTAATCAAAACTAGTCAGTTGTCATAACAAAATAACATCCGCTTACTAGATGAATTCTTGTTCGGAAATAATTCCAGCCTCTACGACTCACTATCATGTTGATAAATAATTTTTTTTCAAAATTCTTGAATTTTAGAAATAACAAGAGACTTTGTTTGTTAAAAATAGATCAAGCTATCCAAAATTAATTTATTAATTGTAAAACAGGAATATGGAAAAAAGTTTCTTGCGAAAGAAAATATTTAGGGATGGCTTTTTCTACCCCTTGCAATCATCGGGGAACATGGCCAAATTTTTTGTTGAGTGCCTTCTCGCCCGCATAAAATGTCTGCTTATTTTTATTCTTGCCAGTTTTTTGTATATTTAAGAAAAGAATTAAAAACTTTTTCGGGCCTCATCTTTATGGGGCTGTAACTAAGCAGGAAGGGCACAAAAAATAGAGTTTGTAGGACCCCACCCTATTTTTTGACCAGGAATCACTCCCTGAATTGCTTCGCAAGTATTCATATATACCCTCTATATAAGTAAATTTGGAACTAGTCCTTTAAAATTTTTTAACCAATTTCTCTTTGAAAATAAATTTAAATGAAGCTTGAAGCCCTTTCAACTGACTATGCTTTACTTTTGTAGGAGAAATTATTATTTTCAATTGATTGTTGTTGTATTTACGTAGAAATACAAAAATATTTTCCTTTAAGTGTCCATCTAAAAATCAAACTCTTTTGAACAGTGGACGCTAAGATAATCTGGACACTAAGTAAAAGGACAGATTAAATCTTTCTCTTGGTACAGCTTTTCATATCTGACAAGAGGTGTTAACTTCTCTGTGACGTAACTGCATTTCACTGAACCATTTTTGCAGGTGATAACAGACGATATCCATGTCCTAATTGCCCTAAAGTCTACAGTTGGTCTAGTTCCCTGTTCAATCACACAAAATACGAATGCGGTAAAGAACCTGCTTTCACATGTCCAGTAGAGGGATGTTATTATCAAGCTAAACGAAAAACACACATGAAAGTACACTTGAAGACTATGCATGATTTACTTTACGACATGACTGATATTAAGAGGTCAAAACCATACAAATGAGTGTTAAATATGATTAGAAATGTCATCGAGCTCCGATTTGGAAAAGAAAATTCTAACTCTTTATTCAGTCGTTTTTTTTTTCTCAAAGATGGTTCATTCCGTCAATTTCAAATTTTTGAAAAATCATATTCAAGCACATCTTAGACTTTCATCAAAAAGTATCAGGAAATTGTAAATAAAACAGAATTGTGTTAATTTTCTTTGAACTTCATTTTATCTTATCAATAATATCCATCTGAAATGACATCCTTATGCCAACGCTTTATCCAATCATCCATGTACTTCCATAGGCTTCCGAAGGAATTCTACCAGTTAGTTGAATTGGCATATGAGCGTAGCTCTTTCGCCAAGTGACTACTCAGTAGTCTCCACAGTCAGCATCAAAGGCAGAAGGTGTGATAAGGATTACGCCATGTCATCGCTCAAAGCGAGAACCCCTCCGAAGAGATGAACCCACCAGCTTCCAGTTTGGGCTTCAGTTCAAAAACCTACAACCGTCTGACTGGTAGCAGCGATGCACTATCCAACCTCCTCCGGCTATGCGTTGTTAGTACCCGAGTTGTTTGGGACGCAACTCACACGCCGGAAGGGCTTCTTATTCATCCATCCCATTCGGAAGATCTTCCATCACACAGGTCCAGCGACTGGCGCGAATGGCATTACTTTAGTCATCGAGACTTAACCCTCCATTTCATCGGGATTAAACTAGGGTCCTAGTCAAGACAAGTGCTATGATATAATGCTATGGGGGCGAGGCTTCCGGAAGAATGTCACAAAGTGCTACATCTAGTATTTTATGAAAAAATTCAGCATCATTTGCGCCTTGTGGCATGGCGCGTTATCATGATGCAAAATCCAATTGTCGTTGGTCCACCAATCCGATCTATCCTACGTACAGAACCCCTAAAACGATATTGACATTAAATTTTCCTGATACTTCTGGATCTTCTGTGAAGATCACTCTTAAGATTTATATCGCTTGTGCTAGTTAGGAGTTCATTTGTATTATGGTTAGTCTTAGTTACTGTGTCCACATTACTGCTAACTTCTACCATCTAACAAGACAAGATTCCTTATTGACGGTTGGACTCGGTGACAAGTACTTATAATCGATACCACATTAATAATTAAATAACTATTTTCCGATACTTTTTGATCGTAGTGTGTATATATTTGTAAATATAGTTTAATAAATGAGTTACTTAATATGAGTATTGAATTAAATTTGAATATCAAAACAAATTAAAAAGACCAGAAACAAAATTTTGTCTCCTTTAAATATTTATTTATTAATTTTAATGACCGTCGTATATCTTTTGGTTTATTTATTCCATTTGATATTATATATTGAGTTTTGATTATATACGTCTATTAAACGTAAGCGGTGCTCATTTTAGACATTAATTCAATTCTAAAAGTTTTTTGAATGAAAATTTTTTTGAAATTAAAATTGTAGAAGACAAACATATTAATTTGTTTTGATATTCAAATTTTGTTATATTTCTTCTATCAAGTAAAAAGCCTTTCTATTTTATTTTTTTTTGAATTTAATCAACGAAATCTTCACAGTGGTTACTCAAAAACTGTTCTATCAGTCAAATGAAATTTATTTTGATTAAAATGTTGTTGTTTACCATGGTACATTTAGAATAAAATTTTGATTTCGAATTGTGGATATGTGAATATTACTAAACATATATTTCCTAGTGAGCTTCCATTTTGTAGGTATTCAGTTCATTTTTCACAATATTTAAAAATGAATACATAATTGATGCAATTGATTCTTAGATAAGCTTTATCGATTTTGAATGTGAGTAAAGAAACTTATAATTAAATATTTTAGTAATGGTGCAGTTAATGAAATGTTCATTTTCTACAAGAATGATAAAAAATAGATTAAAAAATACAGTCAATTATAGCTGACCAACAACCATTATGCCTGAGACTACCCGTTTTACTTTGTTGATGTGCAATCAGTATTTTGAAATGTGAGAATTAATTCTCACTCAAATATCTTAATGAGCTCCATAAGTCATAACTCATGCAGTAACGAAATAATAATTGCTTTCACAATATATTCGGGCATAAAATGATTATCCACGAACAGAGCTGTTCATTCATTTCCCATTGCGCACTTCGCTCAATAATTTGGAAATCCTGTATTTTGCACGTAACAATAAAAAGAGGTTCCCACAATAATTATAAGAATTCAAACGAATGGGTACGTTCGTACACATATATAATGTTAATGAAAAAAGTTAGGCGTAAAAAAATTATCACCAATTGGTGAAGTTTACTTTGAATATTTCAAAAATTCTTTTTGTCAGTTTTTCATCGATCCAATATCCCATCTAAAAATAAGCAGTAATTCATCCTATCAGAACATTATCAATAATTCACTGAATTAAATAAATTTAACCTAGAAAAATAAAGTTTGCAAATTTCTTGAACATAGAGGTTATTTTCGAGGAGCAATCATACAATACGTTGTAAAAATAAATATTTCCCAAAAACATATCGACGAATGTAGTTAGACACTTATATCAGTGAATAGAAACATATTCGATTGTTTTATGTCTTGAGTTTTGGCCGTTAGTAATATACGTCAAATTCCAGGCTTCTTTCTGACGCAGGCAACGTCGCGCTGTTGAATTGAGTTGAATTACTAGCTTTGGGATTGTGGATTTCAGTTGATAATGAACTCCAGTTGTACGGTGCGACGTTGCCTATGTTAGATAAACCAAAGTAGCAGTCTCACGATCGAGCTTAAGTTTAGTATTTATATGTAAAATTACGACAAGAAGGCTAATACAACATTACGGAAAAACTGTATAATTAAAAGATCAAAAAAATTTAATTTGGGAAGATCGTGAGTGATACGAACTATTGCGCAGAAGCTCCTGACTTCACTTTTTTGAATCATACTTAACTTAAGCAAACCAAGACATCATAAAATCAAAGTAATTGAAAGATATTTCATACAACAACTTGAATTTTGTTTAGATATGTAAAATATTTCTTAATTTCGTCAATGTCAAGATTCTTTCGTTAGTATTATGGTGAAAATTTATATAAGCCTAAAGTACTAATAGTTATTTTCTACGCATGTGTATTATAATAACAATTATAAAGTTTATTTTGGTAAATAAACCGAGGTACATGAAAGAGTATTAATTTTTAAAATTTATAATTTGGCATAATACTGCAGAAAAAATCTTTTATACTTTTCAATTCTGAATAATTCAAACGTGAGCTTTGGAAACTGCAAAGGAAGTTAAAAAATTTTTAACACTCTGTTCGCAAAGAATTTCTGAGAAATGTCAAATTAAACTGCACTCGGGTTCCAATATTATCCTTTTATGAGTCATAAAGTAAAATGGGCGGGGCACATAACTTGTATGATCAGAAATGTGCTTAAATTTCGCCGAATATTCAAATAAGTGGGTGCATGTTGGGAAAAGTATTTTTGTTGTTCTGTGGAGACTACCCTTGGCATAGACCTGTTTGATACCTGTCGCAAGCATGGTCAGTGTTTCCCTGGACGTGTTCAAAGTGTTTACTGTGGAAAAACGGCATGTATTTTGGCTGTTTAAATGAAATATTACTATTCTATCTGTTATTATCAAAATATGGATCATCCATTTGTGTTTTCGCGTTGCAGTAGTTACATTGAGTTGGATTGAAAGTGTCGTGGAAAATTGGAGAAAGTCTAGGTAATTGTAAATATATTTTTAATGTCTTGTATTTTCTTCAATTTTCAGGTTAATATAACAAAAATATAAATCAAAAATTAAACTATTCTACAGATAGAATTTTGTAACATATAATAAAGAAAATATATTATAATACATGTTCTAAATAATATCTAATGAATATTCAAAAATACATTAGATGGTATTTTAATTTCCACAAAAATGCATTTTTGTGGAAATTGAAATACTGTCGCTTTTATATTTTATTAATTAAAATGAGTTTGAACCAAGTTGAGATCGAATCAATCAAACATTTTTCAGTAAATAGACTATTCTAATTCATATTTACATTTCAGGTGCGAAAAAAACATTGATAATTTATTAGTGCCAAATAAAGCTTTATAGGTGTGTTAATTTTTTTACAACTTTGGAATGAAATTTGAAATCTTGTGTTTATTTCACAATGAAATTGGAATTAATTATTGTTTCACTATATCATTTCCATATTTAATACTGTACAAATTTATTCACTTTCCTTGGAGAATTAACCATTTACGCCATTCCAATTGGAAAATTTAAATATTGACATCCTACATTTTTCAGGTATTAATACTAGAAGGCCGAGAGGCCGGGGAGAGTACCGTTGTTTATGTGGAAGAACCTACTACGAAAAAAAAAATCTCATGCGACATTACAAACTGAAATGTTCCAGAGTTATTAATTTCTTTTAAAGATTTAACGTTTGAGATTGAATAGCTTGGCCCGAGAATTTACTAAATTATATTTTGGGAGTTGAATTTATGTATATGTTTTCCTGGTATTGTAATTATTTTCGTTAACACAATTTATTTTTATTTAAATAATAAACATTTTCCAGTATTATCCATTTTATTGAATCGACAATATTTTCTTCAATATTGTTGGTTACTGAGTGATATTTTGGGAGTTTAATTTATCTATAGCTTTCCTGGTGTCATAATTATTGACGTTATTGCAATATTTTTTTTAACAAATAAAATTTTACCAATATAACCTGTTTTATTTAATCGACAATAGTTCTCACGATATTTGTAGTAGATACTAGTTAGTGTTATAACTTAGCAGTAATATCTATCTTGAATGCATATCTTATTATTCTCTTCCTAATTATTTTTGTTTTCAGATGACGACTTGAAATCATCAGTTCGAAAGTTTCTTGAAGATCACTCAGGAGAAAAGAAAGACTTTTTATCAAAATTGGATATAGTAGCTAAAACCTCAATCCTCAAACCTGTTGATAACACAAATTTGGATCGAACCAAACGTGTCTCGGAAAACTTTTTGTTGCCACATAAATGTAAAAAATGTGGTAGAAGATACAAATTAAAAAGTTCTTTGCGCAATCATGATAAATGGGAATGTGGTAAAAGACCGCAGTTTGGATGTCATCATTGCCCATACAGAGCGAAACAGAAGATGCATTTGATCAGACACATGTCGAGAATGCATAACAATTCACATAACGTAACAGTTTGATTTCAATAAAATGAAGTACAAGTGCCTTTCCCCATTCAATAAGTCGAATATATTCCATAAGACTAAGTATTATGTTTCAAATATTCAATATTTCATATCTTTCAAGAAGCAATATTTCTAAATATACAGAGCGTCTAAAAATTCACTTACGAGCGGTCAGATATGTCTCCTAAAATTGTAAATAAGACGAAAATAAAGAATACCAAAATCCCGAAAACGAACCCGTTTTCGGCGAACATTGAAATGAAAGGGTCGCGCATTATAGATTTTTCATTTGATTTGAACAAACACAAATACATTTAAAGTTAGTAGAAATATTAAAATCACAGAACCTTCTAATAATGCTAATCCTCAAAACAATTTTCGTTAATACATTTTTGCTACCTATTACAAAATGTTTTGGAATTATATCAGTCAGATAATTTTTTTTGTAGGTTGCAAAAAATATGGTGATATTTTCAGGTTAACACGACCTAGAAAGTTTTGTAATTTTACCATTTCCACTAAATTTTAGTGTATTATTTGTGTATGTTCAGATCAAATTAAAAATTCATAAGGCCACTTTCTCTTTTCGATATTCCCAGTTTTCGATATTTTAATATTCTTTATTTTTGCCACATTCTTAATTGAAGAGTATATATCCGGCCGCCAGGAGATCAATTCTGAGACAACCTGTATAATTTTCATTTTCACGACATTGGTTTTAATATGTTCTGCTTTGTGTTGGAAACTTGAACTTGGACAAATCTACTTAGAGTATAATGCTATTTTTAATACAACTTTGGCTGTGTGATTTATTTACACAAAAAATTTTACTAATATGTATATTCTTCCGAATGAAGGTTATCTTTTTTCCATGACAAATTTTTCTACAAGAGAATGTGCCTTATTATGTAACTTTTGTGCCAATATACTGTTATTGTTGTGAAAAATTTTTAATATATATGTAACAAGAATTTTCAAATGATTGTCTTTTTTCAGAATTATGCAAATTATAAATTCCTTCGCGAATTATTCTACTGACTTGATTTTGATTTCATCCTAATGCTCCAGATCTTTCAGGGAAATGCCTTAGAAACTTTAGCGTAGTTTGTGTCAGGAGATCAGTTATGTTCTCCTTAGGCTCTGTTACTGTATCTTTACGCCACCTTAGGCACAGCACTGTTAGTTTCCAACTCGACAGTGAAATGGCCATCTAAGCGAGCAAATTTCTTCCCACGCTTAGATGCCAAACAGCATTTAGGAGGAATCTCCACTTACGAGTCATTCGTTTGAACTACTACACCACTGACGTTAATACTATACGAAGTTACTTTATAAATAGGTTGGAGGTAATGGCATCTCAAAATCTACCAGAAATTTAAAGTTACGTAGTTTGTTGGCACTTCATCAAAATTAATCAATTTAATTGTACTGATAAAATTATACTTCAAGAAGAAGAGTGCGAGAATATGTTGAGGAGTGGAGAGTGATTCATTTCTAATTGGTTGTTCAGTATTTGAAGTTCGGGATTTTTACGTACTTTGGTTATTTACGAGCACTCTAATAAATTCGTTTGTGATCCTTTCCTACATATACGGAGTATTTTAATTTTGTTGCTATCTCTATGGTGATTGACAGTTTCAGTATGTTCAAAAATTGACCCTTTTGTCTGTAGTCAGATGTTCCTGCAGTCTTGTTTTGAAGTTCTCACCTGTTGCTAACTAGTCACTTGGTAAAAAAGCTACGCTCACATGCCAATATAGTAAATGGTAGAATTCACCTGTCAAGTCATGCGGAAAACGTTCATTTACACTTGGAAATTCACATTTCGATAACTTATGCTATTCTTTTATAATTAATCAATGAGCTCTTGCTGTGCATGTATTTGATGGGATCAATCCTACTCGTTCTCATACACTACTTTATATTCGGTGTATCCAAGGGTTCCTTTCAAAAGTGGTGATTTCGGCGTTGAAGATGAATTACAGACATTAGTCTATGAAGATCCGAGTCTAACGCAAAATGAGTTTGCACTTATGTTGGAGGTGTGTTAACAAGCAGTGTCAAATAAAAAATTGGCTTCAGAATTGAATCGTCTCAAATGACAAAAAGTTTTTCCTGGACAGGACTCGGAAATTGCCTGAGAGGTGGGTAAAAGTATTAAATCTTTATGGACAATACTTTGATTAATTTGTTAATCGTTATTTTTTCCAATGAATAAAAAAACCGATATATAACTTATACTCCCATTACCCGATTCCTGTTACTTAAGTATATTTTCCTAGAGCTATCAGATTAGTATTGAAATAGAATAGCTTTTTCAGCTCAGTTTTCCATCATTCCAACAAAATCATTTTTCAGAACAGTACTTTCCATGTACACAGTGTGGCCGACGATACAAGTATGAATGCAATTTGAAGTCCCATTTGAGGAGGGAATGCTTAAAGGAACCTCGTTTTCTGTGTCCTATTGATTACTGTAATTTCAAATGTAAGGTGAAGGCATCATTAAAGCGACACATATTTCGTTCTAGACATAAGAATTTGAGTATGGACTTACGGAAACAATTCTGGAGTAAAGTTATTATGGAAGAAAAATAAATCACAATATGTTTCGCTGCGAATAACAGTGATAATATGACAGATCCGCATAAATTTTTGGAGAATCAATCAATGTTGTCAATGAAATGTTGGTGTATTTCAAATCTGAAAGTATTTGACGAATTTTTTCTTTAACTGATGGAAACTCATTTTCAATAAACAGTTCAGATGTAAAACCTGATGAAGTCACAGGAACAACTTTTGTTTATTAATAAAAATTTTATGGAAATTGAATTTTATTTACCATTTATTCAATACCGAGTACGCGTTTGAATTTCCTCGATATTCTTCAGCTATTGTTGAAAATCCTAATAATTAAAGGATTGATATAGACGATTTTTCTATTTCATGGAAATTCATTATGAATGAGAAAACACAGTTTCATCTAACTTCCAATGAACTCTATTTTTCAATAAGTACGAGCAGTTTAGACCGTTATGTAATTATCAACTCATTGAAGAATAAATTTCAGTGGAAATTTGATAAGACCGTTTTCTTTTTCGTTTATAATTCTAACATTTTCAGCTATTTCTCTGGAAGAAATGTTGATTTTCTCCTTTTCGGAATCAAATTGGTAACACAGAAACACTTTTTATTTCAGAAGCTGTAAAGTGCAATAACTGCGGTAAAATCTTTAAAAATCGCAGCTCCTGTAAAACGCATATCTATTTCGACTGTGGAAGAGAAAAAGAATTTGCCTGTGTACTTTGCACTTATTCTACAACTCGCAGATTTGACTTGAAAAAACATATGAGCCGGAAACACAATAGTATTGAGCAATAACTCTAATAGTTCAATATTTGATTCATTTTTAATTTTGACATATATATTACAAATAAAATTTTTGTTTGCATAATACTTTCTTTGATATATCCATTGATATATCTACGTGGGTTGGATCGAATATACAGTCTCTTCTCACTTTATTGGACTCACACCAAAGAACAGTGTTTTTCCATTTTTGAGGATGCATACATAATTGAGCCTTAAGAGTATGCCGACTTGTGCTTGTTCTATAGATATTATGACGGTCCATGCTTCACGTCACTGAAGGAAATGATGCCAGTTGCCGCCAGATTCGCACGCGATACTATAGCTGCTGAACGAGCACATCCCCATACAGTTGAATTAAAAACTCCCAGAACTTATGTTTATGAAAATTCCGTCCACGGAACTGGCCAGTTGCGGAACACGCGCCTCTAGATGATGTGTTTTCTTCAGTTTATAATTTTCATCAGTTTGAGACGAGAGTAAACAGGTCATAGCTTTCTGCTCGGAGCATCAACTAGGAGACATAAGTTTCCCTTTCCTTGGGCGGTCAAAGATACAAAAAATACAAACGTAGATACATTAGTAATATATATAGTTGCCAAGACAAATTTATTCACTTGGTTTCATTATTCAGTAGGTAATGCAGAATTTTTGTTGAGATGACAGGGAAGGGACATTATTTGGTCAATTTTCTTTTTGAATCCGGTTTTGAATTTCACTGAAGACGTTCAAGTTTGGTATTTTTCATTGCAGAGGTTCCAAGTTTATTATTCATGTTACTAATTGTTCGTTATTTGCACTTGTTTACCCAACAAAAAAATCATTCCATTAATCTTTTAAAAGCTTTTCTTCTTTTAGCAGTTGATCATTTTTCCCAAGATTTCCATCTCTAGTTTATGCTCCTCTGAATACTTTCCTTCTACAATCTCAAAAATGAATTATTTTTTCAATTGGAATGATATTTGGTCTGACCAATTTTTTGTTACATCTAACCAGGCCAATCTGCACACATTCCTGTTCGATCTCTACTTTTGAGGCAGGCTTCTTGAAGTGTTGCCCTTGTATATAGTCCAATCTTAATTTAATACTGAAATGCTTGGTCAAATGTTTAGTTAGGTTATGTACAGAACGTGAAAATGCTAGTAGAATAGTTGTTATATTGTAGCGATATCGACCAGAAGGACAAACTTTAAGGTGTATCTGAGGTAGCTTATGATGAAAATTTCATACTATCAAAATAAATGCAGGTACCAAGTGAAACGAAAGTCCACATTCAGCGAAACAGACTTTCATCCAATGCTCCTCTCACATCAGATAAATCAACAAATTGAGAAATCACCGTCTGTCTGTAATCACTCCGCCCGCTTTAAACCAGTGACGCATTCTCACGAAGTACCTAGTCTACACTTTAAATATTTTGAATAGACAAAATTTTGTTTCTGCTGATCAATCTTAAGAAAACAAATATCTTTCAGAAATGTTTAACATAATCTTAAGAATATCATCATTAAACTATCTTACTTAGAATTTTCAATATTATTGGATATCTAACTAAGTTACTTTCTGTAAAATCTCAAGATATGTAAAAACATTACTGAAAAACAAGTTTTAAGAGAGACTTTGCTTCGTCACTACTCAAATAATTCATATTCAATAAAATATAACATCAATCAACAACAAATATTTACTCACCCTTCAACAATTTAAAAAACTTCTGGTAAATGAATACTGAAAAATTCAAATGGAGTGTAATGTTAATTACAAATAAATAATTCTGTGACAGAATCACAAAGAGTTTTTGTTCTAGTTACCCAAACGTTAACCGGACATTGTGAAAAAGAAAATTAATATGATACAAATGGTTCAAAAATGTCGATGTAGATCCATAACGCTATAGATTTTTAGAAATTTAAAATAAATTCATATAGAGAATAGCACACCTGTTTTCTTCATACAGGGTGTCCCAAGGAAAATTAGACCCCCCAGAACTCAGAAACGAATATTTTTTTAAATATTCGTAAAAATGTTGGGGGTTGATGCCACTTTTGAGGGTGGTTTCTTTGGAACAAGCTCAGGATTTTTTAATCAATTTCTGTTTTGAGGGGAACAAATTTCCATCCTGAGCTTGTTCCAAAGAAACCACCCTCAAAAGTGGCATCAACCCCCAACATTTTTTGAATAAGGAAGAGATGTCTTGTGTTGGTTCGTTTGAAAGTTATATATGTTATGTGCACTACGCAGTTAAAATTTTCAAAATCGGGCAATATTCACGAAATAATGTACTATTGAACTAACCGTCAAAAGGTGATGTTGTACAGAAAGTTGGACCGCCCAAACACAAGAATCTTAGAGTTATAAAAAAAATAATTTAATAATAAAAATAATTTTCAAGTTCTGTATTAGCATAACATTCTATGATGCATAGACTTATAAGTATACTTCAAAATAAGTCAAATTGTCAATAAGAACTAACCAGAATTAAATAGTCTCTCTGTATAGATAATAGTGAATAGTATTGGGGAATTCTAAATGATTTTCTCCTTGAAACGGCGCATGCTTCATATTCAGAAGAATGGTGTTTTCATCATGATAATGCAAGAACCATACTTCGACCTATACTCAAGCTTGGATGCAAGAAAACCAAGTGACAACCATTTCATGGCCAGCAGCTTCACTAGATCTTAGTCCCATTGAAAACATATGAGGACCAATGAAGATTGAAGTTAAAGGAGCAATGCCACAAAATAAAGATGATTTAATTGAGTCAGTTTTACAGTCCTAGACTACCATCACCGAAAATTATGGATATTATCTTATTTACTTATACAACCTCCATTTAACTGTAAAAACTTGACTAAACGTCGAGGTACACCCTAGATCACCTCCATAATTTTCGGTTATTGTAGTCCAAGACTGTAAAACTGACTGTTGAATTTTCTAATTAAAGAATTTAAAATATATACTAAATAATGACAATTGAGCTTTGTTTTTTCCGGATACTTTCTAGACGGACTATAATTATATCAATTTCAAACAGATTTTCGGAATGAGTACTTCCATGGATATTAAATTAATTTATTGAATTAGTTTTATAAGAGATTTCATATCTTTGTACTGCGTTACAAGACTAGGCATTCTTCACAACCTGTGTTCGATATTTATGATATTTACCAGAGATATAAAACCTGAAGGTCGATTGTAGATTTGCACCACGACCTTAAAGTTTATTGTGCACCCAATCAAAGCTCGCCATCCAGTTCAAGAGTTCTGATTAACTCTATGATCTGGAATGGTTTCAGAGAGGTAATATCCTCGTCCTACAGGTATTCAGAGCATTTTTTTCGTTGACACTGTGTTACTTAATGATCCGGGGTTCCTTCCTCCTCTCCACAAAATCTGCACTCGTCAGTGTTTGTTGAACCTATTCCCATCAAGTTTTAATTGATATCCAGGTACTTTTTGGACCTTGTAGTATCGAAGTTTCCAGAAGCTTTTCGAAGATTCTGCCAGTGTAATTCTTTCAGTTTCTTCATTCTTTCGAATGTTGGAGTATTTTCCTATACCACATAAAGGTTCCGAACCTGAATGTAATAAGACCTATAGAAATATGTGGTATGTTGCAACCATATAATCTGCTCACCGTTTTTATTACTCCAATGGAAACTGAAGGGATGGAAAACGCGTGCGTTAAGAAACAAGATAGGTTGGAGCCTTCTCATTTTCATGAAGGAACATTCGAGCTTTAATTTCTGTTACAAACTAACTACATACTACTATAACTGTAGGTTATGCATATGGTATTCTGTCAAAAATTGAAATTTTTCCTTTGATTGCTGAAATTATGTAATAGAAGAAATGGATATCTGAGTGATTGTTTTTCAGATGGCGTTGTTTGTGGAGTTTGCGTGAAGAAATTCAAAAACCAAAGCTCCTTCCGGTGTCATCAATACAACGGTTGTGGAAGAGAACCAGACCATTTTTGTCACTTGTGCGATTACTCTACCAAGAGAAAGTACAATTTGAAACAGCACTTCTTCCGAAAACATCAGTTAGAAATGACGTTTTGAATTTTAATAATATTGAGTTGGCTTTTTCTGCCTATTCAAGATGATTTTGAATGAGAAGTTATCTATTAAACCATAAGAAATTTTTTAAATTTGTTTCTTCATTGTTTCCCTGTTCCTGTGATCAGATTCATTCAAGAATTGATTAAATTTATTTATTATGTTATCAAGAGCCATTATTAGTTGATAAATATTCATTAACTGCTAAGTTAAAAATTAGAATATTCTGAAAACTTTTGCAGAATGATAAATATCGATACTTTATCAGTGAGATACTTTTTTCATATAATGCCATAGGCAAAATGTCTACTTGTCTTGTTATTATAAAATTAGAACAAGATTGTAGAATTTCAAACATAATACTAATATAACTATATTACGTCCTGTTGAGAATTTTACTGATGGATTTTGAATATAATATTCTGTCGGTTTCGGGTCAATCGCTAGCTTCAAACGGTCCAGTTGTTGATAGTAGAGATACGAATTACGTGTTTTGCCATATGGAAGCAACTCCGGATGAATGATTACTTTCTAGTCCCATCAAATGCACCTTCCTGGCCTTTAGTCATTGTTTGAACATCGTTTGAGTTGCTTCACTACTCTTTGACCACGATTAAATGCAACCAAGGCTTCGCAGTTGGAAATTCGATCCATCATGTTCTTTGGTATTAATTGGTGTGGCACCCAAACATCGCTTTTCTTTTTGAGTACAGCTTTGCGTAAATGGTTTAGAACTGCTTATGGTCGATCCTAAGCTCTTTGAAGATGCTACGACTATTAACAAGCCGGTGAACTTCAATTATTTCTGTGATTTTGTCGACATTATCGACGACGGTCTTGCCTGTGCGAGGTGCATCTTAGTATCAAAAATATCCGAACATTATCCACGAAACCCAAATTGCACTTCATTAGCTGCTAGACTATCGGGATCATAAACACAATTCATAATTTCAGCCGCCTAGCTTGCATTTTCGTTTTTACCAAAGAAAAACTGTAAAATTTACCGAATTTCCTCTTGGTTGACTTCTATTTGTAACACCCTGTAACTCACAACTGTATGGACCAAAGAAAAAACAGAGAAAGAATTTTTTTTCTGAAATGTCACCTTGAAAATGAGCATAAATCAGAAATTGTTTGATTGATTCTTCACGAGATATCGGTCACTACAGCCATCTAGTGAAAAAATAATAATTTTTTCCCCAAATTTTATCAATTTATTTGGGTATTTTTAATATTATTTTTTATTGAATATCTCTTCCACTCAGGAAGTGGAAGAATTTATCAAGTATTATAAATTTATAATAATGTGTTATCAGTCAAATTTGCATTGTTGTTTGCAATAAAAACAAGCTGAAAAGTTTTTTTTTTTGTCCAACACAGCGAGAAATAAATGTATCGGATGTTTTTTTAGAGTGATAGAACTTTCGATAGGGATAACTGTGATTTGACAGAAGGTAGAAGCCATGTTGTTTTGACATTTCTCTTCAGTAAGCATTGAAAAATTATTACGGAAAGACTCACGCCGCAACAACGTTTACAAAGTGTTGAAATTAATTTTCAAAATCCGTGTTCTATTCGCCAAACTTATAGAGCACTTCGTGAAATTTATGATTTACATAATCCTCCATCAGAGCAGCTTATCGTCGAACTATCGATAGATTTCGGACAACATTTTCTGTGCATCCACCGCATGTAAAATTTTGCGTAAAGATCTTGGTCTGCACCCATACAAGATCCACCTGGTTTAAGAACTGAAACCACTTGACCATAATAAGCATCGTTTTTTTGCTGATTGGGCTCTAGAATCGCTTGAAGTTGATCCAATTTTTTATCGTAAAATTGTGTTTAGTGATGAAGCTCATTTCTGGTTGAACGGCTATGTAAACAAGCAAAATTGCCGTATATGGAGTGAAAACAATCCTCAAGAAGTTCTGCAGGTTCCATTGCATCCTGAAAAATGCACTATATGGTGTGCTTTACACGCTGGAGGCATCATCGGTCCATATTTCTTTTAAGACGATGCTGGAGCTAATGTTACGGTGAATGGTGCTCGTTACAGATCGATGATCAATGATTATTTGTTTCAAAATTTGAAGTATTGACTCAGAAGTGTTTTGGTTTCAACAAGATGGTGCTACACTTCATGCTGCTACCGTAACAATTGATTTATTGAAAGAAAAATTTGGCGATAGCATTATCGAGAAATGGTCCAATTAATTGGCCTCCAAGATCGTGCGACATAACTCCACTGGATTATTTTCTTTGGGGTTCTGTCAAGTCCTTGGTTTATGCTGATAAACCAGAAACAATAGACGCTTTGGAAGCCAATATAACGCGTGTTTTTAATGAAATAAGGCCTGAATTACTCGAAAAAGTGGTCCAAAATTAGTCTGATCGAATGCGGTTCGTCAGAACTAGTCGTGGTGAACATATGCCGGAAATTATTTTTAAAACATAAATGTCATAAAATTATCTTTCAAATAAAAAAAAATTAGCTTCAATCTCAATTTAAATGTGTTTTATTTCAATTTAAAGTTCTATAACTCTTAAAAAATTACCCGATATATGCAGACGTTAAACTGACCTAGGATAGTTAGTATAGTTGGAAAAATTATCTGCTGAATTTGTTTGACGATGTCTCAGTTTCGATTTTATATCAACAATTTGGGTGAAGAAATCTTCCATCAATATTATTGAAATACATTTATACCAAGTCTTTAATTTCTAGGAGCTGTACTTTGATAATCCTATGTTAAATGACCCTGTTAGTTATCATTAATAATTGTAATGAAGTAGTTACTGAAATCTATTATTTCTGTAGATTTTTTTTTCTAGCACAGTTGTGATTCAGTAACGAGTATTCGATTTACTTTCTAGATATATTATGCTATGTCAGAAAGTGATCTGTAAAGACTTGACACCAGAATTATATTCGAAAAACTGTAAAGTAAGGAATTGTCCTAGGTTCTGTTAGGCGTCAACAACATTCTTATAATTGATGGCACATACCCGAGTTTTATGATTATTTTTGTTTGAATCTTCCACGAAGTAGTTACGAAATACTTGGAATTGAAAAATTCCATTACTGTGACCATAAAACTCCCTGGTTCTTTATTCTAAACTTCATAAATGACTCACATATCGGGTGTTTTCTTTAAATGATAGAACTTTCGATAGGGATAACTGTGATTTGACAGAAGGTAGAAGCCACGTTGTTTTGATATTTTGTAAGCATTGACAAACTATCACGAAAGACTAACTCCGCAACAGCGTTTACAAATTGTTGAAATTTATTTTCAAAATCAGTGTTCTATTCGCCAAACTTATAGAGCACTTCGTGAAATTTATGGTTTAAATAATCGTCCATCAGAGCAACTTATTCGTCGAACTATCGATAGATTTCGGAAAAAAATTTCTATACTCGATGCAACAACAACAACAACAAGACAAAGAATTGTACGTACAGAAGAAAATATCGCTGCTGTAAGTCATAGTGTTAATGATGATCCAGATTTGTCTATTTGTCGACGTTCACAAAAAGTTGGATTTTGTGCATCCATAGGTTTTTGTATTCAATGCAAAGATTATCTATAATACTGAAGCAAAAAGCAATCTTGAGATCCCACGGGATTTTTGCATCATACCTTTTGCGGAAAAGGAGTTTTTTTTTTAACGTTTCGCGTGAAACCGCTAGCAAAACAAGAAGTTTCCGTACGTATGTGCATCGTCTTTCCTGTCTGGAAATATATTTCAAAATTGTTTTCTACATCGGCCGAAAACGCTCTTAACCCCAAAAATGCTTTCTTTCAGAATCGAAAGGCTCTTTTTCCGGCGAGGCCTGCAGAAAAAGTACGGTAGAGGTCGAACGTCGAAAGTCCGATCTCTCAAATAAAAAAAAAAATAATTCTTGTAGGATTTTCCGCTTATTGGCTACGAGCGAAAGAAAATTTGACACTTCTCAAAGTGTCCGCAGATCACAGATATCCCAGGCCACTGAAGCTCCGTCCATTTTCTAGAACGTTGACCTTGAATCCGGTACGATGTATAGGGGTGCTCCAACAAGTACGCTGCATGATGATTATACAATGGTACTTAAACAATTATCATATACATTCTTAGGAATATTATTTATTTATCGATCGATTATATTGATCCATTGACTAAGCTAGTGTTAATTATGAAATTATTTCCCTTGTTTAGTTCTTCTTCATGAAATAATCTTTACATTTCATAGTTCTAATTAAAGTATAGTTTTTTTCAGACATCTTCATTTTCACCTTTTCTAATCTATATTATTTTTAGGTATGAGAATATTCCAGTGTCGAAAATGTCACAGAATCTATAAACACCAATCTTCTCTACATCGTCACGTCCAGTTTGAATGCAATAAACCGCCAGCTTTTATGTGTCCCATAGAGGGCTGCAATTACAGAGCTAAACAAAGAAGTAGCGTCAAGAGTCATTTTTTCGCCAGACATATGTCATAGTATATAGAGTGTCGGATAGACGAACAAAGATCGGAATGACATATTGATTTGTTGAAGTGAGACCCGTTATTTTGGTGGTGGTTATTCTCAATAAAGTGACTGATTAAGGCTGATTTACGTTACACCATGAGCCTCGACCTCGGCAAAATGTAACGTAAACCATAGCCTTGACACTAATTCCTGGAATACGATGTAATTGTTGAAACTTGAAGTTTTGTATATTTTCTAGTTAACTCTTACAAATAGCTTTCCACTTAGATATTTTGTATTTAATACAGGGTGTATATGAATAGTTGTGAAAAAAATTTAGGGGCTGATTTTTTGTCAACAAATAGGGTGGGTCTTTCATATAAACCTTATTTTTTTGAGCCCCCTTGCTTAGTTACAGTCCCCTAAAGATGGCGCCCAAAAAAGAGTTTCAAATTTTTTTCTTAAAAACCAAAAAACTGACAATAATTGTAACTGAAACAAAGTGAATAAAAACTAGTCAGTTGTCATAACAAAATGATCCGCTCACTAGATAAATTCTAATTCTGAATTAATTCCAGCCTCTAGGAATCACGGTATCATGTTGATAAATTATTTTTTTTTCTCAAAAACCTTGAACTTAAGCAAGAAATTACAAGAGACCTTATTTGTTAACAATGGATCAAGCTATCCAAAATTATTTTTTTATTGTAAAATAGGAATATGGAAAAAATTTTCTCGCGAAAGAGGTTCAGGGATTTTTCTACCCCTTGCAATCAAACCACCAGTTTTTTGAGTGCGTTCTCGCCCATATAAAATGTCTGCTCAAAAAAATAAAGTTTATATGAAAGACCCACCCTATTTTTTGACAAGAAATCACCCCCTGAATTTTTTCGCAACTATTCATATACAGCCTTGTATAGTGAGCATGCGGAAATTATCGCAGCGCCGAATATGATTCCAGTTTTTAATTATTAATTTTCATATTTATTCTAAATTGACAATTCTCTTTCGTAATATTGACGCAATATTAAGGAACACGATGTGTATTGTTTATTATACATTTCTTCGAAATGGTTGATGAACACATTCAGATAATTTGCTAAACCACAAGATGAATAACAATTTATTTTGAAGTTAACTAGAGCCATTTCCAAAGTTAAGACTGTCCGCGCATAATAAACGTATTTAAATCTCTTCCTTCAAACACACTCAAATAATTAACGGGCGATTTGTACTGTGTAACTCATTTTAAAATGGTTACTATTATTTATAACTCCCCTAAGACGTAGTTTTGAACAGAGACGAAGAAACACTTTCTGAAAAGTAATACTTTTAAATTATAATAATATTGTTTTTTTTTAACATATATTTATTCGTAAACTGAAATCGAAGATCAGTATTTATTATTAATATTATTTTATTTAAAATAATAACAATAATTTTTTTATTTAAAATAATAAGAAGAGGTTATTTACTTTATAGAAGGAATATTACAAAATTGAATATCAAAACAGATTTAATCTGTTAGTCTCCTACAATTTTAATTTAAAAAAAAAATTTTAGAATTAAATTGATGTCTTATGAGCACAGCTTATATTTAACAGATCTATGAAATCAAAACTCAAAATAAAATATCAAATTGAATAAATAACCCAAAAAATATAAATTGTCAATTAAAATTAAAAAATAAATATTTGTATGAGACAAAATTTTACTGCTGATCTTACAGTTATGAAAACTAATTCCTTTTCTAAAATACAGAACAGAATTTTAAGAACTTCTCAGAAAATATAATTTATTTGAAAATTTTTTTGTAATTAAAATTGTAGGAAACTAACAGATTAAATGAATCTGTTTTGATATTCAATATTATTTTATTTGTCAAGATTACTTTTTTGTTGACACAATTTGCAAATAAGGAGAAACAATGAAAAGTTTTTCATTGGTTTAATATAAGTGTTTCGCGACACTGATTCATATTCTCAAAAAATAAGCAATAATAATTTTGTATACCAAATAATGGAAAAACCAGACATAAACTAAAAAAGGACAGAAACAAAGGCGTGATACATTTTTCCTTCAAAACTTCATTATTCTGCCTGTACACCATTTTCAATGAGAAACGCGCGTTGTTGGTAGCTCTAAATGTGTAAAATGGACATGAAAATATTGAAAAATTTTGAAATTTCAATGTAACTTTCACACCCTGTATTTTTATAGTGAATTCTTTTGGAGACATAGTTCATGTATAAAAGTCATCTTTATTTTCAATGTAAAACGCGCGTTGTTGGTAACTCTAAATGTGTGAATTGGTCATGAAAATATTAAAAATTTTTTTGAAATTTCAATGTAACGTTCACACCCTGTATTTTTTTAGTGAAGACTTTTGGAGACATAGTTTATGTATGAAAGTCACCTTTATTTCAGCCGCAGAATACGCTCCCGTACTTAGGAGAGACGCAGTATATTTTTAGTTCTTTATTATTTCAGTTAAGCTATAACTTTAGAACTTTTTCAACTTGGTTCTGAGTTGTTGATCCTTTGTTTTTTTCTGGTTATGTTTCCTTTTTTTTCACATAATAGAGTGAAATATTACAAAAATATAATGTTCATCCATAACTTTATATAGTTGTTTTATATTTGTGCTGTATATTCATCGAATATGATATCATTTATGGTAAAAATAAGGGTTCAAAATTATTATCAGATATCTGAAGAACTTTCACGATATATATTTGGGAATATATATTATATTAATTTTAAATGAATTCTAAAAGAACACTTTTTTCTCATTTTATCACATTGTATACAACACATTACCAATGGTATGAAAATTCCCAAAAAAAAACAGAATTTATTAAGTACTTTAATCAAAATATCAGGTATTTCATGGTTGTTCCAAATCTTCAGATAGATATAACATTTAGAATTTAACATAATAATAAGATAAGAAACTTACTCATTCGAGAAAATTCTGAAAAAAAAAACCAAACATTGTAAGATAAGAGCTCGTGTGTATGTTTGATAATAACTTTGAAATTAAAACACAGAATTTCATAAGTCACACCAGCATCAGTATTCTTCTTCTTACGAGTTACAATCTCTACGTAAATTCTTAGACAATTATTAGTTTTATACCACTTCAATATGAATTTTCAATTTATATCTACGTATAAATATATAACGAAATGAAAATTTAAATTAATGAAATATTTATATCAGATTAAAGTATCAAGATACATAAGAACAAAAAAACTTACGACGATATAGTCTTCTCAGCTTTTTTTCTTCATGTTATAACATGTCCATATATAATATTTGAGTTATTTGAAGGAGTTATTTAAGAACTTTATGCTTTGGAGAGTTTTATTCCTAGTTGTAACTTTGGAATCCGGTGTTGCACTTTTTAGATATTTTTTCAAATTATGTTGTTTTTGTGTATCGTATAATACATTGTTCAACTGAATAATTTGTGTGAAAATTCGAATAACAGAAGTTTTTCATTTTGTATTTGACATAGTGAGAAATAAATTACTCTGCAGACCTTAAACTGACCTAAGATAGTATTGCGTAGAAGGAAAAATTATCTGTTGAATTTTTGTTCTGTCTAAACTTAAATTTTTTTCACCGTTTTTGTGATTTATTCAATATTTATTCTAATAACTGTACACTTTTTTTCATCAATTTCAAATATGTTCTAGTTTTAGTTTAACTTTATTATTTTATTAAGTACATTGAAAAGCCGATAATGTTATTCAGGGTTTCAATAAATTTCTACCTCTGATCTTTTTTTATTGATAGCCGCTGATTGTTTCCTTACAACGAACTTTATACATATTTAATCGTGTCCACGTGTAGTAAGTTGAGATTTCGTTGGATGATGCTGGATATTTCTATTTATGCTTCTTCTTTATTTGGAATGGTATGAATAGAAAATGCTTCTGTGAGATATTCTCTATGCTATCTGAGTGTACTAGACAGTTCTCTATGTCAGTATTGAATTTATGACAATTGGAGTACATATTCTATAATCATTTTGTTCGATGTTCAGTGTAAGTATTTTATTTTGTGCGTTGACGTTCAATTAGCGCCAATTTTGTTCCTGGAATATTTTCGATAAAGTTATATAAAATCGACCTTTCTAAAAGCTTAAAACTTCCTGGGAGACTTTTATAATAAGGATATAAGGGCAGTATTGCCTTAATATATGTTTAAAAATTTTTCAATGAACTATATCGATTCAACATTTCAGGAGCTGGCAATTTCGTCTGTACCAAGTGCTCAAAACACTATAAGTACCAGAGAAATCTGCACAGGCACATCATGCTCGAATGCGAGAAGGAACCACAGCTATCATGTCAAGCCTGTACTAGAAAATTCAAACACAAGTCGAGTCTTAAAACCCACCTTCGTAGACACCTCAATCTCTTCGGCACCGAGTTCAATTTCAATTAATCTTTTCTATGTGGGTATGTCACTCCATGAAAAACCAATTGAAATGCTAGAATGAGCTTGCATTTGAGCATTTTCAGTGAAAAGTATTTTCATTGAACTGCACCTAAAAGAAAAACAATAAATAGAATTTTACGTCGATTGCTGCGATCATTTTGCACCTATACAGGATCTTTCAAAAGAGATATTTTATCTTGGTCGGATTTGATGGAGCTGAGAATTCTCATGCATTATCCTTGAGGGGCTGTCATATTAATCTGTCAAGATCTTCACAGTTTTTTCATCTGTAGAAATATTCAGTTCTTCGCCAATTGATTTATCCTCGTGAATTTTAAAAACTGAAAGAGGAATACAAATTATTTTTGGAAGGTAATGATAAAGTGCATCTGTTGAGTTAAATGAAATTTCGTAATTTTTGAGATAAATATTAACATATTACAACGTGTAACGCGATTCTTAATTTTTGTTCTGTTTAACTGGTTTTATTCTCCTAGTTGAGCTTTTGAAATGTGTATGAACATTTCAAAAATACCGAAAAGTTTTTGATGAAATATTAATTGAATTGAAAGATGTCAATATTTCAAATAAAATTTGACAATTCACTGACAAGAAGCTTATAGTCTCAAAGTATAATGCCTTTTTTTCTTTATTTTAAATGTCATGAAGATTTATTCTGTTAAACTTCTACAAATTCAAATTTTTTAATTTCAGAAAAATGTTTATTCAGAAACTTACAATTGAATTAAATAAATTTCTTTGAAACGCTGTTTCAATTCAGTAGACATTTGGAATTGACACTCATTAGATAGTACCAAAAGGTAATAAGAGAATGTATTGTTCTGAACAAAATACTAGAATGAAGTGAACTTTTAAAAATCCTACGTATTCTATGTTCGTCACACAAATTACACAATGTTTGTACGGTATTTTATGGACTCCTTTACAACCAAATGATAATATGTATGAGTGTAAAGTAAAATATATGATTAGTATATATACATTAAAATATTAAAAAGAGGTCTTTTCTTGATAGAAAGATTATTACAAAATTTTAAATATCATACTAATTTATTCTGTTAAACTACAAATTTTAATTTCAAAAAAATATGTTCAAAAACCTTTAGAATTGAATAAAGTAAATATCTTAGAAACACTGTTTCAATTCAGTAGACATTTAGAATTAACACTCACAGCACCAAAAGGGAATAAAAGAATTCAAAGAAATATAAACTATTAATTTAAATTACTAAATGAATACTTGAAGGATACAAAATTTGGATAAGTTCCTTCAAAAAATTTCATATAGCATGCAGAATATCTTCAAAAAGCAATTTAGAATTGCCATAACGGAAATTTTAAAATTTTACTTCATTCTAGTGTTTCGTTCAGATAAATACATTCAGCTTGTCTGGTAAGTTATTTTTTGTTGATTATTTTTATTTTTTAAATTTGAACTAGGGCTTTAAGTTTTCCGTTGTGGGAATTCTACATTACTTTTTGAAGATGTTCTACATGCTTTAGGAATTTTTTGAAGCAACTTATTTTGAGCAAGTTGTTTTCGAAGAAGTTCTTGAGGTTATGTTTTGCATTTTTGGAAAGGGATTTGGTTTCCATAAAACAAGGTACCAAAGAAAATTTTGTATACTTCAAGTATTAATCTAGTAAGTTAATTATTAATTTATATTTCTTTGAATTCGTTTATTCCTTTTTGATACTCGGTAATGAGTGTTAATTCTAAATGTCTACTAAATTAAAACAGTGTTTCTAAGATATTTATTTTATTTTATTCTAAAAGTTTCAGAATAAAACTTTTTTTGAATTAAAATTTGTCGGAGGTTAACAGAATAAATCTGTATGATATTTAAAATTTTGTTATAATAGTTCTATCGAAAACAAACTTTTTTTATTATTTTTTTTAATGTCTTTTCCATGAAAATTTTTAATAACTCCTCATTTTCTAGTTGTTTTTGCATTAAAATGTGGGAAATTGATCATAGGGTGTTTAAGTATTTCTGCTCAACTGCCACTTACTCTTAAAGATTAATTAGTAATTTTTATTAATTGGCACCAACTCAAATATCATGGAGTGACATACCATTTATTATCCCTTTATGTATCTAGTCGGAATGAATACAAATAGCTTTTGCAAGAAATTTCCAGCAATACTATGCTAGTGAATCACACTGTAGTTCCTATTTCATCAATTTTTGCGGCGTTTGTTTCGAAATCGAATTGATATAGAAAAATTTAAGATTCCGAAATTGCTGTAGATGAGTGGAGACAAATATAATTTAAAACAGACCTTTTTTCGTTTCTTGTAAAGTTGCGGTGTTAATACTGTAAGGTTGTTGCAATAGTTAAGATAGATATTAAATGTGAACGGAAATTAAAAATCAGTTGCAGTTTTGAAAATTGGTTTTTTGCTTGTCCAGTATTTTAAGTCGAAAAATTAGAGGACAGATGTGGCTGATAGTCTAGAAATCCTTATTTGAGATAGAACACAAAAATTTTCCACGGTCACTTTGCAGCGGATATTCACGTAATATCGTTGCACACATACAAAATTTTATTCACGCAACCACTTAAGCGTATGGACCATTTACAGCGCCATACGAAATCGATCAATCTTATTAAAGCATCCTTTAGTTTCAATTAATATTTGTTTTCACTCATCATTTATGAAATCTACCAAATAATACCTTTGTAACCAAACAGTATTATGTGAATTAAATATATATATTTACCCTACGTAAACATGTCGTTATTTCCATGTATCAATTAGATGTGATGCCGGTAATATGCCAATCAACCATAGATATTAATGAACCAATACGCTAAACCCCCTTACGTTAAATAAGTGTTAGTAATGCCTCCATAAGAAAATTTTCATCTCAGTTGCATACAAAATATCAAACATATTATATTCGTCTTGTAGGCATATTTGGAATTACAGGCCTGTATTAATCAAAAGTTAATCGTTTGGAAGTACAGATCAGAATATTTATTCTTTGTCCTTGTTTCATTGTGCAAATGTGAAGGACCCTAAACTCAGGCTTTATATTCCTGAAAAATTCGAACATCTTAGCCTCAAAGTGTGCCAATTGAACCAAAGAAATCGTGAATCTGAAATTGTCAAACTGAGTAAAAATACTATATATTATTTGTTGTTTGCTATATATTCTAACATTAAAATTAATAACAATATGATATGGAGTGTATACTATAATTTGAATATGTGTTAAATGGAAACGAAGCTTAAGCGTCTATAGTTTTTTGAGTTTACTTACAAATTGAATAATGGAGTAATTGAACATATTAAAATGATTGAAGCCTATTACGAAACTTGACTTTCCTATTGGGAAACAAGTTATTTTTTTAATTACTATGGCACTGAAATCTGTAATGGCGATATTAATGGAATTGTTCTCAAGTTTATAATAAATAATTGTTTTTTTTCCAGTATGGTTTTCCTGCCAAATCTGTAATAAAATGTACAAACACAAAAGGAATCTTCGAAGACACGAAAAACTCGAATGTCAAAGAGAGCCTGAGATTTGTTGTCAACTGTGTAACAAGAGATTTTTCCATAAATTTCACCTTACTAGTCATATAAACCATGCTCATAATTATGTGAAGAAACAGGGTTTCTAATTATATGTACATATAATGTGGGTGTATATAAGGGTGTATATGAAATGTTGCGAAAAAATTCAAAGGTGATTCCCCGTCAAAAAAATAAGGTGAGTCTTTTATATAACCTTTATTCTTATCCCTTGCTCAGTTACAGCATCTAAAGATGATGCCCGAAAAACAGTTTTCAATTTTTTTCTTACAAACAAAAAACTGACAAGAATAAAATTAAGTAGACATTTTATGAGGGCAAGAAGGCACTCAAAAAATTTCTGGTGGTGTTCCTCTATGATTGCAAGGGGTAGAAAAAGCCACCCCTAAACCTTCTTCCGCAAGGAATGTTTTTCAATATTTCTATTTGACAATGAAAAAATTAATTTTGGATAGCTCGACCCATTCTTAACACATAAGGTCTCCTGTAATTTCTTGCTAAATTTCGAGGTTTTTGAGAAGAAAAATAATTTTTCAACATAATAGCTTGAGTCGTAGAGGTTGGAATTATTTCTGAACCAGAATTTATATAGTTAGCGGATGTCATTTTGTTATGACAATTGACTAGTTTGATGAACTTTGATTGAGGTAAAATTGTTGTCAGTTATTTGATTTTTAAGAAATAAATTATAAACTGTTTTTCGAGCGCCATCTTTAGGGGACTGTAACTAAGCATATGGGGCTCAACACATAAAGTTTATATGAAAGACCCACCCTTATTTTTGACAAGGAATCACCCTCTAAATTTTTTAGGAACAATTCATTTACACCCTGTATACTTCATTGCAGTTATTATAAATTGTTTGCTAGTACAACATTATTGCTATGCAGCTGAAAGTATATTAATCTAAAAGATGGCATGTAATCTGATGAATTGTAAGTTGGTTAAATAATATGTCAACTCTTCTTCTGTAAAAAAATATATATTTTACCGAAAACTTTGAATTTGGGGAGTATATTTCAGCACCAATTTTATAAAAACATTTCTGATAATGATTTTCCCATGTCAGGAGAAGATTTTTCACATTTTTGCAATTATTTACATAAAGTACTAAACATTTTATATTTTCTCTCATATATCATGGCCGTGATGAGGTTGATTTTTGATCTTTATTTATTATTTTTTGTTAGTCTTGTATATTCATTTTGAATTTATGGCATTGAAAATATAGGTGCATTGTTTGGTAGTTAAATATTTTCCTTAAACCATTTCAGAATTATTTTTTATTCTGATTTCCTTAGAATCTATGCATCAAGAATCATATGAAATACACAGTTAAACACATTTATTTTCATCTTTAACGTTAATGCCTTTTAGAAGCTAGATTGGTGCAAACTTTTCAGAAAACATATCCTATACTTGTCCAGGTTCAGACCAATATATAATTATATTGTCCTAAAGATAGTTCCATATTGGTCGAAACGAAAAATATAGAATTTAATTTCTGAAAATATTTTTGGCTCAAATTTTTTTTTGATGTTATCTTTCATATTCGACTAATTTCTTGTATTTGATTTAATCCGCCAAAAAGTATACAATAGAACGCCAATATATGTGATCAAATTAACTGAAACGATAACAAAATATCCTCATCAAAATGTAAACTAACATAAAAAATTCAAGTTTACACTGATCTTAGTGATCAGTGCAATAGAAAAATATTTTCTGTCTGAAAATCTTTCTTTCTTGTTGTTTGGTTTTTTTCTTCAGTTATTTTTCAGTATATTATTTATTTTGCAAAACTTGCCTCATATGTTGGGTAATATTTTTATTTTTAATAAGTGGTATCAATACAATTTTGAAGAATTCTGTAATCAATTGTTTCAAGACGATCTCTCCAGTCAATTAGTTCATTGAATTGTATTTTTTAAAAACATGCATTTTCATTGTTGATTATTTACATGTAGGCATGAATTAATAATGATTAAGTACTAGTAGGTAACAAAAGGTGATGCAAAGGCATAGAAACTTCAAAAGTGGTTAATCCTGGGGGTAGAATTATTTGTCTAACTAGGACATTCTAAACTGGCACTATTAAAAATTTAGACTTAACTATCATTATATTTTATATAATAATTCCTTTTGACATGTTCGGTATAAGCATTTGCGTTTAGTGACCACTTATTTATCCTGTAAGTTTAAGTTTGAATTCGCTCATTCCAAATCAGCCGAATTTTCTTTTACGTTTTATGATATTAAATCGATTTTTCAGGAGCTTTCACCTGTCCAAACTGCGACAAAAAATACAAACATAAAAGAAATCTTCAACGTCATCTGAGACTCGAATGTCAAAAAGAACCTGGACACTGGTGTCAAATTTGTAATAAAGGATTTTTTTATAAATTCAATTTGAGGAATCATCAAATAAATGCCCATAGAATTATGAGGGAAAAGGAATTTCCTCATAGACTATCCACATCAGATTTAAGTTCAATTGAATAGCTCCCAGTTTATGCGAAAGTGTAATCTGTACATTCAAGGCAAAGAATGCCTGAGATTAGTTCATAATGTGAATTAAATACTTCTGTGGTATTCTACATAGTGTCCACTAGATGATTCTAGCTGTCATAGAAAAGTTGAAATTTCACAAAATATAATCTATATTATAATTACAAATAAAGCAATGTTTATAAGAAATGTGATAAATAAGTTGCATAACACTTTTGTCTTGTTAATAAAGAAGTCGTCCTCACGTACCACAAAAAATATATCTCTCATACAGATTTCTCTTGAATGTTTGTAGAATACATTGAGCTTCTTCTATTATTTCGAATATGTGTTGTTAATATTGTCACATCTTCGTCCAAACAATTTGCCTGCATAATCAACACTATAGTGAAATATCGGTTTTTTTTTAGAGTGATAGAATTTTCGATAGGGATAACTGTGATTTGACAGAAGGAAGAAGCCATGTTGGTTTGACATTTCTATTCCGTAAGCAGTGACGAATTATCGAATACGCATTCTACAGTAAGCATTGACAAATTATCATGGAAAGACTCACGCCGCAACAACGTTTACAAATTGTTGAAATTTATTTTCAAAATCAGTGTTCTATTCGCTAAACTTCGTGAGCACTTCGTGAAATTTATGGTTTACATAATCGTCCATCAGAGCAGCTTATACGTCAAACTATCGATAGATTTCGGACAACATTTTCTCTACTCGATTCAGCAACAACAACAAGACAAAGAACTGTACGTACAGAAGTGCTGTAAGTCGTAGTTTTAATGATGATTTGTCTATTCGTCGACGTTCACAAAAAGTTGAACTCTGTGCATCCACCACATGGAAAATTTTGCGTAAAGATCTTGATCTACACCCATACAAGATCCAACTGGTTCAAGAACTAAAGCCACTTGACCATAATAAGCGTCGTTTGTTTGCTGATTGGGCCATAGAACAGCTTGAAGTTGATTCACTTTTTTATCGTAAAATTGTGTTTAGTGTTGAAGCTCATTTCTGGTTGAACGGCTATGTAAACAAGCAAAATTGCCGTATATGGAGTGAAAACAATCCTCAAGAAGTTCTGCAGATTCCATTGCATCCTGAAAATGCACTATATGGTGTGCTTTACACGCTGGAGGCATCATCGGTCCATATTTCTTTAAAAACTATGCTGGAGCTAATGTTACAGTGAATGGTGCTCGTTACAGATCGATGATCAATGATTTTTTGTTTCAAAATTTGAATGGTATCGACCCTGAAGTGTTTTGGTTTCAACAAGATGGTGCTACACCTCATGCTGCTACCGTAACAATCGATTTATTTAAAGAAAGATTTGGGGATAACATTATTTCGAGAAATGGTCCAATTAATTGGCCTCCAAGATCATGCGACATAATTCCACTGGATTATTCCAGCGTCTCTTAGTTTCGAAAACATATTGATATGTTTTATAATTATAGTGAATCAAAAATTCGAATTTTAAATGGCCACCTCTCATAATAATAAATGAACAAAGGAAATTCATTACTTCAATCGCTGTGTTATACAAGATGGATCAGCGAAGACGGACGTTTTTCAAAAATCTTCAATATTCATGTTGAAAATTTTTATTCATATCTTAGGATACGTCAGTTCATATCATTCACGATACTCAATGGTGAGAAACAACATCTAACATGTGGTGAACACGATCAGCAATGCACCGTTGTAGCATTCTTGAAAGTTGGCCGCCATTCTCCGGCATGCCTCTGTGGATTGCGGTTGTTTCTAGGCGAAGTGCACCCTTCAAATCTTGTAGACTTTGAGGCTTATGCTGGTATACACGCGCCTTCAGGAGTACGCACAAGACAATGAGGTTCTCATGTTGATCAAAGAGTGCTTCCATCTCACGCGCGAAGGTTAGCTGTTGTTGAACAACTGTCAGTTTGGAAGGGTGGAAATCCAGGTCCAAGCGAAAAATTCGCCCGAGTACTCCGACGAAATTCAGCGGAGTGGTTTCGAGCAGATCAACATGGTCTGTGGACTTGTTTTCTGGGGTTCGAGCAGTTCGTGGAGCCCCTGAATACTTTTCCTCGTCAAAATACCTAGTGTACGAACTGCTTAAACCCAACGAAGAATGTTCTGTCGTGAGGGTTCATCTCGATTCTGGTGAATGTTGAAGTGGCGACGGGTTTCAACCTTTCGTACGAGAATACAGGGAGTTCCAACAACCAGAGTTTCATGGCTTTGAGTGTAACCAAATGTTAAGAATGTACCAACCTACCGGTACCAGCCCACATCCGTCTACTACCCCACTCTGTAAATAAAATAATCAGAAGATATTTTTTAGTGGTAAGTAAGATCAGATTTTTACTTCAGTTTCTAAATGAATTATTTTGGTTTCAGCTTTACTACGGGAGGTATGGATTGGCCAAGATTTGCATCAACTTCAGGAATTCCCAAGAAAAACTGATAACAAAATGTACAGAAAAAGGTGTCTTGGTTGTTATAGGAAGTTAAGAGAAAAACTAGCGTCAGTGGTTGCATGGACAAAAGCGAAAAAAGTCAATACATTTTGTTGTAATTGTAACCAAGCATTTTGTATAACCTGTTTCGTAGAGAATCATTGAATCTTATTTCCTTTTAAATTTTATTTGAACGGAATTTTGACAACAACGTAGTTTCGCTGTATAAAAAAATTTATTCGTTATGTTTCACATGATTTTCATTTTTGTGTCTAAAATTTTGTATAGGTTGACAAGTAATAAAAATAAACATCAGAACATTCGGAAAATCTTCACAAAATGATGTATATTAAAAATAATTAATAAAGTGTGTAAAGAGAATTTTTCCTTTCTTCATTGTTTATATTATCCTGATACTTATAGAGCTTCTCAAACAAGGCCGATTAGGATTTGTTGATCTCTAGGACACAAGTTCAGACATTTGCTCGTTTCGAAAATTGTTGCTTTCTCGTCAGTGACCTGTAATGTCCAACGATCACAAATCTGCCACGTACCTAAATTTGCTCTGCACAGGAACACCAATATATTTATCGTTAGCGGCATTAAGTGCGCGCAAATATACATACACAACATACCTTAGCGAGCTAATTCAAGCAAAGAACCCGATTTTCTCTAACGTCACAAACGCAGAAAACTAAACTGCTAAAGTCAGATCCTGCTACGCCGTGATGCTCATAATTAGCATATTTACTATATATATTCAAATAAATTAATTCGACTAATAATCTGCAACGAATATCATCAAAAAACAGTTTGAGCTATGGTGCTACATCTGTATAACAATTCTAAACACAAACAAGCCCGATTTGGTTTTGTTGATCGCTGGCACATAAGTTCAGACATACACGCACTTTTCGAAAATTGTTGCTATCTCGTCAGTGTCTTTTAATGCCCAACGACTACGAATCTGCCGCGCAGATTCAGTGACAAAAAACAACTCATCAACATCTTGAATAAAATAATAAGATGAGGTTCTTTACTTGATTTTGATTTTTACTTGATAAAAGGATTATCACAAAATTTAAATATCAGAACAGATTTATAGAATATATAAATATTATATTATCCATTATATAAATGTCATTTGGTTTTAACTGAGGCCATAAAATACCTTACCAGCTTTATGTGTTTTTGTGATGAACATAGTATACGTGGAATTTTGAAAGTTCTGTATTTTTAGTGTTTGTTCAACAAGAATGTGATATTTTTTGTTAATTGATTTTATTTTTTAAATGTGAAGTAGAATGATGAACATCTTATTTAATTTCAAATTGTTTTTTGAGGATATACTACATGTTTCGAGAGATTTTTGAAGTAACTCATTCAAATATTCAAATATAGTAAATATATCAAATAAATTAGTTTTGGGGAAGTTCTTAAAATTATGTTTTGCATTTTTGAAAACTGTTAGGTTTTTATAAATATAAGATCAGAAACAAAATTCTGTCTTCTTCAAATATTCATTTAGTAATTTTATTTATATTTATATTTCGTTGGGTTTTTTTATTCCATTTGATATTATTTAACGAGTTTTGATTATATATGTCTTCTTAATTCTAGCAGTGCTTATAAGACATTAATTTAATTCTAAAAGATTCTGAATAAAATTTTTTTTAAATTAAAATTTGTAAAAGGCTAACAGAATACATCTGTCTTGATTTAAACCAACATCTCGGACGAGGTAGAGTTTTGAGAAAACGGTTATGATTTAATACTTTTATATTTTTAGTCTTCAAATCAAATCTGGTAAGAATATTCATTCACTCATTCCATTTCACATATTACTTAATTTCCTCACGTTTTGTAAAAATTAGTGAACACTTTTAGTCTTTGAGCTTGGAATAATGCTGGACTTGATGAATTTAAAGATGCACCTACAATAATTTGAGTCACGTTCCATTAGTGTGTGATGTTTGCATTTTTTCGTTGTTGTATTGGTCCTCTTAAATTGATGTTTTTTCCTGTAGGTGTGCCGATGTCATACAATTGCCATCAATGCAACAAGCAATACAAATACAAGAATAACCTCTGGAGACATCTGAGACACGAATGCAACCAAGAACCCAAATTTTGTTGCAAAATATGCCCGAAGAAGTTCAAACAGAAGGGGCACTTGAAGTCTCATTATCTAGTCCATATGGATATTGATGAGAAAAAAATGTTTTCGCAATGAGATCCACTGACATTGTGAAATATGTAGATAGTAAAATATAATAATGAAACTTATTGTTTAATTATTTCTTTAGCTTATTTGATTGAATTAATCATCAGTTCTTCGTGACTTTTAGGGAGCAGCTTATTCGTCGAACTATCGATAGATTTCGGACAACATTTTCTGTACTCGATGCAACAACAAGACAAAGAAATGTATATACAGAAGAAAATATCGCTTCTGTAACTCATAGTGTTAATGATGATCCAGATTTGTCTATTCGTCGACGTTCACAACAAGTTGGACTCTGTGCATCCACGACATGGAAAATTTTGCGTAAAGATCTTGATCTACACCCATACAAGATCCACCTGGTTCAAGAACTAAAGCCACTTGACCATAATAAGCGTCGTTTATTTGCTGATTGGGCCCCCGAAAAGATTGAAGTTGATCCACTTTTTTATCGTAAAATTATGTTTAGTGATGAAGCTCATTTCTGGTTGAACGGCTATGTACACAAGCAAAATTGCCGTATTTGGAGTGAAAACAATATTCAAGAAGTTCTGCAGGTTCCACTACATCCTGAAAAATGCCCTGTATGGTGTGCTCTACACGCTGGAGGCATAATCGGTCCATATTTCTTTAAAACCAATACTGGAGCTAATGTTACAGTGAATGGTGCTCGTTACATATCGATGATCAATGATTATTTGTTTAAAACTTAGAATGGTATCGACCCAGAAGTGTTTTGGTTCCAAGAAGATGGTGCTACACCTCATGCTGCTACCGTAACAATTGATTTATTGAAAAAAAGATTAGGCGATAACATTATTTCGAGAAATGATTAATTGGCCTCCTAGATCATGCGACATAACTCCACTGGATTATTTTCTTTGGGGTTATGTCAAGTCATTGGTTCATGCTGATAAATCAGAAACAATAGGCGCTTTGAAAGCCAACATAACTCGTGTTATTGGTGAAATAATGCCTGAATTATTCGAAATGGAAAATCTTCTATTCGAACTGTTAGAAATTTACGTTGGATCTTCAATAGAAATAAAATACCCCACGGCAATTTGTGTGTCAATTTGTTTGTGAAAACTGGATCGTTATTTGATAGCACAACCCGTTGTGCTCTGTGACATATCTTTGATCAAACTTAGAATGAAATTCTGTATTTCATTTCAAAGTTATTACCAGACACGTGTAAACAGAATGTTGTTTTTTTTCTGAATTTTTTCTTGAAGGGTTAGTTTAAATCTTTTTATTATGTTCAATTCTCAATATTTTAGCTATTCGGAACAACCATGAAATACATATAATAGCTTATATTTTGAATTAGGTATGTTATCATATTCGTAGTATTTTGGGATTTCACACATTGGGAAAAAATTTACGTGTTGTATACAATGTTATACAAATATACACCAATAAATCGTGAAGTTAATTGATATAATTTATGTTTTCAATATAAACAGTGAAAGTTTTCCATACTTCTGATATTTTTAATTCTTAATATTCAATAACTTTGAAAATATTCTGCTCATCAGTTTTTTGGTGTATATTGCGAATGGAGATATACATAATGAACGATTACAATATTCATAGCCATAGAAAATTAATTGCATTGATTAATTTGTAACTAATACGAAAACAGTTGTTAATGCAAATAAAATGAGATGATTAGGATCGAATCCATTCATTATAGGATATTAAATAATTGAAACTCAATTAGTGCAGAAACAAATAGAATCCCGCAAAAAATTCAATTAAAAAACATTATTCAAGAGAACAAAAAAATATTTAATTAATAGCAACTTCTGGTTGAATTAGATCTGGCACCTAGTAAACTTTATTGCGAAAATCGAAAGCCTTTTTTCTAAATGAATACAGAATAATTATCTATAGGCTCAATTTGATATCATTGGATAATCTGAAATTTACCGAAAGATATGGTACCGAAATACATACTACAAAAAATATTGTACTGTTTAGGTATTCAACATGTAGGTTAAATTTAAAGCATATACATATTATTTTCCAGTTAAAAGCTTAATATACTATAACCATTCAAGATTAAGAGTAGAAAGTTGAAGAAGGTATCGATGAAATTTATTTTAATTGTCCTTTCTTATTCTAACAATAAGTAGATATAATAATAATTATAAATCCAAAAACACTGCCGAGCATGAATTTAGGGTAATTTGATACAGGGATGGAATAAAATTTGCAGTATGTAATCCCAAATCGGATTCAATATAAATCTCGTCGTTTGCAAGCTGTTATCACTATAAGAAGAGGTAATTTGTTGAAAATTAAGTCAGAATATTTAAGAAACACTGCTTATATTTTGTAAAGCTTATACAGAATTATTCTGCTTACTATTTGAAATGTTTTAAGAAATCTTCTTCTAAGCAATATACTCTTTGAATATATTTTTTTTAGTAGAGTTTGAACAAAACAACAATAACGTTTTTACAGATAATAGCTGGAATTAATTCTCCAGAATCTCTACAGATTCAAATCTAAATAAATCTCATGAAAAAATTTAGAACTGAATTTTTTAAAAACATGTCCTAGATACACTGTATCACTTTTTTAATGATACATATGTATTATCATCACATGTGGTTGAGATTAACTGATAAAGAATCAAAAGAAATATGAAATAATGACCAAATTATTTAGACATCCCCTCATACATATATATTTCAGTTGGATGTTGAAGAATCACAAATTCTATCATAAAAAAATGTTCAACATATCCGAATTTATCAGGTTATTTCTCTGGAGAATGTATATATTCTTTAAAAAAGGAAAATGAAGAAAAGGCCTTTTTGTAATTCTTTAACATCCAATCGAAACATATATGTATGAGGTGATGTCTAAATAATTTGGTCAATATTTTATATTTTTTTTGAATCTGTAGTAGTTAATCTCCACCACATGTCATTATAATATATATATATATATATATATATATATATATATATATGTCTATAAAGTGATACTGGGACATGTTTTTCAAAAATAGAATTTCAATGAGATTTCATGAGATTTAAGTAGATTTAAATCTGTGGAGGTTTTGGAGAATTAATTCTAGCTATTATCTGTAATATGCAAACTATTCTTCATAGTAATATTCAATATATAACCGAAAAAATCTGAAAAAACGAAATATTTCTAAAACGCATGCAAATTATGGGATGATCCAGATTTTATGCTCCGCAGTGTATGATTCTCGGCCATGCAATTTATTAATCAACGAATATAAATGTTTATTGCGCATATAAGTTGAACGCAAAAGGTAAACTTTTGTTATCATACAATGAAATATATATAACTAGATAATATATTTTCTCTTGATAAATTTACTGAAATATTGTTATATGCATCCCCTAGTATCCATCCTTCCTTATCTCGTTCTTTTTTCTCACTCACATTTCTTTATTTTCAGAAAAAGCTTTTCGATGTGACCGCTGTGGAAACTGTTATAAATATCAATGCAATCTGAGGCGTCACTTGCGATTTGAGTGTGAAATCGAACCAAAATTTCAGTGCAAATATTGTCAAAAAAAATTCAAACAAAAAGTCAACTTGCACACCCATCTCAAATGTGTACACAATTGCTTCGATATTCATTTTATGTGAGAATCTGTTTCTAGTCATGTGTTCGTTGTTGGTGATTCATTGAAGATAAATAAATTGTTGTTCGATTATTATTACTGCCCTCAATTTGTTTTTAGTTGAGGTTTTATATTTAATTTTTTATATATAAAATAAAATCATAAAAAGGGTTTCTTTACTTGGTAGAAGGCTTTTTCAATATCTTAAATATCTAACAGACCAATTCTGCTATACCTCCCTATGAATTTTAATTCTGTAAAACTTAAATTGAATTAGGCATTTATTCAATTTAATTTCAAAATGTCTTTAAGAAATTTCATAAAATTGAAATTTGTAAGGAGGTATATCATAATCAATCTGTTTGACTTTAAATTCAAATGAAAAGTATTAAAACAAATACATCAACAAAACTATATAAGAAACTCTACTATTTCAAAATTATCTGAAATTCTCAAAATAGTGGATTTTCTTGTATTTGTATGTTTACATACATACTTATATAATTTTGTCAATATATTTGAATTAATATGTTTCATGTCGTGATGTGAAAGAGTTTTTCCAAGACATTGAAAATTATTTTATATTGATTATATATATGGATATCATTTTAATAGTTTTTGTATTTAATTTTCAATTCATATTATTAGTTAGAAGATATAATTCTGAATCTAAAGTTATTTTAATTACTTCTATCTAGTGTTGACTCACATTTCAATTTATTTTTTAAAGTGTTCGATATTTAAAATATTGGAAAAGCTAAAAAAATTATTTTTTTATTTTATATATAATAATTATAATCATTACATTTTCGGATAAAACTGAGTCTTGAATACTACTTTATACAACTTTTGTGTATTTTATGTGGACAAACATAGAATGCGAATGGAAATCATTTGTGTTCTATCTTAGTGTTGAAAAACCACGAGGTCGTCGAGTATGATATATATTTTTTTTGATTGTTTTTGTTCTGCGGACATTAAGAAGATTAACGGTTAGAATCTTGAATCGTCTTTCTGAAGATCTGATTCATATATTTGAAGAGTTCTTTGAAGGAACTTTTTGAACAAAGGTAGTTTCTTAGAATTCCTTAAGGTTGTGTTGAGCATTTCGTGAGATCAACCACTATTCTATATTTGCTTTGGATTATTTTATTTCTTTTTGTTACTGTTTAATGAGTGTTAATTTTATACGTCTAAAACTGAGGTATTTTCTAAGGCATTTATTCAATTTAATTTTAAAAAATGTTTAAGACATTTCATCAAATTTGAATTTGTAGCGAGTTATAGCAGAATTAATCTGTTTGGTATTTACGATATTTAATTTTTTCGTTATCTTATCGGGAATTTGTAATTCGAGGTTTTTAATGTTTTAATAGTGAATTCTGGATGAAAATATATTTCTATATGTCAGGATTGAAACACAAGTTTTGTAGAAATCACTATGTATTTACTACCAAAAATTGTTGTTGAATGATTACATGTTACTGCAGTTTCGAACCCTCGTTCATCGTCTGACAAAGTGAAAACGTACAGAGTGTTAATGTCTCATGCAAATTGGGTGATAACAGTAGGTACGGTCATAAGATAAATATTACGTGATGTTTTAAAAGGTATGAGATGTAAAAAATGGTTTTCGAATCATTTTTATGAACTGCTTTAAAAATTTTAATGGATTCCAGGTATTTAGTTTTCAGCCTTTCTATTCTATGTGTAGAAATGTTAGGTAGTTAATTGAGGGAACGGAATATTTGTTTGCAATACAATGGTTGGCAAATTTTGAACGAACGTCGAGTCTGACCTATGCTATTTCGGAATTAACACAGGATAACTCATACAATAATTTATAGTTGGTACCAGCTGGATTAAAGGAGATATCTGAGTTCAGTTGTATTTAATATTATTTAGGTATTATTCTCTTTCAGATGCACAGAACTAACTATTTTACTCGACATTTGTATCTTTCACAACTCAAGAACTCGAAACTGTCACAATATATTTCAGTAATCGAACTGAAATTTCAATAAGGGTTTAACAAATCTACATATATGTCTATATGTCTGTATGTATGTAGAGTACTAGTATTTTATTTATTATTTTGGCTAAATCCTATTTTCTTTATTGTGTTTAACTCTTATATTTTTCAGAGGGAAACTACATATGTCCTAACTGCAGTCGATCGTACAAATATAAGAGTACCATGAATCGCCATAGGAGATACGAATGTAACAAAGTAGGAACCCACGTATGTCCATTATGCCATAAGGTTTTCAAGCACAAACATAATATGGAGGCTCATTATTTTACTGTACATGGCAACTCTAAGGACTCTGTTACTTTTAAACCATCTTTCTTGAATAGAGAACTGAGCTGAAACAATAAATATGTACTCTAGCAATTGGTAATAAATTCATTAAAATTTAGTGCCATTGAATTTTTTTACATCACACGGAAATCGTACTTGAGTAATTAGAAGAATCTCGATGAATAGTGATTGATAGGTATTCCCGATATAATATTTACCAAATTACTATTTCATCCTGCCATCATAAAAAGTATATGGTTTCTTCGAAGTTAAACACAAAAATTCAATATCTCTGATAGTTTATCGTATATCATTCTAAACTCTGTCACTTTCAAACTTTCTTTGTTTAATAGGGAGTTGAGCTAAAACAATAAATATCGGGTGTTTTTTTTAGAGTTATAGAACTTTCGATAGGGATAACTGTGATTTGCAGAAGGTGAAGCCACGTTGTTTTGACATTTCTGTTCAGTAAGCATTGACAAATTATCATGGAAAAACTCACGCCGCATCAGCGTTTACAAATTGTTGAAATTTATTTTCAAAATCATGGTTTACATAATCGTCCATCAGAGCAGCTTATGCCTCGAATTATCCATAGATTTCGGATAACATTTTCTCTAATCGATGCAACAACAACAGCAAGACAAAGAATTGTACGCACAGAAGAAAATATCGCTGCTGTAAGTCATAGTGTTAATGATGATCCAGATTTGTCTATTTGTCGACGTTCACAACAAGTTGGACTCTGTGGATCCACCACATCGAAAATTTTTGCGTAAAGATCTTGGTCTACACCCATACAAGATCCAACTGGTTTGAGATCTAAAGCCACTTCACCATAATAAGCATCGTTTGTTTGCTGATTGGATCCTAGAACAGCTTGAAGTTGATCCACTTTTTTGTCGTAAAATTGTGTTTAGTGATAAAGCTCATTTATGGTTGAACGGCTATGTAAACAAGCAAAATTGTCGAATATGGAGTGACAACAATCCTCAAGAAGTTCTTCAGGTTCCATTGCATCCTGAAAAATGCACTGTATGGTGTGCTTTACACGCTGGAGGCATCATCGGTCTATATTTCTTTGAAAACAATGCTGGAGCTAATGTTAAAGTGAATGGAGCTCGTTACAGACCGATGATCAATGATTATTTTTCAAAATTTGAATGGTATCAACCTAGAAGTGTTTTGGTTCCAAAAAGATAGTGCTACACCTCATGCTGCAACCGTAACAATTGATTTATTGAAAGAAAGATTTGGCGTAACATTATTTCGAGAAATGGTCCAATTAATTGGACTTCAAGATCATGCGACATAACTTCACTGGATTATTTTCTTTGGGGTTATGTCAAGTCATTGGTTTATGCTGATAAACCAGAAACAATAGACGCTTTGGAAGCCAACATAACTCGTGTTGTTGATGAGATAAGGCCTGAATTATTCGAAAAAGTGGTCCAATATTGGTCAGGTCGAATGCGGTTCCTTAGAGCTTGTCGTGGTGGACATATGCCGAAAATTATTTTTTAAACATAAATGTTATAATATTATCTTTCAAATGAAAAAAAATTGGCTTCAATCTTAATTTAAATGTGTTTTATTTCAATTTAAAGTTCTATCACTCTAAAGAAAACACCCGATAGACAATTTCATAGTTATTGCTGAAATTATGTCCAAATTTCTTGAAATTACTGGCATATGTTGAAGGTAAGATATCTGACTTGTACCTCCGCTGGTGTTCGTCAATTCTTTTCACAAACGATCTTCCTGTTTGACCAATATAGACCATAGGGCAATCATGGCAAGTCATGTTATAGACTGCAGATTCACTATCTTCATTTGTTTCATCTATGCTATTTTTATACGAATTCCCAAATTATTAACCGTTCTGAAAGCTACATGCAAGTCAAGTTTTATTTTAAAATACTTGGCAATATTATCTGATATTCAATTTACGTAAGGAATAGAAATGTATCTTTTAGTCAAATCTTTTGTAACAGGATAGACTAGATTCGATGCAATTTTCTTTTGTTTCTTGTTTACAGTTTTATCTATTATAATTCGTGATTCAGAAGTACGTTAGTCAATCTATAGATCTATATTACTGAATAACATAATGGAATTTCTCAACTTTTCTCCATAAATTTTCAATAAATGCATATGATTTGGTTGAAGGATCAGTGAATTTTTTCGCTTGAGTAAGTCCACGGGTTCTCAGAACGATTAATATTATCTATAAGAAATTTTTATCATCATCTATGTTCGATATTTGTTATGTTTTTTGTTCTAGGAACTTCTTTTCAATGTATGAGATGCTCGAAAATCTATAGATACAAGAGTTCGTTGTTGCGTCATGAGAGATATGAATGCACCAAGAAAGGATATTTCTCATGTTCGTATTGTGGAAAGACTTTCAAATATGAGTACAAAATGCTTCACCACGAGAAGACTCTTCATGAAAACAGATCTAATTCGACAGATTGAGCCTTCTATTCTACTTCAGTATAAGTCGCAAAACTGCAAATTGATCACGAACCATTTCATGATGAATTTTGGAATCCTTCCAATTTGAAAATGACAATATTTTTCGGAGAATTAATTCAGGACTTATTATTCGAGTATAACTGAAAAAATAATATTTTATTGATATAAAGGTCTCTGTCCTTGTAAAGTGGAAAGCTAGGCTAGTAGATACTTTCAAAAGGCTGTGTAAATTTAGAATACATAATAATCAATGCTGATATAAAAAAAGTTTTGGCATTCTTTGTTTATGTTCAAATTTTACATTAAATTTTTATCTTTAATAATTATAAAAATTATGAACTTGAGTCTACTTGGTGAGAGTTCTAATTTAAAATAAAAAATGTATATCAGAAATACGATAAATGTTTCTATATATATGAAAAATTTATCTAAGATCAGTATAAAATCATTACTTGCCTAGAAGACATTTATTTTTCTACAATAAATTAACATTTGAGAATATACTTGATAGAAGTATTCAAAATCAGAATTTTTACTGGAATTTTCTACATTATTTATATATATATATATATATATATATATATATATATATATATATATATATATATATCTATATCAAGCATTACGATACTGACAAAGTATCACAGTACCATAAAATGGATATAAACATTGTTTTATGTCTAGATAACAACATTCTGCACATTATGCCATAAAAATATTATATATCTATAGAAATGTAAACATACAACCTATAAATGTGTGCACATATACAGAAATATCTAATAATCCAAAATTACATACAAATTCTTAAAATAATGATAGAATAAAAAAATAATCGAACCAAAACTCTAAACATATGACAATAATTTCGACCTTAAAAAACGAATTTAGCACATATATTATGAGACGTTTTTTGCAGGATAAAACCTTTATTTAAAGAATCTGTAGATAATTTTGGAGTAGTAGATATTCCTTTATATGTATGCTTATGCATATGGGTTGTACTTATACCTTATATTATACGTTTTAAGTCATAATGTGAAAAAAGTTCATTTATAGACGTAAAAAATATTTTATACCAAGTTTTTTTGTTATGACACTTTCTCAGTAACATAATAAATGATTTTTGATTTATAATGTAGAAGTATTCTGAATAGAAATTTTTTTATGACATTGTTAGCAACATGCTTACGTAGTTTTCTAGACAATTATTAATTTTATATTAATATAATATAGTAAATTTTCAATACATAAAGTGAAAGTTTTTCAGATTTCCCTACTAATTTTCAATTTTATTTTCACTTTTATTCATTTCTGTGCGCAAACTGGAGAAATTCGAATCATATTCAAAAATAGAGGTGTAATATATTTCGATTTATTGTCTCGTTTTGTTTGTAAAGTTGTTGAAATAAAATCATTGAGAAACAATTTTTTATTCTCACTCAAATCGAGTGAAGCTAGGAAGCTAGTCTCAGAATATTAGCATTATTTCTGTTCAAAGATGAGTTGGAAAACGAAGCATCGAAAATTATCGAAAATGACATTTATAATAGATTTATAATCTGGATAGTGATGAACACGTTTCGCCAATAGCACCTGTTCCTATCAGAAGGTTGGTTAAATATGGATAAAAGTACCACTAATTTCGAACAAATTTTGTCTGTTACGGATAATCTTCAGAACCTCTCAATAGATTTTCATGGGGTTATTACAAATATTTAATAAATCGATTCCTATTTGATGAAAATTCATCTTCATTGAATAAAATAATAAAGAATATTTTCACAATTTATTAATTCATTAGTTCAAAATGTAAACCTGTAAAAGCCATGAAATGTAAATTGTAGCCATTCAAACATAGTAAGTATTTTATTTTGAATAATTTACACAGTTTTATGTTTTACATTTACAGTTCCTTTTGTACCCCTTTGAAGATGATCGAAAGACCGAAATACATGTCAGGATTCGGAATAAATTGTAAAACAAAAACTGTATGAATTATTTTAAATAAAATTGTTATAATTTTTCACCTAGGTCCAACCGCATACTCCATTCATGTTAAAAATAGTAATTTATTTATTTAAATTAATGTGCCTCGGCAACTAGGCCATTGGCACATGGTACAGTATTCAATCTATTTCAAATTATATATGGAAATAAGTGTTACATTGATTAAACTAGTATTGAATAATGTGAGGTAGTAAGTATTTGCCTATATATATAATACAACATTAAAATCGGAATGTCTGTATATCGAATATATTTCCTGGAAATTGAAAGGGGATAATCAAAAAAAACTCACAAAAAAAACCACTTTGAAATTTTTGTCTGTCTGTAACGGCTAATCTATCGTTAAAAAGTGGTGCAGCGTGAACTAAGTTAGGGACATAAAAAAATAAACTTTGAATATCAAAACAGAATTAATCTGTTAGTCTTCTACAATTTTAATTTCAAAAAAATTTTTTAAAAACTTTTAGAATTATTTTAATGTCTTATAAGCACTGCTTATATTTAATAGACGTATAAAATCAAAATTCATTATACTTGAAATACTTAACATGTTTAAATATTAAAATAAGTTACTTCAAAAACTCTTGAAAACATGTAGCACATCCTCAAAAACAATTAGAATTCAGATAAGGTCAGTTCAACTTTACATTCAAATTACAAAATCAAATAAATATAAATAAATAAACCTTACCATACAATTTTTGAAATCTATGTTAATGCAAATTCAAACTAGGTCCAATGTCCAAGGTACTCTATGTTCAATGCTAAACGCAGAAATCACATAAAGTTTGTAAGGAATTTTATGGCCTTCCTTAAACCACTTGAAACTGTATAATAAATTTCTTTATTCAAACACCTAATATAATTATATATTATATATAAAATAAAATAATAAGAAGCGGTTTTTTACTTGATAGAAGGATTATTACAAACTTTGAATATCAAAACAGAATTAATCTGTTAGTCTTCTACAATTTCAATTTCAAAAAATTTTTTTTAAAACTTTCAAATTTAAATTAATGTCTTATAAGCACTGTTTATAATTAATAGACGTATGAAATCAAAATTCATTTCACAATATTAAATGGAATGAAAAAAACCAACAAATATAAATTGTTAATTAAAATAAAAAAATAAGTAATATTGAATGTTTCGTTTCAAACATGCGCACTTGAACTTGTCATACAGGCGTGGTACGCATATTTTGTCTGGTGTGATTTCTGTGTTTAGCATAGAACATAGAATACCTTGGATATTGAAATTACTTAGTTTCAATTTGCAAATGTTACAGGCAAAACACGCGAACCACGCCTGTCTGACGAGTTCAGTTGCACATGTTTGGAACGAAACATTCAATATTACTTATTTTTCAATTTTATTATTATTATTATATTAACAATTCATATTTGTTGGTTTTTTTTATTTCATTTGATATTGTAAAATGAATTTTGATTTTATACTTCTTTTAAATATAAGCAGTGTTTATATGACATTAATTTAATTCTAAAAGTTTTCTGAAAATTTTTTTTAAATTAAAATTGTAGAAGACTAACAGATTAATTCTGTTTTGATATTCAAAGTTTGTAATAATTCTTCTTTCAAGTAAAGGACCGCTTCTTATTATCTTAGCATAAAAAAATAATCATAAAAAGGAGTTTTTTCTTGAGAGGAAGATTATCACAAAGTTTAAGATTTATTCTCTAAACCTCCTTCCTACAAATTGCAATTTCAAAATTAAGTCAGGGACTTCAGCTAGTAAGTAATATGGTGTTATTCATATATTATATAAACAGTATCAAAGAAGTCCGGTAGCAATATTATCTTTCACTAAAATTGATGAATGTTCCAGATGAAATTTAACACAAATATGGTATTAGACATTGGGCGTGAAAAAAACTCGAAAATTCAACATTATTTCCAGCAAAGAAGTTTTCCAAAGAATTTTGTTGACTCATTGAGTTTACACGTCAAACGTACCTCAAAGTTACGATGATTAGGAATCCATCAAATTAAGAATCTCTTGTTAGTTTCTATGCTAATTTTAGGACGTTTTACGTAGCAGGTAAATTTCATTTAGACGTTTTTTGTGAATAGGGTCACACGAGTTCTACCTCACTCCCAAAATCATCCCTCTATTATGAATACAAAAAAAGATTTTCCCGAATCGACCTTCTCGTTATTTTCATGAATTATTTTTCCTCTCATAAAACCCATTCAGTCTATAATCCCTGAGTTATTGACAGGTCACAAAATCTCTACGTCGTAACCTGTGGAACAGTTTCTTTGTGGACCTTTCAGGATATTTTTCAGTAATTGAAATCCTCTGATCAAAATTCGAGCCGAAAAATGTGTGAACTAACCACAATGAGAATTATTTCAGAAGGTTTCTGTAGAGGCTGTTTGTATCATTCTTCGAATATTTTTGGATGAACAAGCCACCCCTTCTTTATTTCTTTATTCAATTGAATTATTTTCGTGTTATACCCTGGATTATTCATATGCGCATATCTTTCGATTATTCCAATGTTCGATTGGACAGTCGGAGTTCTCTGCTCTATGCATTGAATATCCTAACATTAAAACGCGATTTTCCAAACCTGTATAAAAATTGTGGCCATAGATTTCTGTTTTGGAGCGAATAAACTTTATCATTTTTATTAGCATTATTATTAAGTTTATAGTGATACTTGTTTCCAGTTTTTACATCTTCAATATGCCCAGATAGTTTACACAATCTTCAGTTGTTTCCCATGAATTTTATGTGATGTGTTGTTAGTGGCATCTTTATTTATACTCAACGAAATAAAAAACACAGAAACATATCTTGATCTCAGTATGTTTGGTTAAAATTATAGATGTAGTTTGATTTTTTAAAATTTGCTGAATAACACATATTTACACACGAATTGTATATTAGTTTTTCTCATTATAATGCCAAAACTTTAACTCTCATATTTTTCAGGATGGAACTACGTATGCTCTTATTGCAATCGATCATATAAATATAAGTACAACATGTATCGTCATAAGAAATACGAGTGCAACAAAGTGGGAACTCACAAATGTCCTTTATGCCATAAGGTTTTCAAGCACAAGCATAATATGGAGAGCCATTGTTATACTGTACATGACAACTCTAAACAAAAAAAAAATTAAGTTGTGCAAAGACTGACGTGCAAAAATATAAAATTATAATTCTGGAAGGTGTGAAATAAGTTCACTTTCAGCACCGGAAACAGTTATAACAAAAATTTATTACTAAGAACTACGAGGAATGACTTGCAAATACAGGTATGGAAAAGACAGTCCGAAAAATAGGAAATTCAGTGTTAATCAAGAATGCAATGGAGCAGTGGAAGAATCAGAACCTCAGCACGATGCGATGACGAGTAAATGATTGTTCTCTCTCAATGGCAGTGCCCACATGCTTCGATTGAAAGGCTGTGCAGTCTGATTTCACTCCTCACTACCATTGAGAGAGAACATTCGTTTGTTCGCCATCGCATCGCGCAGAGTTTTCGATTCTTCCATTGCTCCATTGTATTCTTGATTAACACTGAATTTCCTGTGTTTCCGACTGCCTTGTCCATACCTGTATATATACTTCTAACAAATCAAGATGTTCCTAAAATTTGTACAATTTTGTATGAATATCCTGATACACTAACTGTAAATCAGTTTCCTATATGTCGGGTGAATAGCCTCTTTGAAATTTTCTCCATGTCTTTTTGGAGTTCTTAGTAAATAGATGGTTATGAATTGAAAAGTGTAAAGAAATAAAATTTATTTCATTCATTTTATTATTTTATTTTTACCTATTATATTAAGCAATAGTTCACTCAAATTTAAGACCGATAATGTACTGAGATAGAAAAAGAATCATTAAATAAATACAACAAAAACACACTGAAATAGTGTACGAATTGTAATTAAGACGTCTGAAACCATCAAGATGTTCAAGATCATTACAAAATAAAAAGTGTAAAGAAACAAAATTAATTATAATAGAAAAAGATGTTACTGAAATTAGCAATATGAACCCCCTTCAAAAATTTTATTTTTACCTATCATATTAACTAATATTACACCTAAATTTAAGACTAAGTGTATACTGAAATGAAAATAAATCATTAAATAAATAAAACAGGTAAATACTGAAAAAGTGCACGTATTGTAATAAAGACGTCTGAAACCATCAAGATAATTTTAAAATAAAAAGTGTGATGAAAAAAATTTAATTTTAGTATAATAGATAAAGACGTTGGCGAATTTAACAATAGAGACCCCCTTTAAAATTTTTTATTCTTACGTATCATATTAATCAATATAACACTCGAATCAAAGTGTACTGAAATAGAAATATCATTAAATAAATTAAATAAGTAGATCATGAGAAGATTGCTATTAAGACGCTTAAAGCAGTACGGGTGTATACATTATTTATTTCTTAGAAAATTGGGGAGGTGCAAGGCACACAACCGTCAATTATCACTGATGAAGCTGAATTTGAAGTGAGTGTATTTAACCACAAATTGACGGTATCAGTGTGTTTTCAACAACACACTACCACATGTCATACAATTCTGTCAAGTTTATTGCAAGAAATATTTGAAAAAATTCTTTTTGTCGCTAAGTTGGCACAACTGTTCTCTAAATCCACTCCTTTCTGTCTGTTCATCTCAAATGTGTTTTACGATTTCTGAATTGGATGATAATATCAATAAAATCTGTCTCAGTTTTTGCATTGCAAATGGATTTTCTTGTGCGGAAGCACTAAAAATATTTCACAAAGCTAAAAATATTAGCATAAAGCTTGATTCAAAATACGTATGTATGATAGCGAAAACAGCACATCAATGTTGATCAAATGTGAAGGTGGTGTTAACAGTTTCTTTCAATTATTGAGGTGCTGTGTATTTGAAATTCCTCTCGAAAGGTAAGACATTACATAAAAAATATTTTTTAAGCGTTATGCGACATATAAGAAAGCAAGTTCGTCAAAAAGAATTTAATTTTTTCAAAACCTGAACTATCAATTCAGCTCACAGCATACATAAAAGAGGCTTCGCTGCGAATACTAAAATGGATTCCTAAAAACGTGTTCAAAAAATATTTTCATTTTGTTGGTGTATGTGTATTATTTCGGAATAAGTCGACTCTGAAGGCAATACAAAATCACGAAATGATATTTGGAACAAGGTTATTCTAATTTTCACATATTCATTATAAATATGAAAATTGTTTCGTTTTCACAGTAGCATCATCAGATTTCTTACATTTTAATAGCTAAACTTATTTAAAAAATACATTGATTTTATACTTTTACAGGTATGTTATTCAAACTTAGTCTATGATAATTTCAAAACTAGGGTTTGCTAGGAATTGGAGTCGACAAAAATATTTGAAAGTGGCGAATTGTGCACGTCTCTTTGTTCATTGAGTAAAATTACATAAATAGAGGCTAATACTTGATAGAATGTATATAAAATTATTTAAATATTTTAAATTGTCTTTCAAAAATCTTTTAGATCAAGGGTAAACCACAGAATTATTTATTTGTCGTTAACATTACAATCCATTTAAATTTTTCAGTATTCATTTACCAGAAGTTTTCAATTGTTGAAGGGTGAGTAAATATTTGTTGTTGATAGATATTATATTTTATTGAATATGAATTATTTGAGTACCGACGAAGCAAAGTCTCTCTTAAAACTTGTTTTTCAGTAATGTTTTTACATTTCTTGAGATTTTATAGAAAGTAACTTAGTTAGATATCCAATAGTGTTGAATATTCTAAGTAAGATAGTTTTATGATGAAATTCTTAAGATTATGTTAAACATTTCTGAAAGATATTTATTATTATGAGATTGATCAGCAGAAACAAAATTTTGTCTGTTCAAAATATTTAAATTATAGAATTTTGGTTAACAATTTTTATTTATTGGATTTTGTTATATCATTTGGACGTCTTATAATGAACGTTTATTTTATATGTCGTTTGATATAAGTGGTACTTATATGACATTAATTTAATTTAATGCCTGAAGTTATAATTATTAAATATAATTTTTTGAAATTAAATATGTAGAAGGCTAATATTGAAATGAGTAAAATTACGATTTTATTGTGTCTATTTGTTTCTAGTCCTTCCAACAAAGCAAGAATGAACTTATAAAATTTTTAAATTCTGGTTACAGCCGTAAATGTTTCAAATGACTCAATTTTTCCGCGATGAGATAATTTGTATAGGTTCTTGAATTCATTTTTGGAAAGTTCTGCCAGTCTGGTCCTATGTAAACTTTTCGGCAATCACCACAAACTGAATGAATTAATTGAATCGGCGGATATTTATTGAGAAATAAATGCTTCGAGGCTCTGCACTGCCTAAAGCATCCCCACCACTTCAATTGAGAGATTTTGAGCGCATCATGCTGAGGTTTTGATTCTTCCATTGCTCCACTGGACATTCCTGCTTCTCTAGAATGACATTTAATTTTCTATGTTTCCGACTGTCTTTTCCATACCTGTATATTGTGATATGTTATCCTGATACAACTAGATCTGCTTTCAAGATCCCTCAGAAGCTTTTTCAGCTTGTACGAGTTAGGACTTCAGTTGTGTTCTGGGTGGGCTTTGTTACTTGGATCTTACGCCAGCTTAGGTCACAGCACTGTTAATTTTCGACCCAACAGTAGAATGGTGGCCGAAACCCTTCCAAAATTCCTTTTCCACTTGAACAGGATTTGAACCCGGTACCTTTCAGTTCCGAGCCCCCAACGCCCTAACCACTAAGCTACCGACACTAATTCTCTCCAAATGAATTACTTTCAATTAGTCATCCAATACATTTATCGGAAGCCGGACATGACTTTAACCATAGACACATTAAAGTCTGAATGTTACTCAATGAATGAACAGAAGTGAATAGTTCGCAACTTTTTAATATTTTTGTCGACCCCAATTCCTAGAAAACCCTAGTTGTGGAATGATCATAAACATCATTTGAGTAATATACCTATAACAGTTGAAATCAATTAATTTTTGAAATAAGTTTATTGAAAATGTAAAAAATCTGTGAAAACTAAAGAATTATTATACTTATGAATTATATGTTGAAATTAGAATAACCTTGTTTGAAATATCGTTAATAACCTTGAGTTAAATATCAAATACAATAAATTTGTATCAGTAATATATATATTTTGTATTTGACCGAATCCCGGTACTTTTTACCACAGTAGTGTTTGCCTGTAGGTGATTTGAATTGAAATAAAGTAGCCTACTCAGAACCATTTTTCTGCTAATCACCATTTCAACTTAAATATTTTTTAGAATCATACTTCCCATGTGTACAGTGTGGTCGACGCTACAAGTACGGATATAATTTGAGGGCACACTTGAGGAGAGAATGCTTCAAAGAACCTCGCTTCCAATGCCCTGTCGCTTACTGTGAATTCAAATGCAAGGTCAAGGCATCATTAAAGCGACACATATTTCATTCTAGACATAGGAATTTGAGTATGGACTTACGGAAACAATTCTGGAGTCAGGTTTTATCGAAGATATTGAAGACAAATAAATGAAAATTTTTTTGAGTGAAAATAACAATGAAATTTATATAAATCCGCGCAAATTGTTGATGTAACATTTATTAATACATGAGCTTTCATTGAAACTTACGGTAATGAAAATTTAATATAGAGCACGCGCTTGAATTTGTACGGTACTTTGGAACTACGCGTAGGTCTAAAGTCCTGTAGAGATTTATCCTCCTATGAGTGATTTTGTGCCGAAAGACAATGAAATTATTACATTTCTCGATTAATTCGAGCAGTTTAAGTACAACTGTTACTCGCACTTGAGTAATAAACTATTGTAACCCTTTCAATGGAACTCTCAAACTGTAGGTATATTTAAATAAAATCCCAAACACTAAGGAGATTGCATGATTATGAGTGTTATATTCCTTTCATGTTGTCACAATTAACTCAACTTGTCAGGGAATTGCCACAGAAAATATATTCAGTCGAAAAAAGTTTTGCTTCTTTATTGCCTAGACTAATACTCTAGGCAATCATCCTCCTCTATACCAAATAATTTTAAAGCCAGCTTTATTATAACAATATACATATGGAAATTTACTGATTAACTTTTTAAACTGAAAATGACTTTATTCCAAAATTATTTCATAATTTAATTATATTTCAGAAAGGTACGAATGTTATGCATGCCACAAGAGTTACAAATACAGATCCAGCCTGCTAGCACATCAAATGATGTGCAGAACTCGAACCCGTTATCAATAAAATTTTGTGTGGATGAAGAGTGCTTTTAATGATTCAATTCTGGAAAACAAATTAAGTTTTTTTTTTATTTTGCAACAGTATCATTTCAGTTTCTCGAAAAAAATTACAGGGATCTCATAAAATTGAGCTGGTTCATTTATTCACCCTATGTATGTGAACACTATAATTTTAAACTGTCATTTAGAGAAAAGGTGAGTGTTTCGAATCTATGTCTAATTTTGATTTTAGTAATTTCAAAATGATTGAAATAGAGATTAAGAAAATGACTTAGAGTATGCTCACCTGTTTGAAGTAACTGGTGTACTCGAATGGTTACGAGTTTTATTGAGTTGTGGGTCGGAAGTAAACGGTGATTTTAGTGAGTTTTATGTGAATATTATCTGGAATTAGATTTCATACTTTCTTGCACACCTAATGAAGATCTTTTTGGAGAAGATAACGACTGCTTCTCTTTTAGAACGGATACACTAATTTCACTTTCGTGATCTATGATTTTCAAATAAAATAATTCGGCTTGTATGCGCTATGGTAATAGAAAGTTCTGGAAATCGAGACAGTGTAACATACATCTGTATAACAATTCTTTTAGAGCACGAGGAAAGTTTTTTCTGCGTAAGTAACGTGAAAATATCGAGAATACATTTCTTTACTTGTACTGTATTACTAATACCTTAGAGTCTCGGTGTATAACCAATATAAATACTTCACAGATTTGAAATCACTAGCATACATTGCACTGACGAAAACCAATCAGTTTGAAACGTGCGTATTGCTGCAATTTGCCTTTGTGATCAATAAAACTTTGTCGAGTTTATTTGAGTATAGAATTATTATACAGATGTATGTTACACTGTCTCGATTTCAAGAACTTTCTATTATCATAACTCATAGTCCTTATTAATGATCTATGATTTTGAATTCAAGTAAAAACTGCGCGATGGTTAAGACGATCCATTACATCAAAGCTGAAATAAGTTTTAAACAGATGAATAAGAAATAAATGACAGATAAAGAAAAAAACGCTTCAACAAGAATATCGAAGTTTCAACATCTACCATGACGATTTCGTAGTTAATCCTCAATTAATCGTGTCCGTACATGCGTATATTTCACGATTAATTCAAATCAGATCAGTGGCGTACGGAGGTAGGAGAGTAAGTTTGGTACGAAAGCTCCCGAAGCATATATGGCAAAAATGTTAAATTTTTGAGAAAATGTCTTTGTAAAGAATTGCTTAGTATCTAGATATACCTTTTTGAATTCTTCGAAAGTAATTGATTAAACGTTAACCAATTAGTATGCAAATTCTTGGTTGAGCATACTTCAAATGGGGGTGAAAGAGGGATGTATATTAAACTTTAATGCTTTATTTACAGCCTAAAATACATATAATACAAGTTCAGAGAGTAGAATTATTTTACCCAAATTGAGGTAGATGTTTCTTGACCAGATGTAGAATTTAAGCTCGTAGGGACCATGTAGAGAATTGTCAGCAGAAGTACATATAATACAAGTGTACAATTTTGAGTTGTTGACCCAGATTCAGGTGGAGACACTATCTTGATCCTGAAACAGTTCTTCCTTGAGTTTCTTCTATTGTTGTTCATGACACAGACTTCAATTTTATTGGTTTCACTTTTGAGTTCACTTTTCACAACTTAATATATATATATATATATATATATATATATATATATATATATATATATATATATATATAATAATATTTATTCACCATATATCTAATTACAAATGAATAATGTAGATAATACATTCAATTCCAGGCCTTTAGTGCGTTATGAGTAACTGAAAGAGAGAGAGTTCCTTGGAAGTTTAAAGTGAAAAATGCGAAAATAAATTAATTCGAGCGTAGAGATAAAAATGTTTCACAAGTTACGAGAGCTTACTTCAAGGGAATGTGCGTGGGAGCAGGACTTGTCTTCAACTGAACTTTCTTCACTGACTTTTTATACAGGGTGAGCAGTAACCTGTCTGGTGCAGGAGATGTGTTCGACTGGTGCCTTTTTGCTAAATGGCGGATGAGAGAGTGGGTTTGGGTCCGAAAAGATGGCCCAGGTAATTCCGATACGACAATAGTCTTGAAACGGCTAAAACGGTTCTAATGGGTTTCTAAGAATAATCTAAGGGAGAAATATCTTCGTTTCTTAATTGGTGTTTAGGCCCGCTTAGGTTTCTATGAATTAAATGATTTATATTTGAAATGCCTTAATTGTTTGACTCTGGGTAAGTAGGTGTTACGTACCTGCAAAGTGAATCAAAAATTCGTTGTTCAAAGTAAATTTGAACAGTCTTCTAGAAATAGTGTTCCGAAAAGCCAGTGTGTCATGAACTATTTTCTTTGTAGTCTTTTTTCATGTCAATATCGTATTATGATTTTATCATAATAAATAGTTGTTTTTGATAAATACGGATTCCTAAAATAACTGGAACGGATATTAAATGTGAACTTAAACGTCAATTGATTTTTGATGTTTAACATCTCCAGTCATAGAATAAAATAAATTGAATATGAATTAATTGAGTACTGACGAAGCAGTCTCTCTTAAAACTTGTTTTTCAGTAATGTTTTTACATATCTTGAGATTTTATAGAAAGTAACTTAGTTAGATATACAATAATATTGAATATTCTAAGTAGGATAGTTTTATGATGAAATTTTTAAGATTATGTTGAACATTCTTGAAAGATATCTGTTTTCATAAGATTGATCAGCAGAAACAAAATTTTGTCTACTCAAAATATTCAATTTATAGGATTTTGGTTAACAATTTTCATTTATTGGATTTTGTTATATCATTTGGATGTCTTATAATGAATGTTTATTTTATATTTCGTTTGATATAAGTGGTACTTATATGACATTAATTTAATTTAATTCCTGAACTTATAATTATTGAATATAATTTTTGAAAATAAATATGTAGAAGGCTAATATAAAAATATTTAAATAATAATTAAATAAATAATTTTAAAATATTTAAATAATCTCCAGTCGTCTGTAAAATTGAATAATGAAAGATTCAAACTTTGAACAAAAACATTTCGGGATTTACGTGATTTTTTCGGTTTTCATAATCGACCAACAGAAGTCCTATTGAAAATATTGTGAAGAATTTCCAAGATGTTAAGAAGTCATTGCTTGCCTCTGCAGGACGTTCAAATAAAAAAGTCGCCTGAAACACGGGAATTGCACATGTCTACGGCCACTATGCTATTGGAGCACTGTTTATTTTTCATTTTGTTTCTTTATTGGTTACTGCAGTACATAGAGGTAATTCGCACAACCGAGTGTGAATATAAGTGAGCTATACTCGTAGAATTTATTCGAAATTAATGAATTCAACAAATTATGGTTTTTCCAAATGTCAAAAAATACAAAAGTTTCTTTGTTCAGTGGATTATCTATAACGAACAAGATTTTTATTTCGTGTGGAAGACACAACTACATATTTGGACAGATTGAGAATCAAGCTTTCTCCCTACAGTATTGATAAAATGTAGATTGTCGTGTAATGTACGAATTACAGCAAAAATCTTTGAATCATTTGCTGATTGCAAAATTTTATATTTCTCGATACACGATTTGACTTTACTAATGAATACCAAAAAAAGAAATGTTCCCAAATGAGACCCTTGAGGAACTCTCGAAGTAGCCTCAATCCTGACACAAGAATCATCATGGACTATGAGGAACTGATTTATTTTCTCCAAGTATGACTGAAAAAATCTATTTTAAATTTTCCTGTTTAATTCCAAACTATTTGACCGTTTTCTTTTTCAGACATTCTTTATGGACCTAGCAAGCGTGAAATTTGCATTCATATAACATGATCAATCATGGATAATAACTTTTTCTAATATGCAGTGAATGTCATCTACGTTTTGATTTCCCTACGATTTTCTCGATTGTATGTAACTCAAGTATAAAGTTAGTTTTTTCCACTTCTAGATTTATAATTCAAACTTTACGTCAGTGAAAAACATACATACTTTTTACATAAATAATTCTTTTAAGCAAGCTAAGACATTGTACACATTAGATGTTTTGCAACAAGCATTTCAAGAATGACTGTTTCCAGCGAGCCCATAGACGTTTTGATGAGAAAAAAGAAGTAAAGAACTCAAAATATGTAAAACGCCTAATTTGTACGAGGTTGAACCTATAAGTTTGATGGCCTTGACTGATGAGATAATCGAATTAAATTCTTGAAGAACTTTTTTTGCATCCGTGTGTGTGATGTAGACCTTAGTTTCATTTCAACTTAGAATTTTGTGCATTTTTTGTGTGACGAATTCCGATAATATGAATATATAAGTAATAATAAAACGATTTCATTTCAGAGAGATTTAAATGCAACGTATGTTCGAGAACATACAAGTACAAATCTAGTCTGTTGACGCATAAGCGGGTGGAATGCAACACGGATAGCTCCTTTATTTTCGAGTGCTATGCTAGCGAATGTTCCTACAGGACTAAAATTAAGAGTAACTTTAAGAGGCATTTGCTTCGGCATAACATTAATTTTCATGGTTAATTTGAAATTGATGTGTTCAGAAATGTGAACTACCTAGTTTTTTCATTCTAGTCGGTATGTGTCATTCCCATAAATAAAAGACGTTAATTTTACTCTAAAGCTTATTATTTCCTGGTAGAAATATTCCACTCAATAAAACTTTATTTCTTGATTGTATTTATTTCTGAAATCACGTGTGAGCAAATTTTGCTGAAAAACTTCACGTTGAACTTTTACTGACTTTTTAATAACTGCATCATTTGGTTGTAGAGAAATTATTTCGGTTATGTGAACAACAATATTCACCTCTTAAACTAGTTTGTTAGGAAAAAGAGTTGAACCAATGCTGAATGCATGATTTGTCTAAACTTTCAGAATTAACTGGATTTCATGAAACATCACGAAATCTTTTGCTGTCATATGATATTGTTCGCATATCAAAAATTCTATTATTCAAAGTGACATCAAATGAAAAATTTTTTTTGACAAGTTTTTCTCAGCGGCTGTAAGTTTCACAATTTGATTGTAAAATTTTCATTATGAATTTTTTATAGATTATTGAGGCCTTAGATTTATATAGTAATAGGCAGAACAAGATATTGACAAAGTGAAACCTATTCGAGCTAATAAACACTTTACTGAGATATATTATCTACGAATAGAGAAGCAAAAACTAATGAGTTTTTTATGTCAAATAGGAATAAATATCGTTAGATTCAATGTGAACTAGGGTAGTCAGCATTCGATCATATAGTATACATGGTGTTCGGATAACCTTCAGGATGCGTACATCAATTAATTATTTATGATAAAATATAAATAGGCTTTTTACTTGATAGAAGGGATATAACAAAATTTGAATATCAGATATAATCTGTCAGTCTTCTACAATTTGAATTTCAAAAAAAATTTATTCAAAAAAAAACTTTTACAGTTAAATTAATGTCCTATGAGCACCTCTTATATTTAATAGACGTATACAATCAAAACTCAATATACAATATCGAATGGAATAAATAAACCAACAAATATAAGTTGTCAATTGAAATTAATGAATAAATATTTGAAGTAGACAAAATTTTGTTTCTGATCTTACCATTATGAACACCAATTCCTTTTCAAAAACATAAAACACAACTTGAGGACTTCTCAAAAAATATAATTTATTTGAAACATTCTATATATTTAAATATTCAGATAAGTTAATTCAAAAATCTCTCAAAACAGGCACTATATCTTCAAAAAATAATTAGACTTCCGATAATCTCTTCATCGGCCCTAAATCATATTTAAAAATCAAAATCAACTTATAATCAATATAGCTTACCTCAGAGTGGTAACCGGATCATTGCTAAAATAAATAACCTTAAAATCAAGATATTCTATGTTAAAATCGAAAGTAGAAGACTAACAGATTAAATCTGTTTTGATATTCAAATTTTGTTATATCCCTTCTATCAAGTAGAAAGCCTTTTTCTATTTTATTTTATACATCATATTTAATTATATTTAGGCTTGAATAAAATCTCAGTATGGAGTGTCAATGGTTTAAAGAAAACCTTGTAATACCTCACAGTTTTCTATGATTTTTGTGACGAGCATAGACTCTCTTGATTTTAAAGTTATTTGTTTAAGCAATGCACCACTCTGAGGTAAGCTATATTGATTGTTAGTTGATTTTGATTTTTAAATATGATTTAGGGCCGATGAAGAGATTATCGGAAGTCTAATTGTTTTTTGAAGGTATAGTACATGTTTTGAGAGATTTTTGAATGAACTTATTTGAATATTTAAATATATTGGATATTTTGAATAAACTATATTTTTTGAGGAGTCCTTAAGTTGTGTTTTATGTTTTTGAAAAGAAAATGGTTTTCATAATGGTAAGATCAGAAACAAAATTTTGTCTCCTTCAAATAATTATTTATTAATTTTAATTGACAATTTATATTCGTGGGTTTATTTATTTCATTTGATATTGTATATTGAGTTTTGATCGTATACATCTATTAAATATAAGCGGTGCTTTTAGGACACTATTTGAATTTTAAGTTTTTTCGAATAAAATTTTTTTGAAATTAAAATTGTAGAAGACTGACAGATTAAGTTTGTTTTGATATCCAAATTTAAATTTTTTACTATGGTAATAAAAAACTCCATCAAAAAGCTCTTCAACAATATGTAGCACTTCTTGAAAAAGGCGATTTAAGATTCTTACCGACAATCTTCAGTCCACTTTCATGCCAGCAAAATAAAAACCATCGATTAAAAATATCTATCATACTTGCACGACCTCCTGGTATTTCAAACTTTGTATTGAAAAATACTTTATAAAACCTCTGTGTATTTTCTGTGGACTAATTTAGAATTGGAAGTCATCAAATGTTCTATTTTTGTTTGAAATAACACGTGGTCCTGTCAGTATGATAGATATTGTAAATTGACTGTATTGATTTTTTTGTAGCATGAAAGTGGACTGAAGAATATCGTGAGAACCTCAAATCGCCTTTTTTAAGATGTGTTACTTATTTTTGAGGAGTTGTTTGGAACAGCTTTTTAAGGAGAGCTTTTTTAAAGAATTTTTTGGTTTATGCACACTTTATATGTTTCCTAAAAAAAAACAGTGTTTTTAACGCATTTATTCAATTTAATTTCAGGTTGTAATTAAGAAATTTTACAAAATTGAAATTTGTAGCGAGGTATAACAGAATTGCTCGATTTTTGATTAGTTTGATATTTAAGCTAAAGAAGTGATGTAAAAATATTCCTTGAGATACTTTTTCACCATGACAAAACCCATCAACACAATGCTCTGAATGATTGCAGAGATGAAGTATTCTGTGAATTTGGAAAATTTTTGCGCTGTTAAAGTACTTCATAGACAAATATCGGGTGTTTTTTTTAGAGTGGTAGAACTTTAAATTAAAATGAGAAGATTTAAATTAAGATTGAAGAAAATTCTTTAATTATTTGAAAGATAATTTTATGACATTCATGTTTTAAAAATAATTTCCGGCTAGCTCTGAGAAACCGCATTCGACCAGACCAATTTTCGACCACTTTTTCGAGTAATCCAGGCCTTATTTCATCAATAACACGAGTTATGTTGGCTTCCAAAGCGTCTATTGTTTCTGGTTTATCAGCAGAAACCAATGACTTGACATAACCACAAAGAAAATGATCCAGTGGAGTTATGTCGCATGATCTTAGAGGCCAATTAATTGGTCAGTTTCTCGAAACAATATTATCGCCAAATCTTTCTTTCAATAAATCAATTGTTACGGTAGCAACATAAGGTGTAGCACCATCTTGTTGGAACCAAAACATTTCTGGGTCGATATCATTCAAAGTTTGAAACAAATAATCATTGATCATTGATCTGTAACGAGCAACATTCACTGTTACATTAGCTCCAGCATCGTTTTTAAAGAAATATGGATCGATGATGCCTCCAGCATGTAAAGCACACCATACAGTGTATTTTTCCGGATGCAATGAAATCTGCAGAACTTCTTGAGGATTGTTTTCACTCCACATACGGCAATGTTGCTTGTTTATATAGCCGTTCAACCAGAAATGAACTTCATCACTAAACATAATTTCACGAAAAAAATGTGGATCAACTTCAAGCTATTCTAGGGACCAATCAGCAAGCCAACGATGCTTATTATGGTCAAGTGGCTTTAGTTCTTGAACCAGTTAGATCTTGTATGGGTGTAGACCAAGATCTTTACCCAAAACTTTCCATGTGGTGCATGCACAGACTCAAACTTGTTGTGAACGTCGACGAATAGACAAATCTGGATCATCATTAACACTATGACTTACAGCAGCGATATTTTCTTCTGTACGTACAGTTCTTTGCCTTGTTGTTGTTGTTGCATCGAGTAGAGAAAAAGTTGTCCGAAATCTATCGATAGTTCGACGAATACGCTGCTCTGATGGACTATAAGTTTGGCGAATAGAACACTGGCTTTGAAAATAAATTTCAACAATCTGTAAACGTTGTTGCGACGTGAGTCTTTCCATGATAATTTATCAATGCTTACTGAACAGAAATGTCAAAAAACATGGCTTCTATTTCCTGTCAAACACAGTTATCCCTATCGAAAGTTCTATCACTCTAAAAAAACACCCGGTACTTCAGAGGCAAAGATAAGGCATGACGAAAGGTCTCTCCCTATCTTCCCAGGGACCCATTTTAGGACAGAAAATTATGCCAAGTGTTTCACATTTTTTGACCTCTAGAATCACGTCCTGAAATATATTAATGTTAAATCCGGACATATCAACTAACATGATCACTCGACAACTTCTCTCCTTCTTGCAACATGCCTTACCAGATTTTTCCGCTATCTCACTTCAAATAAACAAGCGGATGTACAAAAACATATTGTTATGAATGAATTGTGAGTATGATATTCCTGATGAACTGATTTGATTAACTGACATTGTCTTTCATTTCAGGTAAATTCTGCTGTTTGCAGTGTGGTAGACGTTATAAACACAAGGCATCTTTAAGGAAACACGAGAAATACGAGTGTGGAAAGCAACCCCAATTCAAGTGTCATAAATGCGAATATTCTTGCAAAATTCCAGGAAACATGACTAAACATTTAAAAATGCATTATAGGGAATCCTCAGTTTTCCATTCATGTTAATTAAACAAAAATACATTTTACTTTGATTGTCCAGTGATTTTCGTTATAGCGAAATATTCCTCTAAATTCTTTTCATCTATGTTATTAATGTTTTATATTTTATTTAAATGGAAAAATTGTCCTAATTCCGGATGAAATTCCTAAAATATGTTATATGTTAATTATTTTCGTATTTCTTAGTTTGTACTTGATTGTTAAAGGCCATAAAAAATGAAGTACTGAGAAAAAATTGTTAAATAAATATTTTTTATTATTATGATTTTTTTCTATTCGAATTCAATACAGAAAAGTTTTTTTTAGTCAAAGCATCTCATACTTCACTCTCGTACATATCATTCTCATATGATTTCATTCAAATAACTTCGCTATACTTTATAGCAGAAGTTTAATACTTTTAAGTTTAAGTTCTGTTCAAAAATTGACTCTTGAAGAACACCCTGCATATCTCAGAATTCAGGCTTGTGTTATAATGAATTTCAAGTTTCCGTCCTAGTTTTCACTAAAAAAAAGTTTCAATAAAAAACTTCAGCAGCTATCTAACTCTATATTCAACCTAATGCCGCCTGAGTTAATCAATTTCTCTTAAGGTAAAAGTTTCCCATAATGTTTTTTTTTATTTTGGTACCATATGATTGTGATGCCGCTTCTTGTAAAATAATCCCTGTATTTGAAACTATTTTTCGTCCGTAAATGACATAAGACTGACGGAGAAGTTGTTATTTTTATCTCGAGCGTAAGACGCACAAATCCATCATCCTAGCCAGTTTGATAGAGGGATTTGTGGAAACTATTAGGAGTATAAGCCAAGGTATTTTCGTAAAATTCTCCACAAAACACGTCTAGGAGATGCCTGGTTCTTGTGAACTTCGATAAATCGATCAATTTTGGTCTTCATGAGCACTTTCTCGTACGACAGCAATATTCTCCTCACTTCTTGCATTTCTTTGTCTCTCTAAAAAATTTGGAATATTTGTGAACGTTGTTGGAGTGTGTATCTTTCCATGATTAAATGGTAGACATTGACAAATACAACTGTCAATGTCACAAATAAACAGTAGAGGCCATGGCTGAGTAATGTCAATTTGAAATTGAGGCGTTCCCATTGAAAGACCCTTTAGTTGTCAGTTTTTTAAATTTCTATGAAATTATTTCTGCAAACTTGACTGATGCAAAATAATTCTGTTGGAATATCGCAAACTATTGCAATCTGAATATCCTCGAGCTTACACATGCATTAACAGGCATTTCCTTTAGGGAAAATTAAAATTCGCTATTTTAACACACACTACCCAGTAAAGCTTCATTGGACGATGGTTAATTGATATGTGCCCTTTCAAGCTACGATATATTTGTCACTAACTACTGATTATTACAGGTAAATTCAAATGTTCTCAGTGTGGAAAAATGTACGCACAAAAATGTTCTTTGGGCAAACACCAGAGATATGAATGCGGTAAAGAGCCTCAATTTAGGTGCTCTGTCTGCCCGTACGTCACAAAACAGAAGGCGAATTTGAATAAGCATATCCTCAGGTTTGCGCATAACATCTGAATGTTCGAGTTACTTATCTCTTATGCTTATATTTTGTGCAAAAGATAATCCTTATTTTTTCCTTTTTTTGGATACAAGTTCAGTTTGTGCAATAATTTGGTAATGTAAATATAATAAAGCTGCGAGAGTTTATTCAACAAATATTCTTGTGTATTATTTGGTGTTACAGTAACCTGTAAAATGTTGCGACTTTTTCATGTTAATTTGCTTGTTTTCATTATTAGGAAAATGAATGATTTCATATTTAAGCTGTTGGATCCTCTTCGTGCATTTAATTTTTAATTATATTTCTCTGGCCGTAAAATATTTTGTGTAATTCATTTTTTAAAAGTAAAACCAGTATGCCAAATTATGAAGTCATTCGTCGCACATCTTTTTTCAAAGTTTATTTTAGGATTTCTAGCACAAACGTTTCGATTATACCTCTCAATTTTTGAAATAATAAAAAGAAGGTTTTTACTTGATTGAAGATTTTTACAATATCTTTAATATTACACGAATTAATTCTGCTAAACTCACTATGAATTTGAAACAAATAAAAATGTTTTCCTCAAAAACTTTTTAAAATTAAATTGAATAAATGTCTTACAAAATACAGTATGAATTTAGTAGACATATAGAATTAATACTCAATATACAGCAACGAAAGGAATATAAGTATCCAAAGAAAATATAGAATGTTAATTTAAATTATATGATCAAGTATTTATTCAATAATTTTAACGAATATTCGATATTTTCTTGGGATTCTTGTATTCCTTTTGGTGCTCTGTAACGATTATTCATTCTGTATGTCTGCTAAATTGAAAATGTGTTTTCTAAGCCATTTATTCAATTTAATTTTAAGAAATTTTCGAGAAAAAAATTTTATAAAATTAAAATTTGTAGTGAGGTTAGCAGAATTAGATTAGAATGATTTAAGATACTCTCAATTTCTTTTAACAACAATGAGCCTAGCATTAGGTAAAATTTTTCTCAAATTTAGCATTTCTTTTTTATTCGTGAAGGATATTCGTTGAACGATAGGTAATTTGTATCTTGTATTCTAACTCAAAATTTCCAATGATTCAACGTAGAATCTAACTCATTATTGGGAAAGAATCGATTTATTATAGCATTAAAAGACCTTCCGATTTGTCCAATATAAGGTTTTAGGAAGGTATTTTTAACACATGATAATTGGTATTCAGTTTTTAACTTTTTTGCCTGAAGAGTTATTGGTTCTTAAGGATATCTTGATGCTTATGTTGTTGAGGAAATTCTTTACTTGTGAAGATGGTTTACTATAGTAGCTGAAGAGAATTGAATGTTTTTTCGGTTTTTAACTCAGGGTATTATTTGTGAATATCATTTTTTGTCTTCTGGGATCAAACTGTTTATTATTGATGGAGAATAAAAGTTAGTAGTTGTTTGATTGAATTTAAATAAATTTCTTTCATGATTAATATTTTTCGGACATAATAAATTGTTAATAATCTTTGTTAATACTATGATATGCGGATTACTTAAGTTGTATTGGATGAAATGAATTTTTAGGGATTGTTATATCTGTATGAGAACGTTCATAAAAAATTTAATAATAATGTTTGTTATTGACTAGTTATTTTTCGAATTCTGAATTAATGTAAGGTCAAATAAACTTGGTGTCTTACGCAAATTTCGAGAACGATTTCTTATTAGACAATTGCTAATGTAGCCATAGTCATAAAAAAACATCTTGCTCGAAACGTGCTTTAACTGTTGAATTAATTATAGGTCAATTCGCTGCGTTACAGTTTTCTATGCACGGTGAACTGAAGATCATTTTGCACTGATTCATTAAATTCTCTTAAATTGTTGAAAACTGTGATTTGAACGTCGAAAAACTAACACGCTACACTCACAAAACACCAAGATTCCTGGAATAGTTGTAAGTGTCCGCTTATATTTTTCGTGAACTTCGATGAAAAGTCATTTCATTAGTTTTTCATTTCAGGTCTGGACTCTATGGTGGGAAAAAATTACGAATGTCTTACGTGCCTTCGACGTTATAAGCACCCACAATCGCTGAGTAAACATAAGAAGTACCAGTGTGGTAAAGAACCACAGTTTTACTGTCCGAAGGAAAATTGCAGTTACAAATCCATGTTCAAAGGCAATTTGACACAGCATCTTAAAAGACGTCATGACAGTAATTCTTTTTTTGTGGAGTGAAGTGTAAATAAAGTTATTAACATTTACTCGTTAGTTCTTCCCTCACCTGCAAACTCGACAATTGGTTTGATTCACAGAGAAATAATATTTTTCGTTTTAAGCACTTTTTAAATTCGCATTAAATAAATCAAATAAATACTGAATATTTAGCTCTTGTCGCAATTTTGATTAACCACAGAGAGGTTTACGGCACAACTTGGTGGTAAATTGGTACGCTCTGTTTTCATAAATAGTAAAAAACTTACTTAAAAAAGGAGTATGTGGTTGGCTCTAGGTGAAACATTATAACAATTTTATTTAAAAAATTCACAATTTTTATGTGTCACAGTTAATTAATTATTTTATTATGTTACAAAAAGTAACTGAGAGTTACTTTTTGTATTCCTTTGAAGATGGCCGAAAGACCGAAACCAGTGTCAGGATTCTGAATAAACTGTGAAACATAATATCTGTGCGAATTTTTTTAAATGAAATTGCAAAAACTTACAATAATCTGGGTAATTGTAAAACTTTTTTCATTAATAAAGAATGACAGTTTCATCATTACGGATTACTGGCAAATAAATAAATAAGCGATATGTACTCAAATATCGATGCAAATTGAACTCTTTTAAAATGATGAAATAATGTAGCGATCGATTGTTCAAAGCCAATTTTTGCCACTCTTTGATTGTCTGGTTTTTATTCGACGGAAATTCATTTTAACATTTATAGAATAATAACAATTTCAACTTCATGACTTCAACTGGTGAGTATTTTAACCAATTCACAAATATCGAGCCTACGTTGGCAATTTCTCTTTGGATTTTGTACTGAAATTCCTCTAACTTTTTTGACTTGTTATATTTGTCATGATTTCATAGAAATTAATCTAACGGCTAATCAACATTTTCGACCTGCTGTTAGCCACCTTTTAAGATAAAATTTCAATAATGTCAACTCTAACTAAAGAGAACCTCCAATGTGCCACGATGGTAAATCTATCGACTCGCATTCATCCCAGAGAGATTATCTGTTGGAATGATTATTAGATCCGAAAATTATTCTTACAGTGTCCACAAAAATTTATTCATCGGATCAAGCCTGTTGACTTACTACTTCTACAATTTATCTGGTTCTATGTTCCCAAAGTACTGATCACAGATTTAGTCACTGTGTCATATTAACCTGATTAACCCCTGATCATCGATCAAGTACACTGGGTCCCACAAGTATTTTGTGCTCTGATCTAACTTATAATCGCTGCTAAATCATTTCTAGTGAATCAAGATATTCGTATTCTTCATTAAATAATTGAAGTGAAGTGTATTGTTTATTGTTACCTTTTTTCAAGACATATAATGGTAAAATGCTTTTAGAAATCAGTTCATCGTCATCATCAGAAGAAGATTCAAGTGAAATTCGAAGACCCCCAGTTTTAGAGACAGAAGTGATTGCAAAATATGATGATCTTGATTTCGAAATACGTTTTCGTTTGAACGAAAATGTCGTGATGGAATTATTATATAAAATTGGAGCAGACATTGAACCACGCAGTAAAAGGAATAAATTAAATAAAAGGATCAATGCGAGTATGCAATTATTAGCTTGTCTTCAATTCAATATAAACAATAACAATCCGTTTCTAAATTCTAACCCCTAACAGCTCTACCACAGAAATATGCAAATTCTTATTTTCATCCTTTCTATTTCTATGGAGTAGCGATCAAATTTTAAAAAGTGATCCACTGATCCACTTGTTCAGCTACTTGACTTTGTTTTGTGAAACCTAAATTCGTTGATCCGTATGTCAAATTTGACAAGAGTATCTGTTGATCCAGTGATCACCGAATCTTTATGAAACCCGACTCAGAATTGTGGTACTGAATAATGCTCGTTCATGGAGAACACCATAATACAAATCTCTTAATTATGATGGATAATTAGAGTGATTTAACTTTTAAAGATCATACAAACATTCAAGGGTCGTACTTAAATATGAATTTGTTGCGTTTCTATTAGAAAAACTGATATATTTCCCTAAATTCATTGGGATTCATTACTCCGAACAGTTGTGCAGATTCTGGATATAGGAGAACTTGATATCCAAACTATTAAATACAAGTAGAAAGATCAAATAATCCTGACCAAAAATGAAAAATTTAACAGTGAGGTTTGAGATCATTTTCAGCTCAAAATTTTAAAATTACTGGCTGGGCAAAACGATATTACGTTGTTCCCTAGAACAAGTACGCAAAAATTAAGTGATTATTCCTATATTCTTGAGACAAATAAATCTAGAAGTTTGATTTACTGTATATTTTATTTTAGTAAGTGGGCGCTGGCAAAATTACTATTTCTACTATGATATAGGACTAATTTTGTATATTTACAGATACTGGCAAATATTATCCCTGCACTCAATGTGGAAAGTTCTATCGACACCAGCAATCTCTTCATCGACACATAAAATTCGAGTGTGGAAAGATGCCCCTATTTTCATGTCCTGTGACTGGTTGTTCCTACAAAACCAAAGTCAAATGCAACTTGAAACAACACTGCACGAGGCACTATGTGAGAAGAGAAATTCCCCTTCATATTTTGAATTCCCTAAGCAGACATGATAATGCAGAAAAATACAATTCTAAATAAAGCTTTGGTTGGCAGATGTGGATTCTAATGTCTTTCAATATGAATATGATAGAAATGTTGTCATTATTAGATAAAATATCTTCCTGTAGATTTCGTTTCATTAAAACAATTTTCAGTTCTTGCAGGGTCTCTATGTACTGTAATTAATATCCCGAATGGTAAAGTAGTTGAAAACCTCCTGTTACCATATTTCACGTATTATTTTCCATAATTTATAATGACTTATTGGATGCAGTAGTCCGTTACTTTCTGATAGTTCGTTTTCAAAAACGTTTTCAAAATTCATCTTGAACTTATGAATAAAAAACAATATTTCCGCTAATATTTTATATCACTACAATCATTTCGTCATACCATGACTTCTTCAGGTGAGTACTACTGGATGCTGATTTTACAATGTTCGAGAATTTCTATATAAGGTGCAGGTCCATAACAAAAAATAGAGTGGATAAAGAAAGTTTTTATAATTCTTTGGGAATTCCGAAAAATAATTAAAAAAAGAATCAATAGGGGGGAGCTACTCAGTTCTGTTTGATTATTTAATAATATATCAAAATTTGAATATCAAAACAAATTAAAATATGTTTATCTTCTACAATTTTAATTTCAAAAAATTTTTATTCAAAAAAACTTTTAGAATTAAATTAATATCTAAAACAAGCACCGCTTACATTTAATAGACGTATATAATCAAAACTCAATATATAATCTCAAATGGAATAAATAAACCAAAAGATATACAAAAGTCATTAAAATTAATAAATAAATATATAAAGGAGACAAAATTTGTTTCTGGTCTTACCTTCAAGAACGCCAATTGCCTTTTAAAAACATGAACACACTTGAAGAACTTCTCAAAGAATATAATTTATTTGAAATATTTAATATATTTAAATATTCGAATAAGTAAATTCAGAAATCTCTCAAAGCATGCACTATATCTTCAAAAAATAAATATAATTCTAAGCAATTCCGTCTTCGGTCCTGAAATATATTCAAAATATCAAAATCAAAAAACTAACCTATATCAAACAACGTACCACGTGTAAAAGAATAATGTTTAGAGACATAGATCATCTTTATAATTCAAGATTGATCTATGCTCTAACAGAATCAATATACATTCTGTCAAAAAAGTACCAGGAATTATCGATATAAATCTGGCGGGGCCATGAGGCAGGTAAAAATTTTTTTTCCTAGGTTGGTACCACTGTCCTTAATTACTATGCCAAGCTTGAGCGGGATCTGTCAACTAGTGTGTTTGCAACAGCTGATTAAGTCAGTCGATGTCAGAGTGCGTGCCGATTTTTACTATGGGTGAGCTACGATTGTGACTGACTTTCTCGCCAAAAACTCAACAAACGTGCTTCAGCAACCACCGTATTCGCCGGATTTGGCTCCCTGCGACTTTTTTCCCTTCCCAAAACTAAAATTGCCCCTTCGTGGCGCCCGTTTTGAGTCGATTGAAGCCATAAAACAAAATTCGGCGCGAGTGCTAAAGTCCATCCCGGAAAGCGCCTATAAAAAATGTTTCGATAATTGGAAGTGCCGTTGGCATAGATGTATTGGAGTAAATGGAGCCTATTTTGAAGGCGACCCAATAAATTTTGACGATTAAATGTAAAAATGTTGTTTTAATTGAAAATTCCCGGTACTTTCTTGACAGAGTAGTATTGAATATATTTCAGACTGAAGACGGAATTGCTTAGAATTATATTTGTTTTTTGAAGATATAGTGCATGCTTTGAGAGATTTCTGAATTTACTTATTCGAATATTTAAATATATTAAATATTTCAAATAAATTATATTCTTTGAGAAGTCCTTTAATTGTGTTCATGTTTTTAAAAGGCAATTGGCGTTCTTGAAGGTAAGACCAGAAACAAATTTTGTCTCCTTTAAATATTTATTTATTAATTTTAAAGACTTTCGTATATCTTTTGGTTTATTTATTCCATTTGACATTATATATTGAGTTTTGATTATATACGTCTATTAAATGCAAGCGGTGCTTGTTTTAGACATTAATTTAATTCTAAAAGTTTTTTTGAATAGAAATTTTTTGAAATTAAAATTGTAGAAGATAAACATATTTTAATTTGTTTTGATATTCAAATTTTGTTATATTTTTTCTATCAAGTAAAAGGCCTTTCTATTATATTTTATATATAATATATAATTATATTTTGGCTTCAATAAATCTCATTATGGAATGTCAATGAATTTAAATAAGCCTTAAAAATAACTCACACTGTTCTTTGATTCTGTTAGAGCATAGATCAATATTGAATTATAAAGATGATCTATGTCTCTAAACATTATGCATTTACACGTGGTACGTTGTTTGATATAGGTTAGTTTTTTGATTTTGATATTTTGAATATATTTCAGGACTGAAGACGGAATTGCTTAGAATTATATTTATTTTTTGAAGATATGGTGCATGCTTTGATAGATTTCTGAATTTACTTATTCGAATATTTAAAGATATTAAATATTTCAAATAAATTATATTCTATGAGAAGTCCTTCAAGTGTGTTCATGTTTTTAAAAGGCAATTGGCGTTCTTGAAGGTAAGACCAGAAACAAATTTTTTCTCCTTTAAATATTTATTTATTAATTTTAATGACTTTCGTATATCTTTTGGTTTATTTATTCCATTTGACATTATATATTGAGTTTTGATTATATACGTCTATTAAATGTAAGCGGTGCTTGTTTTAGACATTAATTTAATTCTAAAAGTTTTTTTCAATAAAAATTTTTTGAAATTAAAATTGTAGAAGATAAACATATTTCAATTTGTTTTGATATTCAAATTTTGTTATATTTCTTCTATCAAGTAAAAGGCCTTTCTATTTTATTCAATAATATAAGTTTTTTTGATATCTATTAATATATAATGTTCCTAATAGGTCTTATCTGAAAATTTTATTTTCTAGGTTATTTATCAGTTTTTATTAACTATATACAGTGACTGATATAAATTTTGATATAAATTCCACTATCCTATATATTTGTGTATATTTTTGTGATTCATTTCGTTTACTGAAGAAAAACTTAAATTATCTTGAAACGCAATAGTATTCATTTGGAGGAAAAATAAAAGGCATATTTTTGTTTTGAGAATCCAATTTGGTGGTAAAATGATTATCAAAATCGATTAATGTTTTGCAATATTCAATTTGTTTTACTTGATTTGGAATGAACCATAGATGGAAGCATAAAATAATCAACCAACACTAAGACCCAAGTTTACAGTTTTCTGAGTTTGAAACATATTGAAATGACAAGTTTGAAACATCGTTACATGAGAACTGAGCAGATTTCACAAGTTAGAAAGAAAAGGTTTAGGATGCCATATTGAAGTTGATGTGAAGACAATTTTTTAGAAGAAGCATCATTACAATTCAACACAATATATTCAAAAATATTAAATGAAATTTCTTCTAATTTATTAGTATTCAATTGAAATCGATTGTTTTGTGATGCTGTGACTTCTTCAGGTAAGTATTGCAACTAATAATATAATTTGAAATATTTTACTTTAAGGTTCAACAGATATCTGAACAATTATTTGGGAATATTTTTCAAAAATAGTATTTTAACGTTCATCGTCGACCGTGAGGGTGACTCACTTTGTTTCCGAAAAAAATGGCCCACCTTATCAAAATTCGCACCAAACGTTTTGGATTTATCGGCGTTTCCACAATAACGTTTGGATTCTCTGATCCCCAAATGCAAGAGTTTTGCATTTTCACATATCTTTCGAGGTGAAAATGTGCTTCATCGCTGAAGATGATTTTTCTGGGAAAATGTTCATCTTCGGTCATACGATCATAAGCCCATTGAGCGAAGTGGAAACGCATCTGATGGTTACGGGGCTTCACTTCTTGCAGTAATTAAACTTTGCAAGCCTTCATACTGAGGTCTTTATGCGAAATTCTTCTCAGACAAGTGCGATAAATGTTCAGTTCTTCAGCACGATGACGAGTTGATGTTGATTTATGTTCAGCCACATCCTCGGCTACAGGAGCAATGTTTTCAGGTGTGCTCACTAGACGAGAACGAGACCAGGTTGTTTTATCGAATAAAGATTCCGCTTCACGAACTTGCTCCACAAATTAATGTGAGAGCATTTCATTCCTGTTGCATTTTCCACGTAAATTTCTGATAGTTTGGATAGAAGATTCACGACTTTGGAAATAAGTTTGCAATATTCTCCAGTTTTTGTGAATCGACCCATTTAATGTCAAATATTCTACTAACCTTCTATCAAACCTCGAATGACAGAAGTGTTGTCAGACTCGAAATAAACTACTTCTTCAAAATATTAACGCTAGATGGCCCACCTTTTACAGTTTATCTCAAGTGCGTTTTGTAATTATCACAGTAGATAAAAACATTAAAAATTATGTCTTAAATGCTATAATGCAAACTTCGCTGGGAAAACTTTTCATGAGGTTAACGGTGAACAAACCTATTAAAAACATGGCTCACATCAAGACTTAATAATGAAAATTTCAGTATATACTAAGTTTGGAATAGGCCTATTTTGAACATGATGCAATTAAATTCGATCGGGAATAATACATATATTGACCCTTTTGCAGTACGCTGTATTTAAATAATATTATTCTGATTTTCACAAAATTTTATTGTTACTATAATACAACAATTCTATCGCTATCACAGTAGCATCTTCAGAAAGGTGGTATCTTACAGTTTGAACAACTGAATTCGATTTCGAAACCGGTTTCTATTTATATTGAAGAAGGGATAAAAATTTTTGTTTAGTACTAAAACCCAAAAAGGGCCCCCACTATTGGGTTTCAGTCTCTGTAAATTCCAGCTTATCTGAATATTAATTAACGGGGGGAGTTTTTTAGGACCTAAATAACTGGAATTTACAGAGTACCCCCTTTTTGGGTTTTTAATTAACAGGGGTGAGTTATTTGGGACCTAAATAACTGGAATTTACAGAGACTCTTCTTTTTGGGTTTTTAATTAACAAGGGCGAGTTATTTAGCACCTAAATAACTGGAATTTACAGAGACTTTCCTTTTTGGGTTTTTAATTAACAGAGGTGAGTTATTTAGGACCTTGATAACTGGAATTCACAGAGAACCCCCCTTTTGGGTTTTTAATCAACAGGGGTGAGTTATTTAGGACCTGAATAACTGGAAATTTACAGAGGCTCCCCTTTTTAGGTTTTTAATTATTAGGGGTGAGTTATTTAGGACCTAAATAACTGGAATTTACAGAGAACCCCCCTTTTGGGTTTTTAATTAACAGGGGTGAGTTTTTTAGTACCTAAATAACTGGAATTTACAGAGACCCCCTTTTTGGTTTTTTAATTAACAGGGGTGAGTTGTTTAGGATCTCAATAACTGGAAATTTACAGAGACTCCCCTTTTTGGGTTTCTAATTAACAGGGGTGAGTTATTTGGGACCTAAATAACTGGAATTTACATAGACCCTCCTTTTTGGTTTTTTAATTAACAGGGGTGATTTTTTAGGACCTAAATAACTGGAATTTACTGAGACCCCTCTTTTTGGGTTTTTAATTAACAGGGGTTATTTGGGACCTAAATAACTGGGATTTACAGAGACTCTTCTTTTTGGGTTTTTAATTAACAGGGGTGAGTTATTTGGGACATAAATAACTGGAATTTACTGAGACCCCTCTTTTTAGGTTTTTGATTAACAGGGGTGAGTTATTTGGGACCTAAATAACTGGAATTTACATAGACCCTCGTTTTTGAGTTTTTAATTAACAGGGGTGAGTTTTTTAGGACCCAAATAACTGGTTTTTATAGAGACTTCCCTTTTTGGGTTTTTAATTAACAGGGGTGAGTTCTTTAGGACCTAAATAACTGGAATTTACACAGACCCCCCTTTTTGGGTTTTAGTGCTCAATAAAAATTTTTTTACCTACTTGAATATAAATAGAAACCGATTTCGAAAACAAATTGAGTTATTCAAAATGTGAGATACCACCTACCTGAAGATAATAATTATTGTGTTCTAATAACTATTGAAATTTGTGAAAATCGGAATAACTTCATTCAATATTATTTAGTACGTATTTTCATCAAGTGAAGATGGATTCAATTAAACAATTGAACAGCTGTAGTATTTACTTTGAAACACAAAACAGCCCTGGCCATTTAAATTATATAATTTCATACTTTGTCAGATTGCAACCTAACCAGCGTATATATTGTAGCTCAGCAGTTATGAGGTAGTTATTCAAACCTCGTTAGTACCAATGTTTGAATCAGGAATAATAGATGAACTTTGGATAAAAACTCCTTTATTGTTTTATTGATTATTAATTATGTTATGGTACTCTCATAAGTAAATATTCTTCAACTTTTAGGAATCTTTTTTAACTCTTTCTGATTTCAGCGCTTCAGTACAGTAAATACAGTCTTGGACCTTGGGGCCGCACATACCAAAAAACATTAGATGGACGATTTATGTGCCCAAATTGCCCAGCAACTTACAAAAATATGACGCATATGACAAGACATTATCGTCATGAGTGTGGTGTTGGACCTAAGTTTGACTGTTCACTTTGTGGTAAAAAATTTACCCAAAAGTGTACTCTCAATAAACATTGGAAGACAGTTCATGAACGAAGTTAAATGTTATGTTTTAAGTTTTATGTTTTGTTTGGTATGTATAAATAAAGACAATAGGGAGAATATCCCAATAATATTATTGAATTATTCAATCTTAATTGTTTTTTCTAATTGTGTGAACCTTTACTTGATTAAAATCCATTATACACTTAATCAAAAAATACATACATATGTTTATTTCCATTAATTTTTTAGAAAGAGTTGCTCATATGACGCGTTACGTTTCATGGTAACTTCTTCAAATGCTTATAGGCAAAGGTTATTTTCAGTTGGGTGGTATTTCAATGTTCTCATCTTTGTCAATGAGTCCTACAGAATTTCCAACCTCTGTTTTCAATTAAAAATTCAGTAACACTGTGACATAAGTAAAAACATCGATATACCACCCAATTCAAAATTAGTCTCATTTGATGTATATTTATTTCCGAATGTACCACCTGAAGATGCTATTCCAAAATGAAATAAATTAACATCATCCACTAACTAAAAATTGGCTTAATTCAATATTACTTTCATTTTAATAGTGAATTTTTCAGCAGTACATAAAAAGGCTTAATTATGCTGAGACTCTTGAGCTCACTTTCACTTGAAAATTCGAATTCATTACATAAAAGTATATGGAAATAGATTGAAACCTTTTCAAATTATTTACCAATAACAAGAGTAAATAACATGATTTTTCAATTTTTCATAAGCCTTCTAATACATATATAATAATTCGTAAACACTCTTATTATCCACATCAATATAAGTTATCAGTTATCATAACATTAACATAGATTTTTAACAATTCCTTTATCACAAAAAAATTTTAATCTTTAATTAAATTAATCAAATAGAAACAATAAAAAAAGTAAAATAAATTGATCCGGCTGATCTGTACCAAAAATCATTAATAAGGAGTATGAGCTATCGTAATAGACAATTCTAGAAATCGAGACAGTGTAACATACATCTGTATAACAATTCTCTACTCGAACAAACTCGACAAGGTTTTGTAGATCACTGAGGCAAATTGCAGACATGCGCACGTTTCAAACTGATTGGTTTTCATCAGTGTATGTTAGTGACTCCAAAGCTATTACTACTTCACTAGCGCCATCTAGAGTATGCAAAATACATACACAGAGACTCTAAGATATTATTCTGCGTTCGTAAGGTGAACATATCGAGAATATATTTCTTACTTGAACACGCAAAGGTATATCTTGTATGTATTTTGCAAACTCTAGATGGCGTTAGTGTATTACTAATATCTTGGAGTCTCTGTGTATGTAGTTTGCATACTCTAGATGGCGCTAGTGTATTAGTAATATCTTTGGAGTCTCTGTGTATATCGAATATAGATAATGGACAGATTTGGAGTCTCTAACATGCCTTGCACTGATGAAAACCATTCAGTTTAAAACGTGCGCATGTCTGCAATTTGCCTCTGTGATCTACGAAACCTATTGTTTGATAAAACTGTAGTGTCATTATGCTGGAGGTCCAGGTAAAATCAAAGTTCATCGTAAAGATATCAAAACTATCCAAATCAGAAGCAAACAAATCTAATAAACGAAGCCAAAACTCATGAGTACACAAACAACACGATTAAATACGGAAAGATGCGCAGTAAACCAAGGGGCGTAGCGTACTGATCTGTATTGCGTTTACGTGTGCCAATACCAAATAGTGGCGTCACTATCTGTCTCTCTCACACTTTATGGAAGAACTCAGCACATCTCATTCAAACCAGATTCTTAAAGTATTGAAAACACTAGAATCATTTGTAGAAAGTTCGAAGAAATTGTTCGAAACTGTGTTTCTTTAAGAAAGACCGTTTTTTTTACCGATCTGAGAAAAAATGTAGTAAGTGTTATACCATTTTAGAATCCCTAATAAAACTAATAACTTAAACTGATGTAGTGCAGTTTTTTTTTCAGGACAGTTAGTTAAAGTTGTGCGAAATATTTAGTTCGAATACTTGTTTCGGCAAAAAGTGACATTATTTTCTAAGCTGGAGTAATTAGCTTAGAATTGAAGATCACAGGTAACAGAAATACTATTCGGGATAACATAAGAAAAATAATATTTGAAGAAAGTAAAAAATTGTAGTAACAGGAGTTCAAAAATCATCACCGGGTGTGCATTTTATTGAATAAAATAAAGTGCAATATAATTTGAAAAATACAGGACTTGGATTTTCTTTTATATTTTTTTGATGACTATTATGACTTAACCTGTTACCTAATTCCGGCTTGACGTCGATTTCTGGGACATTCTGTATAACAATTGTTTCGCTATCACAGTGACTCCAATTGTGAAATATCTGACGTTTCTACTATGATAGCGAAACAATTGTTAAATTTGTAGTAGATATATAATATAATAGATAGTTAAATAATACATATTTTATATTTCATTGACCCATTCTATGTATGTTTTAAACACTGTAGTATTAACTGGCAACATAAACAATTCAGGCCATTTTAATAATAAAATTTTAAAACCTGTCAGACTGAAAACTAACCTCCCTTGATATTGAAGCTCTGAAGTTATGAAGCAGGTACTTAAACTTCGTTACTATGAGTGTTTGAATCAGGAATATGTTGAATAAGAATAGCTGTAGCTATTAAGAAAAAAGTTTTCTTTCAACTTTTATTTGTATCATGGTATTTTTCTTCATTTCTACAGAATCATTTTTAATTGTTTCTGATTTCAGTACTTAACTACAATAAATACAGTGTAGGACGTTGGGGTCAGACATATCAAAAAACATCAGATGGGCGATTTATGTGCCCCAATTGCCCAGCTACCTACAAAAACATGACACATATGACGAGGCATTACCGTCATGAGTGTGGCATTGGACCCAAGTTTGATTGTCCACTTTGTGGTAAAAAATTTAAAAAAAAATGTGCTCTAAAGACACATTGCAAGACAGCCCATCAATGAATGAGTGAAAGTTTATATTATATTATACTTGTTTTTTGTGAATAAATGAAATTGTAAATACGATAAAGAGAATATTTTAATTAGGTATAATAAATTTTCTTAATGTGTTATTTTTGAGTTCGGGAAATTTTATTAGAAGAAAATAATATTAATATATTTTAAGGAAATGTTTCTGACATTTTGTAAACTTTATTATATAATAAAAATTCCACATATGAAATCAATTTTCTCAGAATTTTGCCTCGGTTCTAAGAAATGAAAAAGTATTAAATCGGGAGGATTTTATCACGAAGCCTCCATCGTCCAAGCAGATATAATAATTATTTAAATAATTATTCTTGAAGCCCAAGTGGAAATTTTCATTATAAGAATTAATCAGCTATCATAATCAAAAAATCTTTTTTTCAGAGAAATACCAATGAATATTATCTATAAAAGAACAAAACTAAATATTTTCACACAGGGTCCTGTAATAGTGTGTTGCACTTCCATAACTACCTTAAATCAGATATTTTAGAAATTTCGTTCGAAAGCAGATTTCTTGTTAAATAATCTTTATTATTTCATTTTATTAAAATGTATTTCCATCAAGTAAGGACCGAGTCATTTAGATTTTAGGTTCTTGTAGTTTCATTTCTGCATCTCAAAAAATATTTTCTAATATATAGGATGTTTCCAAAAAATTATTTAACAAATGGAAAATTTTTTAAATGGATCAGTCGGTAAATATTTTCATTGGTCTTCAATATCTCTATAATGACGCAAAATATGAGAGATATTTTTCCAACGGTACAGATCTTATTCAGAGAAAATTGCAAAATGTTGAGGAAATAGTAGTTAGCCCATTCAAAACTGAAGAGAACAAAACTTTAGTTATGAAAATGGGCTAAAAACCCCAAACATATATATCAACAGACATCAAATAAACAGTGAAACTTAAGCCAAGATGTTGTAATTTACTTTATTGATTTAAAAACATTTCACCAAATGATATGCGAGAAATCAATATCATGTAACATACTGTATTTTTTTCACGATAATGTAGATAAATGTCTCATATTTTCTCAAAAGTAACCTCTGGTCTATTTTCATTCTTGCGTTCAGGAGACACGAACCTCTGAACATTTTATTTGAATAATGAACATAATAACCAACAAATATAAAAAAAGCTGGATTTAAAATTTTTCTCAGTTTAAAGATAATTTTTATCTTTTGTGTTTTTGATGTGTTGAGATTCTTTTACGTTAATGTCGTCAACTCAAATTTAAGACTTTAGTTTTTTAATAATGCTGTCGGGTAAAATTCAAAGCATGATTAATTTGTGTTGTGATATTTGTGATGGATAGAAATAGTTTTTTTTTCACTTTTAATATTTCTTTTTTTCTTATCTATAAATATTTTTCTGTTATGGATTTTATTGATCTTTTTTTCTTTATAGTTGCAATTTTGTAATTTCAATTGTAGTCTTACCTGTGAATACAGACATTGAACTAAGAATCTGTTTTATTCCTCTATAACGATAATTTTATAAATAAATAAAATAAATAACAAGTACAAGTGAAGCCAATAGCACTCTGGGTATGATTAGAGAATAGTTGCAGATATCTTTCAGGTTGATGAGAGCTTTATTTCGTAGCTCAGAAGTCCACACGTCCACGAGATTGATTTCTGATTATTAGCTACAAGTCGAATCATGCAACAGCGTCTTCTGGATGCTTCTGGTGTTGCGGTTTCAGTTAAAACAATGCGTCGAATGCTTCAGTAGGTTATGTTATGATTACTGTTGCCATAATTTCACTCAACCAGACGTAGTCGATAGACATGGCCAATGTTTTTTTAGACGATAATACTCTCATTATGCCAGAATTGTCGATGATGCCATAGATCATCATGGTCAGCATTACCTCCTCTGTCGCTCGACCTAAATCCGATTGAGTTTAAGGCCAGCTACAAAGAGCATTTGATTTGCATCAGCCTTTACCACAGAATTCAGGCAGCTTTTACTGCTGCTTTGAGCATACATCCATCACAGCAACCTGATCAACAGTACGCAGAGGCATAATATGGCTGTAATTGATGTTCGGAGAAGTCATGCGTTTTATTATTAAGGTGTTTTCGAGTTCTGTAAAAAACTTTAAATTTTACCGCATACACAAGAAATGCAATTTCGTTCACAACTGATAAATCTTAAGAGATTGAAAAAATAAACAGTATTTTATCATAAATGAAGATAAGATGACCGAAAATTGGCAACTTTCAAAAACAATCTCAAAATTTGTGACCTTCCTTAAGTTTACAATATATATTACATGAATGTTTTATTTATTAACCTTGGACTCTGACTATCCAATTATTGATCGTTCAATTATCATTTCCTTACCATCTATACACCAAATGTTGTTAATCTATTTTATCCCTTCCTGGTTATTCTTATTTTAATGGTATTTCATATGTTTATGAGATCATGACAAATTATTACTTCTCTTTATCTTTGTATGTGTTTATTATAGTTATTTATTGTTAATACCGCGTCATTTGCAGGTATGTTCAAATGCAATAGATGCGGTCGAGTATATGCCTGGAAAAAAAATTTGATGCATCATATTCGTTATGATTGTGGCAAGGAGCCTCGTTTCAACTGCAATTTCTGCAATAAAAAAGCGTTTCAGAAAATTTCTATTCAGAAACATATCAAGACGAAACATCCTCATCTTGTAAAGAATGCTCTTTTCGAATGGTAGTCATTTGAATATTTAAAATAATTATTGAATTTTGTTAGCTCTGTCATTCGATATTTATCAGGAAATAAAGGGATATTTTCATTTTCGGATTTACTATCTCTTGACTATTTTTTAGTTTTATCCTCCTCTCTTTATATCAACGCAGTGCTTGCTGGTTAATATGAACACAGAATTCTGCCTTGTTCATATTACAGGAGCTGTAAATATTGGTGAAAGGCGAGAAATATAAATTTCTTACTATTTATAATTTCTTGGATCATAATTCTTATTAAGTACATGAATATGAATATTAATGATGTGCTTAAAGATAAAAAAATTTTATTATAATAAAAAAGCCTTTATATCTTGGAAATGAATGAAATTAAATTACAATAACTAAACTTTTGTGAAGAAACATGATGGTATTTTGTACTGCGTCTTCTTCGAAGCAAATTTTACTACCAAAGCTTTCTCAATGATGTCCTTTAGGACTCCGTCATGTACATAGTACATTCTGTTTCGCCCATTCGCTTGCTATGTTTAAAGCTTGAATAACTTCCGCGCGTGAAACTTTAACTCATAATAGAAAAGTCACTACCACTTTCTTCAGATTCGTTTTTTCTACTGGATTTGTATCCAGTATTGTATATCGTAACTCCATCCTAGCTCCATTCATATACGTCTGGTGTGGTGTATTCCACAGATTGCTGAGCTTGAAAAGGAGAAATTGTTTGTCCAACAAAATAATCCATACCTCTCGTTATGGGTTACCCTCAGTATTCATTCATATCTTATTCCAACATTTTTCAGCAACCTGGGACACAACTAGTTTCATGAGGTAGGTAAATTCAATGTGAGTTTGTTGAGGCCATATCCTACCGATTCATCTCTAGTGATAATAGAACTAAGAAAACAGTGTCTCTATAATGAAGTTTTAAGAGTCTGAGCACATTCTGATCCATCTGCTGAATGGGAGGCGTTACATTTGATGCCATTAAAATGACAAAAATATTTCCATTATTGGACCTCAGCCAATGAATTGTCTAAAAGAAGTAACAGTTAGATTAGATTACTTGTGAAGACCAATAAGGTTATCTCCTTAGAAAAGTTGATTATTTTCCTGGAAGACTTGGCTTTTATATCGGTTGGCATGAAGGTCATGCTATCTAGTAAAGTAAGTCTGGTTTATTCTTCTCTCCTTTTCCTGCTCAGCGACTTCAGTGAGTTTAACCAGTATGAGTAATGCCCAACACAAGTGTGCTGGTTTTTGCTGTTTTCTCTTCTTTTTACGAGGGCTTCAGCTTTACTATTTTTCTCAATGCCTTGAAGGGCTGGTACCCCAACTAAGAGTAGTTTATTGCTTTTACACATCGCTATATTGGATATTCTATAGCTCCAGATTGTCCTTGATATTACACTTAACGACCATTAGTTGTTTCAGTGCCATCTGATCATTTGAGGTAATACAAAATCTGGTTTCCTTGTACTGTCTAGTCAGACAGACTTAGAGACATCTCTCTATAGCCGCAATTTTGCTTCGTAACGTTATTGTAGACTTTCCAAAACGTGGTGATTTCCTAAATTTGTGGCCTATATGCCTATGCCTGCTCCTTGCTTCCTTGGAGACTCATCAAAATACCAGTTTTTCCGAAATTAAGCTAATCTTTCCATGTCTTGTTAGCGGTCAACTATGATCGCTTCATATATGGCATCAAGATTATACTTTACTGGCATAGAATCTCTGGGAAAGAAAAAAGGTCAGCCCTTAGTGATGTCAAAATTGTCACATGCCCCCTCTCAGGCTCTGTATGTTTCATTCTAAGGGCACTTATCTGACCTTTCTTTTCACAGGCATGTAAGTCGGAGTAAGATCCGGGAGTTGTATACGCTGCTCCTGTGATGCAATTCTCTTCTTTTCCGCAATTTTGGTCTACCAGAAAGTAGCACTTTCTCCTGAAGATTCTCAGTCTCAGAATGTTTCAGACCCCTGCGACCAATTGTCAGAAAAACGAATGCTCAAAAATCATGCTTGTTATCGTTGCGTTTCCATAAAAAGGTATAGAAGGAGGTTTGTTAAACATGCACAACCTTAAAGTGTGATTCGTTGTTTGAAAATCTTTATACTTTATGTAGTTTTTTCTTACACCTTAAGAAATTTTGCCAGGGCGTTCGAATGAGTGCTCAGCAGGAGTATTTTCTTGAAGCTGGAGCATCTGAGGCTGAGAGATATATTATCTGATTGTTTTGAATCCTTCCTGTTGAACCGAAAATTCCAAGTACGAGTGCGAAGCAGTACCGCAGGGTTCTGTATGAGGAACTGTTCTGTTTATTCTATTTATTCTCAGCATAGAAGTTTTTCAACTGTTGTTCTCCCATCTTCCCCAAAGGGACCTGGATCTCCTTTCAAACTGAGGTCATGATGAGTTGTTACCTCTGTTGCTGTATGCCCCATACTAGCAAGAACAACCCACGCATATTCTATAACATCAACGGACATCAACTGCAATCGGTAACAAGTCATCTATAAGTCATGAAATGCATTCCAATCGAATTACAATAACCTAAGAGGTCATTATTTCAAGCTGTCAATCGATCTTTATAAAACGACAGTATTAGAGCTTTCTTTCCAAAAAGGTCTTCAACCAATGAAATCAACTACCATCTACAGTTATTGAAGCTCCTTCTTTCCATCTGTTCACGAACAGGTTCGATGGATGGAATGCCCAACATAGCTATAGCATTGGATTCAACGCACCTTTTGTTCTCTTCTAAATTTCATTTCATATTTAGTTGTCATGAGATTTCGATTCTTTATTCACATTTATTCTATTTTTTCATCCTAGGTTTATAAATTTTCTATTAGGGAAATATATAGTTTTATTACGGTTTGCAAGTTCAAAACATGAAAATTCATTCCTTGAGTGAGATCAATTATAGTGTACAATAATTTTAATTGTTGTAACCAATTTGTTTGCTTTCACTTCAAATATAGTATTGCTGATCAGTTCTCAATATACAACATACAATATAATTAATAAACAACATAATAATGAAATATTTATCTCATCTATCCTTTGTGTTTATAAAGATATTTGTGAAATTACCATAACTAATTTTTGCTTCCTTCTTATTTATAACCGATTTTTTTTTTGTACTGTTTATTTTGTTACTTTCATAATATCAGCATTTTAGGATTACAATGTGATAGATGTGGTAAACGATATAACAAAATAACTGCACTGATTTCACACAAACAAATCGACTGTGGAGTGCCTAACAGCCAGTACAGATGTGGTTTCTGTAATTTCCAATCGAAACGAAAATTCAATCTAAAAACCCACTTGAGGAATAAGCATGGAGTTGAATGAGAGGCATGTATATACTAGTTCAGTTGTATAGGTAAATTTAATTTTTTATTTTTTAACATATCAAATGGAAGATACACTGTGTTGTTTCTCCATGTTTTTCACTGAAAATTGCTTGTGCTGTACTTTGATCTCAGAGCTTTTTATTCAAGCAATATTATTGGTTTATGATAAAAAATTCCATTGACGTCACTGAGCCTAAATAACAATACGACATCAATTTCTTATTATGAGTAATTCGTACTTCTTCATATGAGTACTTTGTCAATACATGCGGATAACAATTCATTTTAAGAGAATAATAAGAAGTTGCCTCACATAATATTATTCTGATAAATGGGAAATTACTGAATGATATTTTTTCAGAGTGGCATTGTGAGACCTGCCAAAAAAGTTTCAAGAATAAAAATTCATTGGGATGCCACAGACGACTCGACTGTGGGAAGCAGAAGAAATTCAATTGTGAATTGTGTCCTTACATTTGTAAAAGACATTACAGCCTCAAAGTTCACTACACGCATAAACATAAAAGTTTTGAATATTCCAATAAGAAGTCTTTTTTCTAGGTTTGAATTTTTATAATTGTAAATTTCTGTATAGATTAAAAAATTAAGAAAACCTTTTTTTTTATTTCATCGGTAACTTGTACACCTTAAAATTGATATAAGAAAAACAAATGTTAACTTCCGCTAGTGGAAGTTAACATTTGTTTTTCTTATATTGAAGATGAATTTCTGTCAAGTGAAGACCGAGACAATCGAAAACCTTAAAATTGGTCAATATTAAATTCCTTCGAAGGTGTAAATAAATAAATTCAAACCTCATTCCCTAAAACGCTAATATTTTATGGTTTCCTTTCTGGAATACTTCCCATTAGTTTCCAAATCTTTTTCGGTTAATGAACACTTTCGGCGCTAGTTTTTGGTAGTTGATCATCATTAAAACAAGTTTTTAAAAATTACCATATTTTTCCATCAAAAAATGTATAAATTTTGAATTTTTTTTCTAGTAAATATAGTAGTTTCTGAAAAATAGTGCTAATCAATATGTTTTTAATATAAAAAAATTTCCAATATGGGAACATTACAACAATGAGTAGAATTTATCAGAGTGAACCATTTTATATAGCTATATTTATATAAAATGAAATAATAAACAGAGGGTCTTTTACTTAGATAGATAGAAGGCTAATTACTATATATTAAATATCATACAGATTTATTATGCTAATCTCACTACAAAATTCAATTTTACACAAATTTTTCCTCAAAACTTTTTAAAATCAAGTTAGATTAATGTCCAAGGAAAACAGTTTCAATGTAGTGGACATATAGAATTAACAATCAGCACCAAAAGAGAATGAAAGAATTCAAAGAAAATATAGAATATTAATTAAAAATATTAAATGAATACTTTTAAAAAGTTTTTAAGAAAAAATTTCTATAAAATTAAAATTTGTAGCGAGGTTAGCAGAATAAATTTGTATGATATTTAAGATATTATATTTTTATAATCTCTATAAAATCTAGGACTAGAAACTGAAAATACATATGTTCACGTACGAGAAGCCATATATTTATTCAAATTATGTGAACAGTTTTCATAGCATGTGGCTTAAATATTCTGAGGCCGTTTTAAAATTAATTTTATTATTAAGATTCTAGACTTTCTTAGTTACCAGAATTTTGCTCAATTATTTATTTTAATGAGTTCTATTTTGCTACTATGTGCTGTGATGGTATTAATATTTTCAATTTAGTTATCTCTCTTTTCAAATAAATACTTACAGCAGTCCAAGTCTAACGTTTAATTCCTCAGTAAACTGTAGCAACCTGACCATGAACTAAGGTGTAGGAAAATACAATTTTTCTTCGCAGAATAGAAGTACGTTTTACTATTTTATTTTATTATAACTCCATTTGCCAATATTAATGAACTCAATTTTAGGTTATGGTTTTCAAACTTGTGAATTCTGCAGAAGAGTGTTCAAAAATGAACGCAGTCTTGAAAATCACATTAAAAGAAAAAACTGCAAAGGAATCTATAGAATAAATATGGAATGTAAATATAATTGTGGTTACATTACAAACCGTAAATATAACCTTCAAAGACACTACATTCAAGCGCATAAAGAGAGTTCCAGCAAAAACTATTGTTCACTTCCCACTTGAAATGTCTCACTAAAGTTGATTGATTGTTATTATTCATCGACAAAAATTGATTTCTTCTTTCTGTACGATATCAAAAGAAGCCTGATATTCTTTTTTATTTCATATAAGAAAACGGGAGAAATGTTTTTTTTAATGCTGTCACGGAAACGAAGGAATTGTTGTGTAGGTGAAGCATATGGTGATATAAATATTTTATACAATACTGTTGATGTAAATATGTACAAATATTATAAATCTGAATAAATCTGATTCGAATATTTAGTCTTTCGTCATTATATAAAAACATTGGACTTAGAAATCTACTGAGTGTTTTAATTGCTTGGATCTCGATGAAATAAATGAACAAATCATGCATTTTTTATTTAATCAATTTCTTTATGAGTTTTAGTTCAAAGAAATTAATGTAAAACTTTTTTCTTTGTTATTACTCAAATTATCGTTACTTTTTTCAGTTATTCTTTCAGTTTTTACTATCCTTGAGTTGAGTGGAACGTTCTTTGGAAGACCGAATGTTGAATGCATTGTTTAAATTAGTGAGTGTACGTAGCTGTTGTACCACATATCCGTGCTGTTTGAATAATGAAGAGACTGTTTCAGATGTGCTTTATGCAGCAAACTTTGAGGAATACAGCAAACTTAAAGTTGTCAACACTGCCCGTTACGGTTGCTCAAGATGTAAGAAGACCTATCTGCAGAAGAAAACTCTCGGTCGACATCTTCGCTTCGACTGTGGACAAAGTCCATCGTTTTCCTGTCAGATTTGTTTCAAAAAATTTAAACACGGGTATATTTTGCTGAAACACATGAGACATACACATGAAATATTTATACAAAAACTACGCAGAAGGCAACAAAGCAAGGATGTTAGTTGTTGAGCTGGATATAATATTCATATACCCAATTAACATTCCACATAGTGTAGAGTATACAGGTTAGGAAAATCTCGTTTTAATGATAGGATATTCAATGCATAAAACAAAAAACTTCGAGCGTCCAGTCCAACAGTGAAACGTTACGATAATAAATATTCCAATGTATAACTCGAAAAGAATGACTCAAAATTCAGAATTACATATTCTAACAATATATATTGAAACTATATACAAAAACTATCAAATTGATATCCTTATATATAATCAATATGAAATATTTGTCAATGTCTCGGAAAAAAACCTTTTTACGTCCCCACATTAAACGTATTAATACAAATGTATTAGAAAAACTATATAAGTTTGTATATTAACATACAAATACAAGAAAATCCACAATTCTAAAGTTATCTAAAATTCTCGAAATGAAGGACCAAATAAAAATAATTGAACGAGAATTCCAACATTTTATAGCTATTTCGATCTCTAGACCTCTTCAGAAATGTAGTGAATTCAGATTCAAATATATAACAAGATCAAAATTTAACTCAGAAAATAAGATAAAACCTGGAACAAATAAACTACAAGTGAGCTTTTCAGTATTCAAAATAAAACAGAAATTATCAACCTGTTGTTACATATAACTATTTGTACTCGAAATTTGATTCTTTATTTTGCGAATTTTAGATAATTTTGGAATAGTGGATTTTCTTGTATATGTATAATAATATACATACTTATTGTTTTTTTTTTATCAATACGTTTCATATTAGGATGTAAAAAGGTTTTTTCCGAGACATGGAAAATATTTTATATTGATTAAATATAAGGATATTAATTTAATAGTTTTTCCATATAGTTTCAATATATATTGTAGAAGTTAGAATATATAATTTTGAATTTTAATTCATTTTAATTCTATCAAGTATTGACTCGCATTCAAATTGATTTTTAAATTATAAATTAAATTCATATAGTCTAAATTTCCACAACATATTCCTTAATTATTTATTATTTTTGAAATTCTGGTTATTTTTCTCATCATGGGATATTATTTGAGGTGAATATGTTTTGTTATGTTTTTCTGTGTTCCGAGTAAAATTAGTTCAAATCAAATACAATGCGATACGACATTCCTATTTCATTGCATATTGCATGTAAGAAATTTATTTGCGACAATGAACGACGCTACGTTGCAATTTTTACATGTTTGTAAACGACTACATTTCTCAAACTTTTCAATATAATAAGAAATAGTGGAACTTGAAGGAATTGGTCGATCTTTAAGTGCAACAATAAATAAGTGTATTGTTTCTTCAATTAAGTTACCACCAAAGTACTATTTTATAATTTGAATGTTTTCTTCTACAGTAAACATTTCTATTCACGAAGAGTCAATTTGATTTTCAACGCTTATGGACTTACATGCCAGCACTTCTGAGTTTGATGTGCCGACTTAATTTGTTCATCCGAAACGAAATGAGGTGTCCAACTTCCTACTTCCCATAATTGCTACATCTGTGTGACAGATGAGCATCATTTTCGGGTTATACACTGGATTATTTATTGTTATAAAGCACATATCTTTCGATTTTTCTAATGTTGGATTGGACAGTCGAAGTTTTGTGTCTTATGCATTGAATATCTTAACATTAAAACGGGATTTTCCAATCTCGTATACGAGGCGTGGTGATTAAATGAGAGGCTTGTTTGAGAAATCTTATTGCAAACGAACGTATATTTTCCTTATTGGCAAAAATTTTGAAAGCTTCTTCATCACTTCTCAAAAATAAAGTCATAGAAGGCGGGAGATTACAAATACAATCTCGGCGGATGTGGCTGTATTATAAAAGGATCGCAGTTTTGTCATTGGTCACGCCGTGTGAGTCATAAATAGCCTAGTTACACAGTAAATTCTAGTACCGTAGGATCGACTAAACCTATATGAAAACTGAAAATTTAGTCTAGTCGATCAGAACAGTCGAGCTGAAATTAATTAAAGCGGCACATATTCTATTTCAAGTATAATAAAAAGTATGAGCTCTAGTGATTAGAAAATTCTTGAGATCAGGTCAGTGCAACTTGCATTTGTGTAACAATTCAGAACTCAAATACAGTCGAATAGGTTCAATTGATCGTCGTGGCACTAGCAGCAGATATGCGCGTGTTTCAAAGTATTTTGGTTTCAATCATCAGTATGGATGGAATGCCCATTGTATCTTCACGAAATTATGCATGAGCCTTTGTTTCGTTATTTTGAATCCAAATACCAAATTTGAACTTAATGGGATTTGTACTTTTGAAAACACTTGAATGATTAAATTTCAAATGAAAATAACGCACAAACCATTGTGCCGATTCTGTCTATGTTTACGCCTTTGTTTCAGGGGACACTGTGCTATCGTTTCGACCAAAGGTCTATAATTTTCCAATTTTGAACTCAAAATAATCTTGAACTATTATTAGGTTGGACTCATTGATGAAGAAGCCAAGGTCAAAACTATTTCTGTCCAGCGTAAACGTGCTAACTTTCGAACTAAAAGAGTTACAGCCTTGAAACTTTCAGAGAAGGTTTAGTGTCAAAATATCTCGACTAAATTTGATTGTTTCGCAGCTATTCACGTAAGGAAACGAAAGGAGATAGAGGAACTCAGTAGGAGAGTTGAACTAAGAGCTACCTTTTGTCTTCTGATTGAGAATGTCCGAATTCAGCATGAAAATGCTATTTGAGTAGTGCGATTCCAGCAATTACAAAATTACAATAATTTTCTACTTTCTTGTTATTGGATGTAGATTTAGAACACCAACACATGATTCGGAAAATTATTAATTAAAAATAAGCAATGGCAACGACCATAGATGCAAGGATGTTTCCTAGTGGTAAACTTTCTTCCATTCATTCGCCATAGGCATCACCCATCGCGACTTCCTTGGTAACAATCGAAAGTCTCAAAATCTGGCCACAAAGTAACGCTAATGTATTTTCCGAATGGCTTTGCGGTCCTTCGCTACGAACGAAAGAGAACGTTAAATGTCGCGATTTTTCCTGCGCTCGCCATTTGTAAACAACTAAGCCCCGCACACCTCGGCCTTGAACCGCTTCTGTGGTCTACGTATCGGAGTGATCCGTGAAGTAATACAACGGTCGTCCGAAATTATCCAACCGCGCGGAAAAAAGTAGATCCATTGATTAATATCGATCGATCGATAAATATTGATCAATACATTTACACTAGTGAATGTTACCGGATATTTTTCTCACCAAATTCAGGTCTAAATCAGAGTATGATGATTACTTCACATAATGTGCGAACTGACTATTCCATAAACACCCAGCTTTGCTATTTATATTGAAATAAGTTTTACACTTGTATCTTCGCTCCAGCGAAACGACATTTCTGATGCATCTAATGAACTTGACTAAAAGCAAGTTCAGCCTATTTTAGACGGTGGAGCAGTGACGAGAATGGTGGTAAGTGCTACTCGGTCGACAAAGATAGAGGACATGGATCGACTCGAATTGGTGTTCACATTTGTTTAGTTGCTAAATTACTCGATTCTCGACAGAACAATTATGAACTACTGTCATGTGCGAAATGCTCAGTGCAACTACTCGCACTGTCACTGTCATGCGCCGGTCGGTCATTACTTTGCATCCAATCAATTCAATAGATTCTCGCCTTGCTCCACTACGCCACAAGTAGCAACTGGCATGAGACTCGAACGTCAACCGGCATTGCGAAATGAAAAAGACAGAAACTGGTTTGTCCGAGCATTCACTGTCCATTTCAAGTCAACGGGTAGGACATATGTGAGCGGAAGTGGCGCATCAGGCTACTGTTAAATATACAGAGATCGGAAATGTCTTCTGTCAACTCGCACGTCGTAATTAGTACTTAATGCTGTTGTTATTTTTTATCTGTATGACTGACTGAAGTGTTTTGTTTATATATCCTCACCGACGAAACGATATTGTGAGAAAATGATCCAAAGAAATGATAACAAAATGAATTCATACGCATCTTTATCGCAACATAATTATTGAAAAATTAAGAAGATTTTGAAAATTACCATGTTTTATTTTACTCGTATTGATGACTAGTTTCGAAGCTTTACTTCATTATCTAAACTGCACTCACAAAAATGAGTAAACTCTTGAACTTTTTGGTTGAAAAAACAGTTATTCCTAAAAACTTATTATATTTCAATTATGATCAATTACCAAAATATCTAACACAAATATTCATGAAAAAAAATATAATGAAGTATTGGGTGTTTCTTTTAGGGTGATAGAACTTTTGATAGGGATAACTATGATTTGACAGAAAGTAGAAGCAATGTTGTTTTGATATTTCGGTTCAGTAAGCATTAAAAAATTATCATGGAAAAACTCACGCCAGAACAACGTTTACAAATTGTTGAAATTTATTCTCTAAATCATTGTTCTATTCGCCAAAGTTATAGAGCACTTCGTGAAATTTATAGTTTATATAATCGTCCATCAGAGCAGCTTATTCGTCGAACTATCGATAGATTTCGGAGAACATGTTCTCTACTCGATGCAACAACAACAAGACAAAGAACTGTACGTTCAGAAGAAAATATCGCTGCTGTAAGTCATAGTGTAAATGATGACCCAGGTTTGTCTATTTGTCGACGTTAACAACAAGTTGGACTCTGTGCATCCACCACATGGAAAATTTTGCGTAGAGATCTTATCTACACCCATACAAGATCCAACTTGTATGGAACTCAAGGCGCTTGACCATAATAAGCGTCGTTTGTTTGCTGATTGGGCTCTAGGATAGCTTGAAGTTGATCCACTTTTTTATCTAATGCTAATGGTACAGTGAATGGTGCTCGTTACAGATCGATGATCAAAGATTATTTGTTTCAAAATTTGAATCGTATCGATCCAGAAGTGTTTTGGTTCCAACAAGATGGTGCTATACCTCATGCTGCTACAGTAACAATTGATTTATTGAAAGAAAGATTTGGCGATAACATTATTTCGAGAAATGGTCCAATTAATTGGCCTCCAAGATTATGCGACATAACTCTACTGGATTATTTTCTTTGGGGTTATGTCAAGTCATTAGTTTATGCTGATAAACCAGAAAAAATAAACGCTTTGGAAGCCAGCATAACTTGTATTATTGATGAAATAAGGTCTGAATTACTCGAAAAAGTGATCCAAAATTGGTCTGGTCGAATGCAGTTACTCAGACCTAGACGTAGTGGACATAAGACGGAAATTATTTTCAAAATATAAATGTCATAAAATTATCTTTCAAATAAAAAAAAAATTGGCTTCAACCTTAATTTAAATGTGTTTTATTTCAATTTAAATTTCTATCACTCTACAAAAACATCAACAAGAAAATATAAAATATTGACCGTGATCATTCAGCAAACATCATCGAAGACAGTCTGATTCGATTGGATATTCAGGAATAACAAATTCCGTTACCAAAAATTGCTCTTAATAGAATTTTGAAAGGTCTTTTTATATCCTGTTCAAAAAAATTTAGAGCACATTCTCAGAAAAAGCATTTGAAATTCTCACCTTCTTAATTATATCCGTCACCTTTTAGCAAATGACAGCATTATTTGGTACAGAAAACAAGTGGTCAGAAACCACCGAGAATTGATCGGTTCGAAATCTCGCTCAGAAAGATTGCCGAAATTCCATATGTTGCTAAATTAGCATAGCTGTGGCTATCTTCTATACTCTTGCGAAATTTGAGCATCTTCTGTCATCTACTTTGTTTACAATAATCAATTTTATCAACTCCTCTCAGATGTATTCTGCGTTTTTTGCAGTGAACGAAAGTATCACACAAAAATTCTGTCTTAAATTTTGCATTGCAAATGGAATTTCGTATGTGGAAGCGTTTATACTATTACGTAAGACTTACGGCGAATCTACTTGATTAAAAACGCACGCTTAAGAATGCTTCAGTAAATTCAGAAGCGGCAGAGATTTGACCTCGCTTTGATCGGTGATTAACGTCCTCAATTGAACTTAAAATTAAAGTGAAGGGAAAAACCGCTGAAATTCTTATGTCTCACGAATCAGTTCGTATCATTTGAAACAATTTTTTACACATTGCCGCTGGTCTGGTCCCAAAAGATCTTATTTTTCTGCAAATACTCACGCACTGGTCGTTGAAAGAGTAAATTCCCACACATTCGTTAAACGAATTATATCTGGTGATGAGACATGGGTTCACGAGTTTTTCATACGAACTAGGAATGGTGATGTTGACCGTTTTTTCTTTTATCTATATTATTGCGGTGTTGCTTGGTAAAAATTCTAACCAGAAAGTGAGATAATAAATAAGGAATATTATATCAGTGTTATGCCGCGCTTAAAAGAGCAAATTCGTGGAAAAAGGCCAGTTTTATGGACAGAAAACTTTGAATTTTGCACCATGATAACATACCATCTCACAAGGCTATCACTGTGAACGAAATTCCTGGCAAAAAACTCAACAAACCGAATAACCACTGTATTCCCCTGATATGGCTTCGGCCGAACTTTTTCTCTTTCCAAAGCGTCGATTACCACTCTTAGGCACCCGATTTTAGTCGATAGAAAGCATAAAAATTGCTCAAAAGCACTAACGTCAAGAGCTTTTGCGGACTTGTTAACATCAACGAGCCCTAACAATTTGTTTTAATCTTCTAATTATACAAATCACCCGAAATTTTCTCTCCAGCTCTTTCCATTCGAAATTTATCGTATTTGATAGATTCGATCTTTACTTGGTGGAAACTCATTTTAATTAAAAAAAATGTATATGAGACAGTTCCACAAAAATGTTTGTACTAATACAACAACAGACAGTACAATGTAATACCTGAAGAAGACACATCGTGGTGAAACAATTGTAGTAGTACAAACATTTTTTTTTTTTTTTTTTTTTTTATTAAGTTAAGCATCAACCACTAAGGGTTATTAGCTGAAGACGATCGTGGCATGATTTACATAATATCTTACGTTAATTGACACATACAGAATGATTGGTATATTGCACTTTATATTTCACAAAGAATGTCTATGTCGTTGAGGAAACTGAGTAGGTTTTCATGGTTTGATGTTTCACCAAGTATTTGCTTGAGGTCGTTTCCAAGATGATATTTACCCCTCTCGTTATCGTATAGCGGACACTCAATCAAGAAATGTTTTACGCTTAGGTTTTCATCACATACACTACACTTTGGTACATCTTCTTGAGACATTATATAACTGTGGGTTAACTGTGTATGTCCAAGTCTTAATCGTGAAAGAACCGTTTGAATTTTCCGTTTCGATGGGAATGATTTCCATGGAAGAACGTATGGTTTCACCTCCCTCAGCTTTGATGTAGAGTTGTCCCATTGTGCTTGCCATTTGGATGTAATTTTGTTTCTTAGGATTTCCTTCAGATCTGTGTGGACAATTCCTGTTAGTCTTCTTGCCTGTGTACACGATACAGCTTCTTTGGCTAAACTATCGGCTTTCTCATTTCCTTCTATGCCTACGTGTGATGGTGCCCACATCAGCTGAATTTTTATGTTCTTTTCATGGATGGTGTTGAGTGTGGTTTTAATTTTTATGAGAATTGGATGACTGGGGTAGAGTTGGGACAATGCAGTTATGGCACTCAAGGAATCGGTTATAATGAGACACCGTGGAATGTTTTGTTGGTCGACATATTTTAGGGCTTCATGGATTGCCGTCAGTTCGGCGGTGTAGACTGAAGTAAGGAGAGGGAGTTTGAATTTGGCATTTTTTTGACCTGTTGTGAATGCTGCACCAACGCCACTAATGGAACGAGACGCGTCGGTATAGATAAGCTGATAATTTTGAAAAGGTTCTATGTTCTCTAAGAAAAGTTTTCTTAATATGAATGGATGGATTTCGGATTTTTTCTTGCTGCACAGATTTGTAATGATTGGTGGAAGAGGAATTGTCCATGGGGGTGGGGAATCGATTTCGGACTTATGAATCGTTGTGGGTATTTTGAAATTCAGGTTGGCCTGGGTACGATTCAGCCTTTCATAGAATGGAAGATCAATTCTTTTTCTATGATTGAAGGTTTCTTGAAATCTGGTTGCAAAGACATTCCGATGCGCTGGATTGGATGGATGCGCTGATATCCTTGTGGCATACAGCAGTGTGAGATAACGTCTACGTTCCGTTAGGGATGGTTCTCCAGCTTCACAATTAAGGCTCTCAATGGGACTGGTGTAGTATGCTCCCAATGCTAAACGCATTGCTGTGTTGTGAATTACATCGAGTTCTTTCAGTGTGTTTTTTTGTGCTGAATTGTATACTATGGAGCCGTAGTCGAGCTTAGAGCGAATAAGGGATTTGTATATCATCATTAATGTGAAAAAGTCTGCTCCCCACAACGTATGGGATACGGATTTCATGATATTCAGACCAGCTTGGCATGATTGGCGGAGAGAGTGGATGTGAGATTTCCATGAAAGTTTACAGTCGAATACCATTCCGAGGAAGCGTTTGCTATCTATATACTCAAGAGGTTCATCGTTCAGTTTCAGTACTGGGTGCTGGGTTGTTCTTTTTTTGGAAAAGTGTACAATTTTTGTTTTATTGGCGGAAAATTGTAATCCTGTTGTGTTTGACCAATCCCCAAGGTTATTCAATACTCTCTGCAAGTAGTTCTGGATCGAAGATGAGTTTTTTCCCCTGGCATAAATTACTAAGTCGTCTGCATACAATTTTGCTTTGACCGGAGATTGACATGACTGTATTAGAGTATTTATCGCTACAAGAAAAAGTGTCGCACTTAAGTTAGAACCTTGTGGAATTCCGTTTTGTTGACGTCTTGGTTCAGATAAGTGACCATCAACCCTAACTTGGAAGTAACGACATTTGAGGAAATTGCTGATGAATTTCAGGATATTGCCATTTATCGACCATCTTTTTAGTGTTCTGAGGATATCAAAGCGCCATACTGAGTCAAAAGCTTTATTTATATCGAAGAAGATTGCAATGCAGTCTTGTTTACAGGCAAATGCTTCATGAATTTCGGATTCTAGTGAAACGAGGTTGTCTAGGGTTGAGCGATCTTTTCGGAAACCACATTGCTCATTAGTGATTAGGTTTTTTTGTGGAAATAAATTAGTGTCTCATATACATTTATTCTAATTGAAATTTATCGTGTTTACGGACAGCAAGAATTACTTTTGACCTCGGATTCTTCCTTAGTTAGCCCAAACTACTCGTTTCAGATACTTTTCGGCTCAAAATTCGAAGAAAAAATGGAGGAATGAAAGAATAGAGAGGTAATATGCATTATTAGGTAATTCCAAAATGATATTCTAAGATATTAAGCAAGAATAGTCAGTTTGAGTCTTTTGAATGGCATAAGTTGTATTTGGTTTATTATGAATATAGTATTTTTCATGTTCTCGTATCCTTGTCTGGAATGAACGGCCTGTCTGTCCCACATATACACATGAGCAATCACATGTTTACTTGTAAACTCCTGATATTTTTGTTTTTAGGAATGACGTCTTTATTACTTTTTATTATGCTACCTAAAGAATTAATGGTTCTAAAAGAGATGTTATAATTTTTTTTCTTTACATATCTAGCAATCTCTTCAGATTTTTGGGCTATGTAAGTTAATGAAATAAATTTTCGTTTGAATTTTGAAATTTTGGATATACAAGTGATATTGCTTTCTTGTAATTTATTTTATCAAGTAAATTATCTGTAATCAACGGATACAAATCATTATCGAAAGCTATTTGTTTAATGGTTTGATATACCCTGTAATAGGTATGCTAACCAATCTATAAAGCATACTATAAGTTGATAATTTTTGTCAAAATGCATGGTTTGAAGTGAAATGAATCGTACTATCTGTGTGTGTAGGTTTCCTACTTAATATTTTTCATTGATTGTAAACCATCTCTTTCCACCCCTCTATTTTTTTGTACCAGAGCTGTGTATTCAAGGTCATGTTTTGCCTTGTATACCTCAGTTTTAATACTCACCTGATGAAGTCATGGTATGACGAAACAATTGTCATGTAAATCAATAAAATAGCGGAAGTTAACATTTGTTTTTCTTATATTGAAGATGAATTTCCGACAAGTAAAGACCGAGACAATCAAAAATTATATATACCTTTGAATAATATTTTGGAATTTTTGATAATTATAGACTAATATATTATTCTTCTTATTCAATCTTCTATTTTTGGTGAATAGAGTTTGGGATGTTTTTACAATTAATACTCATCTAATGAAGTCATGGTATGACAACGAAATTTCCGGAAAGTTTTTTTTTTATTAAAATTATAAGAGGCCGTCGTTATTGAATACCTCCTTCCGTATTAGATTTTGTCGAATTTCACTTAAACCCTTTTTTCCATCAGTCACAAACTTTTATTGATTTATAATGGAGATCTTCAGATGATTTGTGGGCAAATATGGACCCTGACATGGATGGCTTTTTTCATTTATGTATTGGCAAACCTGACTCATAATGTCATATTCCTTCATAGTTTTTCTTAGAATTCTATCAAAGTTCGCCTAAACGCAGCGTCCTTCCTGGTAAATGCATAATGATATTTCAATAAGGGTCTCTATAACTCTTTTTCATGAAGTAGAACTTCTGTATTAAATCACTTAACAAAACTTGTCTCTGTGAAAATTTTATAATAATAAATGATAAGCTGAAAAAATTCAACGTTAACATTGATAATAGCTGGAGTTAATTCTCAGACACCTCTACCAGTGCCGGCTTATCGAAATTATCCCAACGCCTGCAATTCTATCACTACACGTCAGCCCTGCTGAGTGCCGTTATCTACCAATGAATCAGTAAAGGATGGTTGCACTGCTGTATAGAGTGAAACATACGAAATTAAGGCGAAGAGTAGGCGCTGGACTCGTCCGTCTTCGGGTACTTTCGAAAAAGATCGCTGAGCCATTCCGCAGTCGCAGGATTACGCCGATTCCATTCGAGTTGTGTTTGCGCATTCGCATTTGTGTATTTGTGTTTTGTTATCCTTATTTGATTTGAAGATTACCAAAGGCGGCAGCACTTGATAAGTAACTTCCTATATATATTTAATTGTTTTAGTTTAGTTGGAATGTTAGGTCGTATTTTCAAATTCTTGAGAAATGAATCCCATTCATGATATTATTTGTTCCTTACTGAAAACTCCTTTTTCGGGGTTGAACGATAATAATCGAAAGGAAATTGTTGCAATTGGCCATCCGACACCATCTTAGTCTGATAAAAGACATGGCGAAACATTTTCACGTTCTTTCAACACCCATTGGTATGACAGTCACCTGTGGTTGTGAGGTAGCTTTTTCAAACAGAGTTTATTTTTATTGAATTGTATCAGTCCTTACTTGGTGAAAATCCATATTAAATAATATTGAAATAAGGTTATTCTGATTTTCACAAATTTGTGAAAATCAGAATAACCTTATTTCAATAGAGTTTATTTTGTTGGCCATGTTTACTTATTGGAAAGGCCAGAAATAATGTGTGGGTGTCACAGAGTTATCCGGACTTGAAGAACTTATACGCTAATGTTAAAAAATACTTGAATCAAAGGAACACATGAGAAGTTTTTTGAGTTTGAAAAAATTAAAAGAGAACACTCGCTCTACAAATGCAGTCTTCATTGTATTTGCAATTGTATCGGGTGTTTTTTTAGAGTGATAGAACTTTAAATTGAAATAGAACATATTTGAATTAAGATTGAAACCAATTTTTATTTTTATTTGAAAGATAATTTTATGACATTTATGTTTTGAAAATAATTTCCGGCATATGTCCACCACAACTAGCTCTGAGAACCTCATTCGACCAGACCAATTATTAACCACTTTTTCGAGTAATTCAAGCCTTATTTAATCAATAACACGAGTTATGTTGGCTCCCAAAGTGTTGAGGAGTCAAATAGCATATTTGGATCATTAATACGTAATTCCAAAATCTGTTTGTCGCCTAACTGGATCCAAACCTCACAAGCCGCCGCTGACATCTACAGATTTAAATCTAAATAAATCTCAAAAAAACGTTCAGAATTTAATTTTTAAAAAACATGTCCTAGATAACACTGTATCACTTTATAGACATAAAATAATGACCAAATTATTTGGACATTTTTAAAAAAATTTAATTCTAAATGTTTTCATAAGATTTATTCAGATTTAAATCTTGTAGAGATTCCAGAGATTTAATTCCAGCTATTATCTGTAATACTCAAATACTGCATAGCAAATTTTCAATAGATATATTAACATTGATTTCATTGCGTAAATGTTATAAAACTTTTTACCGCCATTAAGTGTTCCTGTATGGGAATGGTCTGTCAGTGAAATGGATATGGATGTGGAATTCTATTGTAATCATGTTGAGGAAGTCATGATTTACATTGGATTTCAATTGTTTCCCAAAATTTGTGTCCATGAAGGTCGATGGCTCAGTGGAAACTTTGCTTTAATATTTCGGTGTACATAAATGCCCAACTAATTGAAAGCAATTCGCTACTTACAGTTTAATATCAAAAATGGCGATTTTGACAATCAACAATATTTGACAAATAGTGTTGTCATGCAACTTTGGCCATAGCCGGCTATCTGCACAACCTATTTTATACATTACTTTTCTTAGAATGTTACAAAAATTATATTAAAATTATAAAAAATAATAAATTCCGGATACTTTCTAGACGACTATAATTTTCTTATTAATTTCGTGAACCAACTGAATTCAAACATTTAATGGAGCTTGGCAACGGATTAAACATTATTTCATTATATTTATTTTGTGAAAATAATTTTACTTTGAGATGAATTAAACCACTGTATAATTTTTAGAATTTTGAAGATTCTGAACGCAGCCTTATTTTAACATGTGGTCATTGCTTGTCACAGAATTCCAGAAAACTTTCTATGCTCACTCGATGTGTGTTAGTGGATTTAGTTATTTCTCTGAAGGCTCGTTTTACAGTATCGATTTTTGTGTAAGTCTTCCGATTTTTATGTTATTTAATTCTTTTATTGTTTTTTTACATTTTCTTTCATTAAATTAAATGAAAACAACAATTGTTTACTTTACACTTTTATAAAAGTGTAAAATAAACAATTATTATTTGATTGATTCGGTCTTTACTTGGTGGAAACTCATTTTAATCATAAAAATATATATATGAGACAGTAATTTATTTCCACAAAAATGTTTGTTCTACTACAAAAATTATTTCACCACGATGTGGCTTCTTCAGGTATTACATTGTACTGTACAAGAAGCCACATCGTGGTGAAACAATAGTTGTAGTAGTACAAACATTTTTGTGGAAATAAATTACTGTTTCATATAAATTTTTGTAAATAAACAATTATTGTTTTCATATCATCTGGTATAGATTTACACCAAGTAAAAGCCACCAACATTCAATTCTCTTTACTATTAAAAATAATTGGAGGTTGTTGCCACCCTCACGTGGTTTTTTTCTGAACAATGTCGTTATAGAAATTCTTTCTTCCTAATACAGAACTTGAAAATTATTTTTGGATTCTTCAAAACTCTTTGATTCTTGAGTTTGGGCAGTTCAACTGTCTGTTCAACATCACCTTTTGAAACGGTAAGTTCAATATTATATTATTTCGTGAATAGTAAACCGATTTTGAAAATTTTAACTGGGTTGTGCACAGAATATAAATAACTTTCAAACTAACCAACACTCGACATCTCTTTCCTATTCAAAAAATGTTGGGCGTTGATGGGGGTAAAAAAACAGAATTGTAGAATTTGTGATGATAATCCACACGAAACTGTAAAATTTTTTACAATTTTCAGAAATGAGCACTGGTTTTGATAAAATATGTTAACAATTTCTAAACCTTATTGAAGCTTGTATATTTCCATTATAGAAAAGCATGACCTACTGAACACAAATGACATGGGAAATGTCAATAATAATATACAGTGTTGCCTTTATAACCATTTTAAATTGTCATTCCTATTGGAAAATCCGTTATTTAAATGACACTGTTTCAAATCGAACATTTTAGGAAAAAACAGAATCGGTGTGGGGAATTTAGTGAAAATTTAATTTATATCTGTATCGTTATAAATAAAACGTTTAAAATCGGACATAACAGAGAAGATTCGTGCCAGAATTTGAGATAAATCGAGTTAGTCAATGAAATAAATCACTTCCACAAAATTTTGAATTTGTTTTGAATTTAATAGAGGAATAAGATAGTTGGGTTAGAGATATTCTGTTCATGTCATAGTAGAATTCAAGGTTAGGGTAGCGATATTGATTACTAAAATTCTTAACTTCAGTGCACTGTTATTCTGAACTTTACCGTTTTACTGTAATCCCTTACATTCAATATGAAGCTATTTATTCTAATTACTTTACTGGGTATATCACAATCTTGGTCGATCCTTCAAAAATTGTTGCATTGAAATTTGCAGATTTCTAATTAAGGTTTATGATAGATTGGGCCGTTGCTTGGTAGAAATCAGTTGTAATTGTCATTATAAAATAAAACACTTGTTTACATTTTCTACTTTATTTTTGGTATTGACGTACGTTTCGTCTTTGCTAGAAAGACTTCATCAGAATTCTGATGAAGTCTTTCTAGCAAAGACGAAACGTACGTCAATACCAAAAATAAAGTAGAAAATGTAAACAAGTGTTTTATTTTATAATGACAATTCTAATTAAGGGATGGCCATTTTGAATTCATTTCAATCAATGCCAACCATATGCGATTTTCGGCTCTTTATATCTGATGCTAGAACAAACCTGTTTCATCCAGTATTAATCACCAAAATCTGAAATAACTCTTATGAATTTCAGTTTCTCGACTTTCCTCTAAGAAACAGTGAGATGATAATACAAAGATTTTATGTTATTGATCTTCTAAAATTAGTTAGTGTTGGAAATAAAAAAATTAATGAAGTCAGAATAAAAAATGCAAAATTGTGAATATATTGTGAATTTTAACCAATACAATATTATACAAATATATGTGATACCAGACATTATTTTATTGGTAAAACTGCCATAATTTTCTAGTCAGTTATTGAGCCATAATTATCGAGATTAATTATTCATTTTTATATTTGAAAATAAGTTTACTTGTTATACAATTCTCAAAGTGATTAATAAATTTTAAAGTATTTGACCTAACGTTTTTCTCACTTCTGCTGAACCTGCCTGAAAAATTCTAAAGAAGGTTCCATTCTCAGAAATCAGTACGTTTTAAAAATTCATCAGAACAGGTTCTTTGAAGTGAGAGAAAGAGAAGTCGATATTTGTTTTCATGTTAAGAAAATATTTAAGATAGTCAATGTAACCAAAAATTTTGCTTAGTAATACTTCACTCAAGTAGGTATATTTGTTATGACTCATGACCATTTCAGGAGTACTTTAGTCTGTAACGTTACCTTTGTGAGATTTAGAATATAATAAATATTCTCTTAAGTTGTTGCTTTATTCGGGGAATTTCAAGAAAAGGGCCGTGCAATAAATTTCATTGTGCTTGTTGTTGTCATATACAAGGGTTTTCAAGAACCTCATACAGGCAGTGATTTAAATAGTTTTAATTCCACAAACTCTTACAAGCCCGAGATTCTTAAGATCCCTAAACATAAAACCTCAATATTGCTTCGATAACGTATTCAAGGACGATTTCAGCTACAATACACAAATATTTTTGGTCTTAGCCTAAAACGACCTGAAAACGTGTAGAAGGTTCTGGAGTTTTTTTAACTTCCAAATGACAGAGAAATTAGTTTTCATAGTTCACGATTCCACCTAAAATAAGACTACTACATACTTACTGATACAGAGTGACCCAGGGGTGCGTAAATGGTCCATAACTTCGCTTTTATTCAAACTATCGACTTGATTGTTCTTTCCAAACAACAGTTGGTACAATCCGCACATCCTGAAAATCATCCACAAACAGGATGTCCGAAAATGAAATACATACATATATTTTTTAAATGGCAACTCCCTATTTTTCATATATCTTTGGATTTGCCACTTAATTGTCGATAAAACGCACCCAGGTTTCATTGACTTATCTGCATTAGTTCTTGACCTGTCAATTTATGTTTCGAAATAGCGTCGTGCTTAGACCCACAGAAAAAGTCATATCTTCGGAACCGTTCAACATAATTCAATCATCTTAAACTTCTATGCATCTTTTGAAATAGGCATAGATTTGATGTCGGTGTTCTATCGCCTACTACATTGTTTTTTTAATGACAAATAACAAATTGAATTAACTCGATTTTTTCAAACGCAACTCTCTCAAGTTTGTGGGGTCTACTTTGTGAAATAAATTCCAAAATAAGAAATTTGGATTGTTTTAGTGTAATTTAGTAGAACGTTGTCGTAAAATCGGAAACATCTATACAAAATAATTGAAATGAATGTTTTCGAAATTATGTAGCTGCGTTTGAGGAATAGTGGTAATAGAAACAAAAGGATACCAAGAAGCAAACAATTATATTAACAAGAACATGAAGCGGTGGACAAAAGAAAACCATGTGAAGAAAGCCGTCTCATATAAAATCTTGAGCGTCTACTTCAAGGCCTTTTGGTCACGTTTTCCATCTCTCAATGATGATGGGTGATCCTTAAAATCACACTTTCACTAATCAGAAAGAAATATCATTTCTGACCTGTTTGAGCATTTATAAGAAGGCTTTCCTCAACTTTTTTTCGCATAGTTTTCTGTTATTCACCGCTTCATGTTCTTGTTACTATAATGGTTTGCTTCTTGATATTCTCCTGTTTCCATTACCACTATCTTCAAACACAAGCACATTACAATTTGGAAAATTTTTTTTTTAATTATTTTGTATAGATGTTACCGATTTTACGACAACGTTCTAGTAGATTCTACTAAAACAATCCAAATTTCTTATTTTAGAATTTATTTCGCGAATTTCACGAAGTAGACCCCACAAACTTTTGTCATTTGTCATTTGAAAAACAATGTAGTAGGCGATAGAACATCGACATAAAATTTATGCCTATTTCAGAAGATGCATAAAAGCTTAAGGAATCGACTGGAAAAAAGATGATTGAATTATGTTGAAAGATTCCGAAGCTATGACTTTTTCTGTGGGTCTACGCACGACGCTATTTCGAAACATAAATTGACATAGGTCAAAAACTAATGCAGATAAGGCAATGAAACCTCATGCGTTTTATCGACAATTAAGTGGCAAATCCAAAGATGTATGAAAAATAGGGTGGTGCCATTTAAAAACACCGAACCTATGTATTTCATTTTCGGACATCCTGTATGTGGATTAAAATATTTTTCAGGATGTGCGGAGTGTATCAACTATAGTTTGGGAAAAACAATCAAGTCGATAGCTTGAAGTTATGGATCATTTACGCATCCCTGGGTTACCATGCATCTGTCTAACAGTTCAGAAATAAAATCGACTCGAATAGATATCGTAGACATGCAGACATGCGTATATTTTATTTTGAAATTGATAGTGATACAATTTACCTCTGAGTAAATAAACAAAGCAAAAATTGGAAACTTCAATCGCATGTTCGTGAAATTTGGCACTCTTTAAAGTAAAAATGATCCATCACAATTCCTTGGCACACCAAGTATACATAAATGGGGATAGCCCATATTCTTCTTTCATGCAGTTTTTCCACATGAGATTTTTGAACTTGTCGCTACTGAAACTATAGCAAATGCAATGCAGAATAAAAAACATTCATTTAGTGTTTCTGAAATCGATCAATTTTTGGCAATGACTATTATGATGACTTATATAAAATATACGGCTCAACAAATGTATTGGCTTGCGATTCGATCCAATTGCTGATTTCATGCTTTTGAAATGTTATGAAGAGATAACCAGGATTCTTTTATAAAAATTCGACCGCTTTTGAATATTTTCGAAAGAATATTTATAGATTCTGCTACTCCAACAGAATATATGGCCACTAATGATCATCCCGTTCGAAGGAAGAAGCAGAAGCAAGCAGTACATAAAATCTAAGCTGAAAAAATGTGGTTTCAAGGTGTGGGTGCGTGATTCAGTAGATGGTAATGTGTTTAAATTTGAACTATACTAAACCCGACGAAATATAAATGAAAACGAGTTAGGTATTATCGTTGATACGGTAGTAAGGCTATGTCTTGGACTTGAAGGGTTAAATCAATCTTCTTATCCACCATTACTTCATGTGGTAGGTACTACTCGTACGTATTCATGTAGGTAATATTAAAACTAACATAATACATCAAGCAAATGAGAAATTAGTTGATGCTAAAGCTGTTCAATAAGAGATCGTGGCTCATGTTCAATTACAACCTCTTCGAATAATATAATAGTACTGAGCTGGGCTGACGTCCTACCTTACCGAGAAAAAGGCTTCGTGCACAAATTCATAGGTGGTGTCGATTCATCTAACAGGATTATAGCTCACTATCCACATGCTATAAAAAATTAATATATTTGATTCTCGGGCAATACGACTTTATAAGGATGCAATCTATGATCCTTAGGCAATATTCTCTGAATTGATATTTTGCGATCCTCGTGAAATCTATTTAGCTCATCGACAATACTAGCCGTTGCAGTCATTTCATAAATCTGCAAAAACATGAAAAAACGCGTGGAAGTTTCGTAGATTAACTGAAGCAAACATACAGAAAGAGAGACAGACAAGAATATTAAAATTCATTTTTGTTTTTAGTTACTCTTTTTCTATTATTCCTAATAGATTTCCGGCAAATATAATCAATGTACAAACATTCCAATTCTATTGTTTCATCATAGGTATTGGTTGTGATGCTATATACCGTAGAAACATCAATTTTGTTTAAGTACTGAACAATTTTCTTACTATCCGAACATGATCAATCATTCTAAGAGGAAAGATAAATTCTTTTCCATCTGGTTTCTTTTTAATACACTACTCACCACCAATATTTTTCCAGATATTTACAAATGTGATCGATGTTCGAGAAGGTATTCCAACAAAGGATCGTTGTATAAACACATGAAGTATGACTGTCATTCAGAAAAAAAATTCACTTGTGAAATCTGTTTGAGGTCATTCAAAAGGAAAGAAACGCTGAATGCCCATTTGAAGAAAAAGATCTGCTTAAAAAAATCTAGTGTGGCATGCAGTTAGATTACCATTGTTTCAGTCGAAATATATCAGTTTTTGTTTGACGGAAATTCATCTTGCAATGTATGAAATAAAAGTAATAATACACGTCAATTTTTATTGTGTACACATAATAATTGTTAAAGAATATATACGAAAACAAATTTATAATATATCATATAAAACTAAAAACAGTAATGAGTATCCTTCAATTGTGAATGGAAAATGCATTGAAAACTCGTATTAATTAACCAAAAAATTTAATACCTTTCGGGTATATCTTGAACGATATTACCACAAAAAAAAGGAATGACGTAGGAATAATTATATAATTCATTTTGGGAGTAACGTAGAAAAACTATCGAAGAATAATGTCAGTTATCAACTGACAATTTAGAATTGAAGATTCAATTCACAAAAATCTCTCAAATTTTTTTTCACTCTACAAGGACTCGAACTTGCAAAAATTGGTATTTGATTAAACAAATCTTGGTTGGAAATTTCTCGATTTTCTATTATCATATATTAAGAAAACTGGATTTCCTCACTGTAAATATAGTTTACAACAGATGCGTAATTAGTTTATATGCTGTTTTTATTCAAACCAAGAAAATTTTGGTATCTGAAATATATATGTCTACAATTTTTTCAGTTATGTTCAACCTTTGAAATTTCAAAAGCAAAAAATTTCTCATGGGCATGTTTCTGGTGCTCATGAATTGGTTTTGGTCAATCTTATATAACAAATTTGGCTTGGAGCCAGCTTCGTAAATCTCAATTCCCAAAGTCTTTTCTTTTGAAAGTTTTCGTGTTTATTAATGTCCGAAATTAAATCTGATCAGGTTTGAAATAAGGATTACGAATTATAAGAAGAGAAATTTATTTGAATCGGGACTGTCCATCTTCTACCTGTGTAACAGGTCAAAAATCAAATTGACTCGAATAGGTATCGAGATCGTTTAAGTATTGAATAATTTTTTTCAATACCCGATCATGCTCAATCGTTCTAAAAGGATAGATAAATTCTTCTTAATCTAGTTTCTTTTTAATACACTACTCACGACCAATATTTTTCCAGATTTTTACAAATGTGATCGATGTTCGAGACGGTATTCCAAGAAAGGATCGCCGTATACACACATGTGATATGACTGTCATTCAGAAAGAAAATTCACTTGTGAAATCTGTTTGACGTCATTCAAAAGGAAAGAAACGCTGACCGCTCATATGAAGAAAAAGATTTGTTTAAAAAAATCTATTGTGGCATCTACTTAGATGACCATTTTTCCAGTTGAAATATCTCAGTTTTTGCTCGAAAGAAATTCATCTTGAAATGTATCAAATAAAAATAATTTAACCGTTAATTTTTATTGTATACACAATACATAATAAAGCAAAACTAGAATATATCATATAAAACTAAAAACAGTGAAACTGTGTAACTGTGTGTTCATATTGGACACACCGGAATATTATTCAGAACAAAAGTTAGGGAACACAAAAAACACAACAAAATTTAACATATGCAAATCACTTGTTAGAAACAAGACATAATTTCGTTGATACTTATAAAATATTACACAATGAAAATCTATGTCATAGATTCAATCTTCTAGAAATTCTGAAGATCAATATTTATAATGAGGAAACTCTATTGAAGGATGAAATAGGCCTAAAGGGGGCCCCCCTGCTTAACATCTTTGAATATCATTTTATAATTTCCTAATAATTATAAACTCCTTTCCTTCACCCCTCTATTTTTTGCTAGCTCCGCTATTTTTTATATTTAAGAACATTCTTTGCATTATATACACAGGTTGAAAATTCTCCCGATTATGTCATGGTATGACGAAACAATTTTTTTGTCAACAATAAAAATTTTGTGAAGTTTAAAATTTTTTCACTGATTTCTTAAGAAATATTCGACTATTCTGTCGATTTTGCTCTTTTGTTGAAACAATCATCCATAAACTCGTCAAGTAATAAGCATCACTCAATACTGAATGGAAAATGGGATAACACGTAGGCTTTAAAAACTCGTATTAACCAAATTGAATTTGAATATCTTTGGGATATATCTTGAATGATATCACAAAAACAAGCTGTAACGTAGAAATGCTTATAGAGTTGGTTCATTTCAGCAGTAACGTAGAAAAACTATCAGAAAATCATTACCACAATTTTGTGAGTTATCAAATGATAATTTAGAATTGAAGATTCAATTCACAAAAATCATTCCCAATTTTTTTCACTGAAACTTGCAAAATTTGGTATTCAAATAAACAAGTCATTGTTGAAGCATGTTGAAGCAATTTCTTATGGGCATATTTCCGGTGCACATGAATTGGTTTGGTCCATCAAGAACTCATTTTCCAAGTTGAGATTAGAGCAAACTTTGTAAATCTGAAGTTTTCAAGTCTTTTGAAAGTTTTCGTGTTTACAACGATCAAACAGACAGAGTATCAAATTTGATGACGTTCTAACCTATTTTAGGCTCAGAATTAATTGTGAACCCGCAAATACGTACTATAATTTTATACCTGTCTAACAGTTCAGAAATCAAATTCACTCGAATAGGTATCGCATGAGTTGAAGTCCTGAATAATTTTTTCAATGCCTCCACATGCTCAATCTTTCTGAAAGGATATAAAAATTCTCTTCAATCTAGTTTATTTTTAATACACTACTCACCACCAATATTTTTCCAGATATTTACAAATGTGATCGCTGTTCGAGACAGTATTCCAAGAGAAGATCGCTGTATACACACATGAGATATGACTGTCATTCAGAAAGAAAATTCACTTGTGAAATCTGTTTGACATCATTCAAAAGGAAAGAAACGCTGACTGCCCATATGAAGAAAGTGATTTGTTCTAAAAAATCCAGTTTAGAATCGAGTTAAATGACCGGTTTTCCAGTTGGAATTTCACTTTTCACTCGTCGAAAATTCATCTTAGAAATGAATGATATAAAAATAATTTTAACCTCTAATTTTTGTTGTGTATATGATAATTGTAAAAAATATATATATATATATATATACATAAGAGAAAGCAAATAATAATATTACATATAAGACTAAAAACTGTATATCAGGGATTCTCAAATTAACCTGTGGTCATTATCAGTATGTATATATATCGGACAAAGCAGAAGATAATTCCAAACACGAGAAAGGGAACACGGAAAATGTTATATCAATAAAGAATAAAATTTAACATACGCAATTGCAGGATACAATTTTGCTAATAATTATAAAATATTACATAATGGAAATAAAAGTCATACGTCATCTTTCAGAAACTTTAAAGATCAATGGATACAATAATAAACCTACTCTATTGAACGATAAAATAGGTCTAATCAGATCCCCCCTGCTTAACATCTTTGAATATCATTTCGCACTTCCCTAATTGAAAATTCTTTTTTTTTTCGCCCCTCTTTTTATTACTTGCTCCTCTATTTTTTGGATTCAAGGACTTTTTGTGTTACATACGCAGATTTTTTCTGCATTATATACGAAATTTGGGGAAGTTGAAATTGTTTTCATTTCGTGAATTTCATAGTTGAAATATGCTCATTCGCCCGATTTTGCTTCTTTGTTGAAATATTCATTTAACAACTCTTTAAGTAATGCGCACTTCTTGATTCTGAATGGAGAATGGGATAATACCAACGCATTTAAAACTCGTTTTAATAAAAAATTTTAATATCTTTCGGATATATCTTGAATGATTCAAACAAGCTATTATGTTAGAATGATTATATAATTCATTTCAGGAGTAACGTAGAAAAACTATCGAAACATAATTACTATAACTCGGTCAGTTATCAATTGGTAATTCATAATTGAAGATTCAATTCACAAAAATCACCCACAATTTTTTTCACTCAACAAGTTCTCGAACTTGTAAAATTTGGTATTTAAGTAAACCAGCTGTTGTTGGAAAATTCCTCATTTCCTATTATCTCATCTTAGGAAAACGGGGTTTCCTTACTGTAACTACAATTTACAGAAAATGCATAAATTGGGTTATTTGTTGTTTTTTATTTAAACCCTGAAAATTTTGGGTTTATATGTGTCTAAAATTATTTAAGTTACGTGCATCCTTTGAGATTTCAAAAAAAAAATATGAAAAAAAAATTTCCTTTGGGCATATTTCAGGTGCACCTGGATTAGTTTTGGCCATTCAAGAACTTGTTTCCCAAGTTGGGCTTAGAATTAACTTTGTTTTCGTATTTTCTAACGGTCGAACAGGCGGACAGTATTGTTCTGGGCTATTTTTCACTCAAATTCAATTGTGGCATGGTTTTCTACTTTAGTGGTACTAACATACGTTTCATCCATCCATTAACCATTGTTTCGTTCATCATTCTGACGGAAATCCTTCAAATTGACCAAACATTATTCAAATATTATAATCTGTTGACTTCGAAACAGATCAATACGCATATGCGTTCTTGTCATTAAAAAAATAAAATAAATTCCTTCAGAATTCCTTGAATGTAACATGTGCGTGTTAAGAGATCAGTGGTGTTCAGGTTAGGCTTTTTAATTTTGTCCTTACGCCACCTTAGGCACAGTACTACTAATGTTTGACCCAACAATGACATAGTAGATGGTGTGTAAGCGTCATTTAATATTCGGTTATTCAAAGTATTAATAGCGTACATTATGTTAATAATTTATGAACAATACAAATAGTGCCCATCCTGAAGCTCACCTATTACTTACAATTTAATTAACTACGAGCCTCCTGTAAATACAATGTTTGCTTATATATTTATATTTTAAATTACGCAGTTTCTGTTTTTTCTTTGCAGAAAAATTAAAAGACCAAAAACTTTGAAATGTCAATGTCTTGCCTCGTCAAGATGCGAACACTCACCGAAGAGGAGAATCATTACTTAGGTGTCGGATGTTTGTATTACTACGCTATTGACGCTATATTCTAATGTGGTAATTTGAATAAATAACCTAATGGATGAAAATTAATTGAAAACAATCGCGAGATCTTTGAGATCTCATAACAGGGCTTTAGCACTTTAGTTGGGAATAATTTCGTTATTTTGATGATCACACATTTTTATCGATCAAATTAAACATACTGACCCAATAAGGAATGACAAATTTTAATTCGATGACAAAAGATCTGTGTGAATAACTTGTATTTTCTTTATTTTGACTTTAATTAATATTTTTATCGGAAGTCATTTTAATTCTACAAGAAAATGAAACCCTTCTAATGAGCAATTTGACAAATTACCTTGTGATTGAAAATTCATGGAAAGTAATTTTAGTACCTGTATTAATGGAGGGGTGCGATAATGTACCCGGTGAAGAAATCTTTGAAAATTATAAATAACCAAAACTTTTAACCATTATACTTTCAAGATTGTAACTGCATAGTGGTTTACTTGACGTATCGGATGAGGTTCTTCGTTACTTTGTGCTACTACAGTTCATTCCAAACGGAATAGAACATTTTCTTCATTTCAGTGTTTCAGGTTTTGTGGATTATGTGAAATTTTTGTTTTCCTGGTTTTTGTTACGTGAAATTAGTGTTCGATTTCCCACGCATTTTTTCAATTCTTTACTTGAATAATCTTAATTTATTATTCTCTAGAAATTGAAATTATGTCAAGTAAGCTCGTTTAAAGGATGTCCCAATGGAGTATTTCTTTTCAATTGTATCACCCAAAAAATTTGCAATTCCTTCATAACAGGTGAGTTTTTGACCATCTATAATATTCATTTAATTTGAATGAATTTTCATTATTTATATTTATTGAATTATATTTTAAGTAATTCATTTCTGTGTACTACACTTAATGAATAAATTCAAAGAATCCAAAAACATCAACTTAAAATTCCTGATTTAGACAGACAATTTCAAAAAGTGAATCTCAAATATTGACAGTTCAGCATATTTACGTGAATTCCCGAACAACTGAAATAATACCGGTGGAGACTAATTATCCTAAATTAACAATGACATTGTTTGACCTCATAATGTATGTGTACTACACTATACCTACATAAGGATATGTGTATATTGGTTTGTTTTTGACGTTCAAAATGTGACTTTATTGTATAAATAGATTTACACAGTTTTCACCTCTTGGAGAGTGAATAACTCCGCCGTTTTTTCGTTCATCGGCCTTAATTTCAATAAGTTGTTCAATACAGATTTATAATTATGCTTATTATTATTATTCTTTTTTGTTGTGGTCCATATTATGTTAATTATTATTAATATCATTATTCTTGAAGGTCGACTGTTGCTTTAATATAGAGAACAATATTATTCTTATTATTATTACGTTCGATGTGTACAAATTGATTTATTTTTCAAATAATAACTATTATGTAATTTTTTCTACTTGTCAGAATTGCCATTTTCTGACTTACAGTTGTAATAAAATAAATATAAATGAATGGAACAATTTTCATATTTACGAAATGAGTATGATTTAGTTAATCCAATTGAAAAAAAACATTCCTTTTTTATCGTTTATCGCCAGTAGAAAATGAAGCAATTATTACTATCAAATAGGTAAACTGTTATATGTTTCTGTATATTATTTGTTTGTATTTTTTGTTGTAGTTGTTATGTATATTTGTATAGTACTTTCAGTTGGCAACGTTTAGTTGGTGACAGACAGATCTTACTTGATGTTGACAGATGAGAGGTTAAAAAGCTTAACGAAAGCATTCGAAAGTCATCTTCATTGATGCACTGAAACAAGAGGAAAAACTAGTGTAGCTTCACGTAGAAAATGAAATGGTTATTTCCTTCCTAGAATGTGCCAATTTCACTTAGACATTATTATTAATCTTACACTAATATTTTTGATGCATACACAAAATTATTAGTGTATAAATTTTTGATGTATACACAAAATTATTAGTGGATGATAGTATTGCTTTACTATAAATATTTCATTTTAAATATCAAATAGATTTCTTTTGTAAACCTTCTACAAATTTTAATTTAAAAAAAATATTTATTCAAAAAATTTTTTTTTTATTAAATTACAAAATGTCTTTAGAACACATTGTGAAAATTTAGTAGATTCATATAATGAATACTTATAACACAGTACTAAAGGGAATAAAAGAAATATAAATTGTCGACTAAAAATTAGTGAATAAATACTTGAAGAGCACAAAATTTTTTGAAGAAGTTCTTGTGGTTAGTTTTCTTAATACAAGGAATGAAACAAAATTTTGTAGTCTTCAAGTATTTATTTAATAATTTTTAGTTGACAATTCATATTTCTTTGAATTTCTTTCATTCCCTTTGGTACTGTATTGTACTGTATTGATTATATGGATCTACTAAATTTACACAATGTTTTAAAGATATTTATTTAATTTAATTCTAAAAAAAATATTGATCGAAATTAAAATTTGTTGGAGGTTTACATAAAAAATCTGTGTGATATTTAAAATTTTGTAATAATCCGTCTATCAAGAAACCTCTTTTTATTATTTTATAAATATTTAGTCTACGCGAAATTGAGATTAAATTTTAACTATTATTGTAATAAAAGATATTTCAGTGTCAAAAGAGGTGAACACACTAGATGATTTTCTGGTCCTCGACAAGAAGACATATTCTAACTCTAATAATTTTTTAACACATAATTGAGTAAATACATGCGGCGGTAGTCTCGTGGCCTAGAAATCGGACTCATAATTGTGAGATTGAGAGTTCGAACCGCGGGGCAGGAAAGAAATTTTCTGGTTTAGGATAACCGTCCAATCATTCCCTGTTGGGTAAACAATTACCAGCGCTGTTCCTGAAGTGGCATAAGGAAACAGTAGCAAAGCCTACACAAACCCTGGTGTGGATACTATAGTGCTTCTGTCTGTCTGTATCCCTGGGATCAATAAATAGAAAAATAAAAATAAAATATGGAAGTAATGAGTCTTTTCAATTATTAATAAACGTTTTTATTTTGAAGTATTTTAATACCTACTTTATTGAGCCATATATCTAATATGAAATCTATGAATTGGAATAGAATGAATTTTTTAATTTTAGAAATTCATTATCGGAGTAAATTTTTCCCATTGTTTCAGAGATTTAAGATAAATTCATACTGTTTCAAACGAACACAAAAGGAAGATACAAAAAAATTTGTTATTTTGATTTGGGAATAGCAATTTTGTGATCACTAATTTCTTGATTTGCAGGTACCTTTGAATGTCCACAATGCCAGAGAAGATATAGAACTAGAGCAACGTTGAAACGACATATGAAATATGAATGTCAAGTTCCCAGAAAGTTCTTCTGTGGTATTTGTTGCGTACGTTTCAAACGGAGAGAAACTTTGAAACGCCATACTTTACTCATTCACAATTTGCACTAAGTTTTCTGATTAATGAGTTACTATACAATTTTATCGATTGCAGTTTCCATCGGAAAAAAATTGTTTTTTGCCCGCTCGTTCCAGTACGCCTAAATCATCTTCTCATAATTTTTGATTTTCACAGATGTTGAGCGGAAAATGATCAATTACAAAAAAATATATTTAATAGTTTGAATATTGAAACAATAATTGTGTGAAACATCTACATAATTTATTTGAAAAAAACATTACATCAAAATGTCTTAGAAGTACTATTTCTATTTATGGAATATTAAAATATCATACTAAAATATGACACAATTTATTGAAAATATAGATATTAAAACAAGTTGTATAAATTACTATGTTTTACTACCAATAAATTGATATTTTGCACATTTAAATGTGTAAAATATTAATTTATTGATAGTAAAACATAATTATTTCTACAACTTGATTTAATTATGATCAATTACCAAATAGAAACGGCTGAAACAGTTCAGTTTCTGAAAATATAGATTATGCACACAGTCAATAAAGGCTATCTTTGTTATTTAATGTCTGTTAATATTCCATATTTTCTACAGATCGTATATATTTTTGAGTGTTGTATGATGTTTTGGAATTCTATGTCTACTTAAAGAGTGTTTCTAAGGTATTTTGATTTTTAAAAAGTTTAACATTACATTCTTCAGTAATATTCATACTGACTCTAGTCTTGTAGTGTAAGGATATTGGAAATAAAAATAATTTACAATTTATTCAGGTAACATGAATTGACATTATGGTTTAATAATATGTTTTATTGATTTCCCCATTACATACAAATAACAAATGGCATTTCGTAGAAATTCAAATCAATATCAGATAGATATTATCTGTTTGAAGCATTCGGTAAAAGCGAAATTGTAACTTGTGAAACTTTAAATAAATTAATACAAATTGTTTTTCATTTCAATTTTAAACTCTGAAATAAAAGTTATGGTAATAGTGATCTGAAAAAGCTTGGAAAAATAAAACCGAAGGTATGCTATGAATGAAGATATATTTTTGTTATTTGTTTATGCTTTCTTATGAAGAATTTTTGTTCATTTCTTGTGTTGTCCTTGTATTCTTTTATTAATTTGTTTAATGTAGTTTTGTGTAGTTCTCCTATATAATCCTACTTTGCGCATAGTTCATGTAAATAGCTTCGCTTCAGTATCATTTTTTTCATATTCCACACAAGATATCTGATATATTTTTTTCTAGGCAATGCGGCCCAACAAGGCCTATTCGATCACCTTTCTCCTGCTTTATATTATTCCATGATGATGTTGCGGGAAAATTTGGAGAAGTCCATAATTGCAGACATGACGGAAGAAACCAGCTCAACAAAAAATAAGAAACGTCTTCGCGGTCCCGAAGGAGAACGTTACCGTTGTCAGAACTGTGGAAGGTTTTACAAGTTGAAGAGTTCCTTGAGGAACCATCAGAAATGGGAATGTGGTAGAGAACCGCAGTTCGAATGCAGTCATTGTAATTACAAAGCCAAACAGAAAATGCACATGTCAAGGCACATGGAACGAATGCACAGGGATGTAAAAGGTCCCATGAAACCTATAAAAAGAAGAAATGTTGGAAAAATGGACGCTGTCGCAAATTCGAATCTAGCCGTACAATTTAATATTGCCGAAAATATTAATACTGCCGAAAATATTAATACTGCCGAGAATATTAATACTGCCGAAAATATTGATACTGCCGTAAATATTAATACTCCCGGAAATAGTAGCGAAAATATGGATGAATCCAAAAATACGCAAATTGCCGAAAATATAGAATGTGCCGAAAATTCGGATAGTTCCGAAAAGTGCGAATAAGTGCATTAAAAACCAACAATCGAATTTTTTTCTAAGGAAGGTCTGATGATTATAGGTAATTTAGTGCTTGGTATTAAAATGCTATATTTTCATTTAATATATAATCTGAAATTATACACAAGTAACTCCTTATAAATAAACACTGTCAGATCTTTCTTGGTTGAAATTCGCTGAATGAACTCTACTGTCACAAGACAAGTTCTTCTTAAATGTTCCTAATTAATGCCATATAATTTTCACATGATTTAAAGTGCAGTAGTTAGCTCGAACAATACTCAATACTCAGTTTATTTTCATTTTTTTTGTGACAAAAACTGGTTTTGTATCCTTTCTTTTATTCCTGTACATACTATACAGAAGAACTATTTTTAATATCTCTTTCTCTTCATACGGGGTGTTTTCAAAGTTGGGATTTCTTTTAACAGAAGAAAATACCAAAACAAACCATTTCAACAACTTGTGATAATTTTGGCTTTTGTTAATTTGTCGGAAAAAGCCGCATATTTAATATATTTATCAAATGAAATGATAGAAAAAGAAGGCTTTTTTACTTGATTGGAGGCTTATTCAATATCTGGAATATCAAATACATAAATTCTGCTAACCTCACTACAAAATTTAATTTTATAAATTTTTTTTTTCGAAAACTTTAAAATTAAATTAAACAAATGTGTCAGAAAGCACAGTTTCTATTTAGTAGACATATATAATAGAATTAACACACATTTCACACCATCAAAAGGAATAAAGGAATCCAAAGAAAATATAGAATATTTTATTGATTTTCACAACAATTGTTTCGTCATACCATGACTTCATCAGGTGAGTATTTAAACTGAGGTATACAATGCAAAACATGACCTTAAATACACAGCTCTGGTACAAAAAATAGAGGGGTGGAAAGAGAGGTACACAATTAATGAAAAATATTAAGTAGGGGGATCTATTTAAATCTATTTGATCGTTCAATAAAATTTGTCTTTTATTATATCTATTGATTTCTAAAGTTTCTAACAGATTTAGTTTCTGACTTTTGTTTTCAATATGTAATATTTCATAGTTCATATTAAAATTATGGCCAGTCTCCTGATTTTTTGTTTTTAGGAATGACGTCTTTATTATTTTTGATTAAGCTGCCTAAAGAATTAATAGTTTTAAAAGAGATGTTATATTTTTCTTTTTTCTTTAAATATCTAGCAATCTTTTCAGATTTTTGGCCTATGTAAATTAATGAAATAAATTTGGTTTCGCTTGAATTTTGAAATTTTGGATATACAAGTGATATTGCTCTCTTGTAATTTATTTTATCAAGTAAATTGTCTACAATTAATGGATTGAAATCATTATTTAAAGCTATTTGTTTAATCGTTTTATACACTTTGTCAAAATTTTCTTTCGTCATGAGTATGTTAACCAATCTATAAAGCATACTATTATAAGCTGACAATTTTTGTGAAAATGGATGGTTTGAAGTATAATGAATCGTAACATCTGTATGTGTAGGTTCTGTATATGGAAAAGTCATGTCTATTATTAATTTTAGTTATTTTTAAATCTAAGAAATTGATGCGAGAACATGAAAAATGTTACAGTAATAATGAACCGAATTCAACTTATGCCAACCATTTGTTAGAGACTGGCCATAATTTTAATATGAACTATGAAATATTACATATTGAAAACAAAAGTCAGAAACTAAATCTGTTAGAAACTTTAGAAATCAATAGATATAATAAGAGACAAATTTTATTGAATGATCAAATAGATTTAAATAGATCCCCCCTATTTAATATTTTTCATTAATTGGATACCTCTCTTTCCACCCCTCTATTTTTTGTACCAGAGCTGTGTATTTAAGGTCATGTTTTGCATTGTATACCTCAGTTTAAATACTCACCTGATGAAGTCATGGCATGACGAAACAATTGTTGTGAAAATCAATAAAATAGCGGAAGTTAACATTTGTTTTTCTTATATTGAAGATGAATTTCCGTCATGTAAAGACCGAGACAATCAGAAATATGATATTAATCAATATTCTATATTTTCTCTGGATTCTTTTAATGCTGTGTGAAGAGTGCTAATTCTGTATATCTATTAAATTGAACTGTGTTTTCTAAAGCATTTATTTGATTTAATTTAAAAAAGTTTTTGAGTAATTTTTGGTAAAATCAGTTTATTTTGGTGAGTTTTTATTCCGGGGAAAAAACTAACACTCCTTTGAAAGCACCTATTGAAAAAGCACCTGATGAGTGCCTAACTTACTCTTAACATTTGAATATGCTCATCACATAATAATAATAATAATAATAATAAGTTGATATATTTCCCAGATTAACAGCATTACATCGTTTATACAAAAAAGATCACATACACTGTGACATTATTTTTCTAACAATTAAATATTATATTACTCTTCAAGAAGTAACTTCGTGCCTTGGAAAAATTCTTAATATCGCTTTTCGTTAGTTTCAGTCTTCAGCATTACAGTAGGTACATGCGCGATTTTTTTTCATGCTACCCATCAAATCAAAATATCTTACCATAGTGTGTTTTTCAATTGAAAAGCCTAGAAAGTTGTTCCTATAAATGCCATAAACCTTATCAAATCAATTAATTATAATTTGATGAAACATGTACTTTTCTTCTTTTCAAAATTTTATTTTTTTATCAAAGTATCTTATTCAAGTGCCTTCCATTTACCATGGTATTCATAAGTGATCTGTATACTTGTTACCCGTTGAACTGTTGTTGAAATATCTGTTGAAGATAAATGACTAAAGATATTACTAGGAATTGTATTTGTTGAAAATTTTTTGAATAATACTTGTTATACCATCGTAGGCATGCTACGAAAAATTTTTATGATATGTTTATGTAGTCGTTTTAATTATACAGCAGGTAGATATGTAAATTTCAGTTTCCTGAAGAATAGAAGCTCTCTTTTTATACATTGAGTTGATATAAACTTTCAATGACAATAAATCCTGAATATACTCCGTAATTCGATACATAGATTATGTCAAACGTCTAGTAGGTTCAAAATGAATACTACAAGAAAGAAGAAAAAAATTTAGATATTGGTTGTACATGTTTATTTGTGTGAAACTTATATCTTTTTTGTTTATATTAAGAATTTCATGTTTCCTGTCCAATTTGATTAAAATTTTCGCGATTATTATACAAGGCGTTTGGTAAAAATTAGAAAAAGTGAGAGAAAATTTTCCCTGTTATTTCTGTTCATAATTTTTAGAATGGTTCGATCTGATCCAGATAGAACAATATGACTAGTGAAAGAACTCAAATTTTCTGAATCAATTTGCTGTGTATATAAAATCATATCAAGTTGCAAAGACTTATGTTCGAAAAAACTTTATGTATGATATTCTGAAAACACATTATTGCTGAATATTATAAATGTTCAATTAATTACCAAACAAACTGTATAAAATCCTTTAACATTATTTGCTTGACAATTCTTCTCATATCCTGAAGCTACTAGACAATGTTTAGATATTTATATTTATATTTTTAAGTAGGTTTTAAGGAATATTTGAGTGAAAACTGAAATTTCACAACATTAAATACTCATTTGTGATCCAATCCAAAAGTTCCTCAATCAATTTTCAAATATTTTTACTATATTTTTTAGAATTTTTTGAACGATAATTATGCTGTAATTTCATAAATAGCTTTATAAGGTAGGGGTTTTCTTCATATTCTAAATAAAATACAGCTTTTAGATAAGCCCGTTTACATTTTCCCAGTTAACTTTGCAACTTTCTATAGTTTACATGTTTTTACATTTAATGTTTTTCACTTGAACTTCTTCCAAATTTCTGCAACATGCTAATTTTGAAGTTAAATTAATTTCGAAAGAATAGAATTTCTGTTAATGAAAGCTAATTTTTTGGTGTGTCTTGAAAAATATAAATAAGTACCTAACCCACATGGGGTCATGTTGAATGAGGGTACTCAGCTGTGAATTTGTTCTCACCAAAGGAAAACAAATGTTTTTCTGCGTATCATATAAATTCTGTTCAGAAAGTTTCGCTTATGGTATTTCGTGAGCGGTTGTGCTGGAAGTGTTACATAAGACTTACATCAGAGACACGTGCATTTGAGTGGTGGGTATGGTGCATTCAAAATCAATCGAGATGTGTTGGAAAATGTGCCTCGCTCTGACCTGCCATCAACGTCTTCAACTGAACTCAGCATCGATAAAGTGAAGAAACGCGTCGTTGTGTCGTCAGGCCGAATAGCCTGAATTTCCAACAAAAATTCACGTATCCTATTTAACATTCAAAAAATGGGTAGTATTTAAATAATTTCTGAATCCTTCTTCTGAAAGGTTCATTTCATCATCGTTGAATTTAACTTTAGATAAACGAATTGACGAGTCGACAAAAATTGTGATTTATTTTTCGGTTTTGAATTTTTCTGGTGAAAATTTGGATTTTGTGATTTTTTTCTTTGTAGAATATTGTGGTTATCATTTATATGATTTCTAGTTCTTCTGTCAATAATATAAAATTCAATCAATGTTGTCTATAAGTTAAGTCGAAATGAAATGGCTTTACGCGTATTTTATTGATATTATTCTGATGGTAATGTTGTTTCATATCACATTTTAGCCATGTCTTCATAACTTGTATTTCTCCCTTGATGGTTGCTGGTCTCTTGTTGTATTCAAATTGTATGTACTTCGGAATTATGTTCAAATGTGGGAATTTGATGTAATAACTAATATTTCATATATTTATCCTACTTCTCAAGAGAAGTTTGAAATATGAAAGAACCTGGTTTCAGCTTCTGAAAAAATTGATTGAACTACTTGATGGAATTACATTCTAATTGATGAAATGATGAAAATTATTTGCAAAATTTATTAAGTTTACCACAACTGTGGAAATATTCTTTATTATTTTATTCCATTAGAATGAATTTTTTTAAGTGGGACAGATTCAATCAAATTTTTGAAAATCTATATATTTGCAGTAATATTTGCAGATATTAAAATTCATTGAAACTCGATGCTCATAATCTACTTCTTAGTTTTGTTTTGAACTTATTTTCTAACTTAAATGATTTTCTCTCGTTTTGTTTTACAAGTGCTGAGTTATTCTTAATATTATTCAATTACGTACTAAGATTAATGATGATTGGTTTTTAGAATTATATGAAATACTAACTCTTTGGCTCTCACAAATTTTGCAAACCATCAGCTCAAACTTTGAGCTTTGATGAATAGCAAATACTTTTTTAATTGGTTTTTGGTTTTAAATTTCGTTTTTCCATAATTAAATCGAATGGGATGCGATGAAGGGCTCAGTTGACGACTGGTATCCTCTTTAAACCAGAAGCCTTTCTTTTGAATAGTTATTTACCAGCTTTCCAAAAATGTAAAAATCCAGGACACCGAAAAATGTTACACGAAAGACAATGATAACTAATTATACTAACGAGCGCCGATCAGTTTCCAGGTTATCAACCTTTTTGTTGTTTCTCTTAGGGTAGAGGTGCGAAAAACTTTCAATTTCTTATTATGTTTCACTAACTTTATTCATTTTCAGCCTTTAAGTGCTCAGCTTGTGGCAGAGGCTACAAAAGTCAAGACTCGCTATATTGTCATCAAAGACTGGATTGTGGAAAACCTAAAAATTTTAAGTGCTCCCTTTGTAATTGCGCCTACAGAAGAAAACATGATTTGAAGAAGCACATGGATTTCAAACACAAGCTAACATTGTAGTTGTTCGCTTCACGAATGTGCTTTATCATTTCTCCTTCTTCCATATTTTCTTTATTGAATTTCGTTATAAGTGATCACTCTTATTCAGAATGAAGTTTGTGTTGATTGATTCGGTTATCTCATGAAAAAATAACGGAACTTCAGTTAATTCTTTTTAAATGAGTTTATTTTCTTCATTGAATATACAAAAGGCGAATAAAAAAGCGAAACATTTTTTGTGAATAGCTTATTTCGTACTTCTGTAATATATGTGTCACTTTCAATATAAGCCATAGAAAATGAACAGGTAGAACTCTAATATTTATTATTAATTTTGTAAATATACGATGCACACATAATTCGTGTAATGGTGCATTTATTAAATATTTAAAATGCCTCAATTTAATTTTCTGAATCCCTTGCACGGTGCGTGTATACGGGCATAAGATTCGAACTCTGCAGGATTTGAAGGATGTTATTGACCTGGAAACCACCGGAATCAACAGAGCGATGCTGGAGAGAGTGGCGGCCAACTTACAAGAACGGCTTAAGCGGTGCCTTGCTGATCGTGGTCACATGTCGATGTGTTTCACCATTCAGCATCGTAAATGCTATGAACTGACGTAGCCGACAATACAAATGAAAATATTTTAACATATCTAATAATTGATAATTTTATGAATTTTTGAAAAATGTATGTTTTTACTGCCCGAACCTGCACTTATATGCTTGGATGCGATGGTCCATGGGTAGATTATTTTCTGAAGAATGAATGAATGAAAAAAATATAGCAATACTCATAATGGTAAGTCACTCATGTTATTATTTGTAATTTTTTTCATCTTCATATTTACTAATAACGATTCTATGTTTGAAATGAATAAGTGTCCGAAATGAGAAATTATTTTCTTAAAGATATATTTTTCAGTTCACCTTTGATATTATTAATTATGAATAATATTATGTGTATTGAATATCGTTTTCATTATTTGCCCCTCAATTTGGTAATAATTCCATGATATTTTTAACCTTCCACTTTTTTCCAGGTTACCAATGTGAGCAATGTTACAGGACATATAGTACCATAGCGTCTCTTAGATCTCACAAACTGCAGGATTGCGGAAGGAAAAAGGAGCATATATGTCCTAAATGCAATAAGGGTTTTTGTAGAAAATGGTATCTCGATCTTCACAATCGTAAAATGCATGGATATTTTTGACAAAATGCTATAATGAATATATATTTTATTTACATTAAATTTCGATTGTTATATGACTGACCACCACATTTTATCTATTTGAATAATGTTGAATGAGTGTGGACAGCTCAGTGGGAGAGCATCGGGCTCGTGACCGGAAGGTCCGGGTTCGAATCCTGTTCAGGTGGAACAGACATTTTCTAGTTGGACGGGTGTCTACCACCATTTCACTATTGGTTCAAAATTTAACAGTGCTGTGACCTATAGTGGCCCAAGATCGCAGTAACAAAGCCTACCCAAAACACAACTGAACTCCTAACTCGCACAAGCTGAAAAAGCTTCTGAGGGATCTTCACAGAAGATCTAGGAGTATCAGGATAATAATAAAAAAAAAAATAACATAATATGAAATCGATTGATTTACATTTCAAGAATATTTATTTATGATAATTTTTAATTTAATGATAAGTACTATTCCGAATTAAAAAGTGTTATATCGTTCCATAGAATTTTCAAGTAAAATTTTTTCTTTAGTGATAGACAAGATGTGTTCAATAAATTGCATTGTATATCAATAGTGACTGTATATTTCCTTTTGCACGATAGCTCTAGAAAAAAGCATGCAACCGTTTCGCCTTAATATCTGTACTTTTCGAATTTTGAGCCAAAATGGTCTTAAACGGCCAGGTTGCACTCAATGATGAAGAATCCAAGAACAAAAGTATTCTGTTCGGTCGGTCCGGTCGTAAACACGTAAACGTTCGAAAGGAAAGAGCTAGAACCTTGAAACTTTCAGTGAAAATTTGGGGTTTGCATGCCTCGCTAAAAAAGTGCTAGACCCTCGAAAATTTCAGGGTAGGATTAAAGCCTAAATATTCCGGTTGAGCTCGTTAATGGACCAAATCGGTTCTCTAATTGATCGATTAGTCAGAATAGGAGACGAACATTTTGTGAACACAGCAGCGTTGAGCTTTACCGAAACCATAGCAACAGTCCTATTTTCGAAGAAAACATTTCTTCGAACTTTTGTACTTTTATTAAAATAAATATATATAGAGCAGTGAACTACAATAAATATACAAGAAATAGGTAATAGAAATAGCTGATCAGTTCGGATGTAGAATCTAATGAAGCCACAGTGTGATGAAACAATGGTGTTGATTATTAATGAAAAGTTTGTGGGAATAAAAATTTATTTATTGTTTATTCAATCTGATATAGTTAAGCATTTAGATGTGAAATAGCGACAAGACGATTTACGCAAAATTTGGTGAGGATCGTAGTTGATATGAGCAAGCACGCAAATTTCTCGATTTTTTTCAATTCAGAGCTGAAATATATGTCTCTGAATGAGAATCACACGAACTAATATGGTATACAACTTCACTTGATCGTGAATTTTCTGCAGGTATTTCAGTTTTTTGCAATTCCACCAAAAAACATAAAAAACTTATGAGTGTTATTTTCTAAAGAAAATTCATCAGTTTCATCTATGATATATGAGTAATTTTTCTAATGTTCTGAGAAGTATAACTATAATGAATATATATCTTTATATCGGACAGTTATCCTGAACAATTTTTTCATTAAAATTTTCTATTGTTCATATGAATATATCACGATAATAAATGAAAATATGGAGAAGGATTTGATAGAATGGAATTCAATTGCCGGATTTCTTCAAGGTACAAATGTCAGACGAAATTGATGCCTCTTAATTTACATTATTTAAATGTTAACATTAATTTGAATTATATTTTATATAAAATCTGGTGTTGTTTTTTATGAACAGGGTTATTTACAGGTATAGTTGCATCTGCTATTGAATTATTCTTCTACAAGTATTTTCCTTAGTATAAATTGGTTTAGTTTTATTGGTCTGAATATCACAAAGGTGCCTATTCTCTGTTTTTCAGCTGAATTAAAGTTCAATAAACAATTCTTGAAATTCTTATGAAGCATTTATTATTTGCGAAAGTTAATTTTCTGTTTCTGGGGTCAAGGAAATAATATAATATCATATTTGTGTATCTATTACCTTGAAACTCCTTCAAACGCTCAGTACCTTTTTTTTGGTTTATTCTTTATTTTTCAGCTGAATTGAGGTTTTAATAAATAATTCTTGAAATTTCAGTGAAGTATTTATTATTCAAGAAAGTTCATTTTCTGCTTCTGGGGTCGTGTAAATAATATAATATACTTGTGTACCTGTTACCTTCAAGCACTGTATATTTTGTTGAGTTTTTAGTTAATTGTGTTTTTAGTGACTAATAAACTTGAAGTTATTCTGAATGACTACTCCAAAGTCTTTAACCCTTTTAACTTTGTTACCCATAATAAGTACATTGAACCTTGGTGGAACAACAGCATTTGTCGTTATTAACATAAATCCCCTTCTCCCAAGCCCTTATTCAAATCACTCTGAGGAGCAATTTTTTTATGTTCTTTTGCCACCCTTTCTTGGCACTATGCAGGATGGAGGAGCCTTTAACAATTTTTTTTCTTGAGATTTTCCATTTCTTCAGAAGATCAGTTCTAAACTTACAGAAAAAATTACGTTTAGTTGACAAAACACAGAGTTATTCTGTGTTTTCATTAATCAGCTGTAGCTTCTTTAAGAAATAATTCACAGATTTGAAATTTTCAGGGGAAATCGGCGACTGTCGAACAAGCGCGCAAAAGCTTTTGACTTCACGTCAGTGCTTTTCACCATTTTTATTGTGACGTGAAAGAGGACAAACATATGATTATAGTAACGAACTGATTATTCTTTTTTCAGGGTATTCCTGTGATCAGTGCTGGAAGAGATACAGCACGATTAAATCGCTGAAATCACATAAACACAAAGATTGTGGAAAAGAAAAGAAGATTCACAAGTGTGCTGCGTGTAAAAAGGGTTTCGGTAGAAAATGGTATCTTGACCTTCACTTTCGTACAAAACATTGTAGATTTGATCAGAAATGAATCTTGTTTATTATTTGTGCAAGAATTGTTCTAGTGTTATGTTTGTTTAATTTATAATTGATATAATATATATTTTTTGGGGCAAATGGGTATTAATTCCTAGTTAACGGTCAGAATTTCTTTCAAGATTGATGAGATTATTATAATATTTAAAGCAGATATTTTCATCTTGTCATTGACGAATTGCTTTGTTGACTCATTTTTATGTACTAATATATCGGCTGCAGATAATAATGTTCCTCAGTTGCACCCATATCTCAAGAAAATTATGGAAAATACATTATACATTATTTTGCTGATCTATATTATTTTTTTGTTTTATAACTCAGTAACTGTTATATTTGGATTTGTGGAATATATGGTATGTATTCTGTTCTATATTAGATCCAATATACAATTATCTCCACGAGACCGTTTTGCTACTACGCGTCAAATAGCTGACTAATGGTGTGAAGAAAATTGTGGACGCAAATTTGGGTAAAATAAATCTTTCTATTCTTTAGAATATTTCATACCGTCCACGATTAGTGGTGCAGAAAACGGCAGTCTTGGGAGGCAGAATGGTATAATGTTTGCTTCAGCGACGAATCTTGAGTATGCTTAGGTATCTACGATGATCGTAAGAGTAAAACGTAGACTAGAAGAGTTATGTGATATTACGTTTACTATAAATGTCCTATTGCTGGTAAAATGCGTTTTATGTTCCTTTAATCTATTTGTATTAATTTTTGGGATTGGGACTTTTGCATTAAATTCAATGAAAAAGACCCAAATATATAAAACAGACTGGACGTTCAATCGAATAGTATAAAACGAATTTCACCAGAATCAAGCAATCTTATACATTTACCAATACACTTCATAGAAGATATCCATTTTTTGTACAATAGACAATCTAGAAATATTACGTATATAATTGAAAGGAAGAAAGCTATTTGGAATCTATTGAAATTTTTATATTAGCAAATAATAAAAATAATCTAAGTATAATATATATGTTAAACTGAAATATTCAATAGCATTCCTCTATTGGGTCGAAAATTAATAGTGTTGTGACCTAAGTGGCGCAAGATCGCAGTAACAAAGCCTACCCAGAATACAACTGAACTCCTAACTCCCACAAGCTGAAAAAGCTTCTGAGGGGTCTTTACAGAAGATCTAGGAATATTAGGATAATAATAATAATAACATCCTTCTACCCAACAGTTGTCACCTGAACCTGTACTGTGCCTTTCGTTAAGTTTCCACTTCTTCCAAGATGAAATAATAATTGAAAACTGGAGTAAGAAAAAGTGTGAAATTATCTATTTTTTTTGATGAACACAGGTATGCCGGAACTCGATCATTTCCTTAAAGTAATGAGAGTTTTTATACCGCTAAATTTTATGTTTACACAATAAATGTTTCGTTAAGCAATGACTTCATCAGGTGAGTATTTAAACTTGGTATACATTGCAGATATGCTTTTAAGTACTAAACTCCGTTCACAAAAAAAGAGAGTAAAAAATAGAAAAGCAACGAAAATAATTTACAATCCTCAGGCGTTTTTTAAAATGTTATTAAAAAATACTAGGGAATGTTGATTTTTCAGGTCCATTTTATCATTCAATGAAATTTGTGATCTATTATATCTCTTTCCAGAGATTCGAGAGATTAAGTCGATGACTTGTATTTTCGATATAGTCGTTATTAAAATTTTGTCCCGTTCCTTGCAAGTGATTGGCATATGTTGAATTTTGTTTCTTATTGATTTAAAATTTTTCAGGTACCCTAATTTTTGTTTGGAATGAACGTCCATTCTGTCTAATATAATACATACTGGCAATTGAAACAGGTTAAATTATAAACCCCTGAATGTCTGTTTTTTCTGTTGTTTTTTATTGAATTGCCTAATGAATTATTACTTCTATATGGTTCATTAAAATTTTTTTCTTTAGTAAACTAATAATTTATTTTTTCAACACCCAGAAGGAGCTGTTTAAATTTTATATTATTTTTGGTAAAACATAGATAGTATAGCAAGGACTAAATGATTGAAATTTGGAGAAAAAAACCGTGAAGGTCTTTTCATGTGAACATTTTTTGTTACTTAAATATGCAGTCGATGTTTAGTTGTTGTTAAAATGCTTAGAGCACGTGTACGCGGAATTTATCGCCTGCTAAGTGAATTTGAAAGAGGTCGAATTATTGGTTTACGGGAGGCGGGGTTGTCATTTCTAAAAATCGCTAACCGTTCGAAAAGAAATCCAACTACTGTTATGAGATGCTGTCAAGTGTGGTTTGATAATGCCCAAAATCGAAGAAGAGTAGACACCGGGGACAAATGAAGTTCAAGATCGACGTCTAAGACTTATGGCTATTAGAGACCGAGCAACAACTCGATCTTTGGCTGATGAGTGGTTAGGAGAACAAAGCCATCCTGTAACGTGAATTCTACCAGGTTTTCGTATTGGCATGACGAGCATAGCTCTTTCTTGTGATAAGGATTACGCCATATCGTCGCGCGAAGCGAGAACCCCTCCGAAGGGATGAACCCACCAGCTTCCCGTTTGGACCCCGACTCGAAAGCCAGAACCGTCTGACTGGTAGCAGCGAAGAACTATTCAACCTATACTGGCTTTGCAGGTGAGTACCCGAGTTGGTTTGTGACGCAACTCACCCGCCGGAAGGAATTCTTATCCAAGCACCCGAACGCAATCCCATAAACTAAGATAATCTCAAGATTGAAGACTTTTATTGATACTGGTACGAGCACCGTCTAACGGCCTGTACCTCCTGACCCACCGAACCCATGTGAAGTCATTTGATTGATCCTGGCGTCAAGCACTAACGGCTAAGCGATTTCGTCGAGATCCACAAACCCTAAATAGTTTCGCATTGGTCCTGGACCAGGACAAGCCGATCGAACCGTCAAGTCCCGTTAAACCCCGAGTCATTTCATGAGAATATCCAGAACATGGGGGTCTGCGAACAGATGAATGAAATACCTCCCTAGTCCAGCATGCGGACATTCAACCACAGATCCCTCGAGTCCAACACCAATGGGGTGGCCAGGTGGTACAAGTAACACCTGAGGGCAATCCACCCGCCCGAGATAACGCAGTATGCTACATAACGCACTTGGCCATTACACAGAATCCGGAGATTTATACTGCGATAGGTTAGAGTACGCCAGTTTTAAAGGAGAAGCCCTGTGCTGCGACAGACTCCCTGTCACTGAGTTAATCAACCGGCTAAGCCCTCCATTTCACCAGAACGGCAAAAATTGGGCCCCATTCGGAGATTTTCCACCATACAGGCCCAGAGACTGGCGCGAATGGCATAACGTTTGGCACCAAGACTTAACCCCTTCATTTCGCCGGGACGAAACTAGGGTCCTAGTCCTGACAAGCGCCCCCATCTCGTCAAGATCTAATGCTTGGGGGGCGGGCCATCCTCTAACTGTCCGAACGGTTTATCGCCGGTTAAGGTCCTTTGGACTACAGCATTATCGACCCCATCTTGTGCTACCTCTGACGGCATCGCCGGTAATGATTACAGTGATATAGAGAACGTCAACTTTGGAATGTGAAGTAGCATCAGGTCGTCTTTTCTGATTTATCTCGATTCTCCTTGGGTGCACATTATGGCTGAAGAAGGGTAAGAAGACGTCGGGGAGAAAGGCGTGAACCTCAGTTTGATATTGAGCGTCATGTACACCGGACAGTAGGCGTTATGGTAAGGGGGGCTATTTCACATGCAAGTAGGTCACCTTTAGTCTTAATTCTAGGTAACATGATAACGCTGCGTTACCTTCAAGAAATAGTGGAGCCATATGTTCTCCCTTACCTTAACCGGCTCGAGAATCCAATATTTCTGCAAGATAATGCTCGACCTCATGTTGCCAGAGTTAGTTTAAATAATTTTGAAGCGACCCATGTGAATTTTTTGCCATGGCCGCCCAGATCCCCCTATCCTATAGAGCACGTTTGGGACATCATGGGTAAAAGGCTTGGAAATTTACCCCAGCTCCCACGGACTTTGGCGGCTCTGAGACATGAACTACAGGTAGCTTGGGATAGTATACCTCAAGAAGAAATAGACCATCTTATTGCATCAATGCCAAGACGGGGAGGGGACGGCGGTGGACAAACACACATTTATTAAAACAAATTGTAAACCCTTCGTTTTTTTTTTCTTCAAATTTCAATAATTTAGACCTTGCTATATTATATATGTTTTACCAAAAACAATTTAAAATTTAAACAGATCCTTCTGGGTGTTGCAGCTTCTCTGTCAGTTAGTATATTATATAAAACTAATAATTTGTTAGGCAATTCAATACAAAATAACAGAACATCAGGGTTTATGAGTTTGCCTGTGATAATTGCAAATGAGACAGACTGAATCTTCTATTCAAATAAGATCTAGAGAATATAAAAAATTTTATAGAAATAAAAAACAAAATTCAACATTTGGAAATCACTAACTGGAAACAGGACATAATTTCAATAACGACTACAATATATTACACATCAAAAATAAAACTCATCTTCTTAATCTTTTAGAATCTCTATAAATCAATATAAAACGAATTCCATTGAACGATAAAATAGATCTAAACAAATCCTCACTGCTCAAAATTTTTAAATAACATTTCTCTGATTCTTCTGATAATTTTGAACTTTTTTCAGCTTCCTTCTAGGTTTCACTCGTCACTCTATAATTTTGTGGAAGAAATTTAGTACTTAATATTATTTCTGCAATGTACTCTCTGTCTAAATAGTCACATGAATAAAATAATGGTATGAAGAAACAATTGTTGTATAAACAATAAAATTTTGGGCGAGTTAAAATTGTATTTTATTTATAAATTTGAAGATGAACATCTTTCAAGTAAAACTAATCAAAAATTTTATTCCTAAAGAATATAATATTTTTCCCATGATTTCGCCTATTCTAGCATATTTTTTTTAGGTTGTGATGCTGTATTCGATGGAGTCCAATGTGAAAAATGTCGAAAGATATTCAAGAATCTGAACATATTAGGGATACATCAACAACAGAACTGTAACAGATCCAACAATTCTAGTATTCTGTATGCAATCTTAACTTCAAGAGAAATGAACAATTGACAATGTTTTATATATTTTTTTGTACACGATTGGTTGTATTTTTTCATAAATTGTGTATGATATCATTTATTTTCTTCATGTTATCACAGTATTTCAATTTCAATCTTTCAACTAGAATTTAACTGTGATTCTCATTTCTCTGTCATTGTAGTTTTTTCATTTATTCATGTAGTATAAATATTATTTTAGCAATATTTTTAAGATTTGATATACTTGAAGTAGATTCTATAATTTTCAGAGGTCATTTGAAATATCTGGTCTCTACAGAACTAGATCCATAAGACCTAAATATCCTTAGTTATACTAACATTTAGAATGGTAATCTAATACGAAAAAAGTAGAGGTGGTGGCAGTTTTTGTGCAATACATTTTAATAAATTTGTGAATTGGTTTTTAGGAAGGAAGAAACGTCGACAAGTGTCCTGGACTAGGGTATACGCTTGTGAACAATGCGCTAAAGTATACAAACACAAAGGAAACCTGAAAAGGCATAAAGATTATGAATGTGGAAAAGAAGCCACGTTCGCTTGCGAATTTTGCGATTTCAAGTGTAAAAGACTCGATTATTTACGTGTTCACATAAAATCGAAACATTACAAGCATGTGGCCGCAACTGGCCCTGCAAATTGCAAAATTAAATAAAGAAGAATAACGGCTCAAGAATATATTTTTTGTTGCGCATTAACAATGATTATTTTTTATACCCATTTGTTGCATTAAGAATTGTTCTTTATTGATATTCTGTACAGTCGTGTTTTTCATTCTTCCGACAATGATATTATCTGTTTAATTTTATTATTCAATTAATCAATTTTCAATATTTTATTATACTTACTAGCTGTCCCGGCAGACTTCGCACTGCCTCAATCGATAAATAAAACACCTAAACTTTTGTATGAAGTAATTTCAAAACAAACAAAACGTATTGAATAAAAAAGCATTTTTTCAATGAAGCATGAAGTTTTATTATTATTTTCGACACATCATGTTGCTTACTTAAAAAACAGAGTTTTTCTGAAATAATTATAAGGTTTAAATTTTTATTAACAGACACACACTGTTATGATACAGTTTGTTAATCAACTTAAAGCTTTCTCATAAACTATATTTTTCGTTTTGTTTTGTGGTGCGTAAATAAACAAAGAAGACGGTTTTCCGACGCGCGAACACGCGACGTATAATTGTCCATGCGCGAAACAGGGAAACTCCAAGTTGATTCCGCAAACTTCTAAAGACTGTCCTTGCGATTTATTTATTGTCATCGCAAAGGCCAGACGTACTGGAAATTGTAAGTGTTTAAAATCGAATGGTAAATCCGTTGGAATCATCGGTATTCGCGGGATCAAGACATCCTCTCCTTTGTATTTTCCTTTTATGATTGTTGCCTCATTGACGTTATTCATCAGCTTTCTCACAGCCAGTCTTGTTCCATTGCATAGTCGAGGTTGATTAATGTTACGCAGCATGATGACAACTGATCCTACTTTTAACTGCAAATTGTGAGGTGGTAATCCAGGCAATTCCAGTGAATTTAAAAACTCCGTGGGATAGTTGACTACGTCATCCTGGTTCATAACGGTGTCGACTGATTTGAAGGAAACCAACTGTCCTGGAACAAAATTCTGAATGGTCGCATTGATATCCTCGACATCTTTATTTTTCGCTGCCAATATTGCTCGTTCACCCAGCCAATCATGGTTATTGAACTTTTGCGCTATATCTGGGAAAACACGCTGAATAAGCTCCTCTTTTGAATCTGTGATGTGACAGAAATATGTGGGTAATGTGATGAATCCGGTCGAGGTGTCCATTGCAACTTTATTATTTCCAATATCTAACAACTGCTTCGCAAACACATTTGCAGTTTCATCATGTTGCAAAAATACTCGCATGTTAGTTGTTAATTGAAGTGTCTTTACGTACTGCCACAAATTCGATGATTTTAGGCATGCATTTAGTTCATCAGCAACAGTTGATCGGGGAATAACTGGAAGAGTCTGACGAAAATCACTTGACAACAGAATCATGGCCCCACCAAAAATATTTTGGTTGTCACGAAGATCTTTCAATGTTCTGTCCAGCGCCTCCAGTGACCTCTTCTGGGCCATTGTGCATTCATCCCAAACAATTAATTTGCATACCTGTAGGATCCTGGCCATTGCGCTATTTTTGGCGATGTTGCAAATTGGTGTTTCGGTGATTTGCATGTTTAATGGTAATTTCAAGGCAGAATGCGCAGTTCGTCCGCCTTCTAGCAGAGTCGCAGCTATTCCAGATGAAGCCAACGCTAGAGCAACATCATTTCGCGATCTGATCTTCGCCAAAAGCAATGAAATTAAGAACGTTTTTCCGGTTCCTCCGGGAGCATCAAGGAAATAAATTCCACCAGATCCACTGTTCATAGCTTCTATCAAAGTGTCGTACGCAATTCTTTGTTGTTGATTTAATTGTGGAACATTTGTACGAACTGTTTCGGCCAATGCTTCAATGTTGTACTATTGTTCCCTTTGCAACTCGTTCATATGACGATTGAGTGCTGTCATCCCCACGACAATACTTTATTTGCTTTCAATAAACACATATCTTCTATCATGATCAATGTCTCATTGTAAATTTCTTCAGTAATTTGTAGTGTAGGATTCATCATTTCCCGTTATGGTTTCAGCAAGCAGGTCTCTTGGGTATCGCTTGGAACACTTGCCGTCGACCATACAGGGTGAATTGTAGTTGAAAAGTCCGCAAGATCCATGTATCATGTGTTTGGTAACTACTGCATGCAATTTTGGGTCAACTGTTTCATCTGGAATTTCAGCTGAAATTATGGAATCAATCTCATCTGGCCTTATTTTGTCCACTAACCAGAGTAAAATGTGCGCATGTGGCAATCCACGCTTTTGCCATTCTACAGAGTACATCCAACAACGGACTCGGCCATACACACAATGCTTTATTAAGAAATTCATCAGAGATTTTAATTTTTGTTTAAAAACTCTGGCAATTATGTCATGTCTAACAACTGGTGTTTGGCTATGTAGCAATTCCCTCTTGATTTCGGACCAATTTGGGTTACATGTGAATGTAACAAATAAGTCTGGGCGGCAAAATTGTCATTCTTCCTACATTATTCACATTGCCATCGGCATTTATAGCATCGCGGAGACGAATGTATTCCTCTATCGTAGCTGTCGTTGGTTCAAACGGATGTATGTTAATCGTTCAGTCTCGATTTTGACGTACATGTCAACTGCAAACTGATGAAAAAGTCGTTGACACATCAAAATATGATTTATTTCACCTTGACGGATCATGAGTCAGTATGAATAGAAATTCATAGCACTTACTTTTTTGTTGGTTTCAGCACCTGCAATCAAAAATGATAAATGTTACTTAGATTAACTCAATTTATTTACCTGTTACTTGATTCACCATTTTGATATTAAAATGGTATCCATCTTCCCCCTGCTAGAAGATCAAAGGATATTGTAATTCATCATAGCTCCTGTGTGTTTCAGATACACGTTTTAAATCACTATTCCGACGATGAAGCAAAATATCTCTAGATTGTAAATTTTCTCCCACAATGACAACATCCACTTCATCAATGGGAGGTGAATTAAACCTCCGTGTGTGTTCACCGGCAGGTGTTTTGTCAGCTCGAATGATAAGATTATGGCTATCAGATGGCATCCGATCCAATGCTATTTTAAACATGTTTACTAAATTGTTATTCTGATGAAGAAACATTTGTAATTCTTGGATAATGGTTCTCTTCACTGTTGGATTTTGAGCACAACGATTATCAACTTCCTCATCTGAATTGCCCATAAAATAAATTTGTAGAAATTGATGATCTGCATCAGGTAGTGGTAACAGTGCCCCCAGTAAGTGATAAATTTGTCCTTGTATCTGTAAAATTTTTTAAATTTTGTCCATTAATTATTTCATATATATAAATATATATATATATATATATATATATATATATATAAATTTTAGTACAAACTTGAATATTATAAAAAAATATTCTGGTATAATACCTTGAAAGTTGGCATGAAATTGTCCTGTATAATATGTGTATCGCCAAATGATGTCATCTGGAAACAGTTGTTATATTTGTGAATGTTGGCCAAGAAGTGCTTAGAATCATTTCCAATCCCAGAAACTGAGGAGCGTAAAGGATCTGGTGGCGGGACCAATTGTGGCAATTTAACTTTGCCGCCAGCACAACATAATCCAGTAGATTCACCACTGTATTTTAACGCCTTACAATATTTACAAATTATTTTCATTTCTCCAATTGTTACTGATTTGTCGCACAATAATCAATTGCCGGATCATAGTGGAATGCAGCTCGTTCAAGAATCACAGGAGCATTGCGTCTGCGGATTCGCTCAATTTCATTATGTCGTGCTTGCTGTTGTGTTTGATGCGCACGAATTCGTTGCATTCTAAGCCTATCCATTTCATTGTTACTCACTAAATAAGGCAATTTTGACATAGCAATAAGACTATTTTCTTGATCTGTCTCTCTCTGGTCATCAGTGCGGTTAGCACGTGAGGTAGCTCTTCGCACATTTAATTGACTGCGACGACCTAAGTCAGGTCGTCTTCTCCTCGGCATCGTAACGTAAGTAATCAAAGTGAGAAAATTTCTCGCTCACTTAACAGTAACTTAACACTAAAGTGTCACTATCACAAAATATCAACAAAAAAAGAGCACACTACTTGGAATGTCACTATCACAAAGCATCACAAAAGTATAGAAAGTTCTCGCGCACATAGCGGTAATCGTCACTCACAAAGATAGAAGGATGCACTCATAGAATATCGTAACCATGATCGTAACACAATATCGTCAATCGTTATACTTTTTTCTATATTCTGATTTTTTATTTATTTTTTTGGAGTCTACCTTTAAGCCATAAATCTCCGTGTTCTTCTATAATAAATATTTAATTTGTGTTAAAAAACGGCGGAAACTTATCGGCCGAACCTAATCTTAGAACAAAAAAAACGAATCCGTATTTAATAAAAAAGCATTTTTTGAATTTTGAATGTATTATTTTTTATTCGTACACTGTCGATCCACGCCTTTCTGCTAAATAATGAACTAGAAATTCATGGAAATGGATGCAGAACTCCAAGATTTTTATTTATAATCGATTCTAAGAACATTGAAATGAAGTACTTAGTTCTTTGAAGTTCTGGTCAGATAAGAAACAGGAAATATTGTAACGTTAAAAACGCTCCTCTGTTGATTTGAATTTCAATCGCTTAAAAATGCTCCAATAATGTGATTAAACTAAGACCGTTAAGAAGTTTGGAGTTTCCGCAATGAAAGTCGACACCGTTATCGTATGCGGTGTAGAGTTGCATTATTTTCAAGAAGCGTAGAATTTCCCAGATTTCTTTCTTTCGTATTGTGAGGTTATACGAAGATATACATAGTGGTATTTTTATCGAATTAATGTACCTAATCCATGAAAATCGTGGAATATTGAATACTTTTTGTTTCTTATAAGACGTTTAATCAGAAGGCGTCTTAGTAGATCTTAAAACCGGATGACCTTAGAGTTGAACAATCTTGCTGGAGTGCCTTTTTGCTTGGATTATCTTAATACCAAACAATCTTCCTTGTGGCGGATTCAGAGTATATTATTACCGAACCATCCTAATTCTGGATGCTCTACTGGTCATTTGGAACAAACTGAAAGTGAAGACCTGCTGATTATATGCAGAATAGGAACTATTCTTGGAGGAAGCACAATCATTCCGACACCTTGGAAAACAATATTCCAGGAGAACCTCAAAGATAAGTCCTTAGTAAATCTCGGACCTCAGGCTAACTGTAAAATTGTATTATATTGTAAATAAGACACTATTTTAATTGTAAAGTTGAAATAAATAGATAGGGAGTAAGACTTTGCATTTTCACTATCAGATTGACAATTTGGGATTAATTCAGGAAAGACAAGTTTTATTTATTTTTTCATTGGCGCACTATGAAGCTTTTTACGAAGTAGAACGTTGCATGTGCGGATGGACAAAATCTCTAACGCAAATTAGAGTGTTTCAGTTTCATTTCCTTTTATCTTTTTATCAGAGCCTTCGCTGGTGGGTTAGCGACTTTGGTTTCAATATCAGTTTTATTTTTATTCCTACCGCATCAAAAGTTCAAGAAAGGGATAGTGAAAAACAAATGAAGAATGATGCAGAAAACGAAGTTCAATAAGATTCGCTTATTAAATGTTGCTGAAGAAGGAAAAAAGTAAAAGTTTTTTATTGAAATCAAAGATAACACTGTGAGTCAATTAACTATTGCGAAATCTCTAAATGTGACGACAAGATTGAACTGAACCATCCCTCTAACTCGACCAAATTTTCAGGTTCAAGCGGAAAACCAAGAAGGAGACGAACTACGATAGAACAGTATGCTAAAGTGATGCTTGAAGTGACATTCAAGAAGAACCAAAGACCCACGACGGCAGAATTAGAAATGCTTTCAGATGCACTCTGCATGCAGTTTGATACTGTCAGAACTTGGTTTCAAAACAGGAGGGCAAAGGAGAGGAAGACTAAGAATATACCCCCCAATCAAGAACCAGAGTAATCGATAATTTGTTTATTTCCATGATGCCAAATGAGATTTACGATAAGTTTTAATTTTTTAAAATTGGGTGTAAAATTTCATCACAATAATTGATATTTACTGGGGTTAAATTTTTTTTGTTAATTGAATCTGCTTTTCTGTACTTTCCTAGTATAGTGATTATTTTTTTTACTTCAAGAAGGCCGAATGGAATTCGAACTGTAGCCTTTTTTCATATGGATCTGGAATTCCATATTTCATTTGAGGAAACATTTACATATTTAATTTGAAAGAATTTGTTTGGAAAACAAAGTTTTCATTTGGATAGATAATGGAATTCTTCAAAGAAAATTCTAATAAGGTAGTCAAATACACTTGGCTTCAGTTTCGCAAAAACGTAATTTATGTTGGTCACATATACGTTTCGGGTTTGAACCCATTTGCGAAACATCAATGCGATTTTCGAAAAATCAATGTATTGATTTCTAAGGAACACGAAGTAAATCTTCAGAATAAAGAAGTGATAGAAAATATAACTTGCATTCTTTCAGATCTATGCTTTTCATTTGAATAATGCAAATGAAATTCTTAGTGAACTTCATTTTTTCTTATTCTTTAGGGCTGCAAATCTATATTTGTTCACAAAATTTAATAAGATGTATAAGAATACTTACGAAAAAATTTTGGAAGGTGATTCCTTGTCAAAAAATAGGGTGGGTCTTTCATATAAACTTAATTTTTTTAAGCCTTCCCTGCTTAGTTACAGCCCCTTAAAATGGTGCCCGAAAAACAGTTTTCAATTTTTTTCTTGAAAAGCCAAACACCGACAAGAATAAAATTAAACAGACATTTTATGCGGGCAAGAAGACATCAATAAATTTTTTGGTGGTGTTCCTCTATGATTGCGAGGGGTAAAAAAAGCCACCCCTATACCTTCTTTCCCTATAAACTTTTTTCCATATTCTTATTTTACAATAAAAAAATTGATTTTGGATAGCTTGATCTATTCTCAACAAATAATGTCTCTTGTAATTTCTTGCTAAAATTCAAGGTTTTTAAAAAAAAATTATCAACATGATAACGTGAGTCGTAGTAGAATTTATCTAGTAAGCCGATGTCATATTTTATGACAACTGAGTAGTTTTGATTAACTTTGATTCAGTTATAATTATTTTTTGATCTGGCCTATTATTCTGAGGTTTTTGTCATATTCTCATCTTTAGTGAGCTGTAACTAAGCAGGGGGGCACACCCTATTTTTTGACAAGGAATCACCCGCTAAATTTTTTCGCAACTATTCATATACTACTCTGTCAAGAAAGTACCGGGAATTTTCAATTAAAACAACATTTTTACATTTAATCGTCAAAATTTATTGCGTCGCCTTCAAAATAGGCTCCATTTGCTCCAATACATCTATGCCAACGGCACTTCCAATTATCGAAACATTTTTTATAGGCGCTTTCCGGGATGGACTTAAGCTCTCGCGCCGAATTTTGTTTTATGGCTTCAATCGACTCAAAACGGGTGCCACGAAGGGGCAATTTTAGTTTTGGGAAGAGGAAAAAGTCGCAGGGAGCCAAATCCGGCGAATACGGTGGTTGCTGAAGCACGTTTGTTGAGTTTTTGGCGAGAAAGTCAGTCACAATCGTAGCTCGGTGAGAAGGCGCGTTATCGTCCCATAGTAATCACCCATAGTAAAAATCGGCACGCACTCTGACATCGACTGATTTAATCAGCTGTTGCAAACACACTAGTTGACAGATCCCGCTCAAGCTTGACATAGTAATTAAGGACAGTGGTACCAACCTAGGAAAAAAAATTTTTACCTGCCTCATTGCCCCGCCAGATTTAAATCGATAATTCCCGGTACTTTCTTGACAGAATGTATGTATTATGTCGATTTCCACGTACTATTTCTTGAACACTTCTTTGATACTGCGACCTCTTCTGCAGTAACCGAAATATAAAAAAATATGCTGATTTAAATAGCCTTAATTGAAATGCTTCAACAATAAACATTTATTCAAATTTACATCACCAAGTAGTCTTTGATCATTTCGACAATTTCTATTAATGATCTACAGTTTGATTGTGTACGATTGTAAATTATGCATTTCCGACAATAAATTATGTAAGTGAACTAAATTTATTTTGTTATATTGACGAATAGGAATTTCTAAATTCTTGCACCATTTTCCAAATGTTAACTTTACTGCCACTTTGGCAATTTGAAAATACCAGATTTTTCGTATTTTAAATTGGAAATGAAATAAGAATTAATGTTTTTTATCACTTTTTATTACTGAATATAGAGTGACTCAAGTTTCGAAGTGTTTACCACATTTTCAAACTGAATAAAACAAATTGTATCTCAACGATTATCTAACTTCAAGAAGTGGAATGTGCCAAAGGTCCGTTTGCTCATTTGATAGTTTTATTTCTTAAACGTACTTAAATGTATTTATGAATTCCAGGCTGTCTAGTTTCCAGGTGTAATATTTCAAGATTGTTCAAATATGATTGATATCGAAAAAATGTTTCGCAAAATTGTATTTCCAGTTCTTAAATGAAGATTGATGTTCTTTGAACCTTTTTTAAGAAAGATATCTTGATTTATCCTATATATATATATATATATATACGCTACCGCACTATTGACAACTTAATTTATAAACTCCAAAAATATTCAACCGGTTGTTTTTGTCTTCAGCATTAAAAAGGGGTCAATAATTTTATGTGAGTGTGTGAAAGCTATTTTTATGTGATTTTTTTTAACATATTCGAGTTTTTTTTTTGCAAGATTGATCTAAATTAATATATGTTAGTTTTACAAAATTTTTGCCATTGTTTTCCGTTTTGAAATTGGGTGTATTTTTTCAGAATGAGTTGTTTTTCTATTTAATTCAAGAGAGTTTATGGTTTTATTTCTAATTGATTGTTTTTAGGTATTTGTTTGATTGTATTTGGTTCTATTTTCAGCATAACATTATTTAAAGAAATTGAAAATGCTCTATATATTGATTGTTGGCAATTGTTGTAGGTGTTTGTGGGTTATCTGAATATATTAACGGATATTTAATTATTTTTCTTAATTGAAGTTATGCTCAGATAATTTCATTTATTATCACATTGTGGATTCATTGTGAATTTGACCTTATGGTGCAAACTATTACGAGATTCCAGTGTGTTTTCCAGTTCTGAATGTGTTCCACGAAAGCAAGCCAGTATATCGCCTAAAAATATGTATCAAAAATGGTATATAAATAAATCTTTATTCCAGAAGAACATTACAAAATGTATTTATACTTCAGTTCACAGAATTCATTAATTTAGTAAATGTGGCTATTCCATTTGAAATTTTTGATTGTCTCGGTCTTTACTTGACGGAAATTCATCTTCAATATAAGAAAAACAAATTTAACTTTCGCTATTTTATTGATTTACACGACAATTGTTTCGTCATACCATGACTTCATCAGGTGAGTATTTACACTGAGGTATACAATGCAAAACATGACCTTAAATACACAGCTCTGGTACAAAAAATACAGGGGTGGAAAGAGATGGCATACAATTAATGAAAAATATTAAGTAGGGGGGATCTATTTACATCTATTTGATCATTCAATAAAATTTGTCTTTTATTATATCTATTGATCTCTAAAGTTTCTAACAGATTTAGTTTCTGACTTTTGTTTTCAATATGTAATATTTCATAGTTCATATTAAAATTATGGCGTCTCTAATAATCACGTAGAAACCAATATCCAAAAACTCCCATATTTTAAAGATTTTGTTTATTGGTACCGCTATGTAGATGACATTATTTGTTTATTTAATGGCACAAATAGACAACTTGGTTCATTTTTGGAATCTATCGATAAATTATATCCAACAATTGAATTCACACAGAAAGATGAAGTAAATAATAGCATCAATTTCTTACGTTTAAAAATCACTAAAATTAATAATAGACATGACTTTTCCATATACAGAAAACCTAGACATACAGATGGTACGATTCATTATACTTCAAACCATCCATTTTCACGAAAATTGTCAGCTTATAATAGTATGCTTTATAGATTGGTTAACATACCCATGATGAAAGAAAATTTTAGCAAAGAGTATAAAACGATTAAACAAATAGCTTTCAATAATGATTTTAATCCGTTAATTGTAGATTATTCACTTGATAAAATAAATTACAAGAAAGCAATATCACTTGTATATCCAAAATTTCAAAATTCAAGCGAAACCAAATTTATTCCATTAACCTACATAGGCCAAAAATCTGAAAAGATTGCTAGATATTTAAAGAAAAAAGAAAAATATAACATATCTTTTAAAACTATTAATTCTTTAGGCAGCTTAATAAAAAATAATAAAGACGTCATTCCTAAGAATAAAAAATCAGGAGTTTACAAGTTAACATGTAGTGATTGCCCATGTGTATATGTGGGACAGACAGGCCGTTCATTCCAAACAAGGATACGAGAACATGAAAAATGTTACATTAATAATAAACCGAATTCAACTTATGCCAACCATTTGTTAGAGACTGGCCATAAGTTTAATATGAACTATGAAATATTACATATTGAAAACAAAAGTCAGAAACTAAATCGGTTAGAAACTTTAGAAATCAATAGATATAATAAAAGACAAATTTTATTGAATGATCAAATAGATTTGAATAGATCCCCCCTACTTAATATTTTTTATTAATTGTATAGCATCTCTTTCCACCCCTCTCTATTTTTTGTACCAGAGCTGTGTATTTAAGGTCATGTTTTGCATTGTATACCTCAGTTTAAATACTCACCTGATGAAGTCATGGTATGACGAAACAATTGTCGTGTAAATCAATAAAATAGCGGAAGTTAACATAATAATAATAATAATATGTCTTTATTTCCACAATAGATCGATACATTTCTTCAGATATAGGTAGTTATATTGATAATTATTCTCCATTATCTACTTTATTGTGAAAAAAGGCGGAGTCCAGTTATGCTCAAGCATACGCTGCTCAACTCAACCCAAAAACAAAAAGAAAACGAAAGAAAGAAAAAAAAACAAACTTACATTTGTTGTGATTTGCTTTTTACAGGCGTTCTGTGTTCACTCTTTGTGTGAGTTTTAAAAGATGACACTCATTCATACAGTTTACCATCTTACTATATAGGAGATATTAGGACATGTTCTGTTCACTTAAGTAGTATTCTTGGATGTTAGTTTTGAATTTTTTTAAGTTCAAATTTTTAAATTTATCTGGAAGTAAATTGTAGACCTTAGCGATGTTATAAGTGAAGCTCCTTTCGAAAATGGCAGTTTTATGGATAGGTGGTGTGATAAGACCTCTACTCCTAATATTAACATTATGAACATGACTTCTATATATTATTTTTCTATGTAGATAATTTGGTAACTTATTCATGAGGATGTTATGGTAGAAACAGGCTGAATGCACCTTTCGCCGGTGGCTCATGTTTAACCAACCAAGTTCTTTGAGTTTATGGGAAATTCTTTCAAATTTTCTTATTCCAAATACGAAACGTTTTTCTTATATTTGAAATTTTGTTGGAAGAATATTCCCAAGAATTTTAGGACTTCTTTTTTAGCTGAAGTTTGAGCATTGAAGTTTCTCATCATTCATCTGTAGTTCGTCCGTACTAAACCAGGATTTTGCTTGTGCTAGGGACCTGTTTGTTATTTCTCCAACATTGGTAATATTCTGACCATGGTTTATTATACTTGTCAGTACATGTGATGTTTTGTGGAAGGTAGTTGATGTAGATGAAAAACAACAGTGGGCCGAGCACAGATCCTTGTGGTACTCCGCAATTAATTAATTCCACTTCCGACGTCTTTTCATTCCACACAGTTATCTGTTGTCTGTTTTCCAGGTACGATTTCATAAGTACTTGTCGTGTGCGGATTTTAGGATTTTTCTTTCTAGGAAGGACATGAAGTTCAGCGAGGATTGCGCTAAGAGGTGAACCCATGGTAAATCCATCTTTCTCTGTGTAAAAGTTATTATTGTATTGAAAATAATTTTCCTCCACGCACAGATCGAAAAGAGTTAAGATTTAGTTTTCTATGGGCGGATTGATTGTTATTTTTTGTTAGGATATTTTTGATTATATTCATACTTAAATTCTGCATTTTGTATACTTGGTAACATAATAACTACATCAAATGATAGTTAAGTGGGGAGTTAATTTTTTTAAATTTTTTTATGAGCTTAATTGATTTTTTTATTGAATAGGGTGACTTGAAGTGTCTTTGTACTTTGTTTAACTTAGAGGCTACTTTTTCGAGGGGGTTTTTAATGTATCATACAACAGGGCGTATTGGTGACTTCTCTTTATGGATTTCATTAAGGCCATGTATTTCCAGAGGAGTAGAATCAATATTATCAATATTGACAAGTTCGAATTTATCATAGTTTGTTAGAATGATTTGAATGTCTTTGAGAGTTATTTTCAGTTCAAATTGAATTTTTGAGGTGGAATATCTTTTTAATTGTTTGGGGGATTCTTTCTCGTGGATTACTGACACGACGCGTTTCATTTACATATTAACTTCTTCACTCTTATCGTTTATGTCAACGAAAAGAGTCATGTGAGCCACTCACAGAAATTAATTAAATGAAGACCATCCGAAGCTCAACTTTCTTCAATTTAGTGTACAGATGTCATCGTTTCTAACATTAACTTTTACAATGTACACATCCAGAATTTAAACATTTTATTCATAAAGATTAGAGTCTCATAAAATCTTGGTGGTTGTAGATGAAATTATGTATATTTTACTTACTTCAATCGACTGTGTTAATAATGACTATACAGCTTACGGAAATCATTCGCAGGATATAAGATTTACAATGCATTAACAAGTGAAGCTGTTGTGCCAGCCGCTCGGCACAAGGATAACTGCATTATGTGTTATAAATGATGACGAATATACAACTGGACTGCTTTTTGTGTCCTTCTCTACGCTTTCCGACTGCCCAGAGTGGGGGAAAGATTCATCGCTTTGCAACGGCGCGGTGACATCATTAAGATCCACGTCTAGTGTTTATTACGTAGGTCCATGATGATGATGGAAGACAAAATGAATATAGTTCTGTCTTGAAAAATGTACTTTTCACTGATGAGCCATGTTTTTTATTTGAAATTGAAACAATCCATCTGTTGCGAGATATTAGTCTCGAGAAAATCAGCACTGGAGTATTTACATCAAAACTCAATATCCTAAAATAACTCAATGTTTGGACAAGCATTTTAGGAGAGTTCATCGTTGGTCTCCTAATTGCTGCCAAATATTCAAAACTTTTACAAACTCAAATTATTCCGACAAACAGCCTTTCAATCAGTAAGACAGACGCTCACTCTTGCTCTAACATTTTCGTACTGACGTGTAAAGTTAGAGTTAAGCTTTCAGCAAAATGCTAGGCAATGCGAAACAGCCATCCAGTTGAATATTAGTCACCATTTATAACGTAAAATGACTTTATTCTTGTGCTGGACTACTGACTCAATACCTCCTCCTGTAAATGCATGGTGAATCCTATATTCCGACAATTATTTTCGTTACCTACATGTCACTTATAATATGTTTTTTATTATTATACCGACTGGAGATAAAAATATTTAAATATTTGAGATTGTAGTGAGTACTCCTTTGAGAATTTATGGAATTTGTTCAACCTCATTATGATATCATTATTCCAAGACTGCTTGAGTTTGGCACTGACAAGAGTCTAATCATTGTACAGCAGTAGATCATTTTAATGGTATTACCCAGAACATTGTATAGAACATTAAACAACAAGTAACATTTAATAATGTACAACGCATAAGGAATATATTCACTGAAAATATGGAGCATTGTGTAAATAGCTATATAAGAGTTTATGTAGTCTCTTAGGTCCGGTAAAAATTTTTGTAGTCGACTCATTTTTATGTGTCTTGATTTTCTATACAATATATAATAAGCCAAAATCACACGGCATAACAAACTTTAGATATTATGGATCCCCAACTGTCCAAAAATAGTTTCACCTAACGCTCTTCAAAATAAGAATTAAAAATATTTTATTTGAACCCTGTAATTCAACAACTATATAATTCATACATAGTTGAATATGTCAAATAGTCGTTTCACTATGAACATTTGAATATCTTTAAAAAAAACTTTAATGTCATTCATAATCTAAACAGTTCAGAGTGTTCTCGAAATAACATTTCATCTGTGTTATATGTTGAAAGAATTCAAAATTGACCAATTTCTTATTACTGCAGTATGGAGTTCTTTAATTTATTCATGCTCCCTAATCATAAAAATTCTTGAAGAAATAAATATTGCTGAAATCAAATGTTTATGAAAATAATTTCCTCTCTCTTGCCGTTTAAAATTTTTAATTAATATAAGCAATTAAATGAGCTACTGAGTATTTTATAGTCTACGCTATCTTAACAAACGAAAATTGTTCTTGTGAGGAATACATGATTTCACTGTTATATCAATGGTGTTTTTATCGTGATGTTTGCAAAAACACAGAAAAAAGTAATTATTATGATTTCCTCCATTGCCTGAATTATTTTGGTACACAATATTCCTTAATGTGGACAAAAATTTGAAACAAAGAACTTCAAAGAAAAACTTAGGTTAGAAAAATTCGAAATGGAATACAAAAAATTGTTGAAATGTATCCTGAGATAGAAACAATTATTATGGATTGAATGGGATCACAGAGGCAAATAGTTTACTTGGAATATATCTCTTTTTAGATAACTAAGATATTGTTCATATAAGTTCGTAATAGAAGTTGTCGAAAAAAGGATTGTATTGTGTGTTTTGGTTTTTGATAGAAAGATATTAGTATGATATTTTCATGTGAATTTCTTAGGTTTCCCTAAGGGCAACCTCAAAATTTTATAAACTACATAAATGTGCTAAGGAATTGTTTTAGAGGGGGACAAAGTAAGTCTAAGGTGATATGATACATTTTTCGGCATTTGGGGCCCATAACTTAGAAAAAGAGACTGACCAGTTATGTTCTGGCAATCTAATTTAGTGAATGTGAATTCTGATGCAATGTATATCTGATATACGTCCAAAGTTTTGATATTGTATACATTAATAGTGTTGAGTCGGCTAAACAATTTGTCATATATACCTGAGTTTAACTGAACTACTTTCTCTGCGTCAAATTTATCTGAGTACTTAATATAGTTGCTGTATTATAGAAAATGCTGATTAAAAGTAATGTGATTCCTTATCAGTCTATACATATTTACCCATCCCATGTACGCTCTCTGAAATTAAGTTTTATTTGTGCCTAACTGCTTTTCGTGTATCTCATTAGTATATCTTTTCAACATTAGATAACACAATGTACACCTTTCATATTCTTGCTATTGATGGTAACTAATCCATAATTTTAATTATTTTATCAAAAGTGTTGTTTGTACAATATTTTTGCTGGCTTTTTAATGCAAAAAAATTTTTTTTGGATCAATGTGTTGTAGCATTAATGTGTTTTTGTTGTAACCGCAAGATAAGCAATAACGAATTTCAGTATATGCTCATATATATTATCTATACCGTCTGAGAAACAATAAAGCCATCTTTCTAATGAAGAGGATCAATAAAACTTTGAGCATGAGTTATTTGTTTGTTGGTTGATGAAATTTTATCCCCCAAACTTGCTGAAATATATACACAGGTCGTTGGTTTAAAATGCCGTTAGATGAAACCTTTCAACTGCAATGTTGTTATTGAGTCTCCCACTATAACTAATTAAAATTGTTTAGCAGGAGGAGTCCATGTTTGTCCTAACTGCCACCGAGTATTTACTTCGAAGAATAACTTAAAACGTCATATGAACTACAACTGCGAAACTGCGGCAACACCTCAATTTCAGTGTCTTATTTGCTGCAAATTTTACAGTCAGAAAGCCAGTTTAACCAGACATTTAATGACTTTGCATGGTCATTCATGAAGATAATGTCCAATTCAGTAAAAATTGTAAATAAATCATTCTTATATATCATGTATTTTATACCAGAAATTTAATGACTTGGCATGGTAATTCATTAAATTAATTTTGAATATAGTACAAAGTGTAAATAAATCTTTCTCATAATCATGAATTTTTTTATAAGAGTTTAATACAAATTATATTGATATTGACAATCATATAAAGAATCTCTCAGTATGGGTGATGGTTTGTCAAATAGAGATTTCTTGGTTTCTAATACATTTTTCTCATTTTCTGATGTTACTGAACAGGTTAAGAAAATCATTTACGGAATATAGGAATCACCATGCAATAACAAGTGAAGCCATTGTGCCAGTCGCTCAGCACAACAATAATTTCGCCATGTGATGACGAATATTCAACTAGATTGCTCTTTGAATCTTTCTCTACTCTTTCCCACTGCCCAGAGTGGGGTGACATTATAGCTTGACGCGTTGGGGGCGATTATCATGACCAGGATCCTAGTTTCATCCAGGTGAAATGGAATATTAAGTCTTGATGCCTAAAGCAATGTCTCTCGCGCCAGTCATTGGACCCGCGTGGTGGAAGTTCGACCGACTGGGGACCTAGTTTTACCGTAAAGATGAAATGAAGGGCTGAGCTAGCGTTGTTCAACTCAGTGACAAGGGTGTTTGTCGCAGCGCAGGGTTCATTCTTAAAACTTTCGTGCTCTACCATATTGCAGTAAATCTCCTGATTTTTCAGTCCAATAGCCGAGTGCGTTATGTAGCATACTACGTTACCTCGAGAGGGAGGAGGCCCTCGGGAAGTATTCTTCACCCAATTGGTGTTGGACTCGAGAGGGCAGTGGTTGACAGTCCGCATGCTGGACCAGAAGGGAATTCCCTCTGTCTGTTCGCAGAAACTCATTGTAAGGATGTCTCGAGAGGTGCTTCAGAGCTAAGCGGAACTTGACGGTTCGACCGGCCTCGTCCTGAATCAGGATCGATCGCGAGACCTTTCTGGGGTTTGTGGATCTCGACGATAAGGCTAGACCGTTGGTGCTTGAAGCCAGGATCAATTGAACGACTTCACAAGGGTTCCTGGGTCTTGACGTACAGACCAGATTGACGGTGTTTGTACTAGGATAAATTGGGACATCAGTCTCGAGACTATCTTGGTTCATGGGACTGCGTTCGGGTGGGTGGATAGGAAGCTCCTTCGTTGTGTGAGTTGTGTCCCATACAACTCAGATACTAACACTGCGAAGCCAGTAAAAGTTGGATAGTGCTTCGCTGCTACCAGTCACGGTGTAGGTTTTTGGACTGAAGCCGAAACAGGAAGCTTGGTGGGTTCAACACTTCGGAGTGGTTCTCGCTCATGCGCGATGATAAGAAGTAATCCTTTTCACACTTTCTGCTTCCTGGGCAGATTGTGGAGACTTCTGAGTAGTCACCTAGAGAAAGAGCCATGTTCACATACCAGTAACCTAACCGGTAGAATTCACAATGCCCAGAGTGGGGGAGAATTCATCGCTTTGCACCGGCGTGGCGACATCATTTAGATCCGCGTCTAGTGTTGATTCGTTATTCGTTATTTCGTTAGCACTCTTAATAGAATATAACCTCTTGAAATATGGGTCCTTCGAAGCTTTCTCAAGGTACACTGGACAGCGCATGTCACGAACGAGGAGGTCTTGAGACGAGCCCAAAGAGAGAGAAAACTAGTCGCCACGTTGAAAAGGCGAAAAATTGCCTAGTTTGGACATGTAATGCGTGGAAATAGATATCCTCCTGAAACTGATAATGGAGGGGAAGATTGAAGGCAAGCGGGGCATAGGTAGAAGAAAACATTCCTGGTTAAAAAACATCAGAGACTGGACAGGTATCGATGCTCACTCCTTATTTCAGGTTGCCCAGGATCGACAGACGTTCGCCTAGATTATTGCTAATCTTCCGTGAGATGAAGATGGCACTTGAAGAAGAAGAAGTACAATTTTGTGGCCCCCCAGATAACTAGATTTATCCCCAAATTATGTTTTTCTATGGAGATATCTGAAAGCATTTATCCATGGACATGACTTCGATAGAGCTTCAAATCTTGATGAATTAAGGTTGAAAATTATTCAACTTTGTGGCAACATTGAGCCCAATCTGCTCACAGATATGAGATTATCTTTATAATAGATTTAGCTATTGTTTAGCTCACCAAGGGGAACTATTTGAACTCTTAATACATTGAATTTTTGAACTTCCGTTCCGAAGTCAGCAGTTTTATTATAATTTCAAGAATTTATTTCATTTGATCAGCTAAAAAATCTTGTAAACAGCCTCTCAACCAGTAAGACAGATACACACTCTCGCTCTAACATTTTCGCACTGACGATGTGGAGTCCTAGTTGAGCTTGCAACAGAATACTAGGCAATACGAAAGAGTGGGGGACGATTCAAACAGCCATCCAGTTGAATATTAATGTCCATTTATAACGTATAATGAAGTTATTATTGTGCTGGACGACTGGAATGATAGCTCTTCTTGTAAATGCATGATGAACCCTATATTCCGAAAATTATTTTCGTTACCTGTATTTAGTGGTATGCAGTTTATGATACAGTTGAAATTGAAGCTGAAGATATATATATATATATATATATATATATATATATATATATATATATCAAAGTCCAAAGTATTGTCCGTCGCTAGCCACTACTTTTCCAATGTTTCTGGCAATTGACGGATCCCACCATCGGCAAAGAAAGTCCTGGTCAGCCAGGCCATGTTGCATCGATCGAAAGAGATTTTAATCGGAAGGAGCAATGCCTACGCTGTACGACGGGTGGGATGGAAGCACATTTTAACGGGCAATGTAACATGTGGTTCTGCAGCGTTTATCTCTATGAAAATGAACTAAAAATTCCAGCGTTAACACATTATTCGGTACAAAAGTTGACATTTCCAGAGCACATGGAAACTATGTTGATTACATTTCAGAAACATGACAGATACTGAAGAGAAAGCCTAATGACGACACCAAAATGAAGGTGCTGCTAAATAAAACAATGCAATAATAAACTAGTAGCGACATCTCTTATCAAAATCGCATCAACTCATTTCAACTTCTACTACTGTCGAAGTTTCCAGATATAATTCTCAAACTAAAGTCATTTAAATACCATCATTTATCGCCTCACATTTTAATTTATTTCACCGTTAGGTTGAAAATTAACAGTGTTCTGCCTAAGGTGGCGTAAGGGTGCAGTAACAAAGTCTAACCAGAATTCAGGATAATGTCAAATGATACTAAATAAGTCCTATAAATTCGTCGAAAATTATTATCTAATGGACTATAGCGCTACCAAAGTAGTGTGTCTCTATTTGACGTTTATTATGTTCCTGTTTGGACGAAAATTTTATAAGAAATAGTGTAAAAGTGCCTGATATAACAGGTATTTTTCCAATCTTGTTGTGAATTTTTAACTCTCACTAATGTTTATCTGTTTTAGGATTCAACTACAGATGTGATAACTGCAATAGACAGTACAAATATCGCGGGAACCTTAGGAGTCATCTGAAATACGAATGTGGAGTCATGGCTAACTATCAATGCCCCCTATGCCCTTATAAGGGCAAACGGAAGCACCACTTACAAGTCCACATGAAGCTGAAACATGATTACTTCCAACAGTAGGATAAAAGGATACTTTAAGAACTGAGTGCTTATTGAATTAGACAGATCCAGTAAAGAAAACATCGGATATGAATGTATTTTACTTCAAAGTCTTATTGAGTTGACGTTACTTTGTATTGTACATTTAATTTGTACTGTACATTTAATTTATATTGTAAACGGTGTTTCAATAAGAGCGCAAGATTTCAGTGTTCAATAAATATTGGTTTTCTGTAGAAATGATGGCGAATTGACGACTGTGGCCTTTCTGTCACAATTTCCTGAACTGCATATCTAACATATCTAACCGAACCAGTACTTTTGAATTTTTTTATTATTCTTTTCATAGTAGATGAATTAGGCACATTATTTCGACCGAACATTGGACAATAGTGGCTAAACTTTCACCATTTTGATAAGAATTTTTGACAATCAGGACGCGTTGTTCTACCGTGTAATGCTCCATGTTTACTAACTCCCATCTGTCAACTTTCGTTCTGTCACGTCATAATTATGTGACATCATGACTGTCAAACATGGCGCGCAATTCAAACCTTGCACTCTTATTGAAACAAACAAATCAATGAATAACTAACTATTCATTAGATTTTAATTTTCTCCAAAACTGAAAAGTCCAATAAAGATTTATTTCAAAATTTGTGTCTAAATTGAATAAACCGCGCTTAGTTTACTACCGTTTTTTGTGTATTGTTGTAGTTTTTGAAATCAGAAACAATAGCAAATTCATTAATTGCAATGATTTATTACACTGTGTTGATGTCAACTGAATCTAATCTACTAGGCGGTGTTCAACTTCAGGAAGTAGAACGAAAGTTTAAAAGCTTTTCTCTAATGTCACGTATTGGAAATTTATATCGATATTTTTATATTGACTGTTTCTGAGATTAATAGGCTTATGATCCATCATTTTGTTAAATAATAATAATGAACTATCATCCCATAAGATATCCCACAACGAACTTGAGGAAGAGCAGAAATCTTGAACATTTTAACGGTAATAAATATAATTTTGGTATCACTTTATATGAACCAAGCTAAAGTTAGGATTATTGCACTAAGAATAACTGTAATGAATTTGCTGACACTTTGGCAATCGACAATATGTGGATTACTATGTTAATAACAATAATCGCCATAATCTTGGGCCAGCGCCACAAGGGATAAAGTTGCTATCGCGAGAGTAATAATGATTTTTACTTGTGTTACAGGATACTTTCGAACGAAGAACTAGGGGAGATTGAATTTATATAATCAAGACAACAAAGAGAGAAAATAACGAAATTGATTGGAAATACTATTTGTGGGTAACTAAATTATGCATGTGCATCCGTAACATTGTTGCACATCTAAGTATTAAATTTGAAAGGATGTTTATTGAATTTTCTGAATGGTTCAGTTTTTTCAATGTATTCTAATCTTGATTAAATTATTAAATAGTTTCAGGCCCTTATCAATGTCACAAGTGTTCGAGGAATTATCAACACAAGAATACACTTGCGAGTCATTTAAAATATGACTGCGGAGAATCGAGAAATTTTGGATGTCCAATGTGTCCATCGCGATTCAAAAGAAAGCATCATCTTATTGGTCATTTGAGATGTCGTCATTATGGCGATAAATGAATGAATTATTTGTTGGAATATAAAAAGTGGGTGTCATTCAATATTACTCATTAATCAAAAATGGTTTTTCGTATTAATATTATCTTTAATATGCCAACAGTTTTATCAATATCTGTAAAAGTGAAACTAGAAATGAATGTTAAATTACCACATTCTCTTCAAAAGGGTTTTTTTATGGAAAAGACTATGAATTTCATTACTAAGTTGCGGAACTTGGGGCATAAAATATCTAATGTGTGATATGCTCTCAATTTCAACAAATATTCCAGTACGCTATTTGACATTATGAAAAATATTATTTTATTTATATACATTCGCATAGGCTGTGGTGTTTTGAAGCAATATGCATTATATTGACATAAAACTATTTTATTAAACATGCACAACACCTTTGAAGCTCCATTCAAGTTTATCTGTTAGTACCTGATCAAAAATATGTATCAGCTGAACGTACGATGACGTCACATTGAAGTAAACAACACGTCTGTCATTGTTGTTGCGTCCTTTGTGTTTTGTTCCGGATTGCAATATTTTCAATTATTTCAAATTCTTATATCCAGTATAACTGTAATTTTTATATTCCTCAGTCATTACATCTTTGCAGATAGCGGCAACTTGCGTGAAGTCAATGACATTTTGGTTGGAATTTACTTCAAAAATAAATACAGCATGTCCAAAATGCAAAACACTTTGCTTTATTCATGTTGTTGGCATATATGACGAGTTTTAACCCATTTTCAAAATTGAAAGGAATGCGCTTAAAAATTACAATTTATACTTAACAAACCGAATTAAATTTGGGAAAAGGTTAAGAGATATTGGACTGACTTAATCTTTTGGTAATAAGTTAGACGTAATCTTGTTTAGACAAAATAGATTCAGTTTTTACATATAAAAGTTATAAATCAAATTATACTCAGTTGTTCGTTATTGGTAAATATTATCTATGTTTCGGAATTTCTTTTCCACATAGAAAACATTTGTCGATAACGAACGAGCAGTTGGCATCCAATTCATATCGAGTACTGAGAAATCTTTCTTATCTGTTAAAGATTAATTTTATCTAATTTCTCTTAACTTTACTCTTCATTTCATTTGGTTCGTTGTTGAGCATAAATTGTATTTGTTAAGTGTATTCCTTCAGTTTGGAGAATGGGTTAAAACCCGAAACATGTCAACAGTATTAATGTAATGTAAACTTAAGCCAAGCGTTCTTCTTTACTCTGTTAATAGATATAAAGATTTTTTATGTTATACGGTCATTATAAATGTTGGTAGGTAACTAATTTTATCAATAATGAATGAACATTTCAATTAAATCATTGAATATTTTCAGGGTCATATCCTTATGAATGTCCGAAGTGTTCGAGGAAGTATAAACATAAAACTACCCTCACCAGTCATCAAAAATATGATTGTGGACAATCTAGAAATTTTGTATGTACAATCTGTTCATTTAGATTCAAAAGAAAGCATCATCTTTGTGACCATATGAATTCTCGTCATTGTGACAATAAATAAATGTATATTTCCCAGATTCTAAACATAAGATGTGGGTATCATATAATATTATTCGTTAATTTCATATTTTTTTGTTTTTTCACTATTACCTCACCAACAGACATAATATTCTAGAAATATATTTCGAAAGATGAAAGGTTTAAAAGCGAATATAATGACATTAAACAACAATATGACCTACCTTTCATCAGACTCAAAGCGGAATAATTCGAGCAATTAATTAGAAAATCAGACAACAAAAATAAAACGATCTGGTTCATAATGAATTATCTACAAAGTAAGAAACATAGAATGCAACTTCCGCGAAACAAAGACATCAAATGAACAGCGAATTATGATATTGTGGTATATTATCCTGATACTCCTAAATCTTCTGTGAAGATCCCTCAGAAGCTTTTTCAGCTTGTACGAATTAGGAGTTCAGTTGTGTTCTGGGTAGGCTTTGTTACTGCGATCTTACGCCACTTTAGGTCACATTACTGTTAATTTTAAACCCAACAGTGAAATGGTGACCGAAACCCGTCCAACCAGAAAATTCATTCATATTCGTACATTCCTATGTGTACAGGATTTGAATCCGGAGCCCTTCGGTTCACAGCCTAATGGTCTAACTAACAAGCTAAATGTAGTTAAAAAAATAAACGAAAGGTTTAATAACTTAAACCAGATACACGCTATACACATCACCATACATCATTTGTATTCAAACAATTACATAAGATTTCAAAAATTCGGCTAACAGCTAAAAAATAAACACACAAGTGGTATAGATGTAATATTCAACCATTCGACCAAACAAACTGTCTACGCCAATGTGTGCTAAGAATTCTGCCCGCTGTTCATTATTCTCAGAATGAGGCCAGATTTTGTATATTTCTTTTCCCAGTCACAGACTTGGAACTACCTGCAGTAACAAATTCATTGCTGTATTTATTCAAGCAGAACTTGCGTACTGGACATACCTCTCTGTTTCATTTTTCAAGCCAATCTTCAGGGCAAATAGTTCTTAACTGTAAATAATAAAATATTGTCTTACAAACAGTGTTCTTTCATTTCAAAGTGGCAGAAAAAAGTTCATTTACATTGATTCACAAACCATCAATAAAATAATAGAAGCACTAACTTTTATCATGAAAAATTCTCTGTAAACAAGAATTTTCCCAACTAACTTCAAAACAGCATAGGTTTTAAGTAAGGGGATCCTTTATATTAAATTCTATGGTTTTATTTTTGAGTTGCTAACAAAGTGTTACACGTGCTTACAAAATTGTGTTTGGGTTTTTGTTTGGAATATTGTGAGTTTTAATAATCTTGTTATTATATTTGATTATAAATATTGGGGCTACTGAAGATTATTCACGAACATGAAATAAGTATAATTGCTTTCCTTTCGAATTAAACTTTTTATCGTTTCTGCATTCTTTTTAGGTTTTCTACACCAAAGGACAAACTTTGTAATACAACGTATGTATGTATATAATAATATAATCATAAAATGAAAAATAAGGAAAAACAAAGGTTCGTAGGAATAGGTAGGTAGAAAAAAATTATAACAAGAATGCAAGTTGAATAAAATAATAAAGAATATTTCTACAATTCATCAATTCACAACAATAGTTTCTTCAGGTTTACATTTAGATAGATTTTCAAATCACAACTTCATAACTTATATAGCTATATGATATTTAAAGTTGTACTTTCTTTAAAGTGAAAATGTCTACGTGCAAATTATAGAGTAGCCCCACAATTCGAACACAGAATCGAATATTACGAGTTCAGTGTTCACGTTATCGTTGACAATTAGGGAAAGTTGTGTAAATTGACAGTTATTGTGGATTTTTTATTTGCTAGAATTTAAGCAATTTGACATAATTGAGAATTCTAATTCGAAGTATATTAAGCCAACTATTTCAAATATGCAATTGGAATTCTAAAAAATTGTTTCACTTGAATCCATCGTACAATTGATTGTTAAACTTCCAGTGGTTCCATACGTTTCTAATATGTTGATTTATATTGCAGGAGTCGAAAACATGTCGCGTTTCGTTACATAGTTCTTCAAAAAAGGGTCTAAACTTTTGCTTAATCCGTTTATTTCTGAACTTTCTAAGAGGTTCAGCTTCAGCCTTTATTTTCCTTACGCAAAATCTTGAAGATTCTACGTATACATCTAATAATAGAGGAAAATAATTTTGATTAGCGTTTTAAGAGTTTGCATAAGAAAAATAAAGGCCTGAACCTGAACTTGTTAAAAAGATTAGAAATAAATAAGAAAATCTGGAGATTTATTGTACCGAGTCATTCTGTTCACCTCTGATGGTTTTATTCTCGTAAGATCCAGTGATTTTTCCAAAAGTAATAAAACTTTATTTTAACCTTATACCGAAACTGAATTAATTTAAATATTGTATTTTGCCAAATTTTTGACTTTGTTTGAAAGCATTTGAGGAGGTTACTATGTAACGAAATGCGTCATGTATCCAACACTCAAGAAATGAACGTATATGTGTATTATTCAATTAAGCGTCCAATGGATTTCTAACAACTAAAATTCAACATATTTCAAAGTTCCTAATATACATATCTGTTTCGACGAAAATTTAATATGAGTAATAGTTTGGAAGTGTTTACTGTAGCAGTTCGCTCTTGGAGCGAATTTTTACTGCTCCAAATGTACGTGTTCTCGCTAATGTTTATATGTTTTAGGATTTGACCATCGATGTGATAACTGCAATAGGCAATACAAGTACCGCAGAAACCTCTTAAGTCATCTGAAATATGAATGTGGAATAATGGCGAATTACCAATGCCCTATGTGTCCTTATAAGGGTAAAAGGAAGCACCACTTACAAGTCCACATGAAACTGAAGCATGAATACTTCCAACAGTAGAATAAAATAACCTACCTTCTTTTCACCGATACCTGAAGAACTGAATGCTTATTGTATATTGCAATTTACTATGGAGAGTTTCTTGAATATTACGATAATAGCTGGATTAATTCTCCGGAATCTCTACAGATTTTAATTTAAATAAATGTATGATTTGGTAAAAGACCAAATGTTTTGTGTATTCTTACTTCTTGAAAGAAGCTTGAAATACCATAAGACCAAGAAGTTGGTTTCAGCTTTTAATAAATGTTTGATTGATTCTCCCTTTTACTTGGTGTGAAACACTAAAATATTTTTGTGGAAATTAAAATACTCTTATTCCATAAAAATATTTCGTTCATATTTGTAAGAGTATTCAACAGACTAAACTTCGCATCTCTGGAGGATTAGACCATATTTGTAAACAAATTGTACAAAAGGCGATAAATAAATAAATTAAAATACCATCTCTTATTCCATAAAAATATTTTTGAGTAAATCAAAATACTGTCTCTTATATATTTATTTTATTGATTAATTTTACTTTTCACAAAAATATTTTTGTGGAAATTAAAATACAATGTTATTATATTATATAATATTTGTTTTTTATCAAATGCATATATCTAAATAAATGTCTCAAAAACATTAAGAATTAAATTTAAAAAATGCCTTAGATAACACTGTATTACTTTACAGACATATATATTAGCAGCACATGTAGTGGTAATTAACTAATAAAGTATCAAAGGAAACCCAATTGACCAAATTATTTAAATCCATTAAAGGAATAACATATTAAGGAATAACAAGTTCAATCGCCAAAAATGTTCCACATAGAATTCAAAAAGTTCTTTTTTTTCCTTTCCAAAAATACATTCTCCAGATAAATAACCTGAAAAATTAAAACCCCCTCTTCAGTTAGGAGTTATTTGAATAAAAATAAAATAATCAATAAAAAATATTCCTACTATTATATTTTTTAGATAATGCATGGCATATGCAAAAATTTCTACAGAAATGATAATATAATCAAATATGAAATAAAATGAAAGAAGATAAGACATAGACTCAATATTAGAAAACCGCCACGCGCATGTGTGATATTCCAAAAAAATTCAAACAATATATATATAGAATTAAAATAATTTGGTCAATACTTTGTTTCCTTTGATTCTTTATTAGTTGATTACCACCACATGTGCTGATAATATAGGAGGGTGGTTCAAATATGATCGAGACAAATACTCTAACACGTTCATTTATTATCGAAAAATTTACAAAAAATACATTTTTTCTAGGTAATTCTCCTCACTATTTACACATTTTGTCCACCTTTCTGGAAGTTTTTTGATGCCGGTATCAAAAAATTCCTTGGGCAACTCGGACAGCCATGTGCGCACGAACCCATCTACCTCGTCGTCGGTGTTGAACTTTTGACCTTCGAGGGCCTCTTTCAGTGGTCCAAACATGTGGTAGTCGCATCCGGACTGTAGGAGGGGTGTTTCAGTACCTTCCACCCCAATTCCGATCTTGTATCGAGCGTGAGAAGCGCGGTATGAGCGCGCACGTTATCCTGGAGGAGAATCGCATTTTGTGCTGGAATGCTCCTCCTTCTCGAGCGGGTTTCACGTGTGTTTTCAGAAGGTAAGAGTAGTTTGCAGTATTGATGGTACGTTGAGTGCACAGGAAATCGACGTACAGCACGCCCTGCCGGTTCCAAAACACAGTACACATTACCTTACCCACGGACCAGGTTGTCTTCGCCTTGACTGGCGCTTCTTCCTCCACTCTTTACTTGACACCTTGGTTTCGGGAGTGTAATAGTGTACCCATGTTTCGTCTGTAGTGAAGATTCGTGTTAAAAAACCGTCCCCATCCGCCTCGTATCGCGTCAGTAAGCGGCGACAAACTTCCAACTGCGTTAATTTTTGCTCAAAGGTCAACAGTTTAGGAACCCATCGCGCCGTTATTTTTCGATATTGAAGGTGTTCGTGGATGATAGACTCTACACTACCAGTACTGATGCCGACTTCAGTCGAAATGTCTCGAACATTCATCCTACGGTCCTCCAAATTGAGTTGTTCTACTGGGCGAATGTTGTCTGGTGTGACGCTGGTTCGCGGTCGACGATCATGCGGCTCATTCTCGACGGTTTCGCGGCCATCCTTGACTCATTTAAACACTGCAGCCCTACTCAGGCACCCACTACCGAACTGCTTTTGCAAACGCACAAAAATATCCGTGTTTTTAACGTCTTCTCCCACTAAAAAACGAATGGTAATACGTTGCGGAACGGCAGTCGGCACTTGATGTTCACTCATGATCGTAGCACACGCGTGAAACACGTGCTCCGACGAAAACAAATGCCACACTGATCGTAAGAGACCCAGCTATCACATATTCAAGCCACGACCTTCGAAACATACGCGCACCATCTACAGAGTTTGTCTCGATCATATTTGAACCACCCTCGTATATGTGTAAAATGTGATACAGTGATAAGGCATGTTTAAATTTAATTATAAATGTTTTCGAGACATTTATTTAGATTTTAATCTGTAGATGTACCTGAAAATTAATCCAGATATGATCTGAATGTTATTGAACTAGGAAGATACAGTGAAAGAAGTTTGGGTAAAAGTGTACTTGCGGAGGTTTATAACGATCATAATTAGCATATTAGAAGGTTTAAATGTGTTCAGGTTACCCTGTTTTGTAAGATATTTCACAAATGAACGAGGTTTACTACTTAAGTTTTGAGGTATAATAAAAAAGGCAAAATCTTAAATATAGAACAGATTAATTCCGCTCACCTTACTACAAATTTGATTTTATAAAAATTATTATTATTAATAATTATTAAAATTAAATCAAACAAATATTTTAGAAAACACAGTATAAATTAAGTAGACATACAGAGATAACACTCATTACACGTCATCAAAAGGAATAAAAGAATCCAAGAAAATATTTAATATTAATTGAAATTATTAAATAAATACTTGTAGTGCACAAACGTTTGTTTCACAACGGTATTATGAAAACCAAGTTCCCCTCCAAAAATGCACAACATAACCTCAAGAATTTCTTCGAAAATAACTCTCTTAAAAGCTCCTTCAAAAAAACGCATGCTCATCTTCAAAAATGCCATTTGGAGTTCCAGCCGATATTCCTCAGTCCCAATTTGAATTCAATAAGTTTTTGTAAGAAAAAGTTTATAAAATTAAAATTTGAGGTGAGGTTAGCAGAATTAATCTGTGTGATATGCAATATTTTTTATTAAAAAAAGGCAAACAATTGCTGGTGCATCATTCAGAATATACCGTTCTACACTGTTCTAACGAAACTGTGGCGACATATTCGTTTATTCCTAAAAAAAACATTAAAAATGTCAAACTTTGATGAAATATCAGATTTGACAATTCACATCAGAGTTATCATTTCTCAGAACTCGTGATGCAATCCTCGTGGTGACATTGACGAGAAAAAGACCACGTAAGAGATTTATGTAATAATAATTGTAACTTGTACATATTAGAATCATTAAAGTACGTAAATATTCATTATGTTTGAATTTTCTCAAATAATCAAAAATAGATTTATTTCAAAATCGAATAATGTTTTGATATTTACTATAGAAAAACAACATTTCAATTTTTTTTAATTTTATAACTCATGTTACTGATGAAATGTCTCGAAATTCAATATTTTTGTTTGTACAGTAGTTATTTGAAAATATAAACTGATTTATTTATTGTTCATTCATGTTACCTATATCCAAAAAGCGCCAAGCAGTGGGCTAGTTCTAAAGTTTTTCCATTACACATTAAAGGATAACAGTTATGGACTGAACTTGAACTAAATTCTGAATTTCGGTATATCATTAATAAGGAGTGAGAGCTTTAGTAATAGAAAGTTCTACAAATCGAGACAGTACAACATATACATCTGTATAACAATTCTAAACTCAAACAAGCACTATAAGGTTGTATTGATCATTGGGACATAAGTACACTTTAGTGCACTGTAATGCCCAACGAGTACAAATCTGTCAAATACTCGCTCTGCACGGAAACACTAAGGTATTAATCATACACTAGCGCCATAGTGCACGCAAATATAAATACACGACATACCTTAGCGAGCCAATTCGAGTAAAGAAAAGTATTCCCGATTTTTAAACGTTACAAACGCAGATAAATCTTTCCTCATGAATGAAACCTGAAAAGGCACAGTGTTGGTGAAACAATTGTTGTTAATCGAAATTGATTCCTCGCTAATCACTTGATGAAACATAATTCAAAATTTAATAAAAGGGAGAAATAATAGAAAAAATATATGTTTCACAGATGTGAAACGTATAGTCAAGTGTTTTTATTTCCCCCTTTTATTAAATTGTGGTTGTTTAATAAGTTGTGGAAATATTCTTTATTGTTTTATTTAACAAATATGATGGAATCGTTGCTAGCAATAGCTCCAGATTCGAGATGTAAAACATACAAATGTTTATTTTCTTTGTTGTAGTATTTAAATTAATGATAATTGTTTAGTTTAATTTTTGACTTTGTTACCAATGGAGTTCTATATCTCATTTCATAAATTATAATTTGATTAAATGAGGTCTCTGGAACGAAACTAAAAAATTATACCACGGTCATTTTCCTCGAAAATTATTTTTTGTATTATTTCATTGCGTTGTTGCGTAAACATTTGTTTAACTTCATTTTCAAATCGGAGGACTATCTATTGATAAAATATGATTTTTGTAATGAACTTTATCATTCTCATTTCAGTAAAATTTGATGAATTTCAAACTAATACTGTCTGGAAAAATATTTATTTCCCATTTATAGCATTGTATATATACATTTATTACAAAATTTATAGTGCTGAAAGATCCAAAATTTCGAACAGAAAACATGAAGCATTTAATTCAAAATATAGATTATTATACGAATTTCATGTTGGCTCCCAATCTATGGACAGCTCCAATATTCAAAATTAAACATAATAACAAAATTCAAAAACTCACTCTTCAAGAATGTTTCCAAGAAAAACTTGACACATACCATCCGTAGGCATGTCGCGCAGCTGACGCCTATTTATAAATCTGATTTTTTGTTTTTAATTTTTAATCTATTTTCCACTAAGTAAACACAAAACTAGTCATCTATATGTTTATTTAAAATAGGTGTGTAATTGCGTTTTGAGTCATTTATCCTTTGGTTTCTAATCATTAAGAACTTTTAAATGTTGTAAGAGAGCTATAAAATATATAAGAAACACTATTTTAATTTCCACAAAAATGTTTATGTTTTTTTTTAGAGTGATAGAACTTTAAATTGAAATGAAACACATTTAAATTTAGATTGAAGCCAATTCTTTTTTATTTGAAAGATAATTTTATGACAATTATGTTTTGAAAATAATTTCCGGCATATGTCCACCACGACTAGCACTGAGGAGCCGCATTCGACCAGACCAATTTTGGACCACTGTTTCGAGTAATTCAGGTCTTATTTCATCAATAACACGAGTTATAATGGCTTCCAAAGCGTCTACTGTTTCTGGTTTATCAACATAAAGCAATGACTTGACATAACCCCAAAGAAAATGATCCAGTGGAGTTACGTCGCATGATCTTGAAGGCCAATTAATTGGACCAGTTCTCAAAATAATGTTATCGCCAAATCTTTCTTTCAATAAATCAATTGTTACGGTAGCAGCATGAGGTGTAGCACCATCTTGTTGCAACAAAAACATTTCTGGGTCGATACCATTCAAATTTTGAAACAAATAATCATTGATCATCGATCTGTAACGTGCACCATTTACTGTAACATAAGCTCCAGCATCGTTTTTACAGAAACATGGACAGATGATGCCTCCAGCATGTAAACCACACCATACAGTGCATTTTTCAGGATGTAATGGAACCTGCAGAACTTCTTGAGGATTGTTTTCCCTCCATATATGGCAATTTTGCTTGTTTACATAGCCGTTCAATCAGTAATGAGCCTCATCACTAAACACAATTTTACGATGAAAAAGTGGATCAACTTCAAGCTGTTCTAGGGCCCAATCAGCAAACAAACGACGCTTATTATGATCAAATGGCTTCAGTTCTTGAACCAGTTGGATCTTGTATGGGTGTAGACCAAGATCTTTACGCAAAATTTTCCATGTGGTGGATACACAGAGTCCAACTTGTTGTGAACGTCGACTAATAGACAAATCTGGATCATCATTAACACTATGACTTACAGTAGCGATATTTTATTCTGCACGTACATTTCTTTGTCTTGTTGTTCTTGTTGCATCGAGTATAGAAAATGTCCGAAATCTATCGATAGTTCGACGAATAAGCTGCTCTGTCGGACGATAATATAAGTGCTCTATAAGTTTGCCGAATAGAACAATGATTTTGAAAATAAATTTCAACAATTTGTAAACGTTGTTGCGGCGTGAGTCTTCCCATGATAATTTGTCAATGCTTACTGAACAGAAATTTCAAAACAACATGGCTTCTACCTTCTGTCAAATCACGGTTATCCCTATAGAAAGTTCTATCACTCTAAAAAAAACACCACCAGATACAACAATTATTTCACCACGATGAGGCTTGTTCAAGTATCTACATTCTACTGGCTCATCGTGGTGAAACAATTGTTGTATTATAAACATTTTTGTGGAAATTAAAATTCTCTCTCTTATATATTTTTTCTTAAAAATGAGTTTCCACCAAGTAAAGACCGAATCAATCAAACAGTTATAAGAGAGGATTTTGAATATTATTATGTTTAATTTAATATTACGGCTGACTGTATATTGTCAAGAAGCATGAAATACATACAATTATCTTTATTTTGAAGGAAGCGTTTCATCATTTATTCAGTCTTTTTAATAACATAAATAGAGGTTAATTCTTGATAGAAGGTACATAAAATTATTTAAATATTTTAATATTAGCCTTCTTCATATTTAATTTCAAAAAATTATATTTAATGATTATAACTTCTGAAAATAAATTAAAATAATTGATATAAGTGGTACTTATAAGACATTATTTTAATTTATTTTCAGAAGTTATAATCATTAAATATAATTTTTTGAAATTAAATATGTAGAAGGCTAATATTAAAATATTTAAATAATCCAGTCTTTCGTGTTTTTACACCACTGAATAAAGTTTCTTGTACATGCATGTATGCAATGTCCTAAATGAAAAATAGATATTTTTTTAGAGAAGTATCAATTTTGAATCAATCAAATTTTATTGATATAAATATGCATATCTTTTAAAAACTTGATTTTTGAGAGCTTCAAAAATAAACGTAATAAGTTTATTAATTCATTATGTAGTTTTCACGAAATGAGAAAATGTTAACTTCCGCTATTTCATTTACATGACAATTGTTTCGTCATACCATGACTTCATCAGGTGAGTATTAAAACTGCGGTATACAATGCAAAACAGGACCTCAAATACACAGCTCTGGTACAAAAAATAAATAGAGGGGTGGAAAGAGGTGGTTTACAATCAATGAAAAATGTTAAGTAGGAAGGGGTCTGTTTAAATCTATTTGATCATTCAATAAAATTTGTCTTTTGTTAGATCTATTGATCTCTAAAGTTTCTAACAGATTTAGGTTCTGACTTTTGTTTTCGATATATTCATATTAAAATTATGACGAGGTTGTAACAAATGGTTGGCATAAGTGGAATTTGGTTTATTATTAATATAGCATTTTTGTTCTCGTATTCTTGTCTGGAATGAACGGCCTGTCTGTCCCACATATAAACATGGGCAATCACTACATGTTAACCTGTGAACTCCAGATTTTTTGTTTTTAGAAATGACGTCTTTATTATTTTTTATTAAGCTACCTAAAGAATTACTGGTTCTAAAAGAGATGTTATAATTTTCTTTTTTCTTCAAATATCTAGCAATCTTTTCAGATTTTTGGCCTATGTTAGTTAATGAAATAAATTTGGTTTCGTTTGAATTTTGAAATTTTGGATATACAAGTGATATTGCTTTCTTGTAATTTTTTTTATCACATAAATTATCTATAATTAACGGATTAAAATCATTATTATTCGATTAATGGTTTGATATTCTTTGTCAAAATTTTTTTTGTCATATGTGTGTTATACAACCTAAAAAGAATACTGTTATAAGCTCATAGTTTTCACGAGTTAAATTTTCTCATTGAACTTTAATAGATTTTCTTAGTTTTTACCTGATTCTATCTTAGTGAACTAATTAGTAATAGGTTATAATAAAACCCAACAATAGCTATGTAACTAACATTTTACTCCTACTTTGGGCATCTGTAATAAAATATTCTTAGTTTATCACTTCATCTTGATAAATTGTTTTCTTTTCTTATGCTTAATATTATATTTTTATTTTTTCAGGCAAGTTATTCGTATGTGGCGTATGTAAAAAATCTTACAAACATTCTGCGTCTCTTTACAATCACACTCGATTTGAATGTGGACAATCACCAAGATTTGTATGTAGCATGTGTCCATACAAGGGAAAAAGGAAACATCACTTAGTCAACCACTACGTTATGCAACACAATCTTCCCTTCGAGGAGTACATAAACAAAATATAAATGGATTGGGAAAATGTGTATGAAAATTTGACGAACATTTGAATAAACAATCAAGTTAATATTACAAAACGAGTATTTAATAGTTGCGACAATTCTTCAACTTTCTATGAAGAATTCTATGCGTTTTAAGATTGACCCAGAATGAAAGTGATGAAATAAAAATTAAATTAATTAATCATCCTAAAATGTATCGAATCGCACACGACGAATATGATAGTTTAACATTACACTGATATACAGTTTAATGAATAGCTAAAAAAACGACTGAAGAGTGCAAATACAACAAATGTGCTTATGGTGGATTAGTCGGTGGTAAAGTAATTAATGGAATGAGAAAATGAACAAACTATTTCTGATGATACAAGAAAAATTCCATAAATATAATACTAGAATAGAAATTAGTTTTTTTGTATCTTTTTGAGAACTTCTTTATCAATGTTGTAAGTGTTTGATTTTATCAAATGTTTTCGTTAGTTTCTGATTTCAATATTTTTCAGACATCAGCTTGCTATGGTTCAATGATTCCCTATATCACTGTCTGAGGTGTGGAAAGCAATACGGAACAAAGCAGCACGCAATTTGTCACATAAAATTCGAATGTGGTGTACAAGCAACTTTTCAGTGTCCTCTCTGTCCTAGGAAGTGTAAGCAGAAAGATATTCTGCAAAAACATTTGAGGAATATACATAAAATTTTGACTTAAATCATTCGCATTTATGTATGTTTATTTATTAATTAATTTTTTTCAATGATACAAAAATCTTTCGAACATATCATTTATCGAAGAACAGTATTGAAAAGAGACAAATAATATACGAATTTCTTCATGAAAATCGATTGACGAAATTCGATAAGGATCGTGTATTTCAATAGTTTTAAGTCAGCAAGTGTCAGTTTTATGAAATAGAAAAAGAAGCCATATACTAGGTAACAGCTTGTGACGTGATATAGTGAGACCTAGATGAACAAAAATGGCTTAAGAAGAATATATACTGGCCAGTATTGATTTAATGTACCTACCTTCCTTTTAAATGGACATATAAGCAAGAAACTTCTTCTATTACTTGCAAAACATAACTTCACGAACTTTTTCAAAAACAACTTGCTCAAAACAAGTTTCTTAAAAAGAAATTATAAAATGCGGAACATCTTCAAGAAGTAATTTAGAATTATTACAACGAAAACTCATCAGCTCTACTCATAATCCTGTATGATTTTTTAAAATTTTGTAATAATCGTTCTATCAAGAAAAAACCTTTTTTCATTATTTTATATATAACAACAAGAAAATTACAAAAACAAAATTTAAATATCAAAACAGATTCAATCTGTTAGTCTTCTTCAATTTTTATTTAAAAAAAAATTTTTATCAAAAAACTTTTAGAATTGAATTAATGTCTACAATAAGCACCGCTTATATTTAATAGACGTATATAATCAAAACTAAATATATAATGTCGAATGGAATAAATAAACCAACAGATATAAAAAAGTCATTAAAATTAATAAATAAATATTTAAAGGAGACAAAATTTTGTTTCTGATCTTACCATTAAGAATACCAACTGCTTTTCAAAAACATGAACACAACTTAAGGACTTCTCAAAAAATATAATTTATTTGAAATATTTAATATATTTAAATATTCAAATAAGTTAATTCAAAAATCTCTCAAAACATGCATTATATCTTCAAAAACAATTATAATTCTGGTAAATATGAATAAAAACAATATTCTAAGATTACAAGATACAGTATCTTGTAATACTCACCTGAAGAAGTCATGAGTATTACAAGATATATTATCTTGTAATACTCACCTGAAGAAGTCATGGTATGACGTAACGATCGTAGTGTAATAAAATATTAGCGGAAATTAGAATATTGTTTTTATTTATATTTTCAAGATGAATTTCCGTCAAGTAAAGACCGAAACAAATATAGATTTAATTCTGGTAATCTCTTCAGCGGCCCTAAATAATATTCCAAATATCAAAATCAAATAACTATCACTATATCTCACCTCCACGTGTTTAACAGGATAAATTGCTTTGAACAGACTAACTTTAAAATTCAAGATAGTCAAGTGTAAGGTATTATAAGGTTATCTTTAAACCATTGACATTCCGATGAAGATATTACCAGAATTATAATGGTTTTTGAAGATATAGTGCATGTTTTGAGAGATTTTTGAATTAACTTATTTGAATATCTAAATATATTAAATATTTCAAATAAATTATATTTTTTGAGAAGTCCTTAAGTTGTGTTCATTTTTTTTAAAAAGCAGTTGATGTTCTTAATGGTAAGATCAGAAACAAAATTTTGTCTCCTTTAAATATTTATTTATTAATTTTAATGACTTTTTTATATCTGTTGGTTTATTTATTCCATTTGACATTATATATTGAGTTTTGATTATATACGTCTATTAAATATGAGCGGTGGTTATTGTAGACATTAATTTATTTCTAAAAGTTTTTTGAATAAAAGTTTTTTTTTTAAATTAAAATTGTAGGAGACTAACAGATTAAATCTGTTTTGATATTCAAATTTTGTTATATTTCTTCTATCAAGTAAAGAGCCTTTTTCTATTTCATTACAGAAACAGTTAAATGGGCTATTCATTTTATTATCTATATTATGGTACTAGTCAATTAGAGATAACAGCAACAAAAATTTCTTGAAAAATAAAAAGGAGGTCTAAATTTTTCAGCTCGTGAATTCCCTTATCGATTATGATAACAATACAACATTCATCAGAAAAAATATTTATGAAAAACTAAAACCAAATTGAACTTATATGTCACTTCTATTTTTTTTTCATTTATGACATGAAAATTATCCGAAAATTTGCAGATTTTACTTTCACCTCTGGAAATCTCCTCAATGGGATGGCATTAATTCAATCTGAAAAGCTACAGTTATCAATATTACGATGAAAGTAATGGTGGACACCTACTAAAACTAAATATATTTATTAATCTCTCAATATCAAGTTGGCGTATATCGCTTCTTTTAACTCTAACCTCGTTTGTTTAAAAGTGGACACAAGATTTCTAGGCATCTTGATACAACACAACCTAACTTAATCTGCCTTAACCTTACAAATGAATCTGGAAGTTGCCACTCAAAGACTAATGAATCACAATAATCCTTATCGTCATAAGCTTTAATGCTATTTTGACAGTATCAAATGTATGATATAATTTAATCACAGAATGAAAGCATTTTTTTTTTGTTTTGTCTATTGGAAATTTTACATCTTAGTCGAATAACCTTTGAATGACGAAAGAAGTACATACATTTTATTAATGATCGTGGATCGTGGATCGTGGAGTTGTGTATTTAATAAGTGAATATTTTTGTTTTCCCTTTCATGTATTTTTCTCGTTGTGTTCCCTATAGCACAAGATGAACTACGATATTTCTGCATGATTTAAGTGTGTTTACATCGAATGATCAAGAAATATTTGCGTAGTGTAGTAATATTCATTATTCTTCTTATATGTAGTATTAATATTGTTCATTACTAGGTAGGAGTGTCTCGATTCTGTCAATAAATATTTATGAAATAATCTAATATTTCTTCTTTTTTATTATATGCCATGATTATTTGTATTGTTCATTCTGAATCTCTTTAATTTTGTATATTGCGCTTTTTCCAACCGTTTGTTTGGCTGTTGGTAAGAAGTGAAACTATTTTGTGTTAAAATTAGTAGTGAGGTTATCAGAATCAATCTGTTTGATATTTAAGATATTGTTTAAGTTAATATTTTTGCCGATCAGTGTCGGTTATTACGTTATCAGGTCACACCTCAATCTCTTGAAATCGTTGCTACAGTACCGAATGGAAAATATCTAGTGAAAGCTCATATGTGTCCTAAATTAACGATCCAACAGAAGTCGCCAAACATTCTCCCATAATTGTGATGTCAGATCCTATAAAATGGAAGATATATATGCTCAATAACCATATAGACTTTTTGTTTTGAAAAATTCACACACTTTTTATGTTTCGCAGTTTATTCGTAATCCTGATACATGTTTCGGTCTTTCGACCATCTTCAAAGGAGTACAACTTAACTTAAAATTGAAAAGGTTCTTTCATTACGCTTAGGACATCTGTGTATTTTTATGGCGCATAGAAATCCAGGGGGTCTCCCCAAAGAATATTTAGGAATATGTTAAATTCTCCTTTTTCTCAATGGTTTTTTTGATTGAAAGAATCTCCAAATAGTTCATTAATTTACCCTCATTAATATTATATAGTAGAGTGACATCTTTCTCATTAAAAAATGATTCTTTTATATAAATTGTGGTGCAAAACCACTTGATATCTGGTTTTTCAAAACAGACATCCTATGTTCTTTGATTCTATGTTGTAAACATCGGCCTGTCTGTCTTATTCCTTTCTTTATTGTTCACCAACAGCTTAGCTAAATTTTTTCTATTTACTGCTAAAGAATTTATTCCCATTTTATGAAGACCATTATTATTTAGCAGTAAATAGAAATAATTTAGCTAAGATGTTGGTGAACAATAAAAAGGAATCCCAACTTTTCCGAATCGGGGATTTATCAAATTAAATAATATGGTTTCATTTTTTTTAAAGTTGTTATTCAGATATAGGTAACAATTCTACTCATGATGAAGTGGGTGAATTTTTAGTTGCACAATCTCATTTAGATATTACTTCGTATTCATTATATGCTGTTAGAGGACAGTTATTGCTGCCTACTGAATTATTTTTGAGAAATAAATAAGAATGGAAAAAATTAATTGGACTAATCATTCTGTTTTGAATTGTATATTTTTGTTGACTACGTGAATAATTTTAAGTCTATTTTGAAAGATCTGAGCATTTCTAAAAACACTAGATCCTTATCAGAAGTTTTTGGTTGTATTCGGTTAACCAAATTTCATTTAAAGAGGTATGTTTTTAGTGGGTCCTATATTAAATATTTTGTGTTGTGTAATGATAACAAGATACATATAGAAGGAATGGTGAGAAAAAACCCACCGATTGTCGTGGTTATTATACACTTGAGTCCACTGAAAATATTTTTAATATTGATTTCTATTACAGGTTATTACAGATGTACCAACTGTTGCAGAGGATACACTCGCAAAGCTAATTTGGGTAGACATCTTCGACTGGAATGTCTTGTAGAACCTAAATTCAATTGCTTCCTTTGTAGCAAAAAATTTCGCCAAAAACATCATCTGAAACAACATTTAAATAGCAGTTTACATAATAAAATGAAATCTCAGTATCAGTAGGCTGAGCTTTGCTTTTGTAACTGATTTATCGAATTTTTTCCAAATTTCCGTGTCATTGAAGTCCAAAATATAAAAATGTACGTTGTGCATAGTTTAAATTAATTTCACGAGGAAAATATTGGACAAATCCTTGTTCTGATATGTAACTGGTGTTATATACGTTTTTGTGGATTGCTGTGGATGTTCAGGTCTATTTGGAATATTTCATTCGATTTGAATTCCCTAATTCCTCTCTTTTGTCGCTCAAAGTGTACGTAGATGAATAAATAATAATCAGCAGCAATTTTGTCTTGAATATTTTAATTGTTCTTGATTAATTTAATCCAGATATTCACTACATATCTAGTTAGTAATGAATCTAATATCGAAACATTTGTCTAATTTTGAAAATATTCAATTATGTACTTTAAAGCGTCGGTGGCGTAGTGATTCAATCTTCGGACTTGTAACCGAAGATTTCTTTTTGGCGCGATTGGCATCTTGGCGAGGTAAGAAATTTTTTCACTAAGATGGCCGGTGACGATTTCACTGTCGAGTCAATAGTGCCTCAGGTGGCCTAAGGAATTGATAACAGAGCCTAACCAGAACGCAAATCATCTCCTAACTTGCACAAGCTACAACTTCTAAGGTATCTCTGCAGAATATCTTGGAGTGTCAGGATAAAATATCAAATAATATCTTGCGCCCGAGAGCGTAAAATAAAATCAGTTTAGTTTCAATGGAACTTCGCAAGTCGAAAGACTAATACAAACCTTATCAGAATGGTGAAGAGTTTTATGTAAAAATTTTCTGCTGTAATGATTTAAAAAGTTCTCATAACGAATCACGAGGATTTTTTTTTGTTCGATCATTATATTCTTATCTTATGTGGGGTAATCTAAAACATACAACACAGGTGTTCTTGAACATACATACGGAGTGTATAAGGCACTTTTTTGTTTATGTTACATTTTGAAATGCTTCTTTTCAACTTCAAGTAGTATTTGAATGCTAAGTTTTGTGGAATAGGATTTCATAAACTTATATTCTGGATCTATTTACCATGAAAGGTACATCTGTATGCTATGTATATTTACCAAGTAGATCTGAGAGCTTATTATTAGGATTATTTTCATTCGATTAATGAATTGTGATTATCACTTACGCATTATTATACCATACTTATATTATTGAACATTCTTGATTGCAAGTTCTCAGAAATTGTAGCACCATCAGTATATTCGGATTTGGAGAACCGTCCTGTTGAAACCAAAAGTCTCCAAAATTGTAACGCAATTGCAGAAGATAAATTTCGCAGACGCTTGGATTGTTTGACAACAGTCTCGTTGTTGTAATGAAGAAATATTATTATGGTACTATTTTTCAGACACCGTAGTAAAATATACTAACAAATATCCGAAACACTTATTTTTTTGTATGTAATATGAACCTACCCTAGACATGTATACATAACTATAAATATTGGTGATATGATTATAAATAGTATAACAATATTTATATATTATTTTCTCATTTGATTTCATTTTTAGTTGAGTAGCGAAAAATGAAATTGAATTCATATTTTTTTGGAAAGGGAATATTTTGTTCTCGTTTCTGTGGAATCGGTTTTTTAATTTGTTTAGTTATTAACAGTTGATAACGTCATTGAATTTCAGAAATAAATTACTTAGTTTAGCTGGAAAATAATAAGGGATATAATTATAGTTCAAAGGTTTTGTTCTAGAACTCTCCTGATTTTTTTTCAAATAATGGTTTCGGTTTTTTGATATAATATTCAATTTTTCTTTTAACCTGAAATTAATTTCAGAATCACAGCGGTTGGTATGCCCAAAATGTATGAAGGTTTATTCGAAAAAGAGTTCTTTTAATACACATATTCGATTGGATTGTGGAAAACCAAACTTAATCTGCAAAGTCCCCAGCTGCTCGCTTAAGACTAAACGCAAAGGAAACATAAGGAGCCACTTGAGTCTTGTTCATGGAATACGAGATAACTATGAAGCCTTCTATTGTACAGAATATTGTTGAATCACACAAATGACGACAAAAATACTTATGATTTTTTGTTGATATTTGCAATCTGAAAGAATATATTTAGGTATAAAAATTATATAGTTAGGATGGATTTTTCTTTCATTATTTTCACTTTTCTTTTCATTTATTTGTTCAATATGTTATAATAAACTGTTATAAATGACATACATTTGAATTTCTTTCCAGATTTGAAGGGTACAATTTACGAGCTTTGAAACATAATATATTGACTCGTATCAGAATGTAAAACAATGGGCAAAATATCCGGTGGGTTTTTTAAAGTGATATAACTTTAAATTGAAATAAAACACATTTAAATTAGGATTGAATACAATTTTTTTTATTTGAAAAATAATTTTATGACATTTATGTTTTAAAAATGATTTCTGGCATACTACTCTGTCAAGAAAGTACCGGGAATTTTCAATTAAAACAACATTTTTCATTTAATCGTCAAAATTTATTGGGTCGCCTTCAAAATAGGCTCCATTTGCTCCAATACATCTATGCCAAAGGCACTTCCAATTATCGAAACATTTTTTATAGGCGCTTTCCGGGATGGACTTTAGCTCTCGCGCCGAATTTTGTTTTATGGCTTCAATCGACTCAAAACGGGTGCCACGAAGGGGCAATTTTAGTTTTGGGAAGAGGAAAAAGTCGCAGGGAGCCAAATCCGGCGAATACGGTGGTTGCTGAAGCACGTTTGTTGAGTTTTTGGCGAGAAAGTCAGTCACAATCGTAGCTCGGTGAGAAGGCGCGTTATCGTCATGCAAAATCCATGAGTTGTTCGCCCACAAATTTGGCCGCTTCTTACGGATACGCTCACGCAAACGTTTCATAACGCCTAGGTAATACTCCTTGTTTACCGTCTGACCCTCTGGAACGAATTCGTAGTGCACCACGCCACGGATATCGAAGAAAACAATGAGCATCACCTTCATTTTCGAGCGGCTTTGGCGTGGTTTTTTCGGTTTCGGCTCATTTTTTGCCACCCATTCCGATGATTGCTGGCTTGTTTGCATATCGTACTCGTAGACCCAGGTCTCATCACCAGTTATAATGCGTTCCATGAATGTAGAATCGGAATTACAGCGATCCAGCATGTCTGAAGACCTGTTCGCGATGACGTTTTTGAAGAAAATTCAGGTCTTTCGGTACGAGTCGTGCGGCCACCTTTCTCATGCCCAAAATATCAATCAAAATCGTACGTGCGGACTCGTGGGATATCTTAAGATCATGTGCTAGCTCTCTCAAGCTGGTACGACTGTTTTCCAGCACCCTTTCCTTAATTTTATCGACGTTATCTTCGATCGAAGCCGTCGATGGGCGTCCGGAACGAGGCAAGTCTTCGACCACTTCACGATCGTCCTTGAAGGCTCTGTACCACTGATATGCACGAGTTTTCGATTATCACCAAAGGCGTTTTACAACATTTTCAATGCATCGGCACACGAAAATTCATTTGCAACACAAAACTTTAAACAAGTTCTTTGCTCAACGTAATCACCCATAGTATAGTAAAAATCGGCACGCACTCTGACATCGACTGACTTAATCAGCTGTTGCAAACACACTAGTTGACAGATCTCGCTCAAGCTTGGCATAGTAATTAAGGACAGTGGTACCAACCTAGGAAAAAAAATTTTACCTGCCTCATTACCTCGCCAGATTTAAATCGATAATTCCCGGTACTTTCTTGACAGAATGTATGTCCACCACGACAGCTCTGAGGAACCGCATTCGACCAGACTAATTTTGTACCACTTTTTCGAGTATTCATGCCTTATTTCATCAATAACACGAGTTATGTTGGCTTCCAAAGCGTCTATTGTTTCTAGTATATCAGTGTAAACCAATGATTTGACATAACCCCAAAGAAAACGATCCAGTGGAGTTATGTCGCATGATCTTGCAGGTCAATTAATTGCACCATTTCCCGAAATGATGTTATACTGCTGAGAACTTATCTACATAATAGATATCAGATTGTAGATCTAGATGGAAAGAGATCTTTCCAAAAAAGAATCAATTCAGGCGTGCCTAAGGGGTCTGTGCTTGGACCAATTTTATTCTTGATATATATTGACGATATGGTATATAATGTTGCCGCAGATGGAAGGACAATGTTCGCTGATAATACATCCTTTCTAAATAGGGCAAAAAATGAGATAGTTCTCCAGGCAAAGGTTGAAACATCTATCCAGGGCGCTATTGACTGGTTCAACAGAAATGACATGAAAGTTAATCCGGAAAAAACGCAGAGGCTACTTATCACAACAAAACGCCATAATATAGAGACCATTTCCCTACTCGGTGTATCAATCAGTGGAAATCTAACTTGGATGCAGCATGTTGATGGATTATGTAAGAAGCTCTCTACTGCAATATTCGCCATAAGAAGAATAAAAAATCTTCTTTCTGAAAAAGAAGCACTGCTTACACATCATGTTCAGTTCCACGGACGAATGACTTACGGCATAATCCTATGGGGCTCGTCTGCGGATGCTAGAAGAGTCTTTCTAAAGCAAAAACATGCAATACGGTTGGTGACTGGAGTTGATCAGATGACCAGTAGCAGATCGTTGTTTAAGATGTTTGGCGCACTTACTGTTCCATGCTGCTACATACGCGAGTGTCTCCTCTACGTCCACGAGAACAGGCACAATTTTACTAAGCACTCAAACGTGCACGACCATAAAACTAGTTCCCCCAGGTCATTGATTAAAGAAGACTCAAAATACGCACATTTTTAATGGAGTAAAAATGTACAATGAACTTCCCAACCGTGTAACGTCGCTTCGTGGCGCATCCTTCAAGAAGTTTTTCAGGACTCTGCTCATCGAAAATGTTTTTTATTCTTTAAAGAGTTCATGACGCATCGTTTCATATACATGTATGTGTATGTAGGAGTGTATATATTTACATATGTTGTACATGCTGTATTTGTTTTTATATTTTGCTTTTGTGAAGGATTATTTTAAAGTGATTTCATTTATGTAAACTTTACTGACACACCCTGTAAAATTTTGAGGAAAATATATTGTATTGTATAGCCAAATCATTCTTTCAATAAATCAATCGTTACGGTAGCAGCATGAAGTGTAGCACCATCTTGTTGGGTCCAAAATACTTCTGGGTCGATACCATTCAAATTTTGAAACAAATAATCATTGATCATCGATCTGTAACGAGCACTATTCACTATAGCATTAGCTCCAGCATCGTTTTTAAAGAAATATGGACCGATGATGCCTCCAGCGTGTAAAGCACACCATACAGTGCATTTTCGGAATAAAATGGAACCGGCAGAACTTCTTGAGGATTGTTTTCATTCCATATACGACAATTTTGCTTGTTTACATAGCCGTTCAACCAGAAATGAGCTTCATCACTAAACACAATTTCACGAGAAAAAGGTGGGTCAACTTCAAGCTGTTCTAGGGCCCAATCAACAAACAAACGACACTTATTATGGTCAAGTGGCTTTAGTTCTTGAACCAGTTGGATCTTGTATGGGTGTAGACTAAGATCTTTACACAAAATTTTCCATGTGGTGGATGCACAGACTCAAACTTCTTGTGAACGTCGACGAATAGACAAATCTGGATCATCATTAACACTATGACTTACAGCAGCGATATTTTCTTCTGTACGTACAGTTCTCTGTCTTGTTGTTTTTTCATCGAGTAGAGAAAATATAGTACGAAATCTATCGATAGTTCGACGAATAAGCTGCTCTGATGGACGATTATGGTAACCATAAATTTCACGAAGTGCTCCATAAGTTTGGCGAATAGAACAATGATTTAGAGAATAAATTTCAACAATTTGTAAACGTTGTTTTGGCGTGAGTTTTTCCATGATAATTTTTTAATGCTTACTGAACAGAAATGTCAAAACAACATTGCTTCTAACTTCTGTCAAATCACAGTTATCCCTATCGAAAATTCTATTACTCTAAAAAACACCCGATATAATAATAATAATAATTTATTTCCATTAATTTTACATGGTTCGTCAATAATAAATCATTTATGGTGAAAAACTCAAAAATTCTTCTACTGAATAAATAGCATTCGTAACTATAATAAAATATCATGAATCCTCTTTTTAAAAACACGATCTGGTAATTCTTTTGCGCCTGCAGGTAATTTATTGAACATTTTGATGCCCCTGTAGTGCGAGGAATTTTGCTTATTTTTCTTCCTGTGCAATGGTGTAATAAAGTCATTCTTATGTCTGGTGTTAAATAAGTGATGAGTCCCATTTTCTGGTATGTTGGTTCTGTTGTGGTGCACGTATTTGAGACACTCTTTATATAAAGAGATGGAAAGGTAAGTATTCATGAAAGTCGGCTGGCAAGATTCTCGAGTCTCATTCAAAAAATAATTCGGAGAGCTTTTTTTTGTTGAAGAAAAACCCTGCTAGCATCAGACGCGTTTCCCCACAGAAGTATTCCATACAATAGCAAAATTTGAAAGTTCCCAACATATGCAGTTCTGCTTATTTCGAGAGTACCAACACTTTTTCAATTTTCTCAGAAGATACAGCTCTGTGGAAAGTTTGTCGCAAGTGTAATCAATATAAGCGGACCAACTCAATTCATTATCTAGGGTTACACCCAAAAATCTGGCGTTCACTGGGTTTCCTCTTCTTCCAATTGCTAACTAAACTGTTTTCTCTGTATTTAATTTGAGCTCATTTAAAGAGAACCATTTTTCCATTTCAATCAGGGCGAGCTTTAACCTGACTGTGAAATCTTTCAATCCTTCGATTTTACTATTATGAGGCGTCATGACAGTACAAGCATACACAGTCACAATTTTCGATAAGGATATCAGTCAAATATACTAAGAGCAATACAGGTCCCAGTATCGATATTTCCTCTGAAACCGGAGGAGTTCAGTTTCTTAATCAGAGTCACTTGTGAGACTGCATCGAAAGCTTTACTTGAGTCAAAATTTAACATCTCTACAAAATCTCATTCATCCATAGCTTCTATCACATTATTCAACAATTCCATTGGTGCAGTAGTTGTACTTCGACATGTTCTGTATCCATGCTGGTTTTTGTTTGCAATATTTTACTTCTCCATGCATTTCAACATTCTGTTTTTAATCACAGTCCCAAATATTTTCGATATACAGTTCGATATAAGTTGTTATGGAAAATAACCTTCTTGGAAACATTTATTTATTATGATTGAAATGGGATTGGCAATTTCTTCACTTATATTTTTCAGAATATCTACAGTAATGTTGTAAATATCAACTGTTGTTTTGAGTTTGAAAGATGTTATTATTCTCTTTACTTCATTTTCAGTGCAGGGAAGGAAAAAGCAAGATTTTTCATCATTCAACGATTTATTTTATGCTATCTTACTAGATTCATAACTTTTAGTTCGTAACTCTTCATAGATTTTCTGGCCAACACTTGCAAAATGGTTGTTCAGTGAATCAGCATGAAGTTCTGTGCTTATATTTTTCTTTGTTGTTTTCGAGTTGTTGCTTCTTATAACTTCCCATAGTGCTTTCTGCTTGTGTGTGACAAATTTTTCCAAGATATATCAGATTTGTCCTTCTTTAATAGGTAAGAACCTTCTTCTGTCATATCCCTCCTTTTTATGATTTTACATTATTTGCAGGTTTATTATACGAAGCAGGAAAAGATAGTACTTGTGCCAGATGATCAGACATGTGAAGTTCTCATGATAAACTATGTTTGATAAATATATTATCGATGCATGTTTCCCATCTATTAGTTTTTCTAGATGTCTCATAAAAACTGTTGTTGAAACCGAAGGCCTTGAATAAATTGTTTTTGTTTGAAATTGATGTTAAAATTGCCTGATTTCAATATTTTCTTTCCACCATAGTTTTCTGTCAAGTTCTGTAAAACTTTTGATATTCCATCTACAAATATGTCCACTGAGCCAAAAGGTGATATGAATCTATACTCCCACTACAACCGTATTAATGTTACCTAAGAATGTACCTGTAAATTCAGCTTCTCTTTCAATCTAGCTCTTTTACCTTTTCAAATGAAATTGCCTCTCAGTTTTCTCTTATTGCTATTAATATGCCTCCATGTTTATTTTCGCCTCTACAATAATGTGATACTACGTTTTAATTACCTAAATGAATATACTGTAACTGTTCTTCATGTAGCCAGAAATTTACTCTACTTCATCAGAATTTATTTATTGTATGTTCGTCGAATTTATTTTATTCTCAAAGTCGTTATAGCAAAAAAAAATCTTTTGTTGCATTTATTGCAACAAATAAATGTTTCACATGCGAAGAAATGTCGAAAAAAGCCTCATAGTTGTTAAGCTTGCATCAGAATGCTAGCCAGTGCAAAAGGGTGGGGGAAGATTCAAACAGCCATCCAGTTGAATATTAGTCACCATTTATAACGTAGAATGAAGTTCTTGTGTTGGGATACTGTCTCAATATTTCCTTTTATAAACGCATGGTCATTCCTATATTCGTAAAATTATTTTCGTTGCCTGTATGAATATATTTATTGTTCCGCATATTGTTCAATTAATATAAGAAAAACAAATGTTGACTTCCGCTATTTTATTGATTTATACAACAATTGTTTCGTCATACCATGACTTCAACAGTTGAGTATTTAAACTGATGAATTTCCGTCAAGTAAAGACCGAGACAATCAAAAACAAAATATTGTTCAATTAATCATTTTTTCTTCGTTATCTTAGTGAAATACTTTGATTTGTAAAATTTGAATATCAGATTCAATCTGTTAGTCTTCTACAATTTTAATTTCAAAAAAATTTTTATTCAAAAAGCTTTTATAATCAAATTAATGTCTACCAAACTCAATATACAATGTCAAATGAAATAAATAAACCAACCAATATAAAAAAGGCAATTATAATTAATAAATAAATATTTGAAGGAGACAAAATTTTGTTTCGGATCTTACCCTAGTGAATATTTAAATATATTAAATATTTCAAATAAATTATATTTTTGAGAAATCCTTAAGTTGTGTTTTATGTTTTTGAAAAGGAATTGGTTTCACTATGGATGGATCAGAAACAAAATTTTGTCTCCTTCAAATATTTATTTATTAATTTCAATTGCCTTTTTTATATTGGTTGGTTTATTTACTCCATTTGACATTGCATATTGAGTTTTGAATATATACGTCTATTAAATATAAGCGGTGCTTATTGTAGACATTAATTCAATTCTAAAAGTTTTTTGAATAGAAATTTTTTTGAAATTGAAATTGTAGAAGACTAACAGATTAAATCTGTTTTGATATTCAAATTTTGTTTTATTTCTTCTATCAAGTAAAAAGCCTTTTTCTATTTTACTTTGATTTGTGCGGACAGCTCAGTGGTAGAGCATCGGGCTCGTGACCGGAAGGCCCGGGTTCGAATCCTGTTCAGGTGAAAAAGAAAATTTCTAGTTGGACGGGTGTCGGCCACTATATTTCACTGTTGGGTCAAAAATTAACAATGCTGTGACTTAAAGTGGCGCAAGATCGCAGTAACGAAGCCTACCCAGAACACAACTGAACTCCTAACTCGCACAACCTGAAGAAGCTTCTGAGGGATCTTCACAGAAGATCTAGGAGTATAAGTATAATAATAACAAATTAGGACCCAAAGCAAGTATAGATTTTGTCATACTAGTTCAATGATTTTCGAGAAAGGATTGAAGTTTCTTAAATAATGTGGAAATATTCAATGAAAATATCTGTTAAGTAATATTTAAGAATTGTTGTGTCTTCGTTTAAAATTTATGGTGACAGAATTATAAACACTAAAGATCATTTATTTTCATTTTACCACACACAAGTATTTTTCAATACCCCTCAGAGCTTTTGATTTTGTTTATCGCCTTATCCAACAAACTTTATTTCCGTTATCATAATATTTGTGCTTTGAATTATTATTTCAGATCAAATTTGAAAAAATTTCTCGAAAAAATATCCAATGAAAAACATTAAATGTGAAAAAATGCCAAGTCTCTTATCTGGTGTTTTACCAAACGAAGTAGCTTGGCTTGAAGCATATGGTAAAAGTTTACCTTGTGCTTACAAAAAGCTTGGTTTGAAATATAATAGTTTATTTTTATCTACTTATTTTTCATTTCCTTATTCACAAAGGAACATTAACAGGTGATTTTATATCCAAATAAATGATCACAGCTTAATTATAACAAAAGTGTTTTAGTCTAAGGAAAAATTAAAAACTTAAAGAAAAATATCGGAGCATTCAAACCAAAAAAATTAAATACGAATTCAAAAATAATTCAACCAAAGAAATAAATAGATCTTAGAGATATGGGAAGCGAAACAAAGACGAAAAAACTACCTGTGGAGATTCAAAAAGATGTTTCTCAAAATATTTTTCCACGACCGTAGCACATATTTTGTATAGAGTATGAAAAATAGGGGATATTCTTAGTTCTTGTGAAGTATATAACATGACATTTAGTTAAATTTATTTAAGATAAGGACACTTTCACAAAATTTTTGAAGCTATTGGGTTCCTCCTGAAAAATATCATTCAGGTTTTTAAATTTTTTGATAAATTTTTAGCCATAAGCAAAAGGAGTAATCTAAAAACCTTCAAGTATTCAGTGATTTTATTTATTTATATAATAAATAATGAGGGATTCAAATGGGAGCCTTGGGGCACACCACAAGTAGTCGAAAACCATCGTGATTTAAATCTAATCAATATAATAAGTTACAAAAGGTTTCTAGCCTTGTACATATTGAAGTCGAGAATGCCGCGAATCATTTTGAGAAAAGAATGTTATAATCGCTCGAGCGGGAGTACTGATATGCCTACAAATTAATTAAGCAGTTTTGTGTTATTTTGTTGAATGGTCTGTTCTGAACTGAAATTAAGTTCAGATTGTTAGAGAATCGACTAGCGATCTTCCCTATTGTGAAATATATTACTTATCATAAGTTTAATAATTTGCTACATATAATAAGAGTATAATACCAAATATTCTATAATACACAGAAATTCACAGAGCAATTCAGGATTCACTGACATCTTCTGGACCTCGACATAATGCTAAATAATCACATCGAGTGGAATATTTTTACCACTCCTATAAATGTCGAAGTGAAACTAATGTCTTCCATTTTCAGATTCGAGAAAATGGAATTGCGATGTCTGCGGAAAGTCTTATAAATACAAGATATCTTTACAGAGACATGTAAGATACGAATGTGGTAAGCTACCACAATTTCAATGTGATATATGTGGTTATAGAGCCAAACACAATTCCTCCATGAGAAAACATCTTCAGAGACATGTCAGAGATGGTGCAGTCACTGCGGTTGGTTGCAAAGTTAATATTTCAAATCCAAATCTTGGAAGATTCATTCAGTAGTTATGAATAATAAAAGATTATCCATTAAGAATTTTTTATTTTATTTTTTTGACGAAACGAAGTATTCTGTGATATCATTAATCAAGAAGAATTTTAGTATTAAGATATTAAAAAAAATTTATAGAAATTACTGTTTAACTAACCAAAAAAATTCAGGCATTTTTGACATCTCAATAACATAGATATCTACATTCTGTCAAGAAAGTACCGGGAATTATCGATTTAAATCTGGCGGGACAATGAGGCAGGTAAAAATTTTTTTTCCTAGGTTGGTACCACTGTCCTTAATTACTATGCCAAGCTTGAGCGGGATCTGTCAACTAGTGTGTTTGCAACAGCTGATTAAGTCAGTCGATGTCAGAGTGCGTGCCGATTTTTACTATGGGTGATTACGTTGAGCAAAGAATTTGTTTAAAGTTTTGTGTTGCAAATGAATTTTCGTGTGCCGATGCATTGAAAATGTTGCAAAAGGCCTTTGGTGATAATGCTCTAACAAAAACTCGTGCATATCAGTGGTACAGAGCCTTCAAGGACGGTCGTGATGTGGTCGCCCATCGACGACTTCGATCGAAGATAACGTCGATAAAATTAAGGAAAGGGTGCTGTAAAACCGTCGTACCAGCTTGAGAGAGATAGCACATGATCTTAAGATATCCCACGAGTCCGCACGTACGATTTTGATTGATATTTTGGGCATGAGAAAGGTGGCCGCACGACTCGTACCGAAAGACCTGAATTTTCTTCAAAAACGTCATCGCGAACAGGTTGCTTCAGACATGCTGGATCGCTGTAATTCCGATTCTACATTCATGGAACGCATTATAACTGGTGATGAGACCTGGGTCTACGAGTACGATATGCAAACAAGCCAGCAATCATCGGAATGGTTGGCAAAAAATGAGCCGAAACCGAAAAAACAACGCCAAAGCCGCTCGAAAATGAAGGTGATGCTCATTGTTTTCTTCGATATCCGTGGCGTGGTGCACTACAAATTCGTTCCAGAGGGTCAGACGGTAAACAAGGAGTATTACCTAGGCGTTATGAAACGTTTGCGTGAGCGTATCCGTAAGAAGCGGCCAAATTTGTGGGCGAACAACTCATGGATTTTGCATGACGATAACGCGCCTTCTCACCGAGCTACGATTGTGACTGACTTTCTCGCCAAAAACTCAACAAACGTGCTTCAGCAACCACCGTATTCGCCGGATTTGGCTCCCTGCGACTTTTTTCTCTTCCCAAAACTAAAATTGCCCCTTCGTGGCACCCGTTTTGAGTCGATTGAAGCCATAAAAAAATTCGGCGCGAGAGCTAAAATCCATCCCGGAAAGCGCCTATAAAAAATGTTTCGATAATTGGAAGTGCCGTTGGCATAGATGTATTGGAGCAAATGGAGCCTATATTGAAGGCGACCCAATAAATTTTGACGATTAAATGTAAAAATATTGTTTTAATTGAAAATTCCCGGTACTTTCTTGACAGAGTAGTATATCGATTTTAACTTACGTTGTTGTTTTTGAGATTGAAGAAGAAAGATTGAAAATTAACACACATTACACAGCACCAAACGAAATAAAAGAATTAAAAAAATAAATCATCAATTAAAAATATTTAATAAACACTTGAGGGATAGAAAATTTCATTTCGTATCAATGTATTATGAAAACCAAATTCTTGAGGTTATGTTGTGCATTTTTGGAATTTGGTTTTCGTAAAACAGTGATACGAGAAGAAATTTTGTATCCATCAAGTGTTCATTTAATATTTTTTCGATTAATAATTTAAATATTCTTTAACTCTTTTATTCGTTTTGGTGTTGTGTTAATTCTATATGTCTACTAAATTGAAACTGTGTTTTTTAAGAAATTTATTTAAATATATAGGTTAGATTTCTTAGAATTCTTCTTGGAGAATGTGTTATTGTTTAAACAAGGAAATAAAAAATTTTTGGAATGTATTGGATTCTATGTGGAACATTTTTTGGTGATGGAATTTGTTATTCCTGAATATCCAATCGAAACAAATTTAATATGAAAGTGAAATGAGTCTTACTATTAAAAGCTTTTATTAACATAAATTGAATAAAATGAATTACTACGTAATGCCTTTGGTAAATATCTAACGATATTTTTATATCTTTCGATACACATTTTGTCAAATTTAATCAACTGAAACAACAGCGATTTGAGTATGGTTATCTCACGTGGAGGTGATATGAAATGGCCACGTAAATCGTGCGATTTGTCCCCGTTAGACCTTTTCTTGTTGAGCTATCTTATATCACAGGTTTATACAAATAAGCCTCAAACCCCAGTGGCATTCAAAACCAACATAATCCATACCATCGGTCAAATTTAGCCTGATTTATACGTCAGATTAATGGTTAATTGGATATTTCGGATGGGCACCCAGCAAAGGTGGGCAAGATGTTTTATTCTTAATCGCTGTTATTTTATTATTAATGGCATCGATAGACCTACGAAAAGCATACAAATTTCGATGATATACTTTGTTTCATTTGAATTTAACGATAGGAAGCGCTTAATGAAAGAGATTCATGTTTACAGTGATATTAGTGATTTTACAGAAAAGTTTAAGAGGCTATCTATGTATCCTTCAGTTATGAACCGAAAATAATGGAAAACCATTGTGCTTATAGGTAGAATGAGTATGAACTTATCAAAACATATTTATTGCCAACCTTTTAACCACATTTTCATTTCAGATTTCCCCTACAAATGTGACTATTGTCATCGCACATATAAGTACAAAGCAAACATGAAATTTCACAGAAAGAAATGCGGCATGGAACCACAATATCGTTGTGAAAAATGTGATAAAAAATTCACGTCAAAATATGGTCTTCAAGTTCATTCTTTGAAAGTTTGTTCGAAGAACTTATCTGGAGTAGGTGAGCTCTCCACTATGGGAGGACTCTTTGGAAAGAACCCATTGTTGTTCAACAATTGGGGTGGACAACAGGTGTTGTCTTATGAGACTATGTATGCTAGAGAAATGACTACCTTACTGAGTAGATTGAGTGGACTTAAGTACTTGAAGTGAAAGCTTAATTTCCTGGAGGAATCGATGTAGAGTAGTCAGTAGTGAATCGAAACAGGGAGGAAATGAAGGGTGTGCCATCTATAGTTTGCATTTTGAAGTAGAGGTTATTTCGAATCTGGCAATAATTCTGTCATTCGTGTTTTGATAGAAAGTTAGCTTAAATTTTGAAATTAACGAAATGGGTCGATTTACGCTTGAACAAAACTAGGAAATTTGTATATCAAAAGAAATTTAATCTGTGAGTCTCCTACAATTTCAATTTCATTCAAAAATTTTTAAAATTAAATAATGATAATGTCTTATAAGCACAGCTTATATTTATTAGACGCATAAAATCAAAACTCAATATAAAATATCAAATGGAATAAACAACCCAACAAATATAAATTGAAATTAAGAAACAAATATTTGAAGGAGACAAAAATTTTAAAAAACCAATTTGAATGTGAGTCAATACTTGATAGAAGTAAAATTTAAATGACTTTACATTCAGAATTATATATTCTTACAATGTTCTACAATATATATTGAAACCATATACAAAAACTATCAAATTGATATCCTCATATATAATCAATATAAAATATTTTTCAATGTCTCGGAAAAAACCTTTTTACATCCCGACTTGAAATGTATTAATACAAATGTATTAACAAAAACTATATAAGTATGTATATTAACATACAAATACATACAATAGTGGATTTTCTTGTATTTGTATGTTAATATACATACTTATATAGTGTCTGTTAATACACTTGTATTAATACATTTCAAGTCGGGATGTAAAAAGGTTTTTTCCGAGAAATTGAAAAATATTTTATATTGATTATATATAAGGATATCAATTTGATAATTTTTGTATATAGTTTCAATATATATTGTAGAAGTTAGAATATATAATTCTGAATTTAAAGTAATTTAAATTTTACTTCTATCAAGTATTGACTCACATTCAAATTGGTTTTTTAAATTATGAAATAATTTCATATAGAGTCTTTATATCCACAATATATTCCTCAATTATTTATTATTTTTGAAATTCTGGTTATTTTTCTTATCATGGGATATTATTTGGAGTGAATAAGTTTTGTTATTGTTTTTCTGTGTTCCGAGTACAAATAGTTATAGGTTATACGTAACAATACGTTGATCATTTCTGTTTTATTTTGGATACTTTAAAGCTTACTTCAAGTTTATTAGTTCCATGTTTTATCTTATTTTGGTAAAATAAAATAGAAAGGCCTTTTACTTGATAGAAGAAATATAACAAAATTTGAATATTAAAACAAATTGAAATATGTTTATCTTCTACAATTTTAATTTCAAAAAAATTTTTATTCAAAAAACTTTTAGAAATAAATTTATGTCTAACAAGCACCGCTTACATTTAATAGACGTATATAATCAAAACTCAATATATAATGTCAAATGAAATAAATAACCCAACAGATATACGAAAGTAATTAAAATTAATAAATAAATATTCAAAGGAGACAAAATTTTGTTTCTGGTTTTACCTTTAAGAAATACTACTTGCCTTATAAAAACATGAACACACTTAAAGAACTTCTCAAAGAATATAATTTATTTGAAATTTTGGTAAGTTGAATTTTGTACTTGTTATATAATTGAATTTGAAATCAATACATTTCTGATGAGGTCAGATAGGCCGAAATAACTATCAAATGTTCGAGTTCTCGTTCAATTATTTTTATTGGATCCTTTATTTTGATAATTTTAGATAATTTTGGAATAATGGATTTTCTTGTATTTGTATGTTAATATACATACTTATAAAGTTTTTGTTAATACATTTTATTAATACATTTCAAGTCGGGATGTAAAAAGGTTTTTTCCGAGATATTGAAAAATATTTTATATTGATTATATATAAGGATATCAATTTGATAGTTTTTGTATATAGATTCAATATATATTGTAGAAGTTAGAATATATAATTCTGAATTTAAAGTCAGAAAAAATTTTGTTTCTGATCTTACAACTATGAAAACTAATTTCTTTTCAAAAATGCAAAACATAATTTCAAGGACTTCTCTGAAAATATAATTCATTTGAAATATTTAATATATTCAAATAAGTTACTTCAAAAATTTCTCGAAACATGTATTACAGCTTCAAAAAACAATTAGAATTCCGATGAGGTCTTCATCGGTCCTACTTGACATTCAAAAACTAAAATCAATTAACAACAAATATTACCTAAAAACCTCGTATTATCCTCGTTTGAAACACTAACTTTAAGTTTCAAGATATTCTATGTTCGTTACAAAAATCACATAAAGCTGTATGGTGTTATATAGTTTTATATAGTTTTTTTATAAGAGTTTTTTTGAAGATATAATACATGTTTTGAAAGATTTTGTAAATAACTTATTTAAATATATTTAATTATTTTATTTATTTAAATATGAATTATATTTTTAGAAAAGTGCTTAAAGTTGTGTTTTGTATTTTTGAAAAGTAATTAGTTTCCATAATTGTAAGATCAGAAACAAAATTTTGTCTCCTTCAAATATTAATTTTTAATTTTAATTGACAATTTATATTTGTTGGGTTATTTATTCCATTTGATATTTTATATTGAGTTTTGATTTTATACGTCTTTTAAATATAAGCTGTGCTTATAATACATTAATTTAATTCTAAAAATTTTTGAATAAAAATTTTTTTAAATTAAAATTTTAGGAGACTAACAGATTAAATCTGTTTTGATATTCAAATTTTGTAATATTCCTTTTATCAATTAAAAAAACTTCTTCTTATTATTTCAAAACTAGGAAATATTGAAAATCTAATCGAAGTGGTAGATCCTTCTTTTCCATTGTTAGAAATTCATGTCGAAAACTCAGTAGAAGTGAAATGTCCTCACGGCAATTTGTAGATTAATTTGATCGTGAAAACTGGATCATTAGTTGATGAAACAACCCGTTCACGTTCTTGCCCAGTGAGCACAGGTGAATTCTACCAGAATAGTTATTGGCTATTTGAGGGAGACCTCTTTTCGGCCATTACACAGAATCCGGAGATTCATACTGCGATAGGGTAGAGTACGCTAGTTTTAAGGGAGAAGCCCTGTGCTGCGACAGACTCCCTTGTTACTGAGTTAATCAACCGGCTCAGCCCTCCATTTCACCTGAGTAAAACTAAGGCCCCATTCGGAGATCTTCCACCATACAGGTCCAGTGACTGGTGGAAATGGCATTACGTTAGACACCAAGACTTAACCCTTCAATTCGCCGGGACGAATCTAGGGTCCTAGTCAAGAGAGCGCCGCCATCACGTCAAGATCTAATGCCTGGGGGGCGCCCAGTGAGCACAGCTGAAAACATTGCTACTGTAGCCCAGAATGTGGCTGAACATCCATCAACATGACCTCGTCAGCATGCTCAAGAACTCACTCTCGCCGTTCTTTGAGGAGCATTTTGCATAAAGACCTCGGTATGAAGGCTTACAAAGTTCAACTGGTGCAAGAAGTGAAGCCTCGTGAGTATCCGATGCGTTCCCACCTCACTCAATTGGCTAATGTTCGCACGGCCGAAGATGAGCATTTTCCCAGATAAATCATCTTTAGCCATGAAACTGATTTTCCCCTCAGAGGACTATTTTTTGTGGGGAACCGTTAAGTGTTACACCCACCATCCAGAAACGACTGATGTCTTGAAACACGAAATCGAAGTTGCCAGATTGAGCCCCAAACCGTCAACAATGTACTGAAAAATTTGGTTGATTGGATGGGGTGCTGTAGCTAGTCGTGGCTGTTTTTGAATGATGTTGTTTTTTATTCGTAAATGCCAATGCTCAGCCTTTTAAATGAATTTTCAACTTTGAAAAATAATTCATTATTTTTTTTATTTATAGCCGATCAAAATTGCAAATTTCAAATGGACCACCCCCGATTAGCGAATAATATTCTGGAAAGTTCTGAAACACAAATATTTTCGCTAGTATGCGAAAACCATAAAAACCTTCACCAATTCTTGAGAGCTTTTGTCAACTGAAGAACCTCGAAAGTTTATGATTTCGTTTAGTTTAAACAAAATAAAATTTACCCCGAGTTCAGAACGCTATCGAAAAACGAGTTGTACCGTTAGAAACCGAAGGTAGATCAATTGTGTTGAAGATATTCTGGTAATGAGATGAAATATGTTTCTGTTTCTTTTAGAAGTCATAAATAACAAAATATATAAAACCCATATACTCGTACTGTTACAGGAGAAATTGTATAACAGATGGTAGGTAGTGAATTGTACTGCAAAACTCAAAAATGTATGCTTCCTCTTTAATTATCAATTGATTACGATCAGTATTATGAGATCTTTGAAAATGTATATATGATGTATTTATATGATTTTTAGAATATAGAATCATTCTATTTTTGCATAATCATACAACAATCTGTTATTTTCATTGATGTAACAATATAAAAATATTATCAAATATAACATTTATTTTCCAATTTTCCAGGAATAAGCGTTTTTATATCTCCTTGAATATATTAGGTGCTGAGCTAAGTACAGGTAAGTGAAGATTTGAGTTTAAATAGCCTCGGCTATTTAAAGCAGTGACATTAAATCTGGCGCTTTTCTGTCTCCAAAACAAATATCTAGCTATTCAATTTTTTCCTAAGAAACTTTCAAGACTAATTGATATCTGTCAGTACGTAAAGTATATTGTGTGTCCCATTTAATACAAGGTCGGCAACAAAATGAACTGAATGGTATTCTTTCAAATGACTTCTGTTAATAACAATAATTTACTAAACAAATAATACATACAGTGTGGAAACCACTGGAATAAAATTATCTGTGTCCTTATGTTAGAAAATAAAGAACACGTCAACTTTTAAATTCAATAGTGTACTTTTTAAACATAAATTTAAATATACAGGGCGATTCGAGCAAGTTCCGCATAGTCCATAGTCTTTATTTTAAATGGAACACCTGTATATTTTTATATAATATTTTTTTAAGCTTCCTAATAATCTGATTTCAACGAACTATATCATTTGTGTCCATTTTGAATAATACTGGATGAAATTTCGAAAGTATTTATAATTGGTTTCAAGAAACTGAATACTTAAATTACATGATGTAATTGATTTTAATACAATAAAAATAAATACTCAAAATATTCTCCCCCTCGTTTTCCTATAAAACTCTCTACTAACTTTGTTTAAAGTTTGAGTTGAAATGTAGTTCTGTAGTTACCCATTCTTTGAGATCTACGATTCTCTTCGACTGTGTTGCATAAACTTTTTTCTTGAGATATAAAGTCTGGCGATCTAGCTGGCCACTCAATAGTACCTCTTCGTCCAATCCATTTATTGGGGAAGACTGCGTTTAAGTAAGTTCTAACCATTGAAGCATACTGAGCTGGAACTCCATTCTTCTGAAACCAGACATTTTCATTCGGCAGGCTTCATTTATTGCGTTAGCAAATAAATTGACTAACGCAGGAACACCTTCGTCTTTAATCAAACTCAAATATTTTTCTACTGTCAAAGTCCCATCTTCAAATATAGGAACAATAGTATGTTCACATCCAATGAGGATTCGTCGCTGACCATTATCTACAATTTTGTTGATTTACCTCCCCGTTCAATGTAAATGTTGATTCATCAGAAAAAGAATTGTACCAACTCCTCTTTCATTTCTGTTTCAATTTGACGTGTACTTTTCATTGGATCCTCTGCAACACGTAATGGAGTATCCAATTTCACAATATCTTCAACCAATTGCGATTTTCTCTTTGATGGTGTGACAAGTCCAAGTTCTCTGAATTGTGCATGAATTTTAGATACAGTACCTTGTGAAATATTAGGCAACTAAGGGTACCTCTTATTAAATAAGTTTTTCCACTTCAACTTGACTTCTGCAATCATCCCTGTAACCGATCGTCATTAGAATCTTAATTAGGCGAGACTCGATTGAATATTTCATTATTACATCTACAAGAAATACGTTTTCAATTGGCAATTTATAATTTCAATGTACAACCAACACCGCAACATCTGACTGATATCAATTCACATTATTTGCATATTTTCTTGATTCATCGGCATATGTAGGCAATTTTTTAAGTATTCATGACAAAAATGTTAAGAAAACCAAGATCCATAAGCGTATCGAGAATTGATTTTGGAAATTTTCCCAACTTAATTGATAGTTCATAAATTTCAGAAGTCTGTATTCAAGTTATGTAAAAATACCATCATTTAATGCGTGGTAAATTATAAATTTCGTTATTTCACCCGGTATTATACATAACAGAACGTGCATTAGTTGAAATCAGGTTGTTAAAGAGCTTTAAAAATATAAGAATATACAGGGTGTTCTATCTAAAATATAGAGGACGGACTGTGCTGGACTTGCACTGTATATTTAAGTTTATGCCTAAAAGCGCGCCATTGAATTTGAAAGTTGGGGTGTCTCAAAGATTTTAAAAATTTTTCATCTTAAGAACACAGAATGGTTTCCACACTGTATATATGATGATTCTTATTCATCTCTTTATGTATGACGCGTTTTACATCATTGTAACTTTTTCAAATGCTATCGAACCACTGCTCAAAAATTTGGTAACATACAATATGGATTCAAAGTTTTGAGCCAAAGCTACAATGAAGTTTTCATTACTTTTCGAAAAACCACCGGGTTCCTGTGGGAAAAACCCTGTAGAGGCGAACTACCTACATCTTTTTCATTTGAAAATAATGAAACACACAACAAATTTTGACTTTTGTATCTGGATTAATGCAACGAAAATATGTCATTGTGTAAAAATGGCTCTATACCTCATGAAATTGGCTCTACTTAGTACCCCTAGTGCCATCTTTGAGGTAAGCGCCGAATCCTATGTTGTAAAATTCTGTATTTACCGATATCGACTTTGGCCTGTTAGTTTTAATGAATTCGGGTTCTGGTGCGCAGGTCTTGGAAAATATTTTGTTTGATTCTGCCACCTAAGTTTACTATTGTCGATGTAGAAGCGAAGCTATGCAAGTGCCATAAAAAACCATTTAGACGCCATTTGAAGTAAAATTGACCTTTCTTATCAAGTTTTGCAAATGTCGCCTCAACTTGTTTCCATTTCATCACGTGCAACATTCATTGGCCCACCACCTCTTGATTCATCACCAAAATGAAATTTATTCAACCCATATGTTCTTGCAAAATTTAATTACCATACATATCCCTTAATTTTTAACAGCTTATCCTGATGCTTTTCGAAAATAATAGAGCATTATATAAGGCACTATTGAAAGTGAAAGGCGGTTTCATTCGTTATTAATTAATGATTTAATAATAGTGTCATATATAGTATTTTTTTTAAAGTGATAGAACTTTCGATAGGGATAACTGTGATTTAACAGATTTGTCTATTCGTCGAAGTTCACAACAAGTTGGACTCTGTGCATCCACCACATGGAAAATTTTGCGTAAAGATCTTGGTCTACACCCATTAAAGACCCAACTGGTTCAAGAACTAAAGTCACTTGACCATAATAAGCGTCGTTTGTTTGCTGATTGGGTCCTAGAGCAGCTTGAAGTTGATCCACTTTTTTATCGTAAAATTGTGTTTAGTGATGAAGCTCATTTCTGGTTGAACGGCTATGTAAGCAAGCAAAATTGCCGTATATGGAGTGAAAACAATATTCAAGATGTTTTGCAGGTTCCATTGCATCCTGAAAAATGCAGTGTTTATGGTGTGCTCTACACACTGGAGGCATCATCGGTCCATATTTCTTTGAAAACAATGCTGGAGCTAATGTTACAGTGGATGGTGCTTGTTACATATCGATGATCAATGATTATTTGTTTCAAAATTTGAATAGTATCCACCCAGAAGTGTTTTGGTTCCAACAAGATGGTGCTACACCTCATGCTGCTACTGGTCCAATTCGGATAAACCAGAAAAAATAGACTCTTTGGAAGCCAACTTGTGTTATTGATGAAATAAGGCCTGAATTACTCGAAAATGTGGTCTCGTCGAATGAGGTTCCTCAGTGCTAGTCGTGGTGGACATATGCCGAAAATTATTTTTAAAACATGAATGTAATAAAATTATAATTCCAATAAAAAAAATTTGGCTTCAATCTTAATTTAAATGTGTTTTATTTCAATTTGAAGTTCTATCACTCAAAAAAAACACCCGATATTTAATAAAGGTATTACATAGTAATCTATTCCATTTCATAAAGTAATATAGCTTGAACGTTGATCTGAGGTCGGACTGGATGAATTCCAGTGTGTGGTACTTTTGAAAAATCAACAATTATATCCAATTACGCCGTGATGCCCATAATTACCATTTTTATTCAAATGAATTAATTCGGCTGATAATTTTTTCTAAATATAATCAATAAGGAGTATGTGATATGGTAACAAAGTTCTTTGAATAGGAAAAATGCTACATACATCTGTATAACAGTTCAGAAATCACATAAACCCGAATAAGTTCTATTGATCTTTGAACCATAAGCACATGTTTCGAAGCTTACTGGCTTCAGCCCAGCTCGCTGGGGTATGTCGTGTGCATTAAATGGCGCTACCATTCTATAAAACAGTAGTGCAGAGCGAATATAGGTGGGTGGCTGACTTGTATTCGTTGGTCATTACAGCGCACTGATGATTGGAGTCAATAAACTCCGAACATGTGCATGTTCTAGTGATCAATAAAACCTACTCGGGTTTTTTTTGTTTGAACTGGTATACAGATATACTTTTCACTGTACCGATTCGAATAACTTTCTGTTATCATAGATAATAGTCCTTATTAATTATACTCATATATCTTTGATCTATTTTTATGACTTCTTCTTTTCAGAATCAACTCCTTCATATCGTCCTATTTCTAGAATCAAAGTGTGATTTTTGGATACCACATTTAACTAATATTATTGGAAAAGGGTGAACACTCGAACATCTTCGACAATGTACAGAACTTTATGTAAATAAACATATTTCAACTAACTCCTCTTCTTTATTCTTCTCATCTATGAATTTGCTTCAGATTATAATAAGCTTACATTCCAGTGTATTTGGATCAGCAATATCTTTTTGCTTGCCTTAAATGTGGAAGAGCCTACAAACGCAAGAGTTCCCTGTACAACCATAACAGGTGGGAATGTGGTAAAGAACCACAGTTCAAATGTTCTTACTGCCCCTACAAAGGACGACAGAAAATTCATTTTATTATGCACACCATGGCCAAACATAAGGAGCATAAGGACGAGGTGCTGTCGCCTTCCTACAAGAAGAAGGAGGAATTATGATTCTTATTTTTATTTGCATAATTTTTTTTTATAATTTATTCAACGTTTTTGCGCGATTATATATTCTATACACCGATTATTTTTTAGATTATTGCCAAGAAAATGTCACTATACATACGAGGGTTGCCACTTAAGTTTTGAGTTGGTTGAATAAAAACAATTATTTTTAATCAGAAATGGCTCTATTGTTTTTCAAAATATTCTCCATTAAAATCAGTACATGTTTTAACTGAGTTTCGGACGATTAGAAATAAAAATTACTGGTTGTTGAATCTACTTTGTGAGAGATCTCTTATTTATGACATTTTATATACAGTGGGTGATCAAATTATTAGAGCCAGAGTGAACAATAAGTAATTCTGGTTATTGTAGAAAAATTATACCAGTTTTTTGTATATATTCGTCAGTTTTTTCATTGAAAAACGAAACAAATTATCAACAGTTCAATAATAATTAAGAATTAACCAGAACTTTGCCTCAGAACTACTACCTTTTGCGTCTATGACTGCCTGGCAACTTCTAGGCATGCTTTCTATACATTTTTGAGAATTTTCTCTTATTTTTTCCCTTCTGTGTCACACTTCGATAAAAAGTAGCAACAAACCAGAACGTCTTAGAAAAGCATAAATAACGTAAAAATATACAACCACACCGCGAGGCTGGTTAGCTAGAACCAACAACACTGATGCATCATGGCGCATGAGTTAATTAGTGGGGGCATCTGCAATGTTGCCGGTTTTGCCCCTACGAATAAATATAATCTAGTGTCATAATTGAACGAGAAAAAGCAGATTAAAATGCTTCGTACCCTAATTTCAATTCATTTCATAAAGAAGTGTTCAATTTTTTGAGGTGGCTCTAATAATTTAATCACCCACTGTATCCATGTATACGGAAATGTATCCAATAAACCCAAAAAAGACACAGAAATGATGAATCACCCTATTCGAATATAGACTATTATACATATTCCATGTTTCTTGACAATCTTTTAATATCAGTTCCCGCACAGTATCTATGTTTTCTGCCACCCAATCCGATTTTGTAAGAAATTCGTCCTGCACGGAAGTGCGATAACGACTGAATTCAGAAAATCGTCATCGAACGGAAATGTTTACGATTCAATTTCATTTTTTTGACCATTTTTTGAAGTATCTGTAAACAACACATTTTGAGTGCGTTCACCATAAAAGAATATCAAACTTCACGATGGCAATGTCAGCTTTGATTTATTCACATCTTTGTTGCCATATCTTAAAACTCAAGAAGCAATCCTCGTAATATTTTAAATATTTATCAGTTCTTAATTGAATGCAACATTTGAAAATGACTCGACTACATCTGAAGAAATGGCGACGGTAATATTATTTCCAGAAAAAACAAGTACTTGAAATAGCTAATTGAATTTCAATATCTATCTTCAGAATTTGAAATTTAATATTATAAAAATACGAAATTGAATTTTTTTCAAAGAAAACAATTTTTTTATCGTGATTTCTCAACAAGATATACCATTTCTATCAGTAAGATTGAAAAAAAACAAATAGTCTATTTAATAAAACTTTGTTTTTCTTATCAGGTCCTGATTAGCTCTACCAGATCAATTATATCCTCATAAATAGTAATATTTCATGTAAAATCAATCCAGAATTGATTGATGCTAGGAAGACTTTTTATTACTGAGCCCAAGTGAAAGAGTTTTAAATTCGGAAAAATTCTAAATTAGATTTTAATTTGTGAATAAAAATAAAAGAGTTATATCTTGATGTCATAAAATACAATATTGCGTAATTTCAATTAATGAATGTTTCGCTTCTCCTCAGCAAAAAAATTTTATCTAAAACATCAGAGCGTCGCTATATTATTAACAATTTAATTTATTTATTCATTCTACTCATTATATTCTATTACAGGAACAATTTTGATATTTTTCATAATATTCATTACTTCAGATATAGTCCGTTGTTGACAAATTTTTACTTTAATTTACAAGCATATGCAGTTTTTTATATATCGTTCTTATTTTTCAGCTTGAAAAAAATCTCGGTTCATATGTTTCTCAGTTTTTTCGAAATCCTGACACGCCTTCTTTAAAGGAACATATTCACCTTCTATAATTACTAAATTTATTAGATTGATTTGCTCCTCACTTGAAGGAAATTCATTTTAATTAAATGAATAAAATAATAAAGAATAATTTTCATAAATTTATAGATCAACAATCATTGTTTTGGCAATACTGTGGATTCTTCAAATTATGTAAATCTGCGGAAGCCACAGCGTTGCTGAAGGAATTTTGTTCATTATTAAATTTGTATTATTTTTCATCATTTCATTCATTTACGTTTCATTTTTATCAGTCACTATTCTGAATCAACTGTGAAATGTATAAAGAGTGTTTTCCAAGAGAAATTGTTATGATTTTTTGCATGTAGCCCATCGCAAATTCATTCCATTTCATTATTGGTAATACCTGTATTATCGGCATTTATACAACATGTAAGAGTTACATATTGTTAACTCATTAATTATCATCGTTTTTAGTATTTTATTAATTGTTATAATAACTTGACCTTTAATTAGTTTTGTAATTAACTCGTACAATCTTCACTTTTATTGTTCCGGCTACTTTTTAATGTTCAAGACTGATTTCAGTTGTAGTAATGTAATATGTTTTCGAAACTGTAATATTTTTTCACTACCTCTTTATTCACTCTCTAAATTGTGAAATATATTATCTGTGTATATCGAACAATACTGAAGAGTTGGAAAAATTCGTGAATTAATTGTCAATAACTCATAACTTATAATTGAGAGTATCTATAGAAATTGGGGCTTCTTATTGCATTTAAATATTTTTTATTAATATGCATTCGATTTAATTCTGTGGTTTCATAGATCGTACCACGATGCATAGAACATATGATATGGAATTGGTCCGCCCAAAATCCGTACGAAATAATATCCAATAATAATCCGATATCCAATTTCCAATAATATCATTACTCTATGGCAGACCTGATATATGTGGACGCACGAATATCTATCGACGTATAAAATTATTCTGTTTTAATATTTCCGGTCATTAACTCTATTGATTTGCAGTTATTTTTGTTCAGGTACATATTGTACTTGCTTTTCCTGATTTCAAACTCAATTCCTTTTTTTTAAGTTTTTCTAGAATCTTCCCCTTCCATGTATTCTCTCTTTTAATAACTAGTTGGAGAACCTATAAATATGAATCTAATATATTAGTGTAAGGTGTTGGAAATATTTTTTAATCAGTAAGAATGTAATTATACTTTATTTATAATAGATAGTATATCCCTCCAGTTTATCTTAAAATGTTATATATTTTTTCGGGTTTAAGAGGTTCAAAATATTTTATTATGTGTAATATATTTATTGCAGGTTTATATTTTTCCACAAGATTATACTGAATTGTTTATTCATTTCGCCTTTTTATTGTTATTGCTGTAATGTTCCATTCTTAAAGAATTATTATTCATGCAATATAACCGCACATGTGGAGCTTTAACATAAAATGAGTAAACTTACAGAAAAAACTGAAGGTAGGTGTGTTTTTCATTCTCTTGCAGATTACGACTATATTTTTAGGAATTTCACAAAAAGTAGAAATCCAGCCCCGTTATTGAAGCAAGTTAGACATAAAATAAATTTGTTAAATGTTTATGCAGGAAACTGAAAATTTGAACTCTTAGAGCGTGAAAAAACGTATTCAAATAAATTTTTAATTTTAAATATAGAAACAGAAACCTCCAGTAAAACCTCGAAAATATCATATCAAAATTCATATATTACAGAACATTCTAAAATATATAGAAATCTATAGAAAAAGAAGAAAATTTATATAAAATATTAGTCACGCGTGCTTGACAATTTTCTTTATTTAATTTTTAAGTTCTTCTTATTGTATGATGATAAATGTTCATATATCTTTGAACGGAGATGTATCTCCTATAATATTTAATTTTCTTAAATTAATCATCTAGTAAAGGTACTTAGATTATTTCATTTTCAATATGATCCAGAAATATATGTTACAAAATAAAAGAATTTCATTTCTTATAACTTTAAATATATAATTCTAACTTTGAAATTGTATAGACATTTTACAAAATATGTTTGAATTCAGGATTTCATTGAATAAGATCTTCATTAGTTCAATTTTGAATGAAATGTCTGGAATACTGGGTGTGAACTATTTTAGAATCTCAATTAAATGAATATTTTCTTCTTAATTTGTCAGTCAGGTGATCCTACATAGAAGAATACATAAAGAACATAAGAATTGTAGAAGATGGGGTGATAAGTTTTCTGAAAAATGTCAGAAACAAAGCCTTCTTATAAGAAAAGTAAATGAGATTATCCTGAAATGTAGGACCGCTTTAAATGCTTTAAATATTTTTTAGTAATTACTTATCAATATAATTCAAGGAACGAATGATTAATTTCAAATTTATAATGTGATAATTTATCACAATAATCTTGATGTCATATTCTACTATACCAATTTTGCAGTCTTTATATTTTCAGTCGAATGATATCACAAATTCGGAACTATTTTGCTATCAGTAGGAAATATAAGCCATTTTCCTTACCTTAATATTTTCTGGCAGTTGTTTTGGCATTAATATCAAGTACGTACGATCTTGAAAACGACTAATGTTTAAATGTATTCAAAATTAGAAAGCCAAGCATTCGAAAATATTCGCTAAGTGCTGCTTCCCACAAGTTTTTCTAGAATCATCAAGAATCTGATAAAATTTCGTTCTGGAATATACACAGTGAAAATTTATACAATACCGTCTTGTCGTATTCAAGAATAAAGTCTTATCAGCTAATGTTTTAAATTTCCTTTAATGTTATTCATTTATCAAAACGGTTCCCAAAGGCACTGGAATAAGTGTCCTTTCGATACTCGTGCTGACATCTGTGCAAATGCTTTGTTATTACATTGAGAAAGTGCCCTGCAAGACCGCTACGGTGCTGCCACTACCCGCACTTTCACAATCTTCGTTTGTTTACATGTGTGTTGTGAAACATCTCTAAGTGAGTGCGTTAATCTGTGTTTTTCTGTTTGTGATTTAAGTGATATTTTTTCAATAAGGTTTAGAGATTATTTAAGGATGTATATCTGGTGAGTTTTTATTAATTTTCAATTTTGTTCTGCTTCTCTTGGCGCTTTATATTTATTGCACATAACCTCAAACTTTCAATGTGATATCTCGATTTGAGATGAGTGATTTCTAAATTTGTGATAATGCTCAGATATTTCTTTGAGTTATACAATGATTCCATCTGGAATGAGTGTGCATGATATTCGTTTATGTTTATTTGGAAATATCGTTTGTGTATTTGACTCTTTTTGGTGTATTTTTTATACTTATATGAATCGGAATGCTATATGGCATATTATTACTAGTATTTACATATATACATATTATTATTAGTATTTGCAAATGATCAACATGAAATATATACAGTAAGGTGAAATTGTGTTAAATATACGTTGACATATCACTATATCTATTTCCGCTAAGTGAAATAAATAGCGAGAGAAATATGAACCCAGTTTCATATCACTCAATTGTTGATATTGTGATATTTTTCTGTTTACCAGTAACCATAACTTGGGGATAGATAGAGAAAGTTTAATGTGACATTAATTTTAAAAATGCAGGTATCAACATTTAAATATTTAGTATAATTTCAAAAGTAGGAAAATTTTCAGGACCATTGAACTTTCCCTGCTCAGGATGCACAAAATCCTATAGATCAACAACTGCTTTGAAAAGACACATGAGGTATGATTGTGGAAAGGAACCGAGTTTTCCATGCACATTATGTGATAGGAAATTCTACCAAAAGGTCAACTTGCAAAGTCACGTAATGGCCAAGCATACATTGGGTACAAAACTAAGAAATTTAAACAGTTTATAAAAAAATTTTGAGATTGATTTATATATCTTGAAGGAAGGCAGAATATTTCTGTAGAGATCGGTACGTTATTTTATCTCTTAATAAAAACGTTATTGTTTTTGTCCTTATTATTGTTTTATTGTTCATGCATAAAGATTTTGTTTTTCAGTGCGACTCAACTTAGTACTCAGTTCATTTCTGGCTGAACTAAAATTTTTGAAAAACCTACCCCCCTTCCTTATCCATATTATTGGATTCCCTCATTTTTCTTTTTTGTTTGTTATTGCTTTATGAAAGTATTATTTTTCAGAATATTTCCATTGTCCTGTTTGCGAAAAAAGTTACAAATGGAAGCAAGCCTTGAAGTTGCATTTGAAATATTATTGTGGAAAGACTCCTCTATTCCGATGTCAAAACTGTGACCATCAATTTTATCAGAAGGCACATTATCAAAACCACATGAGACGATATCATATGTGATGATTGTTATTTTCAACTTTTAGTCTGATCTGAATTATTATGAACTGACGACGTCTGGGATTATTTTTCGTGAAATTCTTCCGATTTCTAAAGTTCATCTTTTTCTTATTAAGATGACAGCTAACACTAAAATTTGGAGCACTATGAGGGACACCATGTTTCTAAAAAAATCTTGCGTAATATGGTATATGTGGCAAAACGTTCATTCAGACTGTGTGACGAAGATTTATTTCAATAAATATGTTAAATTTGAGGAATATCGTGAAAATAAATATATATTATACATATTATATCCTATTATTATATATTATACATATTATATTCTAAAAAGTGAACATTTGTTTCTGAAGTAATTTTCGCTATGATTTGATGAATGTCAATTGTTTTTAGATCATACAATAATTTCGTCATTAATATTGATCCATATGTAACAAATGGTGAAAAGTTAAAATAAATTAATTCGGTTTATCTCTACCAAAAATCATTAATAAGGAGTATGAGGTATGGTAATAGAAAGTTCTAGAAATCGGGACAGTGTAACATACATCTGTAAATTCTATACTCAAACAAACTCTACAAGGTTTTGTAGATCATAGAGGCAAATTGCAGACATGCGCACGTTTCGAACTGATTGGTTTTCGTCAGTGCAATTGTAGATATAAATAATAGAGTATGCAAAATGCATATAAGACACACCTTTGTGATTTAATTCAAGTAAAGAAATGTATTCTCGATATTTTTACGTCACCAACGCAGAATAAACTTTCCTCATGCTCAAATCAGACCATAATTTGCGGTAATGCTCATTAATTAGCATATTCATATTAAAATAAATTAACTGCTGATCTGTACCAAAAATTATTAATAAGGAGTATGTTATACAGATGTATGTTACACTGTCTCGTTTTTTAGAACTTTCTATTACCATAGATCATCCTTTTTAATGATTTTTGGTGAAAGTCAGCCGAATTAATTTATTTTGATATGAATACCCTAAATTATGAGCATTACGGCAAATTATGGTCTGATTAGAGCATGAGGAAAGTTGTTTTTACGTGAAAATATCTAGAATACATTTATTTACTTGAATAAACTCGCGAAGGTATGTCTTGTATGTATTTTGCATACTCTAGATGTATTTTGCATACCTTAGAGCTTCTGTGTATAGCGAATATAGATACTTGGAATCACTAGCATACATTGCACTGACGAAAACCAATCAGTTTGAAACGTGCACATGTCTGCAATTTGCCCCTGTGATCAACAAAACCTTGTCGAGTTTGTTTGAAGTATGTTACACAGTCTCGATTTCTAGAACTTTCTGTTACCATAGCTTATACTCCTTTTTTTTAAATTTGAATATCAAAGCAAATTAAAATATGTTTATCTTCTACAATTTCAATTTCAAAAAATTTTTATTCAAAAAAACTTTTAGAATTAAATTAATGTCTAAAACAAGCACCGCTTACATTTAGTAGACGTATAAATCAAAACTCAATATATAATGTCAAATGGAAAACATAAACCAAAAGATATATGAAAGTCATTAAAATTAATAAATAAATATTTAAAGGAGACAAAATTTTGTTTCTGGTCTTACCTTCAAGAACGCCAATTGCCTTTTAAAAACATGAACCAGAAACAAAATTTTGTCTCCTTTAAATATTTATTTATTAATTTTAATGACTGTCATGTATCTTTTGGTTTATTTATTCCATTTTACATTATATATTGAGTTTTGATTATATACGTCTATTAAATGTAAGCGGTGCTTATTTTAGACATTAATTTAATTCTAAAAGTTTTTTTGAATAAAAATTTTTTGAAATTAAAATTGTAGAAGATAAACATATTTTAATTTGTTTTGGTATTCAAATTTTGTTATATTTCGTCTATCAAGTAAAAGGCCTTTCTATTTTATCTTATACTCCTTATTCATAATTTTCGGTACAGATCTGCTGAATTAATTTATATGAAAATGAATAGGCTAATTATGAGCATTACTGCAAATTATGGTCTGATTTGAGCATGAGGAAAGTTTTTTTTGAGTTAGTAACGTGAAAATATCGAGAATACATTTCTTTACTTGAATTAACTCGCAAAGGTATGTCTTGTATGTAGTTTGCATACTCTAGATGACGCTAGTGTATTATTAATACCTTATTGTCTCTGAGCATAGCGAATATAGATACTTGCCAGATTTGGAGTCCAATCAGTTTGAAACGTGCGCATGTCTGTAATTTGCCTCTGTGATCAATAAAACGTTGTCGAGTTTGAGTATAGAATTGTTATACAGATGTATGTTACGCTGTCTCGATTTCTAGAAATTTCTATCATTATAGCTTATACTCCTTATTAATTGATTCTGTTTGCTGTTATTGTCGCTTTAAAATGCTGAATTCCAGGTGATTTCAGATAGCTGACGCCGTATAGTTTTCTATGGTTAACCTCGTAGAGATATTAGGATTTCTATTATATCTTATATAATCTCTATGCTTCTTCTTAAAAAGTGATAGTTATCTGTTTGTCACTCTTTGTGAAGTGTCATTATTGTAAAATGAAATAATAAACGGGTTATTTCTACTTGATAAAAGGCTTTTTCAATATCTTAAATATCGAATAGCTTAACACTCGGAACCTCACAAAAAATTCTTATTTTATAAAAATGTTATATCAAAAACTTTTTGAAATTAAATTAAATAAATGCCTTAGACAACATAGTTTAAATTAAGTAGACATTAAAAATTAACGATCATTACACAACGTCAAAAGGAATAAAAAAATGCAAAGAAAATATAGATATTGATTAAAATTAGGTGTTTCATTGAATAATTTTAATTCTATATTTTCTTTGGATTCTTTTTTTCCTTTTGATGCTGGGTAGTGACTGTTAAGTCTGTTGGTCAACTAAATTGAGACTGTTTTTTAAGGTACCTAGTTAATTTAATTTAAAAAAGCTTTTGAGAGAAAATTTTTATAAAATTGAAATTCAAATTTGTAGTGAGGTTAACAGAATTAATCTGTTTATATTTAAGATATTGTCAATATTGTTGTTGTCATCCAGATGCAACATCGACTGTTGCTTTCTACCAAAGATATCGACAGAAGAAAATGACAAGTAGTCTATGAGATACAGAATTCTTGAATTATCTTGAATTTGAAATGAGACAGGACCATTTGAACTCCCTTCAATATTGTTAATGTATTTCATAGAGACGTAGCATTAAGTTCGAGGTAATTGAATGAATTATATTTGTCAAAAATACTTTCGATTTTTAGGTATGAGGTTTTAAAAGTCATGCGTTACTTTATACCTATTAGGAACATAGTAAGACATTCTTGATTGTTGGTTCTGCTTGATTATTATCTGAAACTGCGCAGTCTAGGGGGCGCATTTGCGAATTTCGAACTAATATTACATAAGTACATAATATTATGCTATTACTATTGCATCTTGTTCGACTTTTAGTTTTAAAATTCATAGCGCAACAAAGAAACTAAAATAAATGGAATAATAAAAAGGTTTATTCTTGGTAGAAGGATTATTACAAAATTTTTAATATCATACAGATTCATTCTGTTAACCTCCTACAAATTTTAATTTTAAAAATTTTTTATTCAAAAACTTTTAGAATTAAATTACATAGGAGGTTAACAGAAAAAAATCTGTATGATATTTAAAATTTTATAATAATTAAAAAAAAATTTTTATTGTATATAGAAAGATCAAATATTTTGATGTACGCTTATTACATATTATCATTTGGTTTTAGAATCCATAAAATACCTTGCAGACTTTGTGTAATTTCTGTGACGAACATAGAGTATGTAGGATTTTTAAAAGTTCATTTCATTCTAGTGTTTGTCCAGTAAACAGCATTCAGTTGGTTTGATACGATATTTTTCGTTAATTATTCTATTTTTCGAATATGAAGAGCTAATGAGTTTCGGTTGTAATAATTCTAAATTGCTTCTCGAAAATGTTCTGCATGTTTTAGGAATTTTTGTTCGAAGGAACTTATTTTGAGCAAGTTGTTTTTGAAGAAGTTCTTCAGGTTATGTTTTGCATTTTCGGAAAGGTATTTAGTTTTCATAAAACAAGGAACGAAACAAAAAAACTTGTATACTCTTCAGGTATTTATTTAATAATTTTTAGTTGACAATTTATAGCTCTTTGAATTTCTTCCATTATTTTATTTGGTACTACTATGTAATAAGTGTTAATTCTATATGTCTTCTGAATTGAAACATTGTGTTCTAAAGACATTTATTTAATTTAATTCTAAAAGTTTTTGGATGAAGATGTACAGAATAAATCTGTTTGATATTTAAAAATTATTGAAACAAATGAAATAAAAGCCTATGAATTAATTCATCCCTTTTTCATTTGTTATTATGACCATTTGCATAGTGAATTAATGAGTGATATTGAATATTCTCCAGTTTATTCAGTAATAGAGCTCTTGCAGAATCCCCGTTGAAAACAATTCTATCATTTTCTTTTCAGTTGCCCTTCATATTTGTGCAGACTGTGGTAAACGATACAGACACCCTCCGTCCCTTTATAACCATAGAAGGTATGAATGTGGCAATAAGGCACCCACTTTCTCATGCGAAATGTGCCCCTATAAAGCGAAACGGAAGGGTCAGCTGAAAATGCACAGGGCGCGACATTTCAACGAACCAGGCTGGATCCCTTTGTAGACTGTCCTATGTAATATTTTTTTAATTTTGATATAAATTTATTTGATTTGAATAAATGCTACATGGTGATATTAATTATCATCTAGATTTTGACATGTGAATAATATATTACAGTCACTCATTCGTTGATTTCAAGTTGTATATAAAATAAATTTTTCGATACAATCGTCTACATAATTGTCCCGGTCTTCGTGAAAATTCATCTAAAATTTAATTGCAATTAAATGTAAAATTCATAAGTGTCTATTAAATACTCTATATGGAAAGAATACACACGTGTTCAAAAACTAGGGATATCGAAAATAATCGGAAACAGTTTGAATTTTAAACACAAGTGAACAGTGTGTATATACTAGTCTCTCAAAGATTACTCTCCTGTGGTCAAATATGTATTCTACAACTAAAAATTAGACAAAATAATAATTAATATCCAAATATCCAAAAACGATTAAAATGTTCCAAAGAAAATGCTTCATTATGAATTTTTCGTTTGATCTGAATAAACACAAATAAAGTCAAAATTAGTAGAAAAATCAACAAAGTATCGGGTGTTTTTTTTGAAGTGATTGAAATTTAAATATAAATAAAACACATTTAAATTAAGATTGAAGCCATATTCTTTCTTTATTTGAAAGATAATTTCATGAAATTTATGTTTTAAAAATAATTTCCGGCATATGTCCACCACGACAAGCTCTGAGGAACCGCATTCACCCAGACCAATTTTGGACCACTTTTTCGAGTAATTCGGGCCTTATTTCATCAATAACACGAGTTATGTTGGCTTCCAAAGCGTCTATTGTTTCGGGTTTATCAGCATAAACCAATGACTTCACATAACCCCAAAGAAAATAATCCAGTGGAGTTATGTCGCATGATTTTGGAGCCAATTAATTGGACCTTTCTGGAAATAATGTTATCGCCAAATCTTTCTTTCAATAAATCAATTGTTACGGTAGCAGCATGAGGTGTAGCACCATCTTGTTGGAACCAAAACACTTCTGGGTCGATGCCATTCAAATTTTGTAACAAATAATCATTGATCATCGATCTGTTACGAGCACCATTCACTGTAACATTAGCTCCAGCATCGTTTTTAAAGAAATATGGACAGAAGAACCCTCCAGCGTGTAAAGCACACCATACAGTGTATTTTTCAGGATGCAATGGAACCTGCAGAACTTCTTGAGGATTGTTTTCACTCCATATACGGCAATTTTGCTTGTTTACATAGCCGTTCAACCAGAAATGAGCTTCATCACTAAACACAATTTTACGATAAAAAAGTGGATCAACTTCAAGCTGTCCTAGGGCACAATCAGCTAACAAACGACGCTTATTATGGTCAAGTGGATTTAGTTCTTGAACCAGCTGGATCTTGTATGGGTGTAAACCAAGATTTTTACGCAAAATTTTCCATGTGGTGGATGTACAGAGTCCAACTTGTTGTGAACGTCGACGAATAGACAAATCTGTATCATCATCAACACTATGACTTACAGCAGCGATATTTTCTTCTGTACGTATAGTTCTTTGTCTTGTTGTTGTTGTTGCTGCATCGAGAAAATGTTGTCCGAAATCTATCGATAGTTCGACGAATAAGCTGCTCTGATGGACGATTATGTAAACCACAAATTTCACGAAGTGCGTTTAAAAGTTTGGCGAATAAAACACTGATTTTGAAAATAAATTTCAACAATTTGTAAACGTTGTTGCGGCGTGAGTCTTTCCATGATAATTTGTCAATGCTCACTGAACAGAAATGTCAAAGCAACATGGCTTCTACCTTTCGTCAAATCACAGTTATCCTATCGAAAGTTCTATCACTCTAAGAAAACATCCGATATGTATTCTACAATTAAACATAAGACAAAAATAATTAATATCCAAACCCCCAAAAACGATTTAAATATTCAAAAGAAAATGTCCCATTATGAATTTTTCGTTTGATCCGAACGAATTCAAATAAACTAAAAATTAGTAGAAAAATTAAAAACAAAGTACCTTTTAAATCATAATCTGATACAAAATTTTATGGCAACAGAATCTAATTGAGTTTCATTTAAGTTTTCCAAGCATCTTCGTGAATCCGAGCAATAATATAAATGAAGCTTCATTCCATCCTGCTACATTTTGTAATGAGTTGCAAAAAAGTATTTACAAAAGATGGTGATGTTTTTTTATGGTGAACATGACGTAGGTGGTTCTTTGTTTTTAATATTTCTGATAACTTGTTTATTTTTGTTAGTTCAGATCAGATAAAAAAGTCATAATTTCTTTTCAATTTTTAACGAAAATGCCTCGTTTTCGGGAAATTGGAGCCAATTTTGAAGCCATTATAAAGAACAATTGTTGTACGTAGAGACCTCAGTCTGCCTATTCTCCAGGTCTCATCACCAGTAGTCTCGAAGATCACAGTATCTCTAGTACTTTCAGCAGACTGATTTGCGCAGGAACCAGTACGAGTATTTATATGTATTGGAGTTCAGACAGGAGTGAAGTTAGTAGGGGAAATCGTTGTAGATGGGGGAAAGCGATAAATCAAAGGTTTATAAGTATTGGGCAATCTTTGGCTGTCATCGCGTTTGTGGAGGCAATGTAGTCTATTCTCAATCTCGAGAGCTTAGCGAATAATATGACCTGTAAGCAGTTTTTCCATTTTGTGACCTATATCTGCGTAATTTACAAAGAGGGCAGAGGATGGATCAGCTGTACGGAAAGCTATTTGGTAGTCACCCGACTGTTAGTTTGACTTATGTGTGACCTGGGATATTCTGAGCAAGGTATTTCGTATACACTTTGTGATTCGTTCGGAATTCAATCCTTAGGGGATCGAAAAGGGAAGGATATTTTTTTTGCTATTTAGATGATTTCTATATCCTTTTTCCATAAGATGCGACTTGTTTTAACACCTCGGATGGAAGGAGAAATTGTAGGTATTATTCTCTGGGGGCTCTTGAGAATCCTACGAATATATCTGATTTCGTCTGAAGGATCCCTGAATTTGATGTCTGCTACTCAGATGTATTTGCTGGATTTTCCCCAGAAAACAGTCATCACAAGGCCTGTCTTCCTTTCATCCGAGGTGTTACTGATGAAATAGATTTATCTAACGAAAACAGGATATAAAAAATAATTTTCACAGCAAACAATAAAATATCCACCTTTCTCCAATCCCCTAAAGATTCCATTCCAAAGAAATCTCAAGGTGTACAAAAAATACCATGCTCAGAATGTCCCAGGTCATGCATACGTCAAACTAACAGACGGGTGACTAACAGAGTATACCGAACATCAACTAACTGTTCGTAAAGCTGAACCATCCTGTGCCCTCTTTACTTATTACGCAGATGGAAGTCACAAAACTGACTCTGTTAGCTGCACTATTGTAGCTAAATAATGCTTACAAGTCGCATCATTCAAAATTGAGAAGAGACAAAACTGCCTCAACAAGCGCGATGATTACCAACGATTGCCCGATACGTAGAAACCTTTGATTTGTCGCCTGTCCACGCCAACATTTTCCCCATCACAACGATTAAAAAAAAACTCTCAAATTTTATCGATTTCTTCGATATGGAATGATGCCTAATAATTGGTCAGCTTTCATATGAATCAGTCGACTACTTGATGATTAGAGTTGTTTCCATAGTCAAGTAGAAAAGATAGAGGAAGTACATATAAGATTACACTGGTGAAATTTGGTATATTTCTACGGCAAATGTTTGTCAAAATGAAGTCAGCTTCATAATTATTTTATTTCTAACATATTTTCGCCATATAAAATAGTTGTGAGAATAAAACAGTATAATTTTGTGCACGTTATTTCCATGATGCCGTGATCTATTTTATCAGCTTTGCTTGCTTACTCCGAAAAGTCCCATAAAGATTTGACTCCCTCTTGCGTATACCTAATCGACTTTGTGCATTTTCGACTAAATATTGCAGTGAGTTTGTGTTGCATGATTTCGTTTGTTTTCTATTTAATGAATAATGAAATATAATTTCAGACAGTCGACCCCATCGCTGCTGGAAATGTGGTAAAGCCTACAAATGGGCTTGCAACCTAGGACGTCACATGAAGTTCGAATGCAATACAGAGCCCAAATTTCAGTGTCAAATATGCCAAAAGAAATTCAAACAAAAAGTTAATTTGCGTACTCATCTCAAATTCGTGCACGGTTACTTTAACCCTATTTCACACTAAATTGGAGTGAATTCCTGCGAGGTCATTAACTTTATGTAGAAGAAAAGCAACTTAGTGTATAGACCTAATATTATATAATTCGTTTATGGATAGGTTCATTTAGTTGTACAGCTCTTCAGTTTGATTGTATTTCTATGTTTTAAGGATATTTCAGTTTGAATTCTCGACAAATAATGGTAGATCTGTATGAAGCTCAGATATGTCAGTGTTTTGTTAGAATATTTGACAATAATGTCTTAGGATGATAGGGTTTATTCGATGAAGACTTCATTCGTTCAGGTTCTAAAATTCATAGAATTATTGAATTGATCTCGACGTTTATCAGTTAATCTCATTTGAGTTTCGTTCAAAACAGCAACGGCCCATTGGTCCTGTGTCAGAAATTTTGAGCAGAGATATTAGAGAAAGATTGTTTGAATACACATGCAATTTTGCTCGAGCTGGATCTCGGTAAAACACTTAAATTCGGATAACGTTAACAACGATCGAAGTATTGAACGCCTTCAGCTTTTTCTGTTTGCTAGTTGATAATAATTGAAACAAATTCTCAGAAATCACTATCTTTTATAGCAAGAAATTGAAAATTGTGACTGTAGTTTCGACGAATGAAAATATTAATTGAATTGCTACGAAGTAAAAATATGATTCTTTTTGGTCAAGATTGAAGAGACTCGCCTTTTCGATTTATTTTAAAATCGTCATCAATGCTCTATAATAAACGATCCACCATTACAAAAAAAATGAATCAATCGAAATATATAGAAATAGGTGATATTCTCTATGGCTTTTCTTTTAGGAGAAAACCTGTATTAATACTTTTTACCTTTTGGTAAGGTTTCAATTGTCTGAAGATGAAGTAATACATCGAAACCACAGTCACAATCATGTGTTAGCATGTCAATTTCTTGGTGATACAACGAAATGATTTCCAAAAACTTGTTTCGATAACAGTCGAAGTATTTAACTTTGAATAGTGATTAAGAATAATTTTCAAGTAAGAACCGATACAATCAAACATTTAATGCACCGGAAATAAAATCATTATCGTAATCATCTTGCTTTATCATCTGGCTTTCAAATCCCGTTTATCTAATTTTTATGTAAGATGCTAAAATGTAGATGTTTTTAATGAAAATAAAAAATTCATATCGGACATAATAATTTAAACTAATAGTAGACTTCTATAACTTGACACATTAATATCGACTCTCAGGTGCAATCATTTTTACCGGGTCTAAATTCACTAGAATACAAATTTTCCAAGCCAACTTTTTGATATCTTTATGATTCTATATGGCAATTAACCTATTTTCAAGCTAACTTAGTTCCTCCAAGGACAGACATAGATCACAAAATCAGTTATTACCTACACTGATAATTTAAAACTGATACCATCAAATAAGAAACATCTGGAACCGATTATCAAGATTTTGGGATGGATAATTGTGATGCCCAAATATTACAAAAGTCACTACTTGTTATTAATTTTTGCTTTGATACACTATATAGGTCAGAAATCGATCTATATGGATAGAAAATAATTTAAGAATACACTAATTAAATTCAACTTTCTCAAGTTGTCCTAATCTAGTAAAAATTATAAGCAACGAAAAATATAAACAAAGTAATTCAAAAGATTCGGGAGTCTACATAATCAATTGTAATGAGTGTAACTGAACTAACATAGATCGAACAGGCAGGAACTTCGAAACAAGATTGAAAGAGCATCTGACTACAGAGAAAAGGTCGGCAGTCTTTGAACATCTTATAGCTGTCAATCACCATATGAACATTAATGAACTCATCACGATAAATTTCAAACGGACTATGAAATGAATTTGTTGGAGTGCTTGAAAATGAACAAAGTCCATAAAGACCCCTGTCTTTAAACACTGAACAACCAATTAGAAATGAGTCGATCCCCACTCCTTAATCTGTAACTCCGCCCTTCCCCCACAATAAAACGACATCCTATATATCTCATTGGATTCTGTATTCCCTTATACTTGATAATAATATAACAGTCGAAACGCGTCGTTTATCACGTTTTAAATTAATAAATGGGGAAAATTGATAACCTATAATGTTTTATTCTCCAATAGATTTTGAAATGAATTGTTATAAGCGAACCTATCAGTAAATAGTTACGATTTGTCATTACGTATTTAGCTTTCATATTGTGTGAGTTCTCCGACAAAAAGATCTTGATTTCAGGCTGTAACTTGTATACTTCAATATAACCTTTGGTCTACTTTATTTCTTGCTGAGTTCAGTATTTTTCAATCTTGCAATTTGATTCGATTATTTTTTCCTGAGAATATTGTGAAATAAATGTTTAGGAATATTTGAATTTTCTTATATTTACTGTAATCATTAATGCCGAAAGATGAAATGAGCATATTCCAGGAGGTCATGGTTAGAATATTTGCCCTCTAGTGACAAAAAAAATATGCAGTTCCCTCAATGAATCTTTTAAGTTTTCGAGAATTTGTGAGGAGTACGATCTCAAGAATATTGCTTCCGTTATGTATAACTCAAATCTAATAAATTCATGAAAAATATGATTGGTTTTAGTTAAGAATTCCAGCTAATTTGACTCATTCCTATCGATATAATTTATTTGGAAGGCAGCTGCTCTGTGCTAATTCATCTTTGGAAGCTTTTGCTAGTGTGCTTAATATTGTTATAATTTGTGTTGGTTCAAGAATGTTTTTCTTTGTTATTGTTTATTAGAGAAAAGTGAATCAGATAGAAATAGAAATTTTTAATACATTATTAAAAAATCTGAATTCAATTGCATATTCTGGAAATGAGATTCAATAATGTTAAGGTAGTTCTATGGTTTATGGAAATCAGCTACGAAAAACCGGCTCTCTATACTTAATCAATGAGATTTAAATCTATTTTATGTCTGTGAACAGAACATTTTAGAGAATTCATTGATTCTTCTGATAAGTTACAGAAATATACTGACTGACTAAAAAGGTAAACACCGATAAGATTCTAATAATTTTTGTATACATGCTCAATGCTTTTTACTTGGCAAATAATGAAACTTCATTAGTTTCCCTGGAAAGACTGGCACAATAGTACGTTGAGTAGCAGCGATTTCTTATGTACTCGGTTATCACGTCTTCTTGGGGAATTTCATTCCAGGATTCATTACTGCTGCTAAATCAGCGACCAGACTTGTTCAATCGGAGAAGAATCAGGTAATTATGGAGGCCAAGTAAATTGCTGAAGTGACGTTGATCCACGAATCTATAGCTCCTCTGGCAACATGCGATCTGGCATTATCTTATTGGAATCTGGCTTTATGGGTGGTGTGATAGTATTCAAGTACATATGGCTCTACGTACTTCTTGTATGTAGGACCAGGCTGTCATGTTGCTTGTAATGAAAACTTTTAGTGATCTGTAAGCACATTTTGTCCAATTTCACCACATCGCCTTCTTCTGCTTGCTCGACGATCATGCATCTCAGATAGAAACGAGACTAATCATTAAAGATCACAAATTCCTCACTGAATTATATTTTTAAATCCAAGATCGATTTTCAGCTGTCACCAAGCTGGGAAAACTGACAATTTCTACGCACTCTAGAAATTTTCATGAATTATATATTGCAATTCAATGTTTAATCTCGTCTAATGAATGCTCTGTTATTATTTAACTACTTGGCTTATTCATGTATACTTCAATGTGTAAACAATTATCGGATTAACCTGTATGTTAACCCTTTTTTGTCATTCAGTATATATTAATTCGACATGAAAATGTATCAGAAATATGAACTGTTATTTGTTGGAATAACCTATCTAGTCCTGTTCGTAATAAATATATTGTGCCATACCATAAATTTGATTTGGCCAAATGTAGTGGGAGAAACAAGTTCGGTTTCGATTTACTAACTTTCATAAACATTGTGCACTTAACAATATTAGGGGCCACTATTTTGTCCCGGTCAAACTGAAACGCTACAAAAAATATGCTCTGTTTATTTTCAGGTGAAGTTCCTTTTGGTTCAATTTATAGATGTCACTTATGTGGGAAACCTTATGCAACGAAGTCGACAGTGATGAGACATATGAAGCACGAATGTGGTAAACAGCCCTCTTACAAATGTGCCTTCTGTGGATGTACGGCATTTTATAATTTTAACATACAGAAACATATGAAAAAACATCAGCACCTTTTGACGAATGATCAGAAATTGACAGATTTTATCATAAAACTTGACGAGTTTAAAGAAGTGGTCAAGTGTCGAAAGAATTTTTAGTAATATTTGCAGGATAATCGTTAATATTAATATTTGTTGGTTCTTTTATCGAAATTTTATCTTTTCATGATATGTTTTCATCAAATAATTGAGAAACTAAGCGTGCAAAAAAGTTGTGTGAGCCTGAAAATTCATTAAATATTATCTAATAACAGAGCATCTCCAAATTCATTGTAAAATTATAAAGCAATCATCTAAATATCCAAAGAGTAACAAGTTAGGGTAACAGAGAATGCCAGCTCTAATGAACAATGAATGCCAGCTCTAATGAACAATGAATGCAACGAAACCGTGTAGCTACATTGACTCAGCTTAAGAACGCTAGAGTATTAACCGAATATTGGCTCCATATGTGCACGTAATTATACATCACAGTATTCTCCATTGTGCTAATTCGAGCAGTGAATTGAACAGTAAACAGGAATACTCTGATGTGCGTTCACGCACATAGATAGCGCTAGTGCTTGGTAAAAACTCTGGCGTTTCTAGGCGGAATGACTATAGGTACACAGCTTCGTTCCATTCGTTTGGCATTCGAGGTGTTACTGATGATTAAGATTCGAACTGCTTATGTTCCAACAGTTGATGATATCTATTCGAGTTGATTAGAGTTATGAACTTTATTGAGACTTATGTTACACCACCTTGATTCGAAAAATCTTCTGTTAACATATTTGGACAAAATTCGGCCGAAACTTTAATTCGTTTATAAATCGATTTTTTTTTCACATATTTTTCAGCTAACCTACTAGGAAGAAAGCTGAATTTCCAAGTCACCTTTTATTTCCAATAAAAAATAGTAACCAGTTTATATCTAATGATTATCTATTTTATTGATAGTCCGTTACTAAGCACTTATTAGCATAAAGTTTAGAATTATCTTATCAAGGAATTGGTGAGAATTTTTTATCTTGGGATAGAATGAAGCGGAAAATTATGACACAATTGCAAATTCACAATTTTTCACTTCCTTTCTAGAGTTATAATCAAGCTCTAATAAATTTTTTGATTTGCGTTGACGTAGGTGAACCGATTTTCGAAATACTTGTTGTTACGAGATACTTTCATCAGCTTCGGCTGATAAGATAAAAAAAGTATTCTTCAGAATACTTGGATGGAATGTAGAATATATAATCAAGTTGATATCAAACAGATTTAATTATGTTTTTACCATTTTTCACTGGTAGTCAATTTGACAGCTCAAGGCCAATTTGCACTCTGCTTTGTAATAAAACACTGAATGAAGTCAGAATAACATTTCTTAGTTTATTCTGGAAATCGAAAAATTTATCCTAGTATTTTTAGAGATTAGTATTTCTTCAAACAGGAAGTGAAACTAACTAAAATAAATCATTTTACCGAAAATTTTCTATATAATTTTCTTGTAACAAAATTTTAAGAACTCACTTTGGCAAATTATCCTTTTATATCCCTAAAAATAATAAGACCTTCTATTTACTGTGTGATTTTCCTCGATAACTTTCAAATTTTCCGAATTTAATACATCTTTGGCATGGTTTTACCAGTGGGAATGAATGATATTGTCACGACCTCAACAGAATTTATTCTGTTTTGTTTTAGACATTAATTTAATTCTAAAAGTTTTTTGAATAAAAATTTTTTAAATTAAAATTGTAGAAGATAAACATATATTAATTTGTTTTAATATTCAAATTTTGTTATATTTCTTCTATCAAGTAAAATGCCTTTCTATTTTATTTTAGAATTTATTCTGTTTGAGGAACTTGATAGAATTGAGTTCCACTTGCAATAAATTAAAGTTAAGGAAATTCACCTCAAGCTAACGTAAAATAAATTCCACTTGACAGTATTTTAAAGAAACAGAAATAGTTAATCTTAACTTATAAGTTCCATATGCACTTCTTAGGATCGATTCATTCTTCCTAAAATATATTAAACGCTTTCAGACTTGAAATTCAGTGCAGGTTCAAGTGGTCTTAACACAACTTAACCACTCAATAAGGGCGAATATCGGAATATGGATCAATTTAAATAAGTTCTACTTAAAAAATATAGTCGTACCTTCAACCTATACCCTAACTTCCAACTTATATCAGTATTTTTACTCTCTTCACATGAATCTTCATTTAAAATAGATTATATTAATTACAAACCCTCTAGAGATGTGTGTATCTTTGAATCAGTGGTATATTATAACCTCAAACCCGTAAGATACTCTGTTATTTTATAATAGAATGTCCAGTTTTTAGGTTCATAGGGTTATGAATAAAAGTAAAACAAATTTACAGTTCAATTATTGTGATATAGATTACACATATACATATATGATTTTCCTGCTTTGAATTGTAAATCATTGTATTTTTTATTGTTATGAGCACTGGCTCAGTCATTATCAAAAATGTACCTATCATAAGTATTTTAATTATTTATATTTTAAATAAAGACTTTCAATAAGAGTATATATAATTCCTTGTACCTATTACAAATATAAAATTGCGAATATTATACAAAAATAGTAGATTTGGCTCAATATTGCCACAAAATTGAATAATCTTCAACCTTAATTCATCATTGACTGACGAAATCATGTCCATAGATAGAGGCTTTCTGATATCCCCATAGAAAAAAAAATCATTTGGGCATAAATCTGGTGATCTGAGGGCCACGAAATTGTACTATTCGTAGATATTTATCCATCATGAAATGTGTTTTAGAGAAACTGTGTCATTTCTCGTGAGTCATGACTTAGGGAACCATCCTGTTGAAACGAAATGTCCTCAAAATAGATAGAAAATTGACGAACTGTTGGAATAATTCGAGCTTGTAAAAGCTCTGAATATTTGGCAGTATTTAGATTTCTATCGATAAAAAAGGAACAATCATGAAATCTCCTAAAAAGCCTGTCCAAACATTTTGTTTTGATGTAAATGCTGATTCCTTTGGGACCAATATCGAACAGCGGATGGATTATATTTCTTTTCCAAATGAAATGATGACTCATCAATGGCGCAAAGCGATGAATTCTACCCACTCTGAGCAGTCGGAAAGAGTAGGGAAAGATTCAAAGAGAAGTCCAGTTGAATATTCGTCATTATTTATCACACATAGTGAAGTTATTATTGGCACAATAGCTTCAATTATATTTTCATGGTAATTCCTATGTTCCGTAAATTATTTTCGTAACCTGTATATGTATCGGGTGTCTTTTTTAGAGTGATAAAATTTTCGATATGGATAACTCTGGTTTGACAGAAGGTAGAAGCCGTGTTGTTTTGACATTTCTGTTCAGTAAACGTTGACAAATTATCACGGAAACACTCATGGCGCAACAACGTTAACAAATGTTGAAATTTATTTTCAAAATCAGTGTTTTATTCGCCAAACTTCCTGAAATTTATAGTTTACATAATCTTCCACCAGAGCAGCTTATTTGTTGAACTATCGATAGATTTCGGACATTTTCTCTACTCGATGCAACAACAACGAGACAAAAAACTGTACTTAAAGAAGAAAATATCCTTGCTGTAAGTCATAGTAATAATGATATAAGATCCAACTAATTCAAGAACTGAAGCGGCTTGACCATAATAATCGTCGTTTGTTTGCTGCCTGGGCCCTAGAACAGCTTGAAATTGATTAACCTTTTTATCGTAAAATTGTGTTTAGTGATGAAGCTCATTTCTGGTTGAACGGCTATGTAAACAAGCAAAATTGCTGTATATGGAGTGAAAACAATCCTCAAGAAGTGCTGCAGGTTCCATTGCATCCTGAAAAATGCACTGTATGGTGTGCTTTACACGCTGGAGGTATCATCGGTCCATGTTTCTTTAAAAACGATGCTGGACCTAATGTTACATTGAATGGTGCTCGTTACAGATCGATGATCAATGATTATTTGTTTCAAAATTTGAATGGTATCGACCCAGAAATGTTTTGGTTCCAACAAGATGGTGCTACATCTCATGCTGCTACCGTAACAATTGATTCATTGAAAGAAAGATTTGGCGATAACATTATTTTGAGAAATGGTCCAATTAATTGGCCTCCAAGATCATGCGACATAACTCCACTGGATTATTTTCTTTGTCAAGTCATTGGTTTATGCTGATAAAACAGAAACAATAGACGCTTTGGAAGCCAACATAACTCGTGTTATTGATTAAATAAGACCTGAATTACTCAAAAAGGTGGTCCAAAATTGGTCTGGTCGAATGCGGTTCCTCAGAGCTAGTCGTGGTGGACATATGCCGGAAATAATTTCTAGGACATAAATGTCATAAAATTATCTTTCGAATAAAAAAAAACATTTGGCTTCAATCTTAATTTAAATGTGTTTTATTTCCGTTTAAAGTTCTATCACTCTGAAAAAAACACTCGTTATAAATAAATTCATCAATTGATGTCAAATTTTAATGTCTCCCTTATACTCTGCGCGCTAGTTTCAGGGGAACAACGTGCGATCGTTTCGCTTAAACTACTAGGTTGGAATAACTGATGGAGAATCCCGACAGTAACTAAATCGCATATTCGTGCAAAATTTCGTGAGGATCGTATAATTAGAAAACAAAAAACATATTTTGTGATTAGCGTGAGTGCTTTTCACAATTTCTGCTTCAAATTAGGATGAACGCCATTTGAGGGTCAAGTGACAGAAAATAAATCACTCAAATTTCGATCATTTCAATTTGAAATGCCAGTCAACACTTTCGCCGTCATTTTCAATGGCGTAGTGTCATCTAAAATAAAAGAAACTTCGAATGAAAAGTTCGCAACAAGATCGAAGATATCCCATAGTATTCAGTTTCATGTTTGAAAAAATTGAGAATCTGGAAGATTGGAAAAATGAAACTCGTCATGTTTAATAAGTTTGAGCAGTACAAATAAGTTCGTGTGGATCTTGTCGAAAACTGAAGCTTTATTGTGAAAACCTTTTGGCAACTGACTGTTTTCGCAATAGGACCCATTGCGAAAACGGACCATCTTTTTGTTCGCTATCCATGCATCCATAAATTTTTAGACTTCATCGTAATTAGTCCGCCAGGCCGTATTGCATCGATCGGAGGAGATGTTTATCTGAAAGAGCAATGTCTGGGCTGTACGGCGGGTCGAGTACTGCTTCTAAGAACGTTTAAACGGGTTACGCAACCTGTGACCGTGCATTGCACATAACTTTGTCGTGACTGTCGGTGTATTGCGGCTGTTCTGCTCGCAATATTCGTCACAAACGGATCAATTGTCGTCGGTAGACCTCTTCTGTGCTTCTTTCCTTCGTTTTGGATTTTCGTTGTGGACCCACTTTTCATAGTCAGCCACAATTCGATGCGAAAACCTCTTCGTTTTTTGCCGTTTGAACACATGAAAAAACGATATTCGATGTCTCTGAGCTTCAGTTTGTACGGCATCCAATTTACTTACCTTTAGGATCATTCCCATTGCTTTAAACGATTGCAGATGAATCTACATCGAGCCTTGCCTTGAGCTTTTCATTCTTGAATTTTGATGGTGCTCTGGATCGCTCATCGTGTTCCAAATCAGAATTGCCACTTTTAAATCAGATAAAGCTCTTCTGACATTCGTTCACCGAGAGCATGGTTACCATAAATATCCACTGAAATACGATGACTTTTGGCTGCCTTTTTCTTCATTTTGTTGTTCATTTTCAGAGCACACAGACTATGTTGTTTACACTTTAGTGAAACGACAGATACTGAAAAGAAATCCTAATGATGACACTTCAAAATGATGGTGTTGCCGGATGGAACAATGGAATAATAAACATCTGTTATGAAAACCGCACGAACTTATTTCTACTCTTAATAAATCTTCCTTCCTAATAACTAATTGAACTATTATTTCAGGTTACCATCACTGTTCTCAATGTTGGAAAGTTTATAAACTGAAGAACTCTTTAAGATTGCACCTGAGGTACGAATGTGGAAAAGAACCACAGTTCAAGTGTAATAAGTGTTCATATGTGGCAAAATTGAAAGGAAATTTAATGAAACACATTCGTTCTCAACATGTGAAATGAGCGAAGCAAAAATTATCTTCTTTTTCTGTGTACTCCAACTAACTATCTTGATCGAATAATATTTTGTAAAGGGCTTTTCTAATGTTTATTTCATTAAACAGTTTCAGAATTTTTGAACGTTACATGATTAATATATAGGGTGATAGATCTTGTAGAATTTTTTTATATTGAATAATTTCCTAATTTTCATCCAAATTAACATATAAATTATTTCAGACAATAACTGAATCAATTCTCCAAAATCTCAACAAATTTAACCAAAAAAATCCCTCGAAAATTAAAAACAATATTAAATTGAATAAAATATCCTCGAAACACTGTTTTACCTTAAATAAATTAAGAATTATCAGCAATATGCAGCAATTAACCAATACAGATAAAAAAATACAAGAATTGAAATTAATCCTCCTGCAAACATTATCCAAGACAGTCTGTTTCTATTGAATAAATAACAAATTCCATCACCAAAAAATGATCAACATAGAATTTAAAAAGGTCTTTTTCATTTCCTTTTTTCAAAAAATATGAAGCACATTCTCCTGAAAAGGAATTTGAAATTCTCACCCATATTTTCATCAGTTGAAAGTCGGATGCGAAATGAAAACAATTAATAAAAAATATATCCACATACATGAGTGCCGACAGCTCAGTGGTAAGACTAGAGGGCTCGTAACCGAAAGGTCGCGGGTTCGAATCCTGTTCAGGTGGCAAAGAAATTTTTTAGTTGGACTGGTGTCACCAAGTTTCACTGTTGGGTCGAAAATTAATCGTGCTGTGACCTAAGTGGCCCAAGATCCCAGTAACAAAGCCTACCCAGAACACTAGCTGAAAAAACTTCTGAGGTATCTACACAGTAGATCTAGGAGTATCAGGATAATATAATAATAACCTTCCTTTACCAAATATCCTGTTTAGAAGCGAACTTAATTAAACGTGGGTGGTAAGCTGGCTGAACAACATTTGTAAAACCAGGCTATTCCACTGAAAAATGTGAAAAAAGATACGACATACACTGAAAACTTTGAGGTAAGCTTTGACTTTGTTTCACATATTTAAAAATATTTGGTGACGATAGCTCGGTGGTAGAGTGCCGTACTAAGACATAAAGGTCGCGTTAGGTCACTCTGGGTAGAAGAGAAATTTTCTAGTCAGACAGTTTCGGTCTTCATTTCACTTTTGGGTCGAAAAATGACAGTGCTGTGTCTAAGGTGGCGTGATGATACAGTTAGATAGCCTAACCAGAACCGAACTGAACTCCTTACTAGCATAAGCTATACAGGTGTCCCAGAAATCAACGTTAAGCCGGAACTGGGTGACGAGGCAAGTCGTACTGGTTATCAGAAAGATATAAAAAAATCTATGTGGCATGCTTTCAAAATGATAGGCATTCAAAATGAATTCTACATGCTGTGACGGTATTTTTACTCCTGTTTGCACAAATATTCACTTTTTCCAAATATTTTTTTGTCATATAACACTGAATCATGCTTCTCTAAACTGTTATCAAAATTTCAAAACCAGTTGCTACAGCTTGGAGGAAAAAGAGACGTTTTTCCCAAAAAATTTTCAAAATAAAAATTTTGCCGACTTTATACTGACTGTTCTGAAAAAAAATTATACGCGAGTTTGGAAAGTGACATAAAAGTTTGGTGCATTTAGTAAAAATTCAAACATGGTATAACACTTGGTAAATTCTTGCTGAAATTGTGAACAATTTTTTTTAGGTATAATCCCGTTTTTAACAAATTTATTTACCTTAGTTAAAAATTATTCTAATGTGCCCAAGAGTTTCCTGAAGGTCGTAACTTAATGTTTTTAGCTTTAGTGAGATGGAGAAGTTATTTTAACAGGTATGAGCGGGATGAAGAGAGCCATTCAAATAAATTAATTCAGCTGATCTGTACCAAAAATTATTAATAAGAAGTATGAGCTATGGTAACAGAAAGTTCTAGAAATCGAGACAGTGTAACATACATCTTTATAACAATTCTATACTCAAAGAAACGTTTCGAACTGATTGGTTTTCGTCAGTGCAAGTGACTCCAAATCTGTCAAGTATCTATATTCGCTATAGACAGAGGCTCTAAGGTATTAAGAATACAATGGCGCCATCTAGAGTATGCAAAATACATACAAGGCATACCTTTGCTAGTTAATTCAAGTAAAGAAATGTATTCTCCATATTTTTACGTTACTAACGCAGAATAAACTTTCCTCATGCTCCAATCAGACCATAATTTGCCGTAATGCTCATAATTAGCTTATTCATATTTAAATAAATTAATTCGGCTGATCTGTACCAAAAATTATTAAAAAGGAGTATAAGCTATGGTAACAGAAATTTCTAGAAATCGAGACAGTGAACATACATCTGTATAACAATTCTATACTCAAACAAACTCTACAAGGTTTTGTTGATCATAGAGGTAAATTGCAGACATGCGTTTGTTTGGTTTTCATACCAAATTTTTGAAGTTATATGATGGTTATACAGGTGTAACGTAGTTTTGATAAGTATTCGACTCATTATGTGGAATTGCTGTATTTTGTAGTTATTTTTTCTAAGAATTTATTATTAATCTCAATCACAACGTAAAAATAAATCTGTACTTTGTGATAAGTGATCATTGTTAGTTAGTCTTATTACCATTATGTTTTTCTATGTTTCTTTGATAACTAATTTAACCAAAGTTTCAGATGTCTTCCCCTGTTCTAAATGCCACAAAGTTTACCAACGGAAAAACTCGTTAAGATTGCACCTGCAGTACGGATGTGGGAAAGAACCACAGTTCAAGTGTTCTAAGTGTTCATACATGGCAAACTACAAAGGAAACTTAAAGAGACACATACTGTCTCAACATGTGAACAACCAGTGAAATAAGCGCAGATATCAGAACATTTTTTTTTTCTATAAAATAAAACGAATAGGAATATTCTCTTATCCAGTTTTCACTTTATCCTTCTGTTCTTAAATAGTTTCGGAACTCTTTATCCTTATTCGACCATTGTATAGAAATACTGATGGCTCTTCCGAAAGCGATGTAACACATCCACCCTTAGTTCCCGGTGTAATGACTTTTTGATAAAATTTAACTTTATTCATTGAAAAACTGTCGATATAATCTTTCTCGTGCTTTTTTCGATACCTTTCTTGAAGAACAATTTATCTCTGGCCTCAGTTCAGAGCAGCGTTTCCTAACTTTCTTCAGTTATGGAACCTAGGAAATAAAGTAAAATTTTCAGGGAACCCCTTGATATAAGGACAGGTTATTTAGGTCAAATATGCCTTAATAAAATATTGCTGTAGAAAAGGATACAGGACGTTAGAGTTGAATTTTTTGGTGATAATTATATTAGGAGTACAAATAAGTTTCCGCCGTTTTATTGTAGATGGCGCGGCACGGAGTTTCGGTTAGCTTTCGCAGATGATAACCGACTTAAAAAATAGTTTGGACATTCAAGAACAACATAACCTATTAATATCATTAATTTTATATTGGAAAAAATTTAATTTTTATAAGTTGAAAATGTCAAAATTTGAGCCAAGTGAGCGTCATTTGCGGGAAATATTAGTTTACTTCTTTAATTTAAAGAAATCTGCTGTGAGGCGCATCAATTGCTCGTAGAAGCATATGGTGAGGGTGCTTTGGGTGAGAGAACGTGTCGAGAGTGGTTTCAAAAGTTTAAAAACGGTGATTTCGACGTAGAAGCCAAAGATCACAGTTGAAGGCCAAAAATTTACGAGGATGCAGAATTGGAGGAATTATTAGAGGAAGATTCATCTCAAACACAAAAAGAACTTGCTCTAACATTAGAAGTCACTCAGCAAGCAGTCTCACATCGTTTAAAATCATTAGGAATGATTCATAAACAAGGAAATTGGGTTCCGTACGGCGGAAACTTATTTGTACTCCTAATAATTTTGCTGTTTATTTCTCTGTTGTTATCAAAATAGGCACAGAGGTATAATTTTTTACGAGGAATATTATTTTATGTATTACTTTTCTTTTTGCTACAGGGTGTGCCAAGTAGATCATTATTGATGATGAAATTGAGTGGTAGCTTTCGTTGAAGAAATTTGAAAACATTTTTACGTAATACTCATACTTGTTTAAATACGATAATTTCACCCGTTTTTGAGAGAAACGCAATTGAAGAGTGTATTGTCTCAGAAAAGTATTTCAAATAAAAGAAAATAAAGAGCGTAAAATATTTTTTGCTAATTAATTTTATTTTTTAAATGTGAAGTAGGACTGATGACGATCTTATTTAATTTCAAATTGTTTTTTGAGGATCTAACACATGTGTGGGAGATTTTTTGAAGTAACTTATTTAAATATATTAAATATTTAAATATATTAAATATTCAAATATATTCAATATTTAAATATCTTAAATATATTAAATATTTAAAATGAGTTACTTGTGGGGAAGTTCTTTGAATTATGTTTTGCATTTTAGAAAGAGATTTAGTTTTCATTAATATAATATTAGAAAAAAAATTTTGTCTCCTTCAAGTATTTATTTAGTAATTTCAATTGATAATTTATATTTGGTTGGTTTTCTTATTTCATTTCATATTATATAATGAGTGTTGATTTTATTACTTAATTTAAGCAGTGCTTATAAGACATTAATTTAATTCTAAGCTTTTTAATAAAAAAATTTTTAAATTAAAAGTTGTAGGAGGCTAACAGAATAAATCTGTTTCGATATTTGAATTAAACAATGAATAATCTTGTAATGTAAGGCTTCTGTTTCAACACTAAAGAAGAATTAGAAACAATTTAACATAAAAATAGCAAACTTGAAGTAAATGTTCTACGTTGCCTCCTTCTTCTATGCCGTTTCTTATTTTTCATGTCCCCAAACATAAAAATCGAGAGGGTTATAATAAGGACTTCTTGTTGGCCGGTCAAAATCACTTCCTTTGTCAATTTATCGGTGAAAAATATGTCACTTAGATGATTTCTTACAATTATTGGGAAATTGCATAAACCACATCTTCCTTCTGGTGAAACTTCGTTCAAAATATAATTTAAAATATTTTGCAAAAAAAAAAATACATAAGAAGCTCCATTTAGATTTGAAAAAAGAACATATGGCCGTAACAGTTAGTCGCCTATAATGCAACACCAAATATTCTATTTGAACTCATGCTGAAAATGTCTTTAATAGCATGCAGATTTTTTCTCCCAGTAATAATTGTTTTTCCAATTAAATACCCCACGTCTGGTGAAAGTCGCTTTATGGGTGAGCATAATATTCTCAATAAAATTTCGGTCATCATTATGCTTCTTGAAAATACTTTGGCAGAACTATACCGTCGTGACAGATCTTTTGGAAGTAAATTTTGAACAGGAGTGAAATATATGGGTGAAGCTTTTCTTTTTTAGAATTCTAATAATTGACGACTGACCCCTGTTGCTGCTGTCAGTGAGCGTGTACTCACTTCATGATTTTCATCTACCCGAACCAAAATTTCATCTTCTTCATTAGGTGTCATTTGCTTCGGACGATCATCCAGATTTTTACTACGAAATGACGAGATTTAACCCAAATGATTAAATAAATTTGCAAAAGTTTTTTGGTCGCCTCCTGCCTGGATTTAAAAATTCATACATTTTAGCTGCAGAGCGACCGCAAAAGTTTTCTTGTGCATATACAAGGTGTTCAAAAAGAGTATCGGATATAACTTCGATAAAAGACAATCTACTTAAAATAAAAAGAAGTTTATTATTAATTATTAGAATATAAAGTGGAAAATTAGTGAGAATAGATTATGTTATCTAAATGGTGACCGTTACGCTGCTTATCGGGACCGAAGTTTGGCGATCACACGCTGACACATAGCTCTCAAAATTGCTGCCATTTCTGACCTGATGTTTTGCTTCAATTGCGCCAGGTTCGTCGAATTATTCTCATAGACCTTAGTTTTAAGGTATTCTCACGCAATATAGTCAAGTGGACTGAGGTCGAGGATTCTGGGAGGCCAGTTGATGTTACCTCTACGCGAAATGACTTTATTAGATAATAATTCTTAACAGCTTCCATTACTTGATTTGATGTATGGCAAGTGATTCTATCTTGTTGAAACCACGTTCTTGAGTTGAAACCTTGAACCCAAAATTCAATCGATTAGCATAGTCTGTATCCTTTAATTCTTGAACCAGTTGAATTTTATGGGTTTTTAAATGCAAATCTTTCTTTAAAATCAACTGCAAAGACGATTTTTTGATGTTTAATGATTGGCCTCGCTTTCGGATGGATAAAAACGGATTTTAACGAACTGACGCCTCCATTTCTCGAATCGTTTCTTCGTCGCGGAATGAACGGGGGGCCAGAGTGTTGAATTTTCACCGTCGCACCAGTATTCTCGAACGTCCGGATTCATTTTCTAATGCTGTCATCACTTGGTGCATGGCGTGTATGATATTCCGTACGATACAAACGTTTTGAAGCCACTATTGAATCACCGTTTCGATAAAACGTTCGTACGCAAAAAGCGCGATGCCTTCCCGGGTACTGCTCTATCGTGGCTAAAATTCTATAAAATGGTGGACACCACGATCCCCTCCCCCACTCCACTTCTTCGCTCAGTTTCAAATGCAGTGCCAACACACATACCCTATACGCTTTTTGGACACGCTGTACCTACACAAATAATGTCCCTTATTTCTCCATTCGTAAAATGATTCTGACGAGGCATTTCAATCGAAAAATGCAACTGTAAACTGTAATCTCACAGAAAAAAATAATTCACTGAGAGGAAATGACATTTACCAGCAACATTTTTATGACAGTCCAAAGCATACTTTTCATAAATGAAATAATATTTGAAATCCCCTTCTGAGACATTAAGGCAATGCGTTCTTCTCGAAATCGTCTTAAATTATCATATTTAAATAAGAGAACCAATGTTACGTGAAAATGGTTTTTCCTCAGCAATATTTTATTGAGGCATATTTGGTCTAATCATCATATTTCAGTCCAATTAATCTGTTCTTTGCCTATGTTCCAATAATTATGATTCATCCTGTATATAGATGGGATTTTAGTCATAGATTAAGACAGTTCACCAGCAGGAGATTCAATGTAAGATCCTAATGGTGTGATCCGATTTTGCTCTTAGTGAGGTTTGATTAGTCCTTACATTTCAGAGAGTTAGGTTATATCAATGATAATGTCAGCCTGAAATTACTTCAGTTTTGAAATTCTTTCAAATAAATCCTGAAGTCGTGCATATTCGAAAAATTGAATATGTTTATCGATATGATAATTGATTTTGTGAAAGGGCTTTATGGTTGGAAATATCTTCCATTCATTAAAAATATATGTTAAATATTGATGGATTTTGAAGCGATAACAATAGTTATTGTATGTGTTAGATATGAAGTGCGAAGTGGTACTTGTGTGATAAAGTGACTTGGAGGGTTCGCTCACGAGTTGAATCGCGTCAGAAGTTCATTGTGTTTAAAATGCAAAAGATGCAAATGGGCGATTCGAAACATAAAATTAGAATTTTCTCGTTTCATATGATTGATCAGGAATCCGATCGTGCTTTGTCTGCGTGTCATGGAGGTAAGTTTGTCTATTAATTTGATTAGGTCATTATGTGTAATTATATTGAACCTTATCAAGAATTCTATCATGAAAAACACTTCTTCAACAAGATGTTGATAAGAATTAAATTACTGCCCATAATCAACTGATAAACAATTTCAACATCTGAATACGTTCAGAAACTCGACCACTTATTGCACTTCACCCATCACTTCCAAGGAGTTTTTCACACCGAAGCGAATGCCAAACAGAAATTTCTAATCATCTACATAAATAAAATTGCAAAACCTTCAAAATTATCAGTCACTCGACCTCTTTGGCTATTCAAATTGCTTGTGGGGGTTGCCACCCCACATAGAGGGTTTGATTTGCAATCAAAATATGTCCCCCTGCAAGTAAAACTTGACCTAACTGGGCGTTTTTCAGACAAACTCATACTTGAGGAAATATCTGGCTGGACAATTTCATGTGGATCATCTTTCATAATGAATACTTCATTAAATATTGCTTCCTTATTTATTTTGCAACCCTGCTTTTAACAACCGATACATACTCTAAAATTTAATGCAAGCTATTATTTGAAAACTTTCTTCATTCTTACAGTAATGTTGAAATTTCAACACATACGTGCCGCAGTTAACCAATAAACTTTATTTAGTGCTTATTTATTTTGTTTTTCTGCTTTTTATAATTTCTTCAGGGTTTTAGTGGAAGAACAGAGAGGTCACAGGGATGTTAGATAAAAACTAACATCAAAATATATATCTGCATACATTCATTCACCAAACATCATGTTCAGAAGCGAACTTAAATAACTGAGCATCATTTATAAAACTATGTTCTTCCACAGAATAATATGGAAAAGAAGGCTATAAACATACGTGTCGATAATTCTGTGTGTCTACAAAGTGACACATTGTTTCTAAACCATTTTATTCAAATAAATTTCAAAACATTTTTGACCAAATTTTTATAAATTTCGGAGAATTGACCCAGTTATTGTCGGAAATATTTGAAAAAACTTCAAAGTTATTTTCGATTTATATTTGTTTATAATAATTATAAAGTGTATTTTCACACATGCGCGTGGCAATTTTCAGATATTCAGCCTATGATCGCATCTCTTCTTCACATTTTTCTGTGGAAGAACCTAGTTTTTGAAATGGTGCTCAGTTAGCTGAACACGTTTATTTAATTTCGCTTCTTAAGAGGATGTTTGTTTAAAGCAGATATAATTTTTTATTGTTTGTATTATTTAGAATCCAAATAAATTTCAACTGATGAGAATTTGGGTAAGAATTCAAAATGTTTATTCTGGAGAATGTGATATATATTTTTATAAAAGGGAAATGAAAAAATTCTTTTTAAAATATATGGCGGCCATTTTTTGGTGAAGGAATTTATTATTTCTGAATGTCCAATCGAAACAGACCGTCTTGGATGATGTTTGCTGGAAGATCGCGGTTAATATTTAATATTTTCGCTTGATTCTTTATTGGTTAAATGCCGCATATATGTGTTGCTGATTTTATATGTCTATAAAGTGAAACAGTGTTTCTATGACATTTTATTAAATTGAATTTGAAGAAATTTTTAAGAGTCGGGCAGGTGTGGTATTGTTGTTCAACTTTTCATAGCTGTTATTTTCTTCATCAAAGATATTATCCATTTTAATTGTAATAATACAATAAATATATTTTTTTAATAATGTGTCTCTTTAGTGTACATAACACATATTTCTTTCTCACTTTGTCATCACACCTAGTGTTTATTTATTTTTTTAACTGAATAAATATTTGATTGATTCGGTATTTACTTGGTAGAAACTCATTTAAAAAAATATTTTGTCGAAATAAATTACTATCTCATATATATTTTTTGATTAACTAAATAAACTATCATTTCAGGTTACCACCGCTGTTCTCAATGCTGGAAAGTTTATAAATTCAAGAATTCGTTGAGAATGCATCAGCGATACGAGTGTGGGAAGGAACCTCAATTCAAGTGTTCTAAATGTTCATATGTGGCAAAGTTGAAGGGAAATTTAACGAAACATATTCGATCTCGACACAGCTGACACACAAAAATTTACTAGATATTGTTTTAATTTTGACTGAAATTACTTATTGTTCTAAAATATATATTGAAACTTTTCCAGCGTTATCTGATTTATGAACTCTGGGCGTTGTGGTGGAAGGTTATTGTATTAAGAGTAAAAATAAATCTTTGCAAGATCTTATAAAAGGATTAATATTCGAAAAATGATTTAAACAGTGTGACATTTCTTGTTATGCCATCAAATCCATTTCAATTTGAATGTGAGTCAATACTTGATAGAAGTAAAATTTAAATGACTTCAAATTCAGAATTATATATTCCAACTTCTACAATATATATTGAACCTATATACAAAAACTATCATAATGATATCCTTATATATATTCAATAAAAAATATTTTTCAATGTCTCGGATTAACCCTTGTGTTAGTAACCAGGTACCCGGGTACCCACCGCGGTGTATTTGTATGAATAGCTTAAAGAATATTAAATTTTTTATTTTAAGCTCTCGAATCGTCTTTCTTTAACTCAAAAAAAAGCTAGTCGTGAGTGCATTTAATTTATCTATTTTTTTATTCTTTTTTTTAAATAAGCTTAAACTTCAGCTATCGCCCCATTGGCAACTGGATACCCGGGTACCCACAATGGAAAGAATAGAAACTAAATTGAAAATGGTTGCAACTAAATTTTATTGAAAAAATAAAGAAATATTATATTTTTCATAATTAATGAAATTAAACCTGACATTCAACACATTGTATGAGATTAATTGAGTGCTCATCACATACTGGCTGGTGACAATTGGCACAGCTCTTACGAGTCTTTCGCCGTCTTTTTATTGGCAAGGCATTGCACACATGACAAGATCCTATCACTTTTTTTCTTCCGGTTTTATCTTTTCCAACTACCGGACCAGGATTTATCTCGATTGTTTCTGCTAATGCATGACCTAAAATAGTTTCAACAGCAATCTTTGTTGAGAAGTGACGCATTATTTGCGGATTCGCCGTACGGTGTTCAATCATCGGCAATGCTAGTTCTTCACTTAGCTCCCGCATAAATTGACGACGTTCTGTCGTTTTTTTGGCCATCGTTTTATTATTTTCGTAATAAATTATATATAATGCAAGTGAAGAAATGTCTAGCATGTTGAAGAACAATGCCATTGGCCATCTCGAAGATCGTCGTTGACTTGTGTACCTCCGGACCATTTGGTCCATTGTGTCAATGCCAGCTTTATATCTATTATAAAAATTTAGAATTTCTGGTTTTTGCTTAGCGTCATCACCAACTGATGCATCTGAATGCATTGTAGATAACAGAATGACAGCTTTATTTTTTTTAGGAACATAAGAACACATGGTAACCTTTTCGTGAAATCCAAAAACTGCCGAATACTGCTCTCGTGTCTTATTTGCTCCCATTACACTAGGGATGTAAGGTTTATTTTTTTTAACGTGCCAAGAATGGTAATATTCCATGATAACAATTGTTTAGCAACGGGTAGAGTAGTAAAGAAGTTATCCATGCAGATGTTTCTACCACTACCTCGGTACGGAGCCGCCAATTCTTTCACTACTCTTTCACCCTGATTTTTTTCCCGAGTACCATCTGTTTTACCAGTGTAAATAATCCCTGGCAAAGGATATGCGTTTTCCGCATCACAAATCCACCAGATCTTCATACCATACTTAGCTGGTTTCGATGGTATATATTGAGTGAATCTAGTACGGCCACGGTATGGGTAAAGCTGTTCATCAATTGTCAAGTTTGCGGTTGGTTTGTACATCTGAGCTAAATTTGAATTCATGAGTAATTGTCAGTAACTATTCATAGTTAAAGAAAAAAATGTTTAGAATTTTTTTTTTAAACAAAATAAACAAAACTTTTAATATTTAGATCTGTGGGTACCCGGGTACCCGGTTGCTAAAAGACGTCGGTAAAGTTGGTTACTAACATAAGGGTTAAACCTTTTGACATCCGTATTAATACAAATGTATTAACAAAAACTATATAAGTATGTATATTAACATACAAATACAAGAAAATCCACCATTATAAAATTATCTAAAATTCTCAAAATAAAGGATCAAATAATTTATAAATGATATCATGATTGATTCAAGCTACTGCATTGTATAAAAAGCGAAAATTTTTATTAAGCTGTAGCATTTTTCCCATCATATACCTGTACATACTTGTTGGACATACACAATTATTAATAATAAATGAAAATGGAGCAAATGAAGAAATATGAAGTATCAGAAAAATTCTAACAAATGTACAATTTTCGTTGATATATTATGTGTAATCATTTACTACTCTTGTAGGTAACCTGATATAAAACTAAGTAGTTGGTGCAAGGATGTATACACTTAATTCCATTAATATTCTGTCTCTTATCAGTTCTAGTAGTGCTAAGTAGGAACCCAAATATTCTTCAACTTCTAAATCGAAAATCCATGCTTTCATATTCTTATCTATTCTTTTCTATTCTAATAATTTTCTGTTTCAGATGACCATATGTTCACAAACGATGATAGATTCCTTTGCAAAAAATGTGGTAAATCGTATTCCCTAGTGAAGAATCTTCAACGACATGTCAGTGTCGAATGTGGAAAGCAGAAACGATTCAAGTGTGAATTTTGCCAAAATTCCTACTATTATCGCAGTGACTTAAAAAGGCATTTATTTCGCGTACATGGAATTGATGTGTTTAAGACAGTTTTCAAATAAAACATCCGACGATACTCAACATACGATTAGTTCATTTCTATTTGTTACGGAATAATACCTAGGTTCGGTTATAGTTTCGAAAAACCTTTAACACGTCAAAAAACGTTATGTCAAAAGAGAAACAAAATTAATGAAATAGTAACCACACAATACTGAAAATAAATGACGCTTTCTCATAAAAATATAGAAAGACTGACAATGCATGTAAATTGGAACGGTTCAATGAAATTACTAATATGAGAACCGCCCTCTTTAACGACATTCCAGTACTAGTTTCTAATATTGCTGAAATGGCCAGTTCTTTCAATTTCAACTGGTCTTGTTGAATGTTATTTTTCTACTACTGTCGTTCTGACAAGTTATTGATAAATTATCCTTAGTGTTAACATTGACTCTCTATAGTATATACAATTTTGTAATTTTATATGACCCAAAAACAATAATTAGGTGCTAGTTAATCAAAAGATTGAGGGAATGATGTTTCAAGTAGAATAAGGTTACTTTGTATTTTATATATTATATTTTATAATATTACTTGTTGGAACAAAACCAGTTAGTTTTTACGATGATTGCATTAATAAAATATTTTTGAATATACTTTTGTTTGCTTCATATAATATACGCTAATATTTCTTTATTTGAAATTATCATATGACAAAGCTTAAATTTATATAAGAGTTCTTGTACAAGTATTTTATGGATCGTGTATGATATACGAACATAAGAACTAAACAGGGTATAATTTGTGAAACACAGATTGGTGCAAAAATGTTAGTTTTATAAAGTAGAATCATTATGTTTTAATATTTAAATTTTAACTAGAGTTAATACAATATCACAATTTTTTTTTAAGTTCTCAACGGTACGTATGAATTTGAGAATTCTCTGTCTACCTTAGTGGAAACAGTATTTCTAAGACATATTCATTCATTCCTCAGATACATTGTGAAGCAAACTCTATTCATACACTTTTTTGAATATCTTAAATATCGAGCAGAATTATTTTGACATATCTATTTAAATTTTGATTTTGAAAAATTCCTTGAAAATAAAAAATTAATTGAGTAGAATGGCTTAGAAACACTGTTTTTTTTTAAGTAGATATATAGAATTATTAAACATTGCATATCATCGAAAAAAGGTAAAAAGGCTTTTTACTTGATAGAAGGGATATAACAAAATTTGAATATCAAAACAGATTTAATCTGTCACTCTTCTACAATTTTAATTTCAAAAAAGATTTTTCATTCAAAAAACTTTTAGAATTTAATTAATGTCTTATGAGCAAGGCTTATATTTAATAGTATAAAATCAAAACTCAATAAACAATATCAAATGGAATAAATAAAACAACAAATATAAATTGTCAATTAAAATTAATAAATTAATATTTGAAGGAGGGAGTTGGTGTTCATAATGGTAAGATCAGAAACAAAATTTTGTCGCCTTCAAATATCTATTTATTAAATTCAATTGACAATTTATATTTCTTGTTTTATTTATTCCTGAAAAATCTGGAAAAGGATAATTATCTAAAAATTCTCAAGTCTGCATCAAAAAATAATATTATTGAGGAAGCAATGACAACTACTTAGATATTATTAATGATATCTTCATACCTGGAGGCATTTTTTCGTTTTACTGAATCGAAACTAACGATCTTCATTTTCAGTTGCCTCCTGCCAAAATGTGTGTACCAAATGCGGAAAACGTTATAAATATAACACCAGTCTGTACAATCATCAGAAATATGAATGTGGAAAGGCCAAATCGTTCGTGTGTACTTTCTGCTTCAGGGCTTTTTGGCATAAACAAACACTGAAGCATCATATAGAATTCAAGAGATGTAAGAAAATTTTCAAGCCAGAATTCTTCGAAGATGTGTTGAATTATCAGCAGCAGTGGAAAGAATAGAAAAAAATTATATATTATTATATATTTTTATTTAGTGAAAGTATTGTCAATAATAGTGTTTAGGTATTTGTTTGTAGACTATTCCTTTATTTTTTATTCACTCTGTCAAACTCTTATTTTACGGTCGAACATTCTGAATAAATTATGTAATGTTTATCGCTTCTCGCAGAAAATTAGATCGACGGGCTTTTTCACCGTTGTTCACTTGAGTTCATTGAGTTCACTTCACAAATCCACTAACCTTTATTACAAGTATAAATTATAGACAATACATTTACTTTCAGGTCGCCAATATCTTGTTCATTTCAGAAGAAATCGAATAATTATTTTCGTTAAAAAATAAACGGAAAGTCACAAACGGGCAACATGACAATATAAACGGTGAATTAAACAAAAGATCAATGGAAAATTATCAGCCAATAGGCTGTATCAATTAGTACAACACTCAGTAGACATTTTGTTATTTGAACGTGTTGATCAAAGTCTACTCTTATGAAGGTGAAATTTCAGACTTTTATTTATTGGACACAAATATCAGAGGATGTCATTTTCATTTCAGATCAATATATGAGTCTGTTCGACTGTAAAACAAGATATGCTCAGTTAAATTTGAATTGTTTTTTCCGAAAAAACTAATTGCGGCACATGTTTTCTCTTTATAATGAAATTGATAAGTTTGAAACTTAAGCTCTTAAATTTAATTGTGGAACTACTTTTTAATCTGTTTGATATATGTTTGTTTTTTTGATAAAATACTTTTTTGTATTCATTCATTTTGAACTGAAAATTCATTACTATTTTCAGTGCAATTTGTGGTATTAACTGTGATTTAACAGTACTCAAAATATGAATTTTCATATATTGAATTGAATCACCCCTTACTTGGTGAAAATCCATATTAAATAATATTTAAATAAGGTTATTCTGATTTTCACAATTTTGATCGTTATGTTTATAACAATTGTTTCGCTATCACAGTAGCATCACCAGGCAGGTTTTTTAAAATGTAAACCTGCTACTGTGATAGCGAAACAATTGTTTCAAAGATAACAATAAAAATTGTGAAAATCAGAATAACCTTATTTAAATATTAAATTTTTATACTCTTTCCGCAAAGTCCATGAATGAACAAAATTTGAATCAAATCGATTTTAATTCAATACAAATGATTATGTTAAATAAATTATATAAGATATTTATTAATTATCTCTGATATATTCTGGTTTTATGGTTATTCAATAAAATTGTTTAATTTAAATCTACAATTCTTTTCTTTAGATTTTATAAAAATTAATTTTAAAACCCCTACAGAAACCGTTGGAAATTTCCATTGACATTAATAATAATAAAAAATGTTCAAGTTTCTATTTAAGAATATGGGAAATTGAACCATTATTATTAATATAAAAATAGTTTTGTAGGGGTATTAAAATTGATTGCTATAAAATTTCATTATTGGTAATTTTTTCTTTCTTCAAGTATATATTTGATAAATTTATTTTATTAATTTTTATTCAGTGAAATAATTTCACTCTTGAGTTAAATTCAACTCTTGCATAATTTCTAGGATTTACTTGTTATAGAATCTTCAGAGGTTTTGCTGTATTTACTTACTTATTTGGATGGAGATGGATTTCTAATCATGTTGTTTTACACAAACGATTTTTCTTTTGTAATTTATATAATTTATTTTGAATTTGAAAATGAGTTGAAAACTCGAAACGCACTCAAAACATATATGAATTATATATTTTGACCATTTCTTTTATGGAGTTCCTTCTGGTTTGGTATCTATAAAAGTTGAATTTCCCATAGGTCCCTAATTAATTTAATTCTAAAAGTTTTTGTAATTAAAATTGTGGGAGACTAACAGATTAAATCTGTTTTGATATTCAAAGTTTGTAATTCTAATTTGTTATATAAATTTGGAAGACATAATCTGGAAACCTTTTATTTGTAGGGTATGTTTCAAGCATGAATGAGATAACAAAGGGATGATGATATTTTCAAAAACCATGAATGAATTGTTTCAAAGTAAATTTTATTGAAATTATATCATTCTATGAAAAATTTTGAATAACAGTAGAAATAATGAACATGAATACATAAACATACATTCAGGTACGAACAATTTTACAACAAAACAACAGTATTTATATATCATTGCAGGTGCTAAGCTGAACAAATGTTTCAAACCTAATTTATCATTAGTCCAAAATAATATTGCTTCCTATTTTAGAGTAAAATAGAAAACCAGAGTACCCTGACATCACATTTTAATCGTAGAATTTACGTAACACAAACATTTTTCCGAAAATTAAATGGAGATTGCAACTTAAAACTTTCTCAATCCTTGGAAATTGAACTGCTGTTGCTAAGATTTTCCACGGATAAATCTATAGGACTCTTAGAGGAAGGTGAAGTCATTTCTATACTTTTATCCTGTAAAATTCGAAGTAAATATATAGTATTCTTCAACAGGTTTATCAATTCATATGAACTTTTAAGATGTGCTTAAAATAATTTCCACAGATTTAAAAGAAAATATTTTTGTGACTCGAAAACAATGAATCTTCTAGCCGTTGGGCAATTTTCAAAATTTATAATTAAGATAAATTCTTAGGTGATTTTCAGTATGGAATGTAGGATCCTGTTGGAACTACTCATTTTTAATAAGATGCATTATAGTGATCGCGGGAATTTTAGAAAAGAAATTCAACATACTTTATGGGTTCATATCATGTATTCGAAGCACATTCTGTGAATTTTCATGAAAATTCAATCGTCCAGATGAACGTTTTCATTGGAAAAAAAAATCTCTGCAATATAAACACGACTTACTTCATTTCTGCTCGATGCACTCATATGAAGTACATTTTTGACTTTTCTTTTTTCCATTTCATCAAGAATGATCATTTTACATTTATAAAAATCATCGATATCTTCAAAACATTCGAGACAGATATTTTCAGAAGAATTTTCATCCTCTTCTTCCACCTTGAATGAAATTTTTTTATCGGTTATTAAAATTATAATTTGTGGATAACTTACTAATTCAGGTATACATTCTCGAACCATTTGATTCACATTTACGTCGTCATTATTTTTCTCATATATATTAACTGATTTTCCTTCGATGGCCAGTTCTTCCAAGCAGAATTTGCAGTAGTCTTTACTTTCAAGTCGAATATTGTCCACGCTTGTTATAAGTTCTTCCATTTTCACGATTACTTCAACGAAGTGGTTGTTCGGAATGATTAACGTTGAATGATGAAAATTTCTAGAATTTAACTCGAATTATAAAGACATAAGATGAGAGGAATGTTCACCATATGAAATCAGCTGATACGATGTACAATCTATAATAATATGACAAAAACTATATTTTTTGTCATATTGTCTTCTGAATACAGAGGAAACATAAATATTAACTTCAATTTTCAACGGGGTCAATGCAATAACTACAATTTTCGTAGGTTGTATTATTCATGTTCAATTGTATCAAAATTGACCCTCTGTCTACATTTTTCATCATAAATTTTCTTTGGTTTGATAGTATTTTTCAATGTAATCCAAAAATATCAAAGTACCTAGCTCATTCATCTTATTTACTTATACAACCTCCATTTAACTGTAAACACTTGACTAAACGCCGAGGTACACCCGAAACTAGGTCACCGCCATAATTTTCGATGATCGAAGTCCAGGACTGTAAAACTGGCAGAATTAAATATCTTCATTTCGTGGCACTGCTCGTTCAACTTCAATCTTCATCTTCCCATATGTTTTCAATGGGACTAAGATCTGGTGAAGCTGCTGGCCATGAAATGGTTGTCACTTGGTCTTCTTGCATCCAAGAGTATAGGCCTAAGTTGGCATCTAGCATTATCCTGCTGAAAACACAACTTCTCTGAATATGAAGCATACGCCTTTTCAAGGAGAAAAATGTTTAGAATGCCACAATACTTTTCACTATTAATGGTACCATCAACTATACAGAGAGACGTAACATCACGCTGATATATTGCTCTCCAAACCATTATTTTTATGGGAAATTTGGTAACAGGTTGTTTTGATAGGATTTTCAAGTGATTTCCACCAAGCTTGAAACAATTCTCAACCGATATAAAGACATTATTAAAATTATCCTCTTGAAAACGTTGACAAAATTCAATCCTTCGATCCTTTTGTACAGGTGTTATTATAGGGATTTTTTTTTTGGTTTCCTTGATATTTAACCTTGTCTTTTCAGTTTCTGGACATACTTTTATATTTCGTTCATTTCCAAATCTGCTTGCCAATTTGTTTCCTTTAATCTTACGCGGTCTTCCTGAAACTGGTCTATGCCTCATATCCATGCCATTTGTTATCCTCTTTATTGTCTCATATACAATCTTTTCTATACAAATATTTTACCCGTTTTCTTTTTTCTAGTTGCGACATTATTTCATAACTTGTAAACTTGTTGACAATCAACAATATTTGACAAATAGTGTTGCCATGCACCTTTGGCCATAGCCAACTATCTACACAAGCTATTTTATACATTACTTTGGTCTTAGAATGTTACAAAAAAGAAGCATATTAAACTTATGAAAAATAATACAGTCTGGATACGTTCTAGACGTACTATATATCAAATTGATACAAAATAAAACTTGTCTAGAAAATATTTATTTTCCATTTTATAGCATTTTGTTCAACATTTATACATAAATTTATCCATTGGTGCGAAACCCAAAAAAGACTACAGAGGTGCTAAAGTACCTAATTAAAAATTTAAGGTTTTATATGTATTTCATGGGTATTTCCAATTCTATGAAAGAAAAAACATTACAAGGTTAGAAACTTACGTATTCAAAAAAATTTTGAACAAAGACCCAAACACTGTCTCCTATAAACTCGTGGGCCTGTCTGATAATAACTTTGAAATTAGAACACAAAATGTTATTTCAAGGTTATCAACAGATATGGCACAAATCACAGAAGAACCTGAATTCTTCCTCTTGACATTCTCGAAGTGAATTTAAAATCTTGATATGATTCTTGAAAGAAAAGTTTTTTAAATTTATGTTGAGTATCTACTAAAAGAAAACAAACACTTGATGAATCAGACATCTACGAAGTTAAATATTCAAATTACACCAAATGATACCTCAGAAAACTTTTAGACCATACTCGAAACAGCAATAGTGATAAATTGGGTGTCGCAAATTATGTTTAAGTAGAATTTTTTCTTAGATTTCAATATAACCTCTGACAAATCTTGAGCAATAAAATTATTTAAAAAAAGATATTTTATTCATTATTACATTATTTTGGACCAAGAAACAATAACTAATTCATTAATCGTAATGATTAATTACTATGTGTTTTGTGGACTGTTTTGAAGTACTGGGATGATGTTAAATTTTAACAAGCACTTTTTTGTGGTTATCTCGAGGGATGAACCAAATAATAAGAGAAGTGAAGACAACCAGAACACTTTAAATGATAACAAATATAATCTTGGTTCGCTGTATATAAATCAAGTTAAAGATATTATTACACTAAAAATTAATTTAATGAATTTGCCAACACGTTATGTGAAATACTATGTTAATAATAATCGCGATTATCTTGTGCAGAAGCCACAAGCGACAAAGTTAATTTTTAGTGCAAATAACAGTGATTACGATAATTTCTTCCGAAGCCACAAGCGTCCTGGGTGATTACCAGAAGCGACAAGGGTGATTACTATAAGAATTATAATAATTTCACATGTGTTGTAGGATTTGCAGGGGTTAGGTATTCGAAAGCATCCCTTCTGATCAAATATAGGGAAAAAGCGAAATTGATTGGAAATCATATTTTTGGCATTCAAGGATTTTTATTGGTTACAGTTCTCTTAGATTAAGAATTTTTAGATCGGCCTGTTAGTAGATAAAGCTTAGTCCTTTGGCAGTTGAGTTATTCACACGTTCTTTAACAAGTTTTTATGTTCATGTGATTGTAGATAGGCTTAGTGTCCCAAGCAATAAATTATCAAAGTTTGAACAAGAGGCCAACAGAAAAAATAGAAAATATAAACTCTTATAAACAGAAAGTTAATGCCTCCAGACACAAAGGTAAAAAAATTATAATGTAGACAGGGACGTCTCTAAATGAAACCTAACAATATCTCTTGATATTACTTACCTATGGTTTTTAGAAAAGAGTGGTGTCATAATCTTTTCAGACGATGTTTCGAACCGTACATCGTACTAACTATATTTTCAAGTGAACAAACCCCTTTCGTTGTTAGCTTGATTTGTGCCATAAAGACATATTAACTATCAAATTAGGAAAAATCATGAGACCTCGCCCGGTAATCGCTTGATGTTCAGTTTTGAGATACCGTGGCTGCTCGATCCTCTATGTTCTACAGAACATAGAAAACTCTTCTTAGGTACTTCCTTACCGAATGGTTCTCCCAATTCAAGCTTAATCACCCGTTTGTTAAACCTCTTGTAGTGCGTTTGTTGTGAAGAAGATTTTCAAATTATGAAAAAGCCATTCTCGTCATATTCTTGGAGTTGACTTAGTTCCAGCTTGTTATATCATGTAGGTTACGATTGTATTCGCATGGTTTTTGTATGTATGTAATAATTTCTTTATTAATTTGAGGACATTTCAGGATACCAACACAGTTGCGAAAGGTGCCAAAAACGCTACAAAACTAGACGTAATCTGAAGAGACATATGGACTTCGAATGTGGCAAAGAAGCTACTTTCAGTTGCGGAGGATGTAAATATAAATGTAAAAGGAAAGATAACCTTCAACTACATATCCGACTGAAACATTCTTAGGTCTCATATCATTTATTCTGTCATTGTATGAGGAGAAATTTGTATATTAAATTGTGTTTCCGAAATGAATTTTATGAGCATTGTGTATAATTCACAAATGCAACAGAAATATCGTCAACATTGCTAGAAAATATGAAGATATCTCTATCATAAACTAATATACGTGTTGGCCTTGATGAAGGTGTAAAATTAGGGAATTTGCATTTATTTATTTTGTCCAGTTGTAACATAGCTTACTAACTTTATGTAAGGTTTTGCCGTGATTGCTTTAATCAATATTGTAGTTTTCTTAAGAATTTACTTGAATTGGTCCTTAATTGATGGAAATTCATTTTAATTGAATAAAATAAAGATTATTTCGACCATTTTTTTATTTAACGACAATTCTACAATTGTTTCACCAACGCTTTGTTCAAAATTTTTAACAAACTCTGAAAATTGCACAGTCACCTCTTATATAGCTATTGGGTGTTTATTTTAGAGTGATAGAACTTTCGACAGGGATAACTGTGATTTGACAGAAGGTAGGAGCCACGTTGTTTTGACATTTCTGTTCCGTAAGCATTGATAAATTATCGTGGAAAGACTCACGCTGCAACAACGTTTACAAATTGTTGAAATTCATTTTCAAAATCAGTGTTCTATTCGCCAAACTTATAGAGCACTTCGTGAAATTTATGGTTTATATAATCGTCCATGAGCGCCGCTTATTCGTCGAACTGTCGATAGATTTCGGGCAACATTTTCTCTACTCGATGCAACAACAGCAACAAGACAAAGAACTGTACGTACAGAAGAAAATATGGCTGCTGTAGGTCATAGTGTTAATGATGATCCAGATTTATCTATTCGTCGACGTTCACAACAAGTTGGACTTTGTGCATCCATTACATGGAAAATTTTGCGTAAAGATCTTGGTCTACACCCATACAAGATTAAACTATTTCAAGAACTAAAGCCGCTTGACCATAATAAGCGTCGTTTGTTAGCTGATTGGGCCCTAGAGCAGCTTGAAGTTGATACACTTTTTTATCGTAAAATTGTGTTTAGTGATGAAGCTCATTTCTGGTTGAAAGGCTATGTAAACAAGCAAACTCGCCGTATATCGAAAGAAAACAATCCTCAAGAAGTTCTGCAGGTTCCATTGCATCTGCACTGTATGGTGTGCTTTACACGCTTGAGGCATCGGTCCATATTTCTTTAAAACGATGCTAGAACTAATGTTATAGTGAATGGTGCTCCTTACAGATCGATGATCAATAATTATTTGTTTCACAGTTTAAATGGTATCGACTCAGAAGTGTTTTGGTTTCAACAAGATGGTGCTACACCTCATGCTGCTACGTAACAATTGATTTACTGAAAGAAAGATTTGGTGATAACATTATTTCGAGAAATGGTCCAATCAATTAGCCTCCAAGATCATGTGACATAACTCCACTGGATTATTTTCTTTGGGTTTATGTCAAGTCATTGGTTTATGCTGATAAACCAGAAACAAAAGACGCTTTGGATGCCAACATAACTCGTGTTATTTATTAAATAAGGCCTGAATAACTCGAAAAAGTGGTCCAAAATTGGTCTTGTCGGATGCGGTTCCTCAAAGCTAGTCGTGGGACATATGCGGGAAATTATTTTTTAAACATAAATGTCATAAAATTATCTTTTAATAAAAAAAAAATTTGGCTCCAATCTCAATTTAAATGTGTTTTATTTCAATTTCTATCACTTTAAAAAAACACCCGATAGAAACTTGACAAAAGAGGGGTAAGAATAACTAAAAATTTCAGGGAATGAAGATAAGAAAAACGTATGTAAAAAGAGGTACAAATAGCTATCAATTTACAGAAATACCGATAAAGAAGAATATGCGAAAATGGTTACAAATAACCATAAAATACAAGTGTATATGAATAGTTACGAAGAAATTAAGGTAATAATTCCTTGTCATATAAACCTTATTTTTTTGATCCCCCCTGCTTTGTATAAAATTGTTTTTTTTGTTAAATTTATTCAATATTTGTACCAGTTCTCAATAAAAATGTCAGCTTGACATCCGCCTAATGGATAAATTTAAGGTCCAAAATAATTCCAGCCTCTACGACTCAGGTGTATTATCTGTTGATAAGTCTTTTTTCTCAAAAAATGTGAATTTTAGCGTGAAATGCCAAGAGACCTTATTTGTTAAGAATGGATCAAACTATCGAAAACAAATATTTTGCTGGAAATTATAAATAGGAAAAAAGTTTCTTGCGAAACAAGGTTTAGGGGTGGCTTTTTCTACCCTTATAATCATAGAGGAACACCACTATTATTTTTCTGAGTGCCTTCTAGCCCGCTTAAAATGTCTAGTTAATTTTATTTTTGTCAGTTTTTTGGTTTTTGAAAAAACCATTAAAAACTGTATTTCGGGCGCCATCTTTAGAGGGCTGTAACTAAGCAAGGAGGCTCAAAAGAATAAAGTTTAAATGAAAGACTCACCCTATTTTTGACAAGGAATCACCACCTAAAATTTTTCGCATCTATTCATATACACCCTGTATATTGGGGCCAATTATCGGAAATACCTCTGAGTAAAAATATTCAACAATGGAGATCTTGCGACATCTGTTTGGTCGTTGAAAAGAATTTTAAAGTTCTTGTACCTACTAAATTCTACTGCTTCCAAAAGTGTGAGTTTGGTAGGTACTTTTAAGTTCATTCTGGATAACTTCATAGTTATTGTTGAAATTTTGTCCAAATTCTTTCCAATGCTTGGCATATGTTGAGTGCAAAATTGTGTTCGTCAATTCTTTTCTTAAAGGATCTACCTGTTTGACCAATAATATACCACAGAGCAATCACTGCAAGTCAACTTATAGACTCCAGATTTATTGTCTTCATTTGCTCGATCTTTGTTATTTTTTATATGAATTCCTAAATTATTGAGTGTCTGAAAGCTACATTCGAGTCAAATTTCATTTTAAAATACTTAGCAATATTATCTGATATGCTGTTCACGTAAGGAATGGAAATGTATCTTTCAGTCAAATCTTTTGTAACATTTCAACTTTTACTATAATAACGAACTATAATTTCCTACTGTTAGGTGAAATTTGGCTTATATAATGATAATAATATTTTTCTACAATCGTTGTAGTTTTTATTCTATGTTCCAAAAAGTGTTCATTTCTGTATGTACTACTATTATTCTATGGAAAAGTCTACAAATTTTTTTTGACAGTTCTTGCTTAACACTGAAAAAAGTTGCCAAACTTTGCTTGCATTATCGTATGTCAGTCCATTCTTCAACTGGAATATCGACCGTTATTGCAGCCAAATAATTTTTAGAACTTTCAGAAGAAAATCTGTTCCTCGTCATTATACTGCATTATTGCAAAAATCTTTCTCATACAACATAACAAATTTATTGAACAAGTTTATAGGAAAGGCACCCAAAAAATTCATAAACTTCATTTCAAGTGACTTGCTTCATTGTCTGTTGGAAAATTCCAAATTTTTTTCTGCATTGTGCAGATTCTAATCAATACATGATGTGTAGATTCTGATCAGCACAACTGCTCTCTTTGATTTTATTGGATGAGTTTTCTGGTTGCTTGACTGCTTTATTGAATTGAATTAATTTTTGCTTTTTATCTAGGTTGCCTGTACAGACAGCTGTGTGGTAGGGAGCTTCTTGGCTCTAACTTGAAACTTGTCTAGAGTTTTGAAATATTATGACTATAATTTCATACCTTTCGGATCATTTCCATTGCTTTTAAACGATGGCAAATGGTTGGTTGAGTGACTGTAAGTGTCTAATTCTTCGTCCTTAAACTTTGGTAGTGCTTCTTTGTCTTCCAAATCAAAATTTCCACTTCTAATCGTGCAAACCATTTCTGACACGTTCGTTCACCATATACATTCACTAAAATACGATATTTTTCGGCAGGATTTTTCTTAGTATTGAAGTAATGAAGTAAAACTTAAAACAAATTCTTTATTACTATGTTTTACTGCCAACAATTGTTAGATGTTTTACAAAATGTAGGGTTTACATTTTTGCAACTAGATTCGAACTTTCGTTCATCTTCAGGCAACTGACCCCTAAGCACATGGTATAGGGTATTTTATGTAGATTCAGGTACAACGTAGTGATAATAAAAAAGTGAGAGTTACAGAAATTTCATCTCGACCAGATGTTAACAAAAATAAAAAAAATTTGGGTTACTATTAGGATAGGATGATATTTGAATGCATTGAAAATTTGGAAAATACATAGATCAGTTTGATCATTCATTATCCCAAGAATATTTTTCTGCACCAATTTATAAACTTCAATGGACTCCAGATAGTTGAGATGCGTTCCATTTGATTCCACGTGTAATATTTTTTGTCGATTGTTAGGAATATGTGGCAATGTGTTTTGACGGTGAAGCTTCTTTTATTTTTGAAGAAATCCATTCGATGTTCAGTATACCTTGTATAAAATGAACGTTCTGTCTGACCTATATATTTTTTATTGCAATTTGAACATGTATACTCATAAACTCCTGTAACGGCTGAAACAGTTCAATATCTGAGAAGTAAAACTTGCCGGAAAAACAGATTTTTTGGTACAAAAGCTGACATTTTCAGAAATTATATTGTTTACACTTCACCGAAATGAGAGATACTGAAAAGATGACACTTCTTAATGAAGATGTTACCAAGGGAAACCATAGAATAATAAACTAGTAGCGACATCGGATATAAAAATCGCACGAACTTATTTCTATCCATTTTCATAGGTGAAAAAATCTTTTATTATTGTTATCGTATATGACTGGTCTGCTTCCATTAAATTTGGTCGTATGAACTCTATAGAAAGATACCAAAGGAAAGTCAAGGCTTTAATTTGCATTAATGTTTGTCTACGGCCAAGCTGGTTTTGAAGTGGGTGCCGGCATTTGCTAACAGTGAATCAAAATCAACATTGAGTTGATTATTCCAAGCGTTGCTTGAAGCTGTTTAAACGGATTGCATCGGATTTTTTACGACTATATGTGACAATGGATGAAACATGGATCCATTACGTTTGAATTAAAAAGATCCTCAACTGAGTGCACAAAGCGATAAATATCTTCTTTCTCAATTTGCCCGAACTTTGTCTCACCCGGAAATTAATTGTTGTTACGTTTCTGAACATATTTTAGGTGGTTGCTCGAACCTCTATGTTATACATAGATAGGTACCCGTACTTTGTTCGACCAATAGCTCATAACGATTTTGTTGAAAGACTATTTTCTATGAATAAGGAATAAGTCAATCATGTCATATTTATGGAATACTTCGACATGACTTATTTCGAACTACTTATCTAGTGTTTACATTCGCGTAATTCTTGAAATGTATAATATATAACATTTTTTTTATTGATATTTGCTTATTTCAGAAAACCAATACATTTGCGAAAGGTGTCAAAAACGTTACAAAACTAGGCGTAATCTGAAGAGACACATGGATTTCGAATGTGGCAAAGAAGCTTCTTTCAATTGCGGACTATGTAGATACAAATGTAAAAGGAAAGATACTCTTCAAATACATATGCGACATAAACACACTTAGATTTCATATTTTACTGGGCTGTTGTGAATTTTTTATTAAATTTTGCAATTAATTTATGATCAGTATTTTTAGTTAATAGCAATAACGTTACTATCGTTGAAATTATAATACTAGAAAATATCTCGATGATGAGCTAACGGAAGAAGCATTTACTTGGATAATACACCTTTCCAATAATACTTATGGGAGTTTTCAAATAACGTTTTTCTAGACTGTTAGATAAGACAAGAACTCGTACATATGGTTTACAGGGTGACTTTAGAACAATACTCGGATTTTTATTAAAATAACTTGTTCACGTAACATCGATAGTTAAGGTAAGAATCTAATCTTATTTGCAACTGGCAATGTCGAACTGATTAGCTGATTACACTATATATTAAAGTGTCCTTGAACCCGCTTCGCTACGGTGTACCGGGGTAATCCGACAAGGATGTACGACGGTCGTTCGAAAAATTATTAAACCGCCCGAAAAAATTGATCTATCGAAAAGGCGGATCAATCGACTCAGATAGTTTACTATTGAAATAATAAAAAATACACCTTACAACGGAGTCATAACAGAACTTATCATATATATTTATAAGAACTTTCTATTAATAGATAGCGATGGATTGAATGTTGTTATTTCAAAAATTCTTGCTCATTTTCGAGCACATATCTCAAGAGTCGAATGGTATCTACCTTTTAATTTATTTACATGCTTTTCTGCACATAAGGTTGAAAACAAATAAGCTAAATATTCTCAGACCAATAAGTTTTCAAAATGAGGTTTGACAGAAATATCATGTGTCACGTAAGTACAAAGTTTAATTGTCTAATAGCTTCAAACGCACAGGACAAAGAAATTATGGTCAAATGCAATCAAAGACGTCCCTAATGAGACGTCACAAATATTCAAATAGTTTTTCCAAGAAAAATTCATAAATATTGGATGGAGTAGTCCGTGATCGTTCATTTTAATTGGAATGGAATGAGAAATTACTTTGTTTTCTATCACTTTATTCACTGATTATACAGTGAGTCGAGTTTCGAAGTGATACTATATTTTCAAACTGAATAAATAAATTGTCTCAACTATTATATATATATATATATATATATATATATATATATATATATATATATATTGCGTAGTATAGGTTATCGACCAGACTAATAATAAATCTATTACCTTGTTTTCGGGAATGTGGTCTGTATATCAAGAAAACTCCAATTTTCTTCAAATATCTCAATATTTCGTTGATATAATTTTCAACATCATCAGGAGATAAACTGAAAACAGCAAACAAAAAAGGGCAACATCATCTACAGGAAACAAACAAAGATTTTTTTATACAGCACTTACAAGATCAGAGCTTCACTTCCAAAACACAGAATCAAACATTACAAAATTCTTTACTCGAAAAATCAAACATCAAAAATCAGCAACTATATTACATTCAAAAGAGAAACTTCTAATATCCCAAATATTCCAGGTGTTTTAAATTGCTCTCCAATAACCGATATGAAACAAAGAAACAATATGGGAAATATGTGACATCTACAGTATATGTACTAAAGTTTACTTAGAATATTACAGTAAATTGTATTGAGGCCTTCTGTATCTGATTTATAGTTTACTGCATTGTTCTCCTTTTTAATGTGTAGCATCTCGAGAAATAATCGTTTCCTGTAATCATTCTCTTGTTGCAATATACTAACGCTGTCAAAATCAAAATTGTGACCAGTTTTTTTATGATGGTCAACCAACGCACAAGAGTTTTTCCCTATTCGGCAATCACTCTTATGCTGAGTTATTCGATTTTTGAGCCACTGCTGTGATTGGCCAATGTAAGCTCCCGGGCATACCATACATGGCACCCTATATATAGTATTACTCATGAAATCAGTCGGAGTTTTGTCCTTCAGTTTCGAGAATAACCTTGAGTTATTCATTACATTATATCTCGCGATTTTAACCTGCGGATAATCTTTAAACAAATTAACTACCCTATGAGTTAGTTCGTTCATTTGCGGTAATTTTTTGAACTTTTGCTGCGGTGGGTTGTCATCCGTGGGACCATCATAAAAACTCGCACTGAAAATTAACCTCTTTAAGATATTCCTTGGGTATCCATTGTTGACAAAAATATCGAAGAGTGTATTCAAATTCTTACTTAAAAACCTCTGATCTGAAATGTGAGTGACTCTATTCTTTAAAGCTAAGACTGTGTTCAACTTTTGATTACGAGGATGATTTGAATAAAAATTCAAAAAACGACCTGAGGATGTAGGTTTCTGATACCAGTCTAATATCAGTGTGTTGGTATCATCTCTGATAACCATAGTATCTAGGAATGGTAATTTTTTATCAATTTCTGCCTCTATGGTAAATTTTAAGTGTTCGTCAAAGCCATTGAAAACCTGCTGAACGATATCAATTTTATCACACGGTACACTACAAATCAAATCATCCACGTACTTATATATAAAAGGAAAACTGAAAGGGATCCTCGGAATAACATTATCCAACAAATCATCGAGGACAATCATTGCAATTATAGGGCTCAACGGGGAACCCATTGGTGTACCGAATATCTGCTTGTAAAAACGATCATTAAATGAAAAATAAGTATTGTTGAAAACAAAAGCTATCAGAGTCATGAAATTCTGTTTGGTTAAGCAAGTATGATCAGCTATTTGGTCCCAACGGTCATCTAAAATTTTTAAAGCTGATTTGACCGGTATATTTGTGAACAGGGAGACAACGTCTAGCGACAATAAAATGTACCCATCTGGTAGCCGTAATCCACTAACCGCATTGACGAAGGTGAAGGCATCTTTTACATTATAGTCCGTGCGATCTTCGAATGACTCCCTCAACATATTGGCCAAAAACTTTGCCAAATTATATGTGACAGAATTAACCGAACTCACTATTGGACGTAGAGGTACATTATCTTTATGTATTTTTGGTAGACAATATAACCTGGGAAAGGTGGAATTGTTTTTAATCAAAAATCTCAGTTCAGCGGCACTTATCTCATTCCTTGCACAAATATATTTCAAAAGATCATTGAGTTTCTTTTGGATAGTCATAGTGGGGTCTCTCTTCAAACTTTCGTATGTTTTTTCGTCATTCAACAATTGCTCGGTTTTAATGACATAATCTAACTTATTCATGGCAACAGTGCAGCCCCCCTTATCGGCAGTTAGTATATAGATCTCCGGATGTAGTTTGAGAAATTTTCCCGTCTTCTCAAAATCAACTTCAATATCCGATGGTCTAACCCTGTTTCGACCCATTTTGTGTAAAAAGTTCGTAATAACATTTGTGGTGTTAGCTCTCACAATGTCAGCATTTTCCCTTGGAACATCAATCACAATATTTTCAACGTCAGTAATAAAATGTCTCAACAGTAACTTGGTGTCAGTACACTCAACACTAAATTTAGGTCCAAGTGACAAAAAAGATATTCGGTACACCAATGGGTTCCCCGTTGAGCCCTATAATTGCAATGATTGTCCTCGATGATTTGTTGGATAATGTTATTCCGAGGATCCCTTTCAGTTTTCCTTTTATATATAAGTACGTGGATGATTTGATTTGTAGTGTACCGTGTGATAAAATTGATATCGTTCAGCAGGTTTTCAATGGCTTTGACGAACACTTAAAATTTACCATAGAGGCAGAAATTGATAAAAAATTACCATTCCTAGATACTATGGTTATCAGAGATGATACCAACACACTGATATTAGACTGGTATCAGAAACCTACATCCTCAGGTCGTTTTTTGAATTTTTATTCAAATCATCCTCGTAATCAAAAGTTGAACACAGTCTTAGCTTTAAAGAATAGAGTCACTCACATTTCAGATCAGAGGTTTTTAAGTAAGAATTTGAATACACTCTTCGATATTTTTGTCAACAATGGATACCCAAGGAATATCTTAAAGAGGTTAATTTTCAGTGCGAGTTTTTATGATGGTCCCACGGATGACAACCCACCGCAGCAAAAGTTCAAAAAATTACCGCAAATGAACGAACTAACTCATAGGGTAGTTAATTTGTTTAAAGATTATCCGCAGGTTAAAATCGCGAGATATAATGTAATGAATAACTCAAGGTTATTCTCGAAACTGAAGGACAAAACTCCGACTGATTTCATGAGTAATACTATATATAGGGTGCCATGTATGGTATGCCCGGGAGCTTACATTGGCCAATCACAGCAGTGGCTCAAAAATCGAATAACTCAGCATAAGAGTGATTGCCGAATAGGGAAAAACTCTTGTGCGTTGGTTGACCATCATAAAAAAACTGGTCACAATTTTGATTTTGACAGCGTTAGTATATTGCAACAAGAGAATGATTACAGGAAACGATTATTTCTCGAGATGCTACACATTAAAAAGGAGAACAATGCAGTAAACTATAAATCAGATACAGAAGGCCTCAATACAATTTACTGTAATATTCTAAGTAAACTTTAGTACATATACTGTAGATGTCACATATTTCCCATATTGTTTCTTTGTTTCATATCGGTTATTGGAGAGCAATTTAAAACACCTGGAATATTTGGGATATTAGAAGTTTCTCTTTTGAATGTAATATAGTTGCTGATTTTTGATGTTTGATTTTTCGAGTAAAGAATTTTGTAATGTTTGATTCTGTGTTTTGGAAGTGAAGCTCTGATCTTGTAAGTGCTGTATAAAAAAATCTTTGTTTGTTTCCTGTAGATGATGTTGCCCTTTTTTGTTTGCTGTTTTCAGTTTATCTCCTGATGATGTTGAAAATTATATCAACGAAATATTGAGATATTTGAAGAAAATTGGAGTTTTCTTGATATACAGACCACATTCCCGAAAACAAGGTAATAGATTTATATATATATATATATATAATAAATTAATTTCTTGATGGCTTCGGTAAAACTTCAAAAAGTGGGTTTGCAACAGGTCCGTCTGCTCATTTAATAGTTTTATTGTCGGTTGGTGCTTTTTGTATTATCCAATTCTGGGAAGGTATGGTAGGTTACGAAAAAATGTTTCGCAAAATTGCAGTTATCTTTCCGGTTCCTAAAGGCAGACTAATGTTCTTTGTACCTTTTTTGAAAAGATCTTCCGATTTGTCCTATATATACGCTACTGCAATGTTGACAACTTAATTCATAGAATAAAATAATAAGAAAGCGGTTTTTTACTTGATAGAAAAACTATTACAAAATTTAAATTAACAGATCAAATCTGTTTTGATATTCAAATCTTTTAATTCATAGACTCCAGAATCATTCAGCCGGTTGTTTTTGTCTTTGGCATTAAAAAAGACATTGGAAATTATATATGAGGGTGTGAAAGCTGTTATTAATTTAATTTTTGATTACTGTTTTAATATATAGTGTTAACTATTTTTTGTGAGACTGGTCCAAAATATGTTAATTCCATGAATTTCTTATCTATATTATCTGATATGGAAATGGGGTATATTTGCTTACGAATGAGTTGTTTTTGTTTTTTTTTATGAGATAAGATATTATTTTAGTTTCGAAATGATTATTTGTGGGTATTTGTTTGATTATATTAAGTGTTTTTTTAACGTAATATTATTTAAAGGAATTGAAAATGCTCTATGTATCATTGATCTGTATGCAGCGAGTTTATGAGTGTTAGGGTGGTTTGAAAACTTGGATATGGTTGTGTCTGTCGATGTGCGTTTTCGAAATATATCAAAGGAAGTTTCATCATTATTCTTAGTTAAAGTTATGTTCAGAAAATTTATTTTGTTATTACATTGTGTTTCCATAGTGAATTTCACCTTATAGTGTAAACTATTAAGATATTCTAGTGTGTTTTCTAATTCTGAACGTGTTCCGCAGAAGCCAGCCAATATATCGTCTACATACCTGTACCAAAAAGTGATATGCTTTGCGTGTGTGGATTTTGAAATTTTTCTTTCGAAAAGCGACATAAAAATTTCAGCGAGAAGTGGGCTGAAAGGTGACCTCATGGCAAGTCCATCTTTCTGTTTGTAAAATTTACTATTGTATTGAAAGCAATTTTCTTCCACGCAAAGTTCGAAAAGGGTTAAAATTCCAATTAAAAATTTATAATTCTTATTTTATTCAAAATTTGTTGTTAAGTTATTATTTTTTTCTTGATTGTTTCGGTCTCTACTTGACGGAAATTCATCGTAAATGATTTGAAGTAAAACACTTTATTTCCGCTTATTTTTATTTTTCAACGACAATTGTTTCGTCAATTACATATTGATTTCCTCAGGTGAGTATGGTTACTGTAACCATACTCACCTGAGTCAATATGTAATTGACGAAACAATTGTCGTTGAAAAATAAAAATAAGCGGAAATAAAGTGTTTTACTTCAAATCATTTATTATTTTTTTAATTAGATTTCTTAGTTCATTTTGTCTTTCCACTTTATTCATCCTGCAAAATATCAAAATATCTTTATATAAGTTAGAATCTTCTTTTCAATTCAAAAAACATTTACGACAATAATTCAAATAAAATTTTCGTACTAAAACAAAAACTGTTTTTGTGACTTGCTGAAATAATTTTTCATTTCACATTGAAAGAAATTCGGCACTTTTTGTTTTAACTCCAATTTCTTATAGGCAGAATATATTAATTTAGGTTTTACACCAATCTAGTCTTCCCTAAAGGTTTCCATTGATCAATCATTATTTTTCATAATAATTACTGCTTCCATAATAGAGCAAACGGCCATAAAATAGAAATCGACACAACATTGAGTAAGTTTTACATGAAATAACTCCAATTTATCTAATTTTATACTTTTCTTTGCAGGATACAGATGTCATCAATGTTTTCGACAATACAAAAGTAAACAGTCCTTAGTAAGTCATCAGAAATACGATTGTGGAAAAATACCTCTTCTTCAATGTCCAGCTTGTCCATATAAAGCAAAAAGAAAACATCATTTGCAAAATCACTGCAAACAAATACATGGAGTTGACGTGCTGGTTTAAAAATTCATTTAAATTATATTGTGAACATCCTTGAAAATTTCTTGCCAAACTATGAATTTATATAAAAGCATACGAGTCTACGAGCATCAGCGCACGCCTCGATTTGAGTCGCGTCGAGAGATGTTAATTCTTTAAAAACAAATTTTAAAAATTACTATGTTTTACTACAAATAAAAATATACTACTCTGTCAAGAAAGTACCAGGAATTTTCAATTTAAACAACATTTTTACATTTAATCGTCAAAATTTATTGGGTCGCCTTCAAAATAGGCTCCATTTGCTCCAATACATCTATGCCAACAGCACTTCCAATTATCGAAACATTTTTTATAGGCGCTTTCCGGGATGGACTTTAGCTCTTGCGCCGAATTTTGTTTTATGGCTTCAATCGACTCAAAACGGGTGCCACGAAGGGGCAATTTTAGTTTTGGGAAGAGGAAAAAGTCGCAGGGAGCCAAATCCTGCGAATACGGTGGTTGCTGAAGCACGTTTGTTGAGTTTTTGGCGAGAAAGTCAGTCACAATCGTAGCTCGGTGAGAAGGCGCGTTATCGTCATGGAAAATCCATGAGTTGTTCGCCCACAAATTTGGCCGCTTCTTACGGATACGCTCACGCAAACGTTTCATAACGCCTAGGTAATACTCCTTGTTGACCGTCTGACCCTCTGGAACGAATTCGTAGTGCACCACGCCGCGGATATCGAAGAAAACAATGAGCATCACCTTCATTTTCGAGCGGCTTTGGCGTGGTTTTTTCGGTTTCGGCTCATTTTTTGCCACCCATTCTGATGATTGCTGGCTTGTTTGCATATCGTACTCGTAGACCCAGGTCTCATCACAAGTTATAATGCGTTCCATGAATGTAGAATCGGAATTACAGCGATCCAGCATGTCTGAAGCAACCTGTTCGCGATGACGTATTTGAAGAAAATTCAGGTCTTTCGGTACGAGTCGTGCGGCCACCTTTCTCATGCCCAAAATATCAATCAAAATCGTACATGCGGACTCGTGGGATATCTTAAGATCATGTGCTATCTCTCTCAAGCTGGTACGACGGTTTTCCAGCACCCTTTCCTTAATTTTATCGACGTTATCTTCGATCGAAGCCGTCGATGGGCGACCACTTCACGACCGTCCTTGAAGGCTCTGTACCACTGATATGCACGATTTTTTGATAGAGCATTATCACCAAAGGCCTTTTGCAACATTTTTAATGCATCGGCACACGAAAATTCATTTGCAACACAAAACTTTAAACAAATTCTTTGCTCAACGTAATCACCCATAGTAAAAATCGGCACGCACTCTGACATCGACTGACTCAATCAGCTGTTGCAAACACACTAGTTGACAGATCCCGCTCAAGCTTGGCATAGTAATTAAGGACAGTGGTACCAACCTAGGAAAAAAAAATTTACCTGCCTCATTGCCCCGCCAGATTTAAATCGATAATTCCCGGTACTTTCTTGACAGAATGTATATTACACATTTTCTTGTGACTCGAGTTTCAGGAAATGAACTATCCCATCATCAGACAACACCTGATGATGGGATAGTTCATTTCTCGAGTAACAAGAAAATGTGTAATATATATTTTTATTAGTAGTAAAACATAGTAATTTTCACAATTTGTTTTAATTATGATCAACTAGCAAATAGTAAAGACTGAAACAATTCAGTATCTGATGTTAATTCTATTTTCAACGCAAAAGATGCACGCGATGCGCATGGATCGATTTGAAACGGAGGATTTGAATAGCCTCGTTTTTATTACTCATGCAGGGAAAGTACTATCTTTGCGCTTGCTTTTGGGGTCGAAAAGACGCTAATTGCCCACTTCACAATTACCACACGAGTTTTGAGTAAATTTAATGTCGATTTGAGTGCGACAAGTAAACTTCTCGCACGCAAATTTTCATTGGCACACGCAAATTGACAAAATTAAAATAAAAAGACAGTCGAACTGTCAATGCTAAATAAGTAAGGTTGGCATTTAAATATACTTCCATTATCCCCGCATTCGTAATAAAAAGTAGTATGTGCAACTCGTGAGAGGTTGTCCATTGCCCACTCCAGCGAATGAGCGCATTCGCTTCGCTCGTGCACTAAACTTCAGTCTCGTGGGCAATCGACAACTGCTCGCACTAGTTGCACAATATACTATTTTCTCATTTCATTCGATAGGTTTAAAAGCGGAAACTTCGAATAGATCATCACATCGCTTGCGTGTCTTAATGTGAGTGTGTCTAATGAATTGATTTGGACATGCATTGTATAAAAATAACAATGAACAATAACTTTATTCTCAGAATCATTGTTGACAAGGAAATGAGAAATCGTCAAAAGAAAATACATATATGAAAAAAGAACTGCATTCTGGAAATTCCAAGACAAGGATTAGAAAATTCTAAAATAGAATATGGTTCAATATCTATAATTAAATTGGTAATTTGTTGTTTGAACTTTTTATGATTTGTAATATCTCCAATAGAATTTGGTAATATATTATAAATTTTAATAAGGAACTGTCCGTCTTGTTTTATTCATATTACTCAGATCTTCGGCGTAATGTGGAAGACTCTATGATGTATATCCCAATAAATGTCGGAATTTTATTTTGTCGAAATCTCCCCCTACATGAATCTCGATAATTAAGACCATACATTGACCTCACAGCAGATTTCTGAAGAATGAATATCCTTTCGGCTCTAGAGGTGCCACCCCAAAGAACAACACCATATCTCATCAAAGAATCGAAATTTTCGAAGTAAACTGATCTTAAGAGCTCCCTATCTACTCGGCGAGATAACACTCTCATCATATATAGAACTCTATTCAGTTTTTTATTCAGCTCTCATATATGTTGGTGCCAGTTTAAAAAGCAGTCTAGATACATTCCCAAAAACTTGGTTGATTCTGCTATGCCGACTTCTGTATTGTTGCTGGAGTACTTTATTTGAACTGAGTAGTCCTGAAAATAATACACTCAGTTTCTTCAACATTTAGAAGGAGCCTATTTTGAGCACACCAGACACTTATCGAGTCGAAAGAGAGTTTCCTCCATGCTGGATTTTAAATCTCCATTACGCACTAAAGCGTTTGCGTCATCAGCAAACGAAAGCATTTTTATCCTTCTTGAAATGGAAGAAAACAAAGACTCAGGTAAATCATTTATGTATATCATAAACAGTAGAGGTCCCAGAATGCTACCCTGAGGTACACTCATTACTACCGTGTCATCATCCTTTGGACAAATTTCATCCTTGGACCGCCAGTTTCAACTACTCAACAATTCCAGTTGAGCGTCTCGCATACCATAGGTATTTAATTTGTTGAGAAGCCTTTCATGGTTCATACTGTCGAATGCCTTAAACTGGTCCAAAAACAGTTCAACAGGTACTTCTCTACGTTCGAGTGCTTCCAGAAGTCAATTCATAAAGAGCAGTGTTGGTGTTCTTGTCTCTCAGGTACCCATGTTGGTTTTTCCAAAATACTCCAAATTTGTGGAAGAAGTTGAGCATTTTACATTTTATGGTCTGTCCACCAAAATCTTTTCGGAAAAGTTTGAAAATGAAGTGAGCACACTTATTGGACGATAGTTCTTAATGTCATCAAGATCTCCTTTCTTATAAATTGGTTTAATCAGAGCTAATTTAAGGGCCGATGGAAATGTACCCTCAGTAAATGCTCGGTTGATGATATGTATTCAAGGTCATAATTTCATAATTGATAGCCAGCCATGTCTGTTACTATGTATAATTTTAATTTTATAATTATGTGGAGACGTGAAGAGTCTAACAAAAAGTGACCACAAAATGTATAATATGATTTCTTTGACTTTCTATAAAACTGCATACATTTTGTTGTCAATCTCTTGGATTTCTTTTGCATAAGAAAATGAAATTTTTCTTATCATATACCGGTAATGCAGGTTTTTATGAGTATGGTAAGAATTTCGACCACAGAATATTCACCAGCATAGAATATTCACTTCTTATGCGTAAAAGTAACACAAATGTTTAAACCCTAGCAGTTGAAGGATACGCAACCCATAATACAAGTTTGGGAATTATAAGTTGTCTCTAATTCTCTAACAGCAGACATGGTCATTTGTTATATAATTATACTACATAACATGGACAAACCAATTTGATACACAAACTCGCCTTTACGATACGCAAGCGATGTAGGACTGACCCACTCAAACCTTGCACTTTCAAATTGATCGCATGAAACGAGCAAAATGAATCTAATCAAGTCCTACGAGTAAGGTACTTGAATCCTTTGAATTGAAAACAGAATTAACGTCCTTCACCACTCGATTCAAATCGAGTCGAGCCATATGCGGACGCTTTGACAGTAAATCGCTCTAGCCTCAGTAAATTGCTATGTCGGCAGGTGCAATTCCAAACCAATTCTGAACCGATTTCTAACCTGCTCGGGACGCCAAAGTGAATATAACCAGTCTCAATTTCTTTTCTCCGCAGACATTCTCTGAATCATAATAATTCAAGTTTGAATTCCGTCATTCATGATATACGGAATCAGAAAACCGATAAGCAAAGTTTTCCTCATTTTTCTTCACAATATGCTGGATGATCTCAATGATTTTTAACATTTGTTCCAAATCTTCAGATACACACTAAAAACCTTAAGATCCAAATTACCAGTAAAACGATCCTGGAACCATAAGAATCAATTCAGAATTATGTTTTTCAAACTGCGTCAACGTATAGTTCTCAAATGGTTCGGAATTGTACTCGCTTACAAATCTTACCCCCTTTAACCTAGAAGTGCATGTTATAATATAGCCATGTCTACAGAATTTCAAATAAATTCCTTTCAATAATCGGCTTGGTGTATTCATTGTCCATTAGAAAAAACAAATATCGAATAATTTTCATTAGCGTGGATAACCTAAAGTATGTAAAACAAATATACGATGTTCTGATGGAACATTTCTATTGGCAGTTTAAGGCGACATCATTCAGATCCACGTCTAGTGTTGATTACGTAGGTCCATGTCGAAGATGGAAGGACAAAATGAATATAGTTCTTTCTTGAAAAATGTACTTTTCACTGATGATTCATCATTTTATTTGAAAAAGAAATATAATCCATCCGTTGTACGATATTGGTCTCGAAGAATCAGCACCGGAGTATTTCCATCGAAACTAAAATTCCTAACAAACTCAATGTTTGGACACTCATTTTAGGAGATTTCAGCATTCGTCCTTTTTTACCGACGGAATCTTAAATTCTGCCAAAGATTTGTAGCTTTTAGAAACTCGAATTATTCCGACAAGTTCGGCAACTTCCTATCAATTTTGGGCACATTTGGTTTCAAGAGGATGATTGCCCAAGTCATTAATCATGAGAAGTGATACAGTTTCTCCAAAACCCATTTTTCCGAGTAATATCTACAAATGGCCCTCCAGATCACCAGATTTATCCCCAAATAATTTTTTTCTATGGGGATATGTGGAAGCATCTATGTACATATGAACATGACTTGATAAATTAAGGTTGAAAATTATTTAACTTTGTGGTCACACTGAGACACATCTACTCAGAGATATGAGATTATCTCGATATAAAAGATTTGGCTATTTTTCAGCTATTTAAACCTTTAATACATTGAATTTGTGACCTTCTGTTTCGAAGTCAGTGGTTATGATATTTATTTCATCAGAATTTATTTTATATTCGTGGAATTTATTTTATGTTCAAAGTCGTTATGAAAAAAACTGAAATAATTATTTTCAGAAGAGAAATAATTTGTTGCATTTATTGCAGCAAATAAATTCAACAGTCAGTTAACAGGAGATTTTCTCCAAAATTCGCGAAACTTGGTACAAAAATCTAGCAATGAATGTTTTTAGTCAAATCTTTTTTAGATTAGAATTAAAGAGTTGAAAACTAAGAGTTGCAATCTAAAATAAATTCACGCTACAAATTGTTTTCGAAGTTTTTATTTTTATTTCGGAATAATAACAAAACTTTGCGCAAAATTTACAGCATTTTCATGTACCATATTAGAGGATATTTTTAGCAGTGTTCAACATAAACGATGAGGCTAGCGTTATTAATGTGAATATACAAGGTGAGTGATTAATTTTAATCAAAGATTCTTCTCATGAAATGAAACACTACTGACATTACTAAAAGTAATTAGTTCTTCTTTTGTAGCTTTGACACGGTTATTCCGAATGAAATAATTAACAGTCTTTTACTTGAGAGAAGCAAAATAATCATTAATGTGTAAAAATCTCTACATATGCGTGGTAATGAACCGATAAAAGATTCTAAAGAAAATATAGATTATTGACCGAAATTATCTAGCAAAGTGGACCTTATGAATATAGAATTCTATTCCAGAAAATACTCCGCGTGAATTCAAATTTTAGGAATAGAATTTGATATTCACAAATCCATTTTAAACAACTGTATAGGATGAAGTTTGTCAAGTAATTTCGGTCAATATTCTATACCTTCTTTCGATTCTTTTATCAATTCATTGCCGCGCATATGTTTAATAATTTTATATGTCTACTAGAAAGAAACAGTGTTTCTAAGAAATTTTATTTAAATTATGTCAATAAATGTCAACAAATATTTTGGAGAATTTTCTGATTGAAATTTGTAGAGGTTTCAGAGAATTATTCTGATTAATATTTAAGGCATGTAAAATCATTATTATTCACCCAGTAATCTTCTTTGCCTTGTGGCCACGGCAGAAGTTATCATCTTTATTTTTTTCAGGTAGTATTTCACCTTTGGCACAAGATTACCGCGATTGCTATTATAATAGTTATCCACACATTATCGATTGCCTGTTGAGAAAATCAAAACATTTATTCATTGCGTAATAATCATACCTTTTAATTTGGTGTATATACAGCAAAACAAAAATTATTTTTGTTGTCGTTTAAAGTATTGGAGTTTTCTTTACTTCATCATCTTCGTTGATTCATTTTATTGGATAAATGAAGCTGGCTCATCCTCACGATAGCCACATAAAAGTGCTTTTTGAAGTGTAACACCGTCACAGTTCTTCGATACAGTCCATAAAACCCATTGTAATAAATAATTGCGATTAATTCATCAGCTTTTGTTGATTGATTCGGTACTTTCTTAATTCGAATCGATTTCATATGAATTTACTAATTCTGTTCAAGTGATTAATTCTTTATTTTGTACGAATTCTCGATTGATTCACGTTCAGCCAGTGTGATAATCAATGTCTATTTGCAGGTGAAATATTTAAATGTTCCCAATGCGGAAAGACATACAAAATAAAAGGAAATCTCACTAGACATATCAAAGTTGAATGTGGAAAGCTTCCACAATTCCAATGTTTGCTTTGTCCCTATAAAGCCAAATGGAAATTCAGCTTGAAGAAACATTTGGTTCTTATCCACAAAATGTTGCCAGAAAATGTATCCGATTCTTCTCCAAGAAATGAATAACTGGATTTTCATTGTCAAATATTTCTTTCATTTTTGTTTTTTTTTGTTTTGAGAACTAATAAAAAGAATTCTATTCAACCTCCGTTTATTAAGAATTAAAAGAATGTTTCTATCTCATATATAATGCTTAAATATTTGCTTCATATCAAGTACAATTAGAACAGGATGACTAAATTATCATATAATATGAGTTTTAGTCTTCCTACATATATATATATATATATATATATATATATATATATATATATATATATATATATATATATATATATATATATATTTATATATATATATATATATATATATATATATATATTTGAGACGAATTGGGCGAATTGATCCAATAATTACTGGTATTCTGGAAAACGACGACAATCTATTTGAAAATGAACTCACATTCCCAGCATGTCCGTCTTCGAAAATTTTTGAACGAACGTTATCCAGGACGTTGGATTGGCAGTAGGGGTCCTATAGAGTGGCCAGAAAGATCACCCGATCTTTCGCCATTACATTTTTTTGTGGGAACATTTGTAGTCCAAAGTCTATGCAACTCCACCTGAAAATCTTGCACAACTACGACAAAGAATCATTACGGAATACTAATTACTGACACCAGACATTTTCGAAAATGTTAGAGAAGGATTTGAAAGTAGACTATATCATTGTATGGAGGTTGATGGTGGTCATTGTGAACAATACATATGTTAGTTCTTTTGATAGTTTACCATTTTTTTTGGATGTTCCCTCTTATTACTTACAGATCTGGTGTGTTTGAATGTATTGGGTTTCTGTTTGAGTTGCCCTTCTGATAATGTTCAATATCAAATTTCAATTAGCATGTTTAGAGAACAAAAAAAGCTCTCAAACTAAAACACATCCTACATCTCTTTTCTGTTAAAAAAAATTGGAGGTTCTTGCCATCCTCAGGTGGTTTTTTTCGGAACAATGTCGTCATAGAAGTTCTTTCTTCCTAATACAGAACTTGATAATTATTTTTGGATTCCTTCAAACTCTTAGGTTCTTGAGTTTGGGCGGTCCAACTGTCTGTTCAACATCCATTTTTGATGGTAAGTTCAATATTATATAATTTCGTGAATACTGAATCGATTTTGAAAATTTTAACTGAGTTATACACAGAACATAAATAACTTTCAAACTAACCAACACTCGACATCTCTTTCCTATTAAAAAAATGTTAGGGGTTGATGTCACCTTCATGAGGGTGGTTTTTTCAGAACAAACTCATGATGAAAGTTCGCTCTCAAAACAGAAGTTTACCTGTTTTTTTGAATCTTCGAAAATACTTCGAGTTCTGGGGGGGTCAAATTTTCGTTGGGACATCCTGTATATCCTCGAATATAAATCAATAGAGATAATAAAAGCAAATTCCATTGAACGATCGAATAGACCTAAATGAATAACTACTTCTTAATATTTCTAAATAACATTTCGGAATTCACCGAGGATGATAAACTTTTTTTCTCTCTTTTTTACTCTCAAACTTTTCTTCCGTATCCCTCTCTTATTCTACCCTCCTGTCTATATTTCTTCTGAACAGTTTAGTACTAAAGAATATATTTTTAACTGTTTAAATAATAAAAAATAGCGGAAGATTAAATTGTGTTTACCTTATAAATTTTAAAAGTAAATTTACAAAATTCTTTCGTGATAAATTTAAATATTTTAATGCATTTTTCTAGGATTAGTATAATAAAGTGGGATAATAGTGAATTTTTATTCCATCAATATTTTAAAGATTTTCTTTCAATATTTTTATACTGTCGAAAAACAAGTGATACAATTTAATGTTCGAATGACTTAAATTTTATTTCATTATGAATGTTAAGTGGTAGTAATCTTCCTCGATGCATTTTTCTAACACCAAATATGAACATTTTCAGAAATTTTCCGATGTGGTTCTTGTAATCGTATTTACCGTTATAAACAGGGTCTGAGGCAGCATAAAAAATACGAATGTGGACTTTTACCCCAGTTCTGTTGTCCTGAAAGTGGTTGTTCCTACAAAGCCAAAGTAAGAGGAAATATAAAACAACATTTGAGGAAAAGACATAAAATCGAATGAATATAAGAATGTTATTCAAAATTGTATAAAAAAATGCTACTGTGATAGCACAGCAGTTCCTTTATTTGATTGATATGTATTTTTCGTTCTGTTATGTTTGCCATATTATTATATTTATAATAACATTGAATTTCGTTTTTTAGCTGTCTAGTTTTTTCAATAACTGGGAGTTACTGTGTGACATACAAGCTTACGTTATGCAGTTTTTCTTAATGTCGAACCATTTGTGAACTTTGTACACGTTACTGAATAAAGTTTATTATTATTGTCTCGCTAGATTTCAGAAATAATTCGCCGTACAAGTGAATTTCGTCTACTTCTGTTTTCCTTGAAAGTCTCTGATACCAAATAGTTTTATGATCATTTTGAATGTTAGTCAATATTTGATAGAAGTATAATTTAAATGACTTTAAATTTAGAATTGTATACTGTAACTTCTACAATATATATCGAAACTACATACAAAAACTATCAAATTGATATCCTTATACTACTCTGTCAAGAAAGTACCGGGAATTTTCAATTAAAACAACATTTTTAAATTTAATCGTCAAAATTTATTGGGTCGCCTTCAAAATAGGCTCCATTTGCTCCAACACATCTATGCCAACGGCACTTCCAATTATCGAAACATTTTTTATAGGCGCTTTCCGGGATGGACTTTAGCTCTCTCGCCGAATTTTGTTTTATGGCTTCAATCGACTCAAAACGGGTGCCACAAAGGGGCAATTTTAGTTTTGGGAAGAGGAAAAAGTCGCAGGGAGCCAAATCCGGCGAATACGGTGGTTGCTGAAGCACATTTGTTGAGTTTTTGGCGAGAAAGTCAGTCACAATCGTAGCTCGGTGAGAAGGCGCGTTATCGTCATGCAAAATCCATGAGTTCTTCGCCCACAAATTTGGCCGCTTCTTACGGATACGCTCACGCAAACGTTTCATAACGCCTAGGTAATACTCCTTGTTTACCGTCTGACCCTCTGGAACGAATTCGTAGTGCACCACGCCACGGATATCGACGAAAACAATGAGCATCACCTTCATTTTCGAGCGGCTTTGGCGTGGTTTTTTCGGTTTGGGCTCATTTTTTGCCACCCATTCCGATGATTGCTGGCTTGTTTGCATATCGTACTCGTGGACCCAGGTCTCATCACCAGTTATAATGCGTTCCATGAATGTAGAATCGGAATTACAGCGATCCAGCATGTCTGAAGCAACCTGATCGCGATGACGTTTTTGAAGAAAATTCAGGTCTTTCGGTACGAGTCGTGCGGCCACCTTTCTCATTCCCAAAATATCCATCAAAATCGTACGTGCGGACTCGTGGGATATCTTAAGATCATGTGCTATCTCTCTCAAGCTGGTACGACGGTTTTCCAGCACCCTTTCCTTAATTTTATCGACGTTATCTTCGATCGAAGCCGTCAATGGTCGACCACTTCACGACCGTCCTTGAAGGCTCTGTACCACTGATATGCACGAGTTTTCGATAGAGCATTATCACCAAAGGCCTTTTGCAACATTTTCAATGCATCGGCACACGAAAATTCATTTGCAACACAAAACTTTAAACAAGCAAACACACTAGTTGACAGATCCCGCTCAAGCTTGGCATAGTAATTGAGGACAGTGGTACCAACCTAGGAAAAAAAATGTTTACCTGCCTCATTGCCCCGCCAGATTTAAATAGATAATTCCCGGTACTTTCTGGACAGAATATATAAGGATATAATACCCGGTATATACCGGGTGTTTCACGAATGATTGTACAGGTTTTCAGGGCAGATGCAGGACATTTTGGTGAGTCTGAGTCAGTGCTCGAAATATGTCCTAACTATATTCGTTTAAGAGTTACGGGATGTCTTATGTATTTTATCAAAAACTCAATCGGCATACCTCTTGAACGCCTGCATGGATCTCCATGAAAACTTGAGGGGATGAGTATAGGCCAATGTCATATATTTGCCCCTAATGACTTATCGATAGCACAAATCCGGACTGAGAAAATTACATTCTTCGTCCCACTTATTGTAAAACACCTTGCACATCCAATTTTCAAGAAGCGAAATTCTCTTCAGAATTTACAATAAATACTCTTTCAAGCAAACCTATTAGGATCAATGGCATACTTCGCATCATCATTTTATGAACCATTGAATATTAGGAATTTTCAATTTATAGTAAACACGGACCTGTGAATCTCCGAACAATGCGTCTATTCGTATTGAAATTATCAGTAAACATGATTATTGTGCTTCATTTTATTTCATCCAATACATGAATGTAGGGGCAACATCAAATATTTTTTGCAAAACTCGAATTAGCGTTGAACATTTGATTGGACTTAATAATAAAAATATAAATATATCTTATAAACATGTGTGCAACTAAAAAATTCGCTATAAATAAGAGAAAAAATTATAGCTTGGTTTCGAAAATACTCCCTCTCTCTTCTAAACATTTTCTAGCTCTTGTGATTCAATGAGCTACAACTTTCTTCAAAATTTCCGGTTGATTTCGTATTGCTTCACATGCAGCTTGAATACGATTAATCAGATGCTCCCTGTCTATGAGTTCTTCAGAGTAAACTTCATTTTTTAAGTGCCCCCAGAGAAAATAATCCAAGCATGTAAGATCTGGGGATCTTGCAGGCCAGTCATGAGGTCCTCCTCCACCAAACCAATGATCTAGATAAACTTCATTCAAATGCGCTACAATTTCAGGGGTAAAATATGCCGGAGCTCCATCATGTTGGAAGTACATTCCTCTTGGAATATTGCTTCCATCATTCACGAGTCGTGGCAAATGCTCGATTAGGAATTGTAGATATGTCACTTCATTCAGCCTGTGTGGAAGAATATATTGTCCAATTAGGCAGGCGATTATTGTAAATTTCACACCAAATATTGACTGAAAAACGATATTGTAAATTGCGTTTCTAGTCACTTTCGGATTTACTCTGGGCCAAATATGTGCATTGCGAGCATTCAAAATGCCATCTTTTGTTAAGGTCGATTCATCAGTAAAAAGCGTTCTGAAGATAGCTCGCTGGTTCCGCAAAACCCATCTGCACGAAATGGATGCCACGTTTCACGGTGCAGAACTCGCCAGACCTGACAATTTGGCAAACCTAAAACTGAACCAAGACGCCGAGTGCTGGTTGAGGGATTTTCTTGGACAGCTTATATTATCTCTTCATGGTTTGCCATCGAACTGGCTCTTTCTCGTTTACTTACTGACTGAAAGTGTCCAGTTTCATGAAGTGAGCGATTAACATGCTTGAATGTTTGGTGGTTAGGAATTCGAAGATCCGGATATAGCCTTCGATATTCTTCAGCAGCTTCACGACTATTTCACTTACAAAATCCATAAACTAACAACATATCAGTATACTCAGTATTCGAAATGACGGCATTTCGATAATTCTCTTAATGAAAATTTTATGAAAACACAAACATCTACGACTTGCTTATTTTTCTATTTCAATAATTACCCGACAATGGTTTGAAATGTCAAAATTCTTAGCATGAGCCACTTAGATTTTGAAATGGGTTGAATTCAGAGTAAACGAATTTCTTATGTGATCTTTCACATAGCATTGAAAATAAATGATATTTAAGCTTCAGTTCGATTCAAGCAGCATGTGAGAAGATAAATAGTGGACCAGAAAGAAAGGCTAATGAAAGAACATTCAATACAATAACTAGCAGGTGTCAAAAAAAAGGGAAATTTTCGAGAACAAATCACATACGAAAATTTATGGGGGAAGGGGTATAAAAGAATTTATTTGCGAAAGTGTAAATAAGATGTCGAAAAGTATTTCGTTTTGTATGCGTGTGTCTATGAATCGAAAATTCCAGATTTTCAATAGCTCATAAAATATTGATGCGAAGTGTACCATTATATCAAATGATGATTAAATTAAAACAACTTAATTTCCGTTAATTTATTTAATTTCACAACAAAAATTTTTTCATCATGACAACATAACTTCGTCAGGTGAGTATCCTACTTACTACATATTTGAGATTAAGTTATTCAAATATTCGAAATATACAGAAAAGAAGTAAGTGGGAATTTACAGTTATTAATTTTTTTATTATCTTTTCAACATATGCTTACCATCTTTTGGAGACAGGACATGATTTTGACAATAACTACAAAATATTACATCTAGAAAAAAAAACCTCAGGTTGAACTACCTAGAAGCCCTCGAAATTAACAGATACAATAGTAGATTCTCCTAAATGACCAGACGGACCTCAATAAATCTCCCTTACTTAACTTTTTCTGTAACTTTGTGAAATAATAAGAAAACAAATTACTGTAAATTCCCACTACCTTCTTTTCTGTACATTTTGAATATTTAAAGAACTCTATCTCAAATATGTAGTCAGTACCATACTTACCTGGCGAAGTCATGTTGTCATGACGAAACAATTACTGTGAAATTAAATAAATTAGGGAAAATTACGTTGTTTTACTTTAATCATAACATGTATTTCCGACAAGTAGAGACCGATACAATCAAATATTATATCAAATGAGTTTGTTTGAAAGAGTATTTATTGTAGATTCTGAGGAGAATTTCACTTTCGAAACTTCGATATACAGGGTGTTTTACAAGATGTGGGATGAAGAATATAATTTTCTAGGTCGGGACCTGCGCTATCGACAAGTGATTAGGTGTAAATATTAGGCATTGGCCTATACTCATTCCCTCAAATTTTCATGAAGATGTATGCAGGCGTTCAAAAGTTATGCCGAGTGAAAGTTTTTGATAAAATACATAAAACATTCTGTATCTCTTAAACAAATGTAGTAAGGACATATTTCGAGCACTGTTTCAGACTTACCAAAATGTCCTTCATCTGCCCTGAAAGCCTGTACAATCATTCGTAAAACACCCTGTATAATAAATATAAAATATTTTTTAATGTCTAGGAAAAGACCTTTTTACATTCCGACATGTAACATATTAATACAAATGTATTAACGAAAGCTATTCGGGTATGTATATTAACATACAAAATACAAGAAAATTCATTATTTCAAAATTATCTAAAATTCTCAAAATAAGGATCAAATAAAAATCATTGAACGAGAATTCCAATTTGGTAGCTATTTCGGTTTTTATTTGATCCTTTTTTTTTTTGAGAATTTTAGATAATTTTTAAATAGTGGATTTTCTTGTATTTGTATATTGACTTAAATAGTTTTTGTTAATACATTTGTATTAATACGTTTCATGTCAGGATGTAAAAAGGCTTTCTTCAAGACACTGAAAAATATTTGATAGTGATTATAAATATTTAATAGTGATGATAGGGATATCAATTTGATAGTTATTGTATATAATTTCAATATATATTGTCGAAGTTAGAATATATAATTCGGAATTTAAAGTTATTTTAGTTTTAGGATGTTCTGCTAAACATTATATAATATGTGTTATCCGAGAGGACTTTTACACGCATGTGCAAGGTTTGAATGTTTATATTCGAAGCCTCTTGTGATTCCGATTTGATTTGTATTTGTTCACAGAATAGCGAACTTAAAATATAAGAAGGTCCTAACTTCTTATCTGAATAAGTATATTTTAATGTTTACAATGTTGAAATTCTTGTTGTTGTATAATGGTGAATATGTATACATCTATCTTCAGATGAAGATGAACCTTTGTAGATATAGTTTTCAACTTTATCATCTAGTGAAGGTACTAAAAATAATCAATGTTCATTCATTGTTCCAGTTTGTACTCGAAATGCATGCTCTCTTATCACAGGTTGTTTTTTTAACTAATTGCAACTAATTAATTCAAAATATTTCAGATTTTTACAGATGTGACGGTTGTGATCGTGTTTATCGTTATAAGAGGAATCTCAATTTTCATAAAAAATATCATTGTGGACAATCACCGCAGTTTAAATGTCCTATATCTGGTTGTTCCTACAAAGCCAAATGGAAAAAAAGTATAAATCAACATTTAATTAATCGACATTAGCCAGACAGATACAGTGTGTATTCATCGGTAAGTATTATTTAACTGAATGTAGAAATATGAAATAAATCATTTGACAAAAAAAATCTTTTTAAGAAGACAAAGATATAAGCCCTCAAAGTGGAATTCGTTTTATATGTTCAAAACAAGTTACTTCTGCTCTTTGTGCAGAGACCGTTTTCATCTTGGTTGTCTCATGTTGTCGCTTGAGAAGTTGATTGTCGTTCCCCTCGTAGTAGAACCAGTTTCTCATCCCAGCCAGCTTTGTCGGCTTACTTGAGCGATGGTCAGTTAACCTTGCTCATAACAAATCTGAGTCAGATACCGAGGGAGATTTCTGTCATCAATACCACTCGCCGTTATCTACTGTCAGATTTGGCTCAGTGCAAATCCGTTTTAGAGAAGTATTCATCTGGGTTGCATCTTCACAGCAGAACATTAGCAAGTCTTTCTCAACCCATTGGTCGCTACGATATGAATATTGCCTCTTCGAATTAGGCGATCTATCTGTTGAATGAAAACTATAGCACACTCAAAGTCGTTGTTGATTCGATGATTCGAAGCTAAATTGCTTGAGCGACTGCGGCAGTCTGATAATGTTTTACTCCACGGGCTACGTTAGGCCAACACTTCAGAGGATCTGTCCATCGTCTCCAAGATTCTCAATTATGTGTCCCTTCATACTAATGCTCAGCGCTTCTTGGTGTCAAGAACCCAGTGAATGTTACCAGAATCCTCAAGAACAAAAGTGTAATTATAAAAGTACCTGATTGGCGCAGTTTTAGCATTTCATATGATAATAATTTTCTTCAAATCGGAGAGCTAAGCAGTTTTAGTGAATAAATGAAAGGGAGTTTGATATTACTATAAAGTCGCCCTCCATGACATTGTAGCTTGACGCGCTGCAAGCGCTCGTCTTGACTAAGATCCAAGTTTCATCCCGGTGAAATGGAGGTATTGATGCCTAGTTAGTTAAGGTGAAATGGAGGACTGCGTTGCCCAACTGAGTGATAAGGGTATCTTGCAGCACAGAGCTTCATCCTTAAAATTAACGTACTCTACCCTATTGCAGTAAATCTCCGGATTTTTTTGTCCAATGGCCGAGTGCATTATGTAGCATACTGCATTATCTCGGGAAGGTGGAGGCCCTCGGAACGTGTTCGTACGACCCAATTGTTGTTGGACTCAAGGGGGCAGTGGTTGAAAGTTTGCATGCTGGACTAGAGGGGTATTTCATCTATCTCTTTGCAGAAACTCATGGATATCTTGAGAAATGCTTCAAGGTTTAGCGGGACTTGACGGTTCGACCGGTCTCGTCCTGAACCAGGATTAACGGCGCTCGTACAAGGATCAATTGAGGCATCAATCTTGAGACAATCTTGGTTCATAGGACTGCGTTCGGATGGGTGGATAAGAAGCCGTTTCGGCGAGTGAGTTGCGCCACAAAACAACTCAGGTACTGACACTGCAGTGCCAGTAGAGGTTAGATAGTGCTTCGCTGTTACCAGTCACAGTGTATGTTCTCGGACTGAATCAGAAACTGGAAGCTTGGTGGGTTCAACTATTCGGAGTGATTCTCGCTACCCTTATCACACTTTCTGCTTCCTGGGCAGATTGTGGAGATTGTGGAGTCACCTGGTGAAAGAGCCATGCTCACATGCCAGTAACCTAACCGATATAATTCACGATTATCAAGTATTTGTCTGATATCCCGATCGTTACTAAATTACATCATTCCAATAAGTAAATAAACTGATGTGTTCATGCAAGTGGTCTATCGTCTACACTAGCAGCCAGTCTCTTCCTTCCAAATATCTTGAACTTCTTGCGTATGGTAGATTTCACCATCAGACTTTTTTTCTGGTTGCCGAGTCTTGGCTGTATGCTGGAATTCAGGACAACCTGGTCTCATTACCTGGCTACTCTATCTAAAGACACGACAGTAAGACTGCCATAAGTCAAGCAGGAGTTTGTGACTATGTTCCTGCTGAAATTTTAAACTCCTTCTCACTTCAACTCTTAAGTTCTGATGTACTTAGAATTAATTTTTCTTTATCGACTTCCTAAGTAGAGGATGTGTTGCTGCATCACCATCGGTTGCATATATCAGCCACGTACATGTTCTTCTGATGTTCAGCTGTCCATTTGAAACTAAATTTGGAGCCGTTAGTTCAGAGACATGTCTTCCAATAAATCAAAAATTTGATTTTCAAAACGATTTCTGAAAGTGGCAAAATTCAAACGCTCTGTCATGGCTAGTCATACATTAACCCTTAACTCGATTTGGTAATGAGTCGTAACAGTTGCATGTGGATTATTACGAGCCTAAACATGGGAATTGTGTAAATCTAGTCTCTAGTTGATACCATCTAGAAAATTGAACTCTGCATTCATAATCTGGTTCTAACCGATCTTAAACAGGGTTAAGGTGGAATGGCCGAAGATGTTTCCTTTTCAGGATTTTATTTTTTGTTATCTATAACCAATTGTGTATCTAGCTGCTCGGCTGGTGCTCTATAGGAAGATTCGGACCGATCAGATTGCCTGCTCGAAGTTCCGACCTTACACACCAAAGGCTTTCTTCCGTTGGAGTGTTTCAAGATATGGGGTATACTATCCCAAATCATACTCGTGACCAGCTTATCGAAAGAATACATTACGGCTGCAGTATGCTAAGGCAACAACGGAGGCAGTTGCGGAAAACTGTGGATTGTATCTGAAAACGATGAAGGCTTTGGATTAGAGAAGGTGGCAGACGTTTTCAGAATTTTTTGTTTTAAATTTTAAACTTGTTTGTAAGCATTGACAAATTATCATGGAAAGACTGACGCCCTAACAACGTATACAAATTGTTGAAATTTATTTTCAAAATCAGTGTTCTATTCTCCAAACTTATAGAGCACTTCGTAAAATTTATGGTCCATCAGAGCAGCTTATTCGTCGAACTATCGATAGATTTCTGATAACATTTTCTCTACTCGATGCAACAACATCAAGACAAAGAACTGTACGTACAGAAGAAAATATCGGTGCTGTAAGTCATAGTATTAATGTTGATCCAGATTTGTCTATTCGTCGACATTCACAACAAGTTGGACTCTGTGCATCCACCACATGGAAAATGTTGCGTAAAGATCTTGGTCTACACCCACACAAGATCCAACTGGTTTAAGAACTGAAGCCACTTGACCATAATAAGCGTCGTTTGTTTGCTGATTGGTAACTAGAACAGCTTGAAGTCGATCCACGTTTTTATCGTTAAATTGTGTTTAGTGATGAAGCTCATTTCTGGTTGAGCGGCTATGTACACAAGCAAAATTGCCGTATATGGAGTGAAAACAATCCTCACGAAGTTCTGCAGGTTCCATTGCATCCTGAAAAATGCACTGTATTGGGCGCTTTACGCGCTGAAGACATCCTCGGACCCTATTTCTTTAAAAACTATGCTGGAGCTAATGTTACAGTGAATGATGTTCGTTACAGATCGATGATCAATGATTATTTGTTTCAAAATTTGAATGGTATCGACCCAGAAGTGTTTTGGTTCCAACAAGATGCTGCCACATGGTGCTACCGTAACAATTGATTTATGGGGCGATAACATTATTTCGAGAAATGGTCCAATTAATTGGCCTCCAAGATCATGCGATATAACTCCACTGGATTATTTTTTTTGGGGTCGTGTCAAGTCATTGGTTTATGCTGATAAACCAGAAACAATAGACGCTTTGGAAGCTAATATAACTCGTGTTATTGATGAAATAAGGCCTGAATTACTCGAAGAAGTGGTCCAGAATTGGTCTGCTCGAATACGGTTCCTCAGAGCTAGTTGTGGTGGACATATGCCGGAAATTATTTTTAAAACATAAATATCATAAAATTATCTTTCAAATGAAAATTTGGCTTTAATCTTAATTTGAATTCTTTTTATTTCAATTTAAAGTTCATTCACTCTAAAAACCACCCGATATTTTATAAAGATCTCCATGAATCCACCCTAGTCTGAGGAAAATTTAACGCTTTTTCCAAGGGTGAATATTAAATTTTGATTAGGATGGGTTTTCAAGTTATATTATATTTTTAGTGAAAAAAATGTGAAACGTTAGAAAATAGTAGATTCTTGGATAAATTCACAACGAAAGACAATTGTACCGCAGGAATGTTTTTGTGACATTTGGCCAGAGATAACTTGGGCTCTCTGTATAGAACAAACCGGCAGAGTTTTCACAAAAATATTCAGCGAACATCAAGCATCATTCATGTATAGAAAAAATAACTCTAATTGAGTGAAATTTCTTTAGTTTTCGCAGAATTATACAATATTGAAATACTGCATCTGGAAGAAAAAGGTGAAAAAACTCGACATCCTGGAGTCAATAGAGGTTCACAAAAATTATCATGATTCCTCAATAAAACTATTGAACGAGCATGCGAAACTCAATATATTTAATAATAAAAAAGTGATAAAAACGAAGTAATTTCTTATTTATTCCCCTTTCAGATATTTCATTGATTCACTCTTTTTCACTAACGTCGTCCTCCACTCCTCTAGACAATCCCTTCGAACGCATTGCATAGCACCACGCGCGTCACTTCACGCAGCGACCGGTAAAAAAATCCGGTTTATATTTGATCCATCCTCCTAGTCGTGTATAGTAGATGGGACCTAATTTTCCTGTTTAATTACCTTAGCTTGAATTATTGTAGATTGAATTATTACCTCAGCTTGAACTCGAAATAAACGCATCGCTGTTATAATTTCATCACTATTAAATCAATCAATAGTAAATATGACATAATTTCAGATAATTTCAAATGCGATACTTGCGGTCGAATTTATCGATATAAGAAGACCCTCAATCAGCATAAAAGATATGAATGTGGACTTTCTCCTCAATTTTCCTGTAGTATAGCTGATTGCCCCTACAAAGCCAAATTGAAGGGCAATATAAAACGACATTTGAAGAAAATACATCGGCTGGATGTATATGATAACAAATACATTCGATTGAATTAGAATAAGATTATTGTTTTTCAGATTTCTTTTGAATTTGAAATATATATTTTGAAAATAAAGCATTTTAGCAGAATGGGAAATTGAGCGTATTAATTCATGTGGAAGTTTTTAGGATATACAATTCGAATTATCTTAATTTTGAATTCTGGTTTGATCGATATTAGTGTGGGCTATTTTAAATCAATATCTAGGAGTATTGATTGATAAATCAACCCATCTTTTCCTTAGTGTAAAATAAACGCAGACTGTACTATATACAGTTCATTTACGAGATTAAAATTACATTTGAACGTACGTCTTAACAATGCTAATAACAGTTGATGCTACAACAGTTTCTGAGTTTTTGAACTATTCCGTCTTTATCTCGTTCTCTAACTCTCTTCTAAATCGTCTCAACTAAGTACTCTGTCTCAATTTTCTCCGCGAACTGGGCTATAAATCTAGATGTCCCATAAACTTTCGAATATCGTTTGGTTTCACCTTTGATTCCCAGATGGTTCCAATTAATTTTGCCACCCTTCGTTTGAGTTGATAGTTTAAAAATGCTCCTTAGACATCAAGGTTGTTTAGGAAAGGAACTAATAGACCAGAGCATGAAGTCATGTGTTTCTCACGATTTCGAACATTTGAGAGTTGATTCCTAACGGCTTCTGAATCACGCTAAGTCTACTACTTGTCCAATTAGACATTGAGGAGGCGTTGTCTGCTCTCAGCAGTAGAAGGTGAAAAGCAGTCCAGGTAGACAAGAGTCGGCAACAGAAACGGTAGCGAAGCAAAGCGACACTACTTAGGTGATTCAGACGATAAAGACGGAAGCTTCCAATTGTAGAGTTTTGGAAATTCAGTAATTGTACCACCGATTGGATTTAAGAGTAAGACGTTTGGCTTTTCGTGTAAATACCTGTAATTTTACCGTTATAAAGTACATCAAGTGGCTTTAATTGATAGAAGCGAGAAAAAGACGAAGTGTTGGACGTTAAAAAATAAATCAAACCCCTAGGCGATTGATTACAAACCTACAGTTATATAAAATTATTAATTACTCCTTGACTAAATTTTGTTGACCTTAAATTGACAAATATTAAATATTTTCAGATTGTTTCAAATGTGATACTTGTGGTCGGATTTATCGTTACATGAAGACTCTCAAGCAGCATAAAAAATACGAATGTGGCCAATCGCCTCAATTTTGCTGTCCAATAGCTGGTTGTTCCTACAAAGCCAAAGTGAAAGGAAATGTAAAACAACATATGCGAAAAAAACACTAACCAATATTTGTTGAGGAATCTCTTATTTGAGTGTGATAATATTATATGTTTAAGTTGATTCAGGGTATTTTGACCTCAATAAAACAAATTTAAAAAGCACGCATATGTTAATCATATTTATTTATTTATTGGTCCCAGGGATACAGACAGACAGAAGTCCACTATAGTATCCACATCGGGTGTTCTGTGTAGGTTTTATTACTTACGCTACTTAAGCTGTTAAAAAAAGTCGGTTACGAATTTTAAATGTTGAAAGAGTGATTTAATTACTTGAAGCATTTTCATTGCCGAAAGTTTTTCTGTTTATTTGCTTCGGATCAAAGAAAATATGACTTTCTCAGTTTTGTCCGAATTTCATAGATCGTAGAATATTAAACATGCCTTCTCGCTGTAAATGTCTTACCGATTCATTAGAACTACTCGAAAAAAACTCATGAAACGAATAGGTCTTTAAATAATCATTTGTCAAAGCAGTTCTATGGTTTTAATCAATTCTCGTATACCAATATCAATGAAACACTATTCAGGTGAGTTCTGTTCATCACATTCATATCGGTTTTTTTTTTTTGAGTGATAGAACTTTCGATAGGGATTACTGTGATTTGACAGAAGGTAGAAGCCATGTTGTTTTGATATTTCTGTTCAGTAAGCATTGATAAATTATCATGGATAAACTCACGCCGCAACAACGTTTAGAAATTGTTGAAATTTAATTTCAAAATCAGTGTTCTATTCGCCAAACTTATAGAGCGCTTTGTGAAATTTATGGTTTACATAATCGTCCACCAGAGCAGCTTATTCGTCGAACTATCGATAGATTTCCGACAACATTTTCTCTACTCGATGCAACAACAACAAGACAAAAAACTGTACGTACAGAAGAAAATATCGCTGCTGTATGTCATAGTGTTAATGATGTTCCAGGTTTGTCTATTCGTCGACGTTCACAACAAGTTGGACTATGTGCATCCACCACATGGAAAATTTTGCGTGAATATCTTGGTCTACACCCATACAAGATCCAACTGGTTCAAGAACTAAAGTCACTTGACCACAACACGCGTCTTTGGTTTGCTGATTGGGTCCAGAACAGCTTGAAGTTGATCCACTTTTTTATCGTAAAATTGGGTTTAGTGATGAAGCTCATTTCTGGTTGAATGGCTATGTAAACAAGCAAAATTGCCATATATGGAGTGAAAACAATCCTCAGGAAGTTCTGCTGGTTCCATTGCATTCTGAAAAATACACTGTATGGTGTGCTTTACACGCTAGAGGCATCATCGGTTCATATATCTTTAAAAACAATGCTTGAGCTAATGTTACAGTAAATGGTGCTCGGTAAAGATCGATGATCAAAGATTATTTGTTTCCAGATTTGAATGGTATCGACCCAGAAGTGTTTTGGTTTCAACAAGATGGTGCTACACCTAATGCTATTACCGTAACAATTGATTTATTGAAAGAAAGATTTGGCGATAACATTGTTTTGAGAAAAGAGATCATGCGACATAACTCCATTGGATTATTTTCCTTCGAGTTTTGTCAAGTTATTGGTTTATGCTGATAAACTAGAAACAATAGACGCTTTAAAAGCCCACATAACTCGTGTTATTGATGAAATAAGGCCTAAATTACTTGGTCGAATGCGGTTCCTCAGAGCTAGTCGTGGTGAACATATGCCGAAAATTATTGTTAAAACATAAATGTCATAAAATTATCTTTCAAATATAAAATAAAATTGGCTTCAATCCCAATTTTTGAATGTGTTTTTTTTCAATTCAAAGTTCTATCACTCTAAAAAAACACCCGAAAAAAAACTTGTTGCGAAAAACATCCCTTTGTGGTAGAACATAAGATTCATGATTAGCTTCTCTTGAGAGTCGAGATGAATGATTCTGATTTTTCTAATTTTTTATACAGTCTTGCTTTGACTAACTCACAAATACTAAACATTTTCAGGTTACAAATGCGATGGTTGTAATCGAAGTTATCGATACAAGAAAGGGTTGAATCAGCATAGAAGATATGAATGTGGAGTATTACCTCAGTTTTGCTGCCCTGTAGCTGGTTGCTTCTACAAAGCCAAAGTAAAAGGAAACATGACAAAGCACATGAATAAAATACATAAGTCCAATGAATATCAAAATTGTCATGTGTAGTTTGATTTGTATTAAATTATATGAAAAATAATAAATTTAGTCTTTGACCTCGAAATGAATGACGTGGATGAATATAAACCTAACAGAGAGACACCCAATGCGCAAGGAATAAGTGAAGATAAAAATCAATAATGAAAAAATAATCAAAAATTCTTAGCTTCAGTAGCCATTAAATTTTTTTAATACTATAGTATACAAAAAAGTACTTAATAAGGCAAAGTATTATAAACTGATAACAAAAAATCTTTTCCATATTTCGAACACACTATATAGTGCTTAGAATAGGTCGAGATGAAAATAGACAGTTTGGAAATTTCTTTAGCACATGGTAAGAAGCTACCAATTACAATTGAACAACTTCAATTTAATTTATTACCATTGCTCTTATCTGTAAAAGATTAGGATCCAACTAACACCATATTTTTACACTGCCGTATATGAAGTGACAACAATCCTCAAGAAGTTCTGCAGGTTCCATTGCATCCTGAAAAATGAACTGTATGGTGTGCTTCACACGCTGGGGGCATCATCGGTCCATATTTCTTTAAAAGCGATGCTGGGCTACTGTTACAGTGAACGGTGCTCGTTACAGATCGATGATCAATGATTATTAGTTTCAAAATTTGAATAGTATCGACCCAGAAGTGTTTGGGTTTCAACAAGATGGTGCTACACTTCATGCTGCTACCGCACCAATTGATTCATTGAAAGAAAGATTTGGCGATAACATTATTTCGGGAAATGGTCCAATTAATTAGCCTCCAAGATCATGCGACATAACTCCACACTCCAGTGGATTATTTTCTTAGGGGTTATGTCAAGTCATTGGTTTATACTGATAAACACGAAACAAAAGACGCTTCGGAAGCCAACATAACTCGTGTTATTGATTAAATAAGGCCTGAATTACTCAAAAAAATAGTCCAAAATTGGACTGGTCGAATGCGGTTCCTCAGAGCTAGTCGTGGTGGACATATGCCGGAAATTATTTTTAAAACAATGTCCTAAAATTATCTTTCTAATAAAAAAAAAATTGGCGTCAATCTTAATTTGAATGTGTTTTATTTCAATTTAAAGTTCTATCACTCTAAAAAATCACACGATACATGAATCCCAAGAAATTTGATGCATTCAGATGGCGTTATATTGTTATGCTTCTAATTTATGTGCAAAGTATTTCCATACCTATTCTTTGGGCCAAAATAAATGCGAACAGTCTAATCCACATTTACCATTAAGTTATTCATATTACACCAATCCACAAATTCCCAATACATTCACAGGCCTCTTGAAGGTATGCACTACTCCAAAATTTAACAACTATATGAGAGTTATCGGCAAATAATGTCACTAGGAAGCAAGATAATAAACTCAAGTAAATCGTTAATAAACCAAAAATAATAGTGGTCCAAGCATGGAGCCTTTGGCAACTCCAAGGCCGATATTCACAGAGCAATTTTCTTCTACATTAACAGTAAGTAAACTTGGATTCTTCCACTAAAAATCTCTTTATCTTTCGAAAAATAAAATTGGAAATGAATCTAAAAAAAGTCTAGAATTATATATTCAATTATTATTTTATTGGTCGAAATATTAAATATCAAGGAAGTTTAGGGTGTTGGAATATACTTCATATACTATCATAACTGCTTTCCACGAAAAAGTTAATTGTTTCAAGCCAGAAAAAATTGAGTATTTGTCTCTTATAAGCTGAACAAATGATGGGGAAAATCAAATTCCATTTCTTACAACTTTGCTATTATTTCTATTATGAAAGCATGAAAAATAAATTTAACATTTCAATTCAATTTGTGTTGTATTGTATTTTTAGTTTCTATGAGGGATATATTATTATATTTGATTCATTTTAATGGCCGAACATTCTCAATATTTTGTTAATAAATTGAGTGGATGCTTCAAATTTTAGCTCATATTTTTAGATGTTTTTTCATATAATTGAACTCACATTGGCATTTATTTTAGGCATCGGATCCACTTTGGGAAATAAAACCTGCCTCCGCGTCTTCATTTGAACTGTTCATTACTCATTAGATGTAACATGTTTGAAAATATGTTTACAAAATAACTTTTATAGCGAGTGATGAGAGCCGCTTAATATTCAATGCAACATAATTGTTTTGGTTTTTTCATCATCTTTCTCACATCTTGTTAATGTTAATTCACTACTGCAACATTTTCAGGTTATTACAAATGTGATGCTTGTGGTAGAACATATCGTTATAAAAGTGGATTGAATCAACACAGAAGATATGAATGTGGAGTATTACCTCAGTTCTGCTGTCCTATACCTGGTTGCTTCTATAAAGCTAAAATGAGAGGAAACATGACAAAACACATAAACAATAGACATAAATCGGTATAATATTAACCCAATTGCAATCCTTGTTCATTTAAATAGTTAATAAACCTAATAATGTTCAATAACCAGTGTAAAATGTCGAATAAAAAAAATTCCAATCACTTACTGCCTGCCTGTCTTCTAGAGAAACTTCTTCGTATCATAGCCATAGCAGCATGCCTATTGAAATTCATTTTAAATTTCACAGTATCTTACCTACTCTATATCACAGACAGGTTCTTGAAAATTCATAATACCCTACAAGTTTGAATAACTACCCTAGGAGTTATTGAAGATTTCCTGCCGCAACGACCCTTCTGGGCAGCTTCAATGGGTTGAACTGAACTGTTGAACTGTCGATTTAGGTACCGCACACAGATTTGCAATATGTCTGTTTTGTCTTAAGGCTATCAACTAAATACGCACCCTCAAAGAAGGAAAAAAAGTGTTTTTTGAAGCGAATCTAATAAACTATATTTCTATATTTCTTTGATACATCTTTGAAATGAAGGAATTCAGCTAGCAACAAAAATTATTTTAAGGTATTTTATTTCAATTAAGTCATTTTAATATGAATAACCTATTCATTTCTGTATATTTACCTTGATGTCTTGCAATTTCGAAGTGTTTTTAATTAACGAATAAATTAATGAAAATTTTTCGACTAATTTTCAGATTCACATTATTGAATATATATATATATATATATATATATATATATATATATATATATATATATCATCTTATTCTTTGAATATCAAAACATAATTAATCGGTTAGTCTTCCACAATTTTAATTTCAAAATAATTATTATTATTATTAGAATTAAATTAATGTCTTACAAGAACTGCTTATATTTAATAGACTTATGAAATCAAAATTCATTATACAATATCAAATGGAATAAAAAACCCCACAAATATAATATAATTGTTAATTAAGATTGAAAAATAAGTAATATGGAATGTTTTGTTTCAAACATGCGCACCTGAACTCGTCAGACAGGCGTGGTACGCATGTTTTGCCTGTAACATTTGACAAATCGTTCTGTTTCTGGTCTTATATATATGAAAACCAAATCTCTTTCAAAAATACACAACATAACTTTAAGAACCTCTCCAAAACTAATTTATTTGAAATACTTAATATGTTTAAATATTTAAATAAGTCACCTCAAAAACTCTTAAAAACATGTAGCACATCCTCAAAACAATTAGAAATCAGATAAGGTCAGTTGAACTTTACATTCAAAACACAAAAACAATTAAAGATAAATAAACTTGTAAACTTACCACACAATTTTTGGAATCCGGGTCAATGCAAATTCATACTAGGTATATCCAATATCCAAAGTACTCTATGTTCTAAGCTAAACACAAAAATCACACAAAGTTTGTAAGGCATTTTATGGCCTTTCTTAGACCACTCGAAATTGTATAATAAATTTCTTTATTCATAAACCTGATATAATTATATATAAAATAAAATAATAAGAATGCTAAAGCTATTTTTCGTGCACCACAACTGCGAAAGGAACATTATTAGTTTTGAAACTATATTTATTTAACCATAAAAATGACTCACCGTTAGTGACGAACTAAATTCAAAACACAGAGGTTTCCGTTACGTTCAATTACCTAGAGTCTATTTTCTATTCGTTTTTCTAATCTTCAACATACCACTGACATCTGCTTTATTGTATTTTTGTTTCACACTGGACAAATCTGTTACTTGTACTTATTATCGTTGTTGGAAAATTAAATATATATTAAATATTTTTATATCTTAATCATCCAATTTTCAGAGCATGCTTGCGAGATGTGTGGTCGGAGATACAAAGCTAGAAGATCTCTCCTGAGGCATATAAAATATGAGTGTTTTCAAGAACGGAAATTTCAGTGTCCAATGTGCGCTTATAAAGCGAAACAGAAATCTCATTTGAAGAATCACCTTTTCAATTGTCACCGATCGTTTTAGTAATTTGTTTTATGTTTCGTTATTATTTGTTATGATTAATTGTGAAATTTTTAAATAATCAGTATCAATTGATCAAACGGTATTATTTATTGTGATGGATTAAAGTTTTCAGTGAATAACCTTGATGGAATTCTTTACAATACTGCTGCTATATTTTCAGAACTAAATCAATGGCTAAATTTAATCTTCTCTTGAGAAAATTCCATAAATAGTTTATAAAACAAGAAAATGTATTTTGTATTTTGTCTCTATACAACAGAATAATCAAATAGAAAATTGTACTAGAGAAAGGTTTCAACAAATTAAAAACCTATATTAAAAGTTTTAAATTGACCTTGCCCATTCTTAAATCTACAAGAATTAATCTATGAAAATATTTTGAAGAATATGCTGAGGCGCATATTTCTTAAAGATCATACCAACTGTTCAAAAAGCCCCGATTGTGAATCTGCTTTTATTTTGGACCAAAAACAAAATTTTAATCATATTCCATTGTTTGAGCCTGACTGTTGATTAATTCTCATCTGAAGAGAAAATCCAGCGAATATATCCGATTTATGTGTATTTTAATATACATATAATCTTGATGACCTCTTCATTAGAATTAATTGTATATAGGAGAATACACAATGCGTTTCGATCATCATATGTATAAATAAATTTAACCTCTCTCCGATCTCACGTGTTGTTATTCGTCGATTTGCATCAAATAATGCTTTTATCATGTTTTTGTCAGCTTCAACCTGCCTTCCGGAACGTGGTGCATCTTCGACATCAAAATTGCCGAATCGAAATTTTGCAAACCAGTTATGGCACTGGCGTACTGTCAACATATCTTCTCCATACACATCGGTTAATTTCTTTCTTGGCTTGAACATCATTTTTACCTTTTCTATTGTAACCAACCAGAAACTACTGCATAGAATTAATTGAAGTTTTTCATACACAAGCCTTGCCCTATCAGCTCTCAAAACATATAATGATTATACGGGATAACTATGGAGTTGGGTACGAAAAAATACAATTAAATCCTCTGTCGGGAAAAACGAAATTACTTTCCGAACAACCTTATATAATATTTTGTGACATAGAATGTATACATCAGTCTTGAAAATAAAAATTTCTATAGGCAATCCTTTCAATTGCATAATATCAGTTATTATACACACATATCTATTTCATGGTAGCTTATTCATATTTCTTCACCCAATACTTTAAAAACAGCTATTTTTACATAATCCCTACTATCCCTACTAATATTATAAATGCGAATGTAAGTTTGTTTGTTACGCTTTCACGCAAAAACTACTGAACCGATCATCATGAAACTTTGTACATATACTCTTGAAGGTATTAGAAGTAACATAGGGTACTTTATATTTAAAAAAAAATAATTTTTTTACGAAAGATAAAACAATTGTTTGTCAAAAAATCGTCAAATTAAGCTACTTCAGTAATGAAGTTTTACTATTATTATACCCTTACCCTTTATCTTTCATACTTATTTAATGACTCCACTGCGGGCGAAGCCGCGGGTAAAAAGCTAGTAATATTATAAATGCACATGTAAGTTTGTTTGTTACGCTTTCACGCAAAAACTACTGAACCGATCATCATGAAACTTTGTATATATACTCTTGAAGGTATTAGAAGAAACATAGGGTACTTTATATTTAAAAAAAAAAATTTTTTTACGAAAGATAAAACAATTGTTTGTCAAAAAATCGTCAAATTTAGCTACTTCAGTAATGAAGTTTTACTATTATTATACCCTTACCCTTTATCTTTCATACTTATTTAATGACTCCACTGCGGGCGAAGCCGCGGGTAAAAAGCTAGTAATATTATAAATGCGAATGTAAGTTTGTTTGTTACGCTTTCACGCAAAAACTACTGAACCGATCATCATGAAACTTTGTACATATACTCTTGAAGGTATTAGAAGTAACATAGGGTACTTTATATTTAAAAAAAAAAAATTTTTTTACGAAAGATAAAACAATTGTTTGTCAAAAAATCGTCAAATTTAGCTACTTCAGTAATGAAGTTTTACTATTATTATACCCTTACCCTTTATCTTTCATACTTATTTAATGACTCCACTGCGGGCGAAGCCGCGGGTAAAAAGCTAGTAAAATATATTTAATTAATGGTGGATGCTCGATTTCAGTTTATTTATAGGATTACTTTTAATATTACATAAGCTATTTAAAGGTTTGAAGGTAATTATGTGTTATGAAAGTTTTTTCAGGAAATCTGAATTTTACAAAAGATGAGTATGAATAAAAAAAAATTGATATTATATTGTCAAGATTTTTACTCCTCAAAAAAACCTAAGACAATCAATATCTTGTGTAATTAATGTTAATAGACAATCATTATCTTGTGTGATATTTTTGAATGTTTACTTCTGAAAAATCATGTTTACTTATGTAATGGCTTCAATGGAAGTCAAGTCATAATTAATTATAAATCGAGAGACTGTAAATTAAGAGATACATTTGATAGTGAATTCTATTCAGCAGGAAATAAATCAGCGTTCTTCAAATAATTAATAATATCAAATCTGAAAGTTGAAATCGAACCTTTTTAACCTGTTTTTATTGCCTCTTCTACCTCTGTATATTCATAAATACCCTGTTCTGCTTGTTGAGTCTTCAGTTGTCTGAAGATGGGATAGTTAATTCCCGAAACTCGAGTCACAATTAAATGTGTAAAATATAAATTAATTGGTAGTGAAACATAGTAATTTCTACAACTTGTTTTAATTGTGATCAACTACCAAATAGTAACGGCTGAAACAGTTCAGTAACCGAAATGCATATCTTCATCAATTTGTTCTATAGAATTTTTTCTTATTTGTAATCTAGAATACGTCTTTAACACATTATCATGATTAATTAATAAATGAAAAGTTAAAATTTAACCATATATTTATATATAGATATAATAGACATATAATATAGACATTCTGTCAAGAAAGTACCGGGAATTATCGATTTAAATCTGGCGGGGTAATGAGGCAGGTAAATTTTTTTTTCCTAGGTTGGTACCACTGTCCTTAATTACTATGCCAAACTTGAACGGGATCTGTCAACTAGTGTGTTTGCAACAGCTGATTAAGTCAGTCGATGTCAGAGTGCGTGCCGATTTTCACTATGGGTTGATTACGTTGAGCAAAGAATTTGTTTAAAGTTTTGTGTTGCAAATGAATTTTCGTGTACCGATGCATTGAAAATGTTGCAAAAGGCCTTTGGTGATAATGCTCTATCGAAAACTCGTGCATACCAGTGGTACAGAGCCTTCAAGGACCACGCCAAAGCCGCTCGAAAATGAAGGTGATGCTCATTGTTTTCTTCGATATCCGTGGCGTGGTGCACTAGGAATTCGTTCCAGAGGGTCAGACGGTAAACAAGGAGTATTACCTAGGCGTTATGAAACGTTTGCATGAGCGCATCCGTAAGAAGCGGCCAAATTTGTGGGCGAACAACTCATGGATTTTGCATGACGATAACGCGCCTTCTCACCGAGCTACGATTGTGTCTGACTTTCTCGCCAAAAACTCAACAAACGTGCTTCAGCAACCACCGTATTCGCCGGATTTGGCTCCCTGCGACTTTCTCCTCTTCCCAAAACTAAAATTGCCCCTTCGTGGCACCCGTTTTGAGTCGATTGAAGCCATAAAACAAAATTCGGCGCGAGAGCTAAAGTCCATCCCGGAAAGCGCCTATAAAAAATGTTTCGATAATTGGAAGTGCCGTTGGCATAGATGTATTGGAGCAAATGGAGCCTATTTTGAAGGCGACCCAATAAATTTTGACGATTAAATGTAAAAATGTTGTTTTAATTGAAAATTCCCGGTACTTTCTTGACAGAGTAGTATATATTAAGGAATTAACAGGTAAGTATCTCATCAACTCTTCCATTAAATGAACAGAATTAATCCTGGCGTGCACCATTAAAAATCAATTCGAAAATGGAAATAATTTATGCTAATTTCATTAAATATTATTTCCCAATACCCATTTAGTTGGCTGTAATCTCGATCTGTCAGGTATGTCTATTATTCTTCATCTTTTTTTTGTCATGTCTGGATAAATGCAGATATAATCACTACTCATTGATTTATAGTTAAGTGGGGGTGAAAAATCTATAACTACTTGATGTATATATAACTTTCTAGAGAAACTCAACAAATTTCTGATTCTCTAATAATACTGGAGAAAAATGCACTAAATATTCTATAATTTGTTGAAAGGACATTTCTTATCGTGTATCTACCTACATTGAAGAATTTTACGTTCTGTTAATTGTTTATTTCTGTCATATGAACTGTATTCTTTTTAGTTGTTTATTATATTTTAACAGCTAAATCTTTCAGAATTTGTTTGCACCGTTTGTTTCAAAGCGTATAAAGCTAAAAGATCTTTGTGGAGACATGTGAAGTACGAATGCCAGAAAAGTCCACAGTTCAAATGCCCACTTTGCTCTCATATGGCTTATCAGAAATCTGCAGTTGTGTCACATTTCAATAACAGACACAAAGGCCATTTCATTGGAAGTTATAATATTTAAGTTTGATTGTATCGGTGTTTACTTGTCGAAAATACATCTTAATGATTAAAAGTAATACTCACCCGACGAAGTCATGTTGGCATTACGAAACAATTGTTGTGAAATTAGATAAATTGGCGGAAATTAAATTGTTTTACTTTTAATCATCATTAAATTTAATATTTTTTTAAATTTCACACATTCATTTAATCATTAAATCAACTCTATACATACGTAAAGATATGTATAAAAGTGAAATAAAGAATGATATGGAACGATATTGTTGATATTTGTGGAAATCTTGTGGTAATACCTTATTGCTTCGTACCTCCAGCCTTTTGTTTGAATGACTTACACTAATTCCCTACAAATGACAAAATGAAACGTCTTCAACAATTATTGAAAGGAAGAAAAAACATTCAGTTTAAGTTTTGCAAGGTGTGGTTGTTTTTAATATTTCGAGTTTTCAAAACTGTACTGCAGTCATGTGAACTGAAACAATACACTTATAATGGTACGGGTATGTCAAAATTGCAGATAAGTTAAATTGTAATGGATCATTTGCTGACGATATTTCTGAGAAATAGATACTTACTTGCTTTATTTAATGGTATACAAAAGTTTCATTCTTTGATATCTCCAAAATCATTTATTATAATACATTGAATTTAAAACTGGTTTATTAGTTTGAAGTGAACCTGTATATCTCCTATCTGTTCATATTGAAATAAATTTATGTTTATTTTTTGGATATTTAATGGCTTATTTGATTTAAATTAAATATTTTTATATTCAACGAATTAATAATAAGAGTTTTCAGTAGAACAGACCAAAAACTATTAACACTTTATAGAGATGAAAAATGTGGTCCAAAATTCTGTGAACGTCTACAGAATTAACGCCTCACAAAAACGATATTTTCTTCTATTTGTCATTTGTCATCTATAGAAAGACGTAAATGTCAATGAGTGTAACTGTGATGAATATTTATTAATTCAACGGAAGCACTCGATGTGTTGTTGAGTTTTATTAGAGTTTCTCAGATAATATGTTGCATGAAATTGTAAAATCTTCCTGTGAAAAAATTATCTATTTTATTAACAGTTTATTTTTTTTCAGCCGGCTTCAAATGCCCGTATTGTTCAAATGAATATAAATATAAAAAATCTCTGAAGCGCCATATCAAACAATTCTGTAATGTTGAACCAAAATTTGTATGTGAGGTGCAGGATTGTGGCTTCAAGACTAAGTTCGCAACCAGCTTAAGACGCCATCATCTCAATATGCATTAATTGAATATAAATTAACTTCTATGTTGTGTGGATAATAAAGTTTAATGTACTGCTATTTTTCATTATTTATTCATTTTCAGTGTTGGAAAATCACCAAGATCACTTCAAAATTATAATTGGAAACAGTCCATTTAAACTCGTTTGGAAGTGTCTGCAACTTATCTGATGATGCCTACTGAAAGGATATTGAAAATTACCTGATAAAAGCTTTCCTAATTATTATTTCGGTGAATTTCTCAGATGTTTGCCCTCAATAATTTTTTGCAATATAATATCAATAATCTGAAATTTTTATGAGGATTTCATTGATACTTACTTCGAAATATAAAATTCATTAGAGCAATGACTTGTCGGAACGGTCGTCGAACGCTGTGGGCCTTGCGCTACTTGAACTCTGCGGGGGCGGTCAGTCAGGAAGTTGAAGGCTAGTCGTGTCCTCTTTATGATACGCCGGCAAGCTGCAGCATAGCAAGCAGTTTTCTGAACGAGGAGCGAAGAAGGTGGTCGCTACACACTCCCCCTCCAGTGAGCGATAGGGTCACAGAATTGGGTGTTGGAATCAGACAAGGAAACAGTCCGCCGCTGGGCTGGACGCGGTGTCATGTCCAGCGGGGATATTGTAAAACGAAAGGAAGAAAATATTGGATGGAGTAGTTAGGGCCTCCAAATGAATGGAATGGTTCGCTTTTGAAGCAAACCCCCCAATCACGTCGGGGTCACCAATGAAGCTCTCATGCAAGTGCGGGTGAACTAAGTAAAATAATGATTACATGCTGGAACATATAGAGGGGATATTCAAAGGTGAATTTTTTTGTAACAGAAGACGAAACTAGATATTTCTTCGTCTTTATATGAGCAGAATTCGATTTTACTTTCCTTCACTTTGAATACCAAGATTTTGTTTAATGAGTGAATAAGATATTTCTTCATTAGTTTTAATACCTTAGATTTAGTTAGTAGAAGTAGACATGATTGAAGTAGTACCTTAGATGTATCTTTTTACATTTTTTCAGTATTCTAAGTATAATTTTTATTTCAGCTGTTTACTGGTGCTCTTACTGTTTTAGGGCTTTCATTAGAGAAAAATTTATGAAAGATCACAAAAAATATTGGTGTAATGTTGAACCACAGTTTATATGTCAAATACCTTTCTGCTCTTTCAAATGCAAATACGGTGATATGTTAAAATTACACTAGATAGATAAACATTGAAAATAACCGAATGTGAAAGACTTGAAATAATACTGTAAAAAAACGTTCATATATTTAATGAATAAACTTTTTCTCTCAAATTGCCATGCTTCATCCAAACCACACCTCTAGCTGTAAGCTGAAGGAACGTCCAACGATTGTTTGAGGAAATATAAGAAAATAATAATTAACTTAAATTTATTGTGTATGTCTCAAGCTAAAGAGCTCAATATCCAATTTTTAAAAAATTCACCAAATCAATGGAAATATTCATAACTAAAAATTGAAAAATTGGAATATTAAAATCAAATGTATGAATCACAATTTATTTCTCTTCTTCAAGTAGTTTGGAATACCACTGAAAAAACTCCTATTAACCTACATTTTTTGCAATATGTACTGTTATGCATTTTAAATAATATAGCCATTTACATAAAATAATCTAACTAAGGTTGAAAGATTCCTTATGAAAGAGAATAATGAGTTGAAATCAGTATACTGTTCAATATTTTATGACTTGTAAGAAACTAATTCTACATATATCATTGAAATGAAGCTGATTAAATAGAAAATTTATATACACTTAAAAAAAAACATTTAAACTCAAATTAATTTGAATGTGAGTCAATACTTGATTGAAGTAAAATTTAAAGGACTTTAAATTCAGAATTTTATATTCTTACTTTTATAATATATCTTGAAAATATATACAAAAGCTGTCAAATTGATATCCTTATATATATAGTCAACATAAAGTATTTGTGATTGTCTCAGAAAAAGTCTTCCAAAATTACCTAAAATTCTCATAATAAAGGATCAAATAAAAATAATTGAACGCGAATTCCAACATTTAATAAATATTTCGGTCGTAAGACCTCTTCAGAAATGTATTGAATTCAGATTCAAATATATAACAAGATCAAAACTCACCAAATAAGATAAAACCTGGAATGAATAAACTCGAAGTAAGCTTTAAAGTATCCAAAATAAAATAGAAATAATCAACGTGTTGTTACGTATAACCTAAAAATGTTTGTAATCGGAGTTATACAAAATGGCAACAAATTATAAAACAAAATAGTGCATATTTGACCTAAATCGGACAATCCGGATAATATTAAATAAAGTCTTGAATTTTTCGAAAAAATAATATGGATTTCTTCCCCAACCTTTTATGTATATTTCTGTAGAAAGAACATTGAATACATGAAACTTGTTAAAAAAGTATAAAAAAATTGTCTCGAATATAAAAACATGTGAAATTGTATTCAAACGTGTTAGATGTCAGTTTTAGTTCCATTTCTCATGTTAAAATCGTAGAATTAGATATAAATTCGAATTAACGTAGAAATTTGGATCCTCGGTAAGATTGGTAATGAGAATAACATATCAATCTTGGAACTGAAAGAAAATTTTGCATGGAACTATCAGAAGAAACCTCTAAAGAAAACTTAGTAACAATAAACGTATTATTATTATTTAAAATAGATCCTTTGAAATTATGTCAGAAGGATGATAATTTCGATGAGACTGATGAAACATACAACATTTTTTAATGGAGGTACTAACTGTATACGATTCTCAGTGAAAAGAATATAAAAATATACAAAAAAAAAATCAGAGAACAAAATTTGATTAAGAAATAGCTCGGAAAATTACCCTATAGAAGGAAATGAAAAAAAGAATGAAAAACCGTTTCTTTAGAGAAATGTCGAAATTTCAGGACCAAACTAATATTTTTTGAAAAGAACCAACCATATAAATAGACCTGCAAAAACCAAAGTGATTATCAAATTGATCTCTGTAAGACTAAACGTAACGTTCCTGCTTTTAATTCTTTCGTTCCCAGTATAACCTATAAAAGTTCTAAATAAATATCATTGGTAACAAGCAAATATCAACTTATCAAGTGAATAATCAAGAAGTATTATTTTTAAATATCAGCAGAACAATAATTTTCAACAAACTCTAGACATTTGGAAATAAAAAATATCAAGCAAGTCATTTGGTTAATCTAAGAAAAATATCAAGTCATCTGATGTATTCAATCCATTCAAGAAAAAAACAGTGGATACAAGAATAAGTGAAGTGAATTAAAAAATCACGATCATTCAAAAAAATGCTTGCAAGGTAGGACAGTTCAAGTAAATTAAAAATTGGAATTTCGGTTAGGTAAACAAAACAACTGGTATCTCTAATATAGGTTAACCATAAAGAAGCAGCAATATGTCAGTTCATAGTTTATAATTTCTTATAGTTATTTAGCAATAAATTTTAATGAAATTATATTCAAAATTTGTTTTCATATTACGAAATGGAATTATAGAAAGTAATTAATCAAAATTTGAATTTCTTTCATCAAAAAAGTTAAAAATATTCAGCAATTAAGAATCTTCCCTAATTCAAAAGAGTCCAGAAATTTCAAATCAAAATTTACAGTTTTTAAATTATTCAGTAATATTAATCCATTACAGTACCCACTCATATGATTCTATGTAGGCTTCCACACCCAATTAGTTCAGATATATAACCTGATGGAACCACAGTGTGATGAAATAATTGTTGTATATCAAGAGTTTATGGAAATTGACTATTTAGTTCCTACTCTAGTTTTTGTCACTGAATTGAGTTCTCCATCATTTTCATTATCTAGATTTGCATAATGTTTAACCGTTTAAGATTAAATAACAGGAATCATCAGTCATCTTCATTACTTCAATGTCATTAATACCATAATTGTGCCCTCTTTTTCCTTTCTCTCTGGTCAATCAGCAATCTGAAAGCTTTTTATTGATTCAAAAAATAAGGTATAACTCGCATTTTTTGTGTAATAAATGAAACTGTAGATAACATGCTTTTTGGTTGTTGGTTGCACTTAAACTGTTTCTTTGCTTCGAAATCGACTATATCGGGTCATTGAAATTTCTGATCTCGTTTTCTTTTAGGACAACCCTCCTATTGCTGTCCAATCTGCGGTAGATGCTATAAAGCAGCGAGATCTTTGACAAGGCATCGGAAATACGAGTGCCAAAAAGAGCCAGCATATCAGTGTTCTGTGTGTCCGTACCGGGCGAAATATAGGAACAGTATTATGAGGCATATCTTTTCTTTTCATCCTAGTATTGTTGGTGTTAAAGGAGAACTTTCAGCAATGCCTCAAAATTATTAGATTTCAAATGAATATTATTGCCACCTGGCTATGTATAGAAACACAACTTTTTCAGGTAGAATTTGAGTTAAGAATTCAGTTTTAAAACTATTAAACAAAATTTTGAATTTTTTCATTCTTTTATTATTGGTCATAATTAGATTAATCTCTTCGAATTTACATTGTTTTGTTACAGAAACTCAAATATTTATATTTTTGGATGAATTGGTTTACATTTATTTGTTGCTGCATTTTCGAAGTATACTACTTCATCTTTAGTCAACCCAAAACTTGAAAATGAGTATGAAGTAAGATAACCCAAGAGCTATAAAATATGAGAACAGTTTTTAAAAATAGTTATGCTTTATTTGATGGCATCGATCAGTGTAGTTTTCATTATATTTAGATTTCTTTATGTTTAAAATATTAACCAAAATAATTGTCTGAAACCTCTACAAAATGTTTTATAATTATATTAAATTAAAGGTCTCAGAAATATATATGTATATAGGAAACAGTATTTCTGAGACCGACAAATGAAACGAAAGGTAATACAATAGAATATAAACCGAGATTAACTAGCAAACAGTTACAACACCATATCATTTTTATGAATTTCTCCATGACCAGTTTGCACACTTGCGGCTGTATTTCCTCCATAAATTCACGAATTCCATCTTGAAGGTCTTGAATTGATTGTGGAGCATTAGCATAGACTTCATGTTTCACGAGGCCCCAAAGAAAGAGTATATACGCGCTTTCGCCATTTTGCAAACTCGATGATATTTTGTAAGTTCCGAAATTAGTTCAAATCTTAGGCACCCCACTCGATTTTAATCATCTCCGTATTGAACGTGCGCATATGATGATAGTAATATGAAAACTTCGTCAAGGTTATCATTAATTGGCAGAATATGCGCATTCGCCATTTTGCAACCTCCAAAAAATCGGAGACCTGGTCGGTTGAAAATCCTTTTGTCTCTAGAGATGTTATAGATTTCCCAAAGTCGACTAATGTGAATCTTAAATATGCACCTTTTCAGGTCTAGTTTTGTAGATATTTTAGTTTCCGGGGACGTAATTCGTATTTTATGTTACGAATATTCCATAAATTCTTATTATGTTAATTTTTTCAAGTTTTTAGGAATAAATGCTCACCTGTCTCTCTGCCGCCTAACACACCAAGGGTCTCCACACAACTCCGGATTTATCTCCAGTACCTTCTCATATCTTCTGTTCTCTTTTGTTATTTGGGAGGGCCTGTGAAGAAGCCATATTAAAGGTTTCCATGTGTCAGGCAGGTGTTTGTTGTCATCGCGTTTGTTGAGGTATTTCGGTTTCTCCTCAAATTTAGGGCTTCACGAATAATGCGACTTATTAGCATTTTTTTCGTTGCGATAGTTTTGCAAATATCAGAGTCAATTTTGTGACCTGTATCTGCGTTATGTGTAAATAAAGCAGAGGAACAATTTCATTGTGCTGTTGAAGCGTGTATTGTTCAATTTTACTAATTGCTTAATTTTTATTTGTCCAATTGCGTAATTTTACTTCAAAAGTGATAGCTACCCATATAGTGGTAATTCAAAATGAAACCTCTTATTGGAAAACCCTTTATATACGTGTTAGCATTAGGCACTTCGCGAAGTCAAGATACTTATCTACCTATTACAAATGGCCAATTCAAATAACTTTGAAAATGATAGCTTACGTATTGGTCTGTAGTTATAGAAAATCCTATAGACTTGAAATTTTCAGGATGAGTTTGGAACCTAAATTTATTAGCTATTTTCATATATGATTATATTGAACTCTATAGTTACTGAGCTTTTCTCATTTGAAATTTTATTTTTCAAATATTTATTTTCCGTCTCACCTCAAATTTAGAATGTAGATGTGAAATAACGATACGAAGGCTCGTGCACAATTCCACAAAACCTAAACAATTAAAATTAAATTTGAACCTCACAATATTATAATACATTCCCTCTTTGGGGAGCATATAAATTCGTAGAGTGAGTTATCATATTGATAACGTCAAGATACAAAAATGGTGTGCATTTCTCCATTAGTGTTGGTGTTTGGTCTACATTTTCTATTAGGAGTACAAATAAGTTTCCGGCGTTTTTAACACAAATTGAATATTTATTATAGAAGACGATGTGAGACTGTTTGCTGAGTGACTTCTAATGTTAGAGCAAGTTCTTTTTGTGTTTGAGATGAATCTTCCTCCAATAATTCCTCCAATTCTGCATCCTCGTAAATTTTTGGCCTTCCACTGCGATCTTTGTCTTCTACGGCGAAATCACCGTTTTTAAACTTTTGAAACCACTCTCCTGACACGTTCTCTCACTCAAAGCACCCTCACCATATGCTTCTACGAGCAACTGATGCGCCTCAGCAGCAGATTTCTCTAAATTAAAGAAGTAAACTAATATTTCCCGCAAATGACGCTTACTTGGCTCAAATTTTGACATTTTCAACTTATAAAAATTATATTTTACCAATATAAAATATTTGATATTAATAGGTTATGTTGTTCTTGAATGTCCAAATTATTTTTTAAGCCGGTTATCATCTGCGAAAGCTGACCGAAACTCCGTGCCGTGCCATCTACAATAAAACGCCGGAAACTTATTTGTACTCCTAATATGTTTCCAATTTCCTGTAGTATTTCATGAAGCCGCAAAGGACTTTTATAATAACTGAAACAGATAAACAAATTGTCAAATTGTATAACACAGAGATCACTATAGCATATAAGCACTCGATATATACATATTTTAGAAAATTAGGTTTTCCTGAAGAGAAAACGCAAATTAATTCAATATCCATAACTCTTGACGAGCAGTTTAATATACACACATCATCAAAAGTCTTGGCTCCCCTAGGTTTCTCATGAAATAAACAGTCTATGTTCTGAAAATGAGATGAACATTTTCCTCTATTTCAACTGCAATATATTTGATAGAAAATCCTTTTTTGTTACTCTTTGCTTTATGCAGGATGAAACAAAATAGGAAAAATGAAAAAAAATTTGAATTTATGGATTGTTTATTTTTGATTAATTATAGTTATTCTACAACTGAATCGAAATTCAATAGTCCATATTACCACCTCTTCTTTCAATCAACTGCCCAATAGGCCTAGGCATTCCACGAATCACGTGATCAATGAAATTTTCAGGCATATCGTTCCATTCTTCTTGAAAGTCTAAACTCAATTCCTGAAAAGTTGAAGGTGGGTTTTGGCGATTGGATATTGCTCTTCCTAAATTATCCCATACGTGCTCAATTGGATTCATGTCTGGTGAGTTTGCTGGGGCGTTATCATCCTGATAAATGAATTTATCGCCGAATTCGTTGCCTTGAGAAACAATAATTGATTCAATGATGTTTTCTACGTAGATGACACCACTCATTGTTTGTTAAACGATAATAAGAGGGGTACGGCGACCGAGTGATATAAGTGATATAAAAAATGATAGGTCATCTAGAGTTGGCATTTTGAAGTAGTCGTTATTTTGAATCTGGCAGCACTTATGTCATTCGTGTTTTGACAGAAAATTAGTTTCATATTTGACATATATATGAAAAACTTATATCAAAAGTAATGAATTTTTTATCCAAACTGTTTGAAATTTACGTGAAAAATTCAATGGAAATAAAATGTCCTCATGGCAATTTGTAAATTAATTTGTTCGTGAAAACTGGATTGTTATTTGATGAAACAACCCGTTCACTTTCTCGTCCATTGAGCGCACCTGAAAACATTGTTTCTGTAGCCCAGAATCTGGCTGAACATACATCAACATCAACATTTTTCGTACTCTTCTGAGGACAATTTTGCATAAAGACCTCGCTATGAAATCTTACAAAGTTCAACTAGTGCATGAAGTGACCATTCTCTTCGGTCAATGGGCAGAAACCATATTTCCCCTTTACTTCTTATTTTTTTATTCATTTGTATTGTTATCGTTTTTTTGTACTAGACCAATGCATAAATACATTTAACCTTTCAATATGTTTGGAGTTGTCTAAACTTCCAAAGTGCAGTCACAAAAATGTAAAGCATAGCAAATACTCAAAATTAGTTTTGAATATTTGCTCATTTGGCTTATAACTTTTGTAGTGTGAAAATTTCAGAAAATAACACAAATTATTTCGTCTACTAATGAGCCTGTGTAAAAAGTTTGTGGTATAAGTACAAGAAATACTCTGATCCCCATGAAACGTAGGAAATAAGCCTCACTAGAGTCAGATAATAGGGCTTATTCATTATATTTTAGATCAGTATGCACAAAAAACTCAGGTAAGTTATTTTAAAATATTTATTCCTTATTTTGAAAATAAAACGATTCTCAATTTCTTCTAATGTTTAATTTAAATGAAATTGCTTTGTCATCAAATAAACAGTTGCGAAAATTGAAGATTGTTCTATTTTGAAGCACAAGATGAATTTCTCAAGTCAAGTAAAGACCGAAATGATCAAATATTTAAATACAGGGTGTCCCAACGAAAATTTGACCTCCCCAGAACTCAGAAACGAAGAATTTTCGAAGATTTTAAAAAATGGGTCAACTTCTGTTTTGAGAGGGATGAATTTCCACCATGAGTTTGTTCCGAGAAAAACGCCCCCATGAAGGAGGCATCAACTTCCAACATTTTTTGAATAGGGAAGAGATGTCGAGTGTTGGTTAGTTTAAAAGTTATTAATGTTTTGTACACAACCCAGTTATAATTTTCAAAATCGGTTCATTATTCACGAAATAATGTAATATTGAACTTACCATTAAAAGGTGATGTTGAACAGCACAAACTCAAGAACTTAAGAGTTTTGAAAAATCCGAAAATAATTTTCAAGTTCTGTCCTAGAGAGAAAGAATTCCTATGACGACTTAGGAAGTTCAAGTTCAATTTTACATTATTTCGTGAATAGTGAAAGTTTTAACAAGGGTTGTGTACAGAACATAAATAACTATTAAATTAACCAACACCCGATATCTCTTTCCTATTCAAAAAATGTTGGGGGTTGATGCCGCCTTCATGGGTGTGGTTTTTTCGGAACAAACTCATGATGGAAATTCGTCCCCTCCAAAACAGAAGTTGACCTGTTATTTTAATATCTTCGAAAATTCTTAGTTTCTGAATTCTGGGGGGTCAAATTCTCGTTGGGACGTCCTGTATTTTGATTCGACATTTAATGAAACATTTTGGATATTAATAAGGTAGACAAATACACTTGGCTTAAGTTTCACAAAAATTTAATTTATGTTGTTGATGTATATGTCTAGAGTTTTAAGCCATTTTCGAAATTAAGGAGAATTCACTCAACATTACAATTTATACATTTCAGACAAACAGATGGAAGTGACGGGGTTTTTTATTTGAGGTTGTTAACAGTTAGTTATACCAATTGACGATATTTGCTTATTTTCCAAAGGAACTAGTTATTAACAGATGTCAATAGTGGGGATAGATGAAATTCCAACTGATCGTTTATAATCGGCAAATGTTTTTTATGAGCCGAAGAAATCTCCAGATATTCGAGTAGGTCCAACTTTTACTTTTGTCACCTGAATGTAGAATTTCGGTTTTACCGAAGTCTATGAAGTGGTTTTCGTTTATGTAATGGGCAGAAAATCCAGTCGTTGTTTTAGTTTTGAGTATAGATTTTCTATGTTCGTCTACTTTTATGTTGATTGAATTTATTTTTCAGGCAATCTTTGTTTTTGACTATTATTGACTCTAGATATTTCTTATTCGTACCTATGTTATTGATGTTTTTTTTAATTCATTACAAATTTGGGTATTTGTTTTTGGAATATTGTTGATACTGTGAAAAGGATAAAGAAAAATTGTCTTAAAATTGCAGAAAAACGCGGCATATACAAATTGCATTGTAGTGAGTATACCATGCCTTTACATAGGTGAAACTGATCGTTCAATCAACATTAGAGTAGACGATTATAAAAAGTATATACTCCAAAATAAAATAATTACTGGACTTCTGCCCATTGTATTAAAAAACCACTTCATAGACTTCGACAAAACCGAAATTCTACTATCAGGTGACAAAAGCAAAAAGTTGGACCTACCCGAATATAATAATTAGTTCCTTTGGAAAATAAGCAAATATCGTCAACAGGTATAACTTACTGTTAACAACCTCAAATAAAAAAACCCCAGCTGGTGTCAACAATGTTTAAATTGTAATCTTACATAAATTCTCCTTAATTTTGAAAATGAGTTGAAACCCTGAACATATATGTCAACAACATAAATTAAATTTTTGTGAAACTTAAGTCAAGTGTATTTGTTTACCTTATTAAAATCAAATATTTCTGCCTAAGCTGCACCCCTAATTTTGTTCTGTAATAATTACCATTTACTGAATAAAACAGTTATCAGAAATTACCATTTACTTTCAGATATATTTTTTGAATATCTTTAACTCATCAGGCTGTAGTTAGTCAACATTATTCAAGGAATTTGTTATCATGAAATCATTAGATTTATGTGAGAAGTTGAAGATGATACTTTAGCTGGTTTGAATGTTAATATTTTCTCCCAGGAAATATTCCATAATGGTAGCTAATTAGTATGATGAGGTTTTAGTTTCAAAATCAATATACTATTTGTATTCACATTGAAAATATGTTTAAATTGTTTAATATTAGGATGCATTCGCATAGCGACAATATTTCAAACATATTATAATAATAAGTTTATTTTTTCGAAAATTTACAAAACAAAATTTAATTCATTTTATATACCTACATGTTCATCAAAGAAAAAAAAATAAACGTCCGTCACTGAAGTAGACTAGCTACTTGTATGTGACCTAGTGTGCTAACTCTAACATCTCTATGACATGCGATCCGGATGATACCAAAATACACAGATTTCACATCACAAACAGCAATGAGAAAAAGAACAAGAGAGATCAACACTTTCTATACCCGTGGATCAAGGAATTTACTTGTTGTTAATCAAGTTATGAATTATTCCCCGTTCTGTGTTCTGAAGCCACTTCTTCATTCTTGCTTTAAAATTCCTCCCATAAAGATTACGTTTCTCTTCCTCTGGTAGAATGTTGAATATTTTGGGCGCAAGGTATTGTGCGCTCCTCTGCCCGACTGTCTTGAGAGTTCTCGGCACGGCTACACAATCTTCCCTCGTTCTCGTATCGTGCTGATGTTTGATACGGTTTAATTTGATCTTTCTCCTACTTACGTTCATCAGAAGGTTCAGTGCGTAGAGTTGTCTTACATCCAATATCCCGGTCTCTGTATAAAGTTGGTCAGTTGGGTATCTGATTTCCTTATTGAAGATGATTTTTATAACCCACTTCTGCAGAGTCTCCAAACTTTTCAGGTGACAATCATTAATACCTCCCCAAGCAGATATCCCATAGAGCAACTGTGACTGCACCAACGCGCAGTAAAGGATTCTAAGATGTTCAAGCTCCAAAAATTCTCTCAGATATCTAAATCTCTGCAAAAGTCCCCTCATCTTTCCCTTAAGATCTCTCACGTGTATGTCCCATCTGAGATGTCTATCTATGACAACTCCGAGGTATTTCACTGACTCGGCAGATGGAATCTCAGTGTCTGATCCTATCTTAAGAGCTGCTTCATCAGGTAAGTTGTTGGCGTAAGATGTAAAAGCCAAATATTTAGTTTTCCCACAGTTCAGAGCCAGTTTATTGTTTTGTAACCAGAGTTGAATCCTGGTTAGGTCTTCCTCAGCTTTTAATTTCAGAGATCTCCAACAGTTAGAAGTGTATAGTATGGCCGTGTCGTCTGCAAAACTTATCATTCTTCCCGCTGTATTCTGCTGCAAAAGACTGTTCATGTATATGATAAATAGAATTGGACCCAGAACTGTGCCTTGTGGAACTCCCGATTTAACAACTACGGGGTCACTGGTTATGCCATCGATGTCAACAATCTGTGTTCGTTTAGACAAGTAGCTCTTTATCAATTGATTTGAAACTCCCCTTATTCCACAGTCCTCCAGCCTTTCCAGCAATATATTGTGGCTGATGGTGTCAAATGCCCTCGTAATATCAAGAAATATACAGGCAGCCTGTAATTTTTTATCCATTGCTTCATAAATATCCGTGGTTAACTTTAGAATGGCATCACTTGTCGATCTTCCTTCCCTGAATCCATACTGGTTATTCGAAATGATGTTATTTTTCTCCAGAAATTGAACTATCCTCCTTTTAATAATTTTTTCAAAAATCTTTGCCACATTCGATATCAAAGTAATCGGCCTGTAGTTATTCACTTCATTTCTTGAGCCCCCTTTATATATTGGCTTGATTATACCTAATTTCAAGATGTTCGGAAATCTGCCTTTCACAAAGCATAAGTTTGCAATATGGACCAGTGGTGAACATATTTTATCCGATATCTCCTTTAAAGTTTTCGATTGAATATTATCTTTACCGGCACACCCACCCGATTTCAGCTGTTTGATGACTAATGAAACCTCGGATTCATCTGTAGGCCACATGAATAATGATTCTTCATTAAAATTTCTCTTCTCCGTGCGTTCAACAGCATTCCCTAATCGGTTAGTAATTTTCTCGCCAATTTTCCCGAAAAATTCGTTCATTTCATTTGCTATATCCTTTTTCTCCGTTGTTACCTCACCGTTTTCCATCTGCATGCATTGAATATTCGTTTTCAGTTTAGTTTTCCCACAAATTTTATTAACATTCCTCCACAGGTTTTCCGACTTGTATGCATTCATTTGTATGTTATCCCGAATATATTTTATCTTTGTCACCCTAATCAATTTCGCCAGTGTCGACTTATATTTTCTGTATTCGTCCTTTAACAATTCATCGCTTTTATCCTTCTGTATGAGCATAAAGAGATGGTTTTTTTTGTTTATCGATCTAAGGAGTGATGGTGTAATCCACTCTTTAATTGTTGTATTTCTTCTATTGCTCCTGATCTTTCTTGTACGCTGTTCTATATGGAATTGAAGTCTTTCGACAAGTGCTGAGGTGGCCGTGTCAACATCGTCCGACGCATATACAGACTCCCAAGTCTCCGAACCCAAATCCACTTTGAGTTTGGCGTGATCAACATAGATTTTCGTTTTTCTATTTTCTCCATCTTGCAGTGTCTTCTTCTTTGCTGAGAAATTGAACAAGAGGGCAATAGGAAAGTGGTCTGTTATGTCTCTCTGTAGAATAAATGATCTTATATTACCAAAATCAGGCCGACATGACAATTTCACAAAAAAGTGATCTAAACAAGTTTTACTACTAAATCTTGTACACTTATTAATGTAAGACGAAAATTTGAAATATCCAAGGATGTTCTTGTATTCCTCCACATGGTCAGCTTCCGATAAAAGGTTTATGTTTAAATCACCAACAATAACGTGGTCCCGGATACGATTCCTGCATTCTAGGTATTGAAAAAAATCCGAATTAAACAACTGGGGATCCAGACTGGGCGATCTATAAATACAAGTGACCAATATTTTTCTATCGTTTTCAACAATTTCTATCTCTACGCACTTGATGGGACCCAAGCTAATCACTTTCTGAGAAAATCTCAAGCTGCTTTTAACATAGACAACTACTCCATCACACTTATTAATATTTCCTTCATTATAAAAACATTCGTATCCCTCAACTCCATAAACACTCAAGTCATCAATTCGATTTGTTTCAGTCAGAACTATCACATCGAATCTACTGGAGAAACCCTGTAGAAAACATACTAGCTCATCATAATTCTTTCGAAGACTCCTTATATTTAAATGAATGATCTTGAATTGCTCTACTCCCACAATATATCTATCAAATTCCGAGCAATCTGTGGCAATTAAAGTGTCTACGACTGTTTCCCGGTAATCTCTAATGTATTGATTCATCCTGATGAATTACAAAAAAAAAAAAAAACAACAAAATAAACACAATGAAGCATAAAACAACACGAAAAAAATCCCAATTATAATACACCAAAAAAGGTTTCTACTTTACCAGCTTTTTTGCTGTCTTGGACGATGAAGAAGCTGTGCTTGGGGATGCTCTTTCTTTACTCGAGGAATTAAGCCTGGTTTTACGTTTTTGCTCCAAATCAGATGTGCTTTTTAATACTTTTTCTATGCCTTTTATTTCCTTTTGAATTTCTGACTGCTCGAGAAACTGGATATGTGTGTTTTCCCTGAGTAATTGCTGACTTCTGGTGACAGGAAATGGAGAGCTTGGTGCGCTTCTTTGTTCGACCTCTGTTTCATTCACATCAATGTCTTCTCGCATATTCTGATCCCCAAACTCAACCAGATCATTCAAAGTGTATTTCTCTCCGTTTATATAAATATTCCACCCTTTTCTGTAGGCTCTATAATTTTTCTGTCTTGCTTCCTTTAGATGTTTTATCAAAATTCTCTCCCTTTGCCTATCTTCCTCACACAAATCATCGTTTATGTAAACATTAGTGCCCTTCAGTCTAGATCTCTTGGAAGTTACTTCTGACTTGGTCAAGTATGATTTAAACTCAATCTTGATTGGGGCAGTTTTAGATTTTCCCAACTTATATATATTATCAATATTTTCCAACTTTACGTCGGTTTGCAGTATATCGTTTAATGCCACAATAGAGGAATTGACAACATCGTCATCATCTAGATCCAACCCATTGATCACAACATTATTTTTTCTTGACCTTCTCTTCAATTCGAGTATATCCCCCTCAATAATCTCGACACGCTTCTCTACCTCGAAGATTTTCTGCTGCGTCCTTTTACATATCTCTTTTATCTCTCTCTTTAGTTCCTCCAATTCCTTTTTGAATACAGCAGTCTGCTTCGCCAATTCTCCCTTGATTACAGCTACAAGATCTGATCCAGGCATATCAAACAAGTTCTGGTGAGTATGGAGAACTTTAAGATGGGAATTCCAGCTGAATACTGATAACAATATTTATCAGACCACAAGATTAGACGATGATTCACACCAACATTAAGTCTTTTTCTGTTTTAGAACTGTAAAAGGAATTTACCATTCCCACACATGTATCCTATTTCACTAACGTTCACTATTGAACGAGAAAAAAAATTTTTTCGTTGTTTGGGTCCAATGTAAATCAAAAATCCTTGAGAACTTCTCCGATTGCATCCGTTCGCACGCACATGCAACACACAATATTTACATTAAGTGAATATTTTTATAAGTTAATGATAATAAAATCCGTCTGGAAATAATTGATAAAATAAACTTTTGCTGATAATATTTTTGTGTATATAATATGTTAGCAAATCGTTAATAGAAACTATTTTTAAATATACAGTTATTATTCATTCCGCAATTTCTCTAACCCTTCCTTAATCTTTCTCTTATATCTAATGCAACTTGTGAATGTTGCAAAATAAGTTAAAATACGAGTCAATACTAGATAGAATTGATTAAAATAAGTTTAAACTCAGAATTATGTCTTTGAACTTCTATAGTATACATTGAAAATTATAAACTCAAATATCAAAATAATATTACATTATATAATTATTATGAAATATTTTGATAATTTTTTATAATTTTGGAATAGTAGATTTTCCTGTATATCTATATTAATATACATACTTATATATGTTTTGTTAATAGATTTTTACAATACGTTTTATGTCGTAGAGGAAAAAGTTTTTTATTTATTTGAATTTTCCTTAAAAAAATATTTCTAGGGTATTTCAATAAATAATTTTATCTCTTAAATATTATACAGGGAATATATTTAAATATATTCAATTTTTCCTTTCAAATTTTTCGAAATTGTGAATAATCTTGACCTGTACGAGGGGTGGCAGAAAGGTAATCAGACTGGCAGAGCTGCAAGCGATCTGGCAACGCTGTGCTATTATCCTTGATAGAGCAGGTGCATCAGTACCCTCATATAATTCAGTGCGACTTTCAACTCTTTCCGTTGATGGCGTGTTTTTTGTGACTGCTATTGGTGAAGTTGTGTTTTGATTGTGAGTCAAGTAAAATGGAACAGCGGAATATAGAGCAACTTTGTGCCACTAAATTTTGTGTTGCGCTTCGAAATCGCAAATGTGACGTTTGAAAATTGAAAACAGGCCTATGCGGAACATTCTTTATACCGAGCTCAAGATTTTGCTGGCACAAATCATTTTTGGAAGACAGAAAACAAGTTGAAGATGAACACCATTTAGATAGGTCTTCTACTTCTCAAACCGACGGAAACATCAAAAGTGTGAATAACCCTATGAGAAAGGCTCATTTGCGTAAGTCCAGTCTTCCAGACAAATGACTCCATGACAACGCATTTTGTTCTAAATTTTGTGAAGATTCAGTCAAGGTATAAATTAAAATATAAATAAACAAACATTTTTTGTTTCGTTCCAGGCATGCGTACTGAACTTTTCAGACAAACGTACGAAGCCCTGTTTGTTACAAGAACAATACATTTTGTATACAAAACTATTAACTCTGTAACGCGATTCCCGAACTCCGTTATAGAAATAGTTCGTGTGTTCTTCGCTTGCATGAAATACCAGCTGCTCTCGATGATTTCAGTAAATAAATATTCAATTCGATTGATCCTCTCATGAATTTTCAATCAAAAAATTGACAAAGTGTTTCATAGATACATTTTTCCGAATGTTTATAATAATAACACCTCTTTCATTAGACTGAATGAACTTGATAAGCTATAACACAGTTTTTTACCCAAGCTTAGTTAGTATTTCATTTATACAGTGTCTATTCATAAAATTCTCTTGTTGTGTTTATATAATGCTCTATTATCTGATCAGTTTATTTTCAGTTATTTATTTGTGAAATTTTCCATTAACATCAGCTGTCATTCTTATTGTCTTGTCGTGTCATGCTGAAAATTATTTGTTATTTTCTATAAACAGCATTGAAAAAGTTCGAATATACGGACGAAACATCGGCACTCAGTTCAGCTTAGTCTTGTTCTTCATTTCCTGTCCCAAATTCTGTAAAAAGGTCACTATGTTTACTCAAGAACGTGAAGCTCACTTCATTCACTACTTCAGTGAGTATTGGTGGATATTTCAGTATCCAGTAGTACTCACCTGAAGAAGTCATGGTATGACGAAACTATTGTAGTGAAATAAAATTTAAGCGGAAATAGAATATTGGTTTTTTTATTTGTAATTTCAAATCAAAAGTCCCTACACTTGCCTATTGTAGATTGCTTTTGGATCATGTAGTAATTCGGGCATATTTATTTGTTACTTCGTTTCTATGGAAGCAAGGGTCATGTTTCGTCGTTTTGTTTATCAAAATAAGTTGTATAAATCGCATCGAAATTATAAAGAATACGTTATATGAGGCCATCAAATGTTAAGCACAGCAGATTTTTTGTTAAATATTTAAATGGCAAATGTGGGGTACAACCTGTAGGTATTAATACATTTGAAAAATTGCCGAAAAAGATCGCCCAATTTTTAAAGATGCCAAATCCTTCTTTTTATGCTGGTCACTGTTTTAAACGCGCATCGACTACAGTCTAAGCGGATTGTGGAGCTGATTTGGTGAGAATCAAACAGCATGGGGAATGGAAGTATACTAAAGTTGAGGAGGATTATGTTGAGAATTCCATAATTAATGAACAGAAGATTGCAACAAATATCCTTGGAGAAAATTATATAGAAAACGCGCAAATTACTGTTGAACAGAAGAACACTTTGTTGTCAGCTGGCGACCATATCTCTAATGGCTAAAATTGTGTTCTAAATATTTATATCAGGAGTACAAATAAGTTTACGCCGTTTTATTGTAGATGGCGCGGCATGGAGATTCGGTTAGCTTTCGCAGATGATAACCGGCTTATAAAATAGTTTGGACATTCAAGAACAACATAACCCATTAATATCATTGATTTTATATTGGTAAAATATAATTTTTATAAGTTGAAAATGTCAAAATTTGAGCCATGTAAGCGTCATTTGCGGGAAATGTTAGTTTATTTCTTTAATTTAAAGAAATCTGCTGCTGAGGCGCATCAGTTGCTCGTGAAAGCATACGGTGAGGGTGCTTTGAGTGAGAGAACGTGTCGGGAGTGGTTTCAAAAGTTTAAAAACGGTGATTTCGACGTAGAAGACAAAGATCGCAGTGGAAGGCCAAAAATTTACGAGGATGCAGAATTGGAGGAAGATTCATCTCAAACACAAAAAGAACTTGCTCTGACATTAGAAGTCATTCAGCAAGCAGTCTCACATCGTTTAATAATAATAATATTTAATTTGTGTTAAAAAACGGCGGAAACGTATTTGTACTCCTAATAGATAAATTTTTTGTTCACGTGTTGGAATTGAATAAAATTATAAATTTTCATGATATGTGGTACATCAAATTAAATGACAAGAAGAAGGTATATCAAGTGGTTTAGTCGTACAATTTTGCTGCATTTTTCGTAATGGTGAAACATTTCATTAACAGTTGTGAAATCTTTCGACTTTTCGCACTTAGTTACGAAAAGAAAAAGGTTTTAAAACGTCAATCAGTTTTGAAAAGTTTCACCTTGTATGTCAAAATTAAAAAAAAGTGTTCGATTGTCTTGGTCTGTACGGCAATTCATCTTGAAAATTAAATAAGAGACGTATATGGGACAGTAATTTATTTCCACAAAAATGTTTGTACTACTACAACAATTGTTTCACCACGATGTGGCTTCTTCAGGTATTACATTGTACTGTCTGTCAGACAGTATAATGTAATACCTGAAGAAGCCACATCGTGGTGAAACATTTGTTGTAGTAGTACAAACATTTTTGTGGAAATAAATTAAAATGAGTTTCCACCAAGTAAAAACCGAATCTATCAAATATTTAAATAAGAGACACTTTTGAATGGGTTAAATTACATGAAGAAAAGGGTCCACTTAGATAAGTTATTTTCTTCGTTGCAGTTCCATCACATAAATGATCAAAAAACGTATGGTGCCGTCCATGTGATGGATCGGTTGACTGTTCTCTTCGGACAGATTATGGGGGACCCAAACACCTGCTCTGCTTATTTTTCCAATCTGCTGCAAATATTGGTCAATCAAAGTTGGTTAAAGGTCTTTGAGAGTTCCTCGATTGTCTGACATGGATTTGCTTCCACTTCTGCCCTTAGCATGTCATTGTCTAATGTTGTTGGTGTTCCTGATCGATAGGAGTCGGAGAAATCAAAATTACCGGATCTCAACCTAGCGAATATAAGAAAAACAAATGTTTACTTCTGCTATTTTATTGTTTTCACAACAATTGTTTCGTCATACCATGACTTCATCAGGTGAGTATTTAAACTGAGGTATACAATGCAAAACATGACCTTGAATACACAGTTCTGGTACAAAAAATAGAGGGGTGGAAAGAGAGGTATACAATTAATGAAAAATATTGAGTAGGGGGGATCTATTTAAATCTATTTGATCATTCAATGAAATTTGTCTTTTATTATATCTATTGATTTCTAGAGTTTCTAACAGATTTAGTTTCTGACTTTTGTTTTCAATATGTAATATTTCATAGTTCATATTAAAATTATGGCCAGTCTCTAACAAATGGTTGGCATAAGTTGAATTCGGTTTATTATTAATGTTTATTAATGTAACATTTTTCATGTTCTCGTATCCTTGTCTGGAATGAACGGTCTGTCCCACATATACACATGGGCAATCACTACATGTTAACTTGTAAACTCCTGATTTTTTGTTTTTAGGAATGACGTCTTTATTATTTTTCATTAGGCTGCCTGAAGAATTAATAGTATTAAAAGACATGTTATATTTTTCTTTTTTCTTTAAATATCTAGCAATCTTTTCAGATTTTTGACCTATGTAAGTTAATGAAATAAATTTGGTTTCGTTTGAATTTTGAAATTTTGGATATACAGTGATATTGCTTTCTTGTAATTTATTTTATCAGGTAAATTGTCTTCAATTAATTGTAGACGCCATTCCTAAAAACAAAAAATCAGGAGTTTACAAGTTAACATGTAGTGATTGCCCATGTGTATATGTGGGACAGACAGGCCGTTCATTCCAGACAAGGATACGAGAACATGAAAAATGTTACATTAATAATAAACCGAATTCAACTTATGCCAACCATTTGTTAGAGACTGGCCATAATTTTAATATGAACTATGAAATATTACATATTGAAAACAAAAGTCAGAAACTAAATCTGTTAGAAACTTAAGAAATCAATAGATATAATGAAAGACAAATTTTATTGAATGATCAAATAGATTTAAATAGATCCCCCCTGCCTAATATTTTTCATTAATTGTATACCTCCTTTCCACCCCTCTATTTTTTGCACCAGAGCTGTGTATTTAAGGTCATGTTTTGCATTGTATACCTCAGTTTAAATACTCACTTGATGAAGTCATGGTTTGACGAAACAATTGTTGTGAAAATCAATAAAATAGCGGAAGTTAACATTTGTTTTTCTCATATTGAAGATGAATTTCCGTCAAGTAAAGACCGAGACAATTAAAAATTCAACCTAGCGAACTATATTTATCATTTACGAACGTCTAATTCACTTGGATAAACATCGCAATTGTTTTTGGCCACATCTGTTGCGTTAAACTCGAAAAGCATACATTGCCGGATATACTATTCTGGTATTTGGCTGACCACTTGACTCTAAATTGCAAAAAAGCTAATATTTAGTTATTGAGAAGTGAACCGAACACAATAGCCTCAAAATATGTTTGACTTCGAAGTACACAATGAGTTGATAAAATCCAATCAGATCTCGACATACGACATCACTTTCCAGTCGTAGTATTAAGGAATCTATATTAAAAATAATAATATAACTTTATTCAGAGGGATAGGTTTACAAACAATATATAAATAAATGTGAATAAATTCGGTTGGCAATAAGTGCAATGGCACTTGTTTCGCAAATATTATTAATTAATTTTTAATTGATGATACACTTTGTTTGCTTTGCGCGTGAAAAAGCGTGATGGCGACTGTTCAAAATTCAGTGGCAGCAGCGTACGGACTCTGTCGGAAAACCTACCCGATTGCAATCTAACGATCGAA